>OX451737.1:1315486631-1316817251 GCA_948472305.1 Vicia faba | reverse complement strand
ACCCTCAATTGAGTGTAGTATCGAGTATCAACCAACCTCGGACTGCACCAAAGCCAGTTATCTCACTACCCTAAAGAGGCCAAGATAGTTCAATTAAGGTTCCTAAGGTCTGTTGATGCTTCACGACACCACGCGGAGGCCCCGTACTCTCCTTGACTGAACTCAAGGGTTACCGGTACACACCAAAGTGCCACGTCAATGTAGCAGACTGCTTCAACCATGTCGGTATACCCCGCACAGTTCCCTCACAGCCTTGTTGCTACTTTCTAAGAAGGTATCCCCCAGATCCGGGTTAGGATCTATAGAACTCCCAAGACGGTCCCACAATAATAAAGCAAGCAAAGAAAGCAATTGAAAACACAGTTATGAACTAACCCTAAGGTACACCTCACTTTATAATGAATTCCCCAGCAGAGTCGCCAGTTCTGTGATCGGTGGATCTGGAACTGACTGTTTAACGCTGGTTCGCGAAATGTCGCGGAAGCAAGAGTCGCCACCGTCTTTTATTTTCTCCAAATGGAAACGACAAAAGCACAGAAAAATTCCTTATAGAGATTGCTCTCGGTTCGGGAGGTAGATTATAGAAAGGGAAGGTGTTAGCACCCTTTCTATCCATGGTTATCCATGGGCTCTTAGATACTTGCTCATTTGTGTTTTCAAAAATGGTTTGTTTGCTTTTCAATGTGGGTTTAAAAAAGTTTCTTTGAAAATTTCAGTTCGACTCTTGTATCGGTCCTCAAGAGTGTTTGAAAAATTGCTTTCGAAAGCTTTTTGAAAAGGTGTCGGTGTGAAAAGTATTTTTTGATTTGTTTTGAAATTAGAGCAAGTATCTAGAGTCGTCTACCTACCCTAAGGAATTAGGCTGTGTAAATGTCCTTAAGGTAGTGCCATCCCACCATTGAGAGGTAGGTAGCACCACCGTTGGAGGTGTTCGGGTCAATTCGAGGTTCGGGACATGGTGATCACCGGAGCAATAGGAAGACACCTTAGAAGCTACCCTCATGCCAGGTTCCCGGATCATGAGGACTTACTAAGACATCCTCTACTCGACGATCACCTTTCGAGGCAAGGCAACAGTGAGGCGTACCCTAGGGGTGGTGTGTGATTTGTGTGTCATGTTCAGTTATTTTGTCTTGTTCATGTCAAAGTGATCTATGCGTTTGTTTTTATTTTTGTCATTCATTCTTGCATGCATTTTATTAGCAGTTAAAAAAAGTGCGGAAAGATAAAATTCCTAAACTATTACAAAGGCGCGGGTCCACATCGCCAAATTAAAATCCAGGACCCGATTTGACAGAAAATAAATAAAGTGCGAGAAATAAAATGTCCGAGTTTACAAGGCTTTGGGAGAATTACATTAATATTTACAAGAAATAAAATAAAATGCGCGAATCGAATTAACATTGAAAACGAGGGCATTGGACCCTTTGTTATGAAATTAAATTAGAATTATGAAATTAATTAAAATAAAATAAAAAGAAATTATTTTTGAGGTTTTTTTGTATTTTATGATTTTTTTATGAGAATTTAATGAAATTAACTAATTAACCCTAATTCTACAAATTTTTAATTATTAAGAAAAACGTGTTAAAATTAAACATAAATTAAATTAATTAATTAATGGAATTTGATTTATAAAAATAACTAATTAAAAATTAATAATTGATATGGTGAAAAAAGGAAAAAAAAGATAAAAAAATGCTTGAAACCCTAATTCTACCAATTTTAGGTTTATTGAAAAATATTAAATTTAATCCTAGAATTTAAAACTAAGTTAATTAATGAGTTTTATTTACAAAAATATTAATTAAATAAAATATATTTTGAATTTTGCCTTTTTCTGATTTTTTGTTATTTTTTTATATTTTTATGAAAATAAATTGGTTTAAAGAATTAAATTAAAAAACTAATTAAAACAAAAATAGAAAAATAGGAGAAAAGAATGAGAAAGACAAACCATGGGGGGTCTGTCCCCAATATTGGAAGTAAAGTCCAGCATCTTTGGCCCATTGACCTTTGGCCTGGTTGACTTCCCAGGGTAGCATGCATATGCGTTGACTCATGTCCATTATGTTCTTCAGATCATGCTCCTTGGATTGATCTTGGTAAGCACGTGGAAGGCTTGATATTGTGGATGTATGATGCACCCTTATAGTGAAACTGCACAGAAACGCGTTTAGAAAAATAATATGGAAAGGGGTGGGGGACCTGGGATTCGAACCCAGGTCCCAGGGATTACCAATCAAATGCCTTGCTAGTGGAACCAAACGCGCACTTTGTTTATAATGTAACCAACAAATAATATCAATCAAAACGTGCGTTAGTGGACTTTTTTAGCGCGAATTTTCAAATCAACCAATTGCTGCCTTACACTTCATCATCTTCTTCCTTAATGATTTTTTTCCTGAAATATAAAAGAGGTTAACGGGGGTTTTAAACCCCCCCAAAATATGCAGTTCTCCATAATAGCGAATAGGCCATGGTATTACATAAATTAGGCGCGAGGATTGTTTTAGAATCGTCCAAGCATGCTGATTTCAACCATGGAATTAAGGAGTCTCAATTTTACAGTATGTGAAAGTTCCCAAATTGAAACTTGAAGAACCCTAGCTGGCTTTAATGGTGAAATCACGTACAGTTCATAAAAACTCAATCAAATTATAGGGTTAGCCTCAGAATCATCCAATTAGTATGAATCCATAAAAAAAATGCAATGGAAATGCTTGAATAGTAAAACACGATTATGTATAAAATTGAAAACAGTTTGAGTTCCCTATACCAATTCTGGATGTTAGGGATATGGAAAACTATCCAGTTAGCTTCAGTAACACTTTTGCAAGCTATTGAGATTAATCTTGGCCTCTGAATCGTGTTGTAACCTAGTTTTCAGTATTTGAAATTTTAGGCAAAAACTCAAACTTTGTTATGCTTTTTCTGGCGCAGCTGGGAGGTCCTTGGCATTAGGGTTTTCTTTAGGCTTATGTATAGAATGATTAGGGTAAAAAATCTGAGCCAAAGGATCCAAGCATTGATGGAATGGATATTGGATTTTCATGGCAAATATTTTCAATCTTTTTCATGCTATTTTGGTTCCAATCATGTCCAATCACATGGATTCTTTCTAAATCAGATCATGCACGAAATCTTGAGACTATTTCATGCACAAAAAGATTTGATTGACTTGCTTTGGTATTTTTCACATATTTATTTTAATTAAATGAATTATTAATAATTAAAAATCCAAATAAATAAATAAAAATGATAAAAAAACTTCCCTTTGGGCCAAATGGTCGTGCACATGCCTTGGATAATGATTCTTGGAAGAAAAAGAGGCCCATTAGCATTTTTAAGACATTTGAAGCAAAGTTGACTTTTCAAAATATCCAAAAATTTCCCAACTTCCACAAGGCATAACTTGCTCAATATTTAAGCTTTGCTCATGTTCTTGGACATTTTGGAAGAGTCTTTGAGTCCTCTAACCAATGTCTTTGGTCCCATGTCATTTTGATTTACCAATCTCAAGTTATGGCCTTTGACTTAAAGTCCCTTTTTGTTGACTTTTGAAAATGACCTATAATGTTGAAATTGATAACTTTTTGTGAGAGCATTTCTTGGACTTGAAGTGTGAAGAGGAGTTGTAGGAAATGTCTTTCTATTCAAAATGAGATTTGGATGGAATTTTTCTGATAATCCATGTGGAAGTTATGCCTTGGTCAAGTTACAATTGACTTTTTCAACTGTCCAAAAATAGAAACTTTTGCATCTTGAGACTTTTTGAGCCAAGCTTTGAGAATCATGATCAAGCATTGATCAAGTGATGTTTGTGGCTTCAAAATGAGATGTTGACCAAAAATTTGAACTTTTGACTGTCAAATGACCATTTTGCCCCTACAGTTGACTGTAGTGCAACTAGGGTTTTTGACTGTGCAATTTTGTGCTGTAAGTCTTGAAACTTGGTATGAGGATGCTTGACCATGTTTATGGGCATATGGGACTTGATTGGACCCTTGGAAACTTTATTTTCTTTGTCAGAACCAAAACCCTAATTTTGACTGTTAGGAGGCCCTTGAACTGTGCAACCCTTGGGGAGATTTTGAAGCTTTGACTTGGCAAATCTTTAGGAATATGGGAGGGAAAATTTTGGGGTACAACAGTAACTCATTGTCTGGTTTCACCGAGTTGATTCTAACTGGAGAAAGAGTGGAGGCTAAAATTCGAAGTGGAAAAATATAGAAGGATGCCTCTTCGAGTTCGATAAAGAAACCTTTTACTAGCAAGAAGGAAGCCAGTGCAGTTTATAGCTCGAAGGGCCAAAGCAGATCTGAACATAGTCCAATGGTAAATGCTGTAGTGATACCAAGACCCTCAGTTTCTTCACAACACAACAATTAACAGAGGTTGGAAAGACCACAACGGCAGTTTACCCGCATTAGCATGACATTGGCTGAAGTGTTACCTCACCTGCTGAGATCCAACTTGACCATATTGAAGGAGGCTCCCAAAAATCCAAACACTAGCTCTCATAGATACAATCCCAATGCGTAGTGCGCCTACCATTCTGAGAGTCCGGGCCACGATACCAATGATTGTTGGGCTTTGAGAAACAAAGTACAAGACTTGCTTGAAGCCAAGGAGATAGAGTTTGATGCTACAGAAAAGCCGAATGTTATAACTTCTCCCATGCCCAAACATGGTCGTGGGGTTAATTTTGTTGACACTGATTTGTTTGTGACCTTTGTTGAAGAAATTTCTACTCCTCTTATGACTGTTAAAAGGAATTTGTTGTTGGCCGGTTTATTTCCTGGTTGTGGTGAAGGTTGCCACATGTGCTCGATTCTACCTGCTGGTTGTCGCTTGTTGAAGTCAGGTGTTCCGCGCCTGATGGATAATAAAGAGATTTTGTTCGAGAAGACTATGATTCTTGTTGTTCCCAATGAAGATGTTGCCATCATAAACATTTCCGCCAATCCTTCCAAGGTTTCCTCGAGAAAACCTGTTAGGATTACACATGTTCAAAGAATTGCTCCGCTAATAATCATTATTCCTGGTCCCATCCCGTACACTTTAGACAAGGCTGTCCCATGGAACTATGGTGCTGATGTGTGTTATCATGGCATTAAAGAATATTTGAAGAATGAAGAAGCTGATACTGATGTCAATAATATTGTCGGGACTAGTAAGGTTACCCGAAGCGGGAGGATCTTCTCTCTCGAGATTTCCCCTCCGACTATCAACAAATCTATTGTCATTCCATCTGATGTTCCTTCTAGTACATCAACTAATGTTCCAGTTCTTACTCCAGTTATCACCCCTGTCGTCGAGCCATCTGCGACTCGGGGAAAAGAAATTATAGATGAGCCTGCCCAGATTGAGGCGCCTAGAAAGATTGTCGTGGAAGCCTCTAAACAAGAAATAGAGGAAATACTGAAAATTATCAAGAAAAACGACTACAATATGGTCTACTAGCTGGGGCAGACCCCGTCAAAGATCTCCATGATGTCTCTGTTGTTGTGTTATGAAGCCCATGCAAAGGCTTTGATAGCATTTCTCAAGACTGCGCATGTGCCGCAGGAAACTTCAGCAGATTAGTTCAAAGATTGTGTGGCTAGCCTGACTGCTGACAATGGGCTAGGATTTTCAGATGCGGATCTGACCACTAAGGGGAGGAATCATAATGATGCTCTGCATGTCTCGATTGAGTGCAGGGGCACCACTATGGCTCATGTGCTGGTAGACACCGGGTCTTTGCTGAATGTTCTACCGAAGAAAGCGTTGGACCGTTTGGATTGTGAGGGTTTGACTTTAAAGCCGAGTAATATTGTGGTAAGGGATTTTGATGGATCAAAGAGAATGGTGCACGGGGAGGTGGACATCCCTGTCAAAGTGGGTTCTCAGACCTTTGGGTCCACCTTCTACGTAATGGATATCAGGCCGTCGTATTCTTGCTTGTTGGGTCGTCCGTGGATCCATAGGGCTGAGGCAGTTACTTCTACACTCCATCAAATACTGAAGTATCCAGTGAAGGGGAAAATTGTCACAGTGCGAGGTGAAGAAGAGTATATGGTGAGTCATCTCAATTCCTTCTGTTATGTAGAGATGGACGGGGAGTTCATAGAAACTCCTTGTCAGAACTTCAAAGAGGTCCCTCAGACTTTGGCGTCAACTGAAGTTACTACCAACAAACCTCCACTGAAGATGGCTTCTCTCAAGGACGCCAGGGCTGTAGTTGAAGAAGGTGGGTGTACCAATTGGGGTCGGCTCCCTGATTTCACTCACAAAACTAACAAATTTGGTTTGGGCTTTACTACAGGGGCTCAAAAGGCTGTTAGGCACGCACGGATTGGAATACCTCCTCTACACATCAGTAATCGAGGAGTTAACGCAATTAAGGATAGTGAAGAAGATTCAGACATCGACAGTTGGATCTACCCAACAACCAATGGTGGACTGAATAACTGGACGGCAAAGGATTTCATACCTGTTTCTTTTATTCCGCAGTAATTGACTTTTGTTTTAAGATTTTTAATAAACAGTTTGAAACTTTACGGCCCGGTGCCTTTCCCGAGGCACCTTGGCTTTGTTTGTGAGGGCTTATTATTTTTCATTTCATTTATCATTAATAAAGCATTGGACGTTTCTTGCATTACAAATTTTGCGCTCCTTGTTTTTCTTTTCTGTCTCTCACTTTATCAAAACAGTTATTCTCTTACACACACTCACGTATCATACTGCAGATCCACATCCACTCTGGATCCCATGGATAACGGCTATGCTACTATCGGTTATGACTTCGAAAATCCGATCAACCAAGCCGAGGACGAAGGTGAGGGTGATTGTGAAGTGCCTGGAGAACTTGCTAGACTATTACAGCAGGAAGAAAGGGCCATACAGCCTCATGAAGAGCAGGTTGAGTCAGTGAATTTGGGTACAGAGGAAGACAGGAAAGAGGTCAAAATAGGTGTGAATCTGGAGCCTAGCGTCAAACAATGGTTAATATAGATGCTGCACGACTATCTTGAGATCTTCGCCTGGTTCTATGAAGACATGCCTGGTCTGGACAATGATATTATGGTACATCGCCTGCCGACTAAAGAAGACTGCCCTTCGGTAAAGCAGAAAGTCCACCGTATGCGCCCTGAAATGTCAGAGAAAATCAAGGCAGAGGTCATGAAACAGTTTGACACAGGATTCTTAGCTATCACTTCTTATTCGCAGTGGATTGCCAATGTCGTCCCGGTACCTAAGAAGGACGGTAAGGTACGGATGTGTGTGGACCACAGGGATCTGAACAGGGAAAGCCCCAAGGATGACTTCCCATTTCCTCACATTGATGTTCTAGTCGACAACACCATGCAGCACAAGATCTTCTCCTTCATGGATGGTTTTTCTGGCTACAACCAGATCAAGATGGCTCCTGAGGACATGGAGAAGACAACCTTTGTTACACAATAGGGAACCTTCTGTTACAAGGTAATGCCTTTTGGGTTGAAGAATGTTGGGGCAACTTATCAGCGCGCCATGGTCGCTTTGTTCCACGATATGATTCACCATGAGATTAAGGTTTATCTTGATGACATGATCGCCAGGTCCCAGACTGAAGAAGAGCACCTTGATCATCTCCAGAAACTGTTTGAAAGGTTAAAGACATATAAGCTGAGGTTAAATCCGAACAAATGTACCTTCGGGGTAAGGTCTGGTAAGCTTCTGGGTTTTGTTGTCAGTGACAAAGGTATTCAGGTAGACCCTGCAAAGGTAAAAGCCATACAAGAGATTCCAGCTCCCCGCACAGAAAAGGAAGTTAGAGGTTTCTTGGGACGTCTGAATTACATCGTCAGGTTCATTTCACATATGACTGCTACTTGTGAGCCAATCTTAAAGCTACTAAAGAAGGATCAAGTGGTAAAGTGGAATGATGAATGCCAGACCGCTTTCGAAAGAATCAAGGAATACCTTCAAGAACCACCAATTCTGATGCCTCCAATTGAAGGAAGACCTTTGATATTATACTTGACAGTGCTAGACAATTCAATGGGGTGTGTGTTGGGGCAGCATGACGAGTATGGTCGAAAAGAGCACGCCATTTATTACCTTAGCAAAAAGATTACCGACTGTGAGACCCGATACTCATTGCTCGAGAAAACTTGTTGTGCTTTGGCATGGGCTGCTCGCCGACTGAGGCATTATATGCTGACTCACACTACCTTGTTGATATCAAAGATGGATCTGATCAAGTATATTTTCAAGAAGCCCGCTCTCTCCGGAAGGATAACAAGATGGCAAATGATCTTAACTGAGTACGACATCCAATACACAACCCAAAAAGCAATCAAGGGGAGTGTATTGGCATTTGGTGCATCAGGCCGTGGATGACTACCAGTCCATGAATTTCGAGTTCCCGGGTGAGAATATCATGTTAGTAACCGACTGCGAAGAACCTGGACCGGATGAAGGACCTGAGGAGGGATCCTGATGGTCTATGTATTTTGATGGAGCCTCGAACACGTTAGGTAATGGCATTGGCACTGTAATTATATCTCCTGAGGGTTGTCATACTCCGTTCACCGCCTAGTTATGTTTTAACTGCACCAACAATATGGCGGAGTATGAAGCGTGTATCATGGGGCTCCGAGTTGCATTCAACCTAAGGATTAAGTTCTTGAGTGTATTCGGAGATTCCGCCCTGGTGATAAGTTAGATCAAAGGCGAGTGGGATACGAAGCACCCAAATCTTATTCCTTACAAAGAATATGTACTGACGTTGCTCCCACACTTTGAGGAGATAACCTTTGAACATTTCCCAAGATAAGAGAACTAGTTGGCGGACACGCTAGCCACCATGTCTTCTATGTTTAAAGTTAGGTGGGACAATGAAGCTCCCCAGATTACCATTGAGAGGTTGGATGAACCCGCACATTGCTGTGACATTGAGACTGAAGAGGTGGCAGATAAACCCTGGTTCCATGAGGTAAAGAGGTATCTTGAGGCTCAAGAATACTCCGAGGGGGCATCTGTTAATGATAAGAAGTTTCTGAGAAGGTTTGTTGTGATGTTCTTCATCAGTAATGGTATCCTCTATAAGTGTAACCATGATTCAACCTTACTACGGTGCATAGACAAGAGCGAGGCAGAAAGGATCATGATAGAGTTACATGAAGGTACTTTCGGAACTCATTCCAGTGGACACACCATGGCGAAGAAAATCCTACGGGCAGGATATTATTAGTCCACTATGGAAGCCGATTGTTATCAGCATTCTCGAACCTGACATAAGTGTCAAGTCTATGCTGATAAGGTGCATATGCCTCCAGTTCCCCTGAATGTTTTGACAGCTCCCTGGCCCTTTGCAATGTGGGGAATTGACATGATCGGCGAGTTCAGACCTACTGCGTCTAACAGGCATCATTTCATTCTGGTAGCAATTGATTATTTCACCAAGTGGGTTGAATCAGCTTCATTTGCTACAGTAACCAAGAACATCGTGGCATGGTTTATTCGACACAATCTGATCTATCGATATGGTATACTAGAGAGAATTATTACTGACAATGGTACAAATCTCAATAACACAATGATCACCGAGCTCTGCAAACAGTTTAAGATTCAGCACCATAACTCTTCTCCTTACCGGCCGAAGATGAATGGGGCTATCGAAGCAGCTAACAAGAACATCAAGAAGATTGTGCAGAAGATGATGGTGACATATAAAGACTGGCACGAGATGTTACCATTCGCTCTTCATGGGCACCGTACCTCAGCACGGACGTCGACAGGGGAAACACCCTACTCTTTGGTGTATGGCATGGAGGCAGTCCTACCCATCAAAGTCCATATACCCTCTCTCAGGATTATGAAGGATACGGGTTTGAACGAAGACGATAGGATCCAAACCCGACTTGATTGGTTGAATCTAATCGATGAGAAGAGACTTACTTCTATTTGTTATGGTCAGACGTATCAAAAACGAATGATCAAGGCTTTTAACAAGAAAGTCAGGCGTCAAGAATATCAAGTCGGGGATCTAGTGATCAAACGCATCATACTACCGTAAGGTGATCCCCGGGGTAAATGGATCCCAGGGAAAATAAATACCTGACTACTACTGAGGACTTCTGGGAAGCTAAATCTCGGATTGTTGTTGGGGATGAAGAGTATACATATCTTCAAACTTTGTTGAAAGGATGCTTCCGTTGGGGAATATCTCTTGAATGTTAGATGTTATCTGGTTGGGTCCAGGCTTCACAAAAAATTACTGAGGATGAGGAAGTCAACTGCTATCTGGTCGGATTCCAGGCTTCACGGTAACTTACTACGAAGAATAAATTATTTGTTATCTGGTCGGATTCCAGGCTTCGCAGAAAATTTCTTGAAATTGAACTGTTAACTGGTCAGATCCAGGTTTCGCAGATTTCTTGAAGTGGTAACTACTATCTGGGCGGGTCCAGGCTTCATAATGTCTTGAAAAGTTATACCATTATCTGGTCGGGTCCAGGCTTCATAGTGTCTTGCTGGGGATTATAGCTAATTGTTATCTGGTTGGGCTCCAGGCTTCACAATAACTTACTTGAATAGACGAAATTGAATTGATATCTGGTCGGATCCAGGCTTCACAGATTTTGAGGTGGATGAAGTTAATTGCTATCTGGTCGGGTCCAGGCTCCACAATAAACTTGTCTGAAGAGATAGAATTGAATTGATATCTGGTCGGGTCCAGGCTTTACAGTAACTTGCTTGGAACTTAGTTGTTATCTGGTCGGATTCCAGGTTTCACAACAAACTTATGAGGGGAATTTCTATCTGGTCGGATCCATACTTCACAATAATTTTCTTGAAAATATGAAGTTGAAAACTGATATCTGGTCAGATCCAGGCTTCATAGTAACTTGCTGGGATAGAGGTAATTTCTACTGGGGAAAAGAAGTTAAACCATGGTCTGGTTGAGTCCAGGTTCTTCTATATCTTGAAGAGTTAAACTATTATCTGGTCGGGTCCATGTTTCATAGTATTTGAAAGTTGACTATTATCTGGTCGGGTCCAGGCTTCATAGTATTTGAAAGGTTGCACTATTATCTGGTCGGGTCCAAGCTCTATAGTGATTTGAGAAGTTAACTATTAGTTGGTCGGGTCCAAGTTTCCTAGCAGTTTGGAAATTATACTAATATCTGGTTGGGTCCAGGCTTCATAGTATCTTGTGGAGATAGTAAAGGTTTTGTTGATGACTTTACTGGGGATTAGGGGTTGTGGCCCTCTGATTTGTAATAGTCTGAAAGGCAAACTTCCGCTGGAGAGGATAGACTCAGTCGGGGAAGACAGACTCAGTTGGGGAAGATAGACTATGCCGGGGGAATTTTGTTGTTCGTTGATTGTTGTATGTTGTATGTTGTTTGTTGGGGAAATAAACCATGTTGGTGAATACTTGATGAACTGCGGACAAGGTGAGTTCTTTTAGGAAGAGACTCGTATGGCTTCTTCTAGTAGGACCAACTTAGCTGGGGAGAGAGCTGCCAAGAGATTGAGACTCTGGTTGGGGATCAACCTATGCAAAGAGACTTTGTGGGTAACTCTGTTTAGGGAAGAGGTTTATTGTAGCCGTCCTTGTGGGGATAATGCAAATGAAATAACTCTATGGAGATATTCCATATACATTAAGGAGATTCTTGCTGCTGCTTAACAAGACACATGTGCCAAATAGTTTTAATTATATTCATATGCATATGTTCGTTCAATTTTAATCATTAGACAACTTTGCATTCAAAACAAAAACAAACAGTTTGCACTTCAAAGTATATTTGTATTGTATTTTGCCCATGAATAGGCGTTTTTTGTACAAAGAGACGGAGATCCTAGTAAGAGGAAATCGTCGAAATGAAAACAAAAATTGAAAACAAAACAAATAGCCATGTGGAAATGATCTCATTGCATTCCAACTCTACTATTTCCCCAATGTCTTCGAATGCCCCTTGTCATTGACAGAAGTTGATTGGATTGATCTTGGACCATTTGAACTTGGACCTTGGTAATAAAGTCGACGGTGGTGATTCCAAGGGACATAGTCATACACTTTCAATCCTTAACTTTTGCCTGGACTGCCCTTTCGGGTTTTCATCCCACCAGGATACCCATTTTTGCCCATGTCGCCCTTTCGAGTTTTCAACTTTCCGGGTGTACAATATTTTGCATATATCCCTAATTTTTGCCCAAACCTTATGGTTTGCCGGGATGCCCTTGTTTTTGCCTAGGTGTGTCAACCTAGCGGGTCTCTTATGCATAGTATTTTTTAACTATGTCTGCGTTTATAGGACGTGGTAAGTCTTTACCATCCATGGTAGTCAGAATCATGGCACCACCAGAGAACACTCTCTTGACAACAAATGGCCCTTCGTAGGTGGGAGTCCATTTTCCCCTGGGGTCGCCTTGTGGCAGAATGATGCGCTTTATCACCAAATCACTAGCTTGATATACTCGAGGTTTGATCTTTTTGTTGAAAGCCTTGATCATACGTTTTTGGTACATTTGACCATGACAAACAGCAACCAATCATTTTTCATTGATCAAGTTCAACTGATCCAATCTTGTCTAAATCCACTCGTCTTCGCCTAAGCCTGCTTCATTCATAATCCTTAGTGAGGGAATCTGAACTTCTACTGGAAAAACAGCTTCCATGCCATAGACCAAAGAAAAGGGAGTTTCCCTAGTTGATGTTTTAGCTGAAGTGCAGTAACCATGAAGAGAAAATTGTAACATCTCATGCCAGTCCTTATAGGTTACTACCATCTTCTGCATAATATTCTTAAAGTTTTTGTTGGCCACTTTGACTGCGTCATTTATTTTAGGTCTATATGGAGAAAAATTATGATGCTTGATCTTGAACTGAGTATAAAGTTCGGTAATCATAGCATTGTTGAGGTTAGTCCCATTGTCGGTGATGATCCTTTCGGGGATACCATAGTGGCAGATGAGGTTATGTTTGATGAATCTGGCTACCACATTCTTGGTGACTGAGGAAAATGAGTCGGCTTCGACCCATTTGGTGAAATAGTCGATAGCGACAAGAATGAAGCGATGTCCGTTGGAAGCTGTGGACTTGATCTCTCCAATCATGTCAATTCCCCACATTGAAAATGGCCACAAAGTGGTCATGACGTTTAGAGGGATAGGAGGCGCATGGACCTTGTCAGCATAGATTTTGCATTTGTGGCAAGTCATCGAATGTTGATGGCAATCAGTCTCCATTGTTGACTAATAGTAGCCAGCTCTCAGGATTTTCTTTGCCATAGTATGTCCGCTTGAGTGAGTGCCAAAGAGACCATCGTGCATGTCTTCCATAATTTCCGCTGCCTCCTTCTTGTCCACACATCGGAGTAGAGTAGAATCATGGTTGCGCTTGTATAATATTATGTTGCTTAGGAAGAATTTGGCTGAAAATCTTCGTAAGAACTTTCTGTCATTGATGGATGCTCCTTCGGGATGCTCTTGTGCTTCAAGGTATCTCTTCACCACATGGTACCATGGCTTTTCTATGTCAGTGTCAAGCTCACAACAGTGTGCAGGTTCGTCAAATCTCTCAACTGTAATCATAGGAGATTCATTGTCCCATCTGACCTTGAACATAGAAGACATGGTGGCCAAAGCATCGGCTAACTGATTTTCTTCCCTAGGGAAGTGCTCAAAGGTGATCTCTTCGAAGTAAGGAATCAGAGGTAGCATAAGATCCTTGTAAGGGATGAGATTAGGGTTCTTAGTGTCCCAATCTCCTTTTACTTGGCTAATCACTAGAGCAGAATCCCCAAACATATTCAAATGCTTGATCCTCAAGTCAATGACAGCCTTCAGACCCAAGATGCACACTTCGTATTCGGTCATATTGTTCGTGCAATCGAAGCATAATCTGGCAGTGAAAGGAGTGTGGAAACCTTCAGGGGAGATGATCACAGCACCAATTCCATTACCCAAGGCGTTGGAAGCCCTGTAGAAGACCATAGTCCATAGGGATCCTTGTTCAGGTCCGTCATTGGGCCCAGGTTTCGCACAGTCAGTCACTAGCATGATGTTCTCATCTGGGAAGTCAAATTTCATAGACTGCTAATCATCAACGGCTTGATGGGCCAAATGATCTTCTAGTAAACTTCCTTTGATGGCCTTTTGCATTGTGTATTGAATGTTGTACTCAGTCAAGATCATTTTCCATCTGGCTATCCGTCCGTAAAGGGCAGGTTTCTATAAAATGTACTTGATTGGGTCCATCTTAGAAATCAATAGAGTGGTATGAGTTAACATATACTGTCTTAGCCAGCGAGAAGCCCATGCCAGAGTGAAGCAAGTTTTCTCGAGTAGTGAATATCTGGTTTCACATTCGGTAAACTTTTTGCTCAGGTAATAAATAGCATGCTCTTTTCGGCCAGACTCGTCAAGTTGGCCCAAAACACACCCCATAGAATTCTCTAGCACTCTCAAGTATATGATAAAGGGTCTTCCTTCAACTGGAGGCATGAGGATAAGAGGTTCTTGTAGATATTATTTGATTTTGTAGAAGGCAACTTGGCATTCATCATTCCACCTGACTACTTGATCTTTTTTAAAGAGTTTGAAGATTGGCTCATAAGTAGCAGCCAAGTGAGATATGAAGCGGGTGATGTAATTGAGATGACCCAAGAATCCTCTAACTTCCTTTTCAGAGTGGGGGACTGGCATTTCTTGGATGGCCTTTACCTTAGCAGGATCGACTTTGATGCCTTTACTACTGACAATAAAACCCAGAAGCTTTCCACATCGTACTCCAAATGTGCATTTGTTAGGGTTTAACCTCAATTTGTAATTCTTCAACCTTTCGAATAGCTTGTAACAAAAGGTGCCTCTGTTTCATGGTGAATCATATCATGAAACAAAGCTACCATAGCCCTTTGATATGTTGCCCCTGCATTCTTCAACTCGAACGGCATGACCTTGTAACAAAAGGTGCCTCATTGTGTAACGAAAGTGGTCTTCTCCATGTCTTCGAGAGCCATCCTAATTTTATTATAGTTGGAGAAACCATCCATGAAAGAGAAGACTTTATGCTGAGCAGTGCTATCGACTAAGACATCAATATGAGGTACAGGGAAGTCATCCTTATGGCTTACCCTATTCAGATCCCTATAGTCTACACACATGCGAACTTTTCCGTCTTTCTTTGGCACTGGCACCACATTTGTAACCCATTAGGGATAAGATGTCACAGCTAGGAACCCTGCGTCAAATTGTTTCATCACTACAGCTTTTATTTTTTCAGACATGTCAGGCCTCATGCGATGAACTTTTTTTTTTACAGGAGGAAAATCTTCCTTTGTCGGCAGACAATGAACTATAATGTCGGTATCCAACCCTGGCATATCTTCATACGACCATGAAAACACTTCCACATAATCATGCAACATCTGAACCAATCTGCTCTTGACATTGCTTTCCAGGTTAGCGCCAATCTTGACTTCTTTCTTGTTTGTCTCAGTACCTAGATTGATGACTTCAACTGACTCTTCGTGCGGCTGGATATCTTTTTCCTCTTGTAATAGAAGTCTGGCTAGTTCTCTCAGTATTTCACAATCTTCCTCGCCTTCGTCTTCGGCTTGGTTAATTGGACATTTGAAGTCATAATCGGCAATAGTATAGTCATTAGCAATAAGATCCAGAGTGGACGAGGACCTGCAAGAGTGTGCGTATGTGCATTAAGATACATGGCTATTTTGAAAAATGTATTTGAAGGAAGAGAAAGATAATGAACACAAAGATTTGAATGCAAAAGAGTCCAATGATTTGTATTGAATTATCATATGATAACATGAACATAAATAAAACCCTTGACGAATGGACCATAGTGCCCCGGGCCAGGCACATGGCATAAAAGTCATTGTTAAATATTACAGACAAAATTTTATTGAATTAATAGGAAAGCAAAAAATAAGTGATTACTCCTCAATGAAGGAGATGGGCACGAAGTCCTTTGCATGCCAATTCTTCAGCTCCGTTGTAGTAGGATACACCCAATCTTCAAATGCAACTTCATCATTAGAATCACCTATAATGTTGACCTCGTGGCTTCCAATACGGAGAGGGGCCTTCCCTGTGCGAGCGTTCCTCACTTCCTTCTGAGTCTTGACGATGAACCCCAAATCAAATTTATCCTCTTTTAATGGGTTCTCTAGGAGTTTCCCCCAAGTATCACAGCTTCCTTCTTCAACTGTAGCACGAGCATCTTTGACTGAAACCATCTTCGGCACGGCCTTAGCAGCTTTGGACTCATCAGAGGAACATTTGGAAGTAGCGATCATTGGCGGCACAACCTCAAAAGCTTGACACGGGGTCTCTATGAATTCTCCATCCATCTCCACGTATTTGAAAGAGTTAAGGTGGCTTACCATGAACCCTCCTCACCATAGACAGTGAGAATTCTTCCTTTAACCGGATACTTGAGTTTTTGATGGAGAGTTGATGTTACTACCCCAGCTCTGTGGATCCAAGGGCGACCCAATAAACAAGAATAGGTAGGATGGATATCCATGATGTAGAAGGTGGAGTTGAAAATTTGTGAGCCCATCTTGATTGGAAGATCTACCTCTCCATGAACTGTCCTTTTTGATCCATTGAAGGCCCTTACAATAATGTCACTTGGTTTCAAGATTAAACCTTCACAGTATAAACATTCTAATGCCCCCTTGGGTAGTACGTTTAAATAAGAGCCAGTGTCGACCAGAACATGTGCTAAGGTGGTCCCCTTGCATTCGACAGAAATATGTAGAGCTTTGTTATGGTTCTTCCCAAGCGTTGTTAGATCGACATCTGAGAACTCTAACCCATTATCAGCCGTCAAGCTTGCCATGTAATTCTCAAACTTGTCAGTTATGGTCTCATGAGGGACATGAGCCCTCTTCAAGAATTTGATTAATGCCCGAGCATGGGCATCGGAACAGAGTAGCAAAGACAACATATAAATCTTGGAAGGGGTTTGCCCTAACTGCTCCACAATCTTGAAGTTGCTCCTTTTTATAATCTTTAGGATCTCATCCATTTCACAGGCGGAAGGTTCTCCATCAGCAATGTCCTTTGTGGGTACTTCTGTCACGACAGGCTCAACAACTTTCTCCTTCATTCTTGTATCAGTACTTGGCCTAGCAGCAGTGATGTGGACGGGTGCCTTTATAACAACTGGTGGTGAGATGTTGGGTGAAAAGATTCTCCCAGTTCGGGTTACCTTACTTGAGCCACTTATGTTACCAACATCATCAGCTTTGTCTTCTTCAATCCAAGCGTCTTGTTTTATCCCATGGTAAAACACCTCAGCACCGTAGTTCCATGGTACTGCTTTATTAGAAGAGTATGGAATTGGTCCAGGATTGGTAATTATTAGGGGACCAACAATTGGTTCATTTGAAATCCTGGTAGGACCTTTTGATGAGATCCTAAGAGGCTTGCTTGAGATGGTTATAATGGAGAGATCTTCATATTTATTAGTCAAACTTTTGGCATGCAGAGTCTTCTCAAATAGGATCTCGTGGCTATCCATCAGGCGTTGAATGCCTTCCTTCAGCCCTTCACATCCATTGAGTTGTTTGGCATAGCAAACACAATCCTTCACACAGCCAGGGAAAATCCTGGCTTTCAATAGATTTTTTTTATGATATTCAGCGGAGTAGTCAAGTCTTTGACAGAGGAAACAAAAATTGTATCTTCAACAGCATTTACACCCTTGCCATGGTTTGGCATAGGTGCCGTGATTACATTTGGAGTTGGAGGAGGATCAAATTCAATAGTCTTATTATCTATCAAGCCCTGGATTTTATTCTTCAAGGCCCAGCATTGGTCAGTCTCATGCCCGGGGCTACTTGAGTGATATGCGCATTTAGCGTTCGGATTATACTTTGGTCAAGAGGTATCTAGATTGGCCGGAGGATCGCGCAATGTCACAAAATTAGCCTTTATCATGTGTTGTAAGGCTTGGGATATTGACATTCTTATCCTCATGAATTGTCTTCTCAGAGTTTCAAAACATTGATGATTTGCAGATGGTCTTTGAGCAGGAGTTAGATTGGAGATTCAGACAACATTAATAGACGGACGATCATCCTTCTTGGTACGGGCCCTTTCCCCATACGCAGAATTGATTTCTTTCTTCACGGTAAAAGGTTTCTTTATAGGATTGGACGTGGAGGCAGATGCCATGGGAATCTTCCTGCTTTTGATGTCGCTTTCAACTCTTTCACCGGTTAAGATCAGCTCGGTGAAATCAGAAGAAGAACAGCCAACCAATAAATTAAATAATGGACCAGATAAAGTGCCTATAAACATGTCAATGTGCTCCCTATCAGTCAAAGGTGGTTGAACCCTACTGGCAAGGTCTCTCCACTTTTATGCGTATTCTTTAAACCCTTCATTCCTCCCCATTGTCATATCTTGTAATTGAACTCTTGTCAGCTCCAAGTCGGTATTATACTGGTTATGATGGTAGAAAGCGGTGGCTAAGTCTTCCCATCTATTGATACGGGAACCATCCAACTGGTAAAACCAGTCTAGTTGCATTCTAGCCAAGCTTTCTTAAAAAAAGTGAACCCAGAGTTTCTTATCAGCGGTTTGCGGATGTATCTTGCGCATATAAGATTTCAGGTGAAGTTTTGGACAGGAAACCCCATCGTACTTATTGAACACTGTTATCTTGAATTTGTGGTGAATGACAACCCCGGATATCAAACCCAAATCATCAAAATCCAAACTGGGGACGGCTTGAATCTTAACAACCTTCAACCTATCTTCTACCTGCTTGTATTTGACATCGGCGGGAGGATACTGCTTGTCAAAATAATCATCATCGTCTGGCGCTTGATCATTGATACACCCAACTTTGGTACTCTTAGCTTCTCCAATCTGATTCTCATCTTCCTCAGATGAGTCTTCCACTACCGGGATCTGATGGACCGACTCTTTGAACCTCCTACCCATGTTGACTAGGGATTTCTTCTTGGGTTTCTTTTTTACTGCCAACAATGCCATCATATCTTGTTGTCCCTTGGCTAGTGCCAGTAGATTCTCTTGGAATTGAGAGTTTTGTGCTTGGAGGTCCTTCACTGTTTTCTCTAGATCCATCTTGCTAAAATAAACAGCAGAAAGATAAGGAAACTTGTTGTGTAAAAACCTGTCATGTTATGCTGCATGGAAGATGTATATGCAAATGATTTCAAGGATTTATGAAATTTAAATTTGTATAGACAAGGAATGAACAAACGTAAAATTTCATTAATTGGTTCAAAATGACTACAACATGCCTCTTGGGATTACAAAATAAATCTCTAAGATAAAAAGACCGAATGCATCCTCTTTGGCGCAATGTAGGTGTTCACGCTTTGCTCTTCATGCAGTTGTTTTGTAAGCTCCAAGACCCTTTTCTCACTAGCATAGAATTGAGCTTCAAAGGTATCTCGTTCTTACTTTAGGTGAATCCAACCCTTTTGCAAGTCTTCAAGAGAAGTAGGAATGAAGGGATGGAGGAAAGTGTACAGGACATCTCCTTCAACCACAAGTTCCATGATAATTGGTAAGATAGAGGGATAAGGCATCACAAGTTTCTGAGCACGAGCTCGTACCCACCTATGGTAAGGCTCAAGGGGAATGGAATTCTTGTTTCCCAGCATCTTACTATCCACTTTTCTTACCATCCTCCAAGCTCGTATAAATCTCTGACGGCAACCTTGATCGTCGCTCTTGTAGTCGAATACCACTCCTTGGATGAGCATCTCATGAGGACCATCTCTTCGGGCATAACCAAACTGTCATAAAGCTAAGCAAGGGTTGTAAGTGATACCTCCCCTAATTCCCCATAGCGGTCGATGATAGTAACGTTCTCCAAGGATAGATAACACCAATGGATATCTGAATGTCTGAGTGTCATAAACCTATGGGACCACCTCAAACCTTGCTTGTTCTTCAGTACAGACCGGGGAAGATGAAAAATAAACCATCTAGACAAGATAGGAGTGCAACACATGAGGGCCCCTCTCTTTCTCATAGTGCGAGTGTGGAGAGAATGTAGGATATCTCCCAACAAAGTAGGCATCAGATTGCGAGACATGAAGATTTTGACAACATTTACATCTATGAGTTGGTCAGGGTTTGGAAACAAAACCATCCCATAGATGAGAAGGGACAAGATTTATTCAAAATCTTGTAAATCCAAAAAGTTCCAACAGTTTTGAGCTTTCTCAAACAAGAACTTGGCTAAGAAAGCTTTGACACCACTCATTGTTTCCCAATTAGTCGTGATATCAGATTGTTGCAAGTGTAGTGCTTGGGCAATCTCTTCAGGTTTTGTATCTTTTTCTGTACCGTTGAAGGGTAGTTGATTGAGAATGGGAATTCTCAAGAGTTGAGAGAATTCTTCCAGAGTAGGTACAAGCTGATAATCGAGAAAAGTGAAGCAATGGTGTAGAGTGTCAAAGAATTGGAAAAGCACCTTCATCATATCTTCATCAGTGTTGGAGGTAATCAAGTTTAGGAGGCGACCATGTCTTTTTGTGAATAAAGAGTTCTTAGGAACTCTTGATTCTAACTCTTTGAGTTGAGAAGGAATTCTTACGAGATTGACTTGAATGGTTTTCCTGCAGATGGAAGTCATGTCCTATAAAACAGAACAAACATAAATCTCAAAAATCCTTGAAATGGTTAGTGAGAATTAGTATGATGTCATGATGTTTATGATGTTAAGTACAAATAAACATATACAAACAAGAAAAACAAGTCCTTAGGTTTAGGCTTGCATGGAGTCTTATAGGTAAGTACCCTCTTGAAGTTTAGTTGGTTCAAACCTGTCCTAGAAATAGTAATCGGATTCTAAAGGATCTCAATATCACTGATCTTTCTTATCGGGTATTGTTTCAGCGTAAGCCTCCTTAATGGCGACCGAAATATCCCGAGAAGTCCGATCTCAATGAGTGTAGTATCGAGTATCAAACAACTTCAGACTGCACCAAAGCCGGTGTGATACGGTGGGAGAACTGACTTGAGGTTTTGCGTTTGTTTTCGCAAATGTTTCGGTTGAGCAAGAGTCGCCACCGACTTTTTATTTTATCCTAAGGAAAGGTTAAAAAGCACAGCAAAAACCTTTGAGATGTTTTCTTGGGTTCGGGGAGTAGATTATATAAAGGGAAGGTATTAGCACCCTTTCTATCCATGGTTATCCATGGGCTCTTAGTTACTTGCTTAGATCAACTTGCCTTAATTTTCAATTGTTTGAAATGGTGCTTTGTGTGTGTGGGTTTGAAAATGTTTTGAAAAGAAGCCAATGTGGTGGCAACCTTTGTAATGATCCATGTTGGGATGTATACAAAGGTGTATGTCTTTTGAAAAGGTTTTCAATGTTTTTTGAAAGTTGTTTTGAAAGTGTAGTGATGTGTGGTTTTAGAAAATAGGCAAGTGTTTTGTTTTGCAAGTTTGATTCAAGTAACTAAGAGTTTGTCTACTCCTAAATTTCTCAAAGATTTCTCCTATGTTTTTAAACCCTTTTAACAATTTTGTTCCACCATTGCATTTGGTGGACAATCTTGTGTTAGGATGTGAAAGGGACGGGCGCGGGTCATCGTTTAGACCATAATAGCAATGGTGCCAAGTATCTTTGGGCAATTTTCCTTGGAGGGACTTGATCATTTTTTAGGCAACTTTCGAAAGCGTCATCGAGGGACTATGATCATTTGATTGTTTTGTTTTGCCCAAAGAGACCTAACATGCAATATGGCCCATTATTGAAGGCAACAAGTGGAATACCCTAGGGGTGCAAGTGTGATTAGTGTTGTCCATTTTCATGCTTGTTTATCTTGAAATTAGGTCAAACTATTTTGGTTAATTGATTGGCATACAAACCCTAATTCTATCATGGTATATTTAGAAAACTTTAAAGTGCGAAAAATAAAGTTCCTAAGTTATTACAACACAATATATGGGAAGGGGGGTACAAATGTTCAAATGGGGGTATTTTGACAAGGAATTTAAACCTAGACTATTACATCAAATTGGGAATTATACAAATTATTTAATATACAATAATTAAATAAAATGGAATAAATATGCAAGATGCAAAAATGTTTTTTATATGTATGAAAAAAAGTATTTTTTTTATATATCAAATAAACAAAATAAAAAGTATTAATTTTTTTGGAGTTTTTATGTATTTAGGGCAAAACCCTAATTTCATTAAGTAAAAAGTATTAATTATTTAATATGTACAATGTTTAACAATTATGTACAAAAATAAAATAAAAATGAAGTATATTTATAAAAAAGGTATTTTTAATGTTAAATATTAATAAAAATAAAAATGTATATATTTTGTATTTTTGTCCTAAATATTCTAATAAATATATATGTATTTGTATTATTTACTAAATGTATTATATATACAAAAAATAAACTATTTAATATTTATTAAAAAAAGTATATTTTATGTAAAATGTTTTCAATAGGTAATATAAAATAAAATCAGAAAATAAACATGTTTGCATTATTTTAGTATTTTGAATAAAAGTATATCTATATATTTATTTATGTACAAATACTCATTTAAACAAATAAATGCCTAATAAATACAAAAATGGTTTAAAAAATAATTTTTATATTTTTAATATTATGAGAAAAAATAAATAAGTCAGAACAAAAAAGAAAAGGTCAAAAAATCATAAAAATAAGCATAATGGGCCAAGGAGGTGTAAAAGTAAAAAAAATAGGGTGCAAATAAGAAAAGTGAAACAGGCCCAGCCCAAAGACCCTGTCATCTTCAACCTCCAGCATTTCTGTTCAAAAAAGCACGCGTTTACTATCTCCAGATTCCTTGATCTTTTGCCAAATCTTCCAACATGAAACCTGTAGAGCTTGAAGCCACGATTCTAGACATATAAAGAAATCAATCTAACTCTCAGAAATGAGAGAGAATTTCTTCTCCCCCAATTCCTAACCTAGTTTTTGTTCCATATTCAGACATCAAATTCTCATAGCACACATAACATAAATGAAAACTAATTACATGGGCATGTTCAGGGCTATGAATGTGACATATTTTCTTCACAAACCTAAAGCTAACAATGCCTGGATAGAGAGATATGAGTTCATGAACTTACATGTTCAGTTGGAATCGTATCTGGTGATGGAGGTGCTTTCAATGCAAGGTGATGATTGGTATAGCTTCCTTGATGTCCAGGGATGCTATTCCAAGCTTTAGTTTGCTTTGAAACCAAATAAATCGTGTTATGGAACTTCAACTGCAAAACAAGAAAATGAAAATGGTGATGTTGCTTGGGAGTGTTACAGGTTGTGTTTGAGGCTTGGGACAGTTTCAAGGGATGATGTGAGATATGTTTGAAGTGGTTTTAGCAAGAATGCATGAATGGATTGAGTTATGGAACTCAATTTGCAGCAGGTACCCTGTTTTGGCAGTTTGAGGGTGATTCTGTGTTTGAGAAGGAAATGGAGATGGTTGGCTCGTGTTTCAGCTTAGGTTTGATGATTAGAAAGTGTTTGATAACTTTGCTTAAGCTCTTGTTGGCTGAGATGAGAGTTGTGTCTTGTTATGCTAAGTTACTTCTAACTTAAGCAAGAAATGGCAAGTTGTGTTTCTAGCTTGTACAGGCCCCCAATCTATGCTGCATACCTTGGCCTTGATCAGTGTAATTAGTTCCTAAACTTGTGCCAAAAGGATTTGCAATGTACTTGCTTGGATTTGCATTTGACATAAAGTGCAACTTTTCTAAAATGGATATAATGCTTTATCTAAAAATGGCTTAATCTTGCATATAATGTTAAAACACATAAAACAAGTCCTTGGCACAATGAGTTAGCATTAAATTATTGAGTGCAAATGGGATATAGGACCTGTAATCAAGGAATGCAAGCTGATTTCAAAATGGCCTAGATGTATGAACATGTAACTTGACCATAGACAAAGTGACTTTTTCTCAACTTGCCAAATTCGATTCTCCCTAACCATGAGGTTGTTTGATGAGTTCTTGGACATTTTGGAAAGCTTGGAATGTGTACTACAATCCATCTTTGAAATTCAAATTGAAATTCTAAGTGGAAGCATGTGAAAAATGGTCTTGAAGTTAGGTAAAAATCCTGCCTAAAATGGTTCAAAATTTCTCTAAGTTAAGAATGGTTTGGTACCCTTGTTCCAAAAATTGTAACTTGAGCTACAAGCTTCTTTTGGGAAAACTTTGTGAATAAAAGTTGTAGATTTTGCAATAGGCTACAACTTTCATGTTTTGACTTTTCCTTGAATCCAAATGCATCTTGATGAGAAAGTGGGGCAAAGTTAGGAAAAAATTAGGGTTTTTCATAACTTAGAAAAATTATAAGTTATGAAAAAACTTCATTTTAAACCCTAATTTGCAATTCTTGATTTCTTGATGAACAAGTTTCATGATTTGGCATGTTTTGATGAAAAATTAATCTTGACACTTGATTTTGACCAAAAAGTCAAAGTTTGACTTTTCAGTATACAGTCAAAATTGATCAATTGACTGGGAAATTCAACTGTCAATCTTGTGCACTTGGGATCTTTTGGACTTGTTGGGTATGTCAAGACAATTCCATGGGGTCCTTGAGTCCATATGTGAGCTTGGTTTGCCATTGGCTAGGTCAAACTGTCAAAAATTGCCTTTGTGCAGTCAAAACCCTAAAAATGACCATTTTGCCCTTTTGGTGATCTGATCAAATTTCTTGTGGAATTATGATCCAAACTTGATCAAATGGTCCATATGAGTTCATAATGTTGATGTGGGTCAATTTTCATGAGATTTGACTGTCAATTGGCCACAGTTGACTTTTTCCCCAATACAGTTGATTTCTAGGTCAACTGTCCAATTGACTGGGTAAAATTTGGAATCAAGACTTGAAACTTGGTATGGATAAACTTGGGAGTCCAACATGAAGCATGAAAGTCATCTTAGGAATTTTAGGTCAAAATATCTTTGTTCAAACACAAACCCTAATTTGGGTCAACAGTGCAAGGAGAAGTCTTGAGCAGAGGAAACCCTAACTGGATCTTGAGCTCCAAGTGTCTTGTGGTGAGAAAATGTTGAGAGAAATGGGAGGGCAAATTTTGGGGTACAACAGTTGCCCCTGTTCAATCTTCTTGAACCTGAAGAGTTAGATTGGCAAGTTTGCCTTTCGTGACTCGAGGGTAAAAGGAGATTGGACACTAGAGTGCCCGGAAATTTGCACTCGCATGTTGGAGTATCAGCAATGTGATGTCGGGAATGTGCTTATAGATGCCATTTGGAGAGATGGTGGATAGGGAGATGGGCTTATAGATGCCATCTCGAGACGTGACAGAACCTTGTCGAGAATGGGCTTATAGATGCCATTTGGAAGTGTCGGTCGCGTAAGAGATTCCTTAGCGATAACTTGCGTGCTTTGAGAAAGACAGATGTTTTCCTGGCTTGTTACAGGTGTTGATCTTCAATCTCTTCATGCAGATGTGCCCTGGCTAGATACAGGTGTCGAATCTACAATCGGTTGCTCACAAATATGCCCTGGCTGGATACAGGAATCGAATCTGGAAATAGTCGTCAACAGATATGCCCTGGCTGGATACAGGAATCGAATCTTCAAACTCTTCAGATGTGCCCTGGCTGGATACAGGAATCGAATCTGGAAATAGTCGTCAACAGATATGCCCTGGCTGGATACAGGAATCGAATCTTCAAACTCTTCAGATGTGCCCTGGCTAGATACAGGAATCGAATCTGGAATTAGTCGTTAACAGATATGCCCTGGCTGGATACATGAATTGAATCTTCAAACTCTTCAGATGTTCCCTGGCTAGATACAGGAATCGAATCTGCAATCGGTTGCTCACAGATATGCCCTGGCTAGATACAGGTATCGAATCTGGAATTAGTTGTCAATAGATATGCCCTGGTTGGATACAGGAATCGAATCTGGAATTAGTCGTCAACAGATATGCCCTGGCTGGATACAGGAATCGAATCTTCAAACTCTTCAGATGTGCCCTGGCTAGATACAGGAATCGAATCCGGAATTGTGATAGTTGATAGATATGCCCTGGCTGGATACAGGAATCGAATCTTCAAACTCTTCAGACGTGCCCTGGCTAGATACAGGAATCGAGTCTAGAAATAGTCGTCAACAGATATGCCCTGGCTAGATACAGGAATCGAATCTTCGAACTCTTCAGATGTGCCCTGGCTAGATACAGGAATCGAATCCAGAAACTGATCACTCACAGATGTGCCCTGGCTAGATACAGGAATCGAATCTGGAAACTGTGACAGTTGAAGGTAGTTGTCTTTTTCCTGAAAAGGCAAAACATCAGTTGTATGCAATGTCATGATGTATGACATGCATGATGTCATGACGTTCAAAATGAGATAGTGTTGTATGCACTTTATCATGTATGTAAGCAAGATGCATGAAATGTGAAATGTTTTATGAATGTGTTTTCGTCTAGGAAAATAAATCCTTGACGACCGGCCGGAGAATTAAATCTTGGGCTGATGTTGAAGAGTAAAGTTCTTCGCTTCCGCTGGGGATGATGGTTGCGGGAATACACCGGTAAGAGAAGATGACTCCGTTGGGGAATAAACTTGCTGGAGAGATTGCTCTGAGGGGAATTACTCTATGGGAAGAGATACTTCGCTGAAGTTCTGATGGGAGCTCCGCTGAGGATTTCAATGATGGACTCCGCTGGGGATAACAATGATTAACTCCGTTGGGGATGTCAATGATAAACTCCGCTGGGGATGACAATGATAAGTTATGTCGGGGAACTTTGATGAACTCTGCTGGGGATGACAATGATAAGTTATGTCGGGGAACTTTGATGAACTCCGCTGGGGATTGGAAGAACTTCGCCGAGGGCGATCTTCCATGGTAATTAGCTGAGGATAACCCAGTTATAGGCCCTTGTGAGGAATAACTTTGAATAAAGCCCGGGGAGACGTCCGTACTCTACAGGGGATAAGCTTCCAGAATCTACTGGGGATAAGCTTCAAGACCTGCTGGGGATATGAATTCCACTTTCCTGGGGAAACTTTTGGAATTGCACTGGGGAACGGTTCCACTGGGGTGTCTGTATTCCGCCGGGGAACAATCTTAGATCAAGACTGCCGGGGATGCTTGCTGAGGGATGCCTATACTCCGCTGGGGAATATTGATATCTTCTGGGGCTACCCAACTTCCTTTAGGCTGACCGTAGACTAACTCTGCTGGAGGAGAGTATTACTGACTTGCTAGGGGAACATGGTGCCTATTGTAGGGCTGATGATAGACTAACTCTTCCCGGGGAGAGTATTGCTGATTCTTGTCTTACTTTGTGGGGAGTTGAGATAACTTGGTCACATTCTTCAGTTGAATCTACCTTGGTACCCTGGCGGACAAAGCAACTAGACTGCCTGGACAATTCTACATTGCTCCTACTTCTGATGTCACCTGTAATTAGTCTTTTGTTTCATATGCAAGTATTTATGAATTAGCAATTTAATGTCAAATGCATATATCAAAAATGAACATTGGACGTTCTTTGCAAGACAAAACAGAAAAAGGAAAAACAATTGGCAATTTGTTTGGAAAAGTGAACTTGTATTGGTTTTGAAATTTGCCTGAAAATAGGCGTTTTTTGTACAAGAGGCCGACGTCTTAGTAAGAGAACGCCGCCAAATAACATAAAGTTTATACAATTTTGAAAAGGAAACAAAACAGCTATGTGCACAATATTCCCACTGGGTTCCAACTCTGCTATCGCCTTTATGTCTTCAAGCGTCTCATCACTTTGTTGCTTAGTTGAAGATGAAGCTGATTGATCGATGCCGAAGTCTGAGCCAGATAGTTGATGCCGATTTTTGGATGCAAGGTGATCCAATGATACATAGTGTTACGCTTTATCCCTAACTTTTGCCTGGACCGCCCTTTCGGGTTTTCAGTCCACCGGGATACCCATTTTTGCCCAAGCCGCCTTTTCAGGTTTTCGACTTGCCGGGTGTACAGATTCTTTTTCATTTCATCCCTTATTTTGCCCGAACCCTTTTGGTTCGCCGGGAAGCCCTTATTTTTGCCTAGGTATGTCAACCTAGCGGGTCTTTTATTCATGCGTAGTATCTTTTTACTATGTCTGCATTGGCGGGATGAGGAAGGTCGTCACCATCCATGGTGGTCAGAATCATGGCTCCTCCTGAGAACACATGTTTAACCACAAATGGCCCTTCGTACGTAGGGGTCCATTTGCCCCGGGGATCACTTTGAGGAAGGATGATGCGTTTGATTACCAGGTCCCCAACTTGATACTCTTGTGGTCTGACTTTCTTGTTAAATGCCATGATCATCCGTTTTTGGTACGTCTGACCATGACAGATAGCGGTGAGTCTCTTTTCGTCAATTAGGTTTAATTGATCAAGTCGTGTCTGGATCCAGTCATCTTCACTCAAGTCTGCATCCTTCATTATCCGGAGAGAGGGTATCTGGACTTCAATCGGCAAGACTGCCTCCATGCCATAGACCAAGGAAAAAGGAGTTGCCCCGGTTGACGTCCTTGTTGAGGTACGGTACCCATGAAGAGCAAACGGTAACATCTCGTGCCAATCTTTGTAGGTCACTGTCATCTTCTACACAATTTTCTTGATGTTCTTATTAGCTGCTTCTACAGCCCCATTCATCTTCGGCCGATAAGGAGAAGAGTTGTGGTGCTGTATCTTGAATTGTTCGCAGAGCTCAGTGATCATCTTGTTGTTAAGATTGGTACCATTGTCTGTAATGATCCTTTCCTGGACGCCGTACCGACAGATCAGATTATGCCGAATGAAACGTGTCATGACGCTCTTGGTTACAGTAGCATAGGAGGCTGCCTCAACCCACTTTGTGAAATAATCAATCGCTACCAAGATGAAGCGATGCCTGTTGGATGCCGTCGGTCGGATCTCACCGATCATATCGATGCCCCACATTGCAAAAGGCCAAGGTTCCGTCAGGACGTTCAGAGGAACCGGAGGGATATGCACCTTGTCAGCATAGATCTGGAATTTATAACAAGTTCGAGAATGTTGGTAACAGTCGGCTTCCATTGTGGACCAGAAATATCCTGCCCGAAGGATTTTCTTTGCCATGGTATGTCCACTGGAATGTGTTCCGAATGTACCTTCATGCAGTTCTACCATGATCTTCTCTGCTTCAGTCTTATCCACACAACGCAGTAGAGTTGAATCATGGTTTCGTTTGTAGAGAATGCCAGTGCTGAGGAAGAATTTTTCCGCGAACCTTCTCAGAAACTTCTTATCGTTGACAGACGCACCTTCAGGGTATTCCTGAGCTTCCAAGTATCTCTTCACCTCATGATACCAGGGTTTTTCGGTTACCTCTTCGGCCTCAAGATCGCAGCAGTATGCAGGTTTGTCCAACTTCCAGATAATGATCCGGGGAGCCTCATTGTCCCATTTGACTTTGAACATTGAAGACATCGTAGCTAGTGCGTCCGCTAACTGATTCTCCTCTCTTGGGAAGTGCTCAAAAGTTATCTCCTCAAAGTGGGGAAGCAAAGTCAACACATACTCCTTGTAAGGAATAAGATTTGGGTGTTTTGTATCCCACTCGCCTTTGATCTGATTGATCACGAGAGCGGAATCTCCGAAGACACTCAGAAACTTGATCCTTAAGTCGATTGCAGCTTGAAGACCCATAATGCATGCCTCATATTCTGCCATGTTGTTGGTGCAGTTGAAACACAGTCGGGCGGTGAGTGGAGTATGAGTGCCTTTGGGGGATATGATTACAGTGCCGATTCCATTACCCAAAGCGTTCGAGGCTCCGTCGAAATGCATAGACCATCGGGATCCTTCCTCAGGTCCTTCATCCGGTCCAGGTACTTCGCAATCAGTTACCACCATGATATCTTCGTCCGGAAATTCAAAGTTCAATGATTGGTAATCGTCCACAGGTTGGTGTGCCAAATGGTCTGCCAATACACTTCCCTTGATTGCTTTTTGAGTCGTGTACTGGATATCATATTCTGTCAAGATCATTTGCCATCTTGCTATTCTTCCAGACAGAGCAGGCTTTTCGAAAATGTACTTGATGGGATCCATCTTTGAAATCAACAGAGTAGTGTGAGTCAACATATACTGTCTCAGCCGGCGAGCAGCCCATACCAGAGCGCAGCAAGTTTTCTCTAGCAGTGAGTACCGAGACTCACAGTCGGTAAACTTTTTGCTCAGGTAATAAATAGCATGCTCTTTTCGGCCAGACTCGTCATGCTGCCCCAGCACACACCCCATTGAATTATCAAGCACTGTCAGGTATAGTATCAGAGGTCTCCCTTCTACTGGTGGCATAAGAATGGATGGTTCTTGGAGATACTCCTTTATCTTTTCAAAAGCGGCCTGACATTCATCGTTCCAACGTACTACTTGATCTTTCTTCAGTAATTTGAAGATTGGCTCACAGGTAGCAGTTAGATGCGAGATGAATCGGGCAATGTAATTCAGTCGTCCCAGAAAGCCTCTGACTTCTTTCTCTGTCTTGGGAGTCGGCATCTCTTGTATGGCTTTCACCTTGGCAGGGTCCACCTGAATACCTTTATCGCTTACAATGAAACCTAGTAATTTTCCAGAACTTACCCCAAAGGTGCATTTGTTTGGATTCAACCTCAGCTTGTATAACTTCAGTCGGTCAAACAGCTTCCGCAGATGGTCAAGGTGTTCCTCCTCAGTTTGGGACCTTGCAATCATATCATCGACATACACTTCTATCTCATGGTGGATCATGTCATGAAATAAAGCAACCATGGCACGTTGGTAGGTTGCCCCAGCATTTTTCAACCCGAATGGCATGACCTTGTAGCAGAAGGTGCCCCACTGAGTCACAAAGGTAGTCTTTTCCATATCTTCAGGAGCCATCTTGATCTGATTATACCTTGAAAAACCATCCATGAAGGAGAACACCTTGTGTTGAGCAGTATTGTCAACAAGAACGTCGATGTGAGGTAGAGGGAAGTCATCCTTGGGGCTTGCCCTGTTTAGATCCCTGTAATCGACACACATTCTGACCTTACCGTCCTTCTTCGGCACTAGCACCATGTTGGCAACCCACTGAGGGTAAGAAGTCACTGCTAGAAACCCGGCATCGAATTGCTTCATAACCTCAGCTTTGATCTTTTCGGACATCTCTGGACGCATACGGCAGACCTTTTGCTTTACCGGAGGGCAGTCTTCCTTGGTAGGCAGGTGATGAACCACAATGTCGGCATCCAAACCAGGCATGTCTTCGTATGACCAAGCAAAGATATCCATGTAATCATGTAACATCTGGATCAATTGTTGCTTCACGCTGAGCTCTAGATTGGCACCAATCTTGACTTCTTTTCTATCTGTCTCAGTACCCAGGTTCACTGTTTCCACCGGCTCTTCGTGCGGCTGAATGGCCCTCTCTTCCTGGAGTAGCAGTCTTGCGAGTTCACCAGGCACTTCGCAATCATCTTCACCTTCGTCTTCGGCCAAGTTGATCGGATTTTCGAAGTCATAACTGGCAGTAGCAGAGCTGTTACCAGTGAGATCCAGAGTGGATTGAAACCTGTATAAGTGAGTGTGTGTAAATATAGCTGTTTTGCAATATATAACACAGAAAGAAAAAGAGCACAAGATTTGAAATGCAACAAACGTCCAATGTTTTGATTAATGATATATGGAAATGTCATACAAAAAGCCCTCACAAATGGAGCTACGATGCCCCGGGTAGGACACCGAGCCAATAAAAGTTTCAACATATTGTTTGTTACAAATTGAAAACAAAAGAGTTAATTACTGCGTGACAAATGTAATAGGTGTAAAATCTTTTGTCGTCCAGTTGCTTGGTCCGTTGTTGGTGGTTGGATAGATCCAACTGTCAAACTCTGCTTCCTCTACGTCCTCCTCGATAACATTCACTCTTGAGTTGGTGATGAACATCAGAGCCTTTCTGATCCTTTCCTTGCGAACAGCCCTCTGAGCCTCTGCAGTGAAGCCCAGCCCAAACTTGCCGGTCTTTTGAGTGAAGTCAGGAAGCTGACCCCAGTTTGCACACTTGCCTTTCTCAATCACTGCCCGAGCATCCTTCAGGGAAGCCATCCTTAGAGGAAAGTCTTCTTCAACTACTGTCTCAGCTGGCACCAACGTTGGAGGTACCTCCTCAAAATGTTGAAAGGGGGTTTCAATAAACTCCCCGTCCATCTCGATATACCGGAATGAATTCAAGTGACTTACCATGTATTCCTCCTCACCCTGCACAGTAACAATCTTCCCTTTGACAGGGTATTTGAGCTTCTGGTGTAGAGTGGATGTTACCGCCCCAGCCTTGTGAATCCAGGGTCGTCCCAGCAAGCAGGAATAAGATGGACGAATATCCATCACGTAGAACGTTGAGTCAAAGACTTGGGAACCCACACGAATAGGAATGTCTACCTCACCGTGCACCATCCTCTTAGAACCGTCGAAGGCTCTAACGTTACTAGGTTTCAATTCCAGGCCCTCACAATCCAAACGATCCAAGGCCTTCTTGGGCAATACATTCAGGGAAGAACCGGTATCCACCAACACGTGTGCGAGAGTACTGCTCCTGCATTCTATAGAGACGTGCAGGGCATCATTGTGATTTTTCCCTTTGGCGGTAAGGTCTGCATCCGAGAACCCTAAACCATTGTCAGCTGTCAAATTAGCCACACAGTCAGTGAACTGATCTGCAGAGGTCTCTTGCGGCACATGGGCCGTTTTCAGAAATGAAATCAGGGCCTTTGCGTGGGCCTCCGAGCATAGAAGCAATGATAGCATAGAGATTTTGGAGGGGGTATGCCCCAGCTGTTCAACGACATTGAAGTCACTCTTTTTAATGATTTTAAGGATTTCCTCCATCTCTTGTTGGGAGGCTTCAACAACAGTCTTTTTTGGTGCCTCCGTCCGGGCAGGCAAATCGGTAGCAACTTCTTTGCCCCGAACATCAGAGGACTCGGCGGCAGTAGTAGACACAGGAACTTGATTTGAAACATGCACACTTGCGGGTGTGATGATAAGAGGTTTTCGGATAACTGGCGGTGCAATGTCAGGCGAGAAGAGCCTGCCACTGCGAGTAATCTTGGCGGGACCAGTGATGTTGCTGATACTGGTACCGGTGTTGAACTCCTGCTTCACTCCAAGCACATACACGTCTGCCCCATAGTGCCATGGGACAGCCTTGTCAGATTCATAGGGGAGAGGCCCCGGAACAGTAATGGTAATGGGTGCAACAGACATAATTTGGACTTACTTCCTCGGGGGAGCCTTGGTAGGATTGTTGAAAATTGTGACGACAGATACTTCTTCAGCGGAAACAAACGGAACAGCAGTTTTCTTAAACAGAATTTCTTTGCTATCCATCAGGCTTTGGATGCCTGATTTCAGCAGCGGACAACCGGTAGGGATAACAGCACACAGGAGGCAACCCTTGCTACAACCCGGAAATAAACCGGCTAGCAGTAGGTTCCTCTTAACAGTCAATAGAGGGGTAGCAACATCATTCACCGAAACAGCATACAAATCTTCCTCAATGGCATTTACTCTATGCTGGGGCATAGGAGCAGTTACAACATTTGGCCTCTCAGGCGCCTCAAACTGAATTTCCTTCGCATCGATAAGGTCTTGAACCTTATTTCTCAGGGCCCAACAATCATCAGTAGTATGCTCGGGGTTATCAGAATGATAAGCACAACGGGCATTTGGGTTATACTTAGGAGATGCAGTATTCACGACCTTCGGAGCCTCTTTGATGGTCACCAAGTTGGTTGATAGCAGTTGCGGTAAGATTTGTGACAAGGTCATACTCAGTCGAGTATACTGCCTCTTGGGCCTTTCACCTCTTTGTTGATTGTACTATTGAGGAGCAGCAACAGGCTTTGAAATGACCAAAGCATTGACGGCTTGGCGGATTTCTGGCTTGACTTGTCTTCTAGGACCATAGACGGCACTAGCTTCCTTCTTGAAAGGCCCCTTCTCAGTACTTGCGGAGGCAGCTTTCTGTATCTTTCCTGACCTGATGCCAGCTTCTATCCTTTCACCCGTTAGGATCAAATCTGTAAACCCAGCGGAGGAATTGCCAACCAGATGATTAAAGAATGGACCAGATAAGGTCCCCAGAAACATGTCAACCAATTCACGATCAGTCAAAGGAGGCTGCACCCTGCCAGCCAAATCTCTCCATTTTTGCGCATATTCTTTGAACCCTTCGCCCGTTCCTAGAGACATACCCTGAAGTTGGGTACGCGTAGGAGCGAGGTCAGAATTGTATTGATATTGTCTATAAAATGCGGTCGCCAAATCTTCCCAATGTCGGATACTGGTTCCCTCTAGCTGATAGAACCACTCAAGCTGTGACCCCAAAAGGCTATCTTGGAAGAAGTGGATCCAAAGGTTCTTATCTGCCGTGTAAGGTTGGATCTTCCTTACGTATGATCTGAGGTGCAGCTTTGGACAGGAAGCCCCGTCATATTTGGCAAAGGCAGGCGCCTTAAACTTGTGTGGGATTACCACCCCAGAAGATAACCCTAAATCTCTGAAATCCAGCCCCGGCACATTTTGAATCTCCATGGCACTCAAGCGGTCTTCTAATTGCTTGTATCTGTCAGCAGCGGGAGGGTATTGTTCGTCATTGTAATCCGTCTCGTTGTCAGAGACTGCAGGACTAGGAGCTCTTCCCCCTTGGGGACTATCTTTCTCTGCAGAGGAAGTAGTTGGATCAGCCTCGTTATGGAGTGTGTTCCCAAACCTGCGTCCAGTGTTGAATAACGCAGTTCTCTTCTTCTTCTTCTTCTTTAGGAGCAAAGCCTTCAACTCTTGTTGACCTTGGGCCAGGCTCATGACCATTTCTTGAAACTGGGCACTTTGGGCCTGAAGGGCCTTGATTGCTTGCTCACTGGATGATTCTGGATTCATGATGACTGTTCAAAATAAACAGCGAAGAAGATTAAGCAACCTGTAGAAAAAGGGGTACATGTTATGCACATGATGCATGAGATGCTATGCAATGCATTCAAGGATTTTAGAAATTCACAATTGTTGCAGACAAAAAGAACGCACGTCATATTAATAAGAAGAAATTTGTTAGTACATAAGTGCCCCATGGGCCAAATATTTACAAAAAACAACTTCTCAAGGTAAAAAGACGTTGCGCATCCTCTTTGGCGCAATGTAGGTGTTGAGGGCCTCTTGCTCATGGAGTCGGAGGGTGAGCTCTAAAACCTTCTTCTCGCTGGCGTAGAAGCTGGCTTCAAAAGTGTTCCGTTCCTCCTTGAGTTGGATCCAACTCTTCTGCATCTCCTCCCACGATGTAGGCATGTCAGGATGTAGGATGGTGTAGGGAACCTCTCCTTTCTTGACGGGCTCTTTAATCACAGGGAGAACATGAGGATAAGGCATCATTAGACTCTGGGCTCGGGCTCGTACCCACTTGAGATAAGGCTCAAGAGGGATGGAGTTCTTGTGTCCCAGTGTCTTGCTATCAACCTTGTTGGGCATCCTCCAAGCTCTGATGAATCTTTGGCGAAGTCCTTGCGCATCGTTGTCGAAGTCAAAAACTAGGTCAGGAATCAACATGTCGTGAGGGCCATCTCTTCGTGCATATCCAAATTTCCTCAAAGCTAGGCAAGGGTTGTAGGTGATACCTCATCTGATTCCAAGTAAAGGAACATTAGGAAACTCTCCACAACGATCGACGATGATGACATTTTCTCTGGACCGAGAACACCAATGTACATCAGAGTGAGTAAGAGTCATCAACCGTTGGGACCACCTTGATCCTTGGTCATTCTTCAAGACAGATTGTGGAAGGTGCGAAATAAACCACCTTGCAAGGAGAGGAATACAGCACATGAGAACATCCCTCTTTCTCATTGTTCGTGTGTAAAATGAGTGAAGGATGTCCCCAAGCAATGTTGGTATTGGATTTCTGGACAAGAAGATTTTGACGGTGTTGACCTCTACAAGCTGGTCAGGATTTGGGAACAAGACCAACCCATAGATAAGGAGTGCCACAATTTCTTCAAAGGCTTGTAGGTCCAATGAATTCCAGCATTCTTGTGCCTTCTCAAACAAGAATTTTGCTAAGAAACCTTTGACGCCGCTTCTAGTTTCCCAATGCCCCTTGATGTCAGAAGGCTATAGATGTAATGCTCGAGCAACATCTTCCGGCTTTGGTTCCTTTTCCGTACCGTTGAAAGGTAGTTGATTAAGGATAGGAATTCTCAGGAGTTGAGAAAACTCCTCCAAAGTGGGTACCAACTGGTAGTCAGGGAAAGTGAAACAGTGGTGAAGAGGGTCAAAGAACTGGAATAGCACTTTCATCATATCCTCTTCAATGTTGGTGTTGACTAAGCTGAGCAGTCTACCATGTCTTTCACTGAAGGATGAGCTTTCCGGAATCCTTGAGGTGAGCTCCTTGAGTTGAGGAGAGATTCTCACAAGGTTGACTTGGATGGTTTTTCTGCGAGGAATTTCCATGACCTAAAAAACAAGAACAAAGATGAAGATCTAAACCCTTGAAGTGGTTAGTAAATGCATATGATGCTTTATGATGTTCATGATGTATGCACAAACATATGTACAAGCAAATCACACCAAACCCTAGTTTCAGGCTCGCATGGGGTTTCATAGGTAAGTACCCTCTTGAGTGTAGTTGGCTTAAAAACATGTCCTATAAATAGTAACCGCGTTCTAAGGAGCTCAATATCATCGGATTGTTTTCATTGTTCATTGTTTTGGTTTAGCCACTTAACTAGCGACCAAAATATTCCAAGAAAACAACCCTCAATGAGTGTATTATCGAGTATCTACCAACTTCGGACTGCACCAAAGCCGGTCATCTCACTACCCCTAATAAAAGGCCAAGATGGTCAAGTAAGGTTCTAGGTCATTAGTGCTTAGTGACATCACTCAGCGGCCCCGTACTCTCCTTGATTGAACTCAAGGGTTACTGGTACTCACAAATATGTCGCACTAATATAGCTATTGCTTCGACCGTGTCGGTATACCCCGTACAGTTTCTATAACGTATTGCTATCTATGAATGTTTCCCAAAATCCGGGTGTAGGATTGTAAACCCAAACAAGAGAGCCAAGATATAAAGCAATCAATTCAAACAATTAGTCATGCAAGAGGGTGATCTAAGCCCTAAGGTTACTCCACTTTTAAAATAATTCCCCAGCAGAGTCGCCGGTTCTGTGATACGGTGGGAGAACTGACTTGAGGTTTTGCGTTTGTTTTTGCAAATGTTTCGGTTGAGCAAGAGTCGCCACCGACTTTTTATTTTATCCTAAGGAAAGGTTAAAAAGCACAACAAAAACCTTTGAGATGTTTTCTTGGGTTCGGGGAGTAGATTATAGAAAGTGAAGGTATTAGCACCCTTTCTATCCATGGTTATCCATGGGCTCTTAGTTACTTGCTTAGATCAACTTGCCTTAATTTTCAATTGTTTGAAATGGTGCTTTGTGTGTGTGGGTTTGAAAATGTTTTGAAAAGAAGCCAATGTGGTGGCAACCTTTGTAATGATCCATGTTGGGATGTATACAAAGGTGTATGTCTTTTGAAAAGGTTTTCAATGTTTTTTGAAAGTTGTTTTGAAAGTGTAGTGATGTGTGGTTTTAGAAAATAGGCAAGTGTTTTGTTTTGCAAGTTTGATTCAAGTAACTAAGAGTTTGTCTACTCCTAAATTTCTCAAAGATTTCTCCTATGTTTTTAAACCCTTTTAACAATTTTGTTCCACCATTGCATTTGGTGGACAATCTTGTGTTAGGATGTGAAAGGGACGGGCGCGGGTCATCATTTAGACCATAATTGCAATGGTGCCAAGTATCTTTGGGCAATTTTCCTTGGAGGGACTTGATCATTTTTTAGGCAACTTTCGAAAGCGTCATCGAGGGACTATGATCATTTGATTGTTTTGTTTTGCCCAAAGAGACCTAACATGCAATATGGCCCATTATTGAAGGCAACAAGTGGAATACCCTAGGGGTGCAAGTGTGATTAGTGTTGTCCATTTTCATGCTTGTTTATCTTGAAATTAGGTCAAACTATTTTGGTTAATTGATTGGCATACAAACCCTAATTCTATCATGGTATATTTAGAAAACTTTAAAGTGCGAAAAATAAAGTTCTTAAGTTATTACAACACAATATATGGGAAGGGGGGTACAAATGTTCAAATGGGGGTATTTTGACAAGGAATTTAAACCTAGACTATTACATCAAATTGGGAATTATACAAATTATTTAATATACAATAATTAAATAAAATGGAATAAATATGCAAGATGCAAAAATGTTTTTTATATGTATGAAAAAAATTGTTTTTTTTTATATATCAAATAAACAAAATAAAAAGTATTAATTTTTTTGGAGTTTTTATGTATTTAGGGCAAAACCCTAATTTCATTAAGTAAAAAGTATTAATTATTTAATATGTACAATGTTTAACAATTATGTACAAAAATAAAATAAAAATGAAGTATATTTATAAAAAAGGTATTTTTAATGTTAAATATTAATAAAAATAAAAATGTATATATTTTGTATTTTTGTCCTAAATATTCTAATAAATATATATGTATTTGTATTATTTACTAAATGTATTATATATACAAAAAATAAACTATTTAATATTTATTAAAAAAAGTATATTTTATGTAAAATGTTTTCAAGAGGTAATATAAAATAAAATCAGAAAATAAACATGTTTGCATTATTTTAGTATTTTGAATAAAAGTATATCTATATATTTATTTATGTACAAATATTCATTTAAACAAATAAATGCCTAATAAATACAAAAATGGTTTAAAAAATAATTTTTATATTTTTAATATTATGAGAAAAAATAAATAAGTCAGAACAAAAAAGAAAAGGTCAAAAAATCATAAAAATAAGCATAATGGGCCAAGGAGGTGTAAAAGTAAAAAAATAGGGTGCAAATAAGAAAAGTGAAACAGGCCCATCCCAAAGACCCTGTCTTCTTCAACCTCCAGCATTTCTATTCAAAAAAACACGCATTTGCTATCTCCAGATTCCTTGATCTTTTGCCAAATCTTCCAACATGAAACCTGTAGAGCTTGAAGCCACGATTCTAGACATATAAAGAAATCAATCTAACTCTCAGAAATGAGAGAGAATTTCTTCTCCCCCAATTCCTGACCTAGTTTTTGTTCCATGTTCAGACATCAAATTCTCATAGCACACATAACATAAATGAAAACTAATTACATGGGCATGTTCAGGGCTATGAATGTGACATATTTTATTCACAAACCTAAAGCTAACAATGCCTGGATAGAGAGATATGAGTTCATGAACTTACCTGTTCAGTTGGAATCGTATCTGGTGATGGAGGTGCTTTCAATGCAAGGTGATGATTGGTATAGCTTCCTTGATGTCCAGGGATGCTATTCCAAGCTTTAGTTTGTTTTGAAACCAAATGAATCGTGTTATGGAACTTCAACTGCAAAACATGAAAATGAAAATGGTGATGTTGCTTGGGAGTGTTACGGGTTGTGTTTGAGGCTTGGGACAGTTTCAAGGGATGATGTGAGATATGTTTGAAGTGGTTTTAGCAAGAATGCATGAATGGATTGAGTTATGGAACTCAATCTGCAGCAGGTACCCTGTTTTGGCAGTTTGAGGGTGATTATGTGTTTGAGAAGGCAATGGAGATGGTTGGCTCGTGTTTCAGCTTAGGTTTGATGATTAGAAAGTGTTTGATAACTTTGCTTAAGCTCTTGTTGGCTGAGATGAGAGTTGTGTCTTGTTATGCTAAGTTACTTCTAACTTAAGCAAGAAATGGCAAGTTGTGTTTCTAGCTTGTACAGGCCCCCAATATATGCTGCATACCTTGGCCTTGATCAGTGTAATTAGTTCCTAAACTTGTGCCAAAAGGATTTGCAATGTACTTGCTTGGATTTGCATTTGACATAAAGTGCAACTTTTCTAAAATGGATATAATGCTTTATCTAAAAATGGCTTAATCTTGCATATAATGTTAAAACACATAAAACAAGGCCTTGGCACAATGAGTTAGCATTAAATTATTGAGTGCAAATGGGATATAGGACCTGTAATCAAGGAATGCAAGCTGATTTCAAAATGGCCTAGATGTATGAACATGTAACTTGACCATAGACAAAGTGACTTTTTCTCAACTTGCCAAATTTGGTTCTCCCTAACCATGAGGTTGTTTGTTGAGTTCTTGGACATTTTGGAAAGCTTGGAATGTGTACTACAATCCATCTTTGAAATGCAAATTGAAATTCCAAGTGGAAGCATGTGAAAAATGGTCTTGAAGTTAGGTAAAAATCCTGCCTAAAATGGTTCAAAATTTCTCTAAGTCAAGAATGGTTTGGTACCCTTGTTCCAAAAATTGTAACTTGAGCTACAAGCTTCTTTTGGGAAAACTTTGTGAATCAAAGTTGTAGATTTTGCAATAGTCTACAACTTTCATGTTTTGACTTTTCCTTGAATCCAAATGCATCTTGATGAGAAAGTGGGGCAAAGTTAGGAAAAAATTAGGGTTTTTCATAACTTAGAAAAATTCTAAGTTATGAAAAAACTTCATTTTAAACCCTAATTTGCAATTCTTGATTTCTTGATGAACAAGTTTCATGATTTGGCATGTTTTGATTAAAAATGAATCTTGACACTTGATTTTGACCAAAAAGTCAAAGTTTGACTTTTCAGTATACAGTCAAAATTGATCAATTGACTGGGAAATTCAACTGTCAATCTTGTGCACTTGGGATCTTTTGGACTTGTTGGGTATGTCAAGACAATTCCATGGGGTCCTTGAGTCCATATGTGAGCTTGGTTTGCCATTGGCTAGGTCAAACAGTCAAAAATTGCCTTTGTGCAGTCAAAACCCTAAAAATGACCATTTTGCCCTTTTGGTGATCTGATCAAATTTCTTGTGGAATTGTGATCCAAACTTGATCAAATGGTCCATATGAGTTCATAATGTTGATGTGGGTCAATTTTCATGAGATTTGACTGTCAATTGGCCACAGTTGACTTTTTCCCCAATACAGTTGATTTCTAGGTCAACTGTCCAATTGACTGGGTAAAATTTGGAATCAAGACTTGAAACTTGGTATGGATAAACTTGGGAGTCCAAAATGAAGCATGAAAGTCATCTTAGGAATTTTAGGTCAAAATATCTTTGTTCAAACACAAACCCTAATTTGGGTCAACAATGCAAGGAGAAGTCTTGAGCAGAGGAAACCCTAACTGGATCTTGAGCTCCAAGGGTCTTGTGGTGAGAAAATGTTGAGAGAAATGGGAGGGCAAATTTTGGGGTACAACAGCCGGTTATCTCACTACTTCCTAATGGCCAAGTTGGCCAAGTAGAGGTTCTAAAGTCAGTTGGTGCTTCATGACACCACACAGCGGGCCCGTATTCTCCTTGACTACTTAAGGGCTACAGGTACCCACAAATGTGTCACACTAACATAGTTATTGCTTAGACCATGTCGATATACCCCACACGGTTTCCACAATGTATTGCTATTTACTTATAAGGTATCCCAAATCTGGGTAGAGGATTTAAAACAAACCCAAACAAGGAACCAAAATGTAAAGCAAACGAGTCAAACAATGAAAGCAAGTAAAGGTGATCTAGCCCTAAGGTAACCCCACTTTTAAGTTTGTCCCCAGCAGTGTCACCAGTTCTGTGATACGGTGAGAGAACTGACTTGGGTGTTTTGTGTTTGATCGCAAATGTTGCGGTTAGCAAGAGTCGCCACCGACTTTTCTTTTATCCAAAAGGAAAGGTGGAAAAGAACATGAAAGACCTTTGAGATTATTTCTTGAGTTAGGGGGGTAGATTATGAAAAGGGAAGGTGTTAGCACCATTTTCATCCATAGTTATCTATGGGCTCTTAGTTGCTTGGTAGATCACTTTCTTTTGTTTGAAAATGTGCTTTGTGTGTTTTTTGAAAGTATTTTGAAAAGCTTCCTTCGTTTAGGCAAACTTTGTAATAGTTCTCATTTGTAAGAACGTATACAAAGTATTGGACTTTTGAAAATATTTCATGTTTGGAAAATATTTTGAAAGTGTTTGTTTTGAAAGTGTTCGGTGTTGGTTTTGAAAATAAGCAAGGATGTTTGTTTTGAAAATGAGCAAGCAACTAAGAACAATCTACCTACTCAAAAGTGTTTTGTTCATTTCTTCCTTTCCTTTGATACTGCTATCTTACTATGGATTTGGTAAGAAGCCTTATCTTTGGATGTAAAGGGACGGGCGTGAGTCATCGTATAGTCATGATTGCAATGTTGTGAAATATCTTAGTATTTTCTCTTTGAGGGACTAAGATCATTTGAAAGGCAACATTCGTAGCGTCATCGAGGGACTATGATCTTGTATTTTTTATTGCTTTTGCTAAGACATCCCACGTGCATAACATGACCATTTTTGTAAGGAAAAAAGTGGAATTACCCTAAGGGTGAAAGTGTGCAAGTGTGTTTGATTTACATGCATTATTTATCATGAATTAGGGTTTGCTACTTGTTGATTTTAGTCTTGCCATACAAATCCTAATTACTAAAATTTATATGAAAGTGATAAATTGATGAAAGTAAAATTACTACGTTATTACATCATTAGGGGAGGGGGGTATAAGAATTTACAAATGGGGATTGCAAGAAAATTAAACCTAATTATCTATTACAATCATATTGAATAATGTACAAGAATCGAAAATATAATGTACAAGAAGATAAATGGAAAAGAAATGATTTTTGTTTGGTTTCAGTGAAAGGGATTTAGTTTTGACTTAATTAAGAAAAATTATTAATTAAAATTAAATAAAATTAAACCTAAACTAATTAAGAAAGTAAATTAAGTTAAAAAAGCATTTTTAGGGTTTTTTTGGGAAAGGTTTTAAGTTTTAATAAAATAAATATGAAAATTAATTAATTAAAGGAAACCTAAATTCTAAGTTGATTTTAAATATAAAAAAAGGAAGAAATAATTAAACTTAAATTTAATTATTAATTTATTAAGAAAAAAGAAATTAATTTGTTAAGAAAATATTTTTTGGTCTTTTTGTCTTTATAAAGAAAATAAAATAAATAAGCATTTTTAAATATGTAAATAAACAAATAAAATATTTTTGGATTTTTTATTAATAAAAATAATAATAATAATAATAATAATAATAATAATAATAATAATAGTAATAAAAAATAATAAAGAAAATTGAAATAAAATAAAAATGAGAAGAAAAAAATAAATTAAATTAAAATAAAAAATGTTTGGGCCAGGTGTGTGAAAGTGAACATGGGGTGAAAAAAAAGTAAAAATGGAAGGCCGAGCCAAGGAGGCCCAAGCGCTGCCTGGTTCAAACAATAAAAAAATGAAAGAAATGTAAAAAAGGGGCAAAAGGTCTCGCTAGGGTTCGAATCCAGGACCTCTTAATACGCGCGCTTCTTGTACCACTGGGGTGGCCTGTTTCATCCGTCAGTTATACAACAATCATTAAACTTAAAATAAACTAAGTCCATGTTATAACTTCATCTTCAACCTCCAGCCTGAACATCTGTAACTCAAAATTGGAAACCGTGAATTGCAAATGAGCTTGATTCAAGGTGCTGCAATGATCAGGTTAGCTTCCTCAAGTTCCCAGGAAGCTAATGCAATGATTAGCTTGAGCAATGGATGGGTGGAATGGCCTGGAGAAGTCAAGGTGCAAGCTTCAGTTTTTGAAAATGGAGGATGATGAAGATGGATTTACAGAAGTGTAGAAAGGTGTGGGATTGTTTATGTATGATGTTTAGAAGATTTTGGAACCAAAAGGCCAAGAAACGCACGAGTAGATTTGAAGATTGGGTTTAAAACTCAGAAATGACAAGTTTTGAGGTGTTCTTTGTGATTCTCTATTTTAGGGTGTTTCAGGGCTTAAGCATTCGTTCTTTAGCTTGCAAATAGTACATGTATTTATAGGCAAGAGGTTTCAAGTGTTACAACAACTCAGAATTTGAATTCTCAAGTTGTGGCAACTTTGCTTGTTTTTGAAGTAAACATGACAAACATATTCCCAAGGCTTGTACCTTGCTATCTAGAGTGGTTGCAAACTTTAAACATCTTCTTCTGAATTTGTAGAGGAAGCTTGTGCAGGAGGAACAAGTTAGAGGCTCAATGCAAGTTGACTTTGTGATTAAAGTCACTTTTCAAGAATGGCAATGTTGCTTTCTTCCAAAAATGGATGAATCTTTTGGACAATGGCTCTAATGCTTTGATTATGGCTCTATAAATTGTGTAAAACATTAATTATGGAGTTACAAACAAGTTTGAGGCCTGCAAAGCAAAGATTATGCAGCCTAGCATGGATTTGGTTCATGTTCATCCTAAAAATCTGGCTTGTAAAACAAGAATGGAACCCTAACTTCTTGCCTTCGATTCACCTAGCTCAAGTATGATCTCAATGAGTTCTTGGGAATTTTGGAAATCTTGTAAAATCCTCTACAACCTCTATGTTTGAAAATTTTGAAGATTCGTCTTGGAACTATGTGAAAAATTGTCATGAAGTTAGGTCAAAATCATGCCTAAACTAGGGCAAAATTTCACTAAGTTTTCAAGTTTCATGAGCATGTCTTTACAAAATCATAACTTGAAATAAAATAATTTCTAGAAAAAGTTCTGCTCTACAATGTTTTAGATCTCATTGAGATCTACAACTTTCATGTTGGAAGTTTCTTTTGAATCATCTTGCATCATGGTGTAAATTTGGCACAAAGTTATGAAAAAACATGAATTTTCAACACTTAGAAAAATTCTAAGTCTTGGAAATTTTGACTTTTCAAAATAAAATCTTTAATTTTTATTTCTTGATGAAGAAGTTTCATATTTTGACATGTCTTTATGAATTGTAATCTTTGAAACTTGATTTTGATAAAAAAGTCAAAGTTTGACTTTTCAGTGTACAGTTGACTGAAATTCATTTGTCAATCAATTGATCTTGAGAAATGTTTTGAGCCATGACATTAGGTCAAAGTGATGTATTTGAATCCTTGAGATCATGTCTTAAACCAATAAGTAATTTGTTAGGTCAAAAATCAAAAATTGAACTTCCTCAGTAAAAACCCTAATTTTGACCATTTTGCCCTTTTGATGATCTGATCAAATTTCTTGAGGAATTATGATCCAAACTTGATCAATTGACATATATGAGTTCATGATGTTGATATGGATAAAAAATTATGAAGTTTGACTGTAAATTGACCACAGTTGACGTTTTCCTAAATACAACTAATTTTAGGTCAACTGATCAATTGACTGAGAAAAAATGTGATCCGAGACTTGAAACTTGACATGAGCAATATTGAGAGTCCAAAATGATCCATGAAAGTCATATGGGGAATTAAAAGTCCATTTTTCCTTATGCAAACTAAAACCCTAATTTGAGTTGTCAGTGCTTGAGGAGGTATCTTGAGCTGATCAAACCTTATGTAGTCTGGAATCAATGAACACCTTGTGAGAGATTACTTGAGAAATGAGAGGGAGAATTTTGGGGTATAACACAGAGGAATATGGTATCGACCCAGGAAGGGTGATAATCAATGGAGAAAACTTAGGAACGGGTGTAATTCTGACAGGTCTTTTGGTGGAGACCCAGGGAGGATTGTCAGAAATGGTGATTATTGATACATCTTCACACAAAATTTTTACAGGGGGAACTTTCTCAAACAGAATTTCTTTGTTAACCATAAGGCGCTGGACACCCGTCTTTAACAACAAACAACCATTTGGTAGGGACATACATAAGTGGCAACCCTCATCATAGCCCGGAAATAAACCGGCTCGCAACAGATTCTCTTTAACAATCAGAAGAGGAGTAGCTAATTCATCCACAGAAGAAACAAACAGGTCTTCATCAACAACATTGACACCCCGACCATGTTTGGGCATTGGTGCAGCTATTAAATTAGGTATCTCCGGAGGGTCAAACTCAATCTCCTTCGCCTCGATAAGATCCTGCACCTTATTTTTCGGAGCCCAACAATCGTTTGTATCATGCCCCGGACTTTCAGAGTGGTAGGCACATCGAGCATTTGGGTTATAGCGGGGAGTTGTAGTATTGGGATTCTTGGGAGCTTCCTTTAGAGTCACCAGATTGGACTTTAACAGGTGTGGAAAAACCTGTGATAAAGATGTGTTGATTCGGGTGAACTGTCTTCTGGGCGCATCTGGTCTGCGCTGATTGTTTCGTTGTTGGTTTGATGTAGGATTGGAAATCATAATAGCCCTTACCATCGGACGATGTTCAGTTTTGCCTTGATTTCTTTGGCCATAAGCAGCACTAACCTCTTTCTTCCTAGAGAAAGGTTTCTTTATTGTACTGGAGGATGCATCCCTCTGGATCTTACCACTCTTAATACGAGCTTCTACTCGTTCACCGGTCAATATCAGATCAGTAAACCCAGCTGAAGAGCTTCCAATCAAATGGTTGAAGAATGGACCAGACAACGTGCCCAAGAACATGTCTATCAGCTCTCTATCAAATAGAGGAGGCTGGACTCTTCCTGCAAGATCCCTCCATTTCTGGTCATAATCTTTGAAACCTTCGCCGGAACTCATAGACACACTTTGCAATTGTGTACGGGTTGGAGCGAGGTCGGCATTATATTGATACTGCTCGTAAAAAGCAGCAGTCAGGTCTTCCTAATTACGAATGTTGGTTCCCTCCAACTGATAGAACCATTCCAACTGCGTCCCCGACAAACTTTCCTGGAAGAAATATACCCACAGATTCCTATCAGTAGTGTGGGATTGAATCTTCCTAACATATGACCTTAAGTACAGCTTAGGATAGGAAACACCGTCATAATTAGTAAATGTAAGGACCTTGAACTTATCTTCAAAATCTAGCCCAGGTACCCTCTGAATCTCCATATCATTGAGATGATCCTCCAGCTATTTGTATTTATCATCAGCAGGAGGATATTGTTCCTCAGTGTAATCAGCCTATTCCTCATCATTCTCGGGGTTGTTGTTTTCTTCTATTGGCTTATCTTCTTGATTGTCCCCCTCATTTGACGGGGTTGCGAAATCTAGAGCTCGCTTAGCCGGTCCTCTGAACCTTCTTCCCAAATTCAATACACCAGCTGGTTTCTTTGCCTTCTTGGTCTTCTCCTTGATGATAAGAGCTTCCAGATCTTCTTGTCCCTTAGCCAAAGCCAGGAACATTTGTTGGAACTGAGTGTTTTGAGCTTGAAGGTCCTTTACTGTTTGTTCAAGAGCCATTTCTTTTGCTGAAATAAACAGCGAAAAGAATAAGAAACCTGTCTCAAAATACCTGCTTATGTGATGACATGCATGATATGCTTATGCAATGTTTTCAAGGACTTTTAAGATTTTAAATTTGCTTAGACAAAGAGAGAACAAACATTAATTGCATTCATAAGTGTAAATGGTTACAACGATACCTCTTGGACTTATAATGGAAGAAGAAACAAAGATAAAACAAAACTCCTAAATTAAACAGGATTCAGGTTTCCCATGAGTGCATCCTCTTTGGTGCAATGTAGGCATTAAAACTCTGTTCTTCATGTCGTTGTCTTGTAAGCTCCAAAACCTTCTTCTCGCTTGCGTGGAACTCGGTTTCAAAGGTGTCTTGTTCCTCTTTGAGTTGAATCCAAGATCTTTTCAATTCCTTGAGAGTAGTCGGCATGTCAGGATGGAGAATAGTATGAGGTACATATGTCTCGATAATAGGTTCCATGATGATAGGTAGGATGGCGGGGTAAGGCATCATGAGATTTTGAGTGTGTGCTCGCACCCACTTAAGATAAGGCTCCAAAGGGATGGAGTTCTTATGCCCCAAAGTCTTGCTATCCACTTTGTTCACCATGCCCCAAGCTTGAATGAACCTCTGACGGTACCCTTGGACATCGTTCTCATAGTCGAATTCAATTCTCTGAACCAGTGAATCATGAGGACCATCCCTCCTAGCATACCCAAACTATCGCAATGCCAAACAAGGGTTATAAGTGATTCCTCCCCTAATTCCTAGGAGTGGGACATTAGGGGATTCCCCACAATGATCAATGATAGTAACGTCTTCCACATATCAAGGCCACCCGTGAATATCTGAATCCGTGAGAGACATCAACCTATTAGACCACCTCATGCCTTGCTCATTCTTCAACACAGATCGAGATAGGTACGAAATAAACCACCTAGACAACAGAGGAGTGTAACACATGAGGGTTCCTCTTCTCTTTACGGTGCGAGTGTGAAAAGAGTGCAGAATGTCTCTAAGTAAAGTAGGCACTGGATTACGAGACATGAAAACTTTAACCGCATTCACATCTATGAGTTGATCCATATTAGGGAACAGTACCATCCCATAGATGAGAAGGGCCAACACCTCTTCAAAGGCTTGTAAGTCTAAAGTATCCCAAAAATGGTGAGCTTTCTCAAACAAAAACTTGGCTAGAAACCCTTTGACACCGCTTCTTGTTTCCCAATTTGTCACAATGTCGGGCCATTGTAAATACAGGGCTTGAGCGATCTCCTCAGGCTTTGGGTCTCTTTATGTACTGTTTAAGTGTAATTGATTGAGAATAGGAACTCCCAATAACTGAGAAAACTCTTCCATGGTAGGCACCAACTGGTGATCAGGAAATGTAAATCAATAATGTAAAGGGTCAAAGAACTGAAAGAGAACTTTCACCATGTCTTCATCAGAGCTTGAGGTGACCAAATTGAGGAGTCGACCATGTTTTTTAGTGAATGGGGAATTACGAGGAACCCTTGATGCCAACTCTTTGAGTTAAGGAGGCACCCTTACAAGGTTGACTTGGATAGTATTTCTACGAATGAGAGCCATGTCCTACAAAACAGACACAAAGATAAGTCCTAAAAGTCCTTGAAATGGTTAGTGTGACATTCCATGTTATGATGTTATGATGTTATGATGTTATGATGTTATGTACAAACACATATATACAAGCACACAAACAAATCCTTAGGTTTAGGCTTGCATGGATTCCATAGATAAGTACCCTCTTGAAGTATAGTTGGTTCAACCTGTCCTAGAAAGTAACCAGGTTCTAGGGAATCTTAATATCACTGATCTTTCTTCACCAGGAATTGTTTCAGCGCAAGCCTCTTTATTGGCGACCAAAATATCCCGGAAGTCAGATCTCAATGAGTGTAGTATCGAGTATCAACCAACTTCAAATTGCACCAAATCCGGAAATCTAACTACTTTCTAATGGCCAAGTTGTTCAATTAAAGGTTCTAAGGTCAGTTGGTGCTTCATGACACCACACAGTGGCCCCGTATTTTCCTTGAATACTCAAGGGCTACCAATACCAACAAATGTGTCACACCAACGTAGCTATCGTTTCAACTGTGTCGGTATACCCCCACACAGTCCCCACGATCTATTGCTACTTACCTAAAAGGTGCCCTAGATCCGGGTGTAGGATCTTTACTAGTGAACCCAAACAAAACATTTAAAAGTAAAGCAATCAAAGCAAACAAGGAAAGCGATTTAAAATGAACTAAAATCTAAGGTAACCCCACTTTATAAGTATATCCCCAACAGAGTCGCAAGTTCTGTAATACGGTGGCAGAACCGACTGTTATACTGGTTTTGCATTTGTATTCGCAAATGTTGCAGTAAGCAAGAGTCGCCACCAACTTTTCTTTTATCCAACAACGGAAAGGGTGAAAAGAACAGAAAAAGACCTTTCGAGATTTTTCTAAGTAAGGGGGGTAGATTATGGAAAGGGAAGGTGTTAGCACCCTTTCCATCCGTAGTTATCTACGGGCTCTTAGATGCTTAGCTCATTTTGAAATACCTTGTGCTTTGTGTGTTTTGAAAAGTATTTTTGAAATGCCAATAATAAGGCAATTTGCTTTATGATAATCCTTGTATCAGTCCTCAAGAGTATTGATAAAGCATTTGAAAATGTTTTGAAAGTGTTTTGTGTATGTGTGAAAAATTTGTTTGAGCAAGCATCTAACAACTATCTACTTTTACTCGAAAGGGTTGTTCTTTTCCTCTTTTCCTTTAGACAGTGCTATCTTACTATTAGTGAGTAAGTAGCCTTAGTCGTTGGATGTTTGAGGGACATTCGAAGGGACATTTATAGTCACGAAGAAAACATGGCAAGAAATCTTAGTAACTACCCTAGGGTTTTAAGATCATTGTTTACCGGGGCAACATCGAGAGGGTCATCGAGGGGCTTATGATCTTTTAAACTGGAGGGTAGCCACTAAAATCTCTCATGTTTCAAGAGTTGTGACTTTTTTTCCGAAGGCAACCAAAGTGGGATACCCTAGAGGTGCGCATGTGAAATTGTATTGTGTTTCAGTTATTTTTGTCTTTGAAGTTAGGTTTGCTAGCGTTTTGTTTTTAGTCTTATCATGCAATCCTATTAACATACATCTAACAGTTAATATATGTACAAGAAATATAAATTGCTGGAATTGTAAATCCTAGCTATTACGTGGCTTCGGGGAGAGGGATTAATTACACATCCAAAACTTTGGGGGAAATAAAGTAGAAAAGTAAAGGTCCTAATTTAAACTATTGCATCCCAGTAGGCAATTACAATAATATGAAAAATAATAATACCAAAATAAAAACGTGCACGAATTGGAAATACATCTAAATCCTAAAAAGAAAAGTATTTTTGTTTGTTTTTATTTAATAAAAGAAAAATAAAAATCTAAATCTACTTAATTTAAATTTATAAAAATATTTAAGTAATTAATAATTAATTAATGAAATTAATTTTAATAAAAAAGACTAAAACCTAATTTTTTTGTGATTTTGATTTTAATAAAAAAAAAGTTTGAAGTGATTAATTCTAGTTCAATTAATTAAATAAAACTAAATCATGACTAAATTAAATTAATTTTTAATTGTAAAAAATAAATTAATTAATCCAAAACCTAAGTCTACTTTTTTTATGACTTTATGATTATGATTATTTTTTTATTAAAAAAAATTAATTAAAACAAAAAAAAAGAAACAAAAGATAAAATAAAACCAAAAAAAAAGAAAATTGCAAATGGGCCAGCGTTGTAAAGAAATTAGGGGTATGGATGTGAAATTGTTAGGCCCAAATTAGAGGAGGCCCAGGCGTTGGCTTATCTACAAGACAAAGGGTTAGAAAAAGAAAACAAAATCACAAAAATTAGTCCCTTCCTGGATCAAACCCAGGACCTGGCAGGGGTAAGCCTTAACTGTGCGTGTGTTGCCACTGGGGTGGCGTGTTCATCCGTTAGTATAATAAAATGATGATAATATAACACAAACAAATGCTGATATCAGACAATCAAACAAAACATGCACGCCTTTGTTTGAAACAGACCAATCAGCTCGCGTTGATTTGCCACGCTTGTAGTCAAATATTCAAAACCACCACCCAGGGTGGTTTCCACCATCTTCCCCGATGAGGAGTTTCTTTAGATCTGTAAAATACATGTTTTTAAAGCATAAAAAATACATTATCCTACTTAAAATCTCCTTCTGAGTTTGAAGTCGTGCTTAGATTCAAAAGATCGTCATTGTATCATCTAGTTCAAACACAATTCCAAATCATGCCCTAAACATAGCAAAACCTTATTTCTGCATCCAATCTTTCATGTAACACGTTAGAGCGATCCAAAATGAGAGTATGAACACGAATATATGCTTTGAATTCATTTGAACTACATGTATTAAGAGATTCAGATGTAAGAATTTTACCAAAAATGGAGTGATTCGGTTTTCCAATTTTAGGATACTTCATGCATGGATATGGGTTAACATGGATTCCTGTAGGTCTCAAGAACACGATGCAAATCCTGGTTTTGATGGATTTACGCTGGAAGTGGACTTTTGAATTTTGACAACTTTTGTATTTTTTGTGACAATTTTGTATAGCTCTTGTACCGGTGTTTTTCTCCACCCCTGGCAATGTGTCTTTAACCCTGTATTTATAGGGGGTAGTGGTGAGTGGAAATGGCAAGAGACAGCCATTAATCAGGCTTTGAAGGTAGAATCGAAAGCCTTAAACAAGTTGCTTTTTTGAGGATTTTCTACCCTTTTGGGTTTTGAATGAACCTAGACATGTTTCACTCCCTAACTCCTTTGAATGCCCTCAAGCCTTGTTCTTCGATTGGCTATGAGTGGCTTCCTTCAATGGATCTGGGCTTTAACATTGTGGCTTCTTCGATTGATCCACTATCTGCCTTAGTTACTTGATTTGAAACTATCCAACTAGCCCAATCTAACATTTCATTCTGGCCAGTCGAAGCTTCCTTTGTTATTTCCTTCAAATGTAATTGTGCAGGAGGCTTGGGCTTGGCAGCACGTAGGACTTTGGCCAGCAAGCATCTTGAACCAAGACTCATCAAAATACAAAACAAACTTGTTTTCAACAATTATGTGTCCTTCAAATGGACCAATTGTATGTCCTTCGAAGGCACCACTTGTGTGTTCTTCGAATGGGCCACCGATGTATGTTCTTTGAAGGAACCACTTGTGTGTTCTTCGATAAGCCCACATTTACCCCTTGTGTTCTCTTCGAATGGACCAAATGTATTTCCTTCTAAGGAACCACTTGTATGTTCTTTGAATGGATCATTTATATGTCCTTCAAAGGCACCACTTGTAAGCTTATTCAAATATCCCACATGTACCCCTTGTGCGTTCTTCGAATGGACCAAATGTATGTCCTCCGAAGGAACCACTTGTGTGTTCTTCGAATGTGCCACTAATGTATGTTCATAATGTAGAAACTGTGTGTTGAAGGGTTCATATGTGGAACCGAAGCAAGTCGTTTCAAAGGGAGCCATTGCCCAGTCGAAGCTAGCACAAAGGAAGCCAGTGCCTTGTGGATGCTAGCATGAGGGAGGCCAATGCTCTGTGGATCAAATAAAGCACAAAAGAGGCCATTTCCTAGTGAATCGAATCAGGCAAGAAGGAAGTATTTGCCTAGTGAATCGAAGGCAAGTTGCCTCAAAGGAATCATTTTTCTTTGTGAATCGAAAGTGAGTCCAGAGGAAGTCTTTTCCTTGTGGATCGAAAGCAAGTCCAAAGGAAGTCTTTTCCTTGTGGATCGAAAGCAAGTCCAGAGGAAGTCTTTTTCCTTGTGGATTGAAATCAAGTCCAGAGGAAGTCTTTTTCCTTGTGGATCGAAAGTAAGTTGAAGGAGGCCAAAGTCCAATCGAAGCTTGGAAAATTGAAACAAACTTGAAGGAGGCCAAAGTCCAATCGAAGCTTGGGAAATTGAAACAAGCTTGCTTTTTCTTTGATTTGATGCCTGAAGGCCCAATGTGATCCATGAAAACTACATGGGGCATCAAAAATCCAATTGTATCTGTGCAGACTTGGACTTTTGAAAATCCTCGTGAGAAAATGTCTTGAGAGAAGTAAGGGTAAGTTTTAGGGTACAACACTCACGAAGCAACTTCACAAAGAAGAGAGTCTTAATGTCTACCTCGGCACGAAGAGGAAGAGCCCATGGGAGATTTTATTCTTAGATTTTAAGAGTTTTTAATTTTCAATTGTATGCCTAAGAGGAAATTGTAATTTGAATCTTATTAATAAAATCTTTGTTTCATTTTGGCTCACAAATTTAAATTTCACGAAGTCCTTGAAAACATTGAATAAACATTATCATGCATATATTACATTAAGAAGGCATTTCAAGACAGGTTTCTTATCTTTTTGTTGTTTATTTCAGCAAAAAGAAATGTCTTTTGAACAGACAGTTAAGGATATTCAAGCTTAAAACACTCAATTCCAAAAAATGTTTCTAACTCTGGCTAAGGGACAAGAAGATCCAAAATCTCTCATCATCAAAGAGAAGACAAAGAAGGCAAAGAAACCAGCTGGTGTCTTGAATATGGGGAGAAGGTTCAGAGGACTGGCTAAGCGAACTCTAGATTTCACAACCCCATCAAATGAGGGGGACAATCAAGAAGAGAAACCAACAGAATAAAACAATAACCCCGAGACTAATGAGGAAGAGGATGACTACTCTGAGGAACAGTATCCTCCTACCGGTGATAAATACAAACAGTTGGAGGATCGTCTCAATGCTATGGAGATTCAGAGGGTACCCAGTCTGGATTTTGAAGAGTTAGGACTGGTCTCAAGGGTGGTCATCCCGCAGAAATTCAAAGTCCCCACATCTTCTAAGTATGACAGTGTCTCCTGTCCTAAGTTGCACTTAAGGTCATATGTCAGGAAGATTCAACGCCACACTACTGATAGGAATCTGTGGGTACATTTCTTCCAGGAAAGTTTATCAGGAACGCAGTTAGAATGATTCTATCAGATGGAGGGAACCAACATTCGTAATTGGGAAGACCTAGCTACTGCTTTTTACAAGCAGTACCAATATAATGCTAACTTTGCTCCAACTCGTACACAATTGCAAAGTATGTCTATGGGTTCCGGTGAGGGTTTCAAAGATTATGCCCAGAAGTGGAGATATCTTGCGGGAAGATTCCAAGCTCCTCTGTCTGATAGAGAGCTGGTAGACATGTTTTTGGGTACTTTGTCTGGTCCATTTTTCAACCATTTGGTTGGAAGCCCTTCAGCTGGGTTCACTGAGCTGATATTGACTAGTGAACAAATGGAAGCTGGTATCAAGAGTGGTAAGATCCAGAGAGATGCATCCTCCAGTACAGTAAAGAAACCATTCTCTGGGAAGAAGGAGGTTAGCTCTTCTTATGACCTGAGAAATCAAAGCAAAATTGAATGTCGCTTGACGGTAGGGGCTGTTATGATCTCCAATCCTGCATCAAATCAACAATGAAACAATCAGCGCAGACCAGATGCGCCCAGAAGACAGTTCACCCGGATCAACATGACCTTATCTCAGGTTTTTCCACACTTGTTGAAGTCTAATTTGGTCACCCTAAAGGAGGCTCATAAGAATCAAAATACTGCATCTCCCCGCTACAACCCAAATGCTCGATGTGCCTACCACTCTGAAAGTCCAAGGCATGATACAAACGATTGTTGGGCTCTAAAAAATAAGGTGCAGGATCTTATCGAGGCGAAGAAGATTGAGTTTAACCCTCCGGAGACCCCTAATGTAATAACTGCACTAATGCCCAAACATGGCCAGGGTGTCAATATCGTTGATGACGGCCTGTTTGTTTCTTCTGTTGATGAATTAGTTACTCCTCTTCTGATTGTTAAATATAATCTATTGCGAGCCAGTTTATTTCCAGGCTGTGGTGAAGGTTGTCACCTGTGTATATCTATACCCAATGGTTGCTTGTTGTTAAAGATGGGTGTCCAACGCCTAGTGATTAACAAAGAAATTTTGTTTGAGAAAGTTCCCCCTGGAAGACATTTGTATGAAGAAATATCAATAATTACCATTTCTAACAATCCTCCCAATGTCTCCTCCAAAAGACCCGTCAAGATTACATTCGTTCCTAAGTTTGCTCCCTTGATTATCACTCTTCCTGGGCCAATACCATATTACTCTGATAAAGTTGTTCCTTGGAATTATGGGGCTGACTTCTACTACCATGGCGTCAAGCAAGACCTATTAGCTGTTAAAGATAATGTTGCTGAAGATACTGATCCTGATGTCGACAACATCATTGGGACTAGTAAAATTACCAGAAGTAGGAGGGTTTTCTCTCCTGAAATCTCTCTGAAGACTGCTGCTACCCCTTTGGTTACTCCTGCTACACTTCCTATTTCTACTCCTGTTATTACTCTTGTTTCTACTCCTACTGTCATCCCTGTTGTTATCCCCGTTACTGAGTCAACTGAGGCTCGGGGAAAAGAGGTACTAGTTGAGCCTGTCCAGACGAAGGCACATAAAGAAATCATTCCTGAGGCTTCTAAAAAAGAAATTGAATAAATACTAAAGATCATAAAGAAGAGTGATTACAACGTTGTGGAGTAGTTGGGGCAGACCCCTTCAAAAATCTCAATGCTGGCCCTACTGTTATACTCTAAAGCCCATGCTAAGGCTTTGGTAAAATTCCTGAAGTCTGCCCATGTTCCTTAAGAGACCTCCGTCGATCAATTCGAGAACTGCGTTGCTAGTTTAACAGTTGACATTGGACTTGGTTTATCTGATGCCGATTTAACATCCAAGGGAAGAAAGCATAATGATGCCCTGCATGTCTCCATTGAGTGCAGAGGCACTACCCTAGATCATTTTCTGGTGGACACAGGTTCATCATTGAATATCTTACCCAAGAATTCTTTGGACAGATTAGATTGTGAAGGACTCACACTGAAGCCCAAGAATATTGTGGTGAGGGACTTCGATGGTTCCAAGAGAATGGTGCACAGAGAAGTGGATATCCCTATCAAAGTTGGTACTCAGACTTTTGACTCCACTTTCATGTGATGGATATCCACCCGTCTTACTCCTGGTTTTTGGATCACCCCTGGATCCATGGGGCCGGTGTTGTTACTTCTACTTTGCATCAAATGTTGAAGTACCTGGCCAATGTTAAGATTATTACAGTCCATGGCGAGGAAGAATATATGGTGAGACACCTAAAATCTTTCAGGTATGTTGAGATGGACGGAGAGTTCACTGAGACCCCCTGCCATAACTTTGAGGAGGTTCCTCAGACATTTGTTGCAGCTAAAACTGCTACTAGTGTTCTGAAGATCACCAGACCTCCGTTGAAGATGGCTCCTCTGAAGGATGCCAAGACAGTAGTCGAAGAAGGTGGGTGTACCATTTGGGGACAACTTCCTGACATTCCCTACAAATCTGACAAGTTTGGTTTGGGTTTTACTTTAGGAGCCTAAAGAGTTATCCGTCGTGCTCGCGTCGGGGCACCACCACTACGCATCAGCAACCATGGGATCAATGCTTTGGAAGACAGTGATAGCGACTATGACATGGATAAATGGATCTTCCCAACTATCAGTGGTGGACTTAACAATTGGGAGGCCATGGATTTTGTTCCTATTACTTTTATTTAGGAGTAATTGTCTTTTCATATTTTTGGGATATGTAATATTTGAACAATTGAAACTCTAAAGCCTTGTGTCTTACCCGAGGCACAATGGTCTATTTGTGAGGGTTATTACTTCATCTTCATATGTCATTAATAAATCATTGGACGTTTTGCATACAAATTTTACGCTCTCTGTCTTTCTTTTCTGCTTTTATTTTATTAAAAATAGTTATGCTCTCTTACACACACCCACATATCGAAACTGCAGATCCATATCCACTCTGGATCCCACATAGAGGTCTATGTTGATGATATGATAACCAGGTCTCAGACTGAAGAGGAGCACCTTGATCACCTGCAGTAGCTATTTGAAAGACTGAAAAAGTACAAACTGAGGCTGAACCCGAATAAGTTCACTTTTGGAGTAACATCTAGTAAGATCTTAGGCTTCATTGTTAGTGGCAAAGGTATTGAAGTAGACGCTGCAAAAGTTAAAGCCATACAAGAAATGCCAACTCCCCGCACTGAGAAGGAGGTTAGAGGATTCTTGGGGCGTCTAAACTACATTGCCAAATTCATTTCCCATCTAAGCGCTACTTGTGAGCCAATCTTCAAATTAGTGAAGAAAGATCAAGCAGTGAAGTGGAATGACGATTGCAGGCCGCCTTTGACAAAATCAAGGAATATCTTCAAGAGCCTCCAATTTTTATGCCTCCGATTGAAGGAAGAATTCTGATCATGTACTTAACAGTATTAGAGAATTCAATGGGGTGTGTGTTGGGGTAGTATGACGAGTTTGGTCGAAAAGAGAATGCAATATACTACCTTAGAAAAAAGTTTACCGACTGTGAAACAAGATACTCACTGCTCGAGAAAACTTGCTGCACTTTGGCATGGACTGCTCGCCGACTAAGACAGTATATGTTAACTCACACTACCTTGTTGATATCTAAAATGGATCCTATTAAATACATCTTTGAGAAGCTCGCTCTCTCCGGAAGAATAACAAGATGGAAAATGATCCTGACTGAATATGATATTCCGTACACAACCCAGAAAGCAATTAAGGGAAGTGTATTAGCTTATCATTTGGCTCATCAGGAAGTGGACGACTACCTATCCATGAATTTTGAGTTCCCAGATGAGAACATCATATTAGTGACCGATTGTGAAGAACCTGGACCGAATGAAGGACCTAAAAAAGGATCCCGATGGACTATGGTTTTTGATGGAGCTACCAACGCACTTGGCAATGGAATCAGTGATATGATCATTTCTCCTGAAGGTTGTCATACTCCTTTCACTTCCAGGCTATGTTTCAATTGTACCAATAATATGGTTGAATATGAAGCATGTATTATGGGTCTCAAAGCTCCTATCGACTTGAGGATCAAATTCTTGAGTGTATTTGGAGACTCGACCCTTAGTAATCACTGAAATCAAGGGAGAATGGGACACGAAGCATCCTAATCTCATCCCGTATTGAGAACATTTGTTGACACTAATTTCACACTTTGAAGAAGTTACCTTTGAGCATTTTCCACGAGAGGAAAATCAACTAGCAAACACGCTAGCTACTATGTCATCCATGTTCAAGGTCAGGTGGGATAATGAAGCCCCTCATATCACTATTAAGAGAATGGATGAACCAGCATACTGTCATGAGATTGATACTGAAGAAGTGGTAGACAAACCTTGGTTCCATGAAGTCAAAAGATATCTCGAAGCCCAAGAGTATCCTAAGGGTGATTCACTCAATGATAATAAGTTCCTAAGAAGGTTCTCTGCCAAGTTTATCCTCAGTAACAGAATCCTCTATAAGCGCAACCATGATTCTAATTTGCTTCGGTGTGTAGACAAGAGTGAAGCAGAGAAGATTATGGAATATTTTCACGAAGGCACCTTTGGCACCCATTCTAGTGGGAACATAATGGCTAAAAAGATCCTATGGGAAGGATACTACTGGTCCACTATGGAAGCAGACTGTTATCAGCATTCACGAATTTGTCACAAATGCCAGACCTATGCTGATAAACTGCATGTGCCTCCGGTTCCTCTAAACGTCTTGACTGCTCCCTGGCGATTCACAGTGTGGGGCATCAATATGATTGGAGAGATTAGACCTACAGCTTCTAATGGGCACCCCTTCATCCTCGTCGCTATTGATTACTTCACAAAGTGGGTCGAGGCAGCCTCATTTTCTTCTGTTACTAAGAACGTTGTGGCCTGATTCATCAGACATAACCTTATATGCAGGTACGGTATTCCAGAAAGAATCATTATGGATAATGGTACCAATCTTAATAATACTATGATCACCGAGCTTTGCACGCAATTCAAGATCTAGCATCATAACTCTTCTCCTTATCGGCCGAAGATGAATGGCGCAGTAGAGGTTGCTAATAAAAACATCAAAAAGATCATCCCGAAGATGACGGTGACATACAAAGACTGGCACAAGATGTTACCATTTTCTATTCATGGTTATCGTACCACAGTGCACACATCAACAGTGGAAACTCCTTTCTCTTTGGTATACGGTATGGAAGTTGCCCTACCCATTGAAGTCCAGATCCCTTCCTTGAGAATCATGAAGGGTGTAGGTTTGAATCAAGACGAATGGGTTTAGACTCGACTTGACCAATTAAACCTGATTGACGAGAAGAGGCTCGCGGTTGTCTACCATGGTCAGATTTACCAAAAACGTATGATTAAAGCTTTTAACAAGAAGGTCAGACGTCAGGTATATCAGGCTGGTGACCTGGTAATCAAGCGCATCATACTGCCGCAAGGTGATCCCAGGGGAAAATGGACTCCTACATACGAAGGTCCATTTATGATCAAGAACATATTTTCTGGTGGAGCCATGATCTTAACCACTATGGACAGTGACGACCTTCCACATCCGGTAAACGCGGACATAGTTAAAAGATATTACGCGTGAACAAAGACCCGCTAGGTTGACTGGCCTAGGCAAAAATGAGGCATCCCGGTGAACCAACAGGGTTCAGGCAAAAATTAAGGATATACATATGAAAAAAATATGTACACCCGGCAAGTCGAAAACCTAAAAAGGCGGCTTGGGCAAAAAAAGGGTATCCCGGTGGACTGAAAACCCGGAAGGGCGGTCCAGGCAAAAGTTAGGGATTTTAAGCATATAACTATGTTCCGTTGGATCACCTTACAACTAATTTTCAACATCAACTATCAAGCTCAAGTGGTACTAATCAATCCAATCAGCTTCGGACAAGCAGTAAAGAGATGAGACACTCAAAGACATAAAGGTAGTAGCAGAATGAGAAACCAATGGGATTATTTCACATAGTTGTTTTTCTTTGTATACTATTTTGTATAGTTTTCATTCTTACGACGACATTCTCTTACTAGGATGTCTGTCTCCTTGTACAAAAAACGCCTATTCAAATTAATACAAAACTATCTCTTTGAAAGTAAAAAACTATTTGTTTTTATTTTTCTATTTTGTTTGCGAAAACGTCCAGTGATTATTTTTGAACATATGCAATTGAATGTGATTACCATTTACAAATACAAGCATAAAAAACAGAAAAACAATTACTAATGGCTTTAAAAAGTAGGACAATGTCTAAAGGCCATCTGCAAATCCCCGCAGATACTTTTTCCAGCAGGTACAGAGGCAGGGGCATCCTACCATAAAGTCACTACCATATCCTCAGCATACAGCCTAATGATGTCAAAGTTTTTATATCCCTGGCAAAGCAAGAATCTCCAATTACTGCCCCGACATCTAAAAAATTTTCCCTAGCCTGGTTCACAAGCTCTGCGGATCTCCCAACAGGATTTCATAAAAATCCCAAAGCAGTTCACGGAGTTTCCCTTCCCCAACAGAGTTTATTTCTCTAACAACGGAAATCCGTCTCTCAGCATTTCAACTTCAACAAAATTTGAAGACTTACACTCTTCATCCCCAGCAATAGTCAGGGATTTATTTTCCCCAGTTCAGCAACACTATAGTAGAACAACTGATACATTCATACATTCCATTCATACATCATTCTACAAACATCATTGCATATACAACACAAATGCATATATCACAATCTCATTTATTTTAAGAACATCATTACTTGATGCATCTCATGCATCATGACGCTACATATAACTGACTCTTTACCTTTTTCAGGAAAGTTAGCAAGCAGACAAATATCATCACCAACTTTCAATAGTTCCAGATTAATTCCTGAAACTAGACAGGGCAACTATCTGTGAACGATTGAGTGTAAATCAATTCCTGAAACAAGACAGGGCGACTACCTACAGGAGCAGATTGAAGATTAACTCCCGAAACAAGACGAGGAAACTATCTTTCTTTCTCTTAGGTCAAAGATTGATTCCTGAAACCAGACAGGGAAACTATCTCAACGACCAACAAAAACAAGTTTCAGATTAATACCTGAAATAAGACAGGGCAACTATCTATGGACGATTGATTATAGATTAATACCTGGAACCAGACATGACAACTATCTACATGAGAAGATTGAAGATTAACTCCTGAAACAAGACGGGGAAACTATCTTTCTTTCTCTTAGGTCAGAGATTAATTCCTGAAACCAGACAGGGCAACTATCTCAATGACCAACAAAATCAGATCCCAGATTAATACCTGAAACAAGACAGGATAGCTATCTGTGGACGACTGATTATAGATTAATACCCGGAACCAGACAAGACAACTATCTACATGAGTAGATTGAAGATTAACTCTCGAAACAAGAAGGGGAAACGATCTTTCTTTCTCAAATAGGTCAGAGATTAATTCCTGAAACCAGATAGGGAAGCTATCTCGACGATCAACAAAAACAACTTACAGATTAATACCTGAAACAAGACAGGACAACTATTTATGAGCGACTAATTATAGATTAATACCTGGAACCAGACAGGACAACTATCTACATGAGCATATTGAAGATTAACTCCTGAAACAAGACAGGGAAACTATCTTTCTCTCTCTTAGCTCGGAGATTAATTCTTGAAACCAGACAGGGTAACTATCTCAGCGACCAACAAAAGCAATTTCCAGATTAATACCTGAAACAAGAAAGGACAACTATCTGTGGACAGTTGATTGTGGATCAATTCCCAAAACAAGACGGGGCGACTATCTACACGACCAGACGAAGCAATCTTACACGGGTTCCTTCTCATGATCTCCAGATGTAGTCTTACACAGGCTCATCCTGAAGCAATCTTACACGGGTTTCTTCTCACAATCTCCAAATGAAGTTTAACATTGGCTCATCCTGAAGCAGCCCTACACAGGCTCCTTCTAATACATTTCCAGATAACAGTTAATTTCATTCTCCCCAGCAAGTTACTGTGAACCCTGGATTTCAACCAGAAAACAGCTAACTTTCATCTCTCCAGTTCATAGATAACTCTTCAGTAGATCCATGGTCAGCAAAAAGACTCTATTCCTCAGAGTTTTCCTCAAGCAGAAGAACAACAAAAATTAACATTCCCCATTGGGGTCCTCTTCATACAACAGGAACATGAATCCCCACAAATAGACCTCTTATGAAGTTAGCATCTACTTTGGATGGCATCTTTAAGCCCATCTCTGACGGCTCTCTGTTATCTTCTCCAAATGGCATCTGTAAGCCCATTCTCGATATCATCAGCCAACAATGTTGCTTCATGCGAGTGAAAATTTATGGGCACTCTAGTGTTCAATCATCTTCCACCTTCAGATTACAAAAGGCGGACAAGTCAATCTAAATCCTCAAGTTTAAAAAGATTGAACAGGGGCAGCTGTTACACCCCAAAATTTGCCCTCCCATTTTATTTAGGGCATGCTCATTAAGGTCCTCAATTGTTCAAGGTTGACCAAGAATTGACTAGACAAATTCTCCTTCTAAGCAATGAACTTCCATCTAAGGTTTCATTTCTCACAAAGAATTTTGGTTTGCAAGGGCTTCAAATGATTTTCATTCCACCCCATATGCCTCAGCATAATGGCACAACTAAAAGAAACAAAAAGTGTGCATGACAAAGTGTAGGTCAAAGGCTAATAATATGCCTAAGAGCTTTTGGGTTGAAGCAACATTGACAGCAATATGCAGGCTAATTTGAAGGATCGAAGGAAGGCTAATTCGAAGGTAAATGTGAGGAAGCTAATTGAATTCTTCGATAGGAGCTTCAAAAGGTTAGTTTTCGAACCACTGAAATATAAGCTATTCGAAATATCCAAGGAAGGCTAGATCGAAAGAAGGCGCGTGAGGAGGATTTTTCTAAAGTCTTCGATTGGAAGAGCTAGTAAAGGCATCAAATGATGTTATTTTCAAATCATGGAAATATAAGCTATTCTAAGCACTACAATAAAAAACCTTTCGATTGACACGTTGTTCGAATAGGCATTTTGAAAAGAAGAATATTTTGGGAATCAAAAAGCTTTTATTTTATCCAAAGAAACATGTGAAAGGCTAATAATTCAAAGGATATTAAACCTTCAAATATGGCGTGATCGAAGGATATCTAGAAACGAGTCGGCCATATATGAGTCATCTTGTATTTTTAGGATCAATATGCCTCAGGAATGTGCCTGAACGTACAAGGGAGTTGGGTGATCGAAGGTGCTCATAGGTTATCCTTCGATTGGTGCAATACAAGTTGTATTCACCAATCTAAGGTGAACTAAGGGTCAATAAGGATGGCTTTGTAAATGAAAAAACAAAAGTAAGGATTGGAGTCAAAACTGTGTTTGAAGGAGGTGAACAGAAGGAAACTCCAAGAAAAGGAAATTGAATAGAATAAGAATGGAGTTCGACTAGGAGAATTTTCTAGGTCAAACAACCAATGTAGATGGACTCAATCGAAGGAGCCATAAGGATGAAACCGTGAGAAAATCGAATTGAAGCTCAGAGCCATCCAAAGGAGAAATTCAGAGCCAATCGAAGAATAAGGCTTAAGGGCATTCGAAGGAGTCAAGATGAGAAACCTGTCCAGTTTCATTCAAAACCCAAAAGGGTAGAATATCATCAAAAAAAGAAACCTTTTAAGGCTTTTGATTCTGCCTTCAAATCCTGTTAATGGCTGATTCTTGCCATTTCTATTCACCAATGTCCTCTATAAATACAGAGTTAAAAGTGCAAGCAAAGCCCAGGCACAGAAACATTGCCACCAGACATAGAAACGTTGCCACCAGAGACAGAAGCACTTTGGCCAGACATAAATATTTTTCCACACACACACGTATTAGCCAGACGGAAACAGTACCCCCAGAAAACCACACCAACTTTTCTCAAAATTTCAACAAAGTGGTTCCATACTCAAAACTGCAGATCAAAGTATATCGGCCATAGGTATAAATTTTGAAATTCAATCTCTTAATTCAAGCATTTTTTTCGTTCTAACATGTTTGTGTGTGTTACAGTCCTCACATGTGAATACTGGCATCAAGATAAAAATATACCATTTGTTTGGGCATTTGAAACTGTTCCATTCAACCATGGTATATTATTGTTTTATTCAAACATATTTCTTACTGGGTTTCAAATATATTACTGTATTGTTGTTTGTACTAACAATTGAAGCAGGTGGTTAGGTGGTGAAGAAGCGTGCGATGGGCTAGAGGACCTGGGTTCGATCCCAAGCTTCAGCCTTTCTATTTTTCTCATGGTATATTGACAGATCTAGCGCTTCAAGTCCAAATATGTGCACCATGCACTCTACCATCAGCACTATCAGATCCATACAACATGGATCCAGCGCCTCCAACATGCAGTCCCCACCATGGACTCTCTAGATGCGTTCTCACCATATCCTAACGCACCCTGGGCCAGCTTAATTGGGCCTGACCAATTTCAAACATTGCGCCCCCTTTATTATTTTTTTTAACATACTCGTTTGCGTTTTCCTCTTCTACTATTTTAGTTTGTTTTGTTTATTTGTTTCATATTTTATTTTCAAGATTTAATTTTATTTTAATAAATAAATAAAGTCACAAAAAACATTAAGTTAGTATTTTTATTAATTAAGCTAATTTTGTAAATAAATTAATTAATTACTTTAACATTTAGTTCTATTTCTCAAAAATACCAAAAAAAAAAATTTTCTTAATACTTAAGGTTTCAGGATATTTTTTTCTTATCATTTTTCTATTTATTTGCCATTTAAATTCTAGAAAGAATGTATAGGTTTCACGGAAAATTTTGTAATAGTTTAGTTTATTTTTCCATATTTTTCTATTATGTAACTTCCCACAGGATGTAATAGTTATTCACCGTGTTTTTCGATAAACAATTGTTGATCTTCCAAAAAGGGTAAATTTTTGGTTACTCGCAGGATCGATCAGTTTGATCCTAAGACATATGCTAATTTTTTACGTTGTTTGGGAATAAATGCTAATGTGAATGAAGAACACACGTTCGACTGAGAAAGGTTGAGATTTGAGAGGACTTTGAGTGCAGAAAGTAAATAGAAAGAGGGTTTGGGAAGAGTTCAAGTGCAGGAATCTGGGAAAAAGTGCAAGTAAAGTGCAAACAAGATAAAAGGCAAGAAATGTAAAGAGAAAAGTAAAAGACTTTGATTATAAAATATGGTGTTTCAAACGTACATTTTCAGTATTATTTCTCATGCAACGGGTACTTGAATAGTATTGAATAATTTGTACGATCAGTTGAACACACAGCAATCTACATAAACTTCCTATATTTATACTAAAACTAGGTAACCGTCGAGGAGTTGCCTTGCTCTAGGGTGAAGACAAGTGTCTTCTGCATGTGCTTCGGCCTCTATTTTCATGCCATGTTGCTTTCCTCAACTGCTAAACGAACTTTTTTTCCCTCCTTTCTTCAGATTCAAAATCACATGTTGCTGATACGAGGTTTCCTTCTAGTCGAAGGCCCTAGAACCCTTTCAGTCGAAGGATGTAAGAACCTTTTGGTCGAAGATTCATTTTAACTTAAAAATTTCTCTAAGTATTTTTCAAGTCAGTCGAAGTATTTCCAGCTTAGATTTGTTCAATCTATTTTTGGCCCATAAGGCCAATTTGTTAGGGGTGTCGAATTTAGGAGCTAACAAATTACCCCCCAAGAATGTCAATTTCGATGCAAGGAGAAATGATCATTCTTTGAGATTCTCATTTGACACTTGTCTTCTTTTTTACCACAGAAATCACTTGTGTGCTTTTCGCCTTCTACCAACCACTACTGGTATTCAGAGTCATCATTACCTTTTTTCCCAACACGTTGATGTCAATCAGCCGTTACCATGCTACCATGATGGCTATTATCCCTACAACCTAGGAAAGTATGGCAAACGTTTTCATTACTTGTACGATATCTGCTTCAACGCTCGCCACGTGCCCCACTAACTCTGCAGCATTAAATGGTCTTGAGGGAAAACGCTCTTCCCTGAACACTATAAATAGACGAATCCTCTCTTTAGAATTATTTTACAACTCCTAGTACTCTTTATTTCCTTGCAAATAAAAAGTCTTAACAACTTCATCTTCTTCGTTCTTTCACTACTTTCAATCATGGCTTTCCTTTCCAATGCACCAAATAACCCAAAAACTAAGAACGTTTCTGATCTACAAAGACAACCAGAGGTTTTTCCCACTAGTCATGTACCTGTTCCGACTGGGGAACGAAGGGTCGTATCTGAACCCATGGCCAAAGAATGGTGTGAAGCTTATGACTCTCAGTTACTCATTCCCGTCAGGTATTCTGGGCACATGTATGCCATGTCTGGCCCATTATCTACATGCTTCGTGAACCCAAAACAAAATAACACCTTCTTCCCAACTCACCCTAGGCTCAAGCCTATAGGTTGCGCGAAGAAACCCAGGAATGATCCTGAGGATGCAAACCCTTCCAACCAGCAACATTCCCAAAAGAAGGAAGATATCAACCTCCAGTTCATGAACAAAGGAAATAGGATCTTTCGATCTTTTACCAGTCTTACTTCAGAATACTCAGAATGGCTGAGTAAGATGGAAAAAGCATAAGCCTAAATCTGGAAGGATATGGGGATCTATGACTTGATTATGCTGTCGAAGACTGGGTTAGCTTATTGCCCTCTCATGTTGGTATTTTCACTGTATTTCGGGGACAATACGCATTTTACCTTCCATTTTCCTTGTGGAATGGTAACCCAACTCTTTTTGAAATAGCCGCCATTACTGGTCTTCGACCAACTGGTGACTATTTCGACCCTGAGGATCTGTCTGAAGATTCTATCGGGTTTTCAGCCACGAAGCCCACATATACTATATTCATCAACCATTTCCATAACAAGTCGAGTACCACTGTCTCTGAAGTGAAACCCATAGCTTTTCTGGATTTGTGGTTATCTCGTTTTGTTTTCTGCACTAAGTCACTTCAAGTGACTAAGAAGATGCTTACTCTCGCAACACAGCTTCATCATGGCTATCCTCTTTGTATAGCTGAGTTGATTCTAGCCAACCTGTATGATTCCATCAGCAATGGTGTGACTCAGCTTAAGGTTATTGGAGACAAGGAGAGTTTACTCCTTTCCGGCCCCTTTTGGCTTCTTCAACTTTGGGTCAACGCCACTTTTGAATCTTTTCTTCCTCAGAAGAATATGATTAATGAGAGGGCCCCAGAAGTCCTGAACAAAAGGGTCGAAGGGACTAGATTGGTCCTGTTGACTCCAACTGACGAAGGTCAACAATTCCAAAAAGAATTTATCAGCTTTGTAATGATGTTTGCAAAGCGTAAGTAATTTGTTTCGACCATGGCTCCCTTTTCTAGTAGAAAGGTTGGCCCGGAATGGTTCATTCGACCATATCCTTCATCTGACGAAGATGACCATGTGGATGAATATATGGCTATTTGGGAGTCGTTTCTTCGCCCAAGAATCATGCCACTGAGAATTAAGAGTTCCAAGAATCAACTTATTTTGGTTTCTTACCAACCAATCTTGTCTCTCGATAATTTGGTATCATCCAGACGCTCCCCTCACCAATCTACTCCCGAGAAAAGCTTTTGTTGTTTTATAATGCAGACTATTCAGAGGATACTGCTACCAAGCATATTGGTAGGTACGTTGGTCGAACCGTACTGACTATTTTCGACTTCAAACTCAATTTCCTGTGTTCGCCTCTCTTTGAAGACTGGTGGAAGCAGTATTATAACAAAGAGATCTTCAACGAAAAAGACTTTGTTGATCACCTTCAAGAGGCGTTTATGTTGGTCTCTGAAAAGATAAAAAAGGGTAATCTTTCTTTTCAAAACAAATATCTTATCGTCTTTGATTTAATCATTCGGCACCTGCTTATACTTGTTTATTTTCTAGCCGTCAAGAGTACCGTCACCAAGAAAGTCGTTGAAAGCGCAAAGGGAGGAGACTCTTTTGTAAAACCTTCACCAAAGGTAATCCCTTTCTGCTATATCTTTCTGTTCAACATATTACTATTGACGTTAATGCCTTCGAATCCTTTCATTTTTGGTATTTAAAACCAATCCACAGAAAAGGAAAGTTCAAGAAATTGAAATTTCCAGTGATGAAGAAGAAGAATCTCCTCCTGTCCCTCTAAGGAGGCACAAGATAAAGAAACTATCCCCTATTCCTGAGCCTCATCCAAAAACCAAGGTCAAGGTTAAAGTTATTAGGTCAAGACCTCCTCCCTTCATCATCATAGAGCCAACAGAACAAGAGATCGCTGATAGGATGAATAATCCCAGTGAGAGCGATAACTCAAGTCCTGGTGCTGAATTTTCGCCTAAGGTAATCACTTCGACCCTTCAAGATTGTTTATGGACTTAGCCTTCTCTTTCCTTTTTTCAATGGTTCTGATGACAATCTTATAATCTTCAGGACACTCTTGGTACTTCAAAACAGGTCCTTGTAGAAGAATTTGTCACCTTAATAAACAGTGAGGGTGATCCTACTTATAGGCCTTCTTCGGAAAAACGATCTTTTGTGAGCTCTGCTAGCGAAGTGAACAAAACTTCTGGGCATGAAGCCATTGGGAAGCCTAATGAAGAAGTTCCTAGTGAGGAACATGCGAATCTTGGGACTCCGGAAGCTAATGATGATGGACAGTAGGACGGAGAAGAGGAGGTTGTTGATGATGTAATCCAAACGAAGAGGGAAAACACACCAGCGGGAGGGAATCAGACTGAGGATATTCTGGCGACTGATGGGAGAGAAAACCTTACAGGGGGAAAAAGAAACTTTGCGCATGTTGAAGCTACCCCTGTCCAGACCTCTGTCAAAGCAAATGTAAATCATGTTGCAAACGAGAGGGTTACTTCGACTGGGTCACGCACTAAGGAAGATTTGGCATTACTGAAATAGCAAAATCCTCTTGGCTACTTGACTGCCATTCTCGAGGGTAGAGAAAGTTCTTCTGATCATAGTGCTTCGACGTTTGGAAAATCTACTTTAACATCTCCTCTTGAAGAGACACTTCAAAAGGTTAAGGCGCAACTTTTTTAAAGAGATTTAATGCTGACCTTAGAGGGAGAACCTACAGCTCCTTCCTTTCTGAAGACTACTTTAAGAGTTGTCGACCTTCTTGCTACTTCACCTGGCATTGCCAGCGTTATTTTGGATTTGATTTCCATCATCGATCGGGTTTCAGATGGCTGCAATCGTTGAAGGACTCTCACTCGCGAAATTGAGGAGGCCAATGGCCATGTAGCTACTGCCTAGGGTGCTGCTGCTGAATCAGCTTCAAAGTTAAAGGAGTTGTTGAAGGTGCAAGAAGCTAGGCAGAAAGAAGTAGAAGAACTCAACCAAAATACAGCCAGTATGAAGGCTCAGATCAGAGAGTTAGAGGCTAAGATTTCAGTTGTAACACGGTGGGAGAACTGACTTGGATGTTTTGCGTTCGATCGCAAATGTTACGGTTAGCAAGAGTCACCATCGACTTTTCTTTTATCCAAAAGGAAAGGCTGAAAAGAACAGGAAAGACCTTTGAGATGTTTTCTTGAGTTCGGGGGGTAGATTATGAAAAGGGAAGGTATTAGCACCCTTTTTATCCATGGTTTTCCATGGGCTCTTAGTTGCTTTCTAGATCACTTGCTTTTTATTTGAAAATGTGCTTTGTATGGTTTTTGAAAGTATTTTGTAAATATGTCGTCGTTTAGGCAAAACATTGTAATGATTCTCGTTCGTAAGAATGTATACAAAGCGTTGATCTTTTGAAAATGTTTTCAAGTTTGAAAGATGTTTTCGAAAGTGTTGGTGTTTGTTTTGAAAATAGCAAGGATGTTTGGTTTGGAAATGAGCAAGCAACTAGGAACAATCTACCTACTCAAAATTCTTTCATGTTTATTTCCTCTTTCCTTTGACATTGTTATCTTACCATTGATTTGGTAAGTAACCCTATCTTTGGATGTAAAAGGGACGGGCAAGGGTCATCGTATAGCCATGATTAGCAATGTTGTAAGATATCTTAGCATTTTCTTTAAGGGACTAAGATCATTTTTGAAAGGAAACTTTGATAGCATCATCGAGGGACTATGATCTTGTATTTTTTTTGCTTGTTTTTGCTAAGATAACTCACATGCATAATATGACCATTTTTGTAAGGCAGTGAAGTGGATTTACCCTAAGGGTGTATGTGTGCAAGTGTATTGGTTTTCATGCTTGATTTGTCTTGATTAGGGTTTGCTATTTGTTGGTTTTAATCTTTCCATACAAACACTAATTACTAGCAATTTGTACATAAAGCATTAAATTGCGGAAAATAAAAATACTAAGCTATTACAAAGCTTTAGGTGATGGGGGTATAAATTTATGAATGGGGATTGCAAGAAATTAAAGTCCTAATTATCTATTACAACCATATTGAAATAATGTACAAGAATTGAAATGGACTTGTTTTGTTTTTGTTAAGAAATAAGTTTACTTAAGAAAATATTTTGATCTTTTTTATTCTAAAAGAAATAAAATAAAACATGTGAATATGAATTTTTTTGGTGTTTTTGGTTATTAAAAGCAAAAATAAGACAAGTGAGAGAAAAAGGAGTCAGAATCAGCACATTGTTGAAACGAGGGGGAACAGAAGTTCTGACTCTGATACGTTGCAAAAGAGAAAGTGTTGGTGAGAAAGTGGAGGGTCAGAAGTTTTGGGCCTGGGTATACAAAATTCTGAGGTTGGTGGGTTCAGAGGCTATAGCGTAGCTGGGAACTTAGAAGTTTATGTATCTCTGGAAAGTCAGAGGTTCTGATTGTTTGAGAGAGTGAAGTGATTATGCTGTTAGGTGAGGATATATAGAAGTTCTGATTTAGGAGTATCTTCTGACAGATAAATGGGTAAAAATGTCAATAAATAAACCTAAAAAAGGTGCTTATGGGGCTAGAACCCAAGACCCTTAGCACTAATGTCTTATGCGCACGCTTTCTACCACTGGGGTGGTTATACATCCGGTATTAGAAGCAAAAGCATAAACACAAAACATAAAGTAAATTCTGATGATGAGATTCATCTCTTTCACCATGTTAATCAGAACATCTACAACTTAATCATTTCTCAATAGAATAGAAAACACAAACATAACAATTATGGAAGGTTTCCCTCATGGTTTCAGAAGCATAAAAAATGTCAAGACTATAAATCAGAAACAAACATGTATCTGCTAGTTCTAGTTTCCTTAAGAAGTTCTGAACCTATGTTCTTCCTATTTAGGTAGGAAAGTACATGAAACCTCAAAATATGTACAACATCAGAATCAGGATGTCTACATTGTGTTTTGAACATGAAAGTCTAACAATGCTTAAGTGATGTGATGAGGGTTAGCAGAAGCTTACCTTGCAGCTGAAAAATGTTATATAAGCTGGAGTCTAGTTCTGACTGCTTGTAATGTTTTGATCAGCTTCCTCACGTATTCAGCAGGCTAGAACAAACTTTAGCTTGGGTTATGAATGGTTAATGGATGATTTGGTCAAGAAAGACTTGAGGTAAATTGGAGTTTGAATGCAAGAATCAAAAACTAGCAGGTTTTGTATTTGTGTTTGCAGTTTCAGATTTTTGGAAATTTTAGCAAGGCTTCAAAGTTTTTCCTTTGAATTTTTTCTGACCGGCCCCTTCATATTTGCCAATGAAGTTCAATTTATAGGCAAGAACTTTGTAGCTTGGAGAAGTCAAAATTACCAAAATCATGCTAGCGTGTTGGCTTGTTCTTGAAGCAAGATAAATAAGTATGGTGGTTAACATCTTTTAGCCATGCCTAAGTTGGATTTGTAAGCATGAATTAAGGAAAAGTACCCTCAGAGGCAAAAGCAAAGCATAGGCCCAACATAAACTTGTATAAAAGTTTGCTTTTCAAGGACAACAATGGTAATTCTTTCTCACACGTGGGGAAATCATTTGAATAAAAACTCAAAACTGGTTGTGTGCATTAAATGATGATGAGATTTATCAAACCAAAATCCTGCGCTATGAGATTGTGCATCATAGCCTAAGTTTGGGTCATAAGTTCAGCATCAGCGTAACTTAGAATAAACATCCAACTTCTGATCTTGGAATCTCTCTGCTCAAGCATGTTCTGAAGGAGTTCTCAGACTTTTCTGAAAGCTTGTAGCACGCTTTGTAGACTTTCTTTGAATTAATTTTGCAAACTCTGGTTGAACCTTTGTGAAAACTGGCCCAGAAGTTCTAACCAAACTCTGTCTTGAAAATGTCCAGAATTTGTTGAGTGCTTTAGTTTTATGGACGTGTCTTTGAACATTTATAACTTGAAATTCCAGCATTTCTAGGAGAAGTTTTGTTCTGTAATATTTTAGGTCTTATTGAGATCTAAAACTCTTGTGTTAGAAGTTCTTCCAGAATCAGCTTGCATCATGGTGAAAATCTGGCCAGAAGTTACGAGCTTGTCATACTTCTTAAACACTTAGAAAGATTCTAAGTATTTAGAATTTTGACTTTTTCAACATGAATCTTGACTTATGTTTTCCTTGATGAGACAAATTTCATGCTTGATGAAATATGATTCTTGAAACTTGATTTTGATCTAAAAGTCAAAGTTTGACTTTTTAGTGTGCGAGTGACCATTTTGCCCTTGTGAATGACTTTCTTGGAAAATTTGTAATTCAAGGCTTGAAAATGAATGGAAGCAAACCTGAGGGTCCAGGATGATCCTTTGAGAAATGAGAGGGAAAATTTTAGGGTACAACAGTTGCCCCTGTTCAATCTTCTTAACCTTGAAGAGTTAGATTGGCGGATCCACCATTCGTGACTTGAAGGTGGAAGATGATTGGACACTAGAGTGTCCAGAAATTTGAACTCGGAGATAAATTGTGAGTGAGCTTATAAATTCCATTTGGAGGAATGATGGAGATTTGTCAGAGATGGGCTTGTAGAGGCCATCCAAAGGTGACTGTTGACAGAGAATGTACTAAGTCTGAACTTGATTTCAACTGGAAAAGAATCAGGATAAATCTTTAGAGCAACTTATCTGAACCAGAAGAAGTCTTGTAAGTTGTTTGACTGGGAAGAATCAGAATAAATATTTGTGTGATTTATCTGAACCATGGAAAGTTCCTGGGGGAAATAATCAGAATAAATCATCGAGAGATTTATCTGAACCTGAAATGTTCCTTTGGAAAGTGTCAGGATAAACCGTTAAGGGGTTTAAACTGAACCAAAAGAGATCTTGAATATTCTTTAACTGGAAAGAATCAGAGTAAATCTTTGTGCGATTTATCAGAACCAAAGAAAGCGCCCGCGGGAAAGAATAAGAATAAATTGTTGAGATATTTATCTGAACCGACAGGGATCTGGAGAAGAATCAGAACAAATTATTGAGAGATTTATCTGAAATAGAGAAGACTGTTGCGGGAAAAGAATCAGAATAAATTGTTGAGATATTTAATCTGAATCAGCAAGAGTCTGAAAGAAACATCTGTTGTGTAGATGGTTGACCAAACCTTTCTTGGGAATTGATCTGTAATTGACTTGTTAAAAATTTGATGATAATTTTCTGTTGATTGATCTTTCCTGAAAAAGATGAAAGTTTAGTTGTATGCAATGTCATGATGTATGAAATGCATGGTGTAATGATGTTCTCAAAATAAATGATATTGTGTCGTATGTATTTGTGCGGTCAATGTTATGATGTATGGATGTGATGTATGGGCATGTAAGCTAAATTGCTATAATGCTATTGGACTAAGGAAAAATAAATCCCTGACTGCTGCTGGGGATGTGGAGTGTAAGTCTTCATATTTTGAAGTGCTAACGAGTTGACGAGCTTCCATTTGTTAGAGAAAAAAACTTTGTTGTGTAAAGGAAATGTCGTGTATTTCTTGTGAAATCATGTTGGGGAATCCTGAGAAATTGGGCGACTTTTATTGGGGGAGTGATAACTGGAAGTTTTGTTCCGACGGGTATGTGAGAGAGCTTGATATCATTAAGTTGCACATTATGGGGGATTTTATGGAATAGTCTAAAAACATTATCCTATTTCTTAAAGCCATTAGTGACTGTCTCTCTATTTTCTGTTCCTTTTTTGTTCATTTGTAAACAGAAGTTACATTCAAATGCATATGTTCAAAAGTAAATCATTGAACGTTTTTGTAAACAAAATACAGAAATAAAGAAAAACAGATAGCTTTGCACTTTCAAAGGGGCATCTTTGTATTTAACTTGAATAAGTATTTTTGTACAATGAGACGAACATCCTAGTAAGAGAATGTCATCGTAGAAAAATGAAAATTTGATACAAAGAAAAGATAGCTATGTGCAATAATCCCACGGGGTTCCCATTCTGCTATAGCCTTTATGTCTCTGAGAATCTTGTCCACTTGTTGCCTTGTCCGAAGTTGATTGGATTGATTAGGACCGTTGAGTTTGTCAGTCGAAGCTAAAGATTGTCTGTAAGGTGATCCAACGGGACATAGTCATACGCTTTAATTCCCTAACTTTAGCCTGGACCTCCCTTTCGGGTTTTTAGTCCACTGGGATACCCTTTTTTTCCAAAGTCGCCCTTTCGGGTTTTCAACTTGTCGGGTGTACAGATGTTTTTGTTTTATCCCTAATTTTTTGCCCGAACCTTTTTGGTTTTCCTGGATGCCCTTGTTTTTCCTAGGTGTGTCATCCTAGCGGGTCTCTTATGCGTAGTATCTTTTGACTATGTCCGCGTTCACAGGGTGCGGCTGGTCGTCGCCATCCATAGTGGTTAAGATCATTGCTCCACCAGAGAATATGCTTTTGATCACAAACGATCCTTCATATGTAGGAGTCCATTTTCCCCTGGGATCACCTTGTGGTAATATGATACCCTTGATTACCAAGTCACCAACCTGATATACCTGATGCCTGACCTTTTCTGTTAAAAGCTTTGATCATACGTTTTTGGTACCTCTGGCCATGACAGACAGCCGTAAGCCTCTTCTCATCAATTAGGTCTAACTGGTCAAGTTGAGTTTAGATCCAATCGTCTTCATTTAGCCCTGCATCCTTTATGATTCTTAGAGAAGGTATTTGTACTTCAATTGGTAGAACAGCCTCCATGTCGTATACCAAGGAGAAGGGAGTTGCCCATGTCAATATGCGCGTCGTGGTACGATAACTGTGTAGAGCGAATGGTAGCATCTCATGCCAGTCCTTGTAGGTTACTGTCATTTTTTGTATGATCTTTTTAATGTTCTTATTTGCGGCTTCGACAACATCATTCATCTTTGGCCGGTAAGGGGAAGAATTATGGTGTTGGATCTTGAATTGCGCGCATAGTGTGGAGATCATAGTATTGTTGAGATTCGTACCATTGTCTATGATGATTCTCTCTGGGATGTTGTACCGACAGATGAGATTTTGTTTGATGAAACGGGCCACGACATTCTTGGTAACGGAAGCGAAAGAAGTTGCCTCAACCCACTTCGTGAAATAGTCAATGGCCACCAAGATGAAGTGGTGCCCATTAGAAGCTGTAGGTTTGATTTCTCCAATCATATCGATGCCCCACATCGTGAATGGCCAGGGAGCAGTCAGGACATTTAGAGGGACTGGAGGCACATGCACTTTGTCAGTGTAGATCTGACACTTGTGACAGGTCCGTGAATGCTGGTATCAATCTGCTTCTATGGTAGACCAGTAATACCCTGCCCTTAGGATCTTCTTAGCCATCGTATGCCCACTGGAGTTGGTGCCAAAAGTGCCCTCATGTAGATCAGCCATGATCTTTTCTGCCTCAACCTTGTCTATGCAACGAAGCAAAATAGAGTCAAGGTTGCATTTGTAGAGAATGTCATTACTGATGAAGAACTTAGCAGAGAATCTCTTTAAGAACTTCTTATCATTGACTGAAGCTCCTTCTGGATACTCTTGAGCCTCGAGATACCTCTTGACTTCATGGAACCAAGGTTGGTCCACTACTTCTTCAGTATTGATCTCGTGACAGTAACCTAGTTCATCCATCCGTTCAATGGTGATCTGGGGAGCCTCGTTACCCCACTTGAGTTTAAACATGGATGCCATTGTGGCTAGCGTGTCTGCCAGTTGATTTTCCTCTCGTGGAAAATGCTCGAAGGTAATTTCCTCAAAGTATGGCATTAATGTTAACACATGTTATTTGTAGGGGATGAGGTTAGGGTGCTTCGTGTCCCATTCTCCTTTGATCCGGCTGATGACTAAGATTGAACCTCCAAATACACTTAAGGACTTGATTCCCAAATCTATGGCAGCTTTGAGACAAAAAATACATGCTTCGTATTCTGCCATGTTATTTGTATAGTTGAAGCAAAGTCTTGCAGTGAAGGGAGTATGACATCCTTCAGGGGATATAATTACAGCACCTATGCCATTGCTGAGTGCATTGGACGCCCCATCAAAAACCAGGGTCCATTGGGATCCTTGTTCAGGTTCGTCATATGGTCTGAGTTCTTCACAATTGTTTACCATCATGATGTCTTCATATGGGAATTCGAATTTCATGGACTGGTAGTCATCCACAGCTTGATGAGCAAGGTGATCGGCTAGTACACTGCCCTTTTTTTCTTTTTGGGTAGTGTACTGAATGTCGTATTCAGTCAGGATCATCTGCCATCTTTCTATTCTCCCAGAGAGGGCAGGCTTCTCGAATATGTATTTTTTGGATACATCTTGGATATTAATAAGGTAGTATGGGTCAACATATATTGTCTTAGCCGGCGAGCAGCCCATGCCAAAGCACATCAAGTTTTCTCGAGCAGTGAATATATTGTTTCACAGTCGGTAAATTTTCTGCTCAGGTAGTAAATAGCATGCTCTTTTCGACCAGACTCGTCATGCTGCCCCATCACACACCCCATTGAATTTTCCAAGACAGTTAGATACATCATCAAGGGTCTTCCCTCGACTGGAGGTATCAAAACAGGAGGCTCTTGTAGGTACTCTTTGATCTTGTCGAAGGCAGCTTGGCATTCATCATTCCATTTGACTACTTGATCTTTCTTCAGTAATTTGAAGATTGGTTCACAAGTAGCTATTAAGTGAGAAATGAATCTGGAAATGCAGTTTAGCCGTCCTAAGAATCCTATGACTTCCTTCTCGGTGTGAGGAGAAGGAATTTATTGTATTGCTTTCACCTTGGCAGGGTCAACTTCGATACCTTTACCGCTGACGATGAAGCCTAGGAGTTTACTGGACCTTACCCCAAATGTGCATTTATTCGGGTTCAACCTCAACTTGTATTTCTTTAGTCTCTTAAACAGTTTCTACAAATGGTCAAGATGTTCCTCTTCAGTTTGAGATCTGGCTATCATGTCGTCCACATAGACTTCTATTTCATGATGTATCATGTCGTGAAATAGAGCTACCATGGCATGCTGATAGGTTTCCCCAGCGTTCTTCAACCCGAATGGAATAACCTTGTAACAGAATGTTCCCCACTGTTTGACGAAGGTCGTTTTCTCCATGTCCTCAGGGGCCATTTTGATTTGATTGTAGCCTGAGAAACCATCCATAAATGAGAACATGTTATGTTGTGCAGTATTGTCAACCAGAATATCGATATGGGGAAGTGGGAAATCATCCTTAGGCTTGCCCTATTCAAATCTTTGTAGTCCATGCACATTCGTACTTTTCCGTCCTTTTTAGGCACTATAAAAACATTGGCGACCCATTGTGGATAGGAGGTAACGACTAAGAATCCGGAATTGAATTGTTTCATGATTTCGGCCTTAATCTTCTCTTACATGTCTGGTCGCATGCGACGGACTTTCTGTCTTACTGGAGGGCGGTCTTCTTTTGTCAGTAGACGGTGGACCACGATATCAGCATCAAGTCCTGGCATGTCTTTGTACGACCAGGAAAAGACCTCAACATAATCATGTAGCAACTGAGTTAGACGCTTCTTGACACTGGGTTCTAGATTGGCACCCATCTTGACTTCTTTCTTGTCCTCTTCGGTACCTAGGTTAACTGTGTCCACTGGTTCTTCGTGGGTCTGTATGGTCCTTTCTTCTTGTTGTAGTAACCTGGCTAGTTCCCCTGGAACTTCACAATCTTCCTCACCCTCATCTTCGGCTTGGTAGATTAGATTTTCCGAGTCACAAAAGGCCATAGCAGAATCGTTACCCATGGGATCCTGAATGGATGTAGATCTGCATTTTTAATATGAGTGTGTAAGAGTATAGCTATCTTTGAAAGAAATAAAAATGTAGAAAAAGAAATACAAAGAGCATAAAGTTTGTATGCAAAAACGTCCATGATTCATTGATGACATGTGAAAATGAGGTAACAACCCTTACAAATGGACCGTTATGCCTCGGGTAAGACACAAGGTTTTAAAAGTCTAAATTGTTTAATTATTACAGATCCGACAAAAATTTAAAGACAATTACTGTTGGATAAAAGTAATTGGGACAAAATATTTACTTCCCAGTTGCTGAGTCCTCCATTGACGGTTGGGAAAATCCAATCTTCTAGGTCACAACTGTCATCATCATCATCATCTTCCACTATGTTGACTCTGTGGTTGTTGATCTTCAAAGGTGATCCCCCGGCACGAGCATGGTGTACAGCTTTCTGGGTTCCTGAAGTGAAACCCAAACCAAATTTGTCAGATTTGTAAAGGATATCCGGGATTTGGCCCAAAATAGACACCCACCTTCTTCGATCACGGCACTGGCATCTTTTAGAGAAGACATCTTTAGAGGAGGTCTTGTAATCTTCGAGACTTGGGAAACAGTCTTGGTAGCGGCCACTGTTTGTGGGACTTCCTCGAAGTGCTGAAATGGAGTTTCAATGAATTCACCATCCAATTCCACGTATCTGAAGGAGTTCAATTGACTGACCATATATTCCTCTTCTCCATGGACAGTAATGGTTTTCCCCTTGGTTGGGTATTTCAGCATTTGATGTAATGTAGAGGTGATAGCACCAGCATTGTGAATCCATGGTCGGCCCAATAAACAGGAATAGGAAGGGTGAATGTCCATCACGTAAAAAGTTGAATCAAAGTTTTGAGTTCCACCTTTTATGGGGATGTCCACCTCCCTATGCACCATTCTCTTTGAACTTTCGAAGGCCCTTACCACTATGTTGCTGGGTTTTAAGGTCAAACCTTCACAGTCAAGTCTATCAAGAGCTTTCTTAGGAAGCACATTCAGAGATGAATCGGTATCAACCAAGACATGGGCCAAAGTTGTGCCCCGGCATTCAATAGAGACATGCAATTCCTCGTTGTGCTTCCTCCCTCTAGGTGTCAAGTCAGCATTAGAAAAGCCTAAACCATTGTCAGTGGTTAAACTGGCTACATAGTCTTGGAACTAATCAGCAGAGGTTTCTTGTGGTACATGGGCAGTTTTAAGAAATTTTACCAAGGCCTTCGCATGAGCCTCGGAGCACAATAATAAAGCCAGCATAGAAATCTTTGATGGAGTCTTCCCTAGCTGTTCGACTACGTTGTAGTCGCTTCTCTTTATAATTTTCAGAATTTCTTCCATCTCCTTTTGGGAGGCTTCAGGGATAGATACTGATTACGCCTTCATCTAGACAGGCTCAACCAGAATGCCTTTGCCCTAAGTCTCGGTCAACTCGGTGGTAGGGGTGTGAGTAGGGGTAACCATAGGGATTGTAGTAGTATTAGTGTCAACAGGAACAGAAGCAGGGATGATCACAGGACTGGTAACAGTCTTCAGAGGAGAAATCTCGGGAGAAAATACTCTGCCGCTTCAGTTTATCTTGTTGTTTCCCGCAATGTTGCTGATGTCGGGGTCGGCCTTCTCAAAAATTGAGTCTTCATCAGCCAGCCAATCTTGCTTGACGCCGTGATTGTAGATGTCGCCCCCATAGTTCCATGGGACAGTTTTATCTGATGAGTACGGGATTGGTCCTGGCATAGTAATTATCAGTGGAGCTACTTTAGGAACTGATGTAATCCTAACAGCTCTTTTGGTGGAGACCCTAGAAGGATTGGCAGAAATGGTTACTATTGAAACATCATTGTAAGAAATGGTTGGAACGGGAGTCTTTTCAAACAAAATCTCTTTGTTGTCCATTAGGCGCTGAATACCTGCTTTCAATAAATGACAACCAGTTGGTAGGGATAAACAGAAGTGGCAGCCTTCATCACAGCCTGGAAATAAACCGGCATTCAACAAGTTCCTCTTGACAGTCGAGAGAGGAGTAACAAGTTTATCAACAGCGGTAACAAACATATCATCTTGAACAGCGTTAACATCACGACCATGCTTGGGCATAGGAGCGGTGATAACATTTGGGATTTCAGGAGCATCAAACTCAATTTCTTTTGCTTCAAGAAGGTCTTGCACCTTGGTTTTCAAAGCCCAACAGTTGTTGGTATCATGGCCTGGACTTTCTAAATGGTAAGCACAACGAGCATTAGGATGGTAATGAGGAGATGCGGTGTTGGGATTCTTCGGGGCTTCCTCCAAAGTTACCAGATTATATCTCAATAAATGTGGCAGGACTTGATATAGCATCATATTTATCCAAGTAAATTGTCTTACCGGTCTTTCTGTTCTTGGCTGGTTGCTCCTTTGTTGAGTAGGTGCAGGCTTAGGGATCATGACAGCCCCTACCATTGGACGGTGTTCAGTTCTATCTTGATTTCTTTGAGGATACACAGCACCAACTTCTTTCTTCCCAATAAATGGTTTTCTTACAGCAGCGAAGGATGCATCCTTTTGAATCTTTCCACTCTTAATCCCAGCTTCCACTCTTTCCCCGGTCAAGATTAATTCAGTGAAGCCTACTAAGGAGCTCCCAATTGGATGATTGAAGAAAGGACCAGACAGGGTACCCATAAACATATCTACTAGCTCTCTTTCAGACAGGCGAGGCTGGACTCTTCCTGCTAAGTCCCTCCATTTCTGAGTGTAGTCTTTGAAACCTTCGCTTGAAATCATAGCCATACTCTGGAGTTGAGTACATGTTGGAGCAAGGTCTGCGTTGTATTGATATTGTTTATAGAAAGCGGTGGCAAGATCATCCCAGTTATGGATATTGGCCCTTTCTAGTTGATAGAACCAATCTAGCTAAGTCCTGGATAGACTGTCTTGAAAGAAGTGAACCCACAGATCTCTGTCGACAGTATGAGGTTGTATCTTCTTCACATAAGATCGGAGCTGCATCTTGGGACACGAAACCCCACCATACTTAGCAAATACTGGTGCCTTTAATTTTGGTGGAATAACAATCCCAGACACCAAACCCAACTCTTCAAAGTCCATCACGGGCACTTTCTGAATCTCCATTGCACTTAGACGCTCTTCCAGATGTTTGTATTTGTTGTCGGCCGGGGGATACTTCTCTTCAGAGTAATCCTCTTCTTCTTCCTCTTCAGATTCTGGTTGGGCAGTTGCTTCCTTTCCTTTCCCTGCTTGATTGTCTTTTTCACCAGATGATGTTGGAAAGTCTAAGACCTTTCTGGATTCCCTTGGGAACCTTCTTCCTAGATTCAGAACACCGGTTGCTTTCTTTGCCTTCTTCTTCTTTTCTTCAATCAGCAAAGTTTTCAAATCCCCTTGTCCTTTGGCTAGAGTCAAGAACATCTGTTGAAACTGAGCATTCTGCGCCTAGAGGTCTTTTAATGTCTGCTCGAGATCCATCTTACGGAAATAAACAGTAGAAAGATGAGGAGACTTGTTGTAAGAAACCTGCTTTTGTTTTGATGAATGGCAGATGCATATACAATGATTTCAAGGAAATTAGAGATTTAAATTTTCTTTAGACCAAAAAGGAACACACGTTATATTGATAAATCAAAGTTTGAGTACATCATGCCTTCTTTGGGCTTACAAAGAAATACAAAAACTCTAGGATAAAAAAGTTGTACGCGTCATCTTTGGTGCGATGTAGGCGTTCAGACTCCGCTCCTCATGAAGTTGCTCGGTGAGTTCCAACACCTTCTTCTATCTGTCATAGAATTGGGCCTCGAAAGCATCTCGCTCCCCCTTAAGTTGTATCCAATCCCTTTGTAAGTCTTCAAGAGAGGTGGGCATGTTAGGATGTAGAATAGTGTATGGAACATCTCCTTCCACAGCAGGGTCTATGATAACTGGGAGAATGGAGGGGTAAGGCATCATAAGACTTTGAGCACGAGTTCGTACCCATTTGAGGTAAGGCTCAAGAGGGATGGAATTCTTATGCCCAAATGTCTTGCTATCTACCTTGTTTAACATCCTCCAAGCTCGGATAAACCTTTGGCGGTGACCTTGATCGATGTTCTCGTAGTCAAATACCAAACCTTGAATAAGCATCTCATGTGGGCCATCCCATCGGGCATAACCAAACTGTCTTAAGGCTAAACAGGGGTTGTAGGTGATACCTCCCCTAATGCCAAGTAAGGGGACATTAGGGAATTCTCCACAACGGTCGACGATGGTAACATTCTCTATATATTAGGAACACCAATGAATGTCTGAATGTTTGAGCGTCATCAATCTATGTGACCACCTTGAACCTTGCTCGTTCTTCAATACAGACATGAATATTTTGACGGTGTTCACATCTATGAGTTGGTCAGGATTTGGAAACAAAACCATCCCATAGTTGAGGAGAGCCACAATTTCCTCAAAAGCTTTCAAATCCAAGGAGTTCCAACAGTTTTGGGTTTTCTCAAACAAGAACTTGGCTAAGAAACCTTTGACACTACTCCTTGTCTCCCAATTAGTTGTGATATCAGATGGTTGCAAGTGTAGAGCTTGAGCAAACTCTTTTGGCTTTGGATCCCTTTCTGTACTGTTGAAAGGTAGTTGATTGAGAATGGGAATCCTCAAGAGTTGGGAGAATTCTTCCAAAGTTGGCACAAGTTGATAATCGCGAAATGTGAAGCAATGGTGTAGAGGATCAAAGAACTGGAAGAACACCTCCAACATGTCCTCATCAGTGTGGAACTCACCAAGTTTAGTAGGCGACCATGTCTTTCAGTAAATGGAGAGTTTTCGGGAATTCTTGATGCTAGTTCTTTAAGTTGAGGAGGGATCCTTACAAGATTGACTTGAATGGTTTTCCTGCAAATAGAATCCATGTCCTATAAAATAGAACAAAGATAAATCCCAAAATACTTGAAACGGTTAGTGAGTATGAGTATGATGTTATGATGTTTATGATGTTATGTACAAGTAAATATATACAAATAAAGCAAACAAGTCCTTAGGTTTAGGCTTGCATGGAGTCTCGTAGGTATGTACCCTCTTGAAGTTTAGTTGGCTCCAAACTGTCCTAGCAATGGTAACCGGGTTCTAGGAGCTCAATATCACTGGTTTGTTTTCTCAGACATTATTTCAGTGCAAGCCTCTTTAATGGAGACCGAAATATCCCAGAAAACCAAACCTCAACGAGTGTAGTATCGAGTATCTACCAACTTCGGATTGCACCAAAGTCAGACATCTTACTACGTCCAAATGGCCAAGTTGGTCAAGTAAAGGTTCTAGAAGTTCGTTAGTGCTTCATGAAATCACTCAGCGGCCCTGTATTCTCCTTGACTACTTAAGGGCTACCGGTACCCACAAATATGTCACACTAACGTAGCTATTGCTTAGACCATGTCGGTATACCCCGCACAGTTTCCACAACATATTGCTACTTACCTATAAGGTATCCCAAATTTGGGCAGAGGATTCAAACCCAAACAAAGAACCATAATGTAAAGCATACAAGTCAAACAATGAAAGCAAATAAATATGATCTAACCCTAAGGTAACCCCACTTTTAAATCATCCCTAGCAGAGTCTCCATTTCTGTAACACGGTGGGAGAACTGACTTGGGTGTTTTGGGTTCGATCGCAAATGTTGTGGTTAGCAAGAGTTGCCACCAACTTTTCTTTTATCCAAAAGGAAAGGATGAAAAGAACAGGAAAGACCTTTGAGATGTTTTCTTGAGTTCGGGGGGTAGATTATGAAAAGGGAAGGTATTAGCACCCTTTTCATCCATGGTTTTTCATTAGCTCTTAGTTACTTGCTAGATCACTTTCTTTTTATTTGAAAATGTGCTTTGTGTGGTTTTTGAAAGTATTTTGTAAAGATGCCATCGTTTAGGCAAAACTTTGTAATGATTCTCGTTCATAAGAATGTATACAAAGCATTGATCTTTTGAAAATGTTTTCAAGTTTGAAAGATGTTTTTGAAAGTGTTGGTGTTTGTTTTGAAAATAGTAAGGATGTTTGGTTTGGAAATGAGCAAGCAACTAGGAAAAATCTACCTACTCAAAAGTCTTTCATGTTTATTTCCTCTTTCCTTTGACATTATTATCTTACCATTGATTTGGTAAGTAACCCTATCTTTGGATGTAAAAGGGACGAGCAAGGGTCATCGTATAACTATTATTAGCAATGTTGTAAGATACCTTAGCATTTTCTTTAAGGGACTAAGATCATTTTTGAAAGGCAACTTTGATAGCATCATCGAGGGACTATGATCTTGTATTTTTTTGCTTGTTTTTGCTAAGATAACTCACATGCATAATATAGCCATTTTTGTAAGGCAACGAAGTGGATTTACCCTAAGGGTGTATGTGTGCAAGTGTATTGGTTTTCATGCTTGATTTTTCTTTATTAGGGTTTGCTATTTTTTGGTTTTAATATTTCCATACAAACCCTAATTACTAGCAATTTGTACCTAAAGCATTAAATTGCGGAAAATAAAAATACTAAGTGTGATACGGTGGCAGAACTAACTTGGGTGTTTTGCGTTTGATCGCAGACGTTGCGGTTAGCAAGAGTTGTCACCGACTTTTCTTTTATCAAAAAGAAAGGTGAAAAAGTACAGGAAAGACCTTTGAGATTGTTTCTTGAGTTCGGGGGTAGATTATGAAAAGGCAAGGTATTAGCACCCTTTTCATCCATGGTTTTCCATGGGCTCTTAGTTTCTTGCTAGATCACTTGCTTCTGTTTGAAAATGTGCTTTGTGTGATTTTTGAAAGTATTTTGTAAAGATGCCATCGTTTAGGCATACTTTGTAATGATTCTCGTTCGTAAGAATGTATACAAAACATTGATCTTTTGAAAATGTTTTCAAGTTTGAAAGATGTTTGAAAGTGTTGGTGTTTGTTTTGAAAATAGTAAGGATGTTTTTGTTTTGAAATTGAGCAAGCAACTAGGAACAATCTACTTACTCAAAAGTCCTTCATGTTCATTTCTTCTTTCCTTTAACATTGTTAACTTACCATTGATTTGGTAAGTAACCATATATTTGGATGTAACCGGGAAGGGCGTGGGACGTTTGTATAGTTATATAAGGCAACCTATGGGACGTTTTAGCAATGTTGTTTTAGGGACTAGATTATTTACCGAAAGCAACATCGAGGGTCATCGAGGTACTATGATCTTTTATTGAGGGTCTTTGCTAAAACGCCCATGTTTGGGGGACATGACTATTTTCTCAAAGCAACAAGTGGAGTTAACCCTAGAGGTGCAAGTGTGCAAGTGTTTATTTTTAATGTATTGTTTTGTCTTGGATTAGGATTGTCTAAGATTGATGTTTATCTTGCCATACACACCCTAGTTACTAACATTTGTATTTAAAAGCGTTAAATTGCGGAAAATAAAGTCTTACGCTATTACATCGTTTAGGGGATGGGGGTACAATTTACAAATGGGGATAAAATAGGAACTTAAATATTACAAACATATCGAATAACAATGAAGGAAATGTAAAAACAGTGTAAAAAGAAGGAAAATTTTCATTTTGAACTATTATGTGTCGACACAAGCTCCTATGCATCGACACATAACTTTCCTTGCCCTTGTATTGCCAAATCAACTCAGTATGAGTCGATACATAATGGTATGTGTCAACTCATACACTGTATGTGTCGACTCATACGTGCTTTGCGTCGACTCATACACTGTTTTTTGCTTCTGTTTTGGGCCTGTAAAGCAGTATGTATTGACTCATAAGGCTATGTGTCGACTCATACTGTCATTTTGTTACTTCAACATTGTTTTGCTGCATACATGGGTTAGTTATCAACACATAATGAAAAGAATGGAAGATAAACAAAAGGTTAGCTTCAAGGACATTGGTTACTACACTTTGTCTTCAAAAATGAATTACTAATGATGCTTGAAATGAATAACTAAAGTAAAGAAACTTACCTTGGAGTTGGATCTTATACGCTGAGTTTGAGTTTCTATCTTGACTGTTCTTGAACTTGGAAAAGAAAACATAGGTGTTGTAGAAGCTTGTTCTTGAGTTTGATGAATTTCTAGGTGATGTATGTGAGGTGCTTAGATGTTTGGACAGAGCTTGCAAGGTGTGAGAATTCTAAATATTTAGACTTTAAAACTCAAGAGTGGAAGCTTTTTTTTTGGACAGTTATGGCTTTTTGGGGAGTATGGGATCTTGATGACTAGTTTACAACAAAACTTCTGGCTTTTTCCTCTCTTTTCCCTAACCTCTTTTTCTTGCAAATGCTTCTTCTATTTATAGGCAAGGGGTTTGTGCATATGAGTTGATTAGGTTTTTAAAACAGCATTTTATGGTTTGGTTTGATTACAAAGATCAAACTAAGTCAAGTACTCTATAGTCCCAAGATGAAGTACCAAAGTTTCTGGTATTAAGGAGCTACTTCCCAAGATTTATGGTGGAGTATAATCAGCAACCAACAAGGTATAGGCTCAAGACAAACTTTGTACAAAAAGCTTGTTTTCAAGAATAGCAATGATGCCTTTATGCCATAAATGGAAAGATCTTTTGGACAATGGCTCAAACACTTGGGTAATAGCTCAAGCTCTTGTGTAAACATTAAATTATGATGAGATTTTCAAGAAAGGAAGCCTGCAACATAAGATTATGCAGCAAATCATAAGGATTTTGTTATGTGTTCTTCAATAGAATGACTTGCAATTCAAGGGTGGATACCCAACTTCAAGCCCTTGAATCTCCTAGCTAAAGTATGATAAATTCATGCTCTTGGATGTTTTGGAAAGCTTGAAACATCCTCTTTAACTTTCATGTTGACCACTTTTGTTAAATCAAACTGGAACTTGATGAAAATTGGCCAGGAAGTTGGGATAAAAACCTGAATAAAATTTGTTGAAAATTTCTAAGTGTTAAATGAAAATGTCATGACTTCATGAATTTATAACTCAAAATCCAAGCACTTCTAGGATTTGATCAGCAAAGAAAAGTTGTAGATCTCATTGAGATCTACAACTTTCATGTTGAAAGTTTTCCTTGAACCGTCTTGCATCTTGGTGAAAGAATGGCATGAAGTGATGAAATTATCATGTATAAAAACACTTAGAAAATTTCTAAGTCTTGGAAATCTTGACTTTTCAAGTTGACTTTTGATTTTCTTGACTTCTTGATGATCAAGCTTGATATTCTTGAATGTCTTGATGAAATTTTATCTTTGGAATGTAATGTTGACCAAAAGTCAAAGTTTGACTTTCTAGTAAGCAATTGACCATTTTGCCCTTGTGCCAATTCCAAGCCTAAATTGATGTATCAGTGCTATAAACTTGACGTCGTAGTAGATCTTGTGAGAGAATCCTTGAGAAATGAGAGGGGAAATTTTGGGGTACAACAGCTGCCCCTGTTCAATCTTCTTAAATCTAAAGAGTTAGATTGGCGGATCCGCCATTCGTGACTTGAAGGTGAAAGAGGATTGAACACTAGAGTGCCCAGAAATTTTCACTCGAAGATGGATGGTGAATGGGCTTATAGATGCCATTTGGAGGAATGTTGATAAATACTAGAATAAGTATCAGCACAAATCTCTTATTGATTTATACTAAAACTTGATGCTTTACCTGTGAGAAAAAGAGTTAGTAAAATGCAGATGTATGCATGAGGTTTTCTAGATGTGGTATTGTGCTAAATGCATTTTGTATGTACATGTTGTGATGTATGAATGTGAGATGTATGTTTTTGTTTGGGATGATAAATCCCTGACTGCCGCTGAGGAAATTCTAGGGGGTTGAATCCCTGATTTCCGTTGGGGATAAAGAATATGCATATCTTCAAACTTTGTTGAAAGGATGCTTTCACTGGGGAATATCTCTTGAATGTCAGTTGTTATCTGGTCGGATGCAGGCTTCACAATTTGCTGAGGATAAAGTAGTCAACTTCTATCTGGTCGGATCCAGGCTTTACAACAACTTACTAGGGGAGGAGATGAATTAACTGTTATCTAGTCGGATTCTAGACTTTGCAGAAAACTTCTTGAAATTGAATAGTTATCTGGTCGGATCCAGGCTTCACAAAAACTTGTTGGGGATACATAAGTTAATTGTTATCTGGTCGGATCCAGGCTTCGCATTAACTTGAAGTGGTAACTACTATCTGGTCGGGTCCAGGTTTCATGGTTTCTAGAAAGTTGTACTATTATCTGGTCGAGTCCATGCTTCATAGTGTCTCTCTGGGCATCATAGTTAATTGCTATCTGGTCGGGCTCCAGGTTTCACAATAAACTGTTTGAAAAATTGTCATCTGGTCGGGTCCAAGCTTTGCAGATTTCCGAGGTTGATGAGGTCAATTTCTATCTGGTCGGGTCCAGGATTCACAATAAACTGTTTGGGGATTTAGTTGTTATTTGGTCGGTTTCCAAGTTTCACAACGAATCTCTGAGGGTGATTGTTATCTGGTCGGATCCAGGCTTCACAATAACTTGCTTGAAAAGATGAAATTGAAAACTGATATCTGGTCGGATCCAGGTTTCACAGTAATTTGTTGGGGAAGAGGAAAACTCTACTTGGGAAAAGAAGTTAAACCTTGGTCGGGTTGAGTCCAGGTTCTTCTATATCTTTAAAGAGTTAAACTATTATCTGGTCGGGTCCAGGTTTCATAGTATCTTGAAATTGAGATCAACTATTTTTTGGTCGGGTTTAAGTTTCAGATACTCAAATTGTTATCTAGTCGGGTCAGGGTTTCAGTAATTCACTAGGGATAATGGAAAACTCTACTGGAGAAGAGGAGTTTTGCTAATGATTTTGTAGGAATTAAACTGCTATCTGGTCGGGCCCAGGCTTCGGCAATTGAAGAAGTCAAACTATTATCTGGTTGGGTCCAGGCTTTGGTAATAACTTGAAAATTGTGCTAATATCTGGTCGGGTCCAGGCTTCATAGTATCTTTTTGGAAATACTAAAGGCTTTGTTGACGGCTTTACAGGGGATCAGGGGTTGTGGCCCTATGATTTGCAATAATCTAAAAAGAAAATTCAAACTGGAGAGTGTAGATTCAGTCGGGTAGGACAGACTCAGCTTGGGGAGGATACACTCAACTGGGGAGGATAGACTCTATTTGGGGATAATAGCCTCGGCTGGGGAAGATATACTCAGCTGGGGAATTTTTTGGTGTCTTGATTGTTGTATTTTGGGGAAACTTGAACTCGGATGGGGATTTATGTTGTCTCGTCGTTTGTTGGAGAATATAGACTATGTCGGGGGAATACAGACTCGTTTGGGGAGGATGTATTCGACTGGGGAATTTTGTGGTTCCTCGATGGTTGTTAGGGAAATAAAACATGTTGGGTAAATAAACCCTATTGAGTAGGTGAGTTTCTTTTAGGAAGGAATCTACGAGGCTTCAACTTGTAAAATTCGACTTTAGCTGGAGAGAGAGCTGCCAAGAGATTGAGACTCTGGTCGGGGATTATCCTATGCAAAGAGACTTTATAGGAAACTCTGTTGGGGAAAGGTTTATGGTAGTCGTCCTTGTGGGATAATGATAATGAAATAACTATGTGGGGATATTCCATATACATTAAAGAATTGCCTGTTACTGCTTAGATCAAATGTGCCAAACAGTTTTAATTATGTTCATATGCATATGTTCGTTCAATTTTAGTCATTGGACAATTTTTGCAATCAAAACAAAGACAGATATTTTTCACTTCAAAGTATATCTTTATTGATATTTTGCCCATGAATAGGCATTTTTGTTCAGAGAGACGGAGATCCTAGTAAGAGGAAATCGTCAAAAGGAAAAAAAAATTGGAAACAAAAACAAATAGCCATGTGAAATGATCTCATTGCCTTCCAACTATATTATTGACCCAATGTCTTCGAATGTCCCATGCTGTTGATGGAAGTTGATTGGATTGATCTTGGACCGTTTGAACTTGGACCTTGGTGATAAAATTGACTGTGGTGATTCCACGGGACATAGTCATACGCTTTTAATCCTTAATTTTTGCCTGGACCGCCCTTTCGGGTTTTCAGCCCACCAGGATATCTTTTTTTGCCCAAGTCGCCCTTTCGGGTTTTCAACTTGCCGGGTGTACAATCTTTTGCATATATCCCTAAGTTTTGCCCAAACCTTTTGGTTTAACGGGATGCCCTTATTTTGCCTAGGTGTGTCAACCTAGCGGGTCTCTTATGTGTAGTATTTTTTAACTATGTATGCGTTTATAGGATGTGGGAAATCTTCACCATCCATGGTAGTCAGCATCATGGCACCGCCAGAGAAAACTCTCTTGACAACAAATGGCCCTTCATAGGTGGGAGTACATTTGCATCTGGGGTCGCCTTGTGGTAGAATGGTGTGTTTTATCACCAAGTCACCAACTTGATATACTCGAGGCTTGATCTTTTTGTTGAAAGCCTTGATCATCCGTTTTTGGTACGTCTGACCATGGCAAACAGCTGCTAACCATTTTTCGTCAATCAAGTTTAGTTGATCCAATCTCGTTTGAATCCACTCATCTTCTCCTAGGCCTGCCTCATTCACAATCCTCAGCGAGGGAATCTGAACTTCCACTGGAAAAACAGCTTTCATGCCATAGACTAGAGAAAAGGGAGTTGCCCTAGTTGATGTTCTAGCTAAAGTGCGGTAGCCATGTAGACCAAATGGTAACATCTCATGCCAATCCTTATAGGTTACTACCATCTTCTACACAATCTTCTTAATGTTTTTGTTGGCCGTTTCGACTGCGCCATTCATTTAGGTCTATATGGAGAAGAATTGTGATGTTTGATCTTGAACTGAGTGCAAAGTTCGGTAATCATAGCATTGTTGAGGTTAGTCCCATTGTCAGTGATGATCCGTTCAGGGATACCATAGCGGCAAATGAGGTTGTGCCTGATGAATCTGGCTACCACATTCTTGGTGACTGAGGCAAACGAGGCGGCTTCGACCCATTTGGTAAAATAATCTATAGCAACAAGAATGAAGCGATGTCTGTTGGAAGCAGTGGGCTTGATCTCTCCAATCATGTCAATGCCCCACATTGCAAATGGCCACGGAGCGGTCATGACATTCAGAGGGATAGGAGGCACATGGACCTTGTCAGCATAGATTTGGCATTTGTGACAAATTCTTGAATGTTGATGGCAATCAATCCCGTCGTTGACCAATAGTAACCGGCTCTTAAGATTTTCTTAGCCATCGTATGTCCACTTGAGTGAGTACCGAAGAGACCATCATGCATGTATTCCACGATCTCCTCCACCTCCTTCTTGTCCACACATCAGAGTAGAGTTGAATCATGGTTTCGCTTGTACAATATCCTTTTACTTAGGAAGAATTTGGCTGCAAATCTTCATAAGAACTTTCTGTCATTGATGGATGCTCCCTCGGGATACTCTTGTGCTTCAAGATATCTCATCACCTCATGGTACCAAGGCTTTTATGCATTGGTGTTAAGCTCACAACAATGTGCAGGTTCGTTGAATCTTTCAATTGTAATCATATGGGCTTCGTTGTCCCATCTGACCTTGAACATTTAAGACATGGTTGCCAAGGCGTCATCCAAATGGCTTTCTTCCCTAGGGAAGTGCTCAAAAGTGATCTCTTCGAAATAGGGAATCAGGGATAGCACAAGTTCCTTGTAAGGGATAAGATTAGGATGTTTAGTGTCCCAATATCCTTTTACTTGGATGATCACTAGGGCGGAATCCCCGAACACATCCAAATGCTTGATCCTTAAGTCAATAGAAGCTTTCAGACCTAAGATGCATGCTTCATACTCGGCCATATTGTTTGTGAAATCGAAGCATAGTCTGAAATTGAATGGAGTGTGGAAACCTTCAGGAGAGATGATTATAGCACCAATTCCGTTACCTAAGGCGTTGGAAGCCCCATCGAATACTATAGTCCATCGGGATCCTTGTTCAGGTCCGTCATACGGTCCAGTTTTCACACAGTCGGTTACCAGCATGATGTTCTCATCAGGGAAGTCGAAGTTCATTGACTGATAATCATCCACAGCTTGATGGGCCAAATGATCTGCTGGTACACTTCCTTTGATGGCCTTTTGAGTCGTATATTGAATTTCGGACTCAGTCAAGATCATTTGCCATCTGGCTATCCGTCCGGAAAGGGCAGGTTTCTCGAAGATGTACTTGATTTGGTCCATCTTAGAAATCAACAGAGTGGTATAAGTCAACATATACTGTCTTAGCCGGCGAGCAGCCCATGCCAGAGAGTAGCAAGTTTTCTTAAGCAGTGAATATTTGGTTTCACAGTCGGTAAACTTTTTGCACAGGTAATAAATAGCATGCTCTTTTCGGCCAGACTCGTCATGTTGGCCCAAAACACAACCCATAGAGTTCTCTAATGCTGTCAAGTACATGATCAAGGGTCTTCATTCAATTGGAGGCATGATAATAGGAGGTTCTTGTAGGTATTCTTTGATTTTGTCAAAGGAAATCTAGCACTCATCATTCCATCGGACTATCTGATCTTTCTTCAAGAGTTTGAAGATTGGCTCACAAGTAGCAGCCAAGTGTGATATGAAGCGAGCAATGTAATTGAGACGACCCAGGAATCCTCTGACTTCTTTTTCAGAATGTGGGACCGGCATTTCTTGGATGGTCTTTACCTTGGCAGGATCAACTTCAATGCCTTTATTGCTGACAACAAAACCTAGAAGCTTTCCAAATCGTACTCCAAACGTGCACTTGTTAGGGTTTAACCTCAGCTTATATTTCTTCAGCCTCTCGAATAATTTGTACAGGTGATCGAGATGTTCTTCTTTGGTTTGTGATCTGGCAATCATATCATCCACATATACCTCTATCTCACGATGAATCATGTCGTGAAATAAAGCTACCATAACTCTTTGATATGTTGCCCCTACATTCTTTAATCTGAACGGCATGACCTTGTATCAAAAGGTACCCCATTGCGTAACGAAAGTAGTCTTCTCCATGTCTTCAGGAGCCATCCTTATTTTATTATAGTATGAGAAGCCATCCATGAAAGAGAAAACTTAATGCTGGGCAGTATTATCAACTAAGACGTCAATGTGTGGTAGAGGGAAGTCATCCTTGGGACTTTCCCTATTCAGATCCCTATAGTCTACGCACATGCGAACCTTTCCGTCTTTCTTCGGCACTGACACCACATTAGCAACCCATTGGGGATAGGATGTCACAGCTAGGAACCCTACATCAAATTGTTTCATCACTTCAGCTTTGATCTTTTCAGATATATCAGGCCTCATGCGGCGAACCTTTTGTTTGACAGGCGGACAGTCTTCTTTTGTCGGTAGACGATGAACTACGATGTCGGTATCCAACCCAGGAACATCTTCATAAGACCAAGCAAATACTTCCACATAATCATGCAACATCTCAACCAACCTGCTCATGACATTGCTTTCCAAATTAGTGTCGATCTTGATTTCCTTCTTATCTGACTCAGTACCCAGGTTGATAACTTCAACTGACTCTTCGTGCGATTGAATATCTTTTTCCTCTTGTAATAGAAGTCTGGCTAGTTCTCCTGGTATGTCACAATCTTCCTTGCCTTCATCTTCGGCTTGGTTGATAGGACATTCAAAGTCATAGTCGGCAATAGTGGAGTCATTGGCAATAGGATCCAGAGTGGATGTGGACCTGCAAGAGTGTGTGTGTGTGCATGTAAGATACATGGCTATTTTTTTAAAATTTATTTGAAAGAAAGGAAAGACAATAAACATAAATATTTGAATGCAAAAGAGTCCAATGTACTGAATGATCATATGATTAGATAAATATAAATAAAACCCTTGACAAATGAATCAAAGTGCCCTGGGCCAGGCATATGGCTGAAAAGTCATTATTAAAATATTACAAACAAAATGTTCTTGAATTGAAAGAAAAGAAAAAACAAGTAGATTACTCCTCAATGAAAGAGATGGGCACAAAGTCCTTTGCATGCCAATTCTTCAGCTCCATTGTAGTTGGATACACCCAATCTTCAAATGCAACTTCTTCATCAGAATCAACCATGGCGTTGACTTCATGGCTTATAATGCGGAGAGGTGGCTTTCCAGCACGAGCATGCCTCACTTCCTTCCGAGCTTTGCCAGTGAAGCCCAAACCAAACTTGTCCGTTTTAAATGGGATATCAAGGAGTTATCCCCAAGTATCATAATTTCCTTCTTTAATTTCTGCACGGGCATCCTTGACTGAAACCATCTTTGGTGTGGCCTTAACAGCTTTAGACTCATCAGAAGAACATTTGGTAGCAGCAATCATTGGTGGCATGAATTCAAAGGCTTGACATGGGGTTTCAATGAATTCTCCATCCATCTCTACGTACTTGAAAGAGTTAAGGTGGCTCACCATAAACTCTTCTTCTCCACAGACGGTGACTATTCTGCCCTTGACTGGATATTTGAGTTTCTGATGGAGAGTTGAGGTTACTGCCCCAGCTTTATGGATCCCCATGCGACATAATAGACAAGAATAGGCAGGACGAATATCCATAATGTAGAAGGTGGAGTTGAATATTTGGGATCCCACTTTGATTAGAAGATATACCTCCCCATGAACAGTCCTCTTTGATTCGTCAAATGCCCTTACAATGATGTCGCTTGGCTTCAAGACTAAACCTTCATAGTCTAGACGGTCTAACTCCCCCTTAGGTAATACAATCAGAGAAGAACCAGTGTCGACTAGCATATGTGCTAAAGTAGTCCCTTTGCACTCGACAAAAACATGTAAAGCTTTATTGTGATTCTTCCCAAGAGGTGTTAAATCAGCATCTGAAATTCCCAAGCCATTATCAGCTATCAGGCTAGCCACGCAATTCTCAAATTGGTCTATTGTTGTCTCATGAGGGACATGAGCCTTTTTCAAGAAATTGATTAATGTTCGAGCATGGGCATCGGAGCAAAGCAGCAATGACAACATTGAAATCTTAGAAGGGGTTTTCCCCAACTGTTCTACAATCTTGAAGTCGCTTCTTTTTATTATCTTCAAAATCTCGTCCATCTCACGAGTGGAGGGTTCTTTATCAGCAATGTCCTTGGAGGGTACTTCAATCATATCAGGCTCAACAACCTTCTCCTTCCCTCTTGTATCAGTACTTGGCTTGGCAGCAGTAATGCAGATGGGCGTCCTTGTAACAACTGGTGGTGAGATATTGGGTGAAAATATTCTCCCAGTTCTAGTTACTTTGCTTGAACCAGCTATGTTACCGACATCGTCATCTTTTCCTTCTTTGATCCATGCGTCTTGTTTAATCCCATGATAGAACACTTCAATACCATAATTCCATGGGACCGCTTTGTTTGAAGAGTGGGGAATTGGTCCGGGATTGGTAATTATTAAGGGAGCAATAGTGGGTTCATTTGAAATCCTAATAGGACCTTTGGAGGTGATCCTAAGAGGTTTGTTTGAGATGGTAATAATGGAGAGGTCTTCACATTTGTTAATCAAACTCTTGGAAAGTGAGGTCTTCTCGAATAGAATTTTGTGGCTATCCACCAGGCGTTGTATGACTTTCTTTAGCCCTTCACAACCATTTAGTTGTCTTGTACAGCACACACAGTCCTTTACGCAGCCAGGGAAAATCCCAACTTTCAACATATTGTTTTTTTATTATATTCAGCGGAGTAGTCAATTCTTCAATAGAGGCAACAAAAATTGTATCTTCAACAACATTAACACTCTTGTCATGCTTCGGCATTGGAGCGGTAATTACATTCGGCGCCGGAGGAGGATGAAACTAAATAGTTTTGTTATCAATCAAATCCTGGATTTTGTTCTTCAAGGCCCAGCACTGGTCAGTCTCGTCCTCGGGGCTTCTTGAATGGTAAGCACACTTAGCATTTGGATTATACTTTGGTGACGAGGTGTAAGGGTTGGCGGGAGGATCGCGTAATGTCGCTAAATTAGCCTTGAGCAAATGTTGAAGGGCATGAGACAGTGACATGCCTAACCTCGTAAATTGTCTTCTTGGAGTTTCAAAACATTGATGATTTTCAGATGGTCTTGGAGTAGGAGTTGGATTGGAGATTCGGACAGCATTGACAGACATACGATCATTCTTCTTGATACGGGCCATTTCCCCGTACACAACATTGGCTTCCTTTTTTGTAGCAAAAGGTTTCTTGATAGGATTGGAAGTGGAGGTAGACGCCACAGAGATCTTCCCACTTTTGATGCCACTTTCAACTCTTTCACCGGTTAAGATTAATTAGGTGAAACTAGAAGAAGAGCATCCAACCAACATATTAATGAAAGGACCAGATAAAGTGCCCATGAACATTTCAATGTGCTCCCTATCACTCAAGGGAGGTTGGACCCTACTAGCAAGGTATCTCCCCTTTTGCGCATATTCCTTAAATCCTTCATTCTTTCCCATGGTCATATCTTGCAACTGGAGCTTCAAGTTGCATTCCAGCCAAGCTCTCTTGGAAAAATTGAACCCAGAGCTTCTTATCAGTAGTGTGCGGCTGTATCTTATGCACATAAGATTTTAGGTGGAGTTTTAGACAAGAAACTCCATCGTACTTTGCAAAGACTGGTATTTTGAATTTGTGGGGGATGACTACCCCAGAGATCAAACCCAAATCATCAAAATCTAAACTGGGGACGGCCTGGATTTCAACAGCTTTCAATCGGTCTTCTAATTGCTTGTATTTGATATCAGCGGGTGGATATTTCTCGTCGAAATAATCATCATTAGATACTTGATCATTAACACAGTGAGCCTGAGTACTCTTGACCTCACCGATCTGGTTCTCGTCCTCTTCAGATGAGTCTCCTCCTACTGGGATTTAACAGACTGTCTCCTTGAACCTTCTACCCATGTTGAGTAGAGCTTTCTTCTTTGGCTTCTTCTTAATGGGCAGCAAAGCCATCATATCTTTCTGCCCCTTGGCTAGGGCTAGTAGATTATCCTGAAACTGAGAATTCTGGATTTGGAGATCCTTCACAGTTTTCTCTAGATCCATCTTGCTGAAATAAATAGCAGAAAGATAAGGAAACCTGCTATGCGAAAACCTGTCATGTTATGATGCATGGAATATGTATATGCAAATGATTTCAAGGATTAATGAGATTTTGTATAGACAAAAGAATGAACAAACGTTAATTTTCATTTAAACAAAACAAGAAAGATTACATCATTCCTCTTGGGCTTACAAAATAACTTTCTAAGATAAAAAGACTGAACGCATCCTCTTCGGTGCGAGATAAGCATTCACACTTTTCTCTTCTTGTAGCTGCTTCGTAAGCTCCAAGACCCTCTTCTCACTATCATAGAATTGAGCTTCGAAAGTATCTCGTTCTTCCTTAAGCTGAATCCAACCCTTTTGCAAGTCTTCGAGAGAGGTAGGCATGTCGGGATGGAGGATAGTGTAGGGAACATCTCCTTCAACCACAAGCTCCACGATGACTGGTAAGATGGAAGGATAAGGCATCACAAGTTTCTGAGCACGAGCTAGCACCCATTTAAGGTAAGGCTCAAGGGGAATGGAGTTATTGTATCCTAACATCTTTCTATCCACCTTGTTCAACATCCTTCATGCTCGGATAAAAACCTCTGACGGTAACCTTGATCGTCATTCTCGTAGTCAAATACCACTCCTTCGATAAGCATCTCGTGGGGACCATCCCTTCGAGCGTAACCAAACTGTCTTAAGGCTAATCAAGGGTTGTAGGTGATACCTCCTCTAATCCTAAGCAAAGGGACATTAGGGAATTCTCCACAACGGTCGATGATAGTAACATTCTCTATAGATCGGGAACACCAATGAATGTCTAAATGTTTGAGTGTCATCAACCTATGGGACCATCTTGAACCTTGCTCATTTTTAAACACAGATTAGGGAAGATGTGAAATAAACCATCTTGCTAAGAGAGGAGTACAACACATGAGTATACCTCTCTTCCTCACAGTGCGAGAGTGAAAATAATGTAGGATGTCTCCTAACAAAATAGGCATCGGGTTACGAGACATGAAGATTTTTACGGTGTTTATATCTATAAGTTGGTTAAGATTTGGGAACAAAACCATCCCATAGATGAGAAGGGCCACAATTTCCTCAAAAATCTTGCAAGTCCAAGGAGTTCCAATAATCTTGAGCTTTCTCAAACAGGAATTTGACCAAGAAACCTTTGACACCACTCCTTGTTTCCCAATTAGTTGTGACATCAGATTGTTGTAAGCATAGGGCTTAAGCAATCTCTTCAGGTTTTGGATCTCTTTCGGTACCATTGAAGGGTAGTTGATTGAGAATGGGGATACTCAAGAATTGGGAGAATTCCTCCAATCTTGGCACAAGTTGATAATCGGGAAAAGTGAAGCAATGGTGTAGAGGATCAAAGAACTGGAAGAGCACCTTTATCATGTCCTCATCAGTGTTGGAGGTAACCAAGTTTAGTAGGCGACCATGTCTTTCGGTAAATGGAGAATTTTCAGGAATCCTTGATGCTAATTCTTTGAGTTGAGGATGGATCCTTACGAGATTGACTTGAATGGTTTTCCTACGAATAGAATCCATGTCCTACAAAACCGAACAAAGATAAATCCCAAAAATCCTTGAAATGGTTAGTGAGTATGAGTATGATGTTATGATGTTTATGATGTTATGTACAAGTAAATATATACAAACAAAGTAAGCAAGTCTTTAGGTTTAGGCTTGTATGGAGTCTCATAGGTAAGTACCCTCTTAAAGTTTAGTTGGCTCAAACCTGTCCTAGCAATAGTAATCGGGTTCTAAGGAGCTCAATATCAGCGGTTTGTTTTCTCGAGCATTGTTTCAGCGCAAGCCTCTTTAATGGCGACCGAAATATCTCAAAAAACCAAACCTCAATGAGTGTAGTATCGAGTATCTACAAACTTCGGACTGCACCAAAGCCGGTCATCTCACTATGTCCTAAAGGCCAAGTTGGTCAAGTAAAGGTTCTAAAAGTTCATTAGTGCTTCATGACATCACTCAGCGGCCCCATATTCTCTTTGATTACTCAAGGGCTACCGGTACCCACAAATATGTCACACTAGCGTAACTATTTCTTAGACCATGTCGGTATACCCCACACAGTTTCCACAACATATTGCTACTTACCTATAAGGTATCCCAAATCCGGGTAGAGGATTCAAACCCAAACAAAGAACCATAATATAAAGCACACAAGTCAAATAAAGAAAGCAAGTAAATGTGATCTAGCCCTAAGGTAACTCCATTTTTAAAAATGTCCCCAACAGAGTCGCCAGTTCTATGATACGGTGGTAGAACTGACTTGGGTGTTTTGCGTTTGATCGCAAATGTTACAGTTAGCAAGAGTCACCACCGACTTTTCTTTTATCCAAAAGGAAAGGTCAAAAAGCACAGGAAAGACCTTTGAGATTGTTTCTTGAGTTCGGGGGGTAGGTTATGAAAAGGGAAGGTATTAGCACCCTTTTCATCCATGGTTTTCCATGGGCTCTTAGTTGCTTGCTAGATCACTTTCTTTTGTTTGAAAATGTGTTTTGTGTGGTTTTTGAAAGTATTTTGTAAAGATGCCATCGTTTAGAAAAACTTTGTAATGATTCTCGTTCGTAAGAATATACACAAAGCGTTAATCTTTTGAAAATGTTTTCAAGTTTGAAAGATGATTTGAAAGTGTTGGTGTTTGTTTTGAAATTGAGCAAGCAACAAGGAACAATCTACTTACTCAAAAGTCTTTCATGTTTATTTCCTCTTTCCTTTGACATTTTTATCTTACCATTGATTTGGTAAGTAACCCTATCTTTGGATGTAAACGGGACGGGCGTGGGACGTTTGTATAGTCATAGAAGGCAACCTATGGGACGTTTTAGTAATGCTGTTTTAGGGACTAGATCGTTTACCGAAAGCAACATTGAGGGTCATCGAGGGACTATGATCTTTTATTGAGTGTCTTTGCTAAAACGCCCATGTTCGGGGGACATGACTATTTTCTCAAAGAAACAAGTGGAGTTAACCCTAGAGGTGCAAGTGCTCAAGTGTTTATTTTTCATGTATTGTTTTGTCTTGTATTAGGATTGTCTAAGATTGATTTTTATCTTGTCATACACACCCTAGTTACTAACATTTGTATTTGAAAGCGTTAAATTGCGGAAAATAAAGTCTTACGCAATTACATCGTTTAGGGGATGGGGGTACAATTTACAAATGGGGATAAAATAGGAACTTAAATATTACAACTATATCGAATAACAATGAAGGAAATGTAAAAATAGTGTAAAAAGAAGGAAAAATTGCTTTTTGAACTATTATGTGTCGACACAAGCTCCTATGCATTGACACATAACTTTCTTTGCCCCTGTATTTCCAAATCAACTCACTGTGAGTCGATACAAAATGGTATGTGTCGACTCATACACTGCATGTGTCGACTCATACGTTCTTTGCATCGACTCATACACTGGTTTTTTCTTCTGTTTTGGGCCTGTAAAGCAGTATGTATCGGCTCATGAGGCTATGTGTCGACTCATACTGTAATTTTTTTACTTCAACATTGTTTTGCTGCATACATGGGTTAGTTCTCAAAACATAATGAAAAGAATGGAAGATAAACAAAAGGTTAGCTTCAATGACATTGGTTACTACACTTTATCTTCAAAAATGAATTACTAATGATGCTTGAAATGAAGAACTAAAGTCAAGAAACTTACCTTGGAGTTGGATCTTATATGCTGAGTTTGAGTTGTTGTCTTGACTGTTCTTGAACTTGGAAAAGAAAATAGAGGTGTTGTAGAAGCTTATTCTTGAGTTTGAACAATTTCTAGTTGATGTATGTGAGGTGCTTAGATGTTTGTATAGAGCTTGCAAGGTGTGAGAATTCTAAATATTTGGACTTTAAAACTCAAGAATGGAAGCTTTTTATTTTGGGCAGTTATGGCTTTTTGGGGAGTATGGGATCTTGATGACTAGTTTACAACAAAACTTCTGGATTTTTTCTCTCTTTTCCTAACCTCTTTTTCTTGCAAATGCTTCTTCTATTTATAGGCAAGGGGTTTGTGCATATGAGCTGATTAGGTTTTTAAAACAACATTTTATGGTTTGGTTGGATTACAAAGATCAAACTAAGTCAAGTACTCCATAGTCCCAAGATGAAGTACCAAAGTTGATGGTATTGAGGAGCTACTTCCCATTATTTATGGTGGAGTATAATCAGCAACCAACAATGGGATCAAGATAAACTTTGTACAAAAAGCTTGCTTTTCAAGAATAGCAATGATGCCTTTATGCCATAAATGGAAAGATCTTTTGGACAATGGCTCAAACACTTGGGTAATAGATCAAGCTTTTGTGTAAACATTAAATTATGATGATATTTGCAATCAAGGAAGCCTACAACATAAGATTATGCAGCAAATCATAAGGGTTTTGTTATGTGTTCTTCAATAGAATGACTTGCAATTCAAGGGCGGATACCCAACTTCAAGCCCTTGAATCTCCTAGCTAAAGTATGATAAATTCATGATATTGGATGTTTTGGAAAGCTTGAAACATCCTCTATAACTTTCATGTTGACCACTTTTGTTAAATCAAACTGGAACTTGATGAAAATTGGCCAGGAAGTTGGGATAAAAACCTGAACAAAATCTGTTGAAAATTTCTCGAAGTGTTAAATGAAAATGTCATGAATTCATGAATTTATAACTCAAAATTCAAGCACTTATAGGATTTGATCAGCAAAGCAAAGTTGTAGATCTCATCGGGATCTACAACTTTCATGTTGAAAGTTTTCCTTGAACCGTCTTGCATCTTGGTGAAAGAATGGCATGAAGTGATGAAATTATCATGTATAAAAACACTTAGAAAATTTCTAAGTCTTGGAAATCTTGACTTTTCAAGTTGACTTTTGACTTTCTTGACTTCTTGATGATCAAGCTTGATATTCTTGAATGTCTTGATGAAATTTGATCTTTGGAATGTAATGTTGACCAAAAGTCAACGTTTGACTTTCTAGTATGCAATTGACCATTTTGCCCTTGTGCCAATTCCAAGCCTAAATTGATGTATCAGTGCTACAAACTTGACATCATAGTAGATCTTGTGAGAGAATCCTTGAGAAATGAGATGGAAAATTTTGGGGTACAACACTAAGTTATTACAAAGATTTAGGGGATGGGGGTACAAATTTATGAATGGGGATTGCAAGAAATTAAAGTCCTAATTATCTATTACAACCATATTGAAATAATGTACAAGAATTGAAATGGACTTGTTTTGTTTTTGTTAAGAAATAAGTTTACTTAAGAAAATATTTTGATCTTTTTTATTCTAAAAGAAATAAAATAAAACATGTGAATATGCAATATTTTTGGTGTTTTTGGTTATTAAAAGCAAAAATAAGACAAGTGAGAGAAAAAGGAGTCAGAATCAGCACATTGCTGAAACGAGGGGGAACAGAAGTTTTGACTCTGATACGCTGAAAAAGAGAAAGTGTTAGTGAGAAAATGGAGGGTCAGACGTTATGGGCCTGGGTACACCAAATTTTGAGGTTGGAGGGTTCAGAGGCTATAGCGTAGCTGGGAACTTAGAAGTTTATGTATCTCTGGCAAGTCAGAGGTTTTGATAGTTTGAGATAGTAAGGTGATTATACTGTTAGGTGAGGATATTTAGAAGTTCTGATTTAGGAGTATCGTCTGATAGATAAATGGGTAAAAAATGTCAATAAATAAACCTAAAAAAGATGCTTATGGGGCTAGAACCCAGGACCTTTAGCACTAATGTCTTATGCGCATGCTTTCTACCACTGGGGTGGTTGTACATCCGGTATTAGAAGAAAAAGCATAAACATAAAACATAAAGTAAATTCTGATGATGAGCTTCATCTCTTTCTCCATGCTAATCAGAACATCTGCAACTTAATCATTTCTCAACAGAACAAAAAACACAAACGTAGCAATTATGGTAGGTTTCCCTCATGGTTTCAGAAGCATAAAAATGTCAAGACTATAAATCAGAAACAAACATGTATCTGCTAGTTCTAGTTTCCTTAAGAAGTTATCAACCTATTTTCTTCCTATTTAGGCTGGCAAGTGCATGAAACCTCAGAATATGTACAACATCAAAATCAGGATGTCTACATTGTGTTTTGAACATGCAATTCTAACAATGCTTAAGTGATATGATGAGGGTTAGCAGAAGCTTACCTTGCAGCTGGAAAATGTTATGTAAGCTGGAGTCTGGTTCTGACTGCTTGTAATGTTCTGATCAGCTTCCTCATGTATTCAGCAGGCTAGAACAAACTCTAGCTTGGGTTATGAATGGTGAATGGATGATTTGGTCAAGAAACACTTGAGGGAAATTGGAGTTTGAATGCAAGAATAAAAAACTAGCAAGTTTTGTATTTGTGTTTACAGTTTCGAATTTCTGGAAATTTTAGCAAGGTTTCAAAGTTTTTCCTTTCAATTTTTTCTGACCGGGCTCTTCATAGTTTCCAATGAAGTTCAATTTATAGGCAAGAATTTTGTAGCTTGGAGAAGTCAAAAGTACCAACATCATGCTAGTGTGTTGGCTTGTTCTTGAAGCAAGATAAACAAGTATGGTGGTTAACAGCTTTTAGTCGTGCCTAAGCTGGATTTGTAAGCATGAATTAAGGAAAAGTACCCTCAGTGGAAAAAGCAAAGCATGGGCCCAGCATAAACTTGTACAAAAGTTTGCTTTTCACATACAACAATGGTACTTATTTCTCACACGTGGGGAAATCCTTTGGATAAAAACTCAAAAGTGGTTGTGTGCATTAAATGATGATGAGATTTATCAAACCATAAATCCTATGCTATGAGATTGTGCATCATAGCCTAAGTTTGGGTCAGAAGTTTAGCATCAGCGTAACTTAGAATGAACATCCAACTTCTGATCTTGGAATCTCTCTGCTCCAGCATGTTCTAAAGGAGTTCTCAGACTTTTCTGAAAGCTTGTAACACGCTTTGTAGACTTTCTTTGAATTACTTTTGCAATCTCCGGCTGAACCTTCGTGAAAACTGGCCCATATGTTCTAACCAAACTCTGTCTTTAAAATGTCCAAAATTTGCTGAGTGCTTCAGTTTCGTGGATGTGTCTTTGAACATTTATAACTTGAAATTCTAGCATTTCCAGGAGAAGTTCTGTTCTTCAATATTTTAGGTCTTATTGAGATCTAAAACTCTTGTGTTAGAAGTTCTTCCAGAATCAGCTTGCATCATGGTGAAAATTTGGCCAGAAGTTCTGAGCTTGTCATACTTCTTAAACACTTAGAAAGATTCTAAGTATTTAGAATTTTGACTTTTTCAACATGAATCTTGACTTATGATTTCCTTGATGAGACAAATTTCATGCCTTGATTAAATATGATTCTTGAAACTTGATTTTGATCTAAAAGTCAAAGTTTGACTTTTCAGTGTGCGAATGACCATTTTGCCCTTGTGAATGACTTTCTTGGAAAATTTATAACTCAAGGATTGAAATTGAATGGAAGCAAACTTGAGGGTCCAGGATGATCCTTTGAGAAATGAGAGGGCAAATTTTGGGGTACAACAGTTGCCAATGATAAACGAAAGGAAGAACTTCTCGTTGTCGGTACTGATTCAGAGAGTCAAGAGGAACTCAACGAGGGATTAGCATATGCTGAATGAGCCCAAGCATTGGATGCCGAAATCGAGACTCTTCATCAGTTAAAGGCTTTGTGCGATAGACGTTTGGAGCTACAGAAGATAAAATACCTCCAAATCAAGGCCAACCTCCCGTTTTGATTTTGACTTTGTTTTTTGTTTGTATAGTTATGTACTTTTTTGTAATGACTTTTAGCCATTTTGGCTTTCTAATATACTTTCCATCTTGGCTTTTTAACTTGATTGAGATCAAGCATTAGTTATTCTAACTTCTTGAAGTATAGGTCTATACTTTTTCAAGTATTTACCATTTACTCTCAAGAACCTTTGATCTTCATTTAATTCTTCGACTTCATATGCGCCACCAGATAATTTTTGGATGATCTTAAAAGGTCCTTCCCATTTAGGAGACCATTTTCCCATATTTTTATCCTTTCTATCCATTGGAAGGATTACTTTCCATACCAGGTCCTCAGGCAAGAATGTCTTGGATTTTACTCTTTTATTGTAAGATTTTTCCACTCTCTTCTTTTATAACCTTAAGATATCCAAAGCTCTCAGTCTTTCTTCTCCCAAATCTACCAATTCGTCTAACATCATATTCCAGTAAGCTTCAGAACGGATGTCTTGATGTTTCTGAATCCTTGTTGATTGTAGACAAATTTCTACTAGAAATACTGCGTCATGGCCATAAGTTAGTCGAAAAGGTGTCGTTCTGGTAGCTTCCTTAGGAGAAGTTCGACAAGCCCATAAAACTTGATCTAAAGTCTTGTGCCAATTCTTTGGCTTTTTTCTACATGCTTCTTTATTAAGTCGATTATTACCTTGTTTGCCGCTTCAACTTGACCATTAGCTTGTGCATAGTAAGGCGTAGATGTTAATAGTTTGAACCCCATTTCTGTAGCAAACTCTTACATCTCTCGATCAATAAAGACTGACCCTTGATCAGTTGTTATTGTCTCAGGGATTCTAAACATGTATATGATGTGCTTTTGAATGAATTCAATGACATTTTCCTGGTCTACATTGACTAAAGGAATTGCTTCAATCCATTTAGTAAAATAATCAATGCCTACCAATATGTATTTCTGGCTTTTAGATGATGCTGGTCGAATCTCTCCGATAAGATCCAAAGCACATCCCCTAAAAGGCCAAGGTTTCACAATATGTATTCCTGACATCCTTTTGCAAACTCAATACAATCTTTCAACATAGTAGGCCAATATAGTCCTTGTCGAAACAATAACCATTTAATTTTATGGCCTATCTGATGTGCTCCACATGTTCCAGTATGTGTAGTTGATAGGGCTATGTATGCTTCTGTTTCACTTAGGCATTTTAATAACACCCCCTCGGGTGTCTTTTTAAATAACTCGTTTCCCATTAGAGTATAACTTAGCACCCTATACTTTATTTTTCGTTCCATCAAAGCTACTGGGTTTTGCAAATAATCCCTAATAGGTTTTCTCCAATCTTGTTCTGTTAGATTGTCTATGAACGAAATTTCGAAGTTTTCGTGGTCAGCGTACCCCAGTTTTGTTGTTTTTAAATCCGTTGGGGACAACTTGGTTAATGTTACTCTTCCTCTAACTTCGGTTACTTGTTTTAATTTCTCTTTCAAAATTTTATACCCAGATGCAATCTGTGCTAAGTCATTAGCCACTTGATTTTCCAATCTTGGTATATGTCGAATGTTGATCTTTTCAAAGTTTTTCAACAAACGATTGACTATTACAAAGTACATGATAAGATTTTCTCTTATGCATTTGTATTCTTTTGTAACTTGCTTTATAACTAACTCTGAGTCTCCCATTATTTCGACTCGAGTTGCCCCCAATTCCAACAAGATTTTAAGGCCTACGATTAGAGCTTCGTATTCAGCCTCATTGTTCGAACAAGAACCTTCGATCGTGTACTTGAATGTTGTTGGAATTTGATTTGGAGAAATAATCAGAACTTCTACCCCAGTTCCATCTTTATGACTAGAACCGTCGAAGTATAACTTCTAGGGTTTGATCTCCAGGTAGTTGATTGATTCCTTATTTATTGAGTGGTCAACTATAAAGTCTGGTACCACTTGACCTTCTACAGCCTTGAGAGGCATAAAGGTTAATGAATACTCAGCTAATGCAAGTGCCATTTGCCAATTCGACTGTGCAAGATGGGTTTCGACAACATATATTTGAAAACATCAAAATGAGACGAAACATAAACATCAATTGGCTTAATATATTGCTTGAGCTTTGTACACGAGAAGTAAAGACATAAACATAGTTTTTCAACTTCACTATATCTAGTTTATGCATTGTTTAAAACTCTACTAAGGTAATAAATGGGTCTTTCGACATCATCCTCATCCTATTGAGCTAACATGTTTCCTAAAGTTTTATCAGATGCAGCTATGTACAATCTCATACTCCTATTTCTACAAGGAGGTACCATAATAGCTGGCTTGGCGAGGTATTCTTTGATCTTGTCGAAAGCCTCTTGTTGTTCTTGCCCCCATTCGAATCCTCCTTTGTTGAATCGAAGTAGTGGTGAGAAGGCTTGCGTTTTTCCACTCAAGTTGGATATAAATCTCCTCAGGAAATTTATCTTGCCAAGTAGAGATTGCAATTCCTTCTTGTTAGTTGGCGCTTTTGCTTCTAAAATGGCTTCGGTCTTGTTCTGGTTTACTTCAATTCCCTTCTTGTGGACCACAAAGCCTAAGAAATCCCTTACTCTTATGCTGAAAGCGCGTTTTAGGGGATTCATTTTCAGACCATAGCGTCTCATCCTTTCGAAGGATTGTCGAAGATGATCTATATGATTCTTCCCTGAAACAGATTTGACAACAACATCATCAATTTAAATCCACATAAATGTTTCAATTAAATCATGGAAGATAGAATTCACTTCCCTTTGATATGTTGCCCCTACGTTTTTTAGGCCAAAAGGCATCACTACACATTCATAGGTGCCTAAAGCCCCAGGGCATTGAAATGTTATTTTCGACACATCCTCTTCAGTAATGAAATTTTTATTATACCCTGAGTATCTATCAAGCATACTCATGTATTCGAAGCTAATGGTAGAATCGACAAGCATTTTCGCCACAGGCATTGGATATTCATCTTTGGGTGTTGCAGCATTTAAATCTCTAAAATTAACACACACCCTTAAGGTACCATTTTTCTTTATAATAGGTACTATATTTGCAATCCATTTGACATACCTAGTTGTTCGGATGAACTTGCATCTCAGCAGTCTTTCGACTTCCGTCTTGATCTTCAACAAGATCTCTGGTGCAAAACGCCTTGGAGTTTGCTTGACAGGCTTTTTTTCCAAGCTTTATTAGTAGTTGAAGCTCTACCACTTCCCTGTCGAGACCAGGCATTTCATCATAGTCCCAAGCAAAGCAGTATTTGAACTCCTTTAACACTTGGATTATTTTGATCCTGAGCTCTAGATCTATCTTCATGCTAATGTATGTTGGTCTTTTCACCAAACCCTTACCCGGGTCTATTTCTTCCAGAGGATCTTGCGCTAGCATTTTAACACTGTTTGCCAACGGATCCTTTTCAAAACCTAAAGGCTCATCATCATAAATGGCATCTAGCATCTGGTTTTCCATTTCTTCCTCTTTTGCGTCAGGTGGTTCCGGATTGAAGTCTTTCCCAGGACCTTCTGGAAGAAATACTTGCTCATTGGATTCAAGAGCCATGTACTTGACTTCAGCCTCTAAGGCCACTATCATTCTACTTTCGACTACATATGCCGAAATCTTTTGTAAACCTTGTGATTCAGTCATCATCACCGAATTTACTTCCCTAGCCCGTTGGTCGTATGTCATCAACTCCTCTATAGTCAATGTTTGATAAATATTCTCTGTCCCACTGGAAACCATGGTCAGAATGCGGGTAGAGGGAGAAAAAGGCATTTGGCGCTGGTGCCAAATCGAACTCAGGAGGATTGCATGGCCCTATGTGAGCCAAGTTTATGTCGAAGCTATTTTTTCCAACGTTGTTAACTTCACCCAAGTAATAACTTTGGCCGGCTTTGATATTCTCCATGATGCCATCAGGGCGCCAAATTATAACCCGTTGATGCATCAAAGATGGCACTTCACATATGCCATGTATCCACTCTCTACCCAAGAGTAGATTATAGTTGGGCTTCGCTGAAATGACCATGAACATAGTTGGTCGAAGTATTGTTCCCACCTTGAGGTCTAATTGTATCACCCCCATAGTAGTTCCAATACCTCCCTCATAGGTCGATAGAACCATGTTGTGGGGTTTGATATCTCCATCTCCCTTGCCTATTTTCCTCAGCATAGATTGGGGAATTATATTTATTGTAGCCCCACAATTAACCAGAACCTTGTTGATTGTTATTTCCCCTATCTTTGACCTTATGAACAAGGGTTTGAGATGATTTTTCATTGCCTCAATAGGTGGCTCGAAGAAGCCATTTTTCTCTTCAACGCAACCATTGTTTATCACATAATAGCACACTGGCCTATGTTTGGCAATTTCCTATTTGACCTCCCAGTCAGTCTCTTCGACTTCGACTTGGCAGTCATATTCTCTGGGTAGTACTAATACTATATTCACCATAATATCTAAAGTAGCGTCAGATTCAGAATTACCTTCTTCATCTGATTCACCTTGATCTGGCCACTCCAATATTCTAGCAATTGGTTTCCTTTCCAAAGGCTTTCTTTGTTTGCCTTTGTCCATTCTTTGTGGTACGTTGGTGCTTGACTCTGGTTGAGGCTCCTCTGTAGTCTCTCTCTCGGATTTTCGCCGTCTTTGATATCTTCTCCACTGGGAGTGAGACATGGGGTTTTTCCCTTTATAGTTGCTCGACACATGAGCCACTTTGTTTTTTGTTGTAGTACGGAACTCCTTCCTATATGCCAAGGATGACCCTCTTGGCACATCGAATGTTCGCCATTTCTCCTCACTTGGCCTTTTTCTGTTTGTTGTTTTAGCCAAGTGTCCACGGGGATATTTGTCGGAGGCCTGAAAGTTGATGGCCTCTTCACTTGGTTCATTGGTCCTTTCTGATATCCTCTTCTAGGATCATATCTAACCTCAGAAACCATGTGGGGTTGGGCATTGGTGGCCCATTTCTCCTTCACTGCCCTTATGCCCTGTGTGATATGGTGGCAGAACCTACTGTTAATACTAGTTTGCATTTTGTATTCGCAAATGTCGCGGTAAGCAAGAGTCACCACCGACTTTTATTTCATCCAACAAAGGAAAAGGAAAAAGAACAGAAAAAACCTTTTTTCGAGATTTTCTGAGTACGGGGGGTAGATTATAGAAAGGGAAGGTGTTAGCACCCTTTCTATCCGTGGTTTTCCACGGGCTCTTAGGTACTTGCTCATTTTGAAATTGCTTGTGTGTGTTTTGAAAAGTTTTTGTTTAACTTCGTGGTAACCCTTGTATCTGTCCTCAAGAGTGTGACGAAGTTGTTTTTGAAAACTGTTTTGAAAGTGTTTGTGTAAAAGAGTTTTTATTGTTTTGAGCAAGTACTTAAGAGTTTCTACCTACTCGAAAAAAAGATTGTTCGTTCTCGTTTCCTTTAGACAGCGTTATCCTACTATTAAGGAGTAGGTAGCCCCACCGTTGGAGTTTTAAGGGACATTCGAAGGGACGAAATGGTCATTGAAGGCAACAAGTAAGGATACCTTAGCATTTCAAAGGGACTATCGTTATAAGATCATTTCTCATAGGTAACTCGAGGGACAATGAGGGACTATGATCTTTATGATGACTTTGAATTACGGGTCATTGCTAAGATATCCCTATGTTCGAGGGACACGACCATTATTTCCGAGGCAACCAAGTGAGGAAAACCCTAGGGTGAACATGTGCATGTGTGCTTTTTTCAGTTAACTATCTTTGCACAATTAGGGTTATCTACCTTTTTAATCATTGACTTATCTTTCGTATACAATCCTAATGTCCATACATCTAGCAGTTTAATAGTTGCGGAAATTAAAAAAAGTGCGAGAAACTAAAGTCCTAGCTATTATAAGGCTTTTGGGCAGATACACAAATATTTAACTGAAAATAAAGATGAAATTAAAATCCTAATTAATCTATTACAAACTTGAAACAGTTACAATAATTTGAATTAAAAGAAATTAAAGGCGCGCGTGACGAAGTAAATACGAGAATAAAGTCTAAGTCCTAAAAAATCTAATCAATTAAAGAGAAAATATTTTTTGTATTTTATTATTGAGAAAAATATTTGAAATCTTAACCTAAATCTAATTAATTAAAGAAAAATATTTTTTGGTATTTTATTGAGAAAATTAAATATTTGTGAATTAAACCTAATTTGTCTAATTAATTTTAATTATGAAAACAATCAGGTCAATATCATTAAATTAATTAATTTCCCAAAAAAAACTAATTTTAATTTAAAAAAAAAAACTAATTCTACATTTTTGTGATTTTATATTTTTAATAAAAAGCAATGATTTTTGATGTTGTCAAATGATTAAATAAATAAAACAAATAAAATAATAAGTAATAAAAAAAAGAAAATAAAATTGGGCCTGATGTTGCTAGCACTCCAGGGGGTGTATGGCTGAATTGCTAAAGCCCAGAAGGATAAGCCCAATTGTCCAACGCATGATTTAGTGCGGCTTCCTTCTGAGGGTGCACCATGCGCTGCTCTCCACTGAGCGCTAGATCTGGATCTGAGGATGATCCACTGGCTGGATTTGGAGGGTGTACGATAGCTTTCCTGGGTAGTGCACGCTGGATCATGTGAAGAAATATTGGAAAAAATGCAAAAGCTCACGCCTGGGATCGAACCCAGGACATAAGCTTCATACCTATCTCCCTTGACCAACTGCACTAGCTTGTTTATCTGTTAGTATAATGCACAAACAATAATATAATAGAAAATCATGCCTTATGCCCAAAAGCACGCGTGATTTCAAACCAGCCATTGGTTATCAGACGCGTCATCATCTTCTCCCCTGGACTGTTGTTTTAGACAACAACCTTTTACCTATGGACACCAACTATAACTACATCCCTGCAAATCTCAAAAATCAATGTCAGATATGATAAATCAATTCTAAGTATACAGATCAACTCGTTTTGATCTCACGAGTATGATGGTATCCCTCTTTTTCCCTGATTTTACCTGCATCAAAAAAACCCTAAAACACGACCTCAAACCCTAACAATGGAAACAATCAGTATATGCGTTGAAACTCTTAATTAACCATACCAATACGTTCTAAATGATGATGTAAACAAGAAAGCATGCTTAGAAATTATTTATGATGCATAAATTTACAGAATCAAATTCAAAAAACTGACAAACCGTGACGCTATAAAGTGATGATTTTTGGATCAATCACGCATGCAAATAATGTTGCTAGCCTCAGGAGATATCCAGGAGTGGATTGGTGGTCTTGAATCACCTTGAATCGTCCTGTGGAATGAAATCCGATCCTAACTTTTTTGCCAAATAACTGAATTTTGTTTGATGCTTTTCACGACCAAAACCCTTCTCCTTTTGCCTTGGCTGCATTGTGTATATGTAATAGAGTGTATTAGGTCAACAAAAAACAACGTGAATCTTGAAATTTATGGAGAAAAGATCTTGATTGTTCAATTCATTATTTGTTTCCAAAATAAGCCAAAACGTGCCATTCTTGCTCCAATCATTCTTGATACGATTTGATCCTATTATGCCGGCATATATCATCCTCATTCAATGCCAAAATCAATCCAAAAGCAATTTACATGATTTATTTTGATTTTATTTGATTTTATTTAAATTTTAAATGAATAAAAGCACAATAAATCAAATAAATAATTTAATGAGGCATGGAGTGGTTCATAGGTCGTGGCTCATGTTAAGACAAGGTACAAGCAAAAAAAGTTGGGCCCATTTGAAGAAAAAGGCATTTTGAGCACAGTTGACTTTGTGCAAATTTCTAAAAATGGCCAACTTTAATAATGCATATCTCTCTCAATTTTGACCCTGAGGGGGTATTCTTGGACTTTTTAGAAAGCTTAGAATGTCCTACAAAACAACCCTTTTGGTTTCATCTCAATTGGATCTTCCATGTTCATGTAAGAAGCTTTGACCCAAAAGGTATTTTATTGACTTTTTGAAATGACCTGTAATGTCTGAATTCATATCTTTTCATGAGTTCATTTTTTGAACTTGAGGGATGAATATGAGTTGTAGGGAATTGCGTCCTCTTCAAAATGAGCCTTGGATGGGAAATTTCTGATAAAATATGAGAAAGTTATGCCTGGTCAAAGTTTGGTTGACATTTCTTATAGAAACCCTAATTTAGCAACTTTTGAGTTTTGATGAATTTGGGGAATTCCTTGATCAAATGATGGATATTGCTTCAAAATGTTGGTGTTGACAAAAAATCTTGAAGTTTGACTGTATGTGATCCAAAATTGACTTTTGACCTAGTATAGTTGATTTCCAGGCATTTGAGCAATTGACTGAGCAAACTTTTTGTGCAAGGCATGAGACATGACATGGATGTTCTTGAGAACATATTAGGACCATGGAAAATATTTGAGACCTTTGGAGTTCACCCATCTTGATGAAAATGGAAACCCTAGTTTGAGGTTCATTGTCTTAGGAGGGCATTTTCCCGATCAATCCTTGGGAATCGTTGGGCAAGTTAAGGATTTCAATGAACATATGTTGAGTAAAATGGGAGGGAAAATTTTAGAGTACAACAGCTGCCCCTGTTCAATCTTCTTAAACCTGAGGATGTAGATTGGATGGTCTGCCTTTCGTGATATGAATGTAGAATATGATTGAACACTAAAGTGCCTATAAATTTGCACTCGCATGAAGTAACACTGATTGGTGATATCGGGAATGGGCTTACAGATGCCATTTGGAAGTCGACTGGGAACCATCGGAGATGGGCTTAAAGATGCCATCTAGAAAAGGTATCGATTGCATAAGAGATTCCTTTGTGAGAATTCTTGTACCTATCATTGAGAGGGGCTTTACCGGGGAATGTCGATTTATGTCCTGGAAGATAGAGTATGGGAGCTTTGGTTGTCCACAAATCTACTGGGGAATTAACTACTGATTGAGGAGGTGGGGAGTAAGCTGCATATCTGGTTAGGGTCCAGGCTGCACCGCGACTTACTGGGGAAATGTGAGATCTTTCGAGGCTAGAGGACGACCACTAACAAACCCTATACTTCATGACCGCTTAGCCGAAGGCAACCAATGTGGAGTAAACCCCAGGAGTGAGCATGTACGAGTAAGATTTTTTCAGTTAGTTAGTCTTTGCACATTTAGGTTATCTACCGTTTTAATTTTAAGATATTCTTGCCATACAATCCTATGAGCATACATCTAATAGTTAATAATTGCAGAAATTTAAAGGTGCAGAAATATAAACCCTAAATATTACATGGCTTTCGCAGATACAGAATTATTTAACTGAAAATAAAAATGCGGGAAGTAAAAAAACCTAATTAAAATCTATTACAACCTCGAAACAGTTACATAAATAATAACCGAAACGGTAATTAAAACGTGCGACGAATTAAATGCGAAGAATTAATTAAGAGACCTAAAATCTAATTAAAAAATAATTTGGTTTTTTTTTTTGAAAAAAAATTAAATATTTACAATCCTAATTTCTAATTAGTTTTAATTATGAAAAGGAATTAAATTAACCTAATTTAAACTAAATTAATTAATTAAAGAAAATAAAATATTTTATGAAAAAAGATTTTTATGTTTTTTTTGTGATTTTGATTTGATAAAAAAATGATTTTTGTTATTTTGTAAAAAAAAGAATTGAGTAAATAATAAAAGAATAAGAAGTAAAATAAAAATAAAAAAAGATTAGAGATGGGCCTGCTTAAGCAACAATCAAGGGGTGTAGATCTGAACTTTTGGGCCCATTAGTGGCTAAGCCCGGTCAAGGCCTTGGATTCCATGTTGCCTCCTCCTATTGGTGCACTGTGGTCCTTTCTTGCATGGGCGTTGGATTGGATTGATAAGGAATCCGTTGGCTAGATGATGGCAGTGCATCGTATGCCCCTAGGACGCGTACGCATAGGATCTGTAGTTATAAAGTTAGAAAATAAGAAAATGATGGGACCTGGGATCGAACCCAGGTCCTCTACCTTTCCAAACACACACTTCACCACTGGGCCACCTGTATCTGTTTGTTATAATATTGAAACGAAAACAAAATAATGCAAACTGGTCACGAGCTTCAGAAAACGCGCGAATATTCATATTGTCCAATGGTGGTCAGCCACGTTATCTTCCTCAGCCCTCCTTCGTGTTAGCTAAGGGACTTCTACCTACAGTCAGTATCCGTAGCTACAAACCTGTAAATTTCCAAAATCTACTACAAGCTATATAAATCAATTCCAAGCATATAGATCAACTCGTTTTGATCTCACGAGTATGATGGCATCCTTCTTTGGACCTAATTGTACATGTATCAAGAAACCCTAAAATACGACCTTAAACCCTAGCAATGGCAACTATCAATATATGCGCTCAAACATCAATTAAACCAATCCAATATGTTGCAAACATGATAACAAACACATACCTACCATTAAAACATGTTTATGATGCAAGAATCATTATAATTGATTTTGAAATAAAGGGCAACCCGTATGAGTTGCAGCGTGCAATTCTTGATGCTTCAGGCCTTGCAAATGATTGGGACAGCTTCATTGCACGCCCAGGATGCAATTGCTGGCTTTAAATTGTTTGAAAGGTCCTGTGGAGTGAAATCTGATCCCTACTTTTTGACAACTTTTTTGAGTTTGTTCTTTCTCTTTCACGACTGCCAAAACCTTGTTTTATCCTTGGTTCTTGTTCATTATATATGCTAAAGCGAATTAGGGTTGCAAAAATAGATGATATCTTTGGAATTTTGGAAGATTTGATTTGATTTTTCATCCATATGCAAACCTTCTATATTGAGCCAAATTATCCCATTTTTGTACCAATCATGCTTGATTCGATTTGGTCTTGACATCTCAGCATAATTTGATTGAGATCCTGTCCAAAAATCATATCAAAACATATCTTTGATATTATTTACCAATTATTTGATTTTATTCAACTTTTAATTAATAAAAAGTCAAAATAAAATGGAAAATGAAGAAAATTACACGTGGGTGGATATTTGGGTCGTGGACCATGCTACAAGTGAGGTGCAATCATGAAAGGCTAAGCCCATTTGGTAAAAAATGCTCTTTTGAGCATATTTGACTTTTGGCAATTTTGAAAGAAAGGTCAACTTTGACAAGGCATATCTCCTCCAATCTTAACCCTAGAGAGGTGTTCTTGGACTTTTTATAATTATTAGGATGTCCCCTAAGCAACCCTTTTGGTCTCATCTCAATTGAGTCTTCCATGTTCATGTAAGGAGCTTTGACCCAAAAAGTGTTTTTGTTGACTTTTCAAAAGGACCTATAATGTGGAAATTCATATCTTTTTGTGAATATATATTTTGAACTTGGGGGATGAAGATGAATTGTAAGGAATTGCATCCTCTTCATAATGAGCCTTGGATGGGAAATTTTTGATGAAGTATGAGGAAGTTATGCTTGGTCAAAGTTTGGTTGACTTTTCTTGAGAAACCCTAATTTAGCAACTTTTGGGTTTTGATGAATTTGGGGCATTCCTTGAGGAATCATGATCAATCTTTTATCAAATGATGGATATAATTTTAAAATGTTGATATTGACCAAAAGTATTGAAGTTTGACTGTGTGTGGGCCACAGTTGACTTTTGACCTAATATAGTCGATTCTCAAGCATCTGGGCAGTTAACTGAGCAAACTTCTTGTGGAGTGCTTGAAATTTGACATGGAGGGTCTTGAGAACATATTATGACCATGGAGAGCATATGAGGTCTTTGGATTTCACCCATCTTGATGAAAATGGAAACCCTAGTTGAAGATACATTACCTTAGGAGAGAGTTTGTCTGGTCAATTCTTGGGCAACCTTGAGCAAATTGAGGATCTCTAGGAGTATGTTTTGAGTAAAATGAGAGGGAAAATTTTGGGGTACAACAGCTGCCCCTGTTCAATCTTCTTAAACTTGAGTATGTAGATTGGCTTGTCTGCCTTTCGTGATCTGAAGGTGGAAGATGATTGAACACTAGAGTGCCCAGAAATTTGCACTCGTATGAAGTGATACTTGATTTGGTGATATCAGGAATGGGCTTACAGATGCCATTTGGAAGTTGCTAGATAATTGTCGGAGATGGGCTTAAAGACGCCATCCAGGATGTGACGGAGAATCGTCGAAGATGGGCTTAAAGATGTCATCTAGATGATGTTGATTTTCTGAGATATTCCTTTGATGAGAATTCTTGTTCCTGTTATTGATGAGGAATCTGCGGAGGAATGTTGGTATCTGTCTCGGGAGAAATAGAATTTTAGGAGCTTCAGTTATCTGTTACTCTATTGTGGAAATAACTCATGCTTCAGGAAGTGGAAGTGAACTGCATATTTGGTCAGGGTACAGGCTACACCGAGACTTACTAGGGAAATGAGAAATCAATCGTGTTTGATCAGCTCCAGGTCTTACAGTGTTGTGGACTGCCATCTGGGGATAAGAGAAAAGAAACCTGGATAGTAATGTCATGAGAAGGAACCTGGATAGTAGGGTTGCTTCGAAACGAAACTTTGGATAGTAGGGCTATGAGAAGGAACATGGGTCGTAGGGTTACTTCAATATGAAAGCCTGGATAGTAGGGCTGTGAGAAGGAACGTGGATAGTAGGGTTACTTCGATATGAAAGCCTGGATAGTAGGGCTGTGAGAAGGAACCTAGGTCGTAGGGTTACTTCGATATGAAATCCTAGATAGTAGGGTTATGAGAAGGAACCTGGATAGTAGGGTTACTTCGATATGAAAGCCTGTATAGTAGGGCTGTGAGAAGGAACCTGGGTCATAGGGTTACTTCGATATGAAAGCCTGGATAGTGGGGCTGTGAGAAGGAACCTAAATCATAAGGTTACTTCGATATGAAAGCCTGGATAGTAGGGCTGTGAGAAGGAACCTGGGTCATAGGGTTACTTCGATATGAAAGCCTGGATAGTAGGGCTGTGAGAAGGAAAATGGATAGTAGGGTTACTTTGATATGAAAGCCTGGATAGTAGGGTTGTGAGAAGGAACCTGGATCGTAGGGTTACTTCGAAATGAAAGTCTGGATGGTAGGGCTTATGGGAAGAAACCTGGATAGTAGGGTTACTTCAAAATGAAAGCCTGGATGGTAGGACTTATGGGAAGAAACCTAGATAGTAGGGTTACTTTGAAATGAAATCATATATAGTAGGGTTGTAGGAAGAAACCTGGATAGTGGGGTTACTTCAAAATGAAAGCCTGTATAGTAGGGTTGTGAGAAGGAACCTGGATAGTAGGGTTACTTTGATATGAAAGCCAGGATAGTAGGGCTGTGAGAAGGAACCTGGGTCGTAGGGTTACTTCGAAATGAAATCCTGGAGAGTAGGGTTGTGAGAAGGAACCTGGGTCGTAGGGTTACTTCGATATGAAAGCCTGGATAGTAGGGTTGTGATAAGGAATATGGATAGTAGGGTTACTTCAATATGAAAGCCTGGATAGTATGGTTGTGAGAAGGAACTTGGATAGTAGGGTTACTTAGATATGAAATCCTGGATAGTAGGGATGTGAGAAGGAACTTGGGTCGTAGGGTTACTTTGATATGAAAGCCTTGATAGTAGGGTTGTGAGAAGGAACCTGGATAGTAGGGTTACTTCGATATGAAATCCTGGATAGTAGGCCTGTGAGAAGGAACTTGGGTTGTAGGGTTACTTTGATATGAAAGCCTGGATAGTAGGACTGTGAGAAGGAACCTGGATAGTAGGGTTACTTCGATATGAAAGCCTGGATAGTAGGGCTATGAGAAGGAACCTGGATAGTAGGGTTACTTCAAAATGAAAGCCTGGATGGTAGGGCTTATGGGAAGAAAACTGGATAGTAGGGTTACTTCAAAGCGATAGTGTTGATGAGTTGACCCGTTTGGTTTCTGGAAATGAGTTTCCATTAGCCGTCTGCAGACGTGGCCTGTATAATTGTTGGATTTGCTTAAGCTAATCGTCTTTCCTGAAAAGATAACAGGGTTAATTATATGCGATGCTTGAAATGCATGGTGAGATGATGTTCTCAAAATGAGATTATGTTGTATATGACATGTATGCGCATGTCATGATGTATGTACAGGAAATTCTATCGGAGTATGTCCGGGTCCGGGAAAATAAATTCCTGACTGCTGCTAGAGATTTATGAATATTCTGTCAGTAAGAGATTCTGCTTGAGAATAAACTCTGCGGGGGAAAAACTTAGAAAGTGAATTTCTGTAGCTGAGGTAGTGAGCTCTATCAGGGATTGAGCTTCTGCTTCCAGAGAAATAAACTTTGCTTCCGGGAATGAACTTTACTGACCCGCTCGCGATTATGAAATTCGATTGAGGGATATAGCTGTCAGGTTTCTGAATGACCCTGGTTAGGGAGATTACGTCCTGTTTCGAGAAAGATGACATCAACACTTTTGAATACTTTTACTCTATGGGGAGTGTATGTACCCGTGATTGTGCTCCAAAGCTGGCTCTATCCCGATACCTGCTGGGCGGAGTAATTGTCGGGTTTTGACACTTCTTGTTTTTTTTCTGTTTCTGGAATTACGAGTAATTGTCTTTTATTTCTTATGTAAATGTTTATGAGCAGCGATCATTTTCAAATGCATATATCAAAAATAAGTCATTGGATGTTCTTGCAAAACAAAACAAAAAAGAAAACAAACTCGAAGTGAAAATAATTTTGTATTGATTTTTGCAGTCGGCCTGTAATAGGCGTTTTTGTATAAGGAGGCTGATGCTCTAGTAAGAGAACGCCGCCAAAAAAATAGAAGCTATACAAATTTATGTAAAAAAATCAGCTATGTGCAACAACCCCATTGGGTTCCAAATCTGCTATTGCCTTTATATCTTCAAGTGTTTCATCACTTTGCTTCTTGGCCGAAAGTTGATCAGATTGATTTGCATCGTCCGAGCTTGATAGTCGATACTAAAGTCTGGTCGCAAGATAATCCAATGAGACATAGTGGTACGCTTTATATCCCTAACTTTTGCCTGGACCGCCCTTTCGAGTTTTCAGTCCATCGGGATACCCCTTTTTTCCCAAGCCGCCCTTTCGGGTTTTCGACTTGCCGGGTGTACATATTTTTTTCATTTGCATCCCTTACTTTTGCCCAAACCCTTTTGGTTCGCCGGGAAGCCCTTATTTTTTCCTAGGCCAGTCAACCTAGCGGGTCTTTTAATTAGGCGTAGTATCTTTTCACTATGTCTGCATTGACAGCGTGAGGAAGGTCGTCACCGTCCATGGTGGTTAGAATCATAGCTCCTCCCGAGAAAATGTTCTTAAACACAAATGGCCCTTCGTACGTGGGGGTCCATTTTCCCCTGGGATCACCTTGCGGCAGCATGATGCGCTTGATCACTAGATCCCCGACTTGATATTCTTGACGCCTGAATTTCTTGTTAAAAGCCTTTATCATTCGCTTTTGGTACGTCTTACCATGGCAAATAGAAGTAAGTCTCTTTTCATCGATTAGATTTAATTGATCAAGTCGGGTTTGGATCCAGTCGTCTTCGTTCAAACCTGCGTCCTTAATAATCCTGAGAGAAGGTATCTAGAATTCGATGGGTAGGACTGCCTCCATGCCATATACCAGAGAATAGGGTGGTGCCCCTGTCGATTTCCGTGCTGAGGTACGGTACCCATGAAGAGCAAATGGTAGCATCTCATGCCAGTCTTTATATGTCACCGTCATCTTTTGTACAATCTTCTTGATGTTCTTGTTAGCTGCTTCAACAGTGCCATTCATCTTTGGTCGGTAGGGAGAAGAGTTATGATTCTGTATCTTGAACTGTTTACAGAGCTCGATGATCATCATGTTGTTGAGATTCGTACCATTGTCAGTAATAATTCTCTCTGGCACACCATATTGATAAATCAGATTATGTCGGATAAACTGCGCCACGACGTTCTTGGTTACTGTAGCAAAAGAGGTTACCTCAACCCACTTTGTGAAGTAATCAATGGCTACTAGGATGAAGCGATGTCCATTGGAAGTGGTGGGCCTGATTTCTCTGATCATGTCGATGCCCCACATTGTAAAGGGCCACGGAGCTGTCAAGACATTTAAGGGGACCGGAGGCACATGCACCTTATCAACGTAGATTTGGCATTTATGACAAGTTCGAGAGTGCTGATAACAACCGGCTTCCATAGTGGACTAATAATATCCTGCCCTTGGGATCTTCTTAACCACGGTATGTCCACTAGAATGAGTTCCGAAGGTGCCTTCATGTAGATGTGTCATGATCCTCTCTGCTTCATTCTTGTCTACACACCGTAGTAGTATGGAGTCATGGTTGCGTTTATAGAGGATTCCATTACTAAGGAAGAACTTTGCATCGAACCTTCTCAGAAACTTCTTATTGTTGACAAACGCGCCTTCGGGATACTCTTGAGTTTCAAGATACCTTTTCACCTTATGAAACCAAGGTTTGTCTGCCCCTTCTTTGGTATCGATTTCACAGCAGTGTGCTGGTTCATCCAACCTCTCAATGGTGATTTGGGGAGCTTCATTGTCCCACCAAACCATGAACATAGAAGACATGGTAGCTAGCGCGTCCGCTAACTGGTTCTCGTCTCGTGGGAAATGTTCAAAGGTTACCTCCTCAAAGTGCGGGAGCAATGTCAGTACATACTCTTTGTAAGGAATGAGATTCGGGTGCTTCGCATCCCACTTGCCTTTGATCTGACTTATCACCAAAGCGGAATCCCCGAACATACTCAAGAACTTAATCCTTAGGTCAATATCAGCCCTAAGACCCATGATTCATGCCTCATACTCCGCCATGTTGTTGGTGCAATTGAAACACAATCGGTCAGTGAACGGAGTATGACAGCCCTCGGGAGATATGATTACAGCACCGATGTCATTACGCAGTGCGTTTGAAGCTCCGTCAAAATACATAGACCATCGGGATCCCTCCTCAGGTCCTTCATCCAGTCCAGGTTCTTCGTAGTCAGTCACCAGCATAATATTCTCATCCGGGAACTCTAAATTCATGGATTGGTAGTCATCCACGGCCTGATGAGCCAAATGATCAGCCAATACACTCCCTTTTATTGCTTTTTGGGTTGTATATTGTATGTCGTACTCAGTTAAGATCATTTTCCACCTTTCTATCCTTCCGGGGAGAGCGGGCTTCTAAAAAATGTACTTGATCGGATCCATCTTCGATATCAACAAGGTAGTGTGAGTCACCATATACTGTCTCAGTCGGCGAGCATCCCATGCCAAAGCGCAACAAGTTTTCTTGAGCAATGAGTATCGTGTCTCACAGTCGGTAAACTTTTTGCTAAGGTAGTATATTGCATGCTCTCTTCGACCAGACTTGTCATGGTGCCCCAGCACACACCCCATTGAATTGTCTAGCACTGTCAAGTATAATATCAAAGGTCTTCCTTCAACTGGAGGCATCAGAATTGGTAGTTCTTGAAGATATTCCTTGATTCTTTCGAAAGCGGTCTGGAATTCATCATTCCACTTTACCACTTGATCTTTCTTGAGAAGCTTGAAGGTTGGCTCACAAGTAGCAGTCAGATGTGAAATGAACCTGGTGATATAATTCAGGCGTCCCAAGAAACCTCTAACTTCCTTCTCTGTACGGGGAGCTGGAATTTCTTGTATAGCTTTTACCTTTTCAGGATCTACTTGGATGCCTTTGTCGCTGACAATGAAACCCATAAGTTTACCAGACCTTACCCCAAAGGTGCACTTGTTTGGATTCAACCTCAGCTTATACATCTTTAACCTGTTGAACCGCTTTTGGAGATGATCCAGGTGCTCTTCCTCAATCTGAGACATGGCTATCATGTCATCAACATAGACTTCGATCTCATGGTGAATCATATCGTGGAACAAAGCGACCATGGCACGCTGATAAGTTGCCCCAGCATTCTTCAACCCAAAAGGCATCACCTTGTAGCAGAAGGTGCCCCACTGCGTGACGAAGGTTGTCTTCTGCATGTCCTCAGGAGCCATCTTGATCTAGTTGTAGCCAGAGAAACCATCCATGAAGGAGAAGATTTTGCGTTGCCCGGTGTTGTCGACCAGAACATCAATTTGAGGAAGGGGAAGTCATCCTTGGGGCTTGCCCTATTCAGATCTCTGTAATCCACACACATCTGTAACTTACCGTCATTCTTAGCTACCGGAACAACGTTAGCAAACCACTGTGGATACGAAGTGACAGCTAAGAATCCTGCGTCGAACTGTTTCATGACCTCTGCCTTGATCTTCTCTAACATTTCAGGGTGCATACGATGGACCTTCTGTTTAACCGGAGGACAGTCTTCTTTAGTCGGCAGGCGATGTACCACAATATCAGTGTCCAAACCAGGCATGTCTTCATAGGACCAGGCGAAGATCTCAACATAGTCGTGCAGCATCTGTATCAACTCTTGTTTGACGCAAAGCTCCAGATTTGCACCTATTTTAACCTCTTTTCTGTTTTCCTCAGTAGCCAAATTCACTGTCTCAACCGGCTCTTCATGAGGTTGTATGACCCTCTCTTCCTGTTCTAGTAGTCTAGCAAGTTCTCCAGGCACCTCACAATCATTCTCACCTTTGTCTTCGGCTTGGTTGATCGGATTTTTGAAGTCATAACTGGCAATAGCAGAGCTGTTATCAATGGGATCCAGAGCGGATATGGATCTGCATTATGATACGTGAGTGTGTGTAAGAGAATAGTTGTTTTTGATAAAGTGAAAACAGAAAAGAAAAATAGAGAGCGCAAAATTTGTATGCAAGAAACGTCCAATGCTTTATTAATGATATATGAAATGACAAATAACAGCCCTCACAAAAAAAACCAGTGTGCCTCAGGCAAGGCACAAGGTCGTAAAGTTTTAAATTGTTTATTACAAATCTCAAAACAAGTAAGTCAATTATTGCAGAATTAAAGAAACTGGTATAAAGTCCCTAGTCGTCCAGTTACTCAGTCCACCGTTGGTAGTTGGGTAGATCCAGTTGTCAATGTCTGAGTTTTCCTTGCTGTCTTCAATGGCATTAACCCCATGATTGTTGATGCGTAGGGGGGGTCTTCTAGCCCGAGCGCGTCGAACAGCCCTTTGAGCCCCTGTAGTAAAGCCCAAACCAAATTTGTCAGTTTTATGAGTGAAATCAGGGAGCTGACCCCAATTGGTACACCCACCTTCTTCAACCACGGCCCTGGCGTCCTTGAGAGAAGCCATCTTCAGAGGAGGTTTGTTGTTGGTAGTAGTTTCAGTCGATGCCAAGATCTGAGGGACCTCTTCGAAGTTATGACAAGGAGTTTCTATGAATTCCCCGTCCATCTCTATGTACCGGAAGGAATTGAGGTGGCTCACCATATACTCCTCTTCACCTCGCACTGTGACAATCTTCCCTTTTACCGGATACTTCAGCATTTGGTGGAGTGTGGAAGTAACTGCCCCAGCCTCGTGGATCCAAGGACGACCCAGCAAACAAGAATACGACGGCCTGATGTCCATCACATAGAAGGTGGACCCAAAAGTCTAAGAACCTACTTTGACAGGGATGTCCACCTCCCCGTCACCATTATCTTTGACCCGTCAAAAGCCATTACCACAATGTTACTAGGCTTTAACGTTAAACCCTCGTAATCCAACCGATCCAACGCCTTCTTAGGCAAGACATTCAACGAAGACCCAGTATCTACTAGCACATGAGCCATAGTGGTGCCCCTGCATTCAATCGAGACATGCAGAGCATCATTATGCTTCCTTCCCTTTGGTGTCAAGTCTGCATCTGAAAAACCCAGTCCATTATCAGCAGCCAGGCTGGCCACACAATCTTTGAACTGATCAGTTGAAGTTTCCTGCGGCACATGCGCAGTCTTGAGGAATGCAACCAAAGCCTTTGTATGGGCTTCAGAACACAATAGTAAATACAACATGGATATCTTTGATGTGGTCTGCCCCAGTTGCTCGACCATATTGTAGTCGCTCTTCTTAATTATTTTCAGTATTTCCTCTATCTCTTGCTTAGAGGCTTCCACAACAATTTTCCTAGGCGCCTCCGTCCGGGCAGGCTCACCTATAACTTCTTTGCCGCGGGTATCAGACGATTCACCGACAGGGGTAATAACTGGAGTAAGAACAGGAGCAGTAGTTGATGTACTAGCAGGAACAGCAGATGGAATGACAATAGGCTTGTTGACAGTCTTAGGGGAAATCTCAAGAGAGAAGACCCTTCCACTTCGGGTAACTTTGTTGGTTCTGACAATGTTACCACTATCAGGATCAGCCTCTTCATCTTTCAAATCTTGTTTGATGCCATGATAGTACACATCGGCACCATAATGCCAGGGGACAACTTTGTCCGAGACATACAGGACAGGACCAGGAACAGTGATTATCAGTGGAGCAATTCTTGGAGCAGATGTAATCCTAACAGGTCTTCTCGAGGAAACCTTTGAAGGATTGGCGGAAATGGTTATAATAGCAATGTCTTCAGATGGAACAACGGGAAACAAAGTTTTCCCAAACAGAATTTCTTTGTTGTCCATCAAGCGTTGAACACCTAACTTCAGCAAACGGCAGCCAGAAGGTAGAAATGAACACGTGTGGCAACCTTCATCACAACCCAGAAATAAACCGGCCAACAACAAATTCTTCTTCACTGTCATGAGAGGAGTAGAAACTTCATCCACCAAGGTTACAAACAAGTCGGTATCAACAGCATTAATTCCACGACCGTGCTTAGGCATGGGAGCAGTTATGACATTGGGCTTCTCCAGAGCATCGAACTCAATTGCCTTGACTTCAATCAGATCTTGTACCTTATTCCTTAGAGCCCAGCAGTCATTGGTATCGTGGCCAGGACTCTCAAAATGATAGGCACACCGAGAATTTGGATTATATTGAGGAGATGTAGTATTTGGATTCTTGGGAGCCTCTTTTAAGGTTGCCAAGTTGGATCTCAGCAGATGAGGTAGAACTTCAGCCAATGTTATGTTGATTCGGGTAAATTGACGTTGTGGTCTTTCCACTCTTTGTTGATTGTTGCATTGTGGAGCAACTACAGGCCTAGGTATTATTACGGCACTTACTGTCTGACGATGTTCATCCCTGTTTTGGCCCCTCAGGCTATAGATGGCACTGGCTTCCTTCTTACCAGCAAAAGGCTTCTTTACTGAGCTCGAAGAGGAATCCTTTTGTATGTTGCAGCTTCGAATCCCAGCTTCTACTCTTTCTCCATTTAGAATCAACTCGGTGAAACCAGATGACGAGCTACTGATCAAATAATTAAAAAATGGACCAGATAGCGTCCCTAGAAACATATCAACCAGCTCCCTATTAGACAATGGGGGTTGAACTCTTCCAGCCAAGTCTCTCCATTTCTGTGCATAGTCTTTAAAGCCTTCACTTGCACCCGTGGACATACTCTGGAGTTGAGTACGAGTAGGAGCAAGGTCGGCGTTGTATTGATACTGCTTGTAGAAAGCAGCACCCAGATCTTCCCAATTTCAGACATTGACTCCCTCCAGCTGGTAGAACCATTCAAGCCGAGTCCCTGACAGACTATCTTGAAAGAAATGAACCCACTGATTTCTATCAGCGGTGTGGGGCTGGATCTTTCTGACATAAGAGCGGATATGGAGTTTTGGGCAGGACACCCCATCATACTTATCAAAAACTAGAGCTTTGAACTTCTGCGGGATGACCACTCCCGACACTAATCCCAATTCTTCGAAATCCAGTCTAGGTATCCTCTGAACTTCCATGGCACTCAAACGATCTTCCAACTGCTTGTATATATTCTCAGCATGAGGATATTGCTCATCATTGTAGTCGGTATCATTGTCAGAAACTGCAGGACTGGGATCCTTCTTTCTTGTCTCTTCTTCTTGATTCTCCCCTTCCTTGGATGAAGAGGTAAGATCGACTTGTCGCTTCAACCACTCTCCAAACCTTCTGCCCATATTCAGAATATCGACAACCTTCTTCTTTTTCTTTTTCTCTTTCAGGATGAGGCCTTTCAGATCCTCCTTCCCTTTTGCCAGACTTATGAACATTTGTTGGAACTGGGTGTTTTGTGCCTGAAGGTCCTTGATGCTTTGTTCGGAAGACATTTCTGCTGAAATAAACAACGAAGACGATGAGAAACCTGTAATGGTACATGTACATGCAATGTTATGAATGGGATGTGCATGCAATGATTTCAAAGACTTTGGGAAATTTAAATTTGAAAACCAAAATAAAACAAAGATTTTATTAGTTGAATTCAAACTTCAAATTCCTTTTAGGCGTTACAATAAATTTAAAACTAGAAAGGAAATCAAAATTCCCATGGATGCTTCCTCTTTGTGCCGAGATAACCATTGAGTCTTTTTTCCTCATGGAGCTGCTTTGTGAGCTCTAAAACCTTCCTCTCCTGAGCATGGAACGGATCCCTGTAAGTATCCCGCTCCTCTTTCAACTGAATCTAAGACCTTTGAAACTCTCCAAGATCAGTGGGCATATAAGGATAGAGAACCGTGTAAGGAATACCCCCTTCCGTAGTGGGTTCCACAATCACTGGTAAAACGGCCACATAGGGCATCATAAGCTTCTGGGCGTGAGCTCGTACCCATTGGAGGTAAGGTTCCATAGGAATGGAAGCCTTTGGCCCTAAAGCCTTGGCGCCAGATCTGTTTACCATGCCCCAAGCTCGTATGAACCTCCGACGATACTCTTGAATATCATCCTCATAGTTAAATACAATGCCCTCGATAAGTAACTCATGGGGACCATCTCTTCGAGTGTAACCAAATTATCGCAGAGCTAAGCAAGGATTGTAGGTTATACCCCCTCTAATACCAAGTAATGGGACATTAGGGTACTCCCCGCAGTGGTCATTAATAGCAGTGTTTTCCATAGCTCAGGAACACCAGAGAATATCCATGTGAGCGAGTGACATTATCCTTTGTGACCAACCCAAACCTTCTTCATTCTTCAGTATGGACTTAGGGAGGTGAGAAATAAACCACCTCGACAGCAATGGCATGCAACACATAGGAAACCCCTTTTCTCTTCATGGTACGAGTATGGAGAGTGTGCAAAATATCTCCGAGCAATGTTGGCACAGGGTATCGAGAGAGGAAAATCTTGACAGCATTCACATCTATGAATGAGTCTGGATTAGGGAATAGGACTAACCCATAGATTAGAAGCCCCAAGACCTACTCAAAAGCCTGAAAATCCATATCATCCCAAAACAGTTGGGCCTTGTCTATCAAGAACTTAGCTAGAAAACCCTTGACTCCGCTTCTCATTTTCCAATTGGATACCACGTCGGCCCGTTTCAGATGCAAAGCTGAGGCAATGACTTCTGGCTTAGGAACTTCTTCCAGACCTGTGAAAGGCAACTGTTCAAGAATGGGTATATCCAACAGCTGAGAGAATTCTTCCAAGGTAGGCACCAACTGATAGTCTGGAAAGGTGAAGCAATGGTGCTTGGGATCAAAGAACCGAAAGAGTATACTCATCATCTTTTTATCAAATTTTTAAGTAACAAGGTTGAGGAGTCGACCATGTCTCTTAGTGAATGCAGAAGTTTTGGAAACCTTTGATACTAGCTCTTTGAGTTCGGAAGGTATCTTCACAAAGCTGATTAAGATAGTGTTTCTACGAACGGAAGCCATGATGATCTGCAAAACAGAACAAAGATAAATTCCCTTGGTTTTTGAAATGGTTAGTGCAATAAGAATGGATGCTATGTTATGATGCATGATGTCATGATAAACCACAGGTATAGCAAACACAGACAAATCACACCAAGTCCTTAGGTTTAAGGCTTGCATGAAGTTAAAGGTCATACCCTCTTGAAGTTTAGTTAGTTTCAAACCTATCTTAAAAAGTAACCGGGTTCTAAGGGATCTCAATATCACTGACCATCCTTTATCAGGCATTGTCTCAGCTCAAGCAATCTTTTCTTGCAGCCGAAATATCTCGAAAGTTTGATCTCAATGAGTGTAGCATCGAGTATCAACCAATCCTCAGATCTACACCAAGGTCGGCTATCTCACTACTTTCTAATGGCCAAGTTTGTTCAACTAAGGTTCTAAGGTCCGTTAGTGCTTCATGACACCACGCAACGGCCCCGCATTATCCTCGTTTCCCCAAGAAGGATACCGGTACCAACCAAAGTGCCACACCAATACAGTCATCGCTTAAACCATATCGGTCTATGTCGTACAGTCTCCACGATCTATTGTTGTTTGCCTAAAAAGTGTCCCCAGATCCAGGTGTAGGATCTATAGTAACCCAAGCAATACCCTTTAAGAATAAAGCAAACAAATAAGAAAGCAATTTGAAATGACCTAGATCCTAAGGTAAACCCCACTTTTAATAATTCCCCAGCAGAGTCTCCAGTTCTATGTTACGGTGGCAGAACCGGCTGTTTTTACTGGTTTGCGTTTTACGTTTTTTGTTTGCAAAATGTCGCGGTAAGCAAGAGTCGCCACCGACTTTTATTTCATCCAATCAGGAAAAGGAAAAAGAACAGAAAAAACCTTTTTTGAGAATATTTCTGAGTACGGGGGGTAGATTATAGGAAGGGAAGGTGTTAGCACCCTTTCTATCCATGGTTTTCCATGGGCTCTTAGGTACTTGCTCATTTTAAAAATTGCTTGTGTGTGCTTGTTTTGAAAAAGTTTACTTCGTGATAACCCTTGTATCAGTCCTCAAGGGTGTGACGAAGGTGTTTTGAAAATTGTTTTGAAAGGTGTTTGTGTGAAAAGTTTTGTTTGTTTGAGAAAGTACTTAAAAGTTAATCTTCCTACTCGATAAAAGACTGTTCATTTTCCTTTAGGCAACGTTATCCCATTATTAAGGAATAGGTAGCACCGTCGTTGGAGTTTTAAGGGATGTTCGAAGGGACATATATGGTCACAAAAGCAATGTTAGGAGGTGTTAGTAATCATCCTAAAGCCTTAAAGATCTATTTCCGAGGCAACATAGGAATGGGTCATTTGAGATCTTTCAAGGCTAGAGGACGACCACTAATAAACCCTATACTTCATGACCGCTTAACCGAAGGCAACCGAAGTGGAGTAAACCCTAGGAGTGAGCATGTGCGAGTGAGCTTTTTTCAGTTAGTTAGTCTTTGCAAATTTAGGTTATCTACCGTTTTAATTTTCATATATTCTTGCCATACAATCCTATGAGCATACATCTAACAGTTAATTATTGCGGAAATTTAAAGGTGCAGAAATATAAAACCTAACTAGTACATGGCTTTCGCAGATACAGAATTATTTAACTGAAAACAAAAATGCGGAAATTAAAAAAACCTAATTAAAATCTATTACAACCTCGAAACAGTTACATAAATAATAATTGAAACGGTAATTAAAACCCGCGACGAGTTAAATGCGAATAATTAATTAAGAGACCTAAAATCTAATTAAAAATTAATTTGGTTATTTTTTTTGGAAAAAAAATTAATTATTTACAACCCTAATTTCTAATTAGTTTTAATTATGAAAAGGAATTAAATTAACCTAATTTAAACTAAATTTATTAATTAAATAAAATAAAATATTTTATGAAAAAAGATTTTTATGTTTTTTTTGTGATTTTGATTTGATAAAAATGATTTTTGTTATTTTGTAAAAAAAAGAATTGAGTAAATAATAAAAGAATAAGTAAAATAAAAATAAATAAAAAAAAGATTAGAGATGGGCCTGCTTAAGCAACAATCAGGGGGTGTAGATCTGAACTTCTGGGCCCATTAGTGGCTAAGCCCAGTCAACGCCTTGGATTTCATGTTGCCTCCTCCTGTTGGTGCACCGTGGTCCTTTCTTGCATAGGCGTTGGATTGGATTGATAAGGAATCAGTTGGCTAGATGATGGCAGTGCATGGTATGCCCCTGGGACGTGTACGCATAGGATATGTAGTTATAAAGTTAGAAAATAAGAAAATGTTGGGACCTGGGATCGAACCCAGGTCCTCTACCTTTCCAAACACACGCTTCACCACTGGGCCACTTGTATCTGTTTGTTATAATATTGAAACGAAAACAAAATAATGCAAAGTGGTCACGAGCTTCAGAAAACGCGCGAATATTCAAATTGTCCAATGGTGGTCACCCACGTTGTTATCTTCCTTAGCCCTCCGTCGTGTTAGCTAAGGGACTTCTACCTACAGTCAGTATCCGTAGCTACAATCATGTATATTTCCAAAATCTACTACAAGCAATATAAATTAATTCCAAGCATATACATCAACTCGTTTTGATCTCATGAGTATGATGGCATCCTTCTTTGGGACTAATTTTACTTGTATCAAGAAACCCTAAAATACGACCTCAAACCCTAGGAACGGAAACTTTCAATATATGCGCTCAAACATCAATTAAATCAATCCAATACGTTGAAAACATGATAACAAACACATACATACCATTAAAACATGTTTATGATGCAAGAATCGTTATAATTGATTTTGAAATAAAGGGAAACCCGTATGAGTTGCAGCGTGCAATTCTTGATGCTTCAGGCCTTGCAAATGATTGGGACAGCTTCATTGCACGCCCAGGATGCAATTGCTGGCTTTAAATTGTTTGAAAGGTCCTGTGGAGTGAAATCTGATCCCTACTTTTTGACAACTTTTTTGAGTTTTTTCTTTCTCTTTCACGACTGCCAAAACCTTGTTTTATCCTTGGTTCTTGTTCATTATATATGCTAAAGCGAATTAGGGTTGCAAAAACAGATGATATCTTTGGAATTTTGGAAGATTTGATTTGATTTTTCATCCATATGCAAACCTTCTATATTGAGCCAAATTATCCCATTTTTGTACCAATCATGCTTGATTCGATTTGGTCTTGACATCTCAGCATAATTTGATTGAGATCCTGTCCAAAAATCATATCAAAACATATCTTTGATATTATTTACCAATTATTTGATTTTATTCAACTTTTAATTAATAAAAAGTCAAAATAAAATGGAAAGTGAAGAAAATTACACGTGGGTGGATATTTGGGTCGTGGACCATGCTACAAGTGAGGTGCAATCATGAAAGGCTAAGCCCATTTGGTAAAAAATGCTCTTTTGAGCATATTTGACTTTTGGCAATTTTGAAAGAAAGGTCAACTTTGACAAGGCATATCTCCTCCAATCTTAACCCTAGAGAGGTGTTCTTGGACTTTTTATAATTATTAGGATGTTCCCTAAGCAACCCTTTTGGTCTCATCTCAATTGAGTCTTCCATGTTCATGTAAGGAGCTTTGACCCAAAAAGTGTTTTTATTGACTTTTCAAAAGGACCTATAATGTGGAAATTCATATCTTTTTGTGAATATATATTTTGAACTTGGGGGATGAAGATGAATTGTAAGGAATTGCATCCTCTTCATAATGATCCTTGGATGGGAAATTTTTGATGAAGTATGAGGAAGTTATGCTTGGTCAAAGTTTGGTTGACTTTTCTTGAGAAACCCTAATTTAGCAACTTTTGGGTTTTGATGAATTTGGGGCATTCCTTGAGGAATCATGATCAACCTTTTATCAAATGATGGATATAATTTTAAAATGTTGATATTGACCAAAAGTATTGAAGTTTGACTATGTGTGGGCCACAGTTGACTTTTGACCTAATATAGTCGATTCTCAAGCATCTGGGCAGTTGACTGAGCAAACTTCTTGTGGAGTGCTTGAAATTTGACATGGAGGGTCTTGAGAACATATTATGACCATGGAGAGCATATGAGGTCTTTGGATTTCACCCATCTTGATGAAAATGGAAACCCTAGTTGAAGATACATTGCCTTAGGAGAGAGTTTGTCTGGTCAACTCTTGGGCAACCTTGAGAAAATTTAGGATCTCTAGGAGTATATTTTGAGTAAAATGAGAGGGGAAATTTTGGGGTACAACAGACTGTATCTGGTCGGGTCCAGGTCTTACAGTGTTGTAAATTGTTGTCTGGAGATAAGAGAGAAGGAACCTGAATAGTAGGGTTGCTTCTAAACGAAAGCCTAGATAGTAGGGCTATGAGAAGGAACCTGGATAGTAGGGTTACTTCGAAATGAAAGCTGGGATGGTAGGGCTATGAGAAGGAACCTGGATAGTAGGGTTACTTTGAAATGAAAGCCTGGATATTAGGGCTATGAGAAGGAACCTGGATAGTAGAGTTGCTTCGAAATGAAAGCCTGGATAGTAGGGCTATGAGAAGGAACCTGGATAGTAGGGTTGCTTCAAAATGAAATCCTGGATAGTAGGGCTTATGGGAAGGAACCTGGGTCATAGGGTTACTTTGGGATGGAAGCCTGGATAATAGGGCTTATGGGAAGGAACCTGGATAGTAGGGTTACTTCGAAATGAAAGCCTGGATGGTAGGGCTATGAGAAGGAACCTGGATAGTAGGGTTACTTCGAAATGAAAGCCTGGATAGTAGGCCTAACAGAAGGAACCTGGATAGTAGGGTTGCTTCTAAATGAAAGCCTGGATAGTAGGGCTATGAGAAGGAACCTGGATAGTAGGGTTGCTTCAAAATGAAAGCCTAGATAGTATGGCTTATGGGAAGGAACCTGGGTCGTAGGGTTACTTCGGGATGGAAGCCTGGATAGTAGGGCTTATGGGAGGGAACCTGGATAGTAGGGTTACTTCAAGGTGGAAGCCTGGATAGTAGGGTTACTTCAAGGTGGAATCCTAGATAGTAGGGCTTATGGGAAGGAACTTGGGTAGTAGGGTTACTTCGAAACGAAAGTCGGGATGGTAGGGCTATGAGAAGGAACCTGGATAGTAGGGTTAGTTAGAAATGAAAGTCGGGATGGTAGGGCTATGAGAAGGAACCTGGATAGTAGGGTTACTTAGAAATGAAAGCCTGGATGGTAGGGCTATGAGGAGGAACTTGGATAGTAGGGTTACTTCGTTTGATCACGTAGATTAGTTGACCTTCTTGGTTTCGGGAACTGATTTTCCCTTAGTTGTCTGCATATGGGACATGTACAACTGCTGGAATTGTTGGTGATAATTATCTTTCCTGAAAAGATAATTAGGTTAATTATATGTGATGCATGAAACGCATTGTGAGATGATGTTCTCAAAATAAATGAGATTATGATGTATGTGATATGTATGCACATGTCATGGTGTATGAGCATGAGATGTTGTTGTGACGTATTGGAGTCTGGGAAAATAAATCCCGGACTGTTGGTGGAGAGTATAGCATTCCTGACTGTTGTAGAGAACTGTGGTCCTTCTACTTCCGTTGGGGATGGTGAACAGAAATGACTATGCTGGAGATTTACTCCTTGTTGTTTTTGAGTATTCTGCCAGGAAGAGAATTTGTTTGAGAATAGCTCTGTGGGGGAATAATCCTATTTGAAAGTGAACTTCCGTGGCTGGAGGGATAAACTCTGTCAGGGATTGAGTTTCTGCATTTAGGGAATAAACTCTGCTTGGGATATAAATTTTATGACCCACTTGTGATTATGAAATTCGGCTGGGGGAATACAGCTGTCATTTCTCTAAAGGGAACTGGCTGGGGAAAGTACCTCCTGTTTCTGGAAAGCTAATATTAGTGCTTCGATTTCCTTTACTCTGTGGCGAAGTACAGTTATCGCGAGGTCGTATGCACTAATGATTATGTTTCAGAGTTGTCTCTGCCTCGGTACCTGCTGGACAGAGTAACTGTCGGGTTTGACATTTTTTTTTTGCCCTTGTTTTTTAAGTTACGAGCAATTTTCTTTCCGTTTCCTATGTAAATATTTATAAACAGCAATCATATTCAAAAGCATATGTCAAGAATAAATGATTGGACGTTCTTGCAAAACAAAACAGAAAAAGAAAGAAAACACGTAGTTTTTTTTGTAAAAATGATTTGTATTAATTTTTGAAGTTGGCCTATAACAGGCGTTTTTGTACAAGGAAGTTGATGCTCTAGTAAGAGAGCGTCGCCGTAAAAATGGAAGCTATACAATATTATGTACAAAAAAAAGAGAACATTTATGTGCAACAATCCCATTGGATTCCAATTCTACTATCGCCACTATATCTTCAAGCGTCTCATCACTTTGCTGCTTGTCAGAAGCTGATTAGATTGATCGGTGTCGTTTGAACTTGATAGTTGATACTGAGGTCTGATTGCAAGGTGATCCAGTAGGACATAGTGATACGCTTTACATCCCTAATTTTTTTTCTGGACTGCCCTTTCGGGTTTTCAGTCCACTGGGATACCCCTTTTTGCCCAAGCCTCCTTTTAAGGTTTTCGACTTGTCGGGTCTACAGATTTTTTCATTTTCATCCCTTATTTTTTCCCGAACCCTTTCATTTCGTCGGGAAGCTCTTATTTTTGCCTAGGCCAGTCAACCTAGCGGGTCTTTTATCATGCGTAGTATCTTTTCACTATGTCTGTATTGATAGGGTGAGGAAGGTCGTCACCGTCCATGGTGGTTAGAATCATGGCTCCACCCGAGAAAATGTTTTTAATCACAAATGGCCCTTCGTAAGTGGGAGTCCATTTTCTCCTGGGATCACTTTGCGGCAGTATGATGCGTTTTATCACGAGATCCCCGACTTGATATTCTTGACGTCTGAATTTTTTGTTGAAAGCCTTGATCATCCGTTTTTGATACATTTGACCATGACAGACAGCAGTAAGTCTCTTCTCATTGATCATATTTAGTTGATCAAGTCGAGTCTGGATCCAGTCGTCTTTGTTCAAACCCACATCTTTCATAATCCTTAGAGAAAGAATCTGGACATCAATGGGTAGGACTGCCTCCATGCCATATACCAGAGAGTAGGGTGTTTCCCCTATCGACGTCCGTGCTGAGGTACGGTACCCATGAAGAGCGAATGGTAACATCTCATGCCAATCTTTGTATGTCACTCACTGTCATCTTTTGTATGATCTTCTTGATGTTCTTGTTAGCTGCTTCAACAGCGCCATTCATCTTCGGCCGGTAGGGAGAAGAGTTATGATGATGTATCTTGAATTGTTTAAAGAGCTTGGTGATCATCTTGTTATTAATATTCGTACCATTGTCAGTGATAATTCTCTTTGGCACACCATACCGACAAATCAGGTTATGCCTGATAAACCACGCCACAACGTTCTTGGTCACAGTAGCAAAAGAAGCCGCCTCAACCCATTATGTGAAGTAATCAATGGCAACCAGGATGAAGCGATGCCCATTGGAAGCGGTAGGTCTTATTTCTCTGATCATATCAATGCCCCAAATTTAAAAGGGCCAAGGAGTCGTCAAGACGTTCAAAGGAACCGGAGGCACATGCACTTTATCATCATAGATTTGGCACTTATGACAGGTTCAGGAGTGTTGATAACAATCTGCTTCCAAAGTGGACCAGTAATATCCTGCCCATAGGATCTTCTTAGCCATGGTATGTCCACTTGAATGGGTTCCTAAGGTACCTTCATGTAGATCTGTCATAATCCTCTCTGCTTCGCTCTTGTCTACACACCGCAGTAAGGTAGAGTCATGATTGCGCTTGTAGAGGATTCTATTACTGAGGAAGAACTTCGCAGCGAACCTTCTCAGAAATTTCTTATCGTTGATAGACGCCCCTTCGGGATATTCTTGAGCCTCGAGATACCTTTTTACTTCGTGAAACCAGGGTTTGTCTGCTACCTCTTCAGTATCAATCTCGCAGCAGTGCGCTGGTTCATCTAACCTTTCAATGGTGATTTGGGGAGCTTCGTTGTCCCACCGGACTTTGAACATAGAAGACATGGTGGCTAGCGCGTCCACTAACTGATTCTCCTCTCGTGGGAAATGTTCAAAGGTTACCTCCTAAAAGTGTGGGAGAAACGTCAGTACATGCTCTTTATACGGGATAAGATTCAGATGTTTTGTATCCTATTCGCCTTTGATCTGACTTATCACTAAGGCTGAATCCTCGAAGACATTTAAGAACTTGATCCTGAGGTCGATAGCGGCTTTGAGACCTATGATGCAGGCTTCATACTCCGCCATGTTGTTAGTGCAGTTGAAACATAGTCGGGCAGTGAAAAGAGTATGACAGCCCTCAGGAGATATGATTACGGTGCCAATGCCATTACCGAGTGTGTTCGAAGCTCCATCAAAAACCATGGTCCATCGGGATCCCTCCTTAGGTCCTTCATCCAGTCCAGGTTCTTCATAATCAATCACTAGCATAATATTATCGTTCGGGAATCCAAAATTCATAGACTGGTAGTCATCCACAGCCTGATGAGCCAAATGATCAGCCAATACACTTCCCTTGATTGCTTTTTGGGTTGTATATTGTATATCGTATTCAGTTAAGATCATCTTCCATCTTGCTATTCTTCTGGAGAGTGTGGGCTTCTCGAAGATGTATTTGATTGGATCCATCTTAGATATCAACAAAGTAGTGTGGGTCAACATATACTGTCTCAGTCGGCGAGTAGCCCATGCCAAAGCGCAACAAGTTTTCTCGAGCAATGAGTATCTTGTCTCACAGCGGTAAACTTTTTGCTAAGGTAGTATATTGCATGCTCTTTTCGACCAGACTCTTCATGCTGCCCCTGCACACACCCCATTGAATTGTCTAGCACTGTTAAGTACAATATCAAAGGTCTTCCTTCAACGGGAGGCATCAGAATTGGTGGTTCTTGAAGGTATTCTTCGATCCTTTCAAAAGCAGTCTGGCATTCGTCATTCCACTTTACCACTTGATCTTTCTTCAGAAGCTTGAAGATGGACTCACAAGTAGCAGTCAGATGTGAAATGAACCTGGCGATATAATTCAAGCGTCCCAAGAAACCTCCAACTTCCTTCTCAGTACGGTGAGCCGACATATCTTGTATGGCCTTTACCTTTGCAGTGTCTACCCGAATACCTTTGTCACTGACGATGAAACCCAGAAGCTTACCAGACCTTACCCCGAAGATGCACTTGTTCGGATTCAACCTCAGCTTGTATGTCTTTAACCTGTCGAACAACTTTTGTAGATGATCAAGGTGTTCCTCTTTAGTTTGAGACTTGGCTATCATGTCATCACATAAACCTCGGTCTCATGGTGAATCATATCATGGAACAAGGCGACCATGGCTCGTTGATAAGTTGCCCTAGCATTCTTCAACCCAAAAGGCATTACCTGTTAACAGAAGGTGCCCCACTGTGTGACAAAGGTTGTCTTCTCCATGTCTTCAGGAGCCATCTTGATCTGGTTGTAGCCATAGAAACCATCCATGAAGGAGAATATTTTATGTTGTGCAGTGTTATCAACCAGAACATCAATGTGGGGAAGCGGGAAGTCATCCTTGGGGCTTACCCTATTCAGGTCTCTATAGTCCACACAAATCCGTACCTTACCGTCCTTCTTTGGCACTGAAACGACATTAGCAACCCACTGCAGATAGGAGGTGACAGCTAAGAACCCTATGTCAAACTGCTTCATGACTTCTGCCTTGATCTTCTCTGACATTTCAGGGCGCATGCGGCGGACCTTTTGCTTAACCGGAGTACAATCTTCTTTAGTTGGAAAACGATGTACCACAATATAAGTGTCTAAACTAGGCATGTCTTCATATGACCAGGCGAAGATCTCAACATAGTCGTGCAACATCTGTATCAGCCGCTGTTTGACATTAGTCTCTAGATTTGCATCGATATTGACTTCTTTTCTGTCCACCTTCGTGCCCAAGTTTATTGTCTCAATTGGCTCTTCATGAGGCTGTATAGACCTCTCCTTCTGCTGTAACAGTCTAGCAAGTTCTTAGGGCACCTCACAATCTTCCTCAGCTTCGTCCTCGGCTTGGTTGATCGTATTTTCGAAGTTATAACTGGCAATAGCAGAACTATTATCAATGGGATCCAGGGTGGATATGGATCTGCAGTTTGATACGTCAGTGTGTGTAAGAGCATATCTGTATTGATAAAGTAAAGGCAGAAAAGAAAAATAGAGAGCGTGAAATTTGTATGCAAAGAACGTCCCATGTTTTATTGATGATATATGAAATGACATATAATAACCCTCACAGATAGAACCATTGTGCCTCAGGTAATACACAAGGCCATAAAGTGTAAATTGTTTATTACAAACTCGGAAAACAAGTAAGACAATTACTATGGAATAAAAAAAACTGGTACAAAATCTCTGGCCGTCCAATTACTCGGTCCACCATCGGTAGTCGGGTAGATCCAGCTGTCAATATCGGAATCATTCTCACTGTTTTCAATAGCATTGACCCCACGACTGCTGATGCGTATGGGAGGTCCTCCAGCCTGAGCGCTTCGAACAACCCTTTGAGCTCCTGAAGTAAAGCCCAAACCAAATTTGTCAGTTTTGTGAATAAAATCAGGAAGGTGTCCCCAATTGGTACACCCACCTTCTTCAACTACTGCTCTGGCGTCCTTGAGAGAAGCCATCTTCGGAGGAAGTTTGATGCTGGTAGCAGTCTCAGTTGACGCCAAAATTTGGGGAACCTCTTCAAAGTTTTGACAAGGAGTCTCTATGAATTCCCCGTCCATCTCTACATACCTGAAGGAGTTCAGGTGGCTCACCATATACTCCTCTTCACCGTGCACAGTGACGATTTTCCCCTTCACCTGATATTTCAGCATTTGGTGCAGTGTGGAAGTAACAGCCCCAGCTTCATGGATCCAAGGACGACCCAACAAACAAGAGTATGATGGCCTAATGTCCATCATGTAGAAGGTGGATTCAAAGGTCTTAGAGCCCACTTTGACAGGGATGTCCACCTCCCCATGCACAATTCTCTTCGACCCGTCAAAAGCCCTCACCACAATGTTAATGGGTTTTAGGGTCAAGCCTTCACAATCTAGCCGATCGAGAGCCTTCTTAGGCAGGACATTCAGCGAAGATCCCGTGTCTACCAGCACATGAGCCATAGTGGTGCTACTGCATTCGATCGAGACATGCAGAGCATCATTATGCTTCCTCCTTTTTGGTGTCAAGTCGGCATCTGAAAAACCTAGCCCATTGTCAACAGTCAAGCTGGCCACACAGTCTTTGAATTGATCGGCCGAGGTTTCTTGCGGCACATGCGTAGTCTTGAGGAATGCAATCAAAGCCTTTGCATGGGCCTTAGAACATAACAGCAGAGACAACATCGATATCTTCGAGGGGGTCTGCCCCAGCTGCTCGACCATGTTGTATTCGCTCTTCTTGATTATTTTTAATATCTCCTCTATCTCTTTCTTAGAGGATTCCACAACAATCTTTGTAGGTGCCTCCGTCCAGGCAGACTAACCTACAGCTTCTTTTCCCTAAGTCCCAGATGACTCAACAGAAGGAGTAACAATTGGAGTAAGAACGGGAGTAGTAACGGAAGTACCGGTAGGAACAGCAGATGAAATAACAACAGGCTTAGTGACAGTCTTTAGGGAGATCTCGGGAGAGAAAACCCTTCCACTTCTGGTGATCTTGCTGGTCCCGACAATGTTACTGACATCGGGATCAACCTCTTCAGTCTTCCAATCTTGTTTAACGCCATGATAGTAAACATCGGCGCCATAATTCCACGGGACAGCTTTGTCCGAGGAATACGGTATGGGACCAGGAAAAGTGATTATCAACGGGGAAATTCTTGGAGCAGGTGTAATCCTAACAGGTCTTTTAGAGGAGACCTTGTAAGGATTGGCGGAAATGGTTATAATGGCAACATCTTCAAGCGGAACAGTCGGAATCAAAGTCTTTTCAAACAAAATTTCTTTGTTGTCCATCGAGCGTTGAACACCTTCTTTCAGCAAATAGAAACCAGTGGGCGGAGATGAACACACGTGGCAACCTTCACCACAACCCGGAAATAAATCGGCCAACAACAAATTTCTCTTAACAGTCATAAGAGGAGTAGAAACTTCATCAACAGAGGTAACGAATAGATCAGTATCAATGGCATTAACTCCACGGGTGTGCTTAGACATGGGAGCATTTATGACATTGGGCTTTTCCAGAGCATCAAACTCAATCTCCTTGGCTTCAATCAGATCTTGTACTTTATTTCTCAGAGCCCAACAGTCATTTGTATCGTGTCCAGGACTCTCTGAATTGTATGTACACCAAGCGTTTGGATTGTACCGAGGAGATATGGTATTAGGATTCTTGGGAGCCTCTTTCAAGGTTGCCAAGTTGGATCTTAGCAGATGGAGTAGAACCTCATTCAATGTCATGTTAATCTAAGTAAACCGCCCTTGCGGTTTTTCTACCCTTTGCTGATTTTTGCATTGTCGGATAGCCGCGGGCCTAGATATCATCACAGCACCTACCGTTGGATGACGTTCAGCTATGTTCTGACCTCTTGGACTATAAATGGAACTGGCCTCCTTCTTACCCGTGAAGGGCTTCTTCACTGAACTCGAAGAGGTGTCTTTCTGGATCTTGACACTCCGGATCCCAGCTTCTACCCTCTCTCCCGTTAATATCAGCTCGGTAAAACTAGCTAAGGAGCTACCAATTAGATGATTGAAAAATGGACCAGACAGCGTCCCAAGAAACATGTCAACCAACACCCTATCAGACAAAGGGGGTTGGACTCTCCCAGCCAAATCTCTCCACTTCTGCATATAGTCCTTTAAGCCTTCACCTGTACCCATGGACATACTCTGGAGTTGAGTATGAGTAGGGGCAAGGTCAGCATTGTATTGATACTGCTTGTAAAAATCAGCAGCCAAATTCTTCCAGTTTCGGACATTGGTTCCCTCCAGTTGATAGAACCATTCGAGCTGAGTCCCTGACAGACTGTCTTGAAATAAGTGAACCCACAGATTCTTATCAGTAATGTGAGGCTGAATCTTCCTCACATAGGAATGGAGGTGAAGCTTGGGACAAGACATCCCATCATACTTTGTGAAAACCGGAGCTTTAAACTTTTATGGGATGACTACCCTAGACACTAATCTCAGCTCTTCAAAATCCAGCCCTAGTATTCTATGGATCTCTATAGCGCTCAACTGATCCTCTAACTACTTATATCTATCTTCAGTGGGAGGATACTGCTCATCATTGTAGTCTGTATCATTGTCAGAAACTTCAGGGCTAGGGTCCTTCTCCCTTGTCTCCCTCTCTTGATTCTCCCCTTCTTTGGATGAGGAGGTCAGATTGACTGGTTTCTTTAACGTCCCCCTGAACCTTCTGCCCAGGTTCAGAACACCAGAGATTTTCTTCTTCTTCTTATTTTCCTTCAGGATAATGGCCTTCAGATCCTCCTTCCCTTTTTCCAGAGTTATGAACATTTGTTGAAATTGGGCATTTTGTGCTTGAAGATCTTTGATGCTTTGTTCAGAAGACATTTTTGCTGAAATAAACATCCAAGAAGATGAAAAACCTGTCATGGTACTTGTTTATGCAATGTCATGGATGGTATGTGTATGCAATAATTTCAAAGACTTGTAAAGGCTCAACTTTGTTTAACCCAAAAGAAACACACGTTAATTGTATTAATAAGTTCGGATTGTTACAAAGAATTCCTTTTAGGCTTACAATCAAACAAACAAAACTTAAAACAAAAAAGAAAACTAGGTCTCCCAAGAGAGCATCCTGTTTGATGCAATGTAGGCGTTTATGTTCCTTTCTTCATGAAGTAGCCTAGTGAGCTCCAGGACCTTCTTCTCGCTGGCATAGAATTGAGCTTCGAACGTATCCCACTCTTCTTTAAGTTGAACCCAAGATTTCTGTAACTCCTTATGATCAGTTGGCATGTCAGGATGATGAACAAGATAAGGAGTGTCTCCTTTAGCAACTGGTTCCACAATCATTGGTAGGACATAAGGGTAAGGCATCATAAGAATTTGGGCGCGGGCTCGTACCCATCGGAGATAAGGCTCAAGAGGGATGGAATTCTTGTGCCCCAGTGTCTTGCTATTAATTTTATGTACCATACCCCAAGCTCTCATGAACCTTTTGCAATAACCCTGAGCATCATTCTCATAGTTGAAGGAGATTCCTTGGATAAGCGTATCATGAGGACCATCCCTTCTTGCATAACCAAACTGCTGCAGTTCCAAACAAGGGTTATTAGTGATTCCTACCCTAATGCCTAAGAGAGGGACATTAGGGAATTCACCACAGCGATCGATGATGGTAACTTCTACCAAAGATTGTGAACACCAATGAATGTCGGAATGTGTAAGGGACATCAGCCTATGAGACCATTTCATACCCTGCTCATTCTTCAAAATAGACCTGGGTAGGTGCGAAATAAACCACCTAGCCAATATAGGAGTGCAACACATGAGGGTCCCCCTTCTCTTTAGAGTACGAGCATACAGAGAGTGTAGAACATCCCCAAGTAATGTGGGCACCAGATTATGAGACAGAAAAACCTTAATAGTATTCACATCTACGAGTTGGTCCGCATTAGGGAAAAGTACCATCCCGTAGATGAGGAGTGCCAATACCTCTTCAAAAGCTTGTAAATCTAGGGTATCCCAAAAATAGTAAGCCTTCTCGAATAGAAATTTAATCGGGATTCCTTGGACACTTCCCCTAGTTTCCCAATTTGTCACTACATCGGACCATTGTAAGGACAAAGCTCGAGCAATCTCTTCAGGCTTTGGATGTTCTTCCGTATCGTTGAAAGGTAACTGATCAAGAATAGGTACCCCCAACAACCGAGAAAATTCCTCCATAGTAGGTACTAGTTGGTAATCCGGGAAGGTGAAACAGTGGTGCAAAGGATCAAAGAACTGAAATAGCCCTTTCAACAATTCTTCATCAGGTTTTGAAGTGACCAAGTTGAGCAACCGACCATGTTTTTCAGTGAAGGGAGATCTTTCAGGGATCCTTAATGCCAAATCATTTAGTTGGAGAGGCATTTTCACAAGGTTAATCTAGATAGTGTTCCTGCGGGCGGATGCCATGTCCTACAAAACAAAGCAAAGATGGGCCCTAGAAAATCCTCGAAATGGTTAGTATGATATGCCATGCTTATGATGTCATGATTATGCTAAAAATCACATGTACAACAAGCAACAAACAAGTCACACCAAGTCCTTAGGTTTAAGGCCTGCATGAGTTTTAAGGTCATACCCTCTTGAAGCTGGACTGGTTTAACATGTCCTATAAATAGTAACCGGGTTCTAAGGGATCTCAATATCCCTGATCTTTCCCCCAAGCTTCTTTCAATAGGCGATTGACTCGCAACCAAACAAAACTCAAAAGTCAAACCTTAATGAGTGTAGCATCGAGTATTTGTCGACCTTGGGAATACACCAAAGTTGGCCATCTCGCCACGTCATACTGGCCAAGTTGTGCAATTAAAGGTTCTAATGTCAGTTGATGCTTTATGACACCACACAGCGGCCCTGTACTCTCCTTGATTGACTCAAGGGTTACCAGTACCAACCAAAGTGTCACATCAACGTAGCTACTGCTTCAACCGTGTCGGTATACCCCACACAGTTCTCTCACAGTTTATTGCTACTTACCTAAAAGGTGTCCCCAGATCTGGGTGTAGGGTCTACATAACCCCAACAAAACCCTTGAATATAAAGCAGGCAAAGCAAAACAAGAAAGAAATTTTTAGAAATGACCTAGATCCTAAGGTATACCCCACATATTAAGTCCCCAGCAGAGTCGCCAGTTCTATGATACGGTGGCAGAACTGACTGTTAATACTGGTTTGCATTTTGTATTCGCAAATGTCGCGGTAAGCAAGAGTCGCCACAGACTTTTATTTCATCCAACAAAGGAAAAGGAAAAAGAATAGAAAAAACCTTTTTTCGAGATTTTCTGAGTACGGGGGGTAGATTATAGAAAGGGAAGGTGTTAGAACCCTTTCTATCAGTGGTTTTCCACGGGCTCTTAGGTACTTGCTCATTTTGAAATTTCTTGTGTGTGTTTTGAAAAGTTTTTGTTTAACTTCGTGGTAACCCTTGTATTTTTCCTCAAGAGTGTGACGAAGTTGTTTTTGAAAACTGTTTTGAAAGTGTTTGTGTAAAAGAGTTTTTATTGTTTTGAGCAAGTACTTAAGAGTTTCTACCTACTCGAAAAAAAGACTGCTCGTTCTCGTTTCCTTTAGACAGCGCTATCCTACAATTAAGGAGTAGGTAGCCCCATCGTTGGAGTTTTAAGGGACATTCGAAGGGACGAAATGGTCATTGAAGGTAACAAGTAAGGATACCTTAGCATTTCGAAGGGACTAACATCATAAGATCATTTCTCGTAGGCAACTCGAGGGACAATGAGGGACTATGATCTTTATGACGACTTTGAATTACGGGTCATTGCTAAGATATCCCTACGTTCGAGGGACACGACCATTATTTCCAAGGCAACCAAGTGAGGCCAACCCTAGGAGTGAGCATGTGCATGTGTGCTTTTTTTAGTTAATTATCTTTGCACAATTAGGGTTATCTACCTTTTTAATCATTGACTTATCTTTTGCATACAATCCTAATGTCCATACATCTAGCAGTTTAATAGTTGTGGAAATTAAAAAAGTGCGAGAAATTAAAGTCCTAGCTATTACAAAGCTTTTAGGAAGATACACAAATATTTGACTGAAAATAAAGATGCAGAAATTCAAATCCTAATTAATCTATTACAAACTTGAAACAGATACAATAATTTGAATTAAAAGAAAGTAAAGGCGCGCGCGGCGAATTAAATACGAGAATAAAGTCTAAGTCCTAAAAAATATAATCAATTAAAGAGAAAAATATTTGAAATCTTAACCTAAATCTAATTAATTAAAGAAAAATATTTTTTGGTATTTTATTGAGAAAATTAAATATTTGTGAATTAAACCTAATTTGCCTAATTAATTTTAATTATGAAAACAATCAGGTCAATATCATTAAATTAATTAATTTCCCAAAAAAAACTAATTTTAATAAATAAAAACTAATTCTACATTTTTGTGATTTTATAATTTTAATAAAAAACAATGATTTTTTATGTTGTCAAATGATTAAATAAATAAAACAAATAAAATAATAAGTAATAAAAAAAAGAAAATAAAACTGGGCCTGATGTTGTTAGCACTCCAGGGGGGTGTATGGCGAAATTGTTAAAGCACAGAAGGATAGGCCCAATTGTCCAACGCCTTATTCAATGGGGCTTCCTTCTGAGGGTGCACCATGCGCTACTCTCCACTGAGCGCTAGATCTGGATCTGAGGATGATCCACTGGCTGGATTTGGAGGGGGTATGATAGCTTTCCTGGGTAGTGCACGCTGGATCCTGTGAAGAAATATTGGAAAAAATGCAAAAGCTCACGCCTGGGATCGAACCCATGACATGAGCTTCATACCACTCTCCCTTGACCAACTGCGCTAGCTTGTTTATCTATTAGTATAATGCACAAACAATAATATAAACGAAAAGCATGTTGTGATACGGTTGGAGAACTGACTTGGTTGTTTTGCGTTTGGTCTCAAATGTTGCGGTTAGCAATAGTCGCCACCGACTTTTCTTTTATCCAAAAGGAAAGGTGAAAAAGCACAGGAAAGACCTTTGAGATTATTTCTTGAGTTAGGGGGGTAGATTATGAAAAGGGAAGGTATTAGCACCCTTTTCATCCATGGTTTTCCATGGGCTCTTAGTTACTTGCTAGATTACTTTCTTTTGTTTGAAATTGTGCTTTGTGTGGTTTTTGAAAGCATTTTGTAAAGAGGCCATTGTTTTAGGCAAACTTTGTAATGATTATCGTTCGTAAGAATGTATACAAAGTTGTTGATCTTTTGAAAATGTTTTCAAGTTTGTAAGATGTTTTGAAAGTGTAGGTGTTTGTTTTGAAAATAGCAAGGATGTTTTGTTTTGAAATGGAGCAAGTAACTAGGAACATTCTACCTACTCAAAAGTCTTTCATGTTTATTTCCTTTTCCTTTGACATTGTTATCTTACCATTGATGTGGTAAGTGACCATATCTTTGGATGTAAACGGGACGGGCGCGGGTCATTGTATAACCATGATTAGCAATGTTGCAAGGTATCTTAGCATTCTCTTTTAGGGACTAAGATCATTTGAAAGGCAACTTGGATAGCGTCATCGAGGGACTATGATCTTGTATTTTGCTTATTTTTGCTAAGATACCTCACATGCGTAATATGGTCATTTAGTAAGGCAACCAAGTGGATTTACCCTAGGGGTGCTTGTGTGCAAGTGTATTGTTTTTCATGTTTGGTTTTGTCTTTGATTAGGGTTTTCTAAGCATTGGTTTTAGTCTTTCCATATAAACCCTAATTACTAGCATTTGTATATAAAGCGATAAATTGCGGAATTTAAAATTACTACGCTATTACAATACTTGTGGGAGGGGGCGTACAAATTACAAATGGAGATTGCAAGAAAATAAAGCCTAATTATCTATTACAACCATATTGAATTTATACAAGAATTGAAATAAATAATGTACAAAAATGAATGAATATACAAAATGTAAAATGTAAAATAAATGGATATTTTGTTTGGATTTTTTTAGGAAAAGGAATTTTGTTTTAACATAACTAATTAAAAGAAAATAATTAATTAAAGTAATAAAAAGTAAACCTAAATTTACTAGGAAAAGAAATTAAATAAAACCCTAATCTATATATTAATTAAAAAAAAGAAATTAGGTTCATGAGAAGAATATTTTTCGGTATTTTTTGTCTTTAAAAATAATTTATAATATTATAAAATATTTTTGGTCTTTTTATCTTTTAAAATAATATATTTAAATTGTGTAAAAATAAAATAATGAAAACCCTAGTTTTTAATTAAATTTACAAAACAAATAGTCAAAATAAATAAAGTATGATTAAATAAAATAATTTTTGTGTGAGAAAAAATAAATAAACTATGTCAAAATATAAATCTACTATTTTTTATATTTTTTCTGATTTTTAAGTATTAAATATAATATTTAAGAAAACAAATAAATTAATTAAGAAAAAGAAAATAAAACTGGGCCAGGGTGTAAATAACCAGTAAGTCGGTTAGCAACAAGAAGAAAAAAAATAAGACCCAAGGGAGGTCCAAACACCTGCCAAAAAGAAAGTCAGAATGAAAAAAAAATATAAAAAATCCAAAAGGGTACCATTGGGGCTCGAACCCAGGTCCCTCAAGTAACAGGCGCGCGCTTCTACCACTGGGGTGGCTATACATTCGTTTATATAATCAAAACAAAAAATATATGATAATAAACAAGTCCATGGCATGAAATTCATCTTCAACCTCACGCCCAGCCAGAGCCTTTGTATCTTATTCAAATCTCAACAAAAATGAAAACTGTAAACATGAAACTTGTAGCAAATTTCCTCACGATTTCAGAAATGCAAAGCAATAAAATTATAGATCAAAGATAAGCATGAACTTTAATTGCCCTAATTTGAACCCTAAATATTTCAGAAACTTCAATCTTAAAATTCTCTAAGCTCAAACAAAATTAATGAAAACTATGGACATGGTTAGCTTTAAGGCAATGATATCTACATTTTTCATTCACAAATAAATAATTAATGATGCATGTATGAAAAGTTCCAAAGTCAGAAAACTTACCTTGCAAGAGGGTATCGTGTTTGGAGTTTAAGAAGCTTTCAGTGAGTTCCAATGATTGGGTTAGCTTCCTCAAGTTCTCAGGAAGCTAATGGGATGCTTAGCTTGAGCTGAAAGTGCCTGAGGAGTTCTGGAGAAGTCAAGGTGCAAGGTGTTGTTTTTGAAAATGGTGGATGTCGATGGAAGTGTTACAGTGGTGCTGCAGGTGTTGGGATTGTTTGTATATGTTGTTTAGAAGCTTTTGAAAGTAAAAGGCCAAGAAATGCACGAGTAAATTTGGAGATTGGATTCAAAACTCAGAAATGACAAGTTTTGAAGTGTTTTTGGTGATTCTGTGTTCTTGGTATTTTCAGGGCTTAAGCATGCCTGGGATTTGTGGCAAATGGCTTGTGTATGTATAAGCAAAAAGGTTTGAGTGGTTTTGAAAGTCATAAGTACAAGTTACAAGTTAATTGCTAGGTTACTTGATTTTGAAGAAAAGTGGGAAAACAATTTTCAAGAGGAGGTACAAGCATGGGTTGGGTGTTTGTAAGTGTCTAAACCATTTCTCTTGTGTTATGAGACATGCATGATCAAAAAAGAACAAGTGCAAGGCTCAAGAACAAGTTTTGTGCAAAAAGTCACTTTATCAAAATGGCATTGTGCACTTTCTTTCTTAAATGGATATAAAGCATGGCCTTGCATTGAATGCTTGAAATGAGACCTCTAACAGCTATGCAAGCAATTAATTATGGAGTGCCTAACAAGTCTGAGGCCTGAAAAGTAGAGGTTATGCAGCATAAGTTTGAATTTTGAATTTGTTCATCACAAAATGACTTGTAATTCAAGTGATAAAACCCTAACTTCATCTCTTCGATTCTCCCTACTCAAAAATGATCTCAAAGAGTTCTTGGACATTTTGGAAATCTTGTAATGTGCTCTACAACTCATCTTTGAATCACTTTTGAAAATTCCCCTTGGAACTATATGAAAAAGTTCCATGAAGTTGGGTTAAAATCCTGACCAAATTAGGGCAAAATTTCACTAAAGTGTTTTGTTTCATGACCATGTATTCTTAAAATTATAACTTGAGATCCAAGCACTTTTGGAAGGATTTGTGTGAAGAAAAGTTGTATATTTCATGGAGATATACAACTTTCATGTTGGAATTTTCTTTTGAATCATCTTGCATCATGGTGAAAATTTTGCTCGAAGTTATGAAAAAATAAGAATTTTCAACACTTAGAAAAATTTCTAAGTTTAGAAATTTTAACTTTTCAAAATGAAATCTTGAATTTTTTATTTCTTGATGAATAATTTTCATATTTTTTCATACTTTGATGAATTGTGATCTTTGACATTTGATTTTGACAAAAAAGTCAAAGTTTCACTTTTCAGTATACAGTTGACTTTTGATCAGTTGACTGAAAATTCATATGTCAATCCATTGGACTTGAGCAATGTCTTGAGCAATTTCATTAGGTAAAAATGATGCAATTGGACTCTTGATATCATGCCTTAAACCAATTGATCATTTGCTAGGTCAAAAATCAAAAATTGCCTTTTTCCCAGTCAAAACCCTAATTTTGACCATTTTGCCCTTTTGAAGATTTGATCAAATTTCTTGAGGAATTATGGTTCAAACTTGATCAAATGATACATATGAGTTTAAAATGTTAACGTGGATAAAAAATTATGAATTTTGACTGTAAATTTGCCATAGTTGACTTTTTCCCCAATACAGTTGATTTTTAGGTCAACTACTCAATTGACTATGCAAAAGTATGATCCAAAGCTTGAAACTTGCCATGAGTAATCTTGAGGGTCCATCATGGTCCATGAAAGTCATATGGGGCATTAGAAGTTCAAAAATCCTTGTGCAAACTCAAATCCTAATTTTGGTCATTATTGCTTAAGAATGTGTCTTGAGCTGATCAACCCTAGTACAGTCTTGAGCCAAAGGAGATCTTATGAGAAAATTCTTGATAACTGAGAGAGAAAATTTTATGGTACAACAGCTTCCCCAGTTCAATCTTCTTAAGCCTGAAGATTTAGATTGGCGAGTTTTTCCATTCGTGACTCGAAGGTGGAAGATGATTGGGCACTAGAGTGCCTAGAAATTTGCACTCAGTGATGTGATGATTGATGGTATAGGGAATGGGCTTAAAGATTCCATTTGGAGGGATGATGGGAATTTGTTGGATATGGACTTGTAGATGCCATCCAGAAACTATTGTTGAATTGTATCTGTAAGTTGAAACTGAAGGAATATCAGAATGGCGTCTGTGTTTGGAGCGTATCTGAACTGTATCTGAAGAGTTAAATCTGAATGAGTATCAGAATGGCATCTGTGTCTGGAGAGTATCTGAACTGTATCTAAATACTGAATCTGAATGAGTATCAGGATGGCATCCATATCTGGAGCGTATCTGAACTGTATCTGAAAGTTGAATCTGAATGAGTATCAGGATGGCATCCGTGTCTGGAGCGTATCTGAACTGTATTTGAAAGTTGAATCTGAATGAGTATCAGAATGGCATCTGTGTCTAGAGCGTATCTGAACTGTATCTGGAAGTTGAATCTGAATGAGTATCAGAATGGCATCCGTGTCTGGAGCGTATCTGAACTGTATGTGAAAGTTGAATCTGAATGAGTATCAAAATGGCATCCGTGTATGGAGCGTATCTGAATTGTATCTGAAAGTTGAATCTGAATGAGTATCAGAATGGCATCCATGTCTGGAGCGTATCTAAACTGTATCTGAAAAAAGCCTTTGAACATTATTAATGGTAGTTATTGATTAACCTTATCCTGAAAAGGGTAAAATGTTAGCTAATATGCAAAGTCATGTTGTATGAAATGCATGGTATAATGAGAATGTGATACATGAATTTTTGTTATTGATGTTTATGATATATGAATGTGATGTATGTGTATGTGAGCTAATCTGTTGCACTGCTGTTGGATTGGGGAAAATAAATTCCTGACTGCTACTGAGCATACGGAGTGTAAGTCTTCATGTTGTGAATTTGAAGTGTTGATGAATTTCCTCTTAGAGAAATAAACTTTGTTGTAAGGGAAACGTCGTGTACTGCTTGTAAAATCTTGTTTGGGAATCCTGAGAAATTGGACGACTTCTACTGGGGATTAATAACTGGAAGCTTTGTTCCGCTGGGGATTAATTTTCACACTGCAGGGGATTTTATGGAAACAGCTTGGAGAGATTTCCATATCTCTTAAAGCCATCAGTGATTGCCTTTCTATTTTTTTTTTTTTTTGTAAACAGTAATTGTGTTCAAATGCATATGTTCAAAAATAAATCATTGGACGTTTTTTGTAAACAAAATACAAGAGTAAAGAAAAACAGGTAGTTTTGCACTTTCAAATGGATATCTTTGTATTGACTTTGAGTAAGTATTTTTGTATAATGAGACAAACATTCTAGTAAGAAAATGCCGTCGTAAAAAATGAAAATTTGATACAAAGAAAAGATAGTTATGTGAAATAATCCCATGGGGTTCCCATTTTGTTATAGCCTTCGTGTCTCTGAGCATCTTATCCATTTGTTACCTTGTCCGAAGCTGATTGAATTGATCAGAACCATCGAGTTTGCAGGTCGTCTGTAAGGTGATCCAACGAGACATAGTCATACGCTTTAATTCTCTAACTTTTGCTTGGACCTCCCTTTCGGGTTTTCAGTCCACCGGGATACCCTTTTTTGCCCAAGCCGCCCTTTCGGGTTTTCAGCTTGCCAGGTGTACAGATTTTTTTATTTTATCCCTAATTTTTGCCCGAACCTTTTTGGTTCGTCGAGATGCCCTTGTTTTGCCTAGGTGTGTCAACCTAGTGGGTCTCTTATGCGTAGTATCTTTTGACTATGTCTACTTTCACAGGGTGCGACAGGTCATCACCGTCCATAGTGGTTAAAATCATTGCTCCACCAGAGAATATGTTTTTGATTACAAATGGCCCTTTGTATGTAGGAGTCCATTTACCCCTGGGATCACCTTGCGGTAGTATGATACGTTTGATCACCAGATCCCCAACATGATATACTTGGCGTCTGACCTTTTTGTTGAAAGCCTTGATCATCTGTTTTTGATACATTTGACCATGACATACAGCAGTAAGCCTTTTCTCATCAATCAACTTCAGTTGATCAAGTCGAGTCTGGATCTAATCTTCTTCATTCAGCCATGCATCCTTCATAATTCTCAGAGAGGGGATCTGGACCTCAATAGGCAAGATACCTTCCATGCCAAATACCAGAGAGTAGGGCGTTGCCCGGGTTGATGTGCGCGTCGTGGTACGATAACCGTGGAGAGCGAATGGTAGCATCTCATGCCATTCTTTGTACGTGACTGTCATTTTTTGTATGATCTTTTTGATGTTCTTATTTGCGGCTTCGACAACACCATTCATCTTTGGCCGGTAAGGGGAAGAATTGTGATGCTGGATCTTGAATTGCTCGCACAGGGCGGTGATCATAGTATTGTTTAGATTTGTATAATTGTCTGTGATGATCCTCTCCGGGATACCACACCGGCAGATGAGATTTTGTTTAATGGACTGGGCTACCACATTCTTGATAACAGAAGCGAAAGAGGATGCCTCAACCCACTTTGTGAAATAGTCAATGGCCACTAAGACAAAGCGGTGTCCATTAGAGGTTGTTGGTTTGATTTCCCCAATCATATCGATTCCCCACATAGCAAAGGGTCACGGAGCCGTCAAGACATTCATAGGAACCAGAGGTATGTGCACCTTGTAAGCATAAACCTGACACTTGTGGCAGGTTCGAGAGTGTTGATAGAAATCCGCTTCTATGGTAGACCAGTAATAGCTTGCCCGTAGGATCTTCTTTTCCATCGTATGCCCACTGGAATGGGTGCCAAAAGTGCCTTCATGTAGATCAGCCATGATCTTTTCTGCCTCAACCTTGTCTATGCAACGGAGCAAAACAGAGTCATGGTTGCATTTGTAGAGAATTCCATTACTAAGGAAGAATTTAGCAGAGAATCTCCTTAAGAACTTCTTATAATTGACTGAAGCCCCTTTCGGATATTCTTGAGCCTCGAGATACCTCTTGACTTTGTGAAACCAAGGTCAGTCCACTATTTATTCAGTATTAATCTCGTGACAGTGAGCTTGTTCATCCATTCGTTCAATGGTGATCTAGGGAGCCTCGTTATCCCATTTAAGTTTAAACATGGATGACATTGTGGCTAGTGCATCTGCTAACTGATTTTCTTCTCGCGGGAAATGCTCGAAGGTAATCTTCTCAAAATGTGGGAGCAATGTCAACACATGTTCTTTATAGGGGATAAGTTTAGGGTGTTTGGTGTTCCATTCCCTTTTGATCTGGCTGATGACCAAAGCTGAATCTCCGAATACATTTAAGGATTTGATCCCCAAATCTATGGCAGCTTTGAGACCAAAGACGCACGCTTCGTATTCTGCCATGTTGTTTGTACAATTGAAGTAGAGTCTTGCAGTAAAAGGAGTATGACATCCTTCAGGATATATGAGTACAGCACCAATACCATTGTCGAGTGCGTTAGATGCCCCATCAAAGACCAGGGTCCATCGGGATCCTTGTTCAGGTATGCCATATGGTTTGAATCCTTCATAGTCGTTTACCATCATGATGTCTTCATCTGGGAATTCGAACTTCATGGACTGGTAGTCATCCACAGCTTGGTGATCCAGGTGATCAGCTAGTACACTGCCCTTTATTGTTTTCTGGGTAGTATACTGTATGTCATATTCTGTCAGGATCATCTTCCATCTCGCTATTCTCCCAGAGAGAGAAGGTTTCTCGAAGATGTATTTTATTGGATCCATTTTGGATATCAATAAGGTAGTATGGGTCAGCATATACTGTCTTAGTCGGCGAGCAGCCCATGCCAGAGCGCAACAAGTTTTCTCGAGCAGTGAATATCTTGTTTCACAGTCGGTAAACTTTTTGCTCAGGTAATAAATAGCATGCTCTTTTCGGACAGACTCATCATGCTGCCCCAGCACACACCCCATTGAATTTTCCAAAACAGTTAGATACATGATCAATGGTCTTCCCTCGATTGGTGGCATCAAAACAGGAGGCTCTTGCAGGTACTCTTTGATCTTGTCGAAAGCAGTTTGGCACTCGTCATTCCATTTGACTACTTGATCTTTCTTTAGTAATTTGAAGATTGGTTCACAAGTAGTTGTCAGGTGAGAAATGAATCTGTAAATATAGTTTAACTGTCCCAAAAATCCTCTGACTTCCTTCTCGGTACGAGGAGCAGGCATATCTTGTATCGCTTTCACCTTGGTGGGATCCACTTCTATACCTTTATTATTGACAACAAAGCCTAGGATTTTATCGGACCTCACCCCAAATGTGCATTTGTTTGGGTTCAACCTCAACTTGTATTTCTTTAACCTCTCAAACAGTTTCTATAAATGATCAAGATGCTCTTCTTCTGTTTGAGATCTGGCTATCATGTCGTCCACATAGACCTCGATTTCGTGATGTATCATATCATGAAATAGAGCTACCATGGCATGTTGATAGGTTGCCCTAGCGTTCTTCAGCCCGAATGGCATAACCTTGTAGCAGAATATGCCCCACTGTGTGACAAGGGTTGTTTTCTCCATGTCCTCAGGTGTCATTTTGATTTGGTTGTAGCCTAAGAAACCGTCCATGAATGAAAACACTTTGTGTTGTGTCGTATTGTCAACCAATATATCAATATGGGGAATTGGGAAATCATCCTTAGGGCTTGCCCTATTCAAATCTTTATAGTCCATGCACATTTGTACCTTGCCGTCCTTTTTGGGAACGGGAACAACATTGGTGACCCATTATGGATAGGAGGTGACGGCCAAGAATCCGGTGTTGAATTGTTTCATGACTTCCACTTTAATCTTCTCTGACATGTTTGGTCGCATGCCACGGACCTTTTTCTTTACCGGAGGGCAGTCCTCTTTTGTAGGTAGATGATGTACTACGATATCTGCATCAAGTCTTGGCATGTCTTCATATGACCAGGCAAAGACCTCAACATAATCATGTAGAAACTGAATCAGATGCTCTTTGAGACTGGGTTCCAGGTTGGCACCCACCTTGACTTCTCTTTTGTCTTCTTTGGTAGCTAGGTTAATTGTGTCCACTGGTTCTTTGTGGGGTTGAATGGTCCTCTCTTCTTGTTGTAGTAACCTGGCGAGTTCCCCTGGTACTTCACAATCTTCCTCACCTTCGTCTTCAGCTTGGTAGATTAGATTTTCAGAGTCACAAAAGGCCATAGCAGAATCGTTACCCATGGGATCCTGAATGGTTGTAAACCTGCATTGTGAGTGTGAGTGTGTGTAAGAGTATAGCTATCTTTGAAAGAAATGAAAATGTAAAAAAGAAAAACAACGAGCGCAAAGTTTGTATGCAAAAACGTCCATGATTCATTGATGTCATATGGAAATGAGATAATAACCCTTACAAATGGACCATTATGCCTCGGGTAAGACACAAGGTTTTAAGAGTCTGAATTGTTTTAATATTATAGGTCCGACAAAATTTAAAGATAAATTAATGTTGGATAAATGTGATCGAGATAAAATCTTTAGCTTCCCAGTTGTTGAGCCCTCCACTGACAGTTGGGAAAATCAAATCCTCCAGGTTATAGTTGTCTTCATCATCCTCCATTGCGTTGACTTCGCGGTTGCTGATCTTCAATGGTGGTCCTCCGGCACGAGCAAGGTGTACAGCTTTCTGGGCTCCTAAGTGAAACCCAAACCAAATTTGTCAGATTTGTATGGGATATCTGGGAGTTAGCCCCAAATAGTGCACCCACCTTCTTCTATCATTGCCTTGGCATCTTTTAAAGATGACATCTTGAGAGGAGGCCTTGTAATCTTGGGGAATTGAGAAACAGCCTTGGTTACTGCCACAGTCTGCGGGACTTCTTCAAAGTGTTGGAATGGAGTTTCAATAAATTCACCATCTAATTCCACATATATGAAGGAATTTAAATGGATGACCATATACTCTTCTTCTCCATGAACGGTGATGATTTTCCCTTGAATTGGATATTTCAGCATTTGATGCAATGTAGAGGTAACGACACCAGCATTGTGAATCCACGGTCGGCCTAACAAGCAGGAATATGAAGGGCGAATATCCATTACATAAAAAGTTGAATCAAATGTTTGGGTTCCAACTTTTATGGGGATGTCCACTTCCCCATGCACTATCCTTTTTGAGCCGTCAAAGGCTCTTACTACTATATTGCTAGGTTTCAATGTCAATCCTTCACAGTCAAGCCTATCAATAGCCTTTTTAGGCAACACATTCAGAGACAAACCGGTGTCAACCAAGACATGATCCAAAGTCATGTCTCTGCATTCGACTGAGACATGCAATGCCTCGTTATGCTTCCTCCCCCTTGGCGTTAAATCAGCATCCGAAAAACCTAAACCATTATCTATGGTCAAGCTAGCTACGCAGTCTTGGAACTGATCAGCAGATGTTTCTTGGGGTACGTGGGCAGTTTTAAGGAATTTTACCAAGGCCTTTGCATGAGCCTCGGAACATAACAATAAAGCCAGCATGGATATTTTTGATGGAGTTTGTCCCAGTTGCTCGACTACGTTGTAGTCGCTTCTTTTTATGATCTTTAGAATTTCCTCCATCTCTTTTCGGGAGGTCTCAAGGATAGCTACTGATTGTGCCTTCGTCTGGACAGGCTCAACCAGAATACCTTTACCTTGAGTCTCGGTTGACTTGGTAACAGGAATGTCAGTAGGGGTGATAATAGGGACTGTAACAGTTTTGTCAACAAGAGTATTAGCAGAGATGATTGCAAGGCTTGGAATAGCCTTTGGAGGAGCAACAACAACGGGAATGATTACGGGTCCAGAAATAGCTTTTGGAGGAGCGATTTCTAGAGAGAATACCCTTCCACTGCGGGTTATCTTACTAGTCCCTGCAATATTACTAATATCAGAGTCAATTTTCTCAGAACTTGAATCTCCAACAGCTGGCTAATCTTGCTTGATACTGTGGTAGTAGACATCACCTCCATAATTCCACGAGACGGTTTTGTCTGACGAATACGGGATTGGTTCAGGCATTGCAATTATCAAAAGAGCTACTTTAGGAACTGATGTAATTCTAACGAGTCTTTTGGTAGAGACCCTGGAAGAATTGGCGGAAATGGTCACGATGGAAACATCATTATAAGAAACAATTGGAATAGAAGTCTTCTCGAACAAAATCTCCTTGTTATCTATTAGGCATTGAACGCCTTCTTTTAACAAAGGACAGTTGGTTGGTGAGGAAAAACAGAAATGACAGCTTTGATCACAGCCTGGGAATACACCGGCATTCAACAAGTTCTTTTTTATAGTCAGGAGTGGGGTCACAAGTTCATCAACTGAAGTAACAAACATATCTTCCTCAACGGTGTTGACATCACGGTCGTGCTTGGGCATAGGGGCAGTAATAACATTGGGAATTTCTGGCGCATCGAATTCAATCTCTTTGGCTTCAAGAAGGTCTTGTACTTTGTTCTTCACAGCCCAACAGTTGTTAGTGTCATGGTCAGGATTCTCATAATGGTATGCACAACAGGCATTAGGATGATAGTGAGGAGAGGTTGTGTTAGGATTCTTTGGAGCTTCTTTCAAAGTCACTAGATTGGATCTTAACAAATGCGGCAATACTTGAGATAGTGTCATATTAATTCGGGTGAACTGTCTGACTGGTATTTCCATTCTTGGATGGTTACTTATTTGCTGAGCAGGCGCAGGTTTAGGAATCATGACAACCCCCACCATTGAATGGCGTTCAGCCCTATCTTGATTTCTCTGAGGATATACATCAATAACTTCTTTTTTCCCCAATGAATGGTTTCCTTACAGCAGCAGAGGATGCATCTTTTTGAATCTTCCCATTCTTTATCCCGACTTCTACCCTTTCTCCGGTCAATATCAATTCGGTAAAACCTGCCGATGAACTCCCAATTAAGTGATTAAGAAGGGACCAGACAAGGTGCCCAAACACATGTCTACCAACTCTCTTTCAGATAGAGGAGGCTGGACTCTTCCTGCTAAGTCCCTCCATTTTTGCGCGTAGTCTTTGAATCCCTCACTTGAAACCATGGTCATACTCTAGAGTTGAGTACAGGTGGGAGCAAGATCAGCATTGTATTGGTATTGTTTGTAAAAGGCAGCGGCAAGATCTTCCCAGTTATGAACATTGGCCCTTTCTAGTTGATAAAACCAATCAAGTTGAGTTCCAGACAGGCTGTCTTGAAAGAAGTATACCCATAAATCCTTGTCAGTGGTGTGAGGCTATATTTTCCTCACATAGGATCGGAGATGCATTTTGGGACATGAAACTCCATCATAATTGGTGAACACCGGTGCTTTGAATTTTGGAGGAATGACAATCCCAGACACTAACCCCAACTCCTCAAAGTCCAATTTGGGCACTTTTTGGATTTCCATTGCACTTAACCGTTCTTCCAGATGCTTATACTTGTTGTTGGCTGGAGGATATTGTTCTTCAGAATAATCTTCTTCTTCTTTTTCCTCTTCTGAATCAGGCTGGACAACTGCTTCCTTGCCTTTCCCATCTTGATTGTCTTTCTCACCATATGACGTTGCAAAGTCTAGGGTCCTTATTGCTTGACCTTGAAATCTTCTTCCCATATTTATAACTCCGGTTATTTTCTTTGTCTTCTTTTTCTTCTCTTCAACCAGTAAGGTCTTCAACTCTTCTTGTCCTTTGGCTAGAGTTAAGAACATCTGTTGAAACTGATAATTTTGTGCTTGGAGGTTCTTCACCGTTTGCTCGAGATCCATCTTACTGAAATAAATAGTAGAAAGATGAGGAGACTTGTTGCAAGAAACCTGCTTATGTTATGATGAATGGTAAATGCATATGCAATAATTTCAAGGATTTTAAAGATTCAAATTCGTTTTAGACAAAAAGGAAACACACGTTATATTAATAAATTAAAGCTTTAGTACATCAATGCCTTTTTGGGCAATAAAAATTCAAAAACTCTAAGATAAAAAGGTTGTACGCATCCTCTTTGGTGCAATGTAGGCATTCATAGTCTTCTCCTCATAAAGTTGCTTGGTGAGTTCCAAAACCTTCTTCTCGCTAGTGTAGAATTGGGCTTCGAAAGTATCTTGCTCCCCCTTGAGTTGTATCCAATCTCTTTGTAAGTCTTCAAGAGAGGTGGGCATGTCAGGATGTAGGACAGTTTAGGGAACATCTCCTTCCATAACAGGCTCAATGATTACCGGGAGGATGGATGGATAAGGCATCATAAGATTCTGAGCACAAGTTCGCACCATTTGAGGTAAGGCTCAAGAGGGATGGAATTCTTGTGCCTAAATGTCTTGCTATCTACCTTGTTCAACATCATCCAAGCTCGAATAAACCTCTGGCGAAGACCTTGATCGTCGTTCTCATAGTCAAATACCAAACCTTAAATGAGCATCTCATGTGGGCCATCGCTTTGGTTGTAACAAACTATCTTAAGGCTAAGCAGGGGTTGTAGGTGATACCTCCCCTAATGCCAAGTAAAGGGACATTAGGGAATTCTCCACAACGGTCGACAATAGTAACATTCTCTATAGATTGGGAACACCAATGGATATCTGAATGTTTGAGCGTCATCAACCTTTGTGACCACCTTGAACCTTGCTCGTTCTTCAATACAGATTGGGGAAGATGCATAATAAAACATCTTGCCAAGAGAGGAGTACAACACATAAGGATACCTCTTTTCCTCATGGTGCGAGTGTGAAAATAATGTAGGATGTCCCCTAGCAAGGTAGGCACTGCATTACGGGATATGAAGATTTTGACGGTGTTCATGTCTATGAGTTGGTCAGGATTTGGAAACAAAACCATCCCATTAATGATGAGAGATACAATTTCTTCAAAGGCTTGCAAGTCCAAGGAGTTCCAACAGTTTTGGGCTTTCTCAAACAAGAACTTTGCTAGGAAACCCTTGACACCACTCCTTGCTTCCCAATTAGTTGTGACATTAGATGATTGCAAGTGTAGAGCTTGAGCAATATCTTCTGGCTCTGGATCTCTTTCCGTACCATTGAAAGGTAGTTGATTGAGAATGGGAATCCACAAGAGTTGGGAGAATTCTTCCAAAGTTGGCACAAGTTGATAATCGGGAAATGTGAAGCAATGGTGTAAAGGATCAAAGAACTGAAAGAGCACCTTCATCGTGTCTTCATCAGTGTTGGAGATAACCAAGTTTAGTAGGCGACCATGTCTCTCGGTAAATGGAGAATTTTCTGGAATCCTTGAAGCTGGCTCCTTAAGTTGTGGAGGGATCCTTACAAGATTGACTTGAATGGTTTTCCTGCGGATAGAATCCATGTCCTACAAAACAGAAACAAAGATAAATCCCAGAAATCCTTGAAATAGTTAGTGCATGAATATGATGTTCATGATGTCATGTACAAGTAAATATATACAAACAAAGCAAACAAGTCCTTAGGTTTAGGCTTGCATGGAGTCTCATAGGTGAGTACCCTCTTGAAGTTTAGTTGGCTCAAAATTGTCCTAGCAATAATAACTAAGTTCTAAGGAGCTCAATATCACTGGTTTGTTTCCTTGGTCGTTGTTTCAGCACAAGCCTCTTTAATGGCGACCGAAATATCCCAAAAAACCAAACCTTAATGAGTGTAGTATCGAGTATCTACCAACTTCGAATTGCACCAAAGTCGGTCATCTCAGTACGTCCTAAAGGCCAAGTTGGTCAAATAAAGGTTCTAAAAGTTCATTAATGCTTCATGACATCACTCAACGTCCTCGTATTCTCCTTGATTAACTCAAGGGCTACCGGTACCCATAAATATGTCGCACTAATGTAGCTATTGCTTAGACCGTGTCGGTATACCCTGCACAGTTTCCACAATGTATTGCTACTTACCTATAAGGTATCCCAAATCCAGGTAGAGGATTCAAATCCAAACAAAGAACCATAATGTAAAGCATACAAGACAAATAATGAAAGCAAGTAAATGTGTTCTAACCCTAAGGTAAACCCCCTTTTAGAATTTTCTCCAACAGAGTCGCCAGTTCTGTAATACGGTGGGAGAACTGACTTGGTTGTTTTGCGTTTGATTGCAAATATTGTGGTTAGCAAGAGTCGCCACCGACTTTTCTTTTATCCAAAAGGAAAGGTGAAAAAGCACAGGAAAGACCTTTGAGATTATTTCTTGAGTTCGGGGGTAGATTATGAAAATGGAAGGTATTAGAACCCTTTTCATCCATGGTTTTCCACGGGCTCTTAGTTACTTTCTAGATCACTTGCTTTTGTTTGAAATTGTGCTTTGTATGGTTTTTGAAAGCATTTTGTAAAGAGGCCATTGTTTTAGGCAAACTTTGTAATATTTCTCGTTCGTAAGAATGTATACAAAGTTGTTGATCTTTTGAAAATGTTTTCAAGTTTGTAAGATGTTTTGAAAGTGTAGGTGTTTATTTTGAAAATAGCAAGGATGTTTTGTTTTGAAATGGAGCAAGTAACTAGGAACATTCTACCTAATTAAAAGTCTTTCATGTTTATTTCCTTTTCCTTTGACATTGTTATCTTACCATTGATTTGTTAAGTAACCCTATCTTTGGATGTAAACGGGATGGGCGTGGGTCATCGTATAACCATGATTAGAAATGTTGCAAGGTATCTTAGCATTCTCTTTTAGGGACTAAGATCATTTGAAAGGCAACTTGGATAGCGTCATCGAGGGACTATGATCTTGTATTTTGCTTGTTTTTGCTAAGATACCTCACATGCGTAATATGGCCATTTAGTAAGGCAGCCAAGTGGATTTACCCTAGCGGTGCTTGTGTGAAAGTGTATTGTTTTTCATGCTTGGTTTTGTCTTTGATTAGGGTTTTCTAAGCATTGGTTTTAGTCTTTCCATACAAATCCTAATTACTAGCATTTGTATATAAAGCGATAAATTGCGGAATTTAAAATTACTACGCTATTACAATACTTGTGGGAGGGGGTGTACAAATTATAAATGGGGATTGCAAGAAAATAAAGCCTAATTATCTATTACAAGCATATTGAATTTATACAAGAATTGAAATAAATAACGCACAAAAATTAATAAATATACAAAATGTAAAATAAATGGATATTTTGTTTGGATTTTTTTAGGAAAAGGGATTTTGTTTTAACCTAACTAATTAAAAGAAAATAATTAATTAAAGTAATAAAAAGTAAACCTAAATTTACTAGGAAAAGAAATTAAATAAAACCCTAATTAATATATTAATTAAAAAAAATTAGGTTCATGAGGAGAATATTTTTTGGTTTTTTTGTCTTTAAAAATCATTTATAGTATTATAAAATATTTTTGGCCTTTTTATCTTTTAAAATAATGTATTTAAATTGTGTAAAAAGAAAATAATGAAAACCCTAGTTTTTAATTAAATTTACAAAACAAATAGTCAAAATAAATAAAGTATGATTAAATAAAATAATTTTTGTGTGACAAAAAATAAATAAACTATGTCAAAATATAAATCTACTATTTTTTATATTTTTTCTGATTTTTTAGTATTAAATATAATATTTAAGAAAACAAATAAATAAATTAAGAAAAAGAAAATAAAACTGGGCCAGGGTGTAAATAACCAGCAAGGGGTTAGCAACAAGAAAAAAAACAATAAGGCCCAAGGGAGGCCCATGCGCCTGCCAGAAAGAAAGTCAGAATGCAAAAAAAATGTGAAAAATCCAAAAGGGTACCACTGGGGCTCGAACCCAGGTCCCTCAAGTCACAGGTGCGCGCTTCTACCACTGGGGTGGCTATACATCCGTTTATATAATCAAAACAAAAAATATATGATAATAAACAAGTCCATGGCCTGAACTTCATCTTCAACCTCACGCCCAGCCAGAGCCTTTGTATCTTATTCAAATCTCAACAAAAATGAAAACGGTAAACATGAAACTTGTAGCAAATTTCCTCACGATTTCAGAAATGCAAAGCAATAAAATTATAGATCAAAGATAATCATAAATTTTAATGGCCCTAATCTGAACCCTAAAAATTTCAGAAACTTCAATCTTAAAATTCTCTAAGCTCAAACAAAATTAATGAAAACTATGGACATGGTTGGCTTTAGGGCAATGATATCTACATTTTTCATTCACAAATAAACCATTAATGATGACTGTATAAAAAGTTCCAAAGTCAGAAAACTTACCTTGCAAGAGGGTATTGTGTTTGGAGTTTGAGAAGCTTTCAGTGAGTTCCAAGGATTGGGTTAGCTTTCTCAAGTTCCCAGGAAGCTAATAGGTTGCTTAGCTTGAGCTGAAAGTGTCTGAGGAGTTCTGGAGAAGTCAAGGTGCAAGGTGCTGTTTTTGAAAATGGTGGATGTTGATGGAGGTTTTACAGTGGTGTTGCATGTGTTGGGATTCTTTGTATATGTTGTTTAGAAGCTTTTGAAAGTAAAAGGCCAAGAAATGCACGAGTAAATTTGGAGATTGGCTTCAAAACTCAAAAATGACAAGTTTTGAAGTGTTTTTGGTGATTATATGATCTTGGTGTTTTCAGGGCTTAAGCATGCCTGGGATTTGTGGCAAACGGCTTGTGTATGTATAAGCAAAAAGGTTTGAGTGGTTTTGAAAGTCAGAAGTACAAGTTACAAGCTAATTGCTAGGTTACTTGATTTTGAAGAAAAGTGGGAAAACAAGTTTCAAGAGGAGGTACAAGCATGGGCTGGGTGATTGTAAGTGTCTAAACCATTTATCTTGTGTTATGAGACATGTATGATCAGAAAAGAACAAGTGCAAGGCTCAAGAACAAGTTTTGTGCAAAAAGCCACTTTATCAAAATGGCATTGTGCACTTTCTTCCCAAAATGGATATAAAGCATGGCCTTGCATTGAATGCTTGAAATGAGACCTCTAACAACTGTGCAAGAAATTAATTATGGAGTGATTAACAAGTTTTAGGCCTAAAAAGTAGAGGTTATGCAGCATAAGTTTGAATTTTGAATTTGTTCATCACAAAATGACTTGTAATTCAAGTGATAAAACCCTAACTTCATCTATTCGATTCTCCCTACTCAAAAATGATCTCAAGGAGTTCTTGGACATTTTGGAAAGCTTGTAATGTTATCTATAACTCATCTTTGAATCACTTTTGAAAATTATTCTTGGAACTATATGAAAAAGTTCCATGAAGTTGGATCAAAATCCTGACCAAATTAGGGCAAAATTTCACTAAGTGTTTTGTTTCATGACCATGTATTCTTAAAATTATAACTTGAGATCCAAGAACTTTTGGAAGGAGTTGTGTGAAGAAAAGTTGTATATTTCATGGAGATCTACAACTTTCATGTTGGAAGTTTCTTCTGAATCATCTTTCATCGTGGTGAAAATTTTGCTCAAAGTTGTGAAAAAATAAGAAATTTTCAACACTTAGAAAAATTTCTAAGTTTAGAAATTTTAACTTTTCAAAATGAAATCTTGAATTTTTTATTTATTGATGAATAATTTTCACATTTTGACATAATTTGATGAATTGTGATCTTTGACATTTGATTTAGACCAAAAAGTCAAAGTTTGACTTTTCAGTATACATTTGACTTTTGATCAGTTAATTGAAAATTCATCTGTCAATCCATTGAACTTGAGCAATGTTTTGAGCCATGTCATTAGGTAAAAATGATGCAATTGGACTCTTGAGATCATGCCTTAAACCAATTTATCATTTTCTAGGTCAAAAATCAGAAATTGCCCTTTCCCAGTCAAAACCCTAATTTTGACCATTTTGCCCTTTTGAAGATTTGATCAGATTTCTTGAGGAATTGTGGTAAAAACTTGATCAAATGATACATATGAGTTTAAAGTGTTAATGTGGATAAAAAATTATGAAGTTTGACTGTAAATTGGCCATAGTTGACTTTTTATCCAATACAACTGATGTTTAGGTCAACTGCTCAATTGACTGAGCAAAAGTGTGATCCAAAACTTGAAACTTGACATGAGTAATCTTGAGGGTCCATCATGGTCCATGAAAGTCATATGGGGCATTGGAAGTTCAAAAATCCACGTGCAAACTCAAACCCTAATTTTGGTCATCAGTGCTTAAGGAGGTGTCTTGAGCTGATCAACCCTAGTGCAGTCTTGAGTCAAAGGAGATCTTATGATCAAATTCTTGATAAATGAGAGGCAAAATTTTGTGGTACAACACACGCCTTATGCCCAAAAGCACGCGTGATTTCAAACCAGTTGTTGGTTATCAGACGCGTCATCATCTTCTCCGCTGGACTATTGTTTTAGAAAACAACATTTTACCTACGGACACCAACTGTAACTACAACCCTGCAAATCTCAAAAATTAATGTCGGGCATAATAATTCAATTCCAAGTATACAGATCAACTCGTTTTGATCTCACGAGTATGATGGCATCCCTCTTTTGCCTTGATTTTACCTGCATCAAAAAAACCCTAAAACACGGCCTCAAACCCTAACAATGGCAACTATCAGTATATGCGATGAAACTCTTAATTAACCATACCAATACGTTCTAAATGATGATGTAAACAAGAAAGCATGCTTAGAAATTATTTATGATGCATAAATTTACAGAATCAAATTCAAAAAATATGACAAACCGTGACGCTGTAAAGTGATGATTTTTGGATCTTTCACGCGTGCAAATAATGCTGCTAGCCTCAGGAGACATCCAGGAGTGGATTGGTGGTCTTGAATCACCTTGAATCGTCTTGTGGAATGAAATTTGATCCTAACTTTTTTGCCAAAAAACTGAATTTTGTTTGATGCTTTTCACGACCAAAACCCTTCTCCTTTTACCTTGGCTGCATTGTGTATATGTAATAGAGTGTATTAGGTCAACAAAAAAAACTTGAATCTTGAAATTTATGGAGAAAAGATCTTGATTGTTCAATGCATTATTTGTTTCCAAAATAAGCCAAATCATGCCATTCTTGCTCCAATCATCCTTGATACGATTTGATCCTGTTATGCCAGCATATATCATCCCCATTCAATGCCAAAATCAATCCAAAAGCAATTTACAAGATTTATTTTGATTTTATTTGATTTTATTTGAATTTTAAATGAATAAAATCACAATAAATCAAATAAATAATTTAATGAGACATGGATTGGTTCATAGGTCGTGGGTCATGTTAGGAACAAGGTACACGCATAAAAAGTTGGGCCCATTTGAAGAAAAAGGCATTTTGGGCATGGTTGACTGTGCAAATTTCCAAAAATGGCCAACTTTGACAATGCATATCTCTCTAAATTGTGACTCTAAGAGGGTGTTATTGGACTTTTTAGGAATCCTAGGATGTCCTTTAAACAACCATTTTGGTTTCATATCAATTGGATCTTCCATGTTCATGTAAGAAGCTTTAACCCAAAAGGTGTTTTTATTGACTTTTTGAAATGACCTGTAATGTGTGAATTCATATCTTTTCATGAGTGCATTTTTTGAACTTGAGGGATGAAAATGAGTTGTAGGGAATTACATCCTATTCAAAGTGAGCCTTGTATGGGAAATTTCTGATAAAATATGAGAAAGTTATGCCTGGTCAAAGTTTGGTTGACTTTTCCTACAAAAACCCTAATTTACAACTTTTGAGTTTTGATGAATTTGGGGAATTCCTTGTGGAATCATGGTTAACCCTTTATAAAATGATGGATATTGCTTCAAAATGTTGATGTTGACCAAAAATCTTGAAGTTTGACTGTATGTGAGCCACAATTGACTTTTGACCTAGTACAATTGATTTTTAGGCCTCTGAGCAATTGACTGAGCAAACTTTTTGTCCAAGGCATGAGACCTGACATGGATGTTCTTGAGAACATATTAGGAACATGGAAAAGATTTGAGACCTTTGGAGTTCACCCATCTTGATGAAAATGGAAACCCTAGTTTGAGGTTCATTGTCTTAGGAGAGCATTTGCCTGATCAATCCTTGGGCATCCTTGGGCAAGTTAAGGATTTCAATGAACATATGTTGAGTAAAATGGGAGGGAAATCTTTGGGTTACAACACCCTGTATGTGTTATGTAGCCTTTTTGTCGAAGATGGAGTTACATCTTGGACACAACATAACTTCAGACTTATTCTTCTGGCATCGTTGCAGAAAATCAGCCAGATTCTCATTCTCTTTAGGAAATGTAGTTTTATTCACTTCCTCTTGTCTAATGGCTTCCTCTGAAGCCTTTGCCTCAAATACTTCAACCATGTTAACTTCTACGTTGCTCTTGGCAGCGAGATTCATCTTTTGCAGTTTGGCTTCAAGGTCCTCTGTCGAACCTTTGACGACAGGCAAATAAGAACCTACAGTAGTCCTTTTGTTTGAGTCTTCAGTAACTCCTTTGTTTAGGCCTTCAGTAGCCTTTTTGTTTAGGACTTCAATAGCCTTTCTCACCCCTTCGACAGTCTTTTTGGAGATGTTCCCAATGAAACTTCCAAAAACCGGCTTATTGACGAAGTCTTCAGAAGCTTCAACCATGTCAATGCATGTTGGTTCAGCATAGTGGGCATCGACTCTCAATGGGTTTGCATCAATTTTCATTGGAGGTTTGTCAGCAAATTTGAGTCTGCCTTCTTTGATCGCTCCTTGAATGAGATCCCTGAAAATAAAACATTGTGAAGTTTTATGGCCCAAAAAATTATGATACTTACAAAAACCTCTTTTCTTTCTTTGTTCTAAAGGAAGCATTTTTGCCCCTGGGGCACTACCATTTGGCCATCTTTAACTAACAAGTCAAATATCTCGTCACATTTTGTGATGTCGAAACTATATGTTTTCTTTGGGAATCTATCACTGTTCTTTTCAGTCTTAGTAGGATTCTTCCCATCTGAAGGCACTAACAATCTACAAGAGTATGGGGGGCCTTGTTTTAACTCTGCTAGATCTATTTTGCTTTCTTCGACAACTATAGGATCACTAGATGTCTCTGGATCGTCATTATCCATTTTGACATAGGCTACCCTTTCTCTTCGATGAGTCTTAGATGTTTTAGCTTTTTCAATTTTAATACGTTCTACCTGTCGAACTCTATCGGCCAATTGGGCCATATCCCTTAGGTATTGGGTATCTAGTTTTTTCCTAATAGAATAATTTAGGCCCCCTGTTGCCATTTCGACCAATTCATGCTTATGCACTTGCGTAAAGCATCTGGCTTTGAGCAGTCGAAATCTATTTAGATATTCGTCTATTAGCTCGGTGAATCTTATTTTCACGCTAGCCAGTTCTTTCAGACTTATTTTTGTTTGTCCCATGTAAAATTGTTCATGGAACAATCTCTCCAATTGATTTCAATAGTGGATCGAATTGGCTAGGAGGGTGGTAAACCAAGTAAAAGTGTTTTTAGTTAGAGAACTTGGGAAGTATTTAATCTTAAGGCTCTCGTTATTTGATATTTCCCCAGCTTCTATCAAATATCTCGCTATGTGTTCGACAGTAGACTCTGTCGTATCCCCTGAAAACTTAGTGAACTTTGGAACTTTCCATCTAGGGGGTAAATTTGTTTGCAAGATATACTCTGACAACAGGGATGTAAAGTTTGACCTATGAAAGCCAATGTTCATTCCGTTTTGTATTATGATTCTTTCTATCATGGCTGTCAGATTATTATCCGTTCCATAATTATGGTGACGAACTTGTTGTATCAGTTCGTCAACATTTTGGTTTCTATTTACCACCATTACACCTTAATCACCATCTCTAGGAATATGTGGGGGAAATCTGGGTATTTCGACCCTAGGTTGTTCGATTTCCACTTTGTGGTTCCTCCTATCTAGTTGTGGATTTTGGTTAATGGTTATGTCTTCTTCTAAGACTATACCTTGATTCTCTCTCATAGGTGCTCTTTGGGGTTGTCGAATAGGTTGGGGGACCCCAAAAAATTCAGTCATGCGCACCATCTACACTGACATTTGTTGGTTTGTCTGGGTGGTATTTTGTATTAGAGGGTTCAAAATTGTACTCAGAGTTTGGGCCAACATTTGTACCATATCATGGTTGCTTTCATCCATCAGTTGCCTCAAAATTGTTGTGGGAGCGTTTGTAAGGCTTGGTATTGCATGGGATACCCCTCCTAAGAGTTGGTTTCTACCCAAGTTCGCCATACCAATCCCAGATCCTTGTAATGGCGAAGATGCACTTACCAAAGGTTCTGAAAATGTAGACGCATCATTCATAAGACTAGCCATTTCAATAGTTGGCATGCCATAAGGTTGGTCTCGACCCATCCAGGCTGTCGAAAATCCTGGGGGAACGTATGGTCGATATCCTGGATTCACCCTTGGTGGGGGTGTTCCTGAGGGACCTCTAGGACCTGCATACGAAAGCATTTGTCCTGTTTGGGTTGCTGTTAATATTGGTGTTGAACTAACGGTTGATGAGACAATTTCACTAACGGTTGGTATAATCGTTGTTCCTGTAGTAATTGGTGGAGGTATTTCTCCATTATTTGGCTGATTAGCCATATTACTTTCACTATTTCTCTTTCTATTTGTACACTCGTTGGTGGTTAATTTACCACTTCTTAATAGCATGCAAGACTTCGTAAAAGAAAGGAAATTATGCAAAGCATTTATGTTAAGATAAACAAGCAAAAAAGAAACAAAAACACAAAAATATAAAAATTAGCAATGTCCCACTGGGTGTGCCAATCTGTTCACCGTGTTTTTCGGTAAACAAACGCTGATCTTCCAAAAAGGGTAAATTTTTGGTTACTCGCAGGATCGATCGGTTTGATCCTAAGACATATGCTAATTTTTGCCGTTGTTTGGGCATAAATGCTAATGTGAATGAAGAACACATGTTCGACTGAGAAAGGTTGAGATTTGAGAGGAGTTTGAGTGCAGAAACTAAATAGAAAGAGGGTTTGGGAAGAGTTCAAGTGCAAGAATCTGGGAAAAAGTGCAAGTAAAGTGCAAACAAGATAAAAAGACAAGAAATGTAAAGAGAAAAGTAAAAGACTTTGATTATAAAATGTGGTGTTTCAAACGTACATTTTTAGTATTCTTTCTCACGCAGCGGGTACTTGAATAGTATTGAATAATTTGTACGATCAGTTCAACACACGGAAATCTACATAAACTTCCTATATTTATACTAAAACTAGGTAACCGTCGAGGAGTTACCTTGCTCTAGGATGAAGACAAGTGTCTTTTGCATGTGCTTCGACCTCTATCTTCATGCCACGTTGCTTTTCTCAACTGCTAAGCGAACTGCTTTTCCCTCCTTTCTTCAGATTCAAAATCACCTGTTGCTGATACGAGGTTTCCTTCTAGTCGAAGGCCCTGGAACCCTTTCAGTCGAAGGATGTAAGAACCTTTTGGTCGAAGATTCATTTTAACTTAGAAATTTCTCTAAGTATTTTTCCAGTCTGTCGAAGTATTTTCAGCTTAGGTTTGTTCAATCTATTTTTGGCCCATAAGGCTAATTTGTTGGGGGTGTCAAATTTAGGAGCTAACAATAGCGTAGGATTTAATTTCCGCACTTTATATTTCCTGTACATATATTAACTGTTTAGATGTATGCTAATAGGATTGTATGGCAAGAGATCAAAAATCAAACATTAGCAAAACCTAACATCAAGGTAAATAATTGAAACAAAATACAATGCACATGCGCACCTTTAGGATACTCCCACTTTGGCTGCCTTCGGAAAATAGTCACAACTTTCAAAATGTGAGAGATTTTAATGGCTACCCTCCAATTTAAAGATCACAAGTCCCTCGATGACCCTCTCGACGTTTCCTCGATAAGGTGATCTTAAAACTCTAGGGTAGTTACTAAGGTTTCTTTCCCAATTGCCTTTGTGACTATAAACGTCCCTTTGAATGTCCCTCATACATCCAACGATAGGGCTACCTACTCACTAATAGTAGGATAACACTGTCTAAAGGAAAAGAGGAAAATAATGACCCTTTCGAGTAAAAATAGATAGTTGTTAGATGTTTGCTCAAAAACAAACTTTTTCACATACACAAAACACTTTCAAAAACATTTTCAAATGCTTTATTAACATTCTTGAGGACTGATACAAGAGTTATCATAAAACAAATCTCCGCACTAAGCCACTTTTAAAAATACTTTTCAAAAACACACAAAGTACAAGGTATTTTTTCAAATGAGCTAGAATCTAAGAGCTCATAGATAACTATGGATGTAAAGGGTGCTAACACCTTCCCTTTCCATAATCTATCCCCCTTACTCAGAAAACTCTCGAAAGGACTTTTTTTGTTCTTTTCACCCTTTCCTTTGTTGGATAAAAAAAAGTCGGTGGCGACTCTTGCTTACCGCAACATTTGCGAATACAAATGCAAAACCAATATAAGAGTCGGTTCTGCCACCGTATCACACCTAGCGCGCGTGACTTGCCTTGTGCTGGGAAAATGGCCATTTGAGGCTCAAAATCTTAAACATCATATCTTTCTCTACACATAACCATTTGAGATGATCTTTGAATGAAAAGTACAGAGAAAACTTCAATCTTCAACTTTCATGTTGCTAACTTTTTTATTTGAGTCCAAATGGTCATTCAAAAATGGACATGAAGGAGTCTTATTTTTGCATTTTTAACTAAAATTTTACTAAGTGTCTAAAACTTCCAAACTTCATAACTTTTTTTTTCTTTCATTTTTTGAACTTGTGGCCTCTCCTACAAAGTTGGAGAATTTAAAGAAAGAAATAACATTTATAATTAAAAAAAAACTTATGTTATAAAATTATCTTCAATAAATTAACAACCCCATTTTTCATACAAGTCATTTTCTATTTTATACAACCAATCATTGCTATACTTACATTACATATACACTCATTTAATTCTTATATTACATATACACTCATTGAGTTATTTTGTCCCAATCACTTTCAATTGAACTATATTTCATAGTCCATATTATGTTCTAATACAACACTTAAAAAATCAATCACTCCGAAAAATCAATGAAATGGGTTCAAAATCTACATTAGGCTCTTTTATGCCCATCTGCACAAAAAAACCAGTGAGATGACTTCAATTTTGCATAGTGCTCTTTCTGTCTTCATGCCTCTTTGTCTTTATGTTGTCAATAACTTTGTTGTTTTCCCTTATTAACATAGAAACATGGCAATCTCAATCACCATAAATTCAATTGCAACTTTACCACAATAATGTCTTCTTCATTATAACTAATTCTGCAAAGAAAAAAATATAAACGATTCAATCAGAATAATAAACTACAAGTACCAACAAAAGATGAAACAAAGAGAAAATACAATAATTTACCAATTTCCGTGAAGATTATCATTAAAACTCACTATTTTCATAATCTATTATCACCGCAATACTTTTTTTATTAATAAAAAATATATAAATATTTATAGTTATTAATGGTATTTGTAAATATTTATAATTATTAGACATATTGAATTTACAATATCGATGATTTGCTCTATAGTTATTTTTAAATATTTTTAATTATTAATAATTTTATAATAATAATTATATATCAAAAACAATCAAACCTCGTCGAATGATCTAAAATATGAATGAACTTATTTATTTGGAGGCACGAGTCTTTTATTAATGATATCATTGAAATTGTAAAGTAACTTATAATTTGAGAAAAATATTTTAACAAAATGACTTTTATAATTAGGACCGGCGTAGTACAACACAATACAATGATACTCAATATTAACTAAGATAAAATCAAGCACTATTGCATACATAAAGTTCAGAATACATAAAACCAAGTGAATCTAAATTTTATTACTATCATGTGATACAAAATGGTCTGTTAAACAAATGTCCAACACACAAATATATGATTGTCTGATTCTTCTCCATCTCTTCCAAATCGTTACAATTTCCCATACTGCATGATAAAATAACAAAATAAGTGCATAGAATTTAAAGAGCGGTCATTAAAAAAAAATCAAATATAAACATTTAGTCAATGTAATGTAACTAGAGAAAAATAAAAAATTTCTAACCTTATCATAAAATTCTTGTATCTCCTCTTCTGTAAGACATTCCTCGTCTTGATTGTCTTCCTTCCATCCAAGTGAACGCAGGAATGCGATTTCTTCTTCTTCTGAACTCAAAATAAAGTTGGTGCTACATTGTTGCTCTTCATTAATTGAATCTCTAGAACTTGGAGCGGTGCAGCTTATAATGTCATTCTCCTTCAAGACACGAGACGCGTTGTTTGAGGAACTCTTCCTTGAGAGATTCTTAAGGAAATCACTTCTACTCTGGGTTTGAAAAGTAGGTCTCTTCTCCAATGTTTTCCATGCAGAAGGAGTTGAATTACTTGTACTCCTAAAAGATAACACTCTTTTACCAACAACATTATTAGTCTTTTCATTCATTATTTGTGAATTGCTTGTATCAAACCAATTATGCACCATTCTTCCAAAACTATTATATGATCTTAAAATACTTAAAAAATTTTCCACTATGATCTGAAACATAGAAAAATACTTGAAATTATTAAAACATTTCATAGTGATTTTTTTAATAAAAACCTAGAAATTTTAACACACTATTTGACATTAATCAAATTCTGGGATAGAAAATAATCACTATCAGTATTTGAAACATGATTTAATGGTATATGTAGTTGAAAATTAAACAAATTCCCTGAGATCAAAATTAAGCCAAGGAAGTCACAGAGAATTGATAGAAAAACTTTGAATCGTGCATATTAATATTTGATTCATGGATTTTTATAGTGAACGGGAACAACAATAGATAGAGAATAATCAGGTATAAGGATTTTTTCGATTAAGTTTCGGAGTTAAATCCGGAAGAAGAAAAAACTAGGAAAGTTTTTTTTAATTATACGTGTTATTTCTTTCTTTTTTGTCAAATGTTATTAGAATTTAAGGTAACAACTTGGGTATTTAAAGAAATCAATTCTTCCTTTCTATCATCTTGTGTTTGGTTGCTGTCAAAATAGTTTTTATGGGTTTTGTCCGGGTCTGGGTGAGTGCGGTTTAGGAATGGTCTTATGGTGGTTATTTTTGTCAATTTTTGGCTAAAAAGAGGGAGAAAGGTTCCGTTGTTGTTCTTCTTTTAAGTCTGGAGTCTGTTCACAGTTGTTTTGCAAGGATGTTGGATATGTTACTCGTACCTAAGTCTGCTATCTGAGTTTGCTCTTTGTTATGAGTTTTTTTTGTCTTATGATCTAAGTTATGAACACAGTTGTGTATTGTGTTCTGAGTTACCCGAAGCTGGAATCTGCACCCCTAAGTCCTCATCTCGATAGTTCAGGTTGATGTTTGGTTTCTTCTTAAGGGTTCTCTTATGCCTCCTGAGAGGAATATTTATCCCCCTGTTGCAAGTAAAGGTTCATGGGTTGGGGGGAGTGACATATATCTTCTTTCTCATGTAAACCAAATGACTTCAGTGATATCTTCTTCTTTCATCTTGGGTTTACTGTGTTGTAATGGAATTGTTTGGACTGCTGTGAAGTGATGTCAGGAATGATGACCTTACATCACTTAGATTGAGAATGTTATTTTGCTAGGTTGTTGTGCTTAGTAGCTTCTGTAGACTAACTCTCTGGTATTTATTTTTATTGCTAATGTCTTAAATTGTATGATGTTTCTGGTGACTGTATGATCTCTCGTGGGCTTCTGCTTTTTGTTACTGAAATCTGAATTGTAATTTGTTTATTTGTTTTAGCCAAAATTTGTCAAAGGGGAGATTTTTAATTCTATATTTTTATGATTGAAATTAATTTTGTTAAACTTAATTTGGCAGCAACATGTTAAATATGATGTTCTATACTTGCAAAGAGAACATGTTGGACACGATGTCCTATCCAGTTTATCCAACATCTTGTATATTACATATGTACTCTTGGATTTATTTAGTTTTAATAGATCTTGAATATTTTGGAAATACTAGAATATTATATTTGGCATCCAAGACTGAGGAATCAGAGATTCTATGTGGATTTAGAAGATTAATTTGTTTGTCTAAATGTTGAGACATTTTAGGAAACATATTATAAAAGTCTTATTTTTATGCAGAAGATTCTGCAGATTTTCAGCAACTGTCCTGCTGCATTTTTGAAGCTCAAATTCAGCCAAACATTGCTTATAAAAGGAAGACTCTAAACCTAAAGAAGATTCGAGCCACATATGCAAAATTGTAAATTATTAGGGTTTCGTCTGTTCATTGTTCATTATGAGCCACTCTTGTATTGTTTTATGCTTGGGTTGGAATGTTAGTTAAATTGTAATTATGAATCACTCATAAGCTTTTAAGCAAGAGTGAATTATGTTTATTGAAGTGTGTCTCCTTCTTGATTGTCTTGTTGTTTTATCATAGGTTGTATGATTGAGGGAAAGTGATAAGAGTCTCATACATAGGTGTGTCTTAGGTAGAAATATAGCACGAGTAGTGATTAAGTGAGAAGTTATATACGGGAGAGTTTAGTTTCGAATTGATACTATTTAGTGGATTTTCTTCCTGGCTTGGTAGCCCCAGATATAGATGTTGTTGTACACAGAACTGGGTTAACAATTATGTGTGTTCCTTCACTTTTTTGCACTGTTTGATTATTATACCTTGTCATTATGTTTATGTTTAGAGAACATTGTCTCGACATCTCTTAGGACATCTAAGATCTGAATACTAGAATTTCAAATATGACTATAGTACTAGGTTATCGCTTTTGAGCGGTAAACATAGCAATAATTGAATCACATAGTTCCTTCCATGAATCGATGCTCTTGGATGGAAGGGTTTTAAACCAGGTCATAACAGCTCCCTTAACTGTCAATGTGAAGAGCTTGTCTTTCACAATCCCTTTCGCGTGTTAATAATCCAATCAATTGTCCACGTGTTTGACGTGTTCGTACAAATCCCCCATGTTTTCGTAACTCTAGTTTTGGGGGATTTTCGAGAGACCTCGAGATCCTGATGTTAAGAACGAGGATGAAGAAGGAGTTCTTCTTTCACTCATATGCTAGAGTGTCCGCGTTGTGCCTTCGTCTTCTCCAGGAGTGGTGTGCTAGTGATCTACGAGGGTTGCGGACCTCTAGTGGAGTATGACTACCACTTCTTCTACGGAGCACGGTGGGTGTGTATAATGTCCTTTATTTCAGTTACAACTTGTTGATCTCGAGATTGCTCAGTGTAGTGAAGATCCATTTATTGGATTTGATTGCGACACGAATCCTTGATTGTTGTGTGAATTTGTTTCACGCATGGTGCTAACTCTCAAAGGGGTGCACTACAGGTTCTCTCTAATCATGAGTATCCTGAGTAAACATTTTTCAGCAGATCGGTAGCTCCTTGCCTACTTAGGTTAGTTTGTAATTGATGAATATTTTGGAGCATCTATTATCTTGGTATTAACGGCTACGATGGAGGTTGCTTTGAAGGTCGGCTTTGGAAAAGTTGTTGCAGAGGTTGGAAAAATTAAAGTGTTTGGAACGTTCCCCGCTCAACCCTCGGGTGAACAAAACCTTGTTGCGCATGAACGAATGGAGATGTCACTAAAACTGGATCATCTTCTACAAGAGGAGGAGTTGGAGTCTTGTTAGCTTCAGCAGTCCAAGCAGCGGCGTGACATTGAGCGAAAGATCTAGTAGTATTCGATGTCACCATGACTTTGCAAGTTTAATATCTGATTCATTCGAGAAAGATATCGTTGTTTACTGAGAACAAGATCGATGATGTGAATCTTTGTGAAGAAACATGGGTTTTTCATGGAAAATTTAAATAAATCAACAACCGATTCTCACAGGCGGAACCACTGTTCTGTTCAGGAACTAGAGATAGTTTAACAAGTGATGTAATATAACTCAGATGTGACATATCAGGCTTTTGGTGTGGTGGATCGGGCTTCCGGTGCGGTAGGGAGAGTTTAGACCTATAAGGTTAGTGCTCCAATACCTAAGTCAATGAATGAGTGAGAATATATTGAATACCTGAGAAGCGGCCTTTATATGGTATGGGCGGTTAAAACAGTCTGTGTGATTTAATGCCTTGCGCGAGTTGTCGTTCGATCAGATCCAAAGACGAGAGATTTGATGGAGGACGTGATCCTGTGTCCTCGACAGGTGCTAGGGTCCACATGTTTCCTACGTTATCTTCTTCAACACTCGTTACTGGACCTTCTTCATGGACCTTGCAGGCTGTCCAAAACAACAATTATTCTTAGTTCATCTTCACAAAAATTTGGCAGCCGAAAAAATGCACATTCACACATTCAAGATGTTAAAAATTCGATTAACATTTAACATTTAAACAAAATACATATTTTAATGTTATTTTATAATTTAAAATACTAAGTTTATACATTTGAACGGTCCGATCTGGATGAAACGGTAAAAAATATTCCAAATACATGAACGCTTTTCTCTCAAAATGAAGGGAAACTGGTTCATTTCCACATCGGTCAAAACAAAATGGCAACATTTGATGGGTATTGTGTAACCTTCTGTCACGAATTGGTCTACCATGAACTGATTACTGAAGTATTAACAATGTTTAAAAACACGAGCTACAACTAATTTAGTTTCTATAACTTGTTAACAAGACTTGAAAGAAAACTCATGATCCTTCAGGCAGTTACAGGGATATGAGAAGTGGTTTGATTTCGCTGGATGTGTGAGTTGAGTGTCTGCCCACTGCCTGGTTACGAGAATTGGGCAGTATATAGGGGTGTACATGGATCAATAACCAAACCAAATTGAACCATATATATGATTTGGTTTGGATCTTAAAACTACTTCATTAAAACTGGTTTATATTTCTAAAACCGGTTTATATGTGGATCGGTTTGGTTTTGAACCGGTTTCTCACAAAAACCAATTTTTAAAAAAAAAATCAATTTTAAACTGATTTTTCTAAAAATCAGTTTTTAATTTTCTTTAAAAAATCAATTTCAAAATCAGTTTTATAAAAAATCAGTTTCAAAATCAATTTTATAAAAAAATCAGTTTTAAAACCAATTTAAAAAAAAAAAGTTTTATATCAAATTTTTTATTTTTATTTTCAAAAGTTCTAAAATTATTTTATGTTAAAAACACTAATTTAAAAAAAAAAATTGGTCATTTCTCAAAATATATAGTCATTAACAATTTTAAAACATATGATATGTGATTTTACCTTAAGATATAGTAAAGTAATTTGTCAAAAATTATGGTAGCAGAGCCACAATTCATTATTTGACATAAGTAAAATAGTTGGTGAATTCTTTGACACAATATTTGTTGATTATATAGGAAATGTACAACATCCTTCACTAATTCACAAAACTAACAAGATTTAAAATCTTAAAGTTACATTGTAAATTTATAGAGGTATCAAGAGCCAGATTGTCTTTAGCAACAGAATTTCAGAATCTGTCTGTGGCATCGACACTTGCAAGGACAGTTGTCTCCTCTGTTTGCATGTATAATCTTTAGTTTGTTAGGACAGTTGTCCCACTTCTGTAAACTAACGCCTAATAATTGTATACATAGTAGAAGGCACAAGCATTGAGACTTCAGAAATTACATAATACAGAACTTTACAGGAAAAAGAAACAGGGAAAAAGATGTACCAGTGTGACGTGTGGTATCCTCATCATCACTTCCCTCTTCTGCGATGTTGTCCTAGAAAATTTTAAATTACACAAAACTTGATTACATACCTAAAATGCAAAAAAATAAAATAAAAAAATAAAAAAAAAAACTTAGACAACATCACAACATATTAAAGGCAGGAGATGAGTAACAAAACCTGCTCCTCAAAATGCTTTAAGAGCTGCGATACTCTTTTCTTTTCAAGCTTGCGGCTTTTATTAACCCATGATGAGATCTCGGAAGCTGCTTCAGATTGTTTATTTGTTCTTGTTTCTTTCATCCTATCTAAAATAATAAATTAAGAGGATATTGTCAGAACAGAATGGATTTTATAACCGTAAAAGTGCAATGTTTCAGAATATTAGAGATCAAAATAAACAAACAAGTTGATAATAGAAACTCCAGCATAAAAACAGTCTAAATTTGAACATATATATTAAGCTGGTGATGGATGTATTTTCTTTGGAGGCCATGTATGCTTGCACTTCTTTAAAGAGAAAAGAACAATATAGTTAAAATAAGTATTTTTTATCTTTAAAGAAAACATGCTTCTCAAAAAATTAGAAAAGAAGCCAATTTAAGTGCTACTCTCAGAAGCAAGAAAGAGTAAGTTATCAATAAAAATTATAAAAAATACATTGCTTAGCATGGTAACTCATGGCTGGTTGTCATTTCATAGATCTGCCTTATTTTCACATTTATCATTACTCTGCCAATGTTTTTATTTTCAGTCATTGGAGACTTTTAATAGTTCTCATCTTTCCTGGTCTTTGGTTGTACTCAGGAATGGCTTTTATTCTATTGGTGTTACAATGGATTTTTTTGTCCAACAAGATTACCTTGTGATTAGAATTTAGATGGATTTGCATCCTTACAGATTTACAAATCTTCCTGGAACAATGAGTTAGAAATTAGAATAGATAGATCCATATAAACAGTCTTCAAGCCTAATTTTAGCAAATAATAGTGAGATTGATTAATTATGGTATCAAAATGATTACTTCTTGATTACGTGGTACAATTCAAACATAAGTGTGAATGTGATGCCTAACAGACCCTAACTAAGCATAAAATCAAGGTTTCACTTCCATCTACTCATCTTCTATCCTTTTTTTTTTGTTTAACAATCAACCAGATTCCATTTTTCAGCAACCTTGATAAAAAAAGTCACCCCATCAAAAACCCTGCTAAATTATTTGTTCCTTGAATTGGCACTAAAACCCATCAAAGCAAAACCAATTATTAACTTGAACTATAGAAGTAAGCAATGGCTTTTAAACTCAATTCACCCACACATATACTCAGTGAGCCATCAATCCAATTTTTTTTTATCACTAATCCATCCAAGAAAATCTTAAACACACAATAAATCAAAATTGACAACATGCTAATATAGTACATATAATTCAAATACTACAACACATGTAGTAAGGAATACTAAATGTTGTGACCAAGTGGCCATAGATTCAGTTCTGAATGGCTTACAGGAAAATAACATAAGTGTGTGTTTGACAGTGTCATCTCCCGGAAAACAGCCAACCCCAAACACACTAGCACAATAGTGGAAAGTGGGATGACTGATATTTTGAAGTAGCTTATTACTATTATTCTTTGGTTTATAATATTATTACAGTTTGTACTTTATTCTTTGCTTCTGGAGGGGGGGCTAGAAATTCGCAGAAAAGACTGACAGTAAGCCATACAAGGTAAGAAGGAGAGATGAAGCCTTTTAGGAGGAGACGAGATGAGATGACATGAGAGTCCTATTGTGTTGTCATTCAGAATTTTGGGGTGAAATGATAAAAAATAGAGGGACCGACTGTAAGATGAGGTAAAATGGCTAGTTTAGGGTGAAATAACCAAAAAGTTCAAACCATTGACAATTTTACAAGAGCTTCACTATAGCTGAAGCTATTGGTGGTGCTACTGCTGTAACGCAATGAATTTTATTAGGGATGAATTTTGAAGAACGTGGAGGCTTTTGTGAAGAACGATTCGTTGAAATTTTGTTGAAGAAAATTTGAAAAAGATTAGGGCTTATGAGATTTGTGTAATTGTGTTTTACTGCATGTTTCTCAAAGTTAGGAGTATAGTACCAGTGACCCATACTTTGGTCCAGTTTGGAACAATGGGTACGGGTTATTTTTTAATTTAATAAATGGGCCACCAATTTATAAACATAACTTTGGGTTGGATTTTTAAATTTGGATAGTAATTTGATTTATGGTCACCAGTTATTATGCACACCCCTAATTATGCTGTTACCTGGATTATTTTTGTTTTGAAGAGGTACAACATAGGTGTCCCACATCGTTTAGAAACACAAGGTATAACTAATTCAGTATCTACCTTCGTTCCATATTATAATTTTTTGCTTATAATATGAGATTATAATACAGGACGGTGACCCTGGCAACCGGCAAACCGCACTCCACACCATCCCAACACTTCTCCCGACACATAAACGAGCGACCTCTCATCTTGCAGATTTGCGATTCCTCTGTTGAGCCCTAGCCACACTCAATCACGGTTCCCTCTGCTCCGGCCGCCGTCGGAGATTCGCTGTTTCAACCGTTTAGCATCCTGTAAGTTCACTTTATCAAGCTGAGAGTGGGAAATAGGGATTTATTGGTTAAATTATGTAATTAAGCATTTCGTATATCACTTGTTTGTTCAAATGTCTTAATGAATTTCGCTCACATTTTGACATACACAAGGCGGAAAGAAAGAGAGACATCGAGATGGGAACATCAGTGCAAGTAACACCACTTTGTGGAGTGTACAATGAAAACCCTCTCTCTTACCTGGTTTCCATTGATGGCTTCAACTTTCTTATTGACTGTGGTTGGAATGACCACTTTGAATCTTCCCTCCTTCAACCCCTTTCCAGGTTACTTACTCTCTTTATTCGGCTAATATATATCTTTGTGTTTTTATTGGTTTTGATTTCTTATTGAGGTTCTGTGGCTCACATGTAGGGTAGCATCAACTATAGATGCCGTTTTACTTTCACATCCTGACACACTTCACCTTGGTGCCTTACCCTATGCCATGAACAAGCTTGGACTCTCTGCTCCTGTTTATTCAACTGAGCCTGTCTATAGAATGGGACTTCTCACTATGTATGACCAGTTCCTCTCAAGAAAGGTCAAATTCCATTCTGGTTTTTTTTTTTTTGGTGTCCTTGTCTGTAAGCTTGGACATCTAGAATTTTGGAAAAATATACATGTTATTCAGCAAACTGGTTTCACTGATATATCGAATTCTCTTGCAGCAAGTATCGGAATTTGGTCTGTTCACTCTAGATGATATTGATTCTGCTTTCCAAAGTGTAACAAGGCTAACATATTCTCAGAATCATCACCTCTCTGGTAAGCATTTAAATTTGATATATTTAGGTGGTGGTGTGCATTTGTTTCTCTTTTACCTCTATAATATCTTTCCCCCCTCGCTGTGTAAAAATATACATTACTTTCTGAACCCTTGATCCAGATAAATTTGTCAGAATTAAGTTCTCTACTTATGCTTTCTTTTCCGGAAAACCATTGCTACCTTGGATATCTCATAGATTAGTCGTGGAGGAAACAATTATCAGGGAGACCAAGTTTAAAAAGGGTTCTTGGCCCCATGTAGATAGTTTTAGAGGGTTAATTTTCCATACGGGGTAGCTTCCTAGAGTATCAATAATGAAGGGGTCATTTACCATGCCACATAATGGAAATTTTTTTTCCTTCATCGTTAGTGTTAGGGCCCTGAATGGATACAACTATACACATCATCTATGTTTTGTGCCTAAAAGTATTTGTGTAAGCATTGGATTTTTGTTATCAAGGCTAGAATGATTAGAGATTTGAAAATCACTTTATTTATAAACATACTTGAATTTAATTTTTATTTTGAGCCTTGTAATAATTGATAAATATATGAATCCACTAATTCAAAGTATCTTGCTAATTTAAAAATTTAAATCCAGAACACAATCATTACATTTTTGCATATAGTTTGTGTTATCTAAACAGTTTCCTCTATATGAAATACACCCTCTGGTCCTATTTATAAGAAAAAAATTTACTTTTTAGACTCATTGAATAAACAATGTATATAGACCTGATACATTGGTTATTCGATGAATCCAAAAAGTAAACTTTTTCTTATAAATAGTACCAGAGTGGAAATATTTATCAATGCCTTAAAAGTTAGAATAATATAAATGTATAACATGATTGCTGCTTTGAAATTAAAATGCATTATCAGTGTGTAAAAAACTTATGAGAAAATGTTGTTGAATTTTTATGAAATAGGGACTAATGTTGCTTTGTTCTTTTTTGATTCTTTTGATATGCTTCCATTCCACCTTGTTGAACAATTTCTAAATAGCCCCCCCCCCCCCCCCTTTACTTCATGTGTTTGTTACCTTCAATGGCATTTTAACCACTACTAGGCAAGGGAGAGGGAATTGTGATTGCACCACATGTTGCCGGGCATCTTTTGGGAGGCACAATATGGAAAATTACAAAGGATGGTGAGGACGTCATATATGCTGTTGATTTCAATCACAGGAAAGAAAGGTAAACCCTAACTTAAGTTTTCCAAATTTGATCTTATATATTCTTGGCAAACAGAAAAGAAGTTACTTATCAATCTAATTTTCATTAGGCATTTGAATGGAACTGTTCTAGGTTCTTTTGTGCGACCAGCTGTTCTAATAACTGATGCTTATAATGCTTTGAACAATCAGCCTTACAGGCGTCAAAAGGACAAAGAATTTGGAGGTAATTAACTTTTAAATCATACATGTGTAGCTCCGTGACAGAACATAACTAAGATGAACTTTTTCATTTTTTGTTTTCTTAAATTACTGTTACGAACATTAAAAAACGTGGGCATGCATGCCCCTGAAAAATCTTGATCACGAAACGGGAATACTGTCTCAACTATGTGTGTTTTTCTTTCTTTTCTGATCATATATCTTATTGGTTATTTAGATGTCTTAAAGAAGACTCTAAGGGCAGGTGGAAATGTGTTACTACCTGTTGACACGGCTGGACGAATATTGGAACTTGTTCTGATGTTGGAATCGGTCAGTACAAGAAAATGATTCTTCATTTATTCTTTCTTTCTTCTGTTTTTTCCTGAATGTACGTGCGTGGGTTGATATCAGATCTTGGTGTTTGCAGTATTGGGCGGATGAAAACTTGAACTATCCTATATACTTTCTTACATATGTTGCATCCAGCACTATTGATTATGTGAAGAGTTTCCTTGAGTGGATGAGTGATTCCATAGCAAAGTCTTTTGAACAAACTCGTGAAAATATATTTCTTTTAAAGTAAGTGGCGTCTTCCTTAACTTATATTGGTAGTAAGATATTCATATTTCAATTCTTGGGAATGCTACCATTCCTCCTTGTTACCTGTCATTTCAAACTTACAATTACTATTAGTTTCTTGTTTCTGTTCTGTCTGCAGGTTGGGACACTGAGAGGGTCTCTCTTACTTTTTTATCAAACTAGTTAGTATCCTCATATTTAATTACTATATTTATCTCGTGTTTAAAATAAACTGCAATGTTTACCTGCAGAAATATCACACTTCTGGTTAACAAGGCTGACCTTGACAACGCTCCTGAAGGTCCAAAGGTTGAATAATTTGTATGCTTAATTTTTTTCCATCAGACCTCCTGCCTTGATTCTGATACATGTATATTGTATAGGTTGTTCTTGCATCCATGGCAAGTTTGGAAGTAGGTTTTTCACATGATATATTTGTTGATTGGGGAAATGATGTCAAAAATCTTGTGCTTTTTACTGAAAGAGGCCAGGTATACTATACTCTTTAGGAAAAAATATTTCTCATGTATCTATGTGTTTTAGTATTCTTGTGATAGAATTTCATTGGAAAAACTCCTACCCTAGTTTAAGGGAACCCAAAGGGCAGGGAAGCAAAAGTGCTTACAACAAAATACTCTAGGGTTAGAGACTACTCAACTAAATAAACAACTAACTCCCTATACATTTGGCCCCACCGTGTTGCTCACGTGGTTGAGGCCTTGAGCGCTGGGATATCCAGAAGAGTTTGAGTAGCAGAACCAAGGTTCAAACTCTGGCTACTAACATAACATACTAACAACTCCCAATAATGCACTTATCTGAATCTAACGAACAATCTTTTCAATCACTCGCTCGTTCAAACCCTTCTTATTTTCCATATTCTTCATTTTTATCATCTGTGTTTTGACTTTTAGTACACTGTATCTTTTATCCCAGTGGCCCTGATTAATATTTCAATATTTTTTGATGAAAGAAATGCTTTATATTTATGCAAATGATGCTCGAGAGTTTTGCTTAATTTTTTTCCGGGCAATGAGAATGGAAAAAGGATCAACAGGTTGCCACTTATTTTTGTTTCTGATGTATTTCCTTTAAAGGATTAATTTTGATAACATTTTGAAGTATAGACAAATCATGTTTTGTATAATTTTATAAGGTAGATACATGAAAATATTTTAAGTGATCCAACAATTATTATTGATTGACAATGTTAAAGGAATTTACAATGTCAATGCATATCAATTAAATCATTTCTTTAGTGATCCAACAATTTTTATGTTTCAACTGTTAATCAAATGTTTCAATGCATAGTTTGGCACGCTAGCTCGGATGCTTCAGGCTGATCCACCTCCAAAAGCTGTCAAAGTTACAGTGTCCGAACGGGTTCCTTTAATTGGCGACGAGCTAATTGCATATGAGGAAAAGCAAAACCTAATAAAGAAAGAAGAAGCTTTAAAAGCTAGTCTTATAAAAGAGGAAGAGTTGAACGCCTCTCAAGGGGCTGATAATAATACTACTGATCCTATGGTCATTGATACTGGCAATAATCAACCATCGCCAGAAGGTATGAATTATATAAATTAAAGTATGTTGGAGCTAATCTTCAGAAGTGTTTCCCTTTTCTTGTTTTGATTTAACTACAAGATATGGCAAATTTTTTTGTTAGGAATCAGGATCTCATATGAGAAATGTGGGCCAAATGGGCTGTTAGCAAAGTAGCAAACCCCTAGTCCAGTATCCATCAGGTTTATGCTAGAACTAGAAGGTATAGGAAAAATCAGTGTGTGTTTGCTGGGACTATCTATATGGCAGAGTGTGAGAGAAGTCACACGGGTAGAGTTATATGTGGACTGGAGGAGAGAGGAATGGTATCTTTGTAACATGATTTGGGTTAGATATGGACAAAGTATATTGTTCTGTGTAGGAACTTGGCTCTGCGGGCATTAGGATATTCATCCTTTTGCAAGTTATCTTTCACTTTCAGAAATAATATACTCTTTTATTTTCATTATTGAAATATTTTTCTTCGATTTACTGCTTTTGTAATCCGGATTCACTTAAAGTTGGGCGTTGTTTCATGTTATGCATTCACTTAGGCATTTAGAATCATCCGCATGTGTTTCCTCTTATCATAATCATTTTTTGTTTTAACTGTCATTTTGGCTCATGTATATTTGAAAATTTTCTACTATTATTAGCTGAATTTATTTATCTTCAACTGGTTTTAAGTCTTGAGAAGTGCTACTTATTCTGAGTGCCAAAACAACTGAGAAGTGCTATTTGAAAATTTTCTACCTGAATCTATTTATCTTCAACTGGTTTTAAGTCTTGAGAAGTGCTACTTATTCTGAGTGCCAAAACAACTGAATTAATAACTTCATCTATTCCCTTGTGTTACAAAACAAAACAACCACTTAAATCTATTAATTAAACCGCTTCTATTTTTGAGATTCCAAATTTTTGAAACAATTAACATTATTTTATGAACCTGCTAATGTAATATAATAATGTGTTCAGAGTCCCACACCAGACAATATATGGTCTGAATATATGTTTATAAGTGGGGGTAGGTAATCGTGATCCCCACCTTACAAGCTGGTTTTGTAAGGTTGTGTTAGGTTCAACACAATTCTAAGATGGTATTAGAGCCTGTTTCAAGATCCGCTGGGCCCCCTGTTATTAGGTTTCGACTATGGGACCAACCACCATTTATAGCCAGGCACCAAGCCCAATAGTGCTGGGTGTGAGGGGGTGTGTTAAGAATCCCACATCGGACAATATATGACCTGCTTATATGTCTATAAGTGGGCGAAATTCTCATCTTACAAGCCGGTTTTGTAAGGTTGTGTCAGACTCAACCCAACCATAATTCTAAGACAATGCAATCTGTATACTAAAATCATGTTATATATATTGCATCTCTCGAAAATGCTTTGGATTTTATTTATTTATTTTACACTGTTTCTTTAAATCCCTTGAGTTTAATTTACACCTGCAGTGGCTGTTGCAAAAAATGGAGGATACAGAGATGTATTTATTGATGGATTTGTCCCTCCTTCAACCAGTGTTGCTCCAATGTTTCCCTGTTATGAGAATGCTTCAGAATGGGATGATTTTGGTGAAGTCATAAATCCAGATGATTATGTAATCAAGGAGGAAGACATGGATCAGACAGCAAACAATGTAAGTTTCCTTTTAAAAATATAAACCTCGTGACCTCCTAGTTTCAATATAAATGTCTATCTCACCGTTAAGTATAGCAGTAGTGTTTATATAGTTTTTCTGTTCATGAGTTATCATATTTCAATAGATGGAATATGATGAATTTATTTATCATGTGAAAACATTTCAAATACAATGGTTACTAACATAAAAAAAAAGCCCGGTGCTATAAAACTTCCACCTTGCAGGGTCCAAGGAAGAGTAGAGTCCATTATGACTCACTAGTCTATAGCCGACAATCTTATAATGGTTAATGACATCATTGGATCAAAAAGGAGGAGGAGAACTTATAATGGATAAGATATGAGACATTCTAGCTTTATGGAAAAGCTAGTCTCTAACTGTTTTTTTCAATGACATTTATATGGTATATGAGACATTCGTTTTCTAACCATGCAAATATTTACTGTGATCTAAGTTTTCTTATTGGTGACTGGAGACTTTTGCTGGTATCTGCACTTCAACCCTATTTTATGAATAATAATTGTTTATCATTTATCTACTTTTCCTATTAGTTAGGTGGTGATATAAATGGAAAACTAGATGAAGGTGCTGCAAGTTTGATATTTGATACAAAGCCGTCAAAAGTTATAGCTGATGAAAGGACTGTAAGCTTCAGTATCTTTTTCTTAAATTTTTATGTTTCCCGTTCTTATGATTAGTAACTTTAGGTAATTGCATTTGAATTTATTACTGTCGTATTCAGAAATTGATTGGATGAATGAAGTTGAGTCATTTTCAACCGTCTTTTCCATTTTTGGCCTAGTCACCAAACTTTATTACTTTCACATAAATTAAAAAATCTCCCCATTTTTGATATTTTACAGAAGATGTTGGGGGTGACATGTTAATTTCTCCACATTAGATGAGATATGACCTGCAAATATGTTTATAAATAGGAGATATCCCTCAACTTAATAAGTCGGATTTGTAGGGTTGACCCAAATTCTAAGATGTATTTAAATTTCAGATTGCAAAACACATTAGACCGAAAGTATTATTATAGGGCCATGAAGCTTGTTTTGATTGTGAATTTACACTTGGATTTCTTGTATTTATAATGTTGAAGTGTCCCACATTGAAAAGGATATGGTCTCAATATATGTCTTTAAGTGGGGGCAATCCTGACCTTACAAGTCAGTTTTGTAAGATTGAATTAGGCCCAACCACAAATTTTTAAGATGGTATTAGAGCCTACTCAAAATCTGTTGGGCCACCTGCTATCTGGTTTCTGCTATCAGCCACCTACCATTTATATCACGCTCCAGATGTCCAATCCTGGGCGTGGAGAGTGTGTTGAAGAGTCCCACATTAAAAAGGATATGGCTTCAATATATGTTTATGAGTGGGAACAATCCTCACCTCACAAGGCAGTTTTGTAAGGTTGAGTTAGACCCAACTACAATTCTTAATATATAATAATTTAAGCATTTATTACTCTACTTCTATGAATCTTAAATGTGCCACTTATGATGGTGTTTGCTAAGATATGATTACTTTTATGAGTTAGGCCCAACCACAGTTCTTAAGATATAATAACTTTATTGTTGTCCAGGTCCAAGTCAGGTGTTCGCTGGTTTACATGGATTTTGAAGGTCGTTCAGATGGAAGATCAATTAAGAACATTCTATCCCATGTGGCTCCTCTTAAGCTGGTATGGATCAACTCAATTAACAAGAATACATCATAAATATTCTATGAAGTACTTGTATTTGGGGAATTGATCAAAACTCATACGTTGCCATATCTTTCCACCATTAAAAACCATATGAAATTGAAAATAACTTATTTTGATTTTTAATTGATATGCGAAAAAGGGCTGTTAATCACGAATTGAGGAAATAGTAGTTTGTCAAAAAATTCCTCTTCTACACTACGATTCTTCAGTGGTACCATAACACTATTTTTGACAACACTTTGTTAAATCACGTATCGCAGAGCAATAGCAGTTTGTTAAAATTCCACTACCATATAGCCGCTATTCAACAACACTAGTGCAATATTTTAGTCAAAGAATACTTTGACCACTTGGATATGCTTTTCAGAGGGGCAAGTACTTAGGAATTTAGCTATAACTTGGGTTATGATTTATAAAGGCACTGTAATTAAAAAATATGCAAGATTGGAGGTCCTACTTAAAGTACAGAGCTGTATATATTCGCGCTATTGATTACTATGGGTTTATGTGTTGTCAAAAGCTCAAGTTGTGACAATTATGGATGCACACTATTGATAACTATGCACATAATTCTTTGTTTGTCTGCTTGTATCTTTTTTTGAGCTGTGTTTTTTCTTTACACTTCAATGTTTGTATTTCTCTAATTTGCGTCTTTTTCCCCCTCATTGCCTTTGACCTGTGTTTACATATGTAATGTTTTCTATTCTTATCTATAAGGTCTATCAACTTTTTTATTCATTTCTAGTCACATTCCTATTAATTGTCCAGTATTTAATTTCGAGGAATATTTTTTATTTTTCTCATATAAAAATGTGTAGTATGAATATTTATGTTCTTTATAGCAGCCATTTGGATATAGCATTTTTGGTATTGGCAGCTCCAGTCTGAACAATCTGCGTGTTTTGTCCTGCTAAACCGATTTATGATATTTTTGTTGTATCATTTTCTCTGTTTTTAGTATATCGTGCATAATGATGAATTTCACTATTTTCCCGAAGGTTTTGGTGCATGGATCTGCTGAAGCTACAGAGCATCTGAAGCAGCACTGCCTGAAGAATGTGTGTCCTCATGTCTATGCTCCCCAAATTGAAGAGACTATTGATGTAACCTCTGATTTATGTGCTTATAAGGTACAAACAATGATATCATTTCGTTCATTTTCTGAAAAATTGTCCAATATGTCAATTAATCATGCTTTGCTTTTCTGATTATAGGTTCAACTATCTGAGAAGTTAATGAGTAATGTACTCTTCAAAAAGGTATACAATATACGCACAAACTGTTTCATTTTATATAACTGTCTGCCATTTATAATGTTGAATAACAATAACAACCAAACTTTATCTCGTTAGATAGGGAATTTATCATGTTGAATAATAATAAATATAAATTCAACTGCAGCTGGGAGAATATGAAATAGCTTGGGTTGATGCTGAAGTAGGGAAGACAGAGAATGACATGCTTTCGCTTCTCCCCATTTCTGACACACCTCGTCCGCATAAATCTGTTCTTGTTGGTGATTTGAAATTGGCAGATTTCAAGCAGTTTCTCTCAACCAAAGGCGTTCCGGTAATTCTTCAGTTTTAGACTCAATACTAACTCACCGGTTCCTTTTTGCACCAATTTTTCCTTGGTAAATGGAATGCTTTCTACTTCATTTCCCGAGCATTGATGTGCTGGTAATTGTAGTCATGGTTATAAAATGTATGAATAGGAAGAACTATTTTTTGCTTTGTGAATCAAATCTTATTGTGAATCACAAGACACGCCACTAATAAAAATGACATTTGAAAGTAAAATCAAGGGACACAACGAAACTATAAGCTGATATATTATATATGAACTTCAAAATAATTCAATTTCAAGTTATACATCAAATGAAAAAAGAGAAGAGTCCAGCTATACAAACATGAGGTTGGTCACGCAGTTTAGGTTATGATTCATTTGAATGAATCATGCTTATCATAGTGATTTCGGATTGATAATAATAAACCGAGATTCAAGATGAGATTCATGTGCAAAATAGATACACGCCAGGCATTCATATCTATTGAGTTCAGTTTTGTAGCAAATCATGGTACAATTCATATATTGTCAGATACTAATGACCATGGTTGTAATCCTCATTGGTGAAAATGCTGGATAACCATGTCTTTTGAAACGGAACTTGACTCAATAAAATAGTGCTACACTGAATATTATCTACTTTATAGAAGTGTGTATCATGAATTAAAATTTTTGTAGGTGGAATTTGCTGGCGGGGCTCTGCGTTGCGGTGAATACGTAACTGTTCGGAAGGTCGGGGATGCAACTCAGAAGGTAAGTTCTTCTTCTGAACATCTGTGAAATTTACATTTTTTTAAGGAAAACGACTTTTCCGAATTAAGCTGCGATTTATTCAGTTTTCCTAGAAAGATTCTGATCCATTATAACTATTTTTTTTTAAAACAGGGTGCTGGTTCTGGTACTCAGCAAATTATTATTGAAGGTCCTCTGTGTGAAGATTACTATAAAATTCGCGATTATCTCTATTCGCAGTTTTATTTGCTTTAGATTTTGTTGTACAAGTGCATAGGCTAATCGTGAGTTTCTTATCTTCCCTGCCCTGTTTTTCGAAGAAGGCAGAGAATGCTAAATGCTAGCTATGTAGATGTTTGCAAACACGGTCAATTATGTAACCATTCTAACAAAGATTTACAGGGGTTATTTATCTGCTTTGGAAGCTTTCAATGAAGAAATCACTCTGTACTATTCTCAGTTTGTATCTCAATATCATATCAACTATCATAACATCTGGGGGGTGTGGCCTTTGCAGGTGCTTGTGCTCTATTTGTATTTCCAGAAAAGGAATTTAATTTGTTCCTATTGTCTTGTGTAGGCTTCACTATCATAATTTTAGGGAATTTCTCTTCACACCTAATAGTGGTGATTTTCATCACTAGAAATCCAAAAATACCTTTCGCATGTGCATCTACGAATTCACATATAAGAATGTTTCGGAAGTGCATAGGCGAAAACACTCTTATTTTGCACGTTTTAATATTTCAATGTTGGATTTTAAAATATTGAAGGGGTTTTGCATATGCAGAACATCCTAAAAGGTGAATTCGGATGTGTACACGTGAAACTTTTCTTTCCATATTAGAATGCTGCACGGTCACTTATTTCAACTATTTTATTCAATTTTTTTCCCTCTAACAAAAACCATCAACACACTTCAATCAAATCTCATTGAATTTTTCAAGTTTCAAGTGTTTGAGTTTAGTAAAGTAAGCACTGAAAGCTGTGATTTGAGATAAACTTTCATGTGCTTGTGAAAAGTGAGTATTGACGACTTACGCCTACCATGTCCTTGTATTATTTCAAAAAAAATTAAGCTCAATTCCTCCATACGTATGGATGAGGTTTGCACTAATTGGAAAAAACTTGATTCGATGACTACGAGTTGCCAAAGGAAGATAAATTCAACATAAACATCACAAGCGAGTTGGAAGTCATTATGGATCGACTTTCTAAAGCGGATGATGCAACAAAGTTGTACATTAAAAAACAATTGAGAAAAGTCGCATTTTTAGAAATAATTGATTTGAATACCCCGTTGCAGTTGGTGGAAATTAAAGGTGCGCATAAAAAGGTGAAAACTTCACAAGTTGATAGCACAACAAAGCGTACTCCTTCTTATCACGAAGTTGTTGATGAAATATTTCCGAACTCTCCAACTCTAAAATCCAAAATAAATGTTAAAAAGAAAGCTCGAATTTTCAAACCACCTCGTACACCGCCTATTATAAAACAACCACAACCACCACCACCACCGATAATCTACATTGATGAGATGCCACTTTTTATGCACAAACACATTGAAAAAATCGTGGATGTGGGAGTGATGATAATTACAGGTATCACGCCGTATCCGGGTTGCTTGGTCATGGATAGGAGAAACACACTCTTGTGCTCACAACACTTATTTCTGAGTTGATGGCGCATAAGAAATTTTACACTCGCCTATACGTGACTACAAAAGTATTTAATAAAGTTCATCATGCTCTTGTTCCTAGTGTTACCGTTCACACACCGGTTGAAAAGTGGACGAGCTTCCCTGAAATGGACCATCTTATAGCGAGTGCATTGAGATGGTGTGTATCGACTTGACGGTGTATGGTTTTTCGGAAACATTTTTTTCTCTTTGGACTATCCCGCCTAAAGATCCATCCGACGCATCATGTGTATTGGATACCTTAAGTCACATCATTTTGTTCAAGTTTATTTGAAATTGGATTGTCTTATTCCGGCCACATTCGTGGAATGGATGACACATCATGGAAAAGAGGCGGAAACTTGGCTGAATCATTTTTTGGATAGAATGACAGAGTTCACTAATTTGATGGAGCTTGAGAGAGAATCAAATAGAGAGAAGTCGAAGAAAGTTCTGATTTTTAGATTTAAGCAGTGACAATTCTTTCGGTGTATTTCAGAATGTAATCGAATCATTTTTTTTGAATGTATTATCGAATATATTGTAAAATCTATACGTTTCAATACATATATAACATATTAGCTATATTTAGTTTTACAATTATTCGTTTTTTCCATGTCTCTTTGGTGCAAACAATGGTTTTGTTTCTGTTTCTGCATAATTCAGAAGTGCACATGCGAATTAACCTTAAATAATAATTAAAAAAAACACATGACTTAATTCGCATATGCATGTGCGAATTCACCTCCTATTTTTACAAAAGACGTGGTGGCTTCAGAAGTGCACATGCGAATTTCCCTTATTTGTGTAAAAATATGGGTAATTTGCATGTGTACTTATAAATTAAGTCTTTATAAATTTCTTTGGCCATATCACGCCAACTTGCCTATATATTGAGTCTCCAAACCATTTCATTCTCCATCACAAACCAAAACTAGAAATGACACAAACATATCCACACCTTGCTTTTGTCTACTTTAGTGGTGCGCAGTCGTCATTTCAATTCAGGTTCTCGCAGGACACACCGTTCGCCGAGTTTATTACGATACTGCATTCTCTCTTACAGTATCCAGAGAATCGAAAGATGGTCAAGCTTGAGTATCGTTCACCTTCACTTGAAACTGAAGAAAACATAAAGTTTACCCCGTTTGAGCTAAAAAACGACGACGATTTAGAGGTCATGTGGAATACCTTTCAACAATACTCTTCCAAGGGTTCGATTGAGATGGATGCGAGGCTTCAAAGATTGGCAACAAATGTTATCAAGATTTTGCAACATTCTCAACAATACTTTCAACAATACTCTTCAAGTATGTTGTATAATGACGTAAAAGATGATGCTTTGTTGTATGATGATTAGATGAATGATGATGCACTTGACTAACTGTGGTCGCGAATATTATGTTGATTGTACATCATGCACTCGTATCATTATTTTGGATGTTGGTCTGCCATGTTGATAAGACGTAAGTCCAGTGTTATTTATGATGTTGGTCCAGTATTAGCCTCAATCTCATTGTGGATTTGGTGCGTTATTATGTTGTGCTCCGGTTCCAAGAGGGAATCAATCCTATGGTGGGAATCTGTGGAGGGTGATTACCCAGTGCCCATCAAAAGAATTGGTACCACATGGATGAGTATATATTGATACAATGCATTCTAAGTTACATTGCATGACTGATGATTTGAATGATATTTTGATGATGTTGTGACTTGACGAATACTTGTGCTGATGTTGTGGATTCAATGACATTTTGGCGAATGGTGCTTGAGTTAATGATGAATTGGTGTAGTGAATGATATTATAAATTGAAGGAGTGAGTATAATATGTGGTATATGATGATTTATGTATGGTGATGTTGTTGTTGCAATTGCTATGTCTATTATTCATATCTTTTGTAATAATTTGTGATTACTCACCCTTTATGTTTGGAAATGTTGCCTCTATATGTGGGTAACTTGAAGGTGATCAAGACTAGTTTGTAGAAGCTCGAGGATAGCTTTGTGGAGTTATTTAGTTACTTTTTATCAAATAAGAGGGTCTTACTCTGAGATGTAACGTCGGAGTTGGGATCGTTTGATTGGAAGATTGTGTTCTTTTATTTAATATGAGATTATGAGTTACCTTTTATTGTGTTTAAGTTGTTTGAATTATGAACTATAAACGATGGAGTATGATGACATTTTATTTGAAGTATTATAACAAAGTTGTTTTGAGACTAGTATTTTGCTGTAGTAGTTTGAAATGTTGTTGATGATATTAATGAAATAATTGTTATAAATATTTTGAAAAATCCGTGTTACAGGGCAGGGGGTTTTATATGATATTTTATATGGAGATGTGACACTATTGTTTGGAGATTTGTGTTTGATTTTATATTAAATTATTCACGAAATTATTTATTGGGTTAGTAGGGTGTTACATTAGTGGTATCAGAGCAGATCAGTATATCCAACCAGGTTTTATATGATGTTTCTACCTTGGTGATCGATTTGTGTGCAAACACAATCGATGTTTCATTCCTCTAATAATGTTTGACTGTATACATAAAGAAAAGGTTGGAGGAAGAAACGATGACACAATTGTTGGAGCTTTGGAGGCATTAGTTCATGCAATGGCTAAGAATCAACAGAATCACCAGAACGGAGGAAATAACGATGAAGCTTGTGCTTGGGGAAGGTTTCAGAGGAACAACCCGTCGACCTTCAAAGGGAGACATAAACCAGATGGTGCCCATGAGTGGCTTAAGGGAATTGAGAGGATTTTCCGCATGGTGGTTTGCTCAGAATAACAGAAGGTGCAGTTTGACACTCATATGTTGTAAGGAGAAGTGGAGGACTGGTGGGGGAATACCCGTTAGAGGATGGAGATTATGGGTGCTGAGATTTCGTGGGTTGTATTCAGAGCTTCTTTTCTAGAGAAGTATTTCCCTGAAAATGTGTGTGGCAGAAAGGAAATTGATTTCCTTGAAATGAAGCAAGGGAGTTCGACAGTTGCTGAATACGTCGCTAAGTTTGAAGAGTTAGTGAAGTACTTACCACACTACAATAATCTGACAGCTGAAGCCTCTAAGTGTATCAAGTTTGAGAATAAAGTGCATCCAAAGATCAAGCAAGGTGTTGGCTATCTTGAGATTCGACAATTTCTGATACTGGTGAACAAGTGCAGAATCTTTGATCAAGATAAAAGGGATAAATTATCCTATTACAAAAGTCTGAATGATAAGAGGGGAAGAGGTCAGGATCGTTGTAAGCCATATACCACTCCTGATGACAAAGGGAAGCAGGAATTTTCTGATGAGAATAAGCCAAATGGGGGAGGGGCTCCCGCTTCGGCCAAATGCTTTAAGTGCAGCGAACAAGGTCACCGTGCTAATGATTGTACTAATAAGGTGTTGAGGTGTTACAGGTGTGGCAAGGCTGGTCATCACGTTACTGAATGCAAGAATGAAGGTCCAACTTGTTTTAACTGTGGTGATCAGGGTCACATCAGTACCTAGTGTCAGAAACCAAAGAAGAATGCTCTTACTGCTGCTCAGACTAATGGCAGGGTGTTCGCTCTAAGTGGTTCAGAGGTCGCCAAGAAGGATAAATTGATCAGAGGTACTTGTTTTATTAACAATATTGAGTTAATTGCTATTATTGATATTAGTGATACACATTCATTTATTTTGCTTGATTGTGCAACTATGTTGGGATTAAAGTTGTCTGATATGAATGGGAGTATGGTAGTAGAACTTCCTGCTAATGGTTATGTTACTACTACTTTTGTTTGCTCGAGTTGTCCTTTAACTATTTTTGGTAAGAATTTTATGATGGATTTGGTGTGTCCACCCTTACACCAAATTAATGTTATTCTTGAAATGAACTGGTTGGATTTCAATTATGTTCATATTAATTTTTATAATAAGACCGTGAGGTTCCTTAAGTTTGGTGATAGTGGAGAGCTGATGTTTTTGTCTGTTAAGCAAGTAGGTGAACTTCTAGAAGATGAAGCCTTGATGTTTGTAATGTTTGCACCGCTGCAAGTTGATTGTGAAGCTGTGAGTGTTGAATTACCGGTTGTCTATGAATTCTCAGGAGTGTTTCTAGGTGATATAAGTGATTTGCCTCCAAACGTGAAGTTGAATTTGCTGTGGAATTGATACAAGGTACAATTTTGGTGTCGATGGCTCTTTAAAGAATGTCAGCTTTACAGCTGAGCGAGTTGAAGAAACAATTGGAAGAATTACTTGAGGAGAAGTTCGTTCGATCGAGTGTCTCTCCACGGGGTGCTCCTGTGTTGCTGGTTAAGAAGAAAGGCGGTAGTCTAAGATTGTGTTTGGACTACAAACAGTTAAATAAAGCGACTATCAAAAATAAATATCCACTTCTGAGGATCGACGATTTGATGGATCAGTTGGTTGGTGCTAGTGTGTTTAGCAAGATTGATTTGAAGTCGGGTTATCATCAGATTTGTGTTGAATCATAAAAAGAATACTGTTGTTGTTCTTTTTGTTTGTTTTCATGAATCTAACATGACAGTAGTATGCAATGTTAAATTGTAATTCATATGTGTCAAAATTAGATTTGATTTTGTTTTAGATTTAAATAGATTTGAATTTAAGTCTAGAATATATTTGATTAGATTTGATTTAGTAACAAAAAGATATTTTGGGCTTTGGGCTTTGGGTGTAAGCTCAGTTATAAATAGAGGGAGTAACCCCTATTTTTGTAAGCAAGTCAAGCAAGTCATTCACAGTATTTTGCAGTTGCAAAGTGAATAATAAAATTTCCACAGTTTGTGGGCAGAGAGAAACTCTGCAGAAATATCTCTAGTGTTCTTTTTATTTGTTTGTCATAACTAATCATCAGTGGTGGTCGAAATTCATCATAGAGTATTGGTGGATTTCCAACATCTGGTATCAAGAGCTTGTGTTTCGATTCAAGGGAAGTGTCAATCAAGAACGATTGAAGAATTCACGATGACAAGTTATGGGAATGCAAACTATCCAGCAACGCTGCCAATTCTGAAAGTTGACAACTATGAGAATTGGTGCAAACAGATGAAATTCCTATTAAGGTGTCAAGGCCTTTGGGACCTTGTAAAAGATGGAGTCAAAGCGCTTGGCGAAAACGCTTCAGAAGAAGAAAAGAAGAAATATACAGAATCTGAGAAGCAGAGTTATAAAGCATTATTTATAATTCATCAATGTGTCAGCCCAGACAATTTCGAAAAGATTAGTGATTCAGAATCTGCAAAAGAAGCTTGGGAGATCCTTGAGAAGTCTTTTGGAGGCGCTGAGAAGGTGAAAGAAGTGAGGTTACAAACTCACAAAAGGACCTATGAACTGGTTCAGATGGAAGACAGTGAAAACATATCTGATTTCTTCACTAGAGTTACAAAACTAGTGAATCAAATCAAGGCATGTGGAGAAACATTAACAACAAGAGCTGTTGTTTCTAAGATCTTGAGATCTTTAGCTCCTAAGTTCGACCACATAGTGGTGGCGATCGAAGAGGGGAAAGACTTGTCGAAATTGACAAAGGAAGAGCTTCAAGGGACGCTCGAATCTCATGAACAAAGAATGAACGAAAGAGCTGCAGGAAAATCGAAGAGTGATATGGCCTTACATGCACATTCAGCAAAAGAGACCAAAGGAAAAGGAAAGTATTTCGACAGAAGTAGAGGTGGCTACAACAAATCGAATGGTAGAGGAAACCAAATTGAAAGAGACGTGTCGAATCAAAGAAGACCACACCAAGGCAACCAAAGAGGTGGTGCTGCAAACAGAGGAAGAGGTGGTGGTCGAAAACCTGATAAAAGTCACATTCAATGTTACAATTGTCAGAAATATGGACACTATTCGAGTGATTGTCCAGAAAAACGAAAGAATCAAGAAAGTGATGCAAAGCTTGCAAAACATGAAGAAGAAGAAGAGATGATGCTGATGGTCACAACAAAAGATGAAGATAGATTCAAGGACCAATGGTACTTGGATTCAGGATGTTCATCACATATGTCTGGAAGGAAAGACTGGTTCGTCAATATAAAACCCTCAATGAAAAATATGGTAAAATTTGCAAATGACAACACCCTAGCAGCTGAAGGTATTGGTGATGTTATGATCATGAGGAAAGATGGCAAGAAGTCAGTAATTTTGAATGTATTGTACATACCAGGCATGAAGAGCAATTTGCTCAGTATAGGGCAGTTGGTGAGAGTTGTTGATGCAAATGGGAGAGTAATCTTGAAGGCTCCTATGTCTCAGAATCGAACCTTCAAGATTGAACTAAATGTGATGGAGCACAAGTTCCTTTCGACTGCAGCTAGCAGAGATGAACGGATATGGCATTATAGACTAGGTCATCTTAACTTCAGAGACATCAGAGATTTGAAGAGAAGAAATATGGTTTCAGGATTGCCTGAAATTGACATTCCAAACGAAGTATGTGAAGAATGTGTGCAGGTGAAGCAACACAAGAATAGCTTCAGCAAGGATGCAGGAAGCAGATCGAAGGCTAGTCTCGAAGTCATATACTCTGATGTATGTGGACCAATCCAGGTGGATTCGATGGGAGGTAACAAATACTTTGTTACATTCATAGATGATTTCAGACGAAAGCTATGGACTTACCTGATCAACAAGAAAAGTGAAGTGATCGAAGTATTTACCAAGTTTAAGTCCATGGTCGAAAGACAAAGTGGTCGAAAGCTCAAAGTTTTGAGAACTGATAGTGGTGGAGAATATGTGTCGAAAGACTTCGACAGATTATGTGAAAAGGAAGGGATTGTGCATGAGGTGGTGCCACCCTATACTCCACAACAAAATGGAATTGCAGAAAGGAAAAATCGAACCATCATGAATATGGTGAGAGGTATGTTGAAAGGCAAGAGTTTACCTAAAGAGTTTTGGGGTGAAGCTGTTTCGACTGCAACATACATTTTGAACATATGTTCTACAAAGAAGCTAGAAGGAATTACTCCAGAAGAATGTTGGTCTGGTGTGAAGCCTAGCTTAAGTCATCTGAAGGTATTTGGATCTATTGCACATAGACATGTGCCAGATCAGTTGAGAAGAAAACTTGATGACAAGTCAAGTCAAATGATCCTAGTTGGATATCATTCGATAGGAGGCTACAAGTTGTTTGATCCAGAGAACAAGAAGATTGTGATCAGCAGGGACGTGATCATAGATGAGTTTAAAGAATGGGATTGGACTGCAAATGTCAAGAAAGATTCAGTGGGAATCCTATTCGAAGAGCCAGAAACTCAAGTCGAAAGAGAAGTTCGACAAGAGGAACCAGCAGATATACCAAGTACAAGCAGACCTCAAAGAACAAGACGCATGCCTGCAAGATTGCAAGATTGTGTGATTACATCAGATGATGTAATAGATAATGAAGGTGAGCTGGTACATTATGCTTTCTATGCAGATGTCGAACCTGTTAATGCAGCTGAAGCATTAAAGGATTCAAAGTGGGTGAAAGCAATGAACGAAGAAGTAAAGTCCATCGAAGACAACAACACTTGGTCACTTGTCGAATTGCCTCAAGGCAAGAAGGCAATTGATGTCAAGTGGGTATACGAAGTGAAGACGGATTCGAAATGTGAAGTAACTCGACACAAAGCAAGACTTGTGGCGAGAGGATTTCTACAGAAAGAAGGAATAGACTTTGACGAAGTTTTTGCACCTGTTGCTAGGATCGAAACAATCAGGTTGGTTGTTGGTCTAGCAGAAATAAACAGTTGGCACATATGTCAGATGGACGTGAAGTGTGCATTCCTAAATGGACCCTTAGATGAAGAAGTCTATGTTAAACAACCAGTTGGGTTTGTGAAACATGACGAAGAAAGAAAGGTGTACAGGCTACATAAAGCCCTGTATGGATTGAAACAAGCTCCAAGGGCTTGGAATAAGAAAATTGATAGTTTTCTAAGGGAGAAGGAATTTGTGAAGTGCATAACTGAACATGGAGTATATGTAAGAAGAAGCAAGAGTAAATTGCTTATACTATGTCTCTATATAGATGATTTGTTGATAACAGGTAGCTGCAAGAGTGAGATCGAAGACTTCAAAGGTGATCTCAGCAAGGAATTTGAAATGTCTGATTTGGGTGAGATTTCATATTTCCTTGGTATCGAATTCTACAAGAGCAGTAGAGGTTTGATGATGCATCAAAGAAGATATGCAGGAGAAATTCTCAAGAGGTTTGAGATGGAAGAATGCAACTCAACTTCGACACCTGCAGAACCAAGACTGCAACTGTCGAAAGATGCAGATGAAGATGATGTTGATCCAACCCAATACAGAAGACTTATTGGATCATTGAGATATCTTTGTCATACAAGGCCTGACTTAGCATACAGTGTAGGTATGGTAAGTAGATTTATGCAGAAGCCAAAGGTATCACATCTAGCAGTAGTGAAGAGGATACTAAGGTATCTCAAAGGAACTTTCGATTATGGCATTTTGTTTCCTGCAGTTGATAAAGGAAAAGAATGCAAGTTAGTGGGATACACTGATTCGAGTTGGTGTAGTGATGCTGAAGATCGAAAGTCAACAGCATGATATGTGTTTATGCTAGGTGGTGCACCAATTGCTTGGAATTCAAGAAAGGAACCAGTAGTGGCATTATCATCATGCGAAGCAGAATACATAGCTGCTTCTCTTTGTGCATGTCAAGCAACTTGGATGATGAGCTTGGTCGAAGAGATAACAGGGAAAAATCATGGAGCAATTACCATGAAGATAGACAACATGTCAGCTATTAATCTGGCGAAGAATCCAATAGCACATGGTCGAAGTAAGCACATCGAAATGAGGTTCCATTATCTTCGAGAGCAGGTAGCAGATGGGAAGATGAATTTGGAACACTGCAGAACTGAGAATCAGATTGCAGACATCATGACGAAGGGAGTGCAAGTCGAAGTATTCAAAAAGCTAAGGGCCATGATGAACATAGACAGTTTAGACACAATGAATTAGGTGGTGTGTTAAATTGTAATTCATATGTGTCAAAATTAGATTTGATTTTGTTTTAGATTTAAATAGATTTGAATTTAAGTCTAGAATATATTTGATTAGATTTGATTTAGTAACAAAAAGATATTTTGGGCTTTGGGCTTTGGGTGTAAGCTCAGTTATAAATAGAGGGAGTAACCCTTATTTTTGTAAGCAAGTCAAGCAAGTCATTCACAGTATTTTGCAGTTGCAAAGTGAATAATAAAATTTCCACAGTTTGTGGGCAGAGAGAAACTCTGCAGAAATATCTCTATTGTCTTTTCTTTGTTTGTCTCATAACTAATCATCAGTGGTGGTCGAAATTCATCATAGAGTATTGGTGGATTTCCAACATGCAACATTTTATAACTAGATTAGGAAATAAATAAGACAAATGTTACAGAAAATATAGAAAGAGAAGATGAATGAATATATGTAACTGTGATTTGAGGTTATATATAAATTGATGTTAATAATAAACAGAATTGTGTTGTGGCACATATGGCAAAAGCATATGTATTTCATTGAGGGGGGTTTGGTTTGAATCCCACTTGTAGAAAAAAATTTATTTACTCAATTTCCTTTGCCCAATTATCTAATGACACATGACATTTATTAATGATGTAATATTATTAAATTGATTAATTATATTAAATAATATTTTAAAATTAATTATTTTTTGTCAAAAAATAATAATAATTTTTTTAATGTGACATGATTAATCTATGTGATATAGCGCCATGTGAAATTGCCATGCCACATATATAAATCTGAAGGGGGATAAAAAAATCCCAAAAAATATTGAATAGAAATATTAGAAAATTAGTTTTTTATAGGGGATTAAAAATTAAAAAATAAATATAATTAGGAGATCAAAAATATATTTAAATCTTAAATACAATTTTGATCCGTTTAATTTAATTTTTTGAATCTTTTAGTCTTCCTTTAAAAAAACTCAATTTTTTAGTCTCTCTATTAAATATTTTTTAAAATTTTTTTTCCCTTCAAATTCGTAGAAATGGCAGTAATGTAGCTGTGTCATTTAGTACTATGTCACACATTTCTGCCACATATCAAAAAATCAATTATTTTTAAAATATTATTTAATATAATTAATAAATTAAATATTATATATCTAATAATTAATAGGTACTACATGTCAATATATAATTGGTTATAGAAGAAATAAAATGTTTTTGCAGTTAGTGGAATTGAATTTACTTCGGAATTGATACAAGGTACAATTTTGGAGTTGAAGAAACAATTGAATGAATTATTTGAGAAGAAGTTCGTTCGATCGAGTTTCTCTCCATAGGGTGCTATGTGTTGCTAGTTAAGAAGAAATACAGTAGTCTGAGATTATGTCTGAACTATAAACAGTTAAATAAAGTGACTATCAAGAATAAATATCCACTTCCGAGAATCGACGATTTGATGAGTCAGTTGGTTGATACTAGTGTGTTTAACAAAATTGATTTGAGGTCGGATTATCATCAGATTTGTGTTAATCATAAAAAGAATATTGTTATTGTTCTTTTTGTTTGTTTTCACGAATCTAACATGACACGGTAGTCTGCAATATTTTATAACTAGATTAGGAAATAAATAGGACACATATTACAGAAAGTGTAGAAGGAGAACATGAATGAATATATGTAACTATAATTTCAGGTTATATATAAACTGATGTTAATAATAAACAGAATTGTGTTGTGGCACAAATGACAAAAGGTTTGATTTGAATCCCAGTTGTAGGAAAAAAATTTATTTGCTCAATTTCCTTAGCTCAATTATTTAATGACACATGCCATTTATTAATGATATAATATTATTAAATTGATTAATTATATTAAATAATATTATAAATAATTATTTTTTATTAAAAAAATAATAATTATTTTTTTAATGTAACATGATTAATCTGTCAATAATAATTATTTTTTTAATGTAACATGATTAATCTGTATGATATAACGCCAGATGAAATTGCCACGTAACTGCCACATATATATAAATTTGAAGGGGGATAAAAAAAATCCCAAAAAATATTGAATAGAAAGATTAGAAAACTAGTTTTTTTACAGGGAATTAAAAGTTTAAAAAAATATAATTAAGAGACTGAAAATATATTTAAACCTTAAATATAGTTTTGATCCGCTTAATTTAATTTTTTGAATCTTTTAATCCTCCTTTAAAAACAACCACTTTTTTAATCCCTCTATTAAATATTTCTTGAGTTTTTTTGTCCCCCTCCAAATTTGTAAAGGTGGCGTGGCAATGTCACTTAGCACTATATCACACATTTTTGCCACATATAAAAAAATCAATTATTTTTAAAATATTATTTAATATAGTTAATAAATTAAATATTATATTCTATAATTAATAGGTATTACATGTCAATATATAATTGATTATGGAAGAAATAAAATGTTTTTGCAGCCAGTGGATATTGAACCCACACCATCAATTAAAATGCCAAAGCTTTTCACCAGTTGAGCTCCGACACTATAGTACACCAATTTTATACATCCGTTTATATACACCCTAAACTCAAATTTACTAGGTTATGAAATTTATTAGTTAGTGATAGTTTCATTCATCTTCTCTTTCTCCTTTTCATTTCATGATGATACTGTTTTTGTTGGATCGGTCTTTTTAGTGTCTTACATGGTTGTCTGTTTTTGTGTCTCTAGGTGTCTGAAGGCATCATGTTCACCAAGGGTGTTTTGTCCTGTTCACAATACTTAGAAGTTGTTCCTTGGACAGAAGAGGAAAAAGAGAAATTAAGAAACATGTTTACAAGATTTAAGTTTGATGATGAAACTACAAGGGACATCTTAGGAAGGCTTTACAAAGAAAGAGGAGAGAGCTTCAAATTTTTGCCTTTTTCTAATTTGACCTTTAATTTTGCATCACAATTTTTCCATGTTTGATTTTTTTATAGATATCTACATCTAAACTTTGTTGATGTATTACAATTTTTTTACATTGTAATTTATACGTTTTGTAACTTTTTTTTTTCAGTTCTTATTTTTTTTTTTAAATCAATCAGTACCACTTATTTCATATTAATTAATTAAATAGTTAAAAATAAATATAATTAAATATGGTTAAAAATAAATTAAACTTTAATAAAATTGTATACTTTTAATTAAGGGGGTATTTGTGTATTTTTAAAAATAATATTTATTTATTTCCTTTTCATTTTTCTCTTCTTTCTTTTATACCAAACAATATATTTAATCTACTCTGTTTCTTATTTTTTTTCTCTTTTCATATTCTATCTTATTAATTTCTCTCTTTATATTTTTTTCCCCTACAACCAATCACACTCTAAGAGAAAAATGAAAAAAAAGAAAGAGAAGATGAATGAAATTATCACAAACTATTAAATTTCATAACCTAGTAAATTCCGTTTTATATATAAACAGATGTATTAAATTATCATAAAAGTGTTATAGTTTAGATGGTCATGTTTTCAATAAGAGAGTGGATTTGATCCCCATTATTATTTGTAAAATATTTTCTTTCTTTATATAAGAGACAACGTAGTATTTCGTAAATGATATTTTAAAATTAATTGATTTTTTAATATGACATGATTCGCTAGGGCTCTGTGATTGAGTGTGGCTAGGGCTCATTAGAGAAATCGCAAATCTGTAAGATGAGAGGTCATTCGTTTATGTGTCTCTCTTTGTGATTTGAGTATGCCGTAACGGAGGGAGAAGTGTTGGAATGGAGTGGATTGCGGTTTGCCCGTTGTCAGGGACACCGACTCCAATTATTTCTTTGATTTAATATATTCTAACACTATCGATTTAACAGTTAATTATATAATTCAATAAATAGAATAGATACACAAAATTAATTAGTACCAACCAACCTCACTCAATATAAAATATATTCTAACACTATCAATTTAACGGTTAATTATATAATTCAATAAATAGAATAGATATTGTGAAGTTCTTGGATTTGCATTTAAATACAGTAGATATTTATTCAATAATAATAATAATATAAGTTTTAATAATTATCAAGTTAACTATATATACATAATATAAAATTTATATAAAAAATTAAAAACTTTAATTTTTAAAAGGTTTATTTTATTTTATTTATAATTAAAAATTAAAATATAGTAAACAAATAACTTATAAAATGAAATACAAAATGAAATACAAGAATATTAATTTATATTTATATATTTTTTTTTAACAAATAACTTATTATAATAATAATATTTTAATTATTCTTTTATAATATTATTTAGATATATAATTAACTAGTCTCATAAATTAAAGAGAAAAAAAAGGTTACAACAACAAATAGAAACTAAATCAAAATTTTTATCCAAAAGAATTAGGGTTTAAAATATATTACGCTGAAAATATAATTGTATTAAGAAGAGAAAAATATGGATACAAATTTTTAGAAATGAAAAATTAAAATATTGTCACAGTATATATAGAAAGTTCTACACACATCATATCAAAATAAATTTTATTTTGCACGTATTCAATTTTGAAATATATTTCATCAATTAATATTTATAGTTTATGTAAAGTTGATTAGTACAATGTATTTTTAATTTTTCTTTTTATAATATTATTTTATTTATTTAATTAAAATTTATTAAATTTATTTTTGATCAATTTTTCATAATTAAGGTAATTTCGGATTATTAACTTTCTTAAATTATTATTAATCATATTCAATTTATTAAACTTATTTTTGATCAATTTCTCATAATTAAGGCAATTTCGGATTATTAACTTTCTTAAATTATTATTAATCATATTTTTGAAATTATTTGAATATTTTTTATTGATTGCATCTATTATCTAATTATTATCTTTCTTAAATTATTATTAATCATATCTTTGGAATTTGAATATTTTTAATTGATTGTATATATTATCTAGGTTCAAAAATTTCTGTTTTTTTATTTATACAAAATTAATGTCATTACTATCAAGTCTATTTTCAAGTCTATTACTATTATTACTATTAATTTTTCTTATTCCAACCATCTACAAATAGGGTGTAACCTTTAAACTAAAACAAATCTCATTCTTATAAAAACTAATTGTTATTAGAAGATAAATGGTCATATGTTGTAAATTAATCTATAACTATATATAAAAGAAATAGAAATCGTTAGATTAATCTATTTTTGAGATCAATTTATCCTTTGTCTTTCTCTTTTATGAAATTATGGGTAGATGACAATTTTTTATTTTTTTTTAAATGTCGAAACTTATATGGTTGATTTTATAATTATTTAATATATTTAAAAGTTATATGATTATTATCAATTTTACTGTTAAGTAATTCATTTTAATAATTAATTTATTGTATAAGAATATTAATTTATTTTTTTAATTTCTCCAATAATAATTAATTCATTTTTATTTATTTATAAAAACAAAATGATATTTATAAAAAAGTAACATCTTAATTGAATGACCGTAACAAACTTTTCATTCAATTCTTATTATTTTCTAGAAAAGACAATAATTTAATGACAATATGAAAATATAAATTGAATGACAATAAAAAATTGGTTGTCAATAATAAATTAGTTATACATTTCTTAACCACCATTCTACTATCTTTATTTAATATTTATAACAATATTGCACAATCATGTAAATGCACATATAAATATTTATATCAACTTTACAAACGCTTAACTATTATTATACTATCTTTATTTACTATCTATAAGAATATTGCACAATCATGTAAACACACGAGTAGATAATCCATTTTAAAGATGTGTGTGAAGTGTAGTAAACTATATACTCATATATTTTTCAACATAATTTTTATGTATATCCTGACAATTTAATAAATTAAATTAAAATGTATGTGACAATAATAATAAAAAACTTTTTTATCTCTTAATTTATATATATATATATATATATATATATATATATATATATATATATATATATATATATATATATATATATATATATATATATATATATATATATATATATATTAACTATAATTATATAATAATTATTTAATATTCATATCGACTTTACGCAACCCGCGTAAATGCACAGATCTTTTACTAATATGAGATTATAATATAGAATAGAGAGAATAATTTATATACTTTATTTTTTTACCTATTTATTTTATATATTATAGTGTTAAATACTACTATTTGTTTACTTTAAATAAGAGTTTTCTCGATAAATAGGCATTTTGATCAACTCTCTTTACTCATAGAAACTAGAGTTTTTCTCTTGTCTCTTTTTTATCCTTTATGTTATCATAATATCTTCTCCCCTTTGTGCTATTTTGAGTTATTAGAGCATTTCTTTGTTGTTTTCGAAAAATATTTCTTACTAAAAAGTTATATTTGAAGAAAATCTCTTTAATTAGTATTTAGAGTTATATTACAAGGTTTTAGTTTAAGTATTTTTAATTTTAAAAAATAATTTAAAATTGGTTCTAATAAAAAAGAAGGGAGATAAATAATATTATCTTTTGTTTTTTTATAAATAATATATTTAAATAATAAAAATATAGACACCAATGATCAATCTATTGACTTTTGAATTTAAAATAAATGTTTTTATCACTCCATTAACTAATTTATATTATTTATTAAATTGAACAACTATTATTTGTATATCTATTTAAAATTTATAATTTATAAAAGATAATTTAAAGCCCTATTTTTGAAGGCTCTAAGTCATGGGCTTAGTTGTTCAAACCTAAATTGCCTACAAGCATGTAAAAAAAATCTAAAATATTTTAAAAAATAATACAAAAATTACATTGCTTACTGTTTTGAAAATCTGGGATGAATATTAATATTTGAAAACACCATTTAAAAAAAAGTTAAAAATTAGGATAACATTTTTTACACCATTAATGATTAAGATACAAAATTTAATTTTAATGACATCATGATTGCAGGAATAGCCGAACATTATGCAAGGTCATAAGTTAAAGTAGATTGATGAAATTTAGTATTTTACGCGACAATATTATCGATACTGAAATTTTAGACCACCTTTTGTTTGAATGTGGGAAAATGAAGAAGATATGAAAATTTGTCTTTGATCAGCAACCACAGATTCAACATGATTTATAAGGAAAAAAATTGAAAAGTCTGATAAAGACTGTATTTACAGAAATCATATATATGTCTGTTAGTGCCAGTGGCGGTGCCAATCTCAAATTGTTGAGGAGCAAAAAAGAATGATATATTTATTGCTAATTTTATTATAATATATAGTTTGCTGTAGCGGTAAAAGTTTTGATTTTAAACTTTACTTATATGATTCCGATACTTACTATTTCAACTTTTGTAAAAAAATAAAATATTTTAATTTTAAACTTTACTTACATGATTCGATTTTTGCTATTTCAATTTTTCTAAAAAACAAAATATTTAAAATGGTGACAATCTGGGTGATGTCAAAAACAATCTTCTTCACTCAGCTACATTCATTTATTTGTTACTACGCCAAAAATAAGCTTTAGCATCACACATACGAAAGCGCTTTTAGGAAAAAGCGCTGCTATAGGTATTAAAAAAAATTCGCTTAAAAAAAGCGCTTTCAAAGGGTACCTTAAGAAAGCGCTTTTCAAAAGCGCTGCTAAAGGTCACCCTTAGAAAGCGCTTTTTGAGAAGCGCTGCTATAGGGTGCCTTTCAGAGGGAACCTAAGAAAGCGCTTTTCAAAAGCGCTGCTAAAGGTCAGTCTTAGAAAGCGCTTTTCAAAAGCGTTGCTAAATCTGGCCTTTAGAAAGCGCTTTTAAAAGCGCTGCTATAGGGTATGATACGAAAGCGCTTTTTTATGAAAAAGCGCTGTTATACATGACCATTAGAAAGCGCTTTTAAAAGCGCTTTCGTAGGTTGTTTTATAATAAATTTTAATGTTTTTGATTAAAGCTGTGTGTTCGTACTGTACGTGGCTCTTGTGTTTCCTCATCTCTTCCAACGTCCCAAACCCTTTCGCTCCTGTTCCTTCTTCGTCCAAAGCGATTTTTCACGGTAGCCACCATCGTCAACTCTCATCGCCGCCGCACGAGTCGTCCCTCTCTTCACAAGGTTCGTTGATTATTATTTTCTTCTCATTTACAATGTATTGGTTGTTGTTGTTTGTTTGATGATTTTTGATGATTATTTTCTTCTCATTTACAGTGTATTTTCTTCTCGTTGATTATTAATATGTTATGTTCATTTTGAGTTAATCTTGAATGAATTAAACTTGGTGTTGATTTTGATTGTTCCTAATTTTGTTTTAAAACATGTTGGCTTTGAATTTGTGATGACATTGTGTGATTTGGTTTTGAATGACGAACTCGGTTATGGTATTGTTGTTTATCGTGTGCACATGGAACACTTGTTTGAGATGAGTTTTATTGAGCATTATTAGGATTACATAGTTGTTTCCCGGAATTTGGTTCGGTTGATTTTAGCTTACTTTGAGCTTGATTTTTCATATCATGAACATGAATTGGATAAGAGCTTGAATTTTTGGTTCCCGTTAGGTGATTATGTTTTAAAAGTTATTGAGCGTTTATTGAATAATCGGGCACGGAATATATTCTTGGAAGCCATAGTGACATACAAAATTCTTGTTTCATTGATTAGCAGGCACAATTAGTGTTTCTCATTCACACTAGTTGGATGGCAGGTAATTGTGATTCCCGATTAAGGCTCTCTGTCTTTTGATGTTTGTTTAATGTGTTTTGGAAATTAATCGGTTTCTTTAACTTCTTCAGGACCTTCCGATTCAGAGCAACATATCTCACCGGAGAACTCAAACGTGTCAAATCGTCAGAAAACAAGAGAACCGTCAGGTGATTGTTTCTTCTTTTCAATCTATACAAAATATTTTCTTCAATTGATTAGACACTTAATAATGAGTTCAATACCAAAGACAGTAGCACAAAATAGAAGGAAATGTAAGAAACCTTCATGTATGAATGCACTTAAATCGACAGTACAAATGAACGTTGTTGTTGTGTATTGCACTTGAAAGCACCAATAGATATTGTAGAGGTATTATAGAGGTATTGTAGAGGTTTTACGAATTAATACAATAAAGTTGCATCTACGAAAGATATTATTGTATAAAATATTTTTACCTTGTCAATGAATTAATATAATAAAGTTGCATCTTTTTACCTTCACTGAATTTCTTTGTACATGAGATGTGAGAGAAAAATGATTCTGCAGATTTGATATTATTAGATAGATCAAGAAATTTTTGCAATTTTAGGTTAGGAAAATGGAATACGGTTCAGTTTGGATGGAAAAAGTACAAGGGTACGATTCTGAAAGAAAATGAAAACGCGATAGAATTTGGAAAACATAGCCGCGTAAATTGGAAAATGGGTATATAGGAACATGGTGGCTGGTGGAGAACGGTCGTGGAATTTGAGCGAGGTCGGTTCTTATGACCGCCGTAAGACATGAAATGTGACTTGTACCTTCCACCCAAGGGATTCTATATATTTTGCCTTTACATAACCAAAAAATTGACGACGGTTGGCTCTTACGGCCGCAAAAATCGTCGTAGATAATGGATTAGGGCACTTTTTCAATAAATGTCGCAAATTATGTGTAAATTCAATTTTTTTTCTTTTAAGTTAATTTTTATTATCTCAATTTCATTGAAATTAAGGGAAGGTGTGCCCTTAGATCGATAGGAGAACTCCTTAAACAAATTTATCTCTCCTTCTCTTTCACTCATTTTTATTGTAAATTGTGAATTCATTGATTGTGCAATCAACATATTGAGATAATTTTCTTATCAATAATATTTTAAACAATTTTTTGTTGAGTTGATTGTAATCTATAAAATTGCAATTGATTTTTCATATCAACAAAACCAAAGAAAAATCTGATTAAAATTGATTTCACATCAAGTGTTCGACAAATTGATTAAGTTAAGTTTTTGTTTAGCTCAGATTGACTCAGAAACCGTAAACCATGGATAAGACATGGATGTATTCCAATCGATTGTCGAAAGAGTACGAGAACAGGGTATCGGAATTCGTTAAGTTTGCTGTTGCGCACGCCGAAGACCCCGGTCGAATGACATGTCCTTGTTTGTGTTGCTGTTATGGGAATCGGGTTGACGCGGTTCAGTTGGCATCACATCTAATACGGTATGGAATTGATAGAAGTTATACATGTTGGAATATGCATGGTGAGAAAAGTGACGGGAATGATGAATCGGGGGATAATAGGACCTATGCTTCAAACGACAATGGCACAGATACATACGATTATGATCGAGTTGAAGAGATTGCAGAAGCGCTTGAAGAAGATCTTAATGATTGTCCCAAAATGTTCGAGAGGTTGGTAAGCGATGCAGAGAAACCATTGTATAATGGTTGTACAAAATTCACAAGATTGTCTGTGGTATTAAAGTTGTACAACTTAAAGGCGGGCAATGGATGGTCGGATAAAAGTTTCACAGAGTTATTAGCCCTTATGAAAGATATGCTACCAGAGGATAATGTTCTCCCCAATCGAACGTATGAGGCTAAAAAGATGTTGTACTCTATTGGCATGAGCTATGACAAGATACATGCCTGTCCAAAAGATTGTGTTTTGTTTCGAAACGAGTATGCATCGTTAAATAAGTGTCCTAAATGCGGTGCCCCTCGATATAAGAAAAAGTTGTCTCCGACAAAAGTCTTATGGTATTTTCCTATAATTCCGAGATTTAGACGGATGTATCATAGTGAAACCGATTCAAGACATTTAACTTGGCATGCAGATGAAAGAATTGTTGATGGAAAGTTTCGACATCCGGCAGATTCACCACAGTGGATGAAAATTGATAATGATTATCCTGAATTTGGAAAAGACGCAAGAAACCTTCGCTTGGAATTGTCTACTGATGGAATGAACCCACACGGTATTCAAAGTATCTCGCATAACACATGACCTGTAATTCTTATGATTTATAACCTACCTCCGTGGCTATGTATGAAGCGTAAGTACATGATTTTATCTATGTTAATTTCTGGGCCTAAACAACCAGGAAATGACATAGACGTATATTTGGAACCTTTAATCGAAGATTTGAAGATTTTGTGGGAGAACGGTGTGGAGGTTTATGATGGGTATAGGAAAGAAAGTTTCAACTTGAGGGCGATGTTGTTTGGAACAATTAACGATTTTCCAGCCTACGGAAATCTATCCGGGTATAGCATTAAAGGTGAAAAAGCGTGTCCTATCTGTGAAGATGGAACCGATACGATGCGATTGAAACTTTGTCAGAAGAATGTCTTTCTCGGTCATCGTAGATTCTTAAATTCTAAACATCAATATCGTGGATGGAGAAAAGCGTTCAACAGAGATACCGAACAACGTAGAGCTCCGCCTGGATTGACAGGTGATCAATTATTTGAAAAGGTGAAAGATGTGAGTATTCAGTTTGGCAAGCCTTTTGCACATAAAGTTGTTACAGGTGGGTGGAAGAAGAGGTCGATTTTTTTGAATTGCCATATTGGAAATCTTTGTACGTAAGACATTTTCTTGATGTTATGCATATTGAAAAAAATGTATTTGACAGTGTTATTGGTACGTTACTCAATATAAAAGGGTAGTCTAAGGATGGTCTTAAAGCAAGGGAGGACATGGTAGAGATGGGAATAAGAACTGAATTGGGACCCGTGAAAAAAGGAACACGAACATATCTACCACCTGCTGTTTACACTCTATCCAGAAAGGAGAAAAAAATATTGTGTAAGTTCCTAAGTGAGGTTAAAGTTCCAGAAGGCTACTCATCAGATATTAGAAGACTTGTGTCTATGCAAGACCTCAAGTTAAAGAGTTTAAAGACGCATGATTGCCATGTTATAATGGAACATTTTCTACCGATAGGTATACGTTCTATTCTTCCAGAAAAAGTAAGAAGCGCAATAACTAAACTGTGTTTTTTCTTCAAGTCAATTTGCAGCAAGGTGATCGATCCTGAGATCTTACCAACATTGCAAAAAGAAATAGTTGTTACTTTGTGTGATCTTGAAATGTATTTCCCTCCCTCGTTTTTTGACATAATGGTTCATCTTGTCGTTCATCTTGTCAAAGAGACACAACTGTGCGGACCAGCTTATATGAGATGGATGTACCCTACTGAACGTTATATGAAAATATTAAAAGGGTATGTGAAAAACCGAAGTCGACCAGAGGGTTGTATTGCTGAACGATATATTGTTGAAGAAGCGATTGAGTTTTGTACTGAATATCTGTCAAATGTTCAATCAATTGGACTCCCCAAATCTCACATTGTTGAAAAAAAAGAAGGTAAGAAGCTAATTGGAAATAAAGTTGTGACAGTATCAATGGTCGAACGGGATCAAGTGCATTTGTATGTTCTGCATAATGAGCTTGAAGTTGAGCCGTATGTTGAAATTCACAAGGGTGTTCTTCGAGGTTTAAATCCGAATAGAAATGAGAATTGGATTGTACGAGAGCACAATCGAAGTTTCATACCATGGTTTAAGGAACATATTTATTCAAAGTATCGTTCAGATCATGCTTCAGTAACAGAAAGATTGAGATGTTTAGCATACGGTCCAAGTTTAATTGTGTTTTCTTATAGCGCATATGCAATTAATGGATACACATTTTATACCAAAGAACAGGATGAAAAAAGTACTATGCAAAATAGTGGTGTCACCTTGATCGCTGAAGCAATGCATATATCAAGTGTGAAGGACTTAAACCCAAAATTTGCAAACCTGTCATATTTTGGGGTTATCGAGCGCATTTGGATGTTTGATTACGAGAAGTTTCAGATTCCTATATTTGGTTGCAAGTGGGTTGAAAATAATAATGGCATACGAATGGATAAGTCAGGTTTTTTGCAAGTGGATCTTAATAGGGTGGGGTACAAAGATGAGCCTTTCATTCTAGCCTCTCAAGCTAAACAAGTGTTCTATGTCAATGATCCGACAAGTACGAAATGGTCTATAGTGCTACTATCTAACAAAGTAATTGATGAAAGCATTGGAGATCAAAGTGATATTGGTGTTGACATTGAATCTTTAACCATAACTGATCAAAATGATAATGAATCATGTATTAGAAACGATCATAATGAGGGTATTTGGATCAATCCAACTGTCTGCGTTGTTAAGAGACGAGTAGAACACATTCCTACCAAGAAAAGAAAGAGACCTTAGTGAAAAGGGTAATAGTATATATAACTTGTCATTTCATTTTTATATTTTTCATTTCATTTTAATTTGCCATTTCATTTTTATTTGTCATTTCATTTTTATATTTGTCATTTCATTTTTATTTGCTATTTCATTTATATTTGTCATTTCATTTTTATTTGTCATTTCTTTTTTATATTTGTCATTTCATTTTAATTTGCCATTTCATTTTTATTTTTCATTTCATTTTTATATTTGTCATTTCATTTTTATTTGACATTTCATGTTTATTTTTTTTCATTATTACAGGTCAAATGGCTAGTAATCAAGATAATGCAAATGCTCCTGAAAATGCTCCTGAAAATACTCAAGAAAATACTTCAGAAAAAGATATTACACGAGGTATTACTATTATGAGGGGAATCATACGTGATAGAGATAGAGGAGTAACCTATAATGTAGAATGGAATGATAATGACCAATTAATTGGGTCTAATGCTGCAAAGTTGACAAGCTACATTGGTACGCTTGTTCGTATACACATTCCGATCACCACTCCTAGATGGAAAAGAGGAGAGTTGGATGAGGCTAAGGAGAAAGTTTGGACTGAGATAAAGGTACATATATGGTTTTTGTTATTTGCTTTATCTTGACGATAATATGTGTTTAAATTTCTTTTACTAACACACTTTATGCGTATGTTTTTTTGTAGAGGTCTTTTAACATTGAAGATACCCGTAAAAAGTATATAATGGGTTTGGCTAGAAAAAGACACAGAGGGTGGAGAACATTTTTAACCAACAAGTATCTTAAAGATGATGAAGGAAATTTTCTTGAAGAGGATCCGGAACGTCCAAAGAAGTATGAGAACTTCATTACACCTGAAGAATGGGTTGGTTTTGTAGGCCAAAGAAGAGATGAGAATTTCAAGAAAGTGAGTGCTATAAATCGCGAGAGAGCGTCAAAACCCGCATATCCATACAAAAAAGGGCGTTTGGAATATGCTCGCTTAGAGGAAAAAATTGTAAGTAAATATAAACTCTACGATCTTATTAATTCTCTCAATGTGTTATATAGTTGATGATCTTAAGACCTCCGTCATTGCGTAGTTAGAAGAGACGAAAAGTGACGCAACATCACTACCGGCACATTTGTTGTGGAAGGAAGCCCGTGTGGGCAAGGATCAAGCTGTTAATCCCGATATTCAACATGTGTATGATGAATGTGTAAGTATAAGATTGTGTCTTTAGTTAAATCAATTAATGTTTATTAATATTTAAGTAATTTTTTATCTCCACTAATAATTTTTTATATGTAATTGAATTACAGGAGACCTTGTCCCAATCGGTATCCCCAGGTGAGGATCCTCACGATACCAGGAGCGTACTTAGTCGAGCACTAAATATTGCTGAGTATCCGGGTCGGGTGAGGGGTAAAGGTCATGGTGTGATTCCAACCTCTTTGTATAAGCATCCAAGGAGAAGAAATCCTAGCAATGCAGAAGTGATGCAAACATTGCAGGATTTACAAGCTCAAGTTCGTGAATTGCAGAAGGATAAAGAGAGATATATGGCGGAAAAGAGCAGTTCACACTTGAAAGAAACTAGTGACAAAGCTAGTATCAACTTTCAGCATAAATTTCCCGAGGTAATTTTCAATATATATCCGTTATTACTATAGAATATTTTTAGTCACTTCTAACAGTTATTATTAGTTTAGGGAATTTCATCTTGCCAGCTCTACCTATCGTCACCGACTTATCGACTAGTTGGCAAGGGAAAAGTCCATAACAGTTCGGGAGATTTACTTCATAATAGACCGCTTCCAGATGGTCACATGAAAGTATCGGTTGACATTGCTTTAGATATGGATGCATTGCTGCTGGTACCTGACATTGTTGCTGAGACCACATTGCTGCGAGATGCAATTGGATCTTTTGTTGCATGGCCATCCGACCTCATTTTCATAGATGATCAGGTATGTTGAAAACAATTATGAATCTTTAAGTCTTCAACTGTCAGTTCTGACCTCAGTTATTTCCACGGTAATTATAGACTCCTACAACACCCGCATCTAAGGGTAAAGGGATTTTGCGGCACGACGAGTCTGACGTATCACCAAAAGAGGTACGTTTAAAGTGTTAATTATATGATCCGAATAAAAAATTGCATAATTTTATAATTTAACCGAGCTTATATGATTTTTAGGTACCTTTTCATGGGTCACAACAAGTGAGCCAGAAAATCGTTGGCGTACCACCAAAGAAAAGGGTGCCTACTAGATTTTTCCCTCGATACCGGCAGTGTCTTGAAACAATAGTGGGAACAACAAATTTGATGGATGGTGGTATTCGTCAAATTGATATGGATCAAGGTATTTTTGGTTTTCCTTGCACAGAAATAATTGGACATGAGGACGTGGAACAGATTTTCCGTCATAAAGAATTGGGCGTCAGTATTATGCACGCATACATCCGGTAACCCCATCTTTATATTATGTAATTAGCTGAAATCTTTTTTAAACATTTTCAATGAATATACTCTAATATTAATTATGTTTCTATTTAAGGTTGTTATATGACAAATTGATGCGCGAGAATCAATTGTCAAACATATTCCATTTTGTGTCTTCCTCCCGTGTCAGCGGAGCGACAATTGGTAGGGAACCAGATTCAGTAAGAGAGTACTTAGTCGAAAGATTCATGGCAACTGGCAGTACATAAAACTTATATCTTTGGGCGTATAATACTATTCCTACAGGGTTAGATTTTCATTCTAAATTCATTTTAATATTTGTAATTTTTGCATAGAAAAATTTCTTCTAAACTGTTGTTTTAATTTATAGACGTCACTGGTTGTTGGTTGCTATCGATCCTATAAAAGAAGTGGTCTATTATCTGAATTCGGTTGACGGTGATTGGACAAATTATCCGGATATGAAGTTAATGATTGATACGTAAGTGAGATTATTCTAAATATTTATGTGTATTTATGTTTTTAATTATTTCTGTGACATTGTTCTGAATATATATTTTTAATTTTGTTAGAGCGATACAAGTATTCCAGTGTCAAAGAGAAGCACGGGTACGACGGTCTAAATCAAACAACATTAATTGGACCAAAGTGCAGGTATATTAATTTCCACTATTTTGCTTATAATATTTACGCTATTTGATAAAACAATACAACTATATATTCTTATTTGTTTTTCTATGTAGTGTCCTCAACAGCAAAACGGTATAGATTGCGGATACTTCGTTATGCGGTTTATCAAAGAAATCATTCAACTGAATCAAATAGAGATTCCAGTCACGGTATGAATTTATAACTTAGAATTTGTTTTATTATTTATCGGATATTCCATATAATTTTTTACTTTTAACTAAATCATGCATATTATGTTTTCTTATGTAGTACTTCGATGAGTACAAATGTGCATATTACACGAAACTTCAGTTGGAAGAAACCAAAGAGGAGTTGTGTCAATATTTTATTGAGCAGAGAATAATATAAGGACTGGTTTAGTTGTTGTTAGAGTTGATTTTGTAATACTGACTTTGAGTTAGAATACAGATAACAATGGTTTATATATAATTTGAGATACAAACATAATTTATGATTGATTTTGAGCAATGATAGTTTCTTGTTTATGGTTTCTTGTGTTATACTTGTGTACTAAAGCAATTGATAGAATAAAATGAATTTAGTGAAAAGTATTGAGTATTGGTTTTGTTATATTGAGTATTGGTTTTGACTCAGAAACCGTAAACCATGGATAAGACACGGTTGTATTCCAATCGATTGTCGAAAGAGTACGAGAACGGGGTATCGGAATTACAATGCATTACCGCTATTTATGAATTACAGGTTATGGCAAACAATGCAGGTATATGAATGATATAAATAATACCTCTAAAAAAAAACACCATATGAAAGCGCTTTTTGGAGAAAAGCGCTTTCATAGGTAGACCTATGACAGCGCTTTTTCACATAAAGCGCTTTCATAGGTAGACCTATGACAGCGCTTTTCCAAGAAAAAGCGCTGCTAAAAGACAACCTATGAAAGCTTTTTTCCAAAAAAAGCGCCACCAATGAAAGCGTTTTTTCATAAAAAAGCGCTGCCAAAAACCTACTTAAGAGAGCGCTTTTTAGAAAAAGCGTTGCCAAAAGCCTACTTAAGAGAGCGCTTTTTAGAAAAAGCGCTGTCATAAGTAGACCTATGAGAGCGCTTTTCATTAAACAAAAAGCGCTGTTAAAACCTTTAGCAGCGCCACCTAAGAAAGCGCTTTTAAGCGCTTTTAAAGAAAAAAAAAACGTTTTCGTAGATCTTTTTAATTGATTGTATATATTATCTAGGTTCAAAAATTTCTGTTTTTTTATTTATACAAAATTAATGTCATTACTATCGAGTCTATTTTCAAGTCTATTACTATTAATTTTTCTTATTCCAACCATCTACAAATAGTGTGTAACCTTTAAACTAAAACAAATCTCATTCTTATCAAAACTAATTGTTATTAGAAGATAAATGGTCATATGTTGTAAATTAATCAATAACTATATATAAAAGAAATAGAAATCGTTAGATTAATCTATTTTTGAGATCAATTTATCCTTTGTCTTTCTCTTTTATGAAATTATGGGTAGATGACAATTTTTTTTTTTTAAATGTCGAAACTTATATGGTTGATTTTATGATTATTTAATATATTTAAAAGTTATATGATTATTATCAATTTTACTGTTAAGTAATTCATTTTAATAATTAATTTATTGTATAAGAATATTAATTTATTTTTTTAATTTCTCCAATAATAATTAATTCATTTTTATTTATTTATAAAAACAAAATGATATTTATAAAAAAGTAACATCTTAATTGAATGACCGTAACAAACTTTTCATTCAATTCTTATTATTTTCTAGAAAAGACAATAATTTAATGACAATATGAAAATATAAATTGAATGACAATAAAAAATTGGTTGTCAATAATAAATTAGTTATACATTTGTTAACCACCATTCTACCATCTTTATTTAATATTTATAACAATATTGCACAATCATGTAAATGCACATATAAATATTTATATCAACTTTACAAACGCTTAACCATTATTATACTATCTTTATTTACTATCTATAAGAATATTGCACAACCATGTAAACACACGAGTAGATAATCCATTTTAAAGATGTGTGTGAAGTGTAGTAAACTATATACTCATATATTTTTCAACATAATTTTTATGTATATCCTAACAATTTAATAAATTAAATTAAAATGTATGTGATAATAATAATAAAAAACTTTTTTATCTCTTAATTTATATATATATATATATATATATATATATATATATATATATATATATATATATATATATATATATATATATATATATATATATATATATATATATATATATATATATATATATATATATATATATATATATATATATATATATATATATATATATATATATATATATATATATATATATATATATATATATATATATATATATATATATATATATATATATATATATATATACTATAATTATATAATAATTATTTAATATTCATATCGACTTTACGCAATCCGCGTAAATGCACAGATCTTTTACTAATATGAGATTATAATATAGAATAGAGAGAATAATTTATATACTTTATTTTTTTTACCTATTTATTTTATATATTATAGTGTTAAATACTACTATTTGTTTACTTTAAATAAGAATTTTCTCGATAAATAGGCATTTTGATCAACTCTCTTTACTCATAGAAACTAGAGTTTTTCTCTTGTCTCTTTTTTATCCTTTATGTTATCATAATATCTTCTCCCCTTTGTGCTATTTTGAGTTATTAGAGCATTTCTTTGTTGTTTTCGAAAAATATTTCTTACTAAAAAGTTATATTTGAAGAAAATCTCTTTAATTAGTATTTAGAGTTATATTACAAGGTTTTAGTTTAAGTATTTCTAATTTTAAAAAATAATTTAAAATTGGTTCTAATAAAAAAGAAGGGAGATAAATAATATTATCTTTTGTTTTTTTATAAATAATATATTTAAATAATAAAAATATAGACACCAATGATCAAACTATTGACTTTTGAATTTAAAATAAATGTTTTTATCACTCCATTAACTGATTTATATTATTTATTAAATTGAACAACTATCATTTGTATATCTATTTAAAATTTATAATTTATAAAAGATAATTTAAAGCCCTATTTTTGAAGGCTCTAAGTCATGGGCTTAGTTGTTCAAACCTAAATTGCCTACAAGCATGTAAAAAAAATCTAAAATATTTTAAAAAATAATACAAAAATTACATTGCTTACTGTTTTGAAAATCTGGGATGAATATTAATATTTGAAAACACCATTTAAAAAAAAGTTAAAAATTAGGATAACATTTTTTACATGATTAAGATACAAAATTTAATTTTAATGACATCATGATTGTCCCTGTTACTGGGAGGTGTTCGTATAATTTTATAACAAAAAGAGATGGTGATAGGATGCAGGAATAGCAGAACATTATACAAGGTCATAAGTTAAAGTAGATTGATGAAATTTAGTATTTTACGCGACAATACTATCGATACTGAAATTTTAGACCACCTTTTGTTTGAATGTGGGAAAATGAAGAAGATATGAAAATATGTCTTTGATCAGCAACCACAGATTCAACATGATTTATAAGAAAAAAAATTGAAAAGTCTGATAAAGACTGCATTTACAGAAATCATATATATGTCTGTTAGTGCCAGTGGCGGTGCCAATCTCAAATTGTTGAGGAGCAAAAAAGAATGATATATTTATTGCTAATTTTATTATAATATATAGTTTGCTGTAGTGGTAAAAGTTTTGATTTTAAACTTTACTTATATGATTCCGATACTTACTATTTCAACTTTTGTAAAAAAATAAAATATTTTAATTTTAAACTTTACTTACATGATTCGATTTTTGCTATTTCAATTTTTCTAAAAAACAAAATATTTAAAATGGTGACAATCTGGGTGATGTCAAAAACAATCTTCTTCACTCAGCTACATTTATTTATTTGTTAAATAATGCATAATAAAATTATATAAAATACCTATTATTTTATAAAAACAATTTTTTTTGGAGTGGCCATGGCCACCGCTGTTTCACACTGGTTGACGCTATAGAAATAATAAAGTATATGAGAATTTGGTATATGATACAAACATAGGGGAAAGAATTATAAATGTGTTAGTTCATATACTTTAGATTAAGCTCAAACTTAGACAACATGTGGCAAACCTAACCTTGCTTTTGATGTAATAGGTTTTTAAATTTTTTTTGTATGAATTTGTAGTCGAATCTTTAAGGGGTCGTTTGTATTAACTGTTTTTTTTATAAATATATATTATCCTTTATTTAAAAAAATATATTTATTTAAATCATTTCTCCAACTCACACCTTAATATTAAGTAAAATTAATATAATATATAAATATTCAAACAAAATATAACTTAAATAATATGGACTTTTTTCTGCATATTGTTTCCTTTCCACCTGTATTATATTAAAGGGATAATTTAGTATTTGTTATATTTGGAATATTCTCTTTTAGGGCCTATGTGACATTCTTATCTTTACTATTTTTGTGTATAAATAGGTGTATTAGGTTTTATTAATTACAACAATCCTTCTTTTCAATCATTGGTAGCAACTTTTATCATTTATCATTTTCTCTCTTCTTCCTCAATTTCATCACCTTGCACCAACAAAATTGGTATCTAGAGCACTTGGTTCTTCTGAAATTCTGGGAAACACGAGTGAAAAGTGAGTTGTGTGTTTGATTTCTGTTGAATCTTCAACAAAATCTGAATAGGACCACACTGATTCTGTGGGTTTGGGAAACACTGAGTGAGATCTGAAATCTGAGATTTGTGTAAGGTTTAAGATGAGTGGAGGCAGTAGCTTGAACACTAAACTTCCAGTTTTGATGGCAAAAGCTGGAACAGATGGATGATACAGATGCGTGTGCTGTTTGGTGCTCAGGATGTTCTGGATCTTGTTACCAATGGTTATGTTCCAGTTGCAGCAAATGCTACTGAAGAACAAAGATCTGTAGAAAGAGCTACGAGGAAGAAGGATAAGAAAGCTCTGTTCTATATCCATCAGTGTGTGGATGGAAGTGTATTTGAGAAGATTGCTGATTCGACGACATCGAAAGAGGCATGGGATATATTGGTCAGATGTTACGGTGGTGATGCGTCAGTGAAGAAGGTGAAGCTTCAGTCTCTGCGAAAGCAATATGAGAATCTCAACATGAAGAACAGTGAGAAAGTTTCTGAGTACATCTCCAGAATAATTCTGATCACTAATGAGATGAAATCTTGTGGAGAAAGACTTTCTGAACAGGTAATCAAAGAGAATATTCTGAGGTTGCTTACTCCTCAGTTTGATTACATTGTTGTTTCTATTGAACATTCTAAAAATCTGGAAACCATGAGAATAAAAGAGTTGCAAAGCAGTCTAGAAGCACAGGAGTTGCATCTGAATGAAAGAACTTCTGAGAGGGAAGTTGAGCAAGCTCTAAAGGCTTCTTTTGTCAAGAAGGACCAGAAGCAGAATAGACATGGTGATCAATTCTAGAAGTCAGAAACCTTAACTTCTGATGAAAATAAATATCAGAAGGGAAAGGAAAGGTATGGCAAGAAGAAGGTTCAATGTTACTGTTGTAAACAGTTTGGCTATTTTGCCAGAGATTGTAGAAATAAAGGAAGGAAATCAGAAGAAGAAAATATAGCCAGAGGAGATTCTGATGATGAACCTGTGCTACTGATGGCTTCTGATTCTGATGGAAAGTGTTCAAAATATTGGTGGTATATGGACACTGGCTGTTCAAACCACTTGACTAGGAACAAACAATGACTGATAGAATTTGACTCCAGAAGGAGAACAAAGATCTGATGATAAGTATCTTAATGCAGAAGGTATGAGAAATGTCAGAGTTAGAGTGAAGAATGGAAAAAACATTCTGATCAAATATGTTTGGTATGTTCCTGGAATTAAAAGCAATCTGATGAATGTGGGTCAGCTCATTGAGAAAGGGTTCTCAGTTGTTATGAAGGACAACCTCTTGACATTATATGATTCAAATCAGAAGTTGATTATGAAGTTTGAGCAGGGAAGCAACAGAACATTCAAGGTGAATGTAGAAACAGCTGAAGCATAGTGTCTTAGTGCAGAAGGCGCTAAAGGTGACACTAAGTTATGGCACAAGAGGTTAGGGCACTTGAACTATAGAAGCTCAGGGAATCTAAGTTCTAATAAGCTTGTACATGGAATTTCGAAGATTGTGAAGCTTGAGAAATCATGTGAGATATGCATGAAAGGAAAGCAACCCAGATTGCCATTTGCATCAGAAGTAGCCCCCAGAGCGAAGCATGCTTTAGGAGTAGTATATTCTGATGTGTGTGGACCATTTCCAGTATCTTCACTTGGAGGAAATAAATATTTTGTGTCTTTTCTGGATGAGTTCACAATAATGACATGGGTAACACTCATCAAGTTCAAGCATGAAGTGTTTACTGAGTTCCAAAAGTTCAAGGTGAAGGCTGAGAAGCAGAGTGGTCAGAAGTTAAAGATTTTGAGAACAGATGGTGGAGGTGAGCATAACTCTACAGAGTTCCAGAAGTTCTATGAGGAGAATGGAATAGAACACGAGGTTACTGCTCCATATACTCCTCAACATAATGGTCTTGCTGAAAGAAGAAACATAACTTTGCTTGATATGACCAGAAGTATGCTGAAAGAGAAGAATCTACCTCACATGTTATAGGGAGAAGCCGTTGCCACATCAGCATATGTTCTGAATAGGTGTCCAACGAAGAAGCTGAAGGAAATTGTTCCTTTAGAAAAGTGGACTGGAGATAAGCAAAGTGTTAGCCATCTGAGGGTGTTTGGTTCTGTATGCTACAAACACGTTCCAGAAGCTAAAAGACGGAAACTGGATGGTAGAAGCAAAGTAATGTTACTGGTGGGGTACCACAGTACGGGTACCTATAAGCTTTATTGTCCATAAACTAACAAAGTTGAAACCAGCAGAGACGTTATTGTGAAAGAGTCAGAAACATGGGATTGGAACAACCCTCAATCAGATTCTGGTGTAGCGCCAACACCAGAGTTAGTTTCTGAAGATTCTTCAAAAAGTTCTGAAGACGAGTCAGAGTTAGAAGATGAATCTGATTCCGAAGACTCGGAAGATGAGTCAGAATCTCAGAGATTCTGATAATGGATTTGATTCTGATTTAGATTCTGATGATGATCCAGAATCTGGTGGTGATTATATTTATAGAAGGGAAAACTCTGAAGACATAGAGTCTGGAGGACAAGCTTCCAGAAGTAACTCTGAAGGTGGTAATTATGAAGGAAGTAGTTATGGACAAGGCCCGGAAGCTAGCACTGTTCCAAGTTTTGGAGAAGCTTCAGAACAAGTTCAAAGGCCATAGAGAATCAGACAAATACCAGGTAGGTTTACATATTTTAGCATGTTGCATGATACTGAAGTAGATTCTGAAGGAGAAGTCGTCCAGTGTGCCATGTTAGTAGATTCTGAACCAGTGGGTATTGAAGAATATCTCAAGAAGAAAGTATGGTTGAATGCCATGAAGGAAGAACTTGAGGCTATTGAAAGAAACAAAACTTGAAAGTTGACGAAGCTTCCAGAAAAAAAGAAAGCCATCGGCGTCAGATGGGTTTTCAAGGTGAAGCTTAAGCCAGATGGATCAATTAGAAAACACAAAGCGAGACTAGTGGCTAGAGGTTTTCTTCAGAAACCCGGGCTAGATTACTTTGAGGTGTTTGCACCTGTAGCTAGACATGAAACAATTAGACTGGTGATTGCTTTAGTTGCAAACAGAAATCGGTCTTTGATACATCTGGATATGAAGTCTACATTTCTGAATGGTCCATTACAAGAAGAGGTATATGTGTCACAACCTCCTGGATTTGTGAAAAAGAATCAGGAAGGGATGGTATACAAGTTACATAAAGCCTTGTATGGACTGAAACAAGCGCCCAAAGCTTGGAATATGAAAATTGATTAGTTTTTCAAGAAGCAGAAGTTTCAGAAATGTGAGATGGAATATGGCGTGTATGTGCAACATTCTGATGGAAATATGATTCTAGTGTGTCTATATGTTGATGACATATTGCTAATAGGAAGTTATCTAGAAGATATAATCAAGTTCAAAGAAGTTCTGATGAATGAATTTGAGATGACAGATCTGGGAAATATGGTATTTTTCTAGGAATGGAGATTATGTAATCAAAGAAGGGTATCATTCTACATCAGCTGAAGTATAGACTTGAACTTCTGAAGAGATTTAAGCTGCAGAATTGCAACGTTGCTGTGAAACCATCAGAAACCAATCATAAATTGGATTCTGATTCTGATGGTGATTTTGTGGATGCTATGACCTTCAAAGAGTTGGTTGGTTCTCTCAGGTACTTGTGCAATACCAGACCTGACATTTTCTATGCAGTTGGAATGATTAGCAGATTTATGAGTAAACCAAAGTGGTCTCATTACCAAGTTGTTGTCAGGATTCTGAGGTATATCAAGGGAACTCTGAAATATGGAGTGCTATTTCCTTCTGGAAGAAAGACAGAACCAGAGTTAGTGAGTTATTCTGATTCTGACTGGTGTGGAGATAGAGTTGACAGAAGAAGTACTTCTGGTTACTTGTTTAAGTTTCTGGGAGGTCCAATTTCTTGGAGTTCCAAGAAACAGCCTATTGTGGCTCTATCAACGTGTGAAGCTGAGTACATTGCAGGTGCTGTAGATGCATGTCAAGCTGTTTGGCTTCTGAATCTTCTTGAGGATTTTAAGATTGAGATAGAGAAACCTCTGAAGTTGTTGATTGATAACAAGTCTACAATCAATCTTGCCAAGAATCCAATGTTGCATGGAAGAAGCAAGCATATTGAGACGAAGTATCATTTTCTGAGAAGTCAAGTGCATAAAGGAGTGTTAGAAGTTCTGCACTGTAGCGCCCAGAAACGGCTGGCATATGTTCTAACAAAGGCAATCAAAACAGACCAATTTCTTCATTTGAGGAATGAAATTGGTGTTGTTAGTTTCTGATAGTGTTAGCTGGAAATTTCGACTAAAGGTTTTTTTTATAGTTAAACTCGAATATACTTCAGAATATTCCACTACTTTATTTATGTGAAGCCATAAAGGTTGAGATTCGAATTGAGTAAAATTCGTTGGAAAGGTTTACCAATTCTAATTATTGAATAAAAATTGTTATTCGAAATATGGCTAAAGGTTTCAAACATTTTTCGACCGTCTTCAGAGATCGGCGCTCAGGATAAGAAGGAGATTCAAATTCAAATATTTTGATCTTATCCGAAAGGACGCGTGGAAGGCTATGAGTTCGTCGAAAACATGCAAACAGAAATGTGGCATTAATTCGTGTAGAAGACCGTCAGGGTCGAATTAGTATAAATAATGACCTTAGTATTTCGATTAAGATGGTGAATATCTTTGTACAAATTACTCAGAAATTACTCAAAGTACCAAGTGTTAAAGAGAAACAAGTTTATTGAGGATGTACGTATGATACACCATTTAATATAAATGCATTTACTTTTTGCATAATTTCCAGTAACCTTTACTTAAGTCTTTTACCATTTCAAGTTTAGAAGTAATTTTACTTTCACTTTATATGCATTTTAATTCGACATTTGAAGCCATTTGTCTTCATATGCAAAACATGTTAAAATACAACAATCAAGTTAAATGATTAATAAAGACACTCGTGTTCTGAGATCAATCTGATCAATCTCGCAAGTAACTGGACCCGTAAAAGGATTTAGAAGATCAGCGGTTGTTTACCAAAATTCGAGGGTAAACAAATTGGCACGCCCAGTGGGAACTGTTTCTTTATCCATCTTAGTTTTAACTTGTTAATTGCATGAGATTGAGAAGTGGAAAACTATCCAACAATACTAATCCTAGACCAAAAGGACAACACATTAGAGGAATGGCTAACCCACCCATTAGTGATGCGCAACAAGTTCACCCTCCTGTGGGAGGAAATACCAGCGCTTCGAATACAAACGAAGTGATGACGTCGAGTCAAGGGACAATAACGATCCCTTCAACAACAAGCTTTGTAGTTATACCCCAAAATACAAACACTTCAACTATATCATCAAACACCCATAACGAACATACCATTGTGTCTATGGCCAATCAAAATCCACCATCAACACCCAAGCCTTTGATAGGTATGTCTAGAACTTTTCCACCAGGATTTACAATCCCAACATCAGATCCTATATATGGCATGCCAACTTCGTTCATGACAGGATTTCAAAATAATACGTCGACATACACCCGTCCCGTAACATCCACTTTGTCACCATTGCAAGGATCAGGGTCTGGGATAAACCACATGGCTAGAAACAATTCGCAGCCAACCCAAATACCTGTTATCACCACAAATACATAAGCAGTCATAAGGCAACAAATGGATGATAGGAACCACGAGATGTTGGGCGTATTGGCCCAACAGATGGCTACGATTTTCAACCCTTTAATTCAAAGCACTACACAAACTAACTTGCAAAATGCCCCAGCAAACCAACAGATGGCAGCACGAATAGGGCGTCTTGCAGATTTCTTTGGTGCACCCAGAGAAGCAGTTCGACCGCCACCCCCACAACCCACATGGGTAAGGGAGAATCAAGGAATCATACTCCAAGAAGAGCCAACCATAAACCAGGCCCAACCTTTGATTCACCATGAATTCGAAGTCCAACAACCAATTCGAAGGGAGGAACCACCCAGACCCCAACAGGCTATCCCTAGGGAGGAACCAGGGAGAAGGGTAGTTTTGGTGAATCAAAACCAAGATGCTGATGAAATCCTCCAGGGTTGTCGACATAATGATATGGTGGGAAACAATAACCTAGCAACCTTAGTCGAAAGGATTATGGTACGAAATGGGGTAAACTTAGGCATGTGTAGACCAAATTATACATCCCCTTTGTTAGAATATATTCAACAAACTGAATTGCCAAGGGGATGGAAAGTACCCAAATTCACCAAGTTTGCTGGCGACACTAGCGAATCTACCATAGAACATATCGCCAGATACCTTACAGAGGAGGGAGATATAGAAAATAATGAAAATATAAGGATTAAATACTTCCCTTCTTCGTTGACAAAAAATGTTTTTACTTGGTTCACCACCCTCGCGGCGAATTCCATCCATGATTGGACTCGTTTGGAGAGGCTGTTTCATGAACAATTTTATGTAGGCACTGACCAAGATTAGTCTAAGCGAATTGGAAAATGTCAAGCGAAAATTTAGTGAGCCCATAGATGATTACCTCAACAAATTCCGTTTTTTGAAGGCAAGATGCTTCACACAAGTGCCAGAACACGAGTTGGTTGAAATGGCAGCAAGAGGTTTGGACTTTTCTATCAGGAAAAAGTTAGATCCCCATTATTTGAGGGATATGGCGCAATTGGCTGATAGGGTTCGACAAGTTGAGCGTTTGAGGATCGAAAAGGCTAGGTTGAAACAAAGTCATAGAAAAGAAAGAGTGGCTTATATCGAAGCCTGCTCAGACGAAAGAGAATTCGAAGAGGATTTCTCAGAAGTTGAAGCAAGGACCACCGTACCCTTGCAAAATGTTGACTCCTGCAAATGGGAAAAACCCTGTCAAACAGAAAGGAGCGATAAATTTCTAAGAAAATCTTATACGTTCGACATCACCAAGTGTGATGAAACTTTTGACTTACTAGTTAAAGATGGCCAGATGATAGTGCACCCTGGTGCCAGAATTCCTCCGTTAGAACAACGGAAGAAAATGGGTTTCTGTAAGTATCATAATTTCTTAGGCCACAAAACCTCACAATGCTTTCTTTTCAGAGATCTGATACAAAATGCAATTTAGGATGGAAGGCTGAAGTTTGGGGAAAAACCAAAACCTCAAATGAGGATTGATGCTGACCCTATGCAGGTTTCTGAGACCAATTATGCTGAGCCCGCTGCCATCAACATGGTGGACATTGCTGAAGTCGAAGGGTTGCAACCAGAACAAAACCAGGGGTCTAACAAAGCCTCAGAGCCAGGATTTGCTGATGATATCGTGGCAGAGAAGGGAACAAGCACTACTGATGGCACAATGAAGAGTGCAATAAAGACCAGGACTATTGATGGTCTTAGGGTCAAGTTCGAAGGAATGAAACTTGTTGAGGGTCCAAAATTAGAAGTGAACATGGTGGACCTGAACCAACTCTCCCCAGAAATGGAGGAGATAGAAAAGCGACTCAAAATGGAGAATGAAAAGATGAAGGCAGGCGACCAAAAGGTGAGTTTGGTGGATTACTTATTCCATTGCCACGCGAAGAACCCAAAGGGGCTTGTATGCCCAAGGTGCAGCATCATGAATGATCAAGGAGCGACTACTACCTACCAAAGGGTCTATCAAGAGAAGGCCAGAAACAACTGGCAAAGGGAGAAAGAACTCTTACCTTACCCCTAGATGAGAGAGAGTCTCATGGGATTCTTAGTTCGTTGTCACAAAATGGGTTCAGAAGTTCTTATGTGCCCATGGTGCAGCGCGCTATGTGACGGAAAGATTGCTGAAGCCTACAAAAGGATTCCATACTATCAGTGTTGGAACAATCAAAGCTGGAGTAGGGAATGTTACGTCAATAATGCAAGGGGCATTCCCAAAAGGGTAGATAGCCCACACCCTGGGGCACGCAAACAGGCAACATTTATGCCCCCAGCAAACATGCCAACAAGAAAATGGTTGAAAGCAGGACAAAACAGAACCGAGGCCAAAGGAAATTCGAAGTGGAGAAGCTTCGAAGAAGGTGGACATACTGCATGGGCCTTTAGGAGGCAATTTCGCTCCAACAAGCAACAATCTCACGTGTTGGAGAATTACAAGGGGAAGAACCCCATGTCTAGGTGCCAATGGAGGCGACACCAAAGAAACAAGAAAGCCCAAAGGGAGCTTACAAATAAAGAAGTTGGCGAGTCAAGCACCAACCAAACTTCGTCTGTCCCAGAAATGGAAAAGGAGTTCCCAACAGGGAGGAAACTTCTCTCTCCTACCGAGATGAAGGTCCCTGGCGAAAGGGACAACAACAAACTGACCAGCAATGGGCTAGTAGATGATGAAGATGTGTCAACAAATAGCTTCAATTCTGATGGAGAATCTTCTTTGCAAATAAATTGCAATGTGCTTTCTGTCTTACCACATGAGTACGACCAAGTTACTGAGGTCGAAGACTCTGAAGAGGCTGATTGTGATCGGTGGATCTGGAACTGACTGTTTAACGCTGGTTCGCGAAATGTCGCGGAAGCAAGAGTCGCCATCATCTTTTATTTTCTCCAAATGGAAAGGACAAAAGCACAGAAAAATTCCTTATAGAGATTGCTCTCGGTTCGGGAGGTAGATTATAGAAAGGGAAGGTGTTAGCACCCTTTCTATCCATGGTTATCCATGGGCTCTTAGATACTTGCTCATTGTGTTTTCAAAAATGATTTGTTTGCTTTTCAAATGTGGGTTTTTAAAAAGTTTCTTTGAAAATTCCAGTTCGACTCTTTTATCGGTCCTCAAGAGTGTTTGAAAAATTGCTTTTGAAAGCTTTTTGAAAATGTGTTGGTGTGAAAAGTATTTTTGAATTTTGTTTTTGAATTTAGAGCAAGTATCTAGAGTTGTCTACCTACCCTAAGGAATTCGTCTGTGTAAATGTCCTTTAAAGTAGTGCCATCCCACCATTGAGAGGTAGGTAGCACCACCGTTGGAGGTGTTCGGGTCAATTCGAGGTTCGGGACATGGTGATCACCAGAGCAATAGGAAGACACCTTAGAAGCTACCCTCATGCCAGGTTCCCGGATCATGAGGACTTACTAAGACATCCTCTACTCGACGATCACCTTTCGAGGCAAGGCAACAGTGAGGCGTACCCTAGGGGTGGTGTGTGATTTGTGTGTCGTTTCAGATATTTTGGTCTTGTCATGTCAAAGTGATCTATGCGTTTGTTTTTATTTTCGTCCATTCATTCTTGCATGCATTTATTTAACAGTTAAAAAAGTGCGGAAAGGTAAAATTCTAAACTATTACAAAGGCGCGGGTCCACATCGCCAAAATTTCCAGGACCCGATTTGACAGAAAATAAAGAAAGTAAAGTGCGAGAAATATATTACACGGCTTTGGGAGAGGTACATTAATATTTACAAGAAGGAAATAAATAAAATGCGCGAATAGGAATTAAAATTGGAAACGAGGGCGTTGGACCCTTTTTTAACGAAATTAAATTAAATTGTTAAATTAATTAAATTAAAAAGAAAAAGAAATTATTTTTTTGAGATTTTTTGCATTTATGGTTTTAATGAGAAAGATTAATTGAAATTAAAATGTTAACCCTAATTCTAATTGTTTTTTAGTTTATTAAGAAAGTATTAAAGTTAAACCTAAATTAACCTAATTATTTACATGCAATTTTGATTTATAAAAATAATAGGAAATATTTAATTATTTAGAGAAAAGAAAAGAAAAGGGATAAAAAATTAATACAAACCCTAATTCTACAAATTTTAAGATTATTAGAAAAATATTAAGATTTAAACCTAAATTAAAACTAAAATCAATTAATGTTATTTATTTACAAAAAAATAATATTAAATAAAAATACTTATTTTTTGTCTTTTTCTGATTTTATATTGTTTTTATGTTTTTTATGAAAATATCAAATTAGAGGAATTAATAAAAAAACAATAATTGAAATAAATAAAATAAAGAAAAGAATGAAAATTCAAACCATGGGGGGGTCTGTCCCCAAATTGGGAGGTTTTGTTAGCATTGCTGGCCCAAGGTTCTAAGGCCCTTTTTGACTTTCCTTGCCAGCGTGTGGAGGTGTTGACTGCAGCCCATGGTACTCTCCAATTATGGCCCTTGGATTGGCATTATTGGCCAAGTGGCAAGCTGGATTTGAGGCTGTATGATGCACCCTAGCACTGAAACTACATAGAAACATGAATAGAAAAATAATATTGGAAGGGGTGGGGACCTGGGGCTCGAACCCAGGTCCTGATGATTACCAATGCCTATGCCTGCCAAACGTGCTGCTTGATTTCTTTGTATATCATATAACTAATAAACATAATAAAATAAAACAAATGCTAGAGCCCTTTTCCGCGCGAAAATTTGAATCAACCAATTACTGATGGCCACCTAATCATCTTCTTCATCGTTGTGTTTCTTTCCTGAAAATAAAAAAGGGTTAGCGGGGGTTTTGAACCCCCCCAAAACATGCCATATCCAATAATAGCGAATAAGCCGTGGTAACACATAAATTAGGCGCGAGGGTTGATTTGTTTTCGTCCAAGTACACTGAATTCATCCATGGCATTGGCATGTCCTAATTTTACAGTGGTGAGAAACGCCCAAATCAAAAGCTTGGTAACCCTAAATATCTTTAATGGTGAATCCTTCAATGGTGCACGAAAACTTAATCAAACCACACAGTTAGCTTTAGAATTGAATAATGAACATAAATCAAATGTTAAAAATTACTAAAGATGCATGAATCGAGATGCAAGAATGTAAAAAATTTTCTGTACAGGACACCATCATTCTCACGTTTCTTGGTGTTAGGATGGATGGTTTTGATTTGAAAACCTTCCTTGAAGCCTCAGGAAGGTAATGGAACAAGTCTTTTGGCTTGAATCGACCTGTAACCTAGTTTTCAATATTTGACTTTTCTTGAAAAAATTCAAGTTTGCTTAGGGATTTCTGGCGCAGCTGGGAGCTTCTATGCATTAGGGTTTGCATGAGTACTTATATGTGAATGATTAGGGTAGGTTTTCTTGTCCAAGGAATCAAGGAATTGATGTATGGATATTGATTTTTATGGCAAAATATTTTCCAATCTTTTCATGCATATTTGCTACCAAATCATGAAAAATCATATTGATTCTTTCCAAATCTAATCATGCACGAAATATTGAGTGTATATCATGCATAGAAAGATTTAAAAACCTAGGTTTAGTATTTTTCATATATTTTAATTAATTAAATGAATTTCTAGCATTTAAAAATTCAAATAAATAAAATAAAAATGATAAAAAACTTCCCTTTGGGCCAAATGGTCGTGCACATGCCTTGGATGATGAATTGTGGAAGAAAAAGAGGCCCATTAGCATTTTTAGGTCATTTGGAGCAATGTTGACTTTTCAAAATATCCAAAAATTTCCCAACTTCCACAAGGCATAACTTGCTCAATTTTTAAGCTTTGCTCATGTTCTTGGACATTTTGGAAAGGTATTTGAGTCCTCTAACCAATGCCTTTGGTCCCATGTCATTTTGATTTACCAATCTCAAGTTATGGCCTTTGACTTAAAGTCCCTTTTTGTTGACTTTTGAAAATGACCTATAATGTTGAAATTGATAACTTTTTGTGAGAGAATTTCTTGGACTTGAAGTATGAAGAGGAGTTGTAGGAAATGTCTTTCTCTTCAAAATGAGCTTTGGATGGAATTTTTCTGATAATCCATGTGAAAGTTATGCCTTGGTCAAGTTACAGTTGACTTTTTCAACTGTCCAAATATGGAAACTTTTGCATCTTGATGATTTTTGAGCCAAGCTTTGAGAATCATGATCAAGAATTGATCAAATGATGTTTGTGGCTTCAAAATGAGATGTTGACCAAAATTTTGAATTTTTGACTGTCAAATGACCATTTTGCTCCTACAGTTGACTGTAGTGCAATTAGGGTTTTTGACTGTGCAATTTTGAGCTGTAAGTCTTGAAACTTGGTATGATGATGCTTGGCAATGTTTATAGGCATGTGAGACTTGATTGGACCCTTGGAAACTTCATTTACTTTGTCAGAACCAAACCCTAATTTTGACTGTTAGGAGGCCCTTGAACTGTGCAACCCTTGGGGAATTTTGAAGCTTTGACTTGGCAAATCTTGAAGAATATGGGAGGGCAAATTTTGGGGTACAACAGTTGCCCCTGTTCAATCTTCTTAGACCTGAGGATGCAGATTGGCTGACGTGCCTTTCGTAATCCGAGGGTGGAAGATGATTGAACACTATAGTGCCCAGAAATTTGCGCTCACATAGTAGTGTGATGATGGGGAATGGGCTTATAGATGCCATTTGGAGATTGATGGATAGGATGATGGGATTACAGATGCCATGCTAAGAGGTGATGGAAGGTGGATGGGCTTATAGATTCCATCTGGATGTCGATCGCGTAAGAGATTCCTTAGCGAGAACCTGCGTACCTGCAAAAGAAAAATGAGTACCTGACCTGTTACAGGAGTTGGTCTTCAGATTCTTTGTAGATGTGTCCTGACTGGTTACAGGAGCTGGATCTGGAGCTTCAAACGATGATGAATGAACCAGGGATGGTTACTACCTCGACAGGACCGGTGAGAGAACCAAAGGCGACTACAACCTCAACAGCAATCATTGAGAGAATCTTGGATGACTTTAACCTCAACAGCAATCGTTGAGAAAATCTTGGGATGATTACTACCTCCGCAGTATCGGGGAGAGAACCATAGGCGACTACAACCTCAACAACAATCATTGAGAGAATCTTGGATAACTTCAACCTCAACAGCAATCGTTGAGAGAATCTTGGGATGATTACTACCTCCGCAGTATCGGGGAGAGAACCATAGGCGACTACAACCTCAATAGCAATCATTGAGAGAATCTTGGATAACTTCTACTGAGTCTTTATCAGGAAAATCTGTTTGGGGTCGATTTAACTGGACTAGAGAAGGCCTTGGACTGGATAAGAAACAGAAAATCTTAGGGTCGATTAACTGAACCGGTCTAGGTCTTGAAATGTCTTCAACTGGATAAGAAACAGGGAGATCTTAGGGTCGATCTGACTGAACCAGAGAAGGCCTTGGACGGGATAAGAAACAGAAAATCTTAGGGTCGATTAACTGAACCGGTCTAGGTCTTGAAATGTCTTCAACTGGATAATAAACAGGGAGATCTTAGGGTCGATCTGACTGAACCAGAGAAGGCCTTGGACTGGATAAGAAACAGAGAAATCTTTGGAGTCGATTTAACTGAACCGGTCAAGGTCTTGAAATGTCTTCAACTGGATAAGAAACAGGGAGATCTTAGGGTCGATCTGACTGAACCAGAGAAGGCCTTGGACTGGATAAGAAACAGAGAAATCTTTGGAGTCGATTTAACTGAACCGGTCAAGGTCTTGAAATATAACTGAGAACTTAACTGAATCTTTCCTGAAAGGTAAAGGTCAGTCATATGCAATGCATGATATGGATCAAGCAATGATGTTCTCAACATAAATGAGATTTGTGAGATATAATGCGTATATGCATGCTATAATGTATGGATGTGATGTTTATGTATGTTTTTGTCTAGGGAAGTAAATCCTTGGCGGGTGCCTGGAAGTCATATCCTGGGCTGATGTTGGAGAATAGATTTTTGCTTCCGCTGGGGATGATAGTTGCAAGAATACCGGTAGGAGAAGATAACTCCGTTGGGGAATAAACTTGGCGAATGGATAACTCTGCGGGGAGAAAAGTACTCTAGTAATCTTGCTGGGGAGCAATACTCTGTGGGGAGAGAGATACTTTTGCTGAGTTGTTGATAATAACTTGCTGGGGATACCATCGTTATATTGGAAGTGTTAATGGACTTCACTGGGGATAAGAAGACTCCGTCGAGGACGCTCTTTCCGTGGCTTTTGGCTGAGGATAACCCAGTTATATCCTAGTAAGGAAATAACTCTTTGAATAAAGCTGGGGAACGCGTTCGTGCTCTGCAGGGGTAAGCTTCCAGAATCTACTGGGGATAAGCTTACTGCTTGGGGAGATGAATTCCAAATTTCCTGGGGAACTAGATTGGACTCTCTGGGGGGAAGTTTTGAATTGTATTGGGGGAATGACTCCATTGAATGTTGGATATGTCGCCGGGGAACAATCTTTAGACCAAGACTGCCGGGGATGCTCGTTAAGAATGCATGTATATTGCTGTGCCGGGGAATGTTGAGATCTGCGGGGGATACCCAACTTCCTTAAGGTTTGATAATATAGCTTTGCTTGAGGAGAGTATACTGTCTTGCTGACTTACTCTCTGGGGAATTGGGACGTACTGGTTATGTTCTTTAGCTGAACCTACCTTGGTACCTTGGAGGACCGAACAATTAGATTGCTTAGACAACTCTTTATTGCCCCTGTTTCTAATGTTACTTGTAATTGATCCTTTGTTTCGTATGCAAATATTTATGAGTTAGAAAATTATTGTCAATGCATATATCACAAATTGAACCTTGGACGTTCTTCGCAAAACAAAACAGAAAAAGGAAAAAAAATTGGCACTTTTAACTGAAAAGTATATTTGTATTGATTTTTGAATTGCCTGTAAATAGGCGTTTTATGTACAAGAGGCTGGCGTCCTAGTAAGAAAACGCCGCCGGACAAAAGAGTTTATACAAATTATGTGCAAAAGAAAGTAAAACAGCTGTGTGAAATGGAATGATCCCACTGGGTTTCAACTCTGCTATTGCCTTTATAACTCCGAGTGTCTCATCACTTGATGACCTTGGTTAAAGATGAAGCTGACTGATCGATGCCGTCTGAACTTGATGTAGATACCGGATTCTGGATGCAAAGTGATCAATGAGACATAGTATTACGCTTTATCCCTAATTTTTGCCTGGACCGCCCTTTCGGGTTTTCAGTCCACCGGGATACCCATTTTTGCCCAAGCCGCCTTTTCAGGTTTTCGACTTGCCGGGTGTACAATTTTTTTTTCATTTCATCCCTTCATTTTGCCCGAACCCTTTTGGTTCGCCGGGAAGCCCTAATTTTTGCCTAGGCATGTCAGCCTAGCGGGTCTTTTTTCATGCGTAGTATCTTTTTACTATGTCTGCATTGGCGGGGTGAGGAAGGTCGTCACCATCCATGTTGGTTAGAATCATGGCTCCTCTTGAGAACACATGTTTAACCACAAATGGCCCTTCGTACGTAGGGGTCCATTTGCCCCTTGGATCACTCTGAGGAAGGATGATTCGCTTGATTACCAGATCCCCAACTTGATATTCTTGTGGTCTGACCTTTTTGTTAAATGCCCTGATCATTCGTTTCTGATACGTCTGACCATGACAGATAGCAGCAAGCCTCATTTCATCAATAAGATTTAACTGATCAAGTCGTGTCTGGATCCAATCATCTTCGTTCAGATTTGCATCCTTCATTATCCGGAGAGAGGGTATTTGTACTTCGATCGGTAAGACTGCCTCCATACCATAAACCAAGGAGAAAGGAGTTGCCCCGGTTGACGTCCTGGCTGAGGTACGGTACCCATGTAGAGCGAACGGTAACATCTCGTGCCAATCTTTATAGGTCACTGTCATCTTTTGCACGATTTTCTTGATATTTTTATTTGCTGCTTCTACAGCCCCATTCATCTTCGGTCTGTAAGGAGAAGAGTTATGGTGCTGTATTTTGAACTGCTCGCAGAGCTCAGTGATCATCTTGTTATTGAGATTGGTACCGTTGTCTGTAATAATCCTTTCTGGGACGCCGTACCGACAGATCAGATTATGCCGAATGAACCGTGCCACAACAGTCTTGGTTACCGTAGCGTAGGAAGCTGCTTCCACCCACTTCGTGAAGTAATCAATCGCTACCAGGATGAAGCGATGCCCGTTAGATGCCGTAGGTTTAATCTCACCGATCATGTCTATGCCCCACATTACAAACAGCCAGGGCGCAGTCAGAACATTCAAAGGAACTGGAGGAACATGCACTTTGTCTGCATAAATCTGGCACTTATGGCATGTCCGAGAATGTTGGTAGCAGTCAGCTTCCATTGTGGACCAAAAATACCCTGCCCGAAGGATCTTCTTCGCCATAGTGTGTCCACTGGAGTGTGTTCCGAAGGTCCCTTCATGTAACTCTTCCATGATTCTTTCTGCTTTAGTCTTATCCACACAACGCAGTAAGGTCGAATCATGGTTTCGCTTGTACAAGATGTCGTTGCTAAGGAAGAACTTCGCTGCAAACCTTCTTAGAAACTTCTTGTCGTTGACAGAGGCACCTTCAGGGTATTCCTGAGCTTCCAAATATCTCTTCACCTCATGGTACCAAGGCTTCTCAGTCACCAACTCAGTCTCGAGATCACAACAGTATGCCGGTTCGTCCAGTTTCCAGATGATGATCCGGGGAGCCTCATTATCCCATTTGACCTTGAACATAGAAGACATTGTAGCTAACGCGTCCGCCAGCTGATTCTCCTCTCTTGGAAAGTGTTCAAAGGTTATCTTTGTGAAGTGGGGGATCAAGGTCAACACACATTCTCTGTAAGGAATAAGATTCGGATGTTTCGTATCCCACTCTCCTTTGATCTGATTGATTACAAGAGCGGAATCTCCGAAGACACTCAGAAACTTGATCCTTAAGTCGATCGCAGCCTGAAGACCCATGATGCACGCCTCATACTCTGCCATGTTGTTGGTACAGTTGAAACATAGCCGGGCAGTGAGTGGAGTATGAGTGCCTTGAGGAGATATGATTACGGCGCCAATACCGTTTCCCAAAGCGTTGGAGGCTCCGTCAAAGTGCATAGACCATCGGGATCCTTCCTCAGGTCCTTCATCCGGTCTAGGTACTTCACAATCAGTCACAATCATGATGCTCTCGTCCGGAAACTCAAAGTTCATTGACTGATAGTCGTCTACTGCCTGATGTGCCAAGTGGTCTGCCAATACACTTCCTTTGATGGCTTTCTGAGTCGTGTATTGAATGTCGTATTCTGTCAAGATCATCTGCCATCTTGCTATTCTCCCAGACAAAGCAGGCTTTTCAAATATGTACTTTATCGGATCCATCTTTGAGATCAACAAGGTAGTGTGAGTCAGCATATACTGTCTCAGCCGGCGAGCAACCCATACCAAAGCGCATCAAGTTTTCACAAGCAGTGAGTATCGGGTCTCACAGTCGGTAAACTTTTTGCTAAGGTAATAAATGGCATGCTCTTTTCGGCCAGACTCGTCATGCTGCCCCAGCACACACCCCATTGAGTTGTCAAGCACTGTCAAGTATAGTATCAGAGGTCTCCCTTCAACCGGTGGCATAAGGATGGGTGGTTCTTGGAGATACTCCTTAATTCTGTCAAAAGAAGCCTGACATTCATCATTCCAACGTACTACCTGATCTTTCTTCAGCAGCTTGAAGATTGGCTCACAGGTAGCAGTTAGGTGTGAGATGAACCGAGCAATGTAATTCAGGCGTCCTAAAAAGCCTCTGACTTCCTTCTCTGTCCTAGGAACCGACATCTCTTGAATAGCTTTAACCTTAGCAGGGTCCACTTGAATACCCTTATCACTTACAACGAAGCCTAGCAACTTCCCAGATCTTACCCCGAAGGTGCACTTGTTCGGGTTCAACCTCAGCTTGTACAACTTCAGACGGTCAAACAATTTCTGCAGATGATCTAGGTGCTCTTCCTCAGTCTGGGACCTTGCGATCATGTCGTCAACATACACTTCTATCTCATGATGGATCATATCATGAAATAAAGCAACCATGGCACGTTGGTAGGTTGCCCCAGCGTTCTTCAGTCCAAAAGGCATGACCTTGTAGCAGAAGGTGCCCCACTGAGTAACAAATGTAGTCTTTTCCATGTCTTCAGGTGCCATCTTGATCTGATTGTAACCTGAAAAGCCATCCATGAAAGAGAACACCTTATGCTGAGCTGTATTGTCAACAAGGACATCAATGTGAGGTAGGGGGAAGTCATCCTTGGGGCTGGCCCTGTTCAGATCCCTGTAGTCAACACACATTCTGACCTTTCCATCTTTCTTTGGTACCGGCACCACATTAGCAACCCACTGAGGGTAAGAAGTCACTGCAAGAAACCCAACATCAAACTGTTTCATAACCTCGGCTTTGATCTTCTCAGACATCTCTGGACGCATACGACGGACCTTTTGCTTAACCGGAGGACAGTCTTCCTTAGTAGGCAAATGATGGAACACAATGTCGGTATCCAATCCGGGCATGTCTTCGTAGGACCAGACAAAGATCTCCACATGGTCATGTAGCATCTGAGTCAACCGTTGCTTCACGCTGAGCTCTAGGTTAGCACCAATCTTTACCTCCTTTCTGTCTGTATCAGTACCCAGGTTTATTGTTTCCACTGGCTCTTCGTGTGGTTGAATTGCCCTCTCTTCCTGAAGTAACAGTCTTGCAAGCTCTCCAGGCACTTCGCAATCATCTTCACCTTCGTCTTCGGCTAAGTTGATCGGATTTTCGAAGTCATAATTGGCAGTAGCAGAGTCGTTACCAGTGAGATCCAGAGTGGATTGAAACCTGTATGAGTGAGTGTGTGTAAATACAGCTGTTTTGAAATATATATAAAGGAAGGAAAGACAGAAACGGAGCATAAGATTTGAAATGCGAGAAAACGTCCAAGATTTTAATTTATGATATATGAAATGAATATTTATATGCCCTCACAAATAAAACCACGGTGCCTCGGGTAAGACACCGGGCCATATAGTTCAATTTATTGTTTATTACAAATAACAAAACAAAGAAGTTTATTACTGCGTAACAAAAGTAACAGGAGTATGGTCTTTGACAATCCAATTGGTCAATCCGCCTTCAGTCGTCGGATAGATCCAACCATTGAACTCAGCTTCATCCACTTCATTATCCTCCCCAACAACATTCACTCCTGGATTTGTAATGAGCACAGGAGGTCTTCTGGTCTTTGCCTTCCGCATAGCTTTCTGACCCTCTGCAGTAAAACCCAGTCCAAATTTGTCAGTTTTCTGTGTAAAGTCGGGAAGCCTTCCCCAGTTAGTACATTCACCTTTCTGAACCACAGCCCGGGCATCCTTCAGAGAAGCCATTTTTAAAGGAACATCCTCTTCGACCGTTGTTTCTGCTGCTGCTGAAATTGGAAGTACCTCTTCGAAATGCTGAAAGGGGGTTTCAATAAACTCCCCGTCCATCTCAATGTACCTGAAGGAATTCAAATGGCTCACCATATACTCCTCATCTCCCTGCACAGTGACAATCTTCCCTCTGACAGGGTACTTTAGCTTCTGGTTCAAGGTAGAGGTCACTGCCCCAGCTTTGTGGATCCAAGGTCGACCCAGCAGACAAGAATACGACGGACGGATATCCATCACATAAAAGGTAGAGTGAAACACCTGAGAGCCCACACGAATAGGAATGTCAACCTCTCCATGGACCATCCTCTTTGAACCGTCGAAGGCTCTGACGATAATATTGCTAGGCTTCAGCTCCAGGCCCTCACAATCCAAACGGTCTAAAGCTTTCTTGGGTAACACATTCAAGGAAGAACCAGTATCCACCAATACGTGTGCCAGAGTAGTGCCCCTGCATTCAATAGAGACATGCAGGGCATCGTTGTGGTCCCTTCCCTTCGCAGTTAGGTCAGCATCTGAGAAACCCAAGCCATTGTCCGCTGTCAGATTTGCTACGCAATCAGTGAACTGTACTGCAGATGTCTCCTGTGGCACATGGGCCGTCTTGAGAAATGAAATTAAGGCCTTAGCATGGGCCTCAGAGCATAGCAATAAGGAGAGCATGGAGATCTTGGAGGGCGTATGCCCCAGCTGTTCCACAACATTAAAGTCACTCTTCTTTATTATTTTCAGGATTTCCTCCATCTCTTGTTGGGAGGCCTCAACATTTATAGGTATCGGTGCCTCCATCCGGGCAGGCTCATCTTCAATTCCTTTGCCCCGAGCATTGGATGACTCGGCAACAGGGGAAACAACTTGGTCAGTAACAGGAACAAGTACACTTGTAGGTGTTATAAGGAGGTGTTGTACCCCAAAATTTGCCCTCCCATATTCATCAAGAATTGTCAAAGTCAAGGTCACAAAATTCCCCCAGGGTTGTGCAGCTCAACTGTCTCTTATACAGTCAAAACTAGGGTTTGAGTTCTGGTCAAGCAAATGAACTTTCCAAAGGCCCAATCAAGTCTCATGTGCCTACAAAGATGGTCAAGTATCCTCATGTCAAGTTTCAAGGCATTCAACTCAAAATTGCACAGTCAAAACCCTAGATTGCACTACAGTCAACTGTAGGGGCAAAATGGTCATTTGACAGTCAAAAGTTCAAATTTTTGGTCAATATATCATTTTGAAGCCACAAACATCATTTGATCAATGCTTGATCATGATTTTCAAGATTTGGCTTAGAAATCATCAAAGATGCAAAAGTTGCTATATTTGGACAGCTGAAAAAGTCAACTGAAATTGACCAGGGCATAACTTTCACATGGATTATCAAAAAAATTCCATCCAAAGCTCATTTTGAAGAGAAAGACATTTCCTACAACTCATCTTCATATTCCAAGTCCAAGAAATGCTCTCACAAAAAGTTATCAATTTCAACATTATAGGTCATTTTCAAAAGTCAACAAAAAGTGACTTTAAGTCAAAGGCCATAACTTGAGATTGGTAAATCAAAATGACATGGGACCAAAGGCATTGGTTAAAGGACTCAAAGACCTTTCCAAAATGTCCAAGAACATGTGAAAAGCTTAAAAATTGACCAAGTTATGCCTTGTGGAAGTTGGGAAATTTTTGGAAATTTTTGAAAGTCAACATTGATGCAAAAGGCCTAAAAATGCAAATGGGCCTATTTTCCTTCCAAATTTCTTCATGCCAAGCCTATGCACGACCACTAGGCCCAAAGGGAAGTATTTTCATATTTTTTAATTATTTATTTGAATTAATATTAATTTATATTCATTTAAATCATTTTAATTCATGAAAAATATAAACCTTAACCTAAAAAATCTTTTTATGCATGCTTTGGACTCTATAACTCGTGCACATGCTAATAGGGAAGGATTTGATGCTAATTGATCAGATTTGGCACAAAAACCATGAAAAAAAAGATTGTAAAAGATCCTTAATAAATCAAAGATTGAAAACAATTATGGAGATGGATTTTATTGAATCTTTTTAACCTAATTGCTTCCATATATGATCAACATCACAACCCTAATGCTCTAAGACTGAAGCTGCGCCCAAAACAAGCATTACAATATTGAAAATTCTCCTAAAAACTCAAACACTGAAATCTAGGTTTTAGGTCGATTCAAGCTTTGATTTTTGTTTCATTAGCATCCTGAGATATCCCTAAACGTTTCTCAATCAAAAACAACAAGCCAAACGCATTGAAACGGTACCAGGACCTCAAACTGTGAAGCAAAAATTTACAAATCGCATATCATATTCTAAGCATCTTTCATGAATTTTGTTTGTTGATTCTTATTCTTTGTGAAATTCTAAAGCTAACTGTGGTGTTTAATTGCATTTTTATTGACCATATACGATTATGCCATTGTCACATACTAGGGTTTGCAGGCTTGCTAATTTGGGGCTTTTGAGATAACGTAAAATTGGAGCTCCAGACCTTTGCCATTGCATTGAGCACGACCAGACGAAAAGCTTCCAACCCTCGCGCTCAATTTATGAGCGTCGAGGGTCTAATCGCTATTTTTTGATATATAGCTTTAGGCCACGCTCCATAAACCGTTGCCATATTGTTTATATTATAGGGGACGTGAAGAAGATGAAGTGGTGGCAGCCTGTGATTCGCCAGTTTAAATTTTCGCGCGAATTCTCATAAACACTAACGCGTTCTTTTTATAATATTTATTGTTTATTCTATGTTAAATTAACGCGCTTGGCTCAAATGGTAACGTGCTATGCATATGACTCTCAAGACCTGGGTTCAAGTCCCAGGTCTGGCAAAAATCCCATATTATTTTTCTATAATTGATCTCATGCAGGCTTAACATGAGAGACCACCATACTCCACCAGTATCCCATTAGCCACGCGTCCACAATGATCAGATCAACGACCAAGCTTCAGGATGCAGTATACACCTGGTCAAACGCACCATATGGGATCAAGGAAAGTCAACGAAATCCAGCTTAATGGGCCTTAAATTACCAGGCCTTACCTCCTAATTTGGGGCTACCCCCCCCCCCCCCCCCCTGGTTTGCTTTATCATTTTATTTTTTATTCTTTCTTTAATCTTTTTTTTCTTTTTATTACTTTTATTCAATTATGTTTATTTAATTAATTATTTGTAATAAAATATAAAAACACTAAAAAATCAGAAAAGGCCAAAAATTAATAAATATTTATATATTAATTATTTTCATGAATAAATTAGAATGTAGATTATTTAGTTTAATTAGGTTTTCAACTTTAAATCCTTGTTAATAAAAATCCAAAAAAATGTAGAATTAGGTTAATTGATATTTTTTATTCCTTTTAATATTTTTCTCTTTTTTTAGAATAATAATTATTATTTATTTATTTATTTTCCTATCTAAATTGTACATAAATGAATTAGGTTTAATTTAGGTCATATTTTAATTCTTTCTTAATAAATAAAAAAATATTAGAATTAGGGTTTGCTTCTTAATTTAATTTTAATTAATTTCTTTTTTTTCTTATTAAATCTAAAAAACACAAAAATATCATTCTCATTTAATTTTAATTTTTAAATCCTTATTAATTCTAATTATTTGCAAAAAGGGTCCAACGCCCTAGTTTCGTTTTAATTATGTAATTTGCGCATTTATCTTATGTCGTAATTATAATTATGTAATTGTCCCTAAGCCATGTAATTTACTTTTCGCACTTTATTTCTTCGCATTATTTATTTTTCCGCTAAATCGGGTCCGGTTTATTTTGGCGATGTGGACCCGCGCCATTTGTAATAGTTTAGATTTATATTTCCCGCAAATATTAATTGTTAAAAAGCATGCAAGAATGAATGTCTTAATTAAAATCAAGCGTAGATCACAATGACATGACAAAAGACAAATATCAAATGAAACATGACACACGAATCGCACACACCACCCCTAGGGTACGCCTCACTGTTGCCTTTCGAAAGGTGGTCGTCGAGTAGAGGATGTCGCAGTAAGTCCTCATGATCCGGGAACCTGGCATGAGGGTAGCTTCTAAGGTGTCTTCCCATTGCTCTGGTGATCACCATGTCCCTACAAACTCGAATTGACCCGAACACCTCCAACGGTGGTGCTACCTACCTCTCAATGGTGGGATGGCATTACTTTAAAGGACATCTACACAGACGAATTCCTTAGGGTAGGTAGGTTCTCAAGGATACTTGCTCTAATCTCAAAACAAACTCAAAAAGACTTTTCACACTGACACTTTTCAAAAGCTTTCAAAGCAAATTTTTCAAACACTCTGACGTATGAGTCGATCTGAAATTTTTTCAAAGAAACTTTTTAAACCCACATTGAAAAGCAAACAAACCTTTTTGAAAACATATGAGCAAGTATCTAAGAGCCCATGGATAACCATGGATAGAAAGGGTGCTAACACCTTCCCTTTCTATAACCTACCTCCCGAACCGAGAGCAATCTCTTTAAGGAATTTTTCTGTGCTTTTGTCCTTTCCATTTGGAGAAAATAAAAGACGGTGGCGACTCTTGCTTCCGCGACATTTCGCGAACCAGCGTTAAACAGTCAGTTCCAGATCCACCGATCACAGAACTGGCGACTCTGCTGGGGACTCTTTATAAAGTGAGGTGTACCTTAGGGCTAGCTTATAACTATGTTTTCAATTGTTTTCCTTGTGTGCTTTAAATTGTGGGTTGCTTGGGAGTTCTATAGGTCCTACACCCGGATCTGGGGGATACCTTTCTTAGAAAGTAGCAACAAGGCTGTGAGGGAACTGTGCGGGGTATACCGACACGGTTGAAACAGTCTGCTACGTTGATGTGGCACTTTGGTGTGTACCGGTAACCCTTGAGTTCAGTCAAGGAGAGTACGGGGCCTCCGCGTGGTGTCGTGAAGCATCAACAGACCTTAGGAACCTTAATTGAACTATCTTGGCCTCTTTAGGGTAGTGAGATAACTGACTTTGGTGCAGTCCGAGGTTGGTTGATACTCGATACTACACTCAATTGAGGGTTGCTTTCCTGGAATATTTCGGTCGCCAGTTCAGTGGCTGAATCGAAACGATGAACAATGAAAGTAATCCCGTGATATTGGGAACCTTAGAACCCGGTTACTTTGATTAGGACAGGTATGAACCCACCAACTCAAGAGGGTACTACCCAGACCCCATGCTGGCCTTAAACCTTAAGGGCTTGTCTTGTGTGCCTTGTTTGCCCTACATGTTTGTCTTTGTAAATATCCGTGGTGTGTTTAATCATAGCATCATGACATCATCCAGCATCATATGCATTGACTAACCATTTCAGGGGTTCGGATTTTCATCTTTGTTCTTGTTTTGTAGGACATGGAAACTGCTCGTAGAAAGACAATTCAGGTCAATCTTGTAAGGATCCCTCCTCAGCTTAAGGAGCTTATATCCAGGATTCCCGAGAACTCTTCATTCAGTGACAGGCATGGAAGCCTCATCAGCTTGGTCAACACCAACATTGAGGAAGATATGATAAAGGTCCTGTTCCAGTTCTTTGATCCTCTGCATCACTGCTTTACCTTCTTGGACTATCAGTTGGTACCTACATTGGAGGAGTTCTCCCGGCTCCTGAAGATCCCTATCCTTGATCAGCTACCCTTCAACGGTACAGAAAAGGAACCTAAGCTTGAAGAGATTGCTAAAGCCTTGCACCTGCAGTCATCTGACCTCAAGGGACATTGGGAAGTTAGAAGTGGCGTCAAAGGGTTCTTAGCCAGGTTTCTGTTTGAAAAGGCCCTTGAGTGTTGGAACTCCCTTGACCTGCAAGCTTTTGAAGAGGTTGTGGCCCTCCTTGTTTATGGTTTGGTGTTGTTCCCTAACCCAGATCAGCTCATTGATATCAGTGCCGTTCAGATCTTTATGTCCAGGAATCCTATACCTACATCGCTGGGGGACATCCTTCACTCATGTTACACTCGAACCATGAGAAAAAGAGGTGTCCTTATGTGTTGCACTCCTCTCCTGGGAAGGTGGTTTATTTCGCACCTTCCCCAATCAGTCCTGAAGAATGAGCGGGGTTTGAGATGGTCACAACGGTTGATGACTCTTACACATGCAGATATACATTGGTGTCCTAGATCCAGAGGAGATGTCACTATCATTGATCGTTGTGGGGAGTACCCTAATGTTCCTTTACTTGGAATCAGAGGAGGTATTACTTATAGCCCATGCCTGGCTTGGAGACAGTTTGGTTATGCTCGGAGGGACGGTCCTCATGACATGTTGATTCCTGACATAGTTTTTGACTTCGACAGTGATACTCAAGAACTTCGTCAGAGATTTATCAGAGCCTGGAGGATGCCTAGTAGGATAGACAGCAAGACACTGGGGCACAGGAACTCCATCCCTTTGGAGCCTTATCTCAAATGGGTACACGCCCGTTCTCAGAAGTTAGTGATGCCTTATCCTCACATGCTTCCAGTAATCAAAGAGCCTGTCTTGGAAGGGGAAGTGTCTCATGTTATTCAGCACCCTGATATGCCCACATCCTGGGAAGAGATGCAGAAGAGCTGGATCCAGCTTAAGGAGGAAAGGAATTCTCTCGAGACTAGTCTGCATGCCAGTGAAAAGAAAGTCTTGGAGCTCACCCGTCTGTTGCATGAGGAGAGGAATCTCAACACCTACATAGCTCCGAAGAGGATGCGCAGTGTATTTTGGGATTGACTTGACTTTTGTATTTCTTTTTGCCCATGAGGCCTTGATGTATTAAACAATGATTTCATTAATGATAACGTGTGTTCTTTTCTTGTCTACAACGAATTTGAACTTTCGAACCCTTGAATGCATCGCATACGCATTTCATACATCATGTGCATAGCCGGTTTTTCCCTTTTTTCAGGTTGCTTACAGTTCTTCGCTGTTTATTTCAGCGTCATGAATTCCGGATCTGAATCAACTGAGACTTCAATCAAGGCTCTCCAGGCGCAGAATGCGCAGTTTCAAGAATTAATCCTGGGTCTAGCTAAAGGCCAAGATGAACTGAAGACCATGCTCCTGAAGAAGGAGAAGAAGAAGAAAAGAAGAACTGTTCTATTCAACACGGGCCGAAGGTTGGGTAATACTCTACACCATGAAGAGGTTGCTTCTTCTGTTGGCAAGAGTCCTTCTCAGGCAGAAGCAAGGGTTCCTAGTCCAGTGGTCTCCGACGACGAGACGGATTTTGATGAGGAACAGTATCCTCCTGAAGACGACAGGTACAAACAACTGGAAGACAGGTTGAAGGCCATGGAAGTTCAACAGGTACCTGGGCTGGATTTTGGAGATCTGGGTTTGTCGACTGGTGTAATTATCCCGCACAAGTTCAAAGCTCCAACTTTTTCTAAGTATGACGGGGCATCCTGTCCCAAGCTGCATTTGAGGTCCTATGTTCGAAAGATTCAGCCGTACTCTGCGGACAAGAATCTATGGATCCACTTCTTCCAGGAGAGTCTTTCAGGGACTCATCTCGAATGGTTCTATCAGCTGGATGGGACCAAAGTTCGTAACTGGGAGGAGCTGGCTACTGCTTTCTACAAGCAGTATCAGTATAATGCCGACCTTGCCCCCACACGTACCCAACTCCAGGGTATGTCGTTAGGTGCAAGTGAAGGTTTTAAAGAGTACGCTCAGAAGTGGAGAGACCTGGCTGGCAGGGTGCAGCCACCATTGACTGATCGGGAGTTGGTTGACATGTTCTTGGGGACCCTATCTGGGCCATTCTTTAACCATCTCATTGGGAATTCTTTTGCTGGTTTCACTGATTTGATCTTGACTGGAGAAAGGATTGAAGCTGGGCTGAAATCTGGGAAGATTGCAAAGGGGGCATCATCCTCTAGTTCAGAAAAGAAGCCGTTTAAAAAGGAGTCTAGTGCTGTGTATGGCTCCAGAAAATCAGAAAGACCTGATCACCGCCAATCTGTCAGCGCGGTAATGATCGCTAAGCCTGCTGCCGCTCCCCGGCCAAACAATCCTCAAAGGGCTGATAGACCCCGGAGAGAGTTTACCCGGTTAAGCATGACCCTATCGCAAATCCTGCCACAGTTGCTATCCACCAATTTGGTGACTGTCAGGGAGGCGCCAAAGTTCTCAAACACTACCTCTCCTAAGTACAACCCGAATGCCCGTTGTGCTTACCATTCAGACAGCCCGGGGCATGCCACTGATGACTGTTGGGCACTAAAGAACAAGCTGCAGGACCTCATTGACGCTAAGGAGGTACAGTTCGAGGCATCTGACAAACCTAACGTGGTGACAGCTCCCCTGCCTGCTCATGGAGTTAATGCTATTGGTGATGAAGAGGAGGTGGATGAAGCTGAGTTCGATAGCTGGATTTACCCGGCAACTAATGGTGGACCCAACAATTGGAGCGCAAAGGACAACCTCCATGTTTCTTTGGTTACTAAGTAATAAATTTCTTTGTTTCATTTTGTAATAAACAATGATAAACTCTATGGCCCGGTGTCTTACCCGAGGCACCGTGGTTCTATTTGTGAGGGCATACGAACTGTCATTTTATACATCATGAATGAAAATCTTGGACTATTTTCGCATTACAAATATTGTGTTCCTTTTTTATCTTTCCTTTCCTTTACATAATTTTCAAAAAAACAGCTGTATTTACACACACACTCACTCATACAGGTTCCAATCCACTCTGGATCTTACTGATAACAGCTCTGCTAATGCCAATTATGACTTCGAAAATCCGATCAACTTAGCCGAAGACGAAGGTGAAGATGATTGCGAAGTGCCTGGCGAGCTTGCAAGACTGTTACTTCAGGAAGAGAGGGCAATTCAACCCCATGAAGAGCCAGTGGAAACCATAAACCTGGGTACTGAGGCAGACAGAAAAGAGGTAAAGATTGGTGCTAACCTAGAGCTCAGCGTGAAGCAACGGTTAACCAAGATGTTACATGACTATATGGAGATCTTTGCCTGGTCCTACGAAGACATGCCAGGGTTGGATACCGATATTGTTGTCCATCATTTGCCGACTAGAGAAGACTGCCCTCCAGTTAAACAAAAGGTTCGTCGGATGCGTCCAGAGATGTCCGAGAAGATTAAAGCCGAGGTCATGAAACAGTTCGATGCCGGGTTCCTTGCAGTGACTTCTTACCCTCAGTGGGTTGCTAATGTGGTGCCAGTACCTAAGAAGGACGGTAAGGTCAGAATGTGTGTAGATTACAGGGATCTGAACAGGGCCAGTCCCAAAGATGACTTCCCCTTACCTCACATTGATGTCCTTGTGGATAATACAGCTCAGCACAAGGTATTCTCTTTCATGGATGGCTTTTCAGGCTACAATCAGATCAAGATGGCACCTGAAGACATGGAAAAGACTACATTTGTTACTCAGTGGGGCACCTTCTGTTACAAGGTCATGCCGTTCGGGTTAAAGAATGCTGGGGCAACCTACCAGCGTGCCATGGTTGCCTTATTTCATGATATGATCCATCATGAGATCGAAGTGTACGTGGACGACATGATTGCTAGGTCCCAGACTGAGGAAGAGCACCTAGATCATCTACAGAAGTTGTTTGACCGGTTGAAACTATACAAGCTGAGATTGAACCCGAACAAGTGCACCTTCGGGGTAAGATCTGGGAAGTTGCTAGGCTTCGTGGTCAGTGATAAAGGTATTCAAGTGGACCCTGCTAAGGTCAAAGCTATTCAAGAGATGCCAGTTCCTAAGACAGAGAAGGAAGTCAGAGGCTTTTTAGGACGCCTGAATTACATCGCTCGATTCATATCTCATTTGACTGCTACCTGTGAGCCAATCTTCAAGCTGCTGAAGAAAGATCAGGTAGTACGTTGGAACGATGAATGTCAGGCTGCTTTCGACAAAATCAAAGAGTACCTCCAAGAACCACCCATCCTCATGCCACCGGTTGAAGGGAGACCTCTGATCCTATATCTGACAGTGCTAGACAACTCAATGGGGTGTGTGCTGGGGCAGCATGACGAGTCTGGCCGAAAAGAGCATGCCATTTATTACCTTAGCAAAAAGTTTACCGACTGTGAGACCCGATACTCACTGCTTGAGAAAACTTGCTGCGCTTTGGTATGGGCTGCTCGCCGGCTGAGACAGTATATGCTGACTCACACTACCTTGTTGATCTCAAAGATGGATCCGATAAAGTATATATTTGAAAAGCCTGCTCTGTCTGGGAGAATTGCAAGATGGCAAATGATCTTGACGGAATACGACATTCAGTACACCACCCAGAAAGCCATCAAAGGGAGTGTATTGGCAGACCACTTAGCTCATCAAGCTGTAGATGACTACCAATCAATGAACTTCGAGTTTCCGGACGAAAGCATCATGATAGTAACTGATTGTGAAGTACCTGGGCCGGATGAAGGACCTGAACCAGGATCCCGATGGTCTATGCACTTTGACGGGGCTTCCAATGCTTTGGGAAATGGTATCGGCGCCATTATCATATCTCCACAAGGTACTCATACTCCACTCACTGCCCGGCTATGTTTCAACTGTACCAACAACATGGCGGAGTATGAGGCGTGTATCATGGGTCTTCAAGCTGCGATCGACTTACAGATCAAGTTCCTCAGTGTCTTCGGAAATTCCGCTCTAGTGATCAATCAGATCAATGGAGAGTGGGATACGAAACATCCAAACTTGATTCCTTACAGAGAATGTGTGTTGACCCTGATTCCCCACTTTACAGAGATAACCTTTGAGCACTTTCCAAGAGAAGAGAATCAGTTAGCGGACGCGTTAGCTACTATGTCTTCAATGTTCAAGGTTAAATGGGATAATGAAGCTCCCCAGATCACCATCTGGAAACTGGACGAACCGGCATACTGTTGTGATATCGAAACTGAATTGGTAACTGAGAAGCCTTGGTACCACGAAGTGAAGAGATATCTGGAAGCTCAGGAATACCCTGAAGGTGCCTCTGTCAACGATAAGAAATTCCTGAGGAGGTTTGCAGCCAAATTCTTCCTAAGCAACGGCATCTTGTACAAGAGAAACCATGATTCAACCTTACTGCGCTGTGTGGACAAGACTGAAGCGGAGAGAATCATGGAAGAGCTACATGAAGGGACCTTTGGTACGCATTCCAGTGGGCACACTATGGCTAAGAAAATCCTACGGGCAGGATATTACTGGTCCACAATGGAAGCTGACTGTTACCAACATTCGAGAACATGCCACAAGTGCCAGATCTATGCAGATAAGGTGCATGTTCCTCCGGTTCCCTTGAATGTTCTGACTGCGCCTTGGCCATTTGCAATGTGGGGCATAGACATGATCGGCGAGATAAGACCTACGGCATCTAATGGACATCGCTTCATCTTAGTGGCGATTGACTATTTTACAAAGTGGGTTGAGGCAGCATCCTATGCTACAGTAACCAAGACTGTGGTGGCACGGTTTATTCGACACAACCTGATCTGTCGATACGGCGTCCCTGAGCGGATAATTACAGACAACGGTACCAATCTGAACAATAAGATGATTGCTGAGCTCTGCGAACAGTTCAAGATACAGCACCACAATTCTTCTCCCTACAGGCCGAAGATGAATGGGGCTGTAGAAGCAGCAAATAAGAACATCAAGAAGATCGTGCAAAAGATGACAGTAACTTACAAAGATTGGCACGAGATGTTACCGTTCGCTCTGCATGGGTACCGTACCTCAGCTAGGACGTCAACCGGGGCAACTCCTTTCTCTCTGGTTTATGGTATGGAGGCAGTCCTGCCAATCGAAGTGCAAATTCCCTCTCTCCGGATAATGAAGGATGCAAACCTGAACGAAGATGATTGGATCCAGACACGACTTGACCAACTCAATCTCATTGACGAAAAGAGACTTGCTGCTATTTGTCATGGTCAGACGTATCAGAAACGGATGATCAGGGCATTTAACAAAAAGGTCAGACCACAGGAATATCAAGTTGGGGATCTGGTTATCAAAAGAATCATCCTTCCTCAGAGTGATCCAAGGGGCAAATGGACCCCTACGTACGAAGGGCCATTTGTGGTTAAGCATGTGTTCTCAGGAGGAGCAATGATCTTAACCAACATGGATGGTGACGACCTTCCTCACCCCGCCAATGCAGACATAGTTAAAAAATACTACGCATGAAAAAGACCCGCTAGGCTGACATGCCTAGGCAAAAATTAGGGCTTCCCGTCGAACCAAAAGGGTTCGGGCAAAATGTAGGGATGAAAATGAAAAAATCTGTACACCCGGCAAGTCGAAAACCTGAAAGGGCGGCTTGGGCAAAAATGGGTATCCCGGTGGACTGAAAACCCGAAAGGGCGGTCCAGGCAAAAATTAGGGATAAAGCGTAAAACTATGTCTCATTGATCACTGTGCATCCAGAATCCGGTATCTGCATCAAGTTCAAAACGGCATCGATCAGTCAGCTTCACCTTCAACCAAGGTCATCAAGTGATGAGACGCTCGGAGTTATAAAGGCAATAGCAGAGTTGAAACCCAGTGGATCATTCATCTTTCACACAGCTGTTTTATTTTTCTTTTGTACAAAACTTGTATAAACTCTTTTGATCGGCGACGTACCTCTTACTAGGACGTCAGCCTCTTGTACACAAAACGCCTATTTTCAGGCCATTCAAAAATCAATAAAAATATATTTTCAGTTAAACGTGCCAAGTATTTTTCCTTTCTCTGTTTTGTTTTGCGAAGAACGTCCAAGGTTCAATTTGTGATGTATGCATTGACAATAATTTGCTAACTCATAAATATTTGCATACGAAACAAAGGAATTCATTGCAGGTGACACTGGAAACAGGGGCAATAAAGAGTTGTCCGAGCAGCTAATTGTTCTATCCCCCAAGGTACTAAGGTAGGTTCAGCTAAAGAACACAGCCAAGTGTATCTTAATCCCCCAGAGAGTGGTTCAACAAGTCAATACATTCTTCTCCAAGCAAAGTCATCAAATATCAAGGAAATTGAGTATCCTCCCGTAGATCTCAATACTTCCCCAGCAGCAATACACAAACATCCCCGGCAGTCTTGGTCTAAAGATTGTTCCCCGGCGGTATACCACTATTCAAAGGAATCACTTCCCTGCAATTCAAACCTCCCCCAGAAGAGTCCAATCCAGTTTCCCCAGGAAAGTTGGAATTCATATCTCCCCAAGCAGCAAGCTTATCCCCAGTAGATTCTGGAAGCTTATCCCTCGCAGAACACGAACGCGTCGTCCCGGCTTGATTTAAAGAGTTATTTCCGTAACAGGATATAACTGGGTTATCCTCAGCCAAAAGCCACGGAAAGAGCGTCCTCGGCAAAATATCTTCCTACCCCCAGCGAAGTCTATCAACACTTCCAGCATAACAAAGATATCCCCAGCATAACTCATCAACGGTATCCCCAGCGGAGTTATCTTCATCAACGCAGCAAAGCATCGCTATCCCCACAGAGTAACACTCCCCAGCATGATCGCTAGAGTATCTTTTCTCCCGCAGAATTATTTCATTTGCCAAGTTTATTCCTCAACGGAGTTATCTTCTCCTACCGGTATTCTTGCAACAATCATCCACAGCGGAAGCAAAATCTCTTCCTCAACATCAGCCCAGGATATGACTTCCCGGCACCCGTCAAGGATTTATTTTCCTAAACAAAAACATACATGAATCATCACATACCTCATTATAGCATGCATGTACACATCATATCATATAAATCGTATCCATGTTTGCTTGATCCATATCATGCATCGCATATAACTGACCTCTACCTTTCAGGAAGGGTGCAGTTGAAGTTCTCAAACATATTTCAAGGATTTCTCCAGTCCAGTTAAATCGACTCCAAACAGATTTTTCTGATAAAGACTCAGTAGATATTCTCTTATGGTCCCCTCTCCAACGGCGTGTGAGGTGGTAATTCCTTCTTCAGATGTTTCCCTCTCCGGCTTGAGCGTGAGGTGATATTCTCTTATGGTCCCCTCTCCAACGGCGTGTGAGGTGGTAATTCCTTCTTCAGATGTTTCCCTCTCCGGCTTGAGCGTGAGGTGATATTCTCTTATGGTCCCCTCTCCAACGGCGTGTGAGGTGGTAATTCCTTTTTCAGATGTTCCCCTCTCCGGCATGAGCGTGAGGTGATATTCTCTTATGGTCCCCTCTCCAACGGCGTGTGAGGTGGTAATTCCTTTTTCAGATGTTTTCCTCTCCGGCATGAGCGTGAGGTGATATTCTCTTATGGTCCCCTCTCCAACGGCGCGTGAGGTGGTAATTCCTTCTTCAGATGTTTCCCTCTCCGGCATGAGCGTGAGGTGATATCTCCTTTCAGATTATAATTTCCTATAGTTCCCTCTCCAACGGCGAGTGAGGTGACTCCCTTTGAGATTATAATGTCCTTTGGTTCTCTTCCTGACACTACGAAGATGGTAATCCTCACCAAGATTTTCTCAACAAGCGTTGTTGAAGTTAAAATCATCCAAGGTTCACTTATCATTCAGGCTAAGGCAGTAACCATCCCTGGTTCATTCATCAACGTTTGAAGCTCCAGACCCAGCTCCTGTAACCTGTCAGGACATATCTATATCAAGCATCTAAAAACAGCTCCTGCGACGTGTCAGGTACTCATTTTCTTTTGCAGGTATGCAGGTTCGCGCTAAGAAATCTCCTACGCGATCAACATCCAAATGGCATCTATAAGCCCATTCCCTCATCATCACCGCTACTATGTGAGCGCAAATTTCTGGGCACTCTAGTGTTCAATCATCTTTTACCCTCGGATTACGAAAGGCACGTCAGCCAATCTGCATCCTCAGGTCTAAGAAGATTGAACAGGGGCAACTGTTGTACCCCAAAATTTGCCCTCCCATATTCATCAAGAATTGTCAAAGTCAAGGTCACAAAATTCCCCCAGGGTTGTGCAGCTCAACTGTCTCTTATACAGTCAAAACTAGGGTTTGAGTTCTGGTCAAGCAAATGAACTTTCCAAAGGCCCAATCAAGTCTCATGTGCCTACAAAGATGGTCAAGTATCCTCATGTCAAGTTTCAAGGCATTCAACTCAAAATTGCACAGTCAAAACCCTAGATTGCACTACAGTCAACTGTAGGGGCAAAATGGTCATTTGACAGTCAAAAGTTCAAATTTTTGGTCAATATATCATTTTGAAGCCACAAACATCATTTGATCAATGCTTGATCATGATTTTCAAGATTTGGCTTAGAAATCATCAAAGATGCAAAAGTTGCTATATTTGGACAGCTGAAAAAGTCAACTGAAATTGACCAGGGCATAACTTTCACATGGATTATCAGAAAAATTCCATCCAAAGCTCATTTTGAAGAGAAAGACATTTCCTACAACTCATCTTCATATTCCAAGTCCAAGAAATGCTCTCACAAAAAGTTATCAATTTCAACATTATAGGTCATTTTCAAAAGTCAACAAAAAGTGACTTTAAGTCAAAGGCCATAACTTGAGATTGGTAAATCAAAATGACATGGGACCAAAGGCATTGGTTAAAGGACTCAAAGACCTTTCCAAAATGTCCAAGAACATGTGAAAAGCTTAAAAATTGACCAAGTTATGCCTTGTGGAAGTTGGGAAATTTTTGGAAATTTTTGAAAGTCAACATTGATGCAAAAGGCCTAAAAATGCAAATGGGCCTATTTTCCTTCCAAATTTCTTCATGCCAAGCCTATGCACGACCACTAGGCCCAAAGGGAAGTATTTTCATATTTTTTAATTATTTATTTGAATTAATATTAATTTATATTCATTTAAATCATTTTAATTCATGAAAAATATAAACCTTAACCTAAAAAATCTTTTTATGCATGCTTTGGACTCTATAACTCGTGCACATGCTAATAGGGAAGGATTTGATGCTAATTGATCAGATTTGGCACAAAAACCATGAAAAAAAAGATTGTAAAAGATCCTTAATAAATCAAAGATTGAAAACAATTATGGAGATGGATTTTATTGAATCTTTTTAACCTAATTGCTTCCATATATGATCAACATCACAACCCTAATGCTCTAAGACTGAAGCTGCGCCCAAAACAAGCATTACAATATTGAAAATTCTCCTAAAAACTCAAACACTGAAATCTAGGTTTTAGGTCGATTCAAGCTTTGATTTTTGTTTCATTAGCATCCTGAGATATCCCTAAACGTTTCTCAATCAAAAACAACAAGCCAAACGCATTGAAACGGTACCAGGACCTCAAACTGTGAAGCAAAAATTTACAAATCGCATATCATATTCTAAGCATCTTTCATGAATTTTGTTTGTTGATTCTTATTCTTTGTGAAATTCTAAAGCTAACTGTGGTGTTTAATTGCATTTTTATTGACCATATACGATTATGCCATTGTCACATACTAGGGTTTGCAGGCTTGCTAATTTGGGGCTTTTGAGATAACGTAAAATTGGAGCTCCAGACCTTTGCCATTGCATTGAGCACGACCAGACGAAAAGCTTCCAACCCTCGCGCTCAATTTATGAGCGTCGAGGGTCTAATCGCTATTTTTTGATATATAGCTTTAGGCCACGCTCCATAAACCGTTGCCATATTGTTTATATTATAGGGGACGTGAAGAAGATGAAGTGGTGGCAGCCTGTGATTCGCCAGTTTAAATTTTCGCGCGAATTCTCATAAACACTAACGCGTTCTTTTTATAATATTTATTGTTTATTCTATGTTAAATTAACGCGCTTGGCTCAAATGGTAACGTGCTATGCATATGACTCTCAAGACCTGGGTTCAAGTCCCAGGTCTGGCAAAAATCCCATATTATTTTTCTATAATTGATCTCATGCAGGCTTAACATGAGAGACCACCATACTCCACCAGTATCCCATTAGCCACGCGTCCACAATGATCAGATCAACGACCAAGCTTCAGGATGCAGTATACACCTGGTCAAACGCACCATATGGGATCAAGGAAAGTCAACGAAATCCAGCTTAATGGGCCTTAAATTACCAGGCCTTACCTCCTAATTTGGGGCTACCCCCCCCCCCTGGTTTGCTTTATCATTTTATTTTTTATTCTTTCTTTAATCTTTTTTTTTCTTTTTATTACTTTTATTCAATTATGTTTATTTAATTAATTATTTGTAATAAAATATAAAAACACTAAAAAATCAGAAAAGGCCAAAAATTAATAAATATTTATATATTAATTATTTTCATGAATAAATTAGAATGTAGATTATTTAGTTTAATTAGGTTTTCAACTTTAAATCCTTGTTAATAAAAATCCAAAAAAATGTAGAATTAGGTTAATTGATATTTTTTATTCCTTTTAATATTTTTCTCTTTTTTTAGAATAATAATTATTATTTATTTATTTATTTTCCTATCTAAATTGTACATAAATGAATTAGGTTTAATTTAGGTCATATTTTAATTCTTTCTTAATAAATAAAAAAATATTAGAATTAGGGTTTGCTTCTTAATTTAATTTTAATTAATTTCTTTTTTTTCTTATTAAATCTAAAAAACACAAAAATATCATTCTCATTTAATTTTAATTTTTAAATCCTTATTAATTCTAATTATTTGCAAAAAGGGTCCAACGCCCTAGTTTCGTTTTAATTATGTAATTTGCGCATTTATCTTATGTCGTAATTATAATTATGTAATTGTCCCTAAGCCATGTAATTTACTTTTCGCACTTTATTTCTTCGCATTATTTATTTTTCCGCTAAATCGGGTCCGGTTTATTTTGGCGATGTGGACCCGCGCCATTTGTAATAGTTTAGATTTATATTTCCCGCAAATATTAATTGTTAAAAAGCATGCAAGAATGAATGTCTTAATTAAAATCAAGCGTAGATCACAATGACATGACAAAAGACAAATATCAAATGAAACATGACACACGAATCGCACACACCACCCCTAGGGTACGCCTCACTGTTGCCTTTCGAAAGGTGGTCGTCGAGTAGAGGATGTCGCAGTAAGTCCTCATGATCCGGGAACCTGGCATGAGGGTAGCTTCTAAGGTGTCTTCCCATTGCTCTGGTGATCACCATGTCCCTACAAACTCGAATTGACCCGAACACCTCCAACGGTGGTGCTACCTACCTCTCAATGGTGGGATGGCATTACTTTAAAGGACATCTACACAGACGAATTCCTTAGGGTAGGTAGGTTCTCAAGGATACTTGCTCTAATCTCAAAACAAACTCAAAAAGACTTTTCACACTGACACTTTTCAAAAGCTTTCAAAGCAAATTTTTCAAACACTCTGACGTATGAGTCGATCTGAAATTTTTTCAAAGAAACTTTTTAAACCCACATTGAAAAGCAAACAAACCTTTTTGAAAACATATGAGCAAGTATCTAAGAGCCCATGGATAACCATGGATAGAAAGGGTGCTAACACCTTCCCTTTCTATAACCTACCTCCCGAACCGAGAGCAATCTCTTTAAGGAATTTTTCTGTGCTTTTGTCCTTTCCATTTGGAGAAAATAAAAGACGGTGGCGACTCTTGCTTCCGCGACATTTCGCGAACCAGCGTTAAACAGTCAGTTCCAGATCCACCGATCACAGGAGGGGTCTTTGAACAGCTGGTGGTGCAATGTCAGGCGAGAAGAGCCTGCCACTGCGGGTAACCTTGGCTGGGCCAGTGATATCGCAGATACTGGCGCCAGTGTTGAATTCTTGTTTGATCCCATTCACATATACGTCTGCCCCATAATGCCAGGGGACAGCTTTATCAGACACGTAGGGAAGAGGCCCCGGAATAGTGATAACAACAGGTGCGACAGTCATAATTTGAACAGGCTTCCTTGGGAGAGCCTTGATAGGATTTTTGAAGATGGTAACCCCAGAAACTTCTTCTACCGGAACCAACTGAACGGCGGACTTTTTGAATAGAATCTCTCTACTGTCCATTAGGCTTTGGATGCCCAACTTCAGCAAAGGACAACCAGATAGGGAAACAGCACAGAACAGGCAACCCTCACGTCAACCCAGAAATAAACCGGCCAGCAGTAGGTTCCTCTTGACAGTCTTCAAAGGAGTAGCCACATCATCCACAGAAACAGCGTATACATCTTCATCAACCGCATTTACTCCATGCTGAGGCATAGGAGCAGTTACCACATTCGGCCTCTCAGGCGCTTCGAACTGTATCTCTTTTGCGTCAATAAGGTCTTGCACCTTATTCCTTAATGCCCAACAGTCATCAGTGGAATGCCCCGGGCTATCGAAGTGATAAGCACAACGGGCATTTGGGTTGTATTTGGGGGAGGCAGTGTTCACAACTTTAGGGGCCTCCCTGACAGTCACTAGATTGGTGGACAGCAACTGTGGCAAGATCTGGGATAGGGTCATGCTCAAACGGGTGAATTCTCTCCGGGGTCTTTTAGCCCTTTGAGGATTGGTTGGCCGAGGAGCGGCAGCAGGCTTGGCAATCATTACCGCACTGACAGATTGGCGGCGCTCAGATTTCTCTTGTCTTCTAGAGCCATATACAGCACTAGCCTCCTTCTTGAAGGGTTTCTTCTCAGAACTAGACGATGCACCCTTCGAAATCTTCCCAGACTTCAACCCAGCCTCAATTCTCTCTCCAGTCAGAATAAGATCAGTAAACCCTGCAGATGAGTTACCGATAAGATGGTTGAAAAATGGCCCAGATAGGGTCCCCAAGAACATGTCTACCAACTCCCGATCAGTCAACGGAGGCTGCACCCTGCCAGCCAGATCCCTCCACTTCTGAGCGTACTCCTTAAAACCTTCGCTTGAACCTAACGACATACCCTGGAGTTGGGTACGTGTAGGGGCAAGGTCGGTATTATACTGATACTGCTTATAGAAAGCAGTAGCCAACTCCTCCCAGTTACGAACCTTGGTCCCATCCAGCTGATAGAACCATTCGAGATGAGTCCCTGAAAGACTCTCCTGGAAGAAGTGGATCCACAAATTCTTATCCACTGAGTACGGTTGAATCTTCCGCACATACGACCTGAGGTGTAGCTTGGGACAAGACGCCCCGTCATATTTGGTGAAGGATGGCGCTTTGAATTTACGAGGAATGATCACACCAGTAGACAAACCCAAATCTCCGAAATCCAGCCCAGGTACCTGTTGTATCTCCATAGCATTCAGCCTGTCCTCCAACTGCTTGTAACGGTCTTCTGCCGGAGGATATTGTTCTTCATCAAAATCAGTCTCGTTGTCGGAGACTACCGGACTTGGTCCTTTTTCCCCTTGGGGGGTACCCTTGCCAATAGAAGAACCAGCCTCTTCATTCTGCAGAGTGTTGCCAAACCTTCGGCCCGAGTTGAACATAACAGTTCTTCTCTTCTTCTTCTTTTCCTTCTTCAGGAGCAGAGCCTTCAGCTCTTCTTGGCCCTGAGCCAAACCCATGATTAGTTCCTGAAATTGCACATTCTGCGCCTGAAGAGCCTTGATGGACATCTCAGTTGATGATGAGTCAGGATTCATGATGCTGAAATAAACAGCAAAGAACGGTAAGCAACCTGAAAAGAAGAAAACCTGCTATGCACATGATGAATGGAATGCGTATGATTTATGTTTTCAAAGACAATCAGGAATCAACTTTGTAAACAAAAAGGAACACACTTCATTAGATTCAACTTTAAAACTGAAATTATTCAACAGGTTGCCCTTAGGCGTTACATGAAAGGAAATACTGAAAAGGGAAGTAAAACTGTAAAAGAACACCCAGAGCTCCTTATTGATCCCATGGTCTCCTCTTCTCAGTACGGATGTAGTCATTCAGAGCTCGCTCATTCTCCAACTGCTTTGTCAGCTTCTGGATCTTCAACTCCTGCTCGTTGAACTTTTCCCGATACGAATCCCGCTCTTCTCGCAGTTGCGACCAAGACCTCTTTAATGTCTCATAATCAGTAGGTATCTGAGGAGGAAGGACAGTTGGAGGAACACCATCTTTGTCAGGAGACTCAAGAATGATAGGTCTGACGGCTTCGTACGGCATACCTAACTTCTGAGCACAGATGCGAACCCATTTGTAGTAGGCTTCCATAGGTAAAGAAGTCTTTGGCCCTAACTCCTGTGGGTCAGCTTTATGAACTTTGTCCCAAGCCTTGATGAACCTACGACGCGACTCGTCACTATCCACCTGAAACTCAAAACTGATGTGAGGCACCAACATCTCATGGGGGCCTGCTCTTCTGGCTCTTCTAAACTAACGGAGCGCTAGACATGGATTGTAAGAGATTCCTCCTTGGGTACCAATCAGAGGAACATTAGGGTATTCCCCGCATCGATCAATAATAGCTATCTCATCCAAACCTCTGCAAGTCCAAATGATGTCTTTATCGGTGAGAGACATTAACCTATGAGCCCAACCTCTTCCTTCTTGGTTCTTCAGTACGAACTTAGGGAGGTGCGAAATAAACCACCTCACCAACAAAGGGATACAACACCATAGGGTTCCTCGTCTTCGGGTAGTACGAGCATGAAGTTGTTGCAAGATGTCACCCAAGAGAGTGGGCACAGGATTCTGAGACATAAAGATTCTTATGGCAGTGACATTGATGAAGTTGTCAGGATTAGGAAACAAGACTAACCCATAGATTAGGAGAGCCAAGATGTCTTCATATGCCCTAAAGTCCAGGTCATTCCAGAAACTGTTAGCTTTACCAATCAGAAACTTGGCCAAGAAACCCTTGACTCCGCTTCTAGCTACCCAGTTGTCTGTTACCTCTTGATGTGTCAAGGGAAGAGCTGCAGCAACATCCTCAAGTCTGAGGGTCTTTTCCCAACCAGTAAAGGGAGTCTGATCCAAGATAGGGATACCAAGCAAATCAGAGAACTCTTCCAGGGTAGGGACCAGCTGGAAGTCTTGAAAGGTGAAGCACTGGTACATAGGGTCATAGAACTGGGTCAGGACACTCATCAACTGTTGATCCCGCTTTGCAGTGACTAAACTGAGAAGAGAACCATGCCTCTGAATGAGGGAAGTGGTATTTGGAATTCTGCTAACCAACTCTTCAAGCAACTCAGGTGAATGAACAAAGTTGAATCGGATAGTATTCCTTCGCGCAGGCATCATGATGTCCTACAAAATAGAGCAAAGATGAAACCCTCTTGTCTTTGAAATGGTCAGTCCTTATGCAGGATGAATGCAATGCTCATGATGCTATGATGTTATGATAAAGCACACCACAAATAGATACAAAGGCAAACATGGTAAGGCACACAAGTCACACAAGACAGACCCTTAAAGTTTAGGCCAGCATGAGGTCTAGGTACTACCCTCTTTCAGTTTGTTGGTTCATACCTGTCCTATCAAAGTAACCGGGTTCTTAGAGGATCCCAATATCATTGACTACCCTCAATCGGTCATAACTCCAGCATCGCAATCTTTTCTTGCGGCCAGAACCATCACGAGAGTTTAGCCTCAATGGGCGTAGCATACTGCTACTGTTCTAATGGCCAAGTTGTGTCATTTAAGGTTCTAAGGTTGTTGGTGCTTAATGACTCCTCAGAAGACCCATATTCTCCTCGTTGCAACACAAGGGATATCGGTACAGACCAAGGTGTCACACCAACGTAGCCACTGTTTCACCCGTGTCGGTCTATGCCGGACAGGTCCCTCACAGCTTATGCTACCTAAACAGGGTATCCCCAGATCCGGGTTAGGATCTATGTAACTCCCATGCAACCCACAAATTTAAAACAGACAAGTCAATACAATTTGAAAACACAGTTATGAACTAACCCTAAGGTACACCTCACTTTATAAATATCTCCCCAACAGAGTCGCCAGTTCTGTGATCGGTGGATCTGGAACTGACTGTTTAACGCTGGTTCGCGAAATGTCGCAGAAGCAAGAGTCGCCACCGTCTTTTATTTACTCCAAATGGAAAGGACAAAAGCACAGAAAAATTCCTTATAGAGATTGCTCTCGGTTCGGGAGGTAGATTATAGAAAGGGAAGGTGTTAGCACCCTTTCTATCCATGGTTATCCATGGGCTCTTAGATACTTGCTCATTGTGTTTTCAAAAATGATTTGTTTGCTTTTCAAATGTGGGTTTTTAAAAAGTTTCTTTGAAAATTCCAGTTCGACTCTTGTATCGGTCCTCAAGAGTGTTTGAAAAATTGCTTTCGAAAGCTTTTTGAAAAAGTGTTGGTGTGAAAAGTATTTTTGAATTTTGTTTTTGAATTTAGAGCAAGTATCTAGAGTTGTCTACCTACCCTAAGGAATTCGTCTGTGTAAATGTCCTTTAAAGTAGTGCCATCCCACCATTGAGAGGTAGGTAGCACCACCGTTGGAGGTGTTCGGGTCAATTCGAGGTTCGGGACATGGTGATCACCAGAGCAATAGGAAGACACCTTAGAAGCTACCCTCATGCCAGGTTCTCGGATCATGAGGACTTACTAAGACATCCTCTACTCGACGATCACCTTTCGAGGCAAGGCAACAGTGAGGCGTACCCTAGGGGTGGTATGTGATTTGTGTGTCGTTTCAGATATTTTGGTCTTGTCATGTCAAAGTGATCTATGCGTTTGTTTTTATTTTCGTCCATTCATTCTTGCATGCATTTATTTAACAGTTAAAAAAGTGCGGAAAGGTAAAATTCTAAACTATTACAAAGGCGCGGGTCCACATCGCCAAAATTTCTAGGACCCGATTTGACAGAAAATAAAGAAAGTAAAGTGCGAGAAATATATTACACGGCTTTGGGAGAGGTACATTAATATTTACAAGAAGGAAATAAATAAAATGCGCGAATAGGAATTAAAATTGGAAACGAGGGCGTTGGACCCTTTTTTAACGAAATTAAATTAAATTGTTAAATTAATTAAATAAAAAAGAAAAAGAAATTATTTTTTTGAGATTTTTTGCATTTATGGTTTTAATGAGAAAGATTAATTGAAATTAAAATGTTAACCCTAATTCTAATTGTTTTTTAGTTTATTAAGAAAGTATTAAAGTTAAACCTAAATTAACCTAATTATTTACATGCAATTTTGATTTATAAAAATAATAGGAAATATTTAATTATTTAGAGAAAAGAAAAGAAAAGGGATAAAAAATTAATACAAACCCTAATTCTACAAATTTTAAGATTATTAGAAAAATATTAAGATTTAAACCTAAATTAAAACTAAAATCAATTAATGTTATTTATTTACAAAAAAATAATATTAAATAAAAATACTTATTTTTTGTCTTTTTCTGATTTTATATTGTTTTTATGTTTTTTATGAAAATATCAAATTAGAGGAATTAATAAAAAAACAATAATTGAAATAAATAAAATAAAGAAAAGAATGAAAATTCAAACCATGGGGGGGTCTGTCCCCAAATTGGGAGGTTTTGTTAGCATTGCTGGCCCAAGGTTCTAAGGCCCTTTTTGACTTTCCTTGCCAGCGTGTGGAGGTGTTGACTGCAGCCCATGGTACTCTCCAATTATGGCCCTTGGATTGGCATTATTGGCCAAGTGGCAAGCTGGATTTGAGGCTGTATGATGCACCCTAGCACTGAAACTACATAGAAACATGAATAGAAAAATAATATTGGAAGGGGTGGGGACCTGGGGCTCGAACCCAGGTCCTGATGATTACCAATGCCTATGCCTGCCAAACGCGCTGCTTGATTTCTTTGTATATCATATAACTAATAAAAATAATAAAATAAAACAAATGCTAGTGCCCTTTTCCGCGCGAAAATTTGAATCAACCAATTACTGATGGCCACCTAATCATCTTCTTCATCGTTGTGTTTCTTTCCTGAAAATAAAAAAGGGTTAGCGGGGGTTTTGAACCCCCCCAAAACATGCCATATCCAATAATAGCGAATAAGCCGTGGTAACACATAAATTAGGCGCGAGGGTTGATTTGTTTTCGTCCAAGTACGCTGAATTCATCCATGGCATTGGCATGTCCTAATTTTACAGTGGTGAGAAATGCCCAAATCAAAAGCTTGGTAACCCTAAATATCTTTAATGGTGAATCCTTCAATGGTGCACGAAAACTTAATCAAACCACACAGTTAGCTTTAGAATTGAATAATGAACATAAATCAAATGTTAAAAATTACTAAAGATGCATGAATCGAGATGCAAGAATGTAAAAAATTTTATGTACAGGACACCATCATTCTCACGTTTCTTGGTGTTAGGATGGATGGTTTTGATTTGAAAACCTTCCTTGAAGCCTCAGGAAGGTAATGGAACAAGTCTTTTGGCTTGAATCGACCTGTAACCTAGTTTTCAATATTTGACTTTTCTTGAAAAAATTCAAGTTTGCTTAGGGATTTCTGGCGCAGCTGGGAGCTTCTATGCATTAGGGTTTGCATGAGTACTTATATGTGAATGATTAGGGTAGGTTTTCTTGTCCAAGGAATCAAGGAATTGATGTATGAATATTGATTTTTATGGCAAAATATTTTCCAATCTTTTCATGCATATTTGCTACCAAATCATGAAAAATCATATTGATTCTTTCCAAATCTAACCATGCACGAAATATTGAGTGTATATCATGCATAGAACGATTTAAAAACCTAGGTTTAGTATTTTTCATATATTTTAATTAATTAAATGAATTTCTAGCATTTAAAAATTCAAATAAATAAAATAAAAATGATAAAAAACTTCCCTTTGGGCCAAATGGTCGTGCACATGCCTTGTATGATGAATTGTGGAAGAAAAAGAGGCCCATTAGCATTTTTAGGTCATTTGGAGCAATGTTGACTTTTCAAAATATCCAAAAATTTCCCAACTTCCATAAGGCATAACTTGCTCAATTTTTAAGCTTTGCTCATGTTCTTGGACATTTTGGAAAGGTATTTGAGTCCTCTAACCAATTCCTTTGGTCCCATGTCATTTTGATTTACCAATCTCAAGTTATGGCCTTTGACTTAAAGTCCCTTTTTGTTGACTTTTGAAAATGACCTATAATGTTGAAATTGATAACTTTTTGTGAGAGCATTTCTTGGACTTGAAGTATGAAGAGGAGTTGTAGGAAATGTCTTTATCTTCAAAATGAGCTTTGGATGGAATTTTTATGATAATCCATGTGAAAGTTATGCCTTGGTCAAGTTACAGTTGACTTTTTCAACTGTCCAAATATGGAAACTTTTGCATCTTGATGATTTTTGAGCCAAGCTTTGAGAATCATGATCAAGAATTGATCAAATGATGTTTGTGGCTTCAAAATGAGATGTTGACCAAAAATTTGAATTTTTGACTGTCAAATGACCATTTTGCTCCTACAGTTGACTGTAGTGCAATTAGGGTTTTTGACTGTGCAATTTTGAGCTGTAAGTCTTGAAACTTGGTATGATGATGCTTGGCAATGTTTATAGGCATGTGAGACTTGATTGGACCCTTGGAAACTTCATTTACTTTGTCAGAACCAAACCCTAATTTTGACTGTTAGGAGGCCCTTGAACTGTGCAACCCTTGGGGAATTTTGAAGCTTTGACTTGGCAAATCTTGAAGAATATGGGAGGGCAAATTTTGGGGTACAACACTAATGAATTGGAAATGAAAAAACACAAACCTGTATGTTACTATGTCATGAATAATGGTGCCGTTGAAGAGCAGAACACCTTCTTCGAAAGGCCATATGCATGTATGAAAAACCACCTTAAGCCTTTATTTATTAGGGCTAAAATTGAACATGTGGGCATCAACAAAGTTATGGTGGATGGTGGGGCAGCAGTGAACTTGATGCCTCAATTCCTATTGAAGAGGATTGGGATGTTCAACACCGACATCAAACCACACAACATGGTGTTGTCAAACTATGAAGGCGAAATAGGAAAAACTCTAGGAGTGGTTCAAGTAGAATTAACTGTAGGTACTATAACAAGGCCCACCATGTTCATGGTAATTGCGGAGAAAATGAATTACAATCTTCTTCTAGGTCATGAATGGATACATGGAATCGGGGCAGTTCCATCCTCAATGCACCAAAGGGTGGAAATTTGGAGAGATGATGGGATTGTAGAAAACATAGAAGTAGACCAAAGATACTTCATGGCTGAGGTTAATCATGTCGATAGAAGGAATTTCGACAGGAACTTGGCCAACATTGGGCCATGCACTGCAGCGGAAGGTGCATCAACACCAAGTAATAATGCAATGTATTTCCTTACCCTTCACCCAACACATGGATTTTATTGGGACAAGGAAAACATGGGACCTGACGAAGACGTGCTTGGAGTCCCAGGAATGCGGCCAACTGGCTGGGAAAACGAAGACTATGTCCATGTTTGAGTCTTCTTACTTCAAGAAGATTTCGGCCTATTTGGCTGAAAATAGGATGAAAATGGCTTTGGAAGCCGAAATTAAAATTATGGTTGTTGAAGCCAAGGCTGGAGGGATTCACAACAAGGGGCCAAGAATTTTCTTCAAACCTGAACCACCTGACGAAGACACATTTGTCGAAGACAAAGACCAAAGGCTTGATGCCATTTATGACGATGAGCCTTTGGAGTTCGAGAAGGATCCAACAGCATCCAAAACGAAGATGTTGGTGCAAGACCCTCTCGAGGAAGTGGATCTAGGAGATGGAACTCAAAAGAGGCCAACGTACGTCAACGCGAAATTGAACCCAGAAGTAAGAGCAGAAGTGATCCAATTGCTCAAGGAGTATAAAGATTGTTTCGCCTAGGACTACAACGAAATTCCTGGTTTAAGCAGGGAACTGGTCGAATTGAAGCTGCCAATAAAGGATGGCAAGAAGCCCATCAAGAAGAGCCCAAGGAGATTCGCTCCAAAAATCCTGTCCAAAATAAAAGAGGAAGTCGAAAGACTCATACGTTGCAAGTTCATCAGGACCACAAGGTATGTCGAATGGATAGCTAATATAGTTCCCGTAATTAAGAAAAACAGTTCTCTTAGATTATGCATAGATTTTCGTGATTTAAATTTAGATACTCCTAAAAATGAATACCCAATGCCCGTGGCTGAAATGTTAGTAGATTCTGCTGCTGGTTATGAATACCTTAGTATGTTAGATGGTTATTCAGGATACAACCATATTTTTATTGCAGAAGAAGATGTGCCAAAGACAGCGTTTCGATGCCCTGGCGCAATAGGCACCTATGAATGGGTGGTTATGCCCTTTGGCCTAAAAAATGTTGGGGCAACCTATCAAAGGGCAATGAATTCAATATTCCATGATTTCATCGAGACCTTTATGCAGGTGTATATTAATGACATAGTAGTGAAATCTATATCAGGGCCAAGCCATTTGGATCACCTTCGACAATCATTCTAAAGAATGAGAAAGCATGGCCTAAAAATGAATCCCCTTAAGTGTGCATTTTTTGTGCAGGCAGGTGATTTTCTGGGCTTTGTGGTGCATAAGAAGGGTATAGAAATCAACCAAAACAAGACAAAGGCAATTTTGGAGGCAAAGGCGCCATCGATAAAGAAAGAGTTGCAATCACTCTTAGGAAGTATAAAATTTTTACAACGGTTTATATCCAACCTAAGTGGTCGAACTCAAGCCTTTTCCCCACTCTTACAATTAAAACAAGAGTCCTTTGTCTAGAACGAAGAACATCAGGAGGCATTCGAAAGGATCAAGCAATACTTGGTGCATCCACCAATTATTTCGCCTCCAAGAAGAAACAAGTGCATGAGATTGTACATTTCAGTGTCAGACAAAACGATCAGAAGCATGTTGGCCCAAGAAGATGATAATGGTGCCGAAAGAGCCATTTACTACTTAAGTAGGGTCTTAAATAATGCAGAAACTAGATATAGCGATATAGAAAAGATATGTCTTTGTCTATACTTCTCATGTACAAAATTAAAATATTATATAAATCCAGTTGATGTTTTTGTTTCTTCACACATTGATGTTATTAAGCATATGTTATCCAAACCAATTTTGCACAGTCGAATTGGTAAATGGGCTTTGGCTTTAACGGAATACTCTTTAACTTTCATGCCTTTGAAAGTAATGAAGGGGCGATTAGTCTCTGATTTCATTGTCGACCATGCAGTGGTCGGAATATCCCAAAACTTTGTGGAACCAGAACCGTAGAAATTATTCTTTGATAGCTCTGCACATAAAAATGGAACTGGGATTGAAATCTTGATTATTTCTCCAGATCAAATTCCAACAAAGCTCAAGTATAAGATAACTGGTCCTCGTTGCTCAAACAATGAAGCAGAGTATGAAGCACTCATAGCAGGACTTGAGACTTTATTGGAATTGGGGGCAACTAGAGTTGAAATAATGGGAGATTCTGAGTTAGTAATCAAGCAAATTACCAAAGAATACAAGTGCATAAAAGAAAACTTGATGTTCTACTTTGTGATGGCAAATAGGCTGCTTCGAAAGTTCGAATACGTAGACATCAACCACATCCCCAGACTAAAGAATCAAGAAGCAAATGATCTGGCTCAAATAGCTTCAGGATATAAAGCGTCGAAGGAAAGACTAGAAGGCCTAATCGAAGTACGTGGTAAGGTACTAGAAACTAAACTTTCTCCGATAGATTTAAAGAATTCAAGGCTAGGTTATGTGAATGATGCATATTTTGAGGTTTTAGCCATAAATAGCTTAGCATATACAGATTGGAGAAGTCCAATAATGAACTATTTGAAGGATCCAACAGTGGATGCAAAAAGAAAAATAAAATATAGAGCCTTGAGTTATGTGTTAATAGGCAACGAATTGTTTAAGAAAACCCCAGAGGGAGTTTTATTAAAATGTTTAGGGGAAAGTGAGGCTTACATAGCACTATCCAATGTACATATTGGGGCATGTGGAGCACATCAAGCGGGTCACAAGATGAAGTGGCTACTATTTCGATATGGTATGTATTGGCCTACAATCTTGAAAGATTGTATAGATTTCGCCAAGGGATGCCAAGAATGTCAGGTTCATGTAGGAATTTAACATGCTCCTGCGAGTGAACTTCTTTCAATTATCAAGCCATGGCCTTTTAGGGGTTGGGCATTGGATCTGATTGGAGAAATAAAACCATCATCGTCAAAAAATCAGAAATACATTTTGGTAGGAATAGATTTTTTCAAAAAATGGATAGAAGCAATACCTCTGGTGAATGTCGACCAAGAAGTCATTATCGAATTCATACATAAGCATATTGTGTATAGATTTGGAATCCCAGAATCCATTATAACTGATCAAGGATCAGTGTTTACTGGTCGAAAGATGCAGGAGTTTGCTAAAGAAATGGGTTTCAAATTGTTTACATCGACACCTTATTATGCACAAGCCAATGGGCAAGTTGAAGCAACTAATAAGGTGATCATAAGGATAATTAAAAAGACATGTGGGTAGAAAGCCAAAAAATTGGCACAAAACCCTAGATCAAGCTTTATGGGCCTGTCGAACATCTCCCAAAGAAGCAACAAATACAACTCCATTTCGTATAACATTTGGGCATGATGTAGTCCTGCCAGTAGAAATTTATTTACAATCAATCAGAATTCAAAGGCAAAATAAGATTCCTTCAGATCTCTATTGGGAAGCAATGATGAATGAACTAGTAGATTTGGACGAAGAAAGGTTGTATGCTCTAGAAGTCTTGAGAAGATAAAAATAAAGGGTAGCCAGAGCATACAACAAAAGGGTTAAGGGTAAAATATTTTCGAGCGATGATTTGGTTTGGAAAGTAATTTTTCCAAATGATAGGAAAAATAAGTCGTTAGGAAAATGGTCCCCACATTGGGAAGGCCCCTTTCGAATCATCAGGACCTTTACTAATAGTGCCTACGAAATTGAGGAACTGGAAGAAGATAAGAGGATCTTAAGAATTAATGGTAAGTATTTAAAAAAATATAAGCCTTTCATTCAAGACCTAAAGATTTCGACAGAGTAACAAAGATAAAATAACAAGTAACAGGGCCAAACATGGTATTAGAATGCCAAACTGGATTTGTTAGAAATTATAGCATAAGGCTTTTTGGCCTATATATAAGTTATCAGAAATACAAGGTATCAAAAAGGTAGGTTGATCTTCATCTTATCATATTTGGCCCTGGAAAAGCCCAGCCTGCAGACAATGGAAGCTTTTGCAACTCGAAGAACATTCACTTCGCCTTCTAAGCTCCTAGCTTCATCAATACATTGGATGCTTTGGTTCAGCTCTTCAATGGATCTGCCATTTTTCTCTGCTTCGAGAGCCTGATGACGTTTTTCAGCTTCAAAAATTTTCTTCTGCAGCTCTTCAATCTGCTTTCTCCAGAGGGCAATAGAAGAAGAAATCTTGTCTTTCTCCTTTTGGTCAAGTTCTTTGGCTTTCTCGCGCTTCTCAATGTTATATGATAGCTCAAAAGCTTGCGCCCACTTCAAGTCTTGAAGTTTTTTCTTCTCCGTGAGTTTGGAATCCACATCTTTCTCTCTGAGAAAGTCAGATTCCAAGTTATTGATAAACGTGGTCAAATCAATCAAAACCTCAGCAATCTTAGGGGGACATTTCCCCAAATTGACTTAATGGATCAGCTTCCTCATAACAATACCTGCAATTGCGTTTGTCTTCACCAGTTCAAATAAATCCGCCCCAAAGACCGTGTCTTTGATTTTCTGAAGCAATGCTTCATTGGATTCGTCAGTCGAAGTTTCATTTGAAGCAGTAGTTAGGCTGGGGGAAGGATTTGCTGTCATTAAGTCCTTTCTGGATCTAAAAAGTCTGATATACTGCATAGGGCTCGTCTTCTTTAAAAGCTCCATTTCTTTGAAGGAAGGAAGAGCATCTTCAGTAACTTTGGGGTTGGGAGGTTTATCTGTAGGATTCTCCATCGTTTCAGATGAAGTTGGAATGTTTTGGATTTGGTGGTTTTGGTCCTCAGTGTCATCCATGTTGGTATCTTTGTGTAGAATGACGTTATCTTCATCAGCACACTCATTGGAATCACTATTAGATTCTTCTTCATCAGATTTCCCCCTATTAGCCTTCGTGGAAGCATCAGCAGATGAAGTATCGTCTGAACTGGCTTGAATAGGTTCACCTTGAGCAGCAATATCGGTTTATTCGTCTGTTATTATTTGTTGTTTCGATTTCTGTGGTGATTGAGGAGAATCAGGGCCCTCTGTTTGGAGATCTTTCATGTGCACATCAGTGATTGAGCCTTTGTTTGAGACTTTCGCCGAGGAAAGTGGGATAGATGGTGTGTTGGCGCTGTGAGGAACCCCATGCTGGACTGGAGATTCACTAAGGGTAATTGGTTATTCCTACGAAATGAAACACTGTTTAAAATCTGATTGATTTAAAAGTTGACTTAAAAATAGAAATTTATAAAAGTCATTACCTTTGTTCCCTCAGCCCCAGGGCTGGAGTTATCACTTTCGATTTCTTTAAGTACTCGGGCTACAAGTCTGGCCACACTATCTATTTTCTTTTTTGGACTTGGAAGGGATTTGTTTTTGGTACAAGTTTCCTTTGAAGGAGAACCTGCAGTGGAGGATTTTATTTTCTTCGTCTTCTTTTTTGCTTTGGTAAGATCTGCAGATGGCATGGTGTTGGTTTTTTCAGGTGTCGAGGTGGACTCGCTTATTAGTTTTCTCTTTTTTGGAGTCAATGGAGGTTTCCCGGTATCCTGAAACAAAAATGAAAAACCAAAAATCAATGCATGATTCAACAAGTAGGTAAAAAATAGGTAAAAAGTATAAGCTTACCTTGTTGGTATTGCTAACTTCTCTAGCCGCTTCAGAAATGCTAGTTGTCGAAGGATTTGGTCTTGAGGCTGCTTGCGCAAACCCTGTTGATGTAGTAGCCTTCATCACTTTGGTGTGCTTTCTCTCAATAGTTGTAAAGGGAGCGAGGGTTAGAGATTATTTCAAAGAAAATAAGTGAATTCAAAGTAACCAAGGAGTCCATGGTTTCCAAACCTTCACTTTCTGGAGTGTCCATCCTGACATGTTTTAAATCCAGATGAAGGAATCCTTTGAAACTATACAAACCATGCTTGGTCGCAACCACTCGTTTTTCAAGTTTAAGTGCATCTTGCCTCATGACTTTAAAATCCTCTTTCACCGATAACCATGGTGGATAAGGTGGATTCTAGGCCAAAGTGAAGTCCGTTGTAGGCAATCTGGGAAATTTTGGAGGCTCTAATTGAAAATCCAAGTCATATCTTTCCTCAGGTTTGACGCACAAAGGTATGCGCAAACGTAGGAGTTTTGCTGTAAATTTTTCTTTCAAGGTCACAGATGCGTCTCGAATGGTTCGACCAAGATCAGTGGGATTGTAAAAAGTTTCAAAGTATTTTTGGAATGCCTGGATCTCACTGATGTGTCGTTGCGTACCTTTCTTCGTCTTGTCCTACACAGAAGCAAAGGCTTTTATTAGATGTTTTTAGAAGTCTTTGATGCTGCACATGCTGGAGGAATACTATTCTTGCCACCAGTCTTCAAAGTCTTTAGTGCAGTAGTATGAAGGGGTAAAGGGCACAAGAGTGATGTGGAAAAGTCCTGTGAATTTTCTAATGATTCTTTGGGCTTCGACATTATTAAAGTTTATCCCTCTGTGGCAAATACCACTCTTGTTATGATATAATGGTTCTGGTAGAATCTGGCAAAGGCCAAATTGTCTTGCTACGAAGTTTGGCTGGTAGGTGAGCAGAATATTATGGGTTTTCTTAGGCATGATCCTGGTAAGGAGAAGTCTAGGAGTAAGAAAGTGTTATACCCCAAAATTTTCCCTCCCATATTTCTCAACAAATGACAAGTGGGGTCCCCAAATTGCTCAAGGAAGTCCAAGAGTTGACTAGACAAACTCTCTCCTAAGGCAGTATACCTCAAATTAGGGTTTCTATTTTCATCAAGATGTGTGAATAACAAAGGAATCAAATGATCATCATTGTCCAAATATGTCCTCAAGATCATCCATGTCAAGTTTCAAGCCTTGCAAAAGAAGTTTGCTCAGTCAATTGCTCAAATGCCTGAAAATCGACTATGCTAGGTCAAAAGTCAACTGTGGCTCACATACAGTCAAACTTCAAAAATTTTGGTTAACATCCTCATTTTGAAGTATTATTCATCATTTTATCAAGGGTGGATCATGATTCCTCAAGGATTGCTCACAATTCATCAAAACCCAAAAGTTGCTAAATTAGGGTTTTGTAGGAAAAGTCAACTCAACTTTGACCAAGCATAACTTTCTCATACTTTATCTGAAATGACTCATCCAAAGCTCATTTTTAATAGGATGAAATTCCCTACAATTCATCTTCATCTCCCAAGTTCAGAATATGCACTCAAAAAAAGATATGAATTTTGACATTATAGGTCCTTTTGAAAAGTCAACAAAAACACCTTTTGGGTCAAAACTTCATAAATGAACATGGAAGACTCAATTGAGATGAGACCAAAAGGGTTGCTTAGAGGACATCCTAAGCTTTCTAAAAAGTCCAATAACACCTCTCTAGGGTCAAAATTGAGAGAGTTATGCATTGGCCAAGTTGACCATTTTTGCAAAATTGCCAAAAGTTAAATGTGCTCAAATTTGCATTTTTTGCTAAATGGCCCCAACTTTTTATGCTTTCACCTCACATATAATGTGGTCAAAGACCCAAATGTTCATTCACATGTTATTTGATTCATTATTTATTTTATTTTGATTTTTTATTTATTAAAAATTGAATTAAATCAAATAATTGGTAAATAATAGCAAAGATTTGTTTTGATTGGATTTTTGGACAGAATCACAAGCTCATTATGTTGGAAGATCATAATCAAATCATATCAATGGCAATTGGTACAAGAAATGCATGATTGGCATGATTATGGAAAGATATCACATGGCTTAAAAATCAAATATTTCATTCATGAATTCTCAAGATTGGATCCAAAATTATTAACCTAATTGGATTCAATACATATACTGAAGTTTGTGGAACCCTAAACGAAAGAACTTTCGTACACAACCTGCCTCCAAGAACCAGAACAAAACTTGAAAATTTCCAAGAAAAAGTGTGAAACGAATTTCTTTCCACAAGTCAATTCAAGGTGTGTTGAGGTTCCCAATCAATTCCTTGGAATTTCAGGAAGCATTCCCAATCATTTGCAGGCGTCAGAACATCCAATATCACGCCTCATCACTCTCACGGTTTGCACAATTATTCAAATTCGACTACTGTGATTTTTGCATCTTTAACATGTTTAAGTTACATATTTGTGTTCATCATCATGTTTTCAATGTTTCTGGATAATTTGATTTAATTTACAGTGCAAGAATAAGCTGTTGCCATTGTTAGGATTTCGTGCTCCAATTTGGGGTTTTGGGTTTCAAGCAAAATTAGGCTTGATAATGGGTACCATGATGATCAGAGTTTCAAACTCAGTTGATTCATGGTCCCTAATTGAATTTATATTGCATATGCTTGATTCTTGAATGACATAGGTTTCAGCAATAGACCTGCGTCTGTCGGTAAAGGTCCAGAGCCTAAAACGAAGGTTCCAGGGAAGAAGACAACAACGTGTCACAACTTGATTGGCTGGTTTACATTCTGGCGCGTTATTCTGGCCAGAAACTTGTTTTTCTGATATATTATTTGTTTTTATTGTATTAACAAGTTAACATCAAGCGCAGTTGGTCATAAGAAGGAAGTTCGAAGCTCATTGTTTTGGGTTTGATCCCAGGCGTGGGATTTTTGCATTTTCTCCATTGTTTTCACCAGATGCAGCACATACACCTTATGAGGTTCAACATCTTCTGGATCCACCAGCCAGGACCAGATCCAGTGCACCCTATCTTTCGAGGTTCAACATCTTCTGGACCCACCAGCCAGGACCAGATCCATCACACCCCATCTTCTGAGGTTCAGCATCTTCTGAACCCACCAGCCAGGACCAGATCCAACACATACACCTTCTGAGGTTCAGCATCTTCTGGATCCACTAGCCAGGACCAGATCCAGTGCACCCCATCTTCCGAGGGTCATCACCTTCTGGATCCTTCAGCCAGAATCAGATCCAGCGCACATCATCTTCTGAGGTTCATCATCTTCTGGATCCACCTCCAACCAGATCTGCTGACAGCAAGACCATTTGGTTATTTCTACTTTGTTTCTTTAATTCCTTTTCTTTAATTATCCTGTTTTTTAATCAACACAAAAATCATTTTATTTTAAATTAACCAACAAAAATCACAAAAAAGATTTATTTTCTTAATAAGTGTTTTTTTAATTAATTAGTTTAATTAATTTAGGGCAACTTTAATTTCTTTCACAATAAAAATTCAATTAGAAAATTAGGTTAACTTTTGATTTAATTTTTCTTTCTTTCTCAAATAATAAAAAAAATACAAAAAATAGGTTTTTAGAATCAATTAATTCATTTTTCTTAATTTTAAATTAATTAGAACTTAGGATTTTCCTTTTAATTCAATTATTTCATTATTTTCTCAAATGACAAAACATGACAAAAACATCTTTTTTAATCAAATAGGATTAGTCCAAGGGTCAAAACCCTAATCACCTCGCGTTTAATTCGTCGCGCGCTTATTATTATTTTGCCAATATTTTTGTAATTGTTCATGGTTTGTAATAACTAATTTAGGGTTTTATTTACTGTTAAATCCCCGGGTTTTTTTGGCTATGTAATTAATCCCTGCCCCGAAGCCTTGTAATAGCGTAGATTTATTTTCTCGCATTTTTTAATTCCCGCAAATATTTAACTATTTAGATGTATGCTAATAGGATCGTATGACAAGAATGCATGACAAATTAACAAGGTTAGAAAACCCTAACGTGCAAAGATTAAATAACTGAAAACAGATCACTCGCACATATCACTCTTAGGGTATACTCTCACTTCGATTGCCTTCAGTAAATGATCATTAATCATAGGGTTTCTTAGTGGTTGCTCTCCAGTCTAAAAAGATCAAAATGTCCCTTTCGAATGTTGCCTCGGAAATGTTTCCTCGAAAAGATCTTAAGACTCTAGGGTTATTACTAAGATATTCTAATATTGCTTTAGTGATCGTACGTCCCTTTCGAATTGACCCTTACAAATTCCAACGACAGTGCTACCTATTTCTCAATAGTAGGATAGCGCTGTCTAACGGAAACAAGAATAGAAACGATCTTTTTTTCCGAGTAGGTAAATGCTAGTAGGTACTTACTCAAATCAAAACTTTTCACACTTACACTTTTCAAACAAAATTTCAAAACAACTTCGGCACATCCTTGAGGAATGATACAAGGGTTATCACGAAGTAAAACATTTTCAAAAACAAAGCACACAAACACAAGCAATTTAAAAAGATGAGCAAGTACCTAAGAGCCCATGGAAAACCATGGATAGAAACGGTGCTAACACCTTCCCTTTCTATAATCTACCCCCGTACTTAGAATATCTCGAAAAAGGATTTTTTGTGTACTTTTTCCTTTCTGATTGGATGAAATAAAATTCGGTGGCGACTCTTGCTTACCGCGACATTTGCGAAAAAAAAAACGCAAACCAGTATTAACAGTCGGTTCTGCCACCGTATCACAGAACTGGCGACTCTACTAGGGAATTGTAAGTGGGGTATACCTTAGGATCTAGGTCATCATAATTGCTTATCTTGATTGCTTTATTTGCTTTACTTTTAAGGGTTTTATTTGGGGTTACTATAGATCCTACACCCGGATCTGGGGAATACCTTTTAGGTAAGTAGCAATAGACTGTGAGGGAACTGTATGGCATAGACCGATACGGTTGAACCAGTAGCTACGTTGGTGTGGCACTTTAGTTGGTACCGGTATCCCTTTGGGAGAAACGAGGAGAATACATGGCCGCCGCGTGGTGTCGTTAAGCATCAACTGGTGTTGTACCCCAAAATTTGCCCTCCCATATTCTTCAAAATTTGCCAAGTCAAAGCTTCAAAAATCTCCCCAAAGGTTGCACAGTTCAGGGGTCTCCTAACAGTCAAAAACTAGGGTTTTGGTTCTGACAAAGAAAATGAAGTTTCCAAGGGTCCAATCAAGTCCCACATGCCTACAAATATGGTCAAGCATCCTCATACCAAGTTTCAAGACTTACAGCACAAAATTGCACAGTCAAAAACCCTAATTGCTCAGCAGTCAACTGCAGGGGCAAAATGGTCATTTGACAGTCAAAAAGTTCAAATTTTTGGTCAACATCTCATTTTTAAGCCACAAACATCATTTGATCAATGCTTGATCATGATTCTCAAAGCTTGGCTCAAAAAGTCTCAAGATGCAAAAGTTTCCATATTTGGACAGTTGAAAAAGTCAACTGTAACTTGACCAAGGCATAACTTCCACATGGTTTATCAGAAAAATTCCATCCAAAGCTCATTTTGAAGAGAAAGAAATTTCCTACAACTCATCTTCACACTTCAAGTCCAAGAAATGCTCTCACAAAAAGTTATCAATTTCAACATTATAGGTCATTTTCAAAAGTCAACAAAAAGAGACTTTAAGTCAAAGGCCATAACTTGATATTGGTAAATCAAAATGACATGGGACCAAAGAAATTGGTTAGAGGACTTCAAGACCTTTCCAAAATGTCCAAGAACATGATCAAAGCTTAAAAATTGAGCAAGATATGCCTTGTGGAAGTTGTGAAATTTTTGGGTATTTTGAAAAGTCAACTTTGCTTCAAATGCTTTAAAATTGCTAATGGGCCACATTTTCTTCCAAGAATCATCATCCAAAGCATATGCACGACCATTTGGCCCAAAAGGGATTTATTCATCATTTTTATTTATTTATTTGAATTTTTAATTCAATTAATTCATTTAAATTAAATAAAATATGGAAAAATACTAAACCAAAGTTTTTAAATCTTTTTGTGCAAGATAAACTCTTCTTAAAGGCTCAAGATTCGTGCATAATCAAAATTGGAAGGTTTTGCCATGATTGGAATCAAAAACATGTGAAAAAAGATTTGGAAGATATGCCATGAAAATCAAATATTGTTTTCATCAATGCAAGGATTTGTGGACTCAGAATTTAACCCTAATACATTCCATACATAAGCAGGATGCAAACCTAATGCCAAGAGACCTGAATGCTACGCCCCATCTGAAAAAAGAACTTTGCAATTTTATCAAAAAAACCAAAAACTGAAAACTGCATTAGAGTTGGTTTCAAGATCAAATAACTATTCCAATCGCTTGCCAAGGACACAAGGGAGCTTCCTGAATCAAAATCATCAACTCTAACATCAAGAAACGGTAGAACTAAGTGGTCCTGTTTCAAATTTTGTACCTATTCGTGTTTCGATTTACAAGCATTTTCATTGCATTCTTTCTATTGATTTGGACTAATCCGACCATTCTGAAGCTAACCATGTGTTTTAATTAAGCTTTTATGCATCATACACGATTTCGCCATTGAAGCACGCTAGGGTTCCTCAAGCTTCAAATTGGGCATTTTCGTATACTGTAAAATTAGGACTTCCCAGTACCATGGCTAAACTCAGGAAGCTTGGACAAACATAACCCACTAATCGCGCCTAATTTATATAGCAAGACGAGCTATTCGCTATTTTTGAAAAGGGTGCATTTTGGGGGGATTCAAAACCCCCGCTAATTCTTTTTTGTTGCAGGGACAACGAAGAAGAAGATTATGTGGCAAGCTGTGGTTGGGTAATTTAAATTCAGCGCGCTTATTTTTGGTTGTTAGCATTAGCGTTTTGTTTTTTTTATAATAATCATGTTCCAATAATCTTACAAAGAAAGCAAATGGTGCAGATGGTTGGTGCGTTGTCCTATAATCACTGGGACCTGGGTTCGATTCCCAGGTCCCCCCATATTCTTGATGTGTTTTGTTTTAATATAATTGCATGCAGCGCACTCTCCAGGCGTCCACCATACACTCACAATCCAGGCATGCCACGCACCCCATGATCCCAATCCAAAGGTCCAGATTTGAAGAACATAATAGGCATCAGTCAACGCGTACACACGCCTCCCTGAAAAGTCAAACAAAGCCTTAAACATTGGGCCAAAAATGCTGGACAACACCTCCTGATTGGGGCAGAACCCCCCTTTGTATTGTATTTCTTTCTCCTTTCTTTATTCTATTTTTCTTTATTATTTGTTTTAACTCAATTATTTTCTTTTTAATTCAATAAAAATTAATTTCACATAAAAATAGTAAAAAAAATCAGAAAAGACAAAAATAAATATATTTCATTTAAACTTTTTTTTGTAAATAAATCTTGTTAATTAATTTAGTTCTTTAATTCTAGGATTAATTTTGACATTTTTTTTATAAACTTAAAAATTATAGAATTAGGGTTTTAATCACTTTTTATCTTTTTCTTTTCTTTTACCATTATAATAATTAGTTATTTATTTTTGTAAATAAAATTGTATTAATTAATTAGGTTAATTTTAGATTAAATTTTAATGCTTTTCTTAATAAATTAAAAAATAACTAGAATTAGGTTTTAAATTCCATAATCTTCTCATTAAAAATCCGTAAATACAAAAACTCAAAAATCTTTTCTTTTTACTTTAATTTAATTAATTTGTTAATCATAATTTAATTTCATTAAAAAGGGTCCAACGCCCTCGCATTCGATCGCAATTCCAATTCACGCGTTTATTTTATTTCCTCCTTTTATGTAATTCTCCCAAAGCCATGTAAATTCGATATTTATATTTCTCGCACTTTACTTTTTTTTATGTCAAATCGGGTCCTGGATTTATTTTGGCGATGTGGACCCGCGCCTTTGTAATAGTTTAGGAACTTTATATTTCTCGCAACTTTTTAACTGCTAATAAATTGCATGCAAGAATGAATGTTAAAATAAAAAACAAAAGCGTAGATCACCCATGACATGAACAAGACAAAATATCTGAAAACGACACACAAATCACACACCACCCCTAGGGTACGCCTCACTGTTGCCTTGCCCCTCGAAAGGTGATCGTCGAGTAGAGGATGTTTTAGTAAGTCCTCATGATCCGGGAACCTGGCATGAGGGTAGCTTCTAAGGTATCTTCCTATTGCTCTGGTGATCACCATGTCCCGAACCTTCGAATTGACCCGAACACCTCCAACGGTGGTGCTACCTACCTCTCAATGGTGGAATGACACTACTTTAAAGGACATTTACACAGACAAATTCCTTAGGGTAGGTAGACGACTCTAGATACTTGCTCTAATTTCAAAACAAATCAAAAATACTTTTCACACCGACACCTTTTCAAAAAGCTTTCGAAAGCAATTTTTCAAACACTCTTGAGGACCGATACAAGAGTCGAACTGGAATTTTCAAAGAAACTTTTTAAAACCCACAATTGAAAAGCAAACAAACCTTTTGAAAACACAATGAGCAAGTATCTAAGAGCCCATGGATAACCATGGATAGAAAGGATGCTAACACCTTCCCTTTCTATAACCTACCTCCCGAACCGAGAGCAATCTCTTTAAGGAATTTTTCTGTGCTTTTGTCCTTTCCATTTGGAGAAAATAAAAGACGATGGCGACTCTTGCTTCCGCGTCATTTCGCGAACCAGCGTTAAACAGTCAGTTCCAGATCCACCGATCACAGAACTGGCGACTCTGCTGGGGACAAATACTTAAAGTGAGGTGTACCTTAGGATAGTTCATAACTGTGTTTTCAATTGTATTGATTTGCTTGCTTTAAATTGTGGGTTACATGGGAGTTACATAGATCCTAACCCGGATCTGGGGATACCCTGTTTAGGTAGCATAAGCTGTGAGGGACCTGTCCGGCGTAGACCGACACGGGTGAAGCAGTGGCTACGTTGTTGTGGCACCTTGGTCTGTACCGATATCCCTTGTGTTGCAACGAGGAGAATATGGGTCTCCTTAGGAGTCATTAAGCACCAACAGATCTTAGAACCTTAATTGACACAACTTGGCCATTAGAACAGTAGCAGTATGCTACGCCCATTGAGACTAAACTCGTGATGGTTCTGGCCGCAAGAAAAGATTGCGATGCTGGAGTTATGACCGATTGAGGGTAGTCAATGATATTGGGATCCTCTAAGAACCCGGTTACTTTTGATAGGACAGGTATGAACCAACAAACTGAAAGAGGGTAATACCTAGACCTCATGCTGGCCTAAACTCTAAGGGTTTCTCTTGTGTGACTTGTGTGCCTTCCAACTTGACTACTTGCATGCTTGTTATCTAACACTTGAGTTTCTTGCAGGTTTTGTTTATAGTCCTTAATTGGGACTCATAACAGGGTTACTGAGTTTTCTTGCAGGTTTTGTTTATAGTCCTTAATTGGGACTCATAACAGGGTTACTGAGTTTCTTGCAGGTTTTGTTTAGAGTCCTTAATTAGGGACTCATAACAGGGTTTACCCACATTACCCCATTCATCATGACATCATACCATTGCATGCATCCTACATAAAGACTAACCCATTTCAAGGATCCCAAGGGCTTGTGATACAGGTCATGATGAACCAACTGTCCAGCAAGGGGCAAAGGGGATTTATTTTCCTCTAGCCAAGGTTGTCAGGGGCTATGACCCACTGGATATGGTGAGCCTTTGACCCTTGAAGAAGGACTCTCAACAAATAAGAAGTTCTTTCAATCAAGTTACTGGGTCCCAAATTCTAACAAATTTTCTTGTTTATCCCGCGAGATCCTTGAAAACATTACATGCATGTCATACACATCATTGCATAACAGGTATCCTTGTTGCAGGTCACTTACCTTTCTCGCTGTCTATTTCAGCAATGGCTTCCCAACAAGATAACCAGGACCTTCTTGCTCAAGAGACTCGGTTCGGGGAAATCCTTCTGAATCTATCCAAGGGGCAGGAGGAGCTAAGGACACTTCTCATGGAGACTTTGGTCAGGAACAGCGCTGAAGACGAACGGTTGAAACATCTGCAAGCTGAGATGGATGCCATGAAAGCCCAGATGCTGGGGCAGGTGACTATCATTCAAGGTTTAGCTCAAAGACAAGATGAGCTCGGGGTTCTCGTCAACCAACTGCTTCGGGGTAACCAACTGGGGCTAACGTCTAAGGGTAAAGAGCCAGTCATCGTTCAGCCACCTTTGAAAAAAGGAGGTAAGGGGAGAGCTCCTCAAGTGGCTTCAGGGTCACCAACTCAGCAGCAACTTCACCAGCTTCAGCCAGACAAGCCAGGAGGCAATTCACCCAGCTTAACATGTCGCTGTTTCAAGCTTTACAACGCCTGCTGAGATTGAATCTGATCACATTAAGGGCTCATCCCCGGAACCCCAACACAACATCTCCTATCTATGATCCCAATAAAAGGTGTGCTTACCACTCTTCCAGTCCAGGACATGATACAAATGAGTGTTGGGCTCTGAAGAACAAGATACAGGACCTGATTGTTGAAGGAGCACTGGAGTTCACACAAGATGGTCAGGCTGAGTTTTTCTACCATCCCTCCAAGGCTCACCATTTGAAGTGACAAGCCCTGAGACTAGAAAACTTTTGTTCATTCGAATGTTCAAGTTGTGTTGTTCTTTGATTGTTTAAACATTTACTCATGTTAAACGTTGTTATTTCATGAATGCATCGCATATGTCTGTTTTGAAGCAATATATTCATATTCACTATATGCAAAGTATTTTCATATTTTTTCTGATGTCAATTCTCAATTAATAATTCTAAGCCTCTTGAGGGAGGATAACGAAAACGATACCACGATTTTTACAGTATGCTTTTGAACAGACCCCGCTGATGAGGTACATGCATTGTTTCAAATCCTAAACACTGGAGTTATAAGGAAGATAATCCCTCGTCAACCCCTTTGAGCCAAAGAAGTAGGAGTTTTTCTTTTCGAAAATTAAAACCCTTTATCATAACCTGGGGCAGGGTAGTTCTCTCAGTTGATTCAAGTGCATAACGAATGGCACCAAAGAGGTCCTTACAAAACAAAGAAAGACAGTGATGGTTCCAAATAATCATAAGGATAGACAGTCATTGTATCTCAAAAATAAAAACCCAATAAGTCAAAACCTATGAAGGAGACTTACAAAACTGGGGCATCCCGCTGACTGTAATCACAAAAGAAACAGTTCAGGCAAAATTTAGGGATAGCAAAATCAAAAAGAAAGAGGTCATACAAACCCTCAACAATAACAAAAAGAAATGACTGCCTATTCCAAATAGACGTTCAACATCCGAACCATCACTGGAATTTCAGGGCAAAGACTCAAACAAGGTCTAACGCACGATCAGCTGAGTTTAGGTTTGAAGAACATCACGAAGAGCGGGTGGGTACAAATAATTTAAGCCTTTATCCTTTGTTTCTTGAACCGTGAACCAGGCCACGTTATAACCCTTAAAAAGTCCTAGCTGAAGCATGGGTTAGTTCGAAAGCATACTGTCACAAAAGGTATCCTGACTCCTTAAGGCCTACGGTAAATACGGAGTTGACATCACGTTTTACAAACATTCACTTGTTTTATGAAAAAGAACGCATTTTCAAAATCTTCAAGACAGACATAAGCTTTGCATTTTTGATATAACTTTGTTTGCATACGACTTTTTGTTTGAACAGCAGGGAAATTCGCACGATGAATACCTAGTGAACAAAAGCACTTCCAATCAAGGGGCATGACATGACTATTGCCCATCATCTGGGGCAGTCCAATCAAGATTCGGAAAATCTCTCAAAAGGCCAAACAGCCTGGGGCAAATCTCCGCCTGAGTCACTTGGGGCATTCCAGCAACGAATCTCGCCTGATCAAACACCTTCTGGTGGCATGACAAAACACTTCTAACAGGGGCAACTCCCTACATTCTGAGAGCGTGGATATAGTCGAAAAGAACACTGCGCATAATCAAAGACCCGCTAGGTTGACATACCTAGGCAAAAATTAGGGCTTCCCGGCGAACCAAAAGGGTTCGGGCAAAATGAAGGGATGAAATGAAAAAAATCTGTACACCCGGCAAGTCGAAAACCTGAAAAGGCGGCTTGGGCAAAAAAGGGTATCCCGATGGACTGAAAACTCGAAAGGGAAGTCCAGGAAAAAGTTAGGGATCAAAGCATACGACTATGTCCTGTCATCTCGTCACTTGCCTACCAGAAGAAGATTTGTCAATTGGCAATCATCAAACACCTTCACAGGTACCTTCTTCTCCAACAGAAACTGGGGAAATAATGAGTTGTCCAAATAATCTAATTGCCCTGTCCACCAAGGTACCAAGGTAGGTTCAGCTACAGAACATAACCAGATTCCCCAGAGAGTGAGCCAGCAAGTCAGTGCACTCTCCCCGAGCAAAGTTACAATCAAACCTTAAGAAAGTTGGGTATCCTCCTGCAGAGCTCAACATTCCTCAGCAGTATATATGCATTCTTAACAAGCATCCCCGGTAATCTTGGTCTAAAGATTGTTCCCCGGCGGTATATCCAACATTCAATGGAGTCACTTCCCCGATACAGCTCAAACTTCCCCAGGAGAGTCCAATCCAGTTTCCCCAGGAAAAGTTGGAATCCATTTCCCCAAGCAGAAAGCTTATCCCCAGTAGATTCTGGAAGCTTATCCTCGCAGAACACGAACACGTCTCCCGGCTTTATTCAAAGAGTTATTTCCTTACCAGGATATAACTGGGTTATCCTCAGCCAAAAGCCTCGGAAAGAGCGTCCTCGACGAAGTCTTCTTATCCCCAGCGAAGTCTATTAACACTTCCAACACAACAATGGTATCCCCAGCGAAGTTACCATCAGCATCTCAACAAAGTATCTCTCTCCCCACAGAGTATTGCTTCCCAGCAAGATTGTTAGAGTACTTTTCTCCCCGCAGAGTAATCCATTCGCCAAGTTTATTCCCCAACGGAGTTATCTTCTCCTACCGGTATTCTTGCAACTATCATCCCCAGCGGAAGCAATGATCTATTCTTCAACGTCAGCCCAGGAGTGACTTCCCGGCACCCGTCAAGGATTTATTTTCCTAAGACGAAAACATACATTCATAAACATCACATTTCCACACATTATAGCATGCATATATGCATCATATCTTAAAAATCTCATTTATGTTGAGAACATCATTGCTTGATCCATATCACGCATTGCATATGACTGACCTTTACCTTTCAGGAAAGATCCAGTTAAGTTCTCAGCTATATTCAAGACCTAGTCTGGTTCAGTTAAATCGACCCTAAGATTTTTCTGTTTCTTATCCAGTCAAAGGCCTTCTCTGGTTCAGTCAGATCGACCCTAAGATCTCCCTGTTTCTTATCCAGTTGAAGACATTTCAAGACCTAGACCGGTTCAGTTAAATCGACCCTAAGATTTTCCTGTTTCTTATCCCGTCAAAGTCCTTCTCTGGTTCAGTCAGATCGACCCTAAGATCTCCCTGTTTCTTATCCAGTTGAAGATTTCAAGACCTAGACCGGTTCAGTTAAATCGACCCTAAGATTTTCCTCTTTCTTATCCCGTCAAAGGCCTTCTCTGGTTCAGTCAGATCGACCCTAAGATCTCCCTGTTTCTTATCCAGTTGAAGACATTTCAAGACCTAGACCGGTTCAGTTAAATCGACCCTAAGATTTTTCTGTTTCTTATCCAGTCAAAGGCCTTCTCTGGTTCAGTCAGATCGACCCTAAGATCTCCCTATTTCTTATCCAGTTGAAGACTCCGAGACCTTGACCGGTTTAGTTTAATCGACCCTAAGATTTTTCTGTTTCTTATCCAGTCAAAGGCCTTCTCTGGTTCAGTCAGATCGACCCTAAGATCTCCCTGTTTCTTATCCAGTTGAAGACTCCAAGACCTTGACCGGTTCAGTTAAATCGACCCTAAGATTTTTCTGTTTCTTATCCCGTCAAAGGCCTTCTCTGGTTCAGTCAGATCGACCCTAAGATCTCCCTGTTTCTTATCCAGTTGAAGATTTCAAGACCTAGACCGGTTCAGTTAAATCGACCCTAAGATTTTACTATTTCTTATCCAGTCAAAGGCCTTCTCTGGTTCAGTCATACCGACCCTAAGATCTCCCTGTTTCTTATCCAGTTGAAGACATTTCAAGACCTAGACCGGTTCAGTTAAATCGACCCTAAGATTTTCCTGTTTCTTATCCAGTCAAAGGCCTTCTCTAGTCCAGCTAAATCGACCCCTAACAGATTTTCCTGATAAAGACTCAGTAGAAGATATCCAAGATTCTCTCAGCATTACTGTTGAGGTAGAAGTCGCCCAAGATTCTCTCAGCGATACTGTTGAGGTTGAAGTCGCCCAAGATTCTCTCAACGTTCCTGTTGAGGTAGTAATCGTCCCCAGGTTCTCTCAGCGTTCTTGTTGAAGTAGTAACCATCCCTGGTTCATTCATCACCTTTTGAAGATCCAGATCCAGCTCCTGTAACCAGTCAGGACACATCTACACAGAATTTGAAGACCATCTCCTGTAACAGGTCAGGTAATCATTTTCTTTTGCAGGTACGCAAGTTCTCGCTAAGGAATCTCTTACGCGATCAACACCCAGATGGCATCTATAAGCCCATCCACATTCCATCATCTCTTAGCATGGCATCTATAAGCCCATCATCCTGTCCATCAATCTCCAAATGGCATCTATAAGCCCATTCCCCTCATCACACTACTATGTGAGCGCAAATTTCTGGGCACTCTAGTGTTCAATCATCTTCCACCTTCGGATTACGAAAGGCACGTCAGCCAATCTGCATCCTCAGGTCTAAGAAGATTGAATAGGGGCAACTGTTGTACCCCAAAATTTGCCCTCCCATATTCTTCAAAATTTGCCAAGTCAAAGCTTCAAAAATCTCCCCAAAGGTTGCACAGTTCAGGGGTCTCCTAACAGTCAAAAACTAGGGTTTTGGTTCTGACAAAGAAAATGAAGTTTCCAAGGGTCCAATAAAGTCCCACATGCCTACAAATATGGTCAAGCATCCTCATACCAAGTTTCAAGACTTACAGCACAAAATTGCACAGTCAAAAACCCTAATTGCTCAGCAGTCAACTGCAGGGGCAAAATGGTCATTTGACAGTCAAAAAGTTCAAATTTTTGGTCAACATCTCATTTTGAAGCCACAAACATCATTTGATCAATGCTTGATCATGATTCTCAAAGCTTGGCTCAAAAAGTCTCAAGATGCAAAAGTTTCCATATTTGGACAGTTGAAAAAGTCAACTGTAACTTGACCAAGGCATAACTTCCACATGGTTTATCAGAAAAATTCCATCCAAAGCTCATTTTGAAGAGAAAGACATTTCCTACAACTCATATTCACACTTAAAGTCCAAGAAATGCTCTCACAAAAAGTTATCAATTTCAACATTATAGGTCATTTTCAAAAGTCAACAAAAAGAGACTTTAAGTAAAAGGCCATAACTTGAGATTGGTAAATCAGAATGACATGGGACCAAAGACATTGGTTAGAGGACTTCAATACCTTTCCAAAATGTCCAAGAACATGATTAAATCTTAAAAATTGAGCAAGATATGCCTTGTGGAAGTTGGGAAATTTTTGGGTATTTTGAAAAGTCAACTTTGCTTCAAATGCTTTAAAATTGCTAATGGGCCACATTTTCTTCCAAGAATCATCATCCAAAGCATATGCACGACCATTTGGCCCAAAAGGGATTTATTCATCATTTTTATTTATTTATTTGAATTTTTAATTACAATTAATTCATTTAAATTAAATAAAATATGGAAAAATACTAAACCAAAGTTTTTAAATCTTTTTGTGCAAGATAAACTCTTCTTAAAGGCTCAAGATTCGTGCATAATAAAAATTGGAAGGTTTTGCCATGATTGGAATCAAAAACATGGGAAAAAAGATTTGGAAGATATGCCATGAAAATCAAATATTGTTTTCATCAATGCAAGGATTTGTGGACTCAGAATTTAACCCTAATACATTCCATACATAAGCAGGATGCAAACCTAATGCCAAGAGACCTGAATGCTGCGCCCCATCTGAAGAAAGAACTTTGCAATTTTATCAAAAAAACCAAAAACCAAAAACTGCATTAGAGTTGGTTTCAAGATCAAATAACTATTCCAATCGCTTGCCAAGGACACAAGGGAGCTTCCTGAATCAAAATCATCAACTCTAACATCAAGAAACGGTAGAACTAAGTGGTCCTGTTTCAAATTTTGTACCTATTCGTGTTTCGATTTACAAGCATTTTCATTGCATTCTTTCTATTGATTTGGACTAATCCGACCATTCTGAAGCTAACCATGTGTTTTAATTAAGCTTTTATGCATCATACACGATTTCGCCATTGAAGCACGCTAGGGTTCCTCAAGCTTCAAATTGGGCATTTTCGTATACTGTAAAATTAGGACTTCCCAGTACCATGGCTAAACTCAGGAAGCTTGAACGAACATAACCCACTAATCGCGCCTAATTTATATAGCAAGACGAGCTATTCGCTATTTTTGAAAAGGGTGCATTTTGGGGGGGTTCAAAACCCCCGCTAATTCTTTTTTGTTGCAGGGACAACGAAGAAGAAGATTATGTGGCAAGCTATGGTTGGGTAATTTAAATTCAGCGCGCTTATTTTTGGTTGTTAGCATTAGCGTTTTGTTTTTTTTTTTATAATAATCATGTTCCAATAATCTTACAAAGAAAGCAAATGGTGCAGATGGTTGGTGCGTTGTCCTATAATCACTGGGACCTGGGTTCGATTCCCAGGTCCCCCCATATTCTTGATGTGTTTTGTTTTAATATAATTGCATGCAGCGCACTCTCCAGGCGTCCACCATACGCTCACAATCCAGGCATGCCACGCACCCCATGATCCCAATCCAAAGGTCCAGATTTGAAGAACATAATAGGCATCAGTCAACGCGTACACACGCCTCCCTGAAAAGTCAAACAAAGCCTTAAACATTGGGCCAAAAATGCTGGACAACACCTCCTGATTGGGGCAGAACCCCCCTTTGTATTGTATTTCTTTCTCCTTTCTTTATTCTATTTTTCTTTATTATTTGTTTTAACTCAATTATTTTCTTTTTAATTCAATAAAAATTAATTTCACATAAAAATAGTAAAAAAATCAGAAAAGACAAAAATAAATATATTTCATTTAAACTTTTTTTTGTAAATAAATCTTGTTAATTAATTTAGTTCTTTAATTCTAGGATTAATTTTGACATTTTTTTTATAAACTTAAAAATTATAGAATTAGGGTTTTAATCACTTTTTATCTTTTTCTTTTCTTTTACCATTATAATAATTAGTTATTTATTTTTGTAAATAAAATTGTATTAATTAATTAGGTTAATTTTAGATTAAATTTTAATGCTTTTCTTAATAAATTAAAAAATAACTAGAATTAGGTTTTAAATTCCATAATCTTCTCATTAAAAATCCGTAAATACAAAAACTCAAAAATCTTTTCTTTTTACTTTAATTTAATTAATTTGTTAATCATAATTTAATTTCATTAAAAAGGGTCCAACGCCCTCGCATTCGATCGCAATTCCAATTCGCGCGTTTATTTTATTTCCTCCTTTTATGTAATTCTCCCAAAGCCATGTAAATTCGATATTTATATTTCTCGCACTTTACTTTTTTTTATGTCAAATCGGGTCCTGGATTTATTTTGGCGATGTGGACCCGCGCCTTTGTAATAGTTTAGGAACTTTATATTTCTCGCAACTTTTTAACTGCTAATAAATTGCATGCAAGAATGAATGTTAAAATAAAAAACAAAAGCGTAGATCACCCATGACATGAACAAGACAAAATATCTGAAAACGACACACAAATCACACACCACCCCTAGGGTACGCCTCACTGTTGCCTTGCCCCTCGAAAGGTGATCGTCGAGTAGAGGATGTTTTAGTAAGTCCTCATGATCCGGGAACCTGGCATGAGGGTAGCTTCTAAGGTATCTTCCTATTGCTCTGGTGATCACCATGTCCCGAACCTTCGAATTGACCCGAACACCTCCAACGGTGGTGCTACCTACCTCTCAATGGTGGGATGGCATTACTTTAAAGGACATTTACACAGACGAATTCCTTAGGGTAGGTAGACGACTCTAGATACTTGCTCTAATTTCAAAACAAATCAAAAATACTTTTCACACCGACACCTTTTCAAAAAGCTTTCGAAAGCAATTTTTCAAACACTCTTGAGGACCGATACAAGAGTCGAACTGGAATTTTTAAAGAAACTTTTTAAAACCCACAATTGAAAAGCAAACAAACCTTTTGAAAAAACAATGAGCAAGTATCTAAGAGCCCATGGATAACCATGGATAGAAAGGATGCTAACACCTTCCCTTTCTATAACCTACCTCCCGAACCGAGAGCAATCTCTTTAAGGAATTTTTCTGTGCTTTTGTCCTTTCCATTTGGAGAAAATAAAAGACGGTGGCGACTCTTGCTTCCACGACATTTCGCGAACCAGCGTTAAACAGTCAGTTCCAGATCCACCGATCACAACTGGCCTTAGAACCTTTAATCGCCCAACTTGGCCATTAGAAAGTAGTGAGATAGCCGACCTCGGTGTAGGGCTGAGAACTGGTTAATACTCGATGCTACACTCATTGAGATCATACTCTCAGAATAATTTCGGCCGCAAGAAAAGATTGTGTGAGCTGAAACCATGACCGATGGAGGATGGTCAGTGATATTGAGATCCTCTAGAACCTGGTTACTTTTCTAGGACAGGTTTGAAACCAAATTAACTTCAAGAGGGTATTACCTTTGACCTCATGCAAGCCTTAAACCTAAGGGCTTTGTGTGATTTGATTGTGTTTGCAATACCTGTTGTTTGCTATACCTGTGGTTTATCATGATATCATGCATCATAACATGGCATACATGCTTCATTAAACTAACCATTTCAAAGACCAAGGGAATTTATCTTTGTTCTGTTTTGTAGATCATGGCTTCCGTGCATAGAAATACTATCCGAATCAGCTTTATGGAGATACCATCCCAACTCAAAGAGCTAGTGTCAAGAATTTCTGAAACTTCTATGTTCATTAAGAGACATGGTCAACTTCTCAGCCTGGTTACTTCAAACCCTGATGAACAGATGATGCGCGTACTTTTTCAGTTCTTCGATCCCAAGCATCACTGCTTCACCTTTCCAGATTATCAGTTGGTACCCATCTTGGAAGAATTCTCTCATCTATTGAGCATATCCATTCTTGAACAGGTACCCTTCACAGGTATAAAAGAAGTTCCTAAGCCAGAAGTCATTGCCTCAGCTTTGCATTTGAAACGGGCCGATATGGTATCCAATTGGGAAACTCGAAGCGGAGTCGAGGGTTTTCTAGCCAAATTTCTGATAGACCAGGCTCAACTATTTTGGGATGATATGGAGTTTCAGGCTTTTGAGGATGTCTTGGCTCTTCTTATTTATGGTTTAGTTCTCTTCCCTAATCCGGATTCTTTCGTAGATGTGAATGCTATCAAGATTTTCCTTTCTCGCAACCCTGTGCCCACCTTGCTTGGAGATATTTTCCATGATCTCTATACTCGTACCACAAGGAGAAGAGGGAATCTTATGTGCTGCATGCCATTGTTGTCGAGGTGGTTAATTTCTCACCTCCCTAGGTCTATACTGAAGAACAAAGAAGGTTTGGGTTGGTCACACAGAATAATGTCACTCACTCATACGGATATTCTTTGGTGTTCCCGGGCTATGGAAGACGTTGCTGTTATTGACCGCTGTGGGGGGTATCCTAATGTCCCATTACTTGGTATCAGAGAGGGTATAACTTACAGTCCTTGTCTAGCTTTGTGACAATTTGGTCATGCTCGAAGGGATGGTCCCCATGAGTTACTTCTCGAAGACATTGTATTCGACTATGAGGATGATGTTAAGGGGCATTGCCGGAGGTTCATACGAGCTTGGGGCATGGTAAACAGATCCAACCCCCAAGAGTTGGGACCAAAGACTTCCCTTCCTATGCAGCCTTACATCCAATAGGTCCGAGCTCGTGCCTAGAAGCTTATGATGCCTTATTCAGCAGTATTACCAGTGATTGTGGAACCCACTATTGAGGACGGCATTCCTTACACGGTTCTCTATCCTTACATGCCCACTGATCTTGGGGAGCTACAGAGGTCTTGGATTCAGCTGAAGAATGAGCGGGATACATACAAGGAGCAGTTCTATGAGAAAGAGAGGAAGGTTTTGAAGCTCACGAGGCAGCTCGAGGAAGAAAGAGTACTCAATAATTATATCAGCACAAAGAGGAAGCGTCCATGGGACTTTTGATTTTTCTTTTCTAGTTTAGATTTGATTTATTTTACTTATTTGTAACACCTTGAAGGCATGTTGAACCTTTCAAATTTGAGCTAATAAAGTTTTGTTTATTTTGGTTTGCAAATTTAAATCTCCCAAAGTCTCTGAAATCATTACATGCGCATCCCATTATCATACACATCATTACAGGTACCGGTACAGGTTTCTCATCTTCTTCGCTGTTTATTTCAACAGAAATGTCTTCTGATTAAGTCATCAAAGATCTTCAGGAACAAAACGCCCAGTTCCAACAGATGTTCATCAGTCTGGCAAAGGGGCAAGAGGATCTGAAAGCCCTCATTCTGAAAGAGAAGAAGAAAAAGAAGAAGGTCGGTATTCTGAATATGGGCAGAAGGTTTGGAGAAAGGTTGAAGCATCAAACTGATATGACCTCTTCATCCAAAGACGGGGAGAACCAAGAAGGGGAAAAGGACCCTAGTCCTGCAGTCTCCGACAATGATACTGATTTTGATGATGAGCAATATCCTTCTACTGAGGATAGATACAAGCAGCTAGAAGACCGTCTGAGTGCTATGGAAATTCAGAAGATACCTGGTTTGGATTTCAGAGAACTGGGACTGGTATCGGGAGTGGTCATCCATAAGAAGTTTAAAGCTCCGGTTTTTGCCAAGTATGATGGGGTGTCTTGCCCAAAACTCCATCTCTGCTCTTATGTCAGGAAGATTCAACCCCACATTGCTGATAGAAATTTGTGGGTGCACTTCTTTCAAGATAGTCTGTCAGGGACTCAACTTGAATGGTTCTACCAGTTGGAAGGAGCCAATGTCCAAACTGGGAAGATCTTGTGCCGACCTTGCTCCCACTCGTACTCAACTCCAGAGTATGTCCATGGCTGCCGGTGAAGGTTTCAAAGAATATGCTCAAAAATGGAGAGACTTGGCTGGAAGAGTTCAACCCCCATTGTCTGATAGGGAGTTGGTTGATATGTTTCTTGGTACGCTGTCTTGTCCGTTCTTCAATCACTTAATCGTCAGCTCGTCATCTGGTTTCACCGAGTTGATTTTAAATGGAGAAAGAGTAGAAGCTGGAATTCAAAGTGGCAAAATACAGAAGGATACCTCCTCGAGTTCAGCAAAGAAGCCTTTCGCTGGTAAGAAGGAAGCCAGTGCAGTCTATAGCCCGAGGGGCCAAAGCAGATCTGAACACCTCCAAACGGTAAATGCTGTAGTGATATCAAGACCCACAGTTGCTCCATAATGAAACAATCAACAAAGAACAGAAAGACCACAGAGGCAGTTCACCCGGCTCAGTATGACTCTGTCTCAAATTTTACCATAATTGTTGAAGACCAATCTGGTAACTCTGAGGGAAGCCCCGAAGAACCCCAACACCACATCTGCCTGCTATAACCCGAATGCCCACTGCGCTTATCACTCCAAAAGTCCAGGTCGTGATACAAACGACTATTGGGCCCTGAAAAATAAGGTGCAAGACCTGATCGAAGCCAAAGAGATTGAGTTTGACGCTCCGGAGAAGCCCAACGTCATAACTGCACCCATGCCCAAGCATGGCTCGAGAATCAATGCTATTGAGGTTGTCTCCGCCACATAGGATGCTGATGATGAGAACCCGGATGTTGACAGCTGGATCTACCCAACAACCAATGGTGGACCGAATAACTGGACGACTAGGGACTTCATACCTGTTTCTTTTATTCCACAGTAATTGACTTTTATTTTAAGATTTGTAATAAACAGTTTGAAAATTTACGGCCCTGTGCCTTGCCCGAGGCACATGGGCTTTGCTTGTGAGGGCTTATTATTTGTCATTTCATATATCATTAATAAATCATTGGGCGTTTCTTGCATACAAATTTTGCGCTCCTTGTTTTTCTTTTCTGTCTCCCACTTTATCAAAACAGCTATTCTCTTACACACACTCACGTATCATACTGCAGATCTATATCCACTCTGGATCCCATTGATAACAGCTCTGCTATTTCCAGTTATGACTTCAAAAATCTGATCAACCAAGCCGAGGACGAAGGTGAGGATGATTGTGAGGTGCCTGGAGAACTTGCTAGACTATTACAACAGGAAGAAAGGGCCATACAGCCTCATAAAGAGCCAGTTGAGTCAGTGAATTTGGGTACAGAGGAAGACATGAAAGAGGTTAAAATAGGTGCGAATCTGGAGCCTAGTGTCAAACAATGGTTAATATATATGCTACACAATTATGTTGACATCTTCGCCTAGTCCTATGAAGACATGCCTGGTTTGGACGCTGATATTGTGGTACATCGCCTGCCGACTAAAGAAGGCTGCCCTCCGGTAAAGCAGAAGGTCCACCGTATGTGCCCTGAAATGTCAGAGAAAATCAAAGCAGATGTCATGAAACAGTTCGGCGCAACATTCTTAGCTGTCACTTCCTATCCACAGTGGGTTTCCAACGTCATTCCGGTACCTAAGAAGGACGATAAGGTACGAATGTGTGTGGACTACAAAGATCTGAATAGGGCAAGCCCCAAGGATGACTTCCCACTTCCTCACATTGATGTTCTAGTCGACAACACCGCGTAGCACAAGATCTTCTCCTTCATGGATAGTTTTTCTGGCTACAACTAGATCAAGATGGCTCCTGAAGACATGGAGAAGACAACCTTCGTTACACAGTGGGGAACCTTCTATTACAAGGTAATGCCTTTTGGGTTGAATAATGCTGGGGCAAATTATCAGCGCACCATGGTCACTTTGTTCCATGATATGATTCACCATAAGATCGAGGTTTATGTTGATGACATGATAGCCAGGTCCCAGACTGAAGAAGAGCACCTTGATCATCTCCAGAAACTATTTGACAGGTTAAAGACGTATAAGTTGAGGTTGAATTCGAACAAGTGTACCTTCAGGGTAAGGTCTGGAAAGCTTTTGGGTTTTGTTGTCAGTGACAAAGGTATTCAGGTGGATCCGGCAAAGGTAAAATCCATACAAGAGATACCGGCTCCCCGCATAGAAAAGGAAGTTAGAGGTTTCTTAGGACGTCTAAATTACATCGCCAGGTTCATTTCACATTTGACTGCTACTTGTGAGCCAATCTTCAAACTGCTGAAGAAAGATCAAGTGGTAAAGTGGAATGATGAATTCCAGACTGCTTTCGAAATAATCAAGGAATACCTTAAAGAACCACCAATTCTGATGCCTCCAGTTGAAGGAAGACCTTTGATATTATACCTGACAGTGCTAGACAGTTCAATGGGGTGTGTGTTGGGGAAGCATGACGAGTCTGGTCGAAAAGAGCACGCCATTTATTACCTTAGCAAAAAGTTTACCGACTGTGAGACACGATACTCATTGCTCGAGAAAACTTATTATGCTTTGGCATGGGCTGCTCGCCGACTGAGACAATATATGCTGACTCACACTACTTTGTTGATATAAAAAATGGATCTGATCAAGTATATTTTCGAGAAGCCCGCTCTCTCCAGAAGGATATCAAGGTGGCAAATGATCTTAACCGAGTACGACATCCAATACACAACCCAAAAAGCAATCAAGGGGAGTGTATTGGCGGATCATTTGGTGCATCAGGCCGTGGATGACTACCAGTCCATGAATCGAGTTCCCGAATGAGAATATCATGTTGGTAACCGATTGCGAAGAACCTGGACTGGATGAAGGACCTAAGGAAGGATCCCGATGGTCTATGTATTTTGATGGAGCCTCGAACACATTAGGTAATGGAATTGGCGCTGTAATTATATCTCCTGAGGGCTGTCATACTCTGTTCACCACCCGATTATGTTTTAACTGCACCAACAATATGGCGGAGTATGAAACGTGTATCATGGATCTTCGAGCTGCTATTGACCTGAGGATTAAGTTCTTAAGTGTTTTCAGAGATTCCGCTCTGGTAATAAGTCATATCAAAGGCAAGTGGGATATGAAACACCCAAATCTTATTCCTTACAAAGATTATGTACTGACATTGCTCCCACACTTTAAGGAGATAACCTTTGAACATTTCCCAAGAGAGGAGAATCAGTTGGAGGACGTGCTAGCTACCATGTCTTCTATGTTCAAAGTTAGGTGGGACAACGAAGCTCCCCAGATTACCATCGAGAGGTTGGACGAACCCGCACATTGTTGTGACATTGAGACCGAAGAGGTAGCAGATAAACCCTGGTTTCATGAGGTAAAGAGGTATCTTGAGGCTCAAGAATACCCCGAAGGGGAATCTGTTAATGATAAGAAGTTTCTGAGAAGGTTCATTCCGAAGTTCTTCATCAGTAATGGAATCCTCTATAAGCGTAACCATGATTCAACCTTACTGCAGTGTGTAGATAAGAGCGAGGCAAAAAGGATTATGGCAGAGTTACATGAAGGTACCTTTGGAACCCATTCTAGTGGACACACCATGGCAAAGAAAATCCTACGGGCAGGATATTACTGGTCCACCATGGAAGCCGACTGTTATCAGCACTCTCAAACCTGTCATAAATGCCAAATCTATGCTGATAAGGTGCATGTACCTCCGGTTCCCCTGAATGTTTTGACAGCTCCTTGGCCCTTTGCAATGTGGGGCATCGACATGATCGGCGAGATCAGACCTACTGCGTCTAACGGGCATCGCTTCGTTCTGGTAGCAATTGATTACTTTACAAAGTGGGTTGAGGCAACTTCCTTTGCTATAGTAACCAAGAACATCGTGGCGCGGTTTATCCGACACAATCTGATTTGTCGATATGTACTACCAGAGAGGATTATTACTGACAATGGTACGGATCTCAATAACAATGATTACTGAGCTCTGTAAACAATTCAAGATACAACATCATAACTCTTCTCCCTACCGGACGAAGATGAATGGAGCTGCCGAAGCGGCTAACAAGAATATCAAAAAAATTATGCAGAAGATGACGGTGACATACAAAGACTGGCATGAGATGTTACCATTCGCTCTTCATGGGTAACATACCTCAGCACGGACGTCGACAGGGGAAACCCCCTACTCTCTAGTATATGGAATGGAGGCAGTCCTACCCATCGAAGTCAAGATACCCTCTCTCAGAATTATGAAGGATGCAGGTTTGAACAAAGACGACTGGATCCAAACCCGAATTGATCAACTGAATCTAAACAATGAGAAGAGGCTTACTCCTATCTCTCATGGTCAGACGTATCAAAAGCGAATGATTAAGGCTTTTAACAAGAAAGTCAGACATCAAGAATATCAAGTTGGGGATCTAGTGATCAAACGCATCATACTACCGCAAGGTGATCCTAGGGGAAAATGGACCCCCACGTATGAAGGGCCATTTGTGGTTAAGAGCATTTTCTCGGGGGGAGCTATGATTCTGACCACCATGGATGGTGACGACGTTCCTCACCCCGTCAATGCAGACATAGTGAAAAGATACTACGCATAATTAAAGACCCACTAGGTTGATTGGCCTAGGAAAAAATAAGGGCTTCCCAACGAACCAAAAGGGTTCGGGAAAAAGTAAGGGATGAAAATGAAAAAAAAATGTACACCCGGCAAGTCGAAAACCTGAAAAGGAGACTTGGGCAAAAAAGGGTATCCCGGTGGACTGAAAACCCGAAAGGGCGGTCCAGGAAAAAGTTAGTGATTGAAGCGTAACATTATGTCTCATGGGATCATCCTGCAACTAGACTTCGGTATCGACTATCAAGCTCAGACGACGCCAATCAATCTAATCCACCTTCGACCAAGCAGCAAAGTGATGAGACGCTTGAAGATATAAAGGCAATAGCAGAGTTGGAACCTGATGGGATTGTTTCACATAGCTGTTTTTCTTTCTTTTACACAAATTGTAATCTTTCGGTGGCATTCTCTTACTAGGACGTCAGCCTCTTTGTATAAAACGCCTATTACGGGCCAACTTCAAAAAAATCAATACAATTCATTTTCACAAGAAATTTCAATTTTTCTTTTTCTGTTTTGTTTTGCAAGAACGTCCAATGATTCATTTTTGATATATGCATATGAAAATAATTGCTGCTTATAAATATTTACATGAAAAACAAAAGACAATTACTCGTAATTCCAGGAACAGAGAAAACAAGAAGTGCCCAAACCTTATATTTACTCTGCCCATCAGGTACCGGGATAGAGCCAACTTGAAACATGAGTAGCGGCACATACACTCCCCACAGAGTAAAAAGTGTCCAAAGACAGTGATGTTAGCTTTATTGAACATGACATAATTCTCCCCAGCTGAGGTTCACAATCGCGAGTGAGTTAGTAAATTTTTCCCCAAGCAGAGTTTGTTTCTCCCAAAAGCAGAAATTCAATCTCCAACAGAATTCATTATCACCAGCAACGGAAATTCATCCCCAGCTGAGTTTGTTTCTCCAAGTTAGCAATCTATCAACAGTGTATCTCTTCTCCAACAGAGTTATCTTCCCGCAGAGTTGTTTTCAAATAGAGTATCCCCTCGGCAGAATATCCGTAAACGAGGGGCGAATCCCCCAGCATAGTCATCTTTGTTCACCATCCCCAACAGAATTGGAAGAATTATGGTTTTTTTACAGCAGTCAAGAATACCATTTCTCATACTCTCCAAACAACAGTCAGGGATTTATTTTCCCGGACTCAGATTATTACGTCAGCATTTCATGTTCATACATCATGACATGTGCATACATTACTAATAACATAGTCTCATTTATTTTGAGAACGTCATTATACGATGCATCTCATGCATCACACATAACTAACCTTGTATTACTTTCAGGAAAGACAGTTATTATCAACAATTTCTAGCAGGTACATGATCCACACTCGAAGCTAAACAGAGTAATCATCGATGCGACAAAAGCAACCTTACCCAGGTTCCCTCTGCAGTTTTACCCAAACTCATATCGAAGTAACCCTACTATCCAGGTTCCTTCTCATAGCCATGCTACCCAAGCTTTCATCTCGAAGAAACCCTACTATCCAGGTTCCTTCTCACAGCCCTACTATCCAGGCTTTCACCCCGAAGTAACCCTACTATCCAGGTTTCTTCTCACAACCCTACTATCCAGGCTTTCATCCCGAAGTAACCCTACTATCCAGGTTCCTTCTCACAACGCTACTATCCAGGCTTTCATCCCTAAGTAACCCTACTATCTAGGTTCCTTCTCATAGCCCTACTATCCAGGCTTTCATCTCGAAGTAACCCTACTATCCAGGTTCCTTCTCACAACCCTACTATCTAGGCTTTCATCCCGAAGTAACCCTACTATCCAGGTTCCTTCTCATAGCCCTACTACCCAGGCTTTCATCCCGAAGTAACCCTACTATCCAGGTTCCTTCTCACAACCCTACTATCTAGGCTTTCATCCCGAAGTAACCCTACTATCTAGGTTCCTTCTCATAGCCCTACTATCCAGGCTTTCATCCCAAAGTAACCCTACTATCCAGGTTCCTTCTTATAGCCATATTACCCAGGCTTTCATCTCGAAGCAACCCTACTATCCAGGTTCCTTCTTACAACCCTACTATCCAGGCTTTCATCCCGAAGTAACCCTACTATCCAGGTTCCTTCTCATAGCCCTACTATCCAGGCTTTCATCCCGAAGTAACCCTACTATCCAGGTTCCTTCTCATAGCCCTACTATCTAGGATTTTATCCCGAAGTAACCCTACTATCCAGGTTCCTTCTCACAGCCCTACTATCCAGGCTTTCATCCCGAAGTAACCCTACTATCCAGGTTCCTTCTCATAGCCCTACTACCCAGGCTTTCATCCCGAAGTAACCCTACTATCCAGGTTCCTTCTCACAGCCCTACTATCCAGGCTTTCATCCCGAAGTAACCCTACTATCCAGGTTCCTTCTCATAGCCCTACTATCCAAGCTTTCATCCTGAAGTAACCCTACTATCCAGGTTCCTTCTTACAACCCTACTATCCAGGCTTTCATCCTGAAGTAACCCTACTATCCAGGTTCCTTCTCATAGCCCTACTATCTAGGATTTCATCCCGAAGTAACCGTACTATCCAGGTTCCTTCTCACAGCCCTAATATCCAGGCTTTCATCCCAAAGTAACCCTACTATCCAGGTTCCTTCTTATATCCCTACTACCCAGGCTTTCATCTCGAAGTAACCCTACTATCCAGGTTCCTTCTCACAGCCCTACTATCCAGGATTTCATCCCTAACTAACTTTACAATCCAAGTTCCTTCTCACAGCCCTACTATCCAGGCTTTCATCTCGAAGTAACCCTACTATCTAGGTTCCTTCTCACAGCCCTACTATCCAGACTTTCATCCCGAAGTAACCCTACTATCCAGGTTCCTTCTCACAGCCCTACTATCCAGGCTTTCATCCTGAAGTAACCTTACTATCCAGGTTCCTTCTCATAACCTTACTATCTGGGATCTTCCTTTCTTATCCCCAGACATCAGTCCACAATACTGTAAGACCGGGACCCGATCAAACACAATTGATTTCACATGTCTCCAGAAAGTTGCGGTGTAGCATATACTCTGACCAGATACGCAGTTCACTTCTGCTTCCCCAAATCGGAGTTATTCCCCAGTAGAGTAACGGACAACTGAAGCTCCTAAAACTCTATTTCTCTCAAGACAGAGACCAACATTCCCCAACGAAGTCCTCCTTAACAATAGGTATATGGGTTCTTGGAAAGGAATCTCTTATGCGATCGACACCTCTTCAGATGGCATCTTTAAGCCCATCTCCGACAATTCTCTAGCGACTTCCAAATGGTATCTGTTGTACCCTAATTTTTTCCTCTAAGATTCCTCTATCATATCATATCAACTCGATCATAACAAGATCACATTAGGGTTGGTTCTTCCTCTTTTTCTATCTCCTGTCTTTAAGTTTGCTCTTGAGGAATCTCCAAGCACCTTAGTTGTGTATTTTGTATATGTGTTGTTGACTAACTTCTAATCAAAATACAAAAAAATATTTGTCTTTGTCTTTGCATATTTGTGTTTTGTAGGTACCAAGTCGAAGCATCTGACAAATAAAGATTCCTGGTATTATTCTCCTAAAAATCTCTATTTTTGTAAAAGAAAAATTAACAAAAATTCATTTTTTTTTCACTGATGCAATCGATTGCTCTTAGAGTGCAATCGATTGCACATAGTGTGTTTTGCGCAATTTTTGAAAAAATACACTGTGCAAATCGATTTGCACTATAGTGCAATCGATTGCATAGCGTGAAAATTTGGAAAAAAATCAGCATTTTAAAATTATCAAATTTTGGCTCCAATTTTTCTTCATTTTTGAAAGATGTATCATTAATTCAAATTTTAGTGCCAATTTTTCATTTTTAAGAAGAATTATCATTAATGGACTTTGTGATGTAGATGAATTTGGATAAATGTTCATCAATTCAAATCTACCTAAGAGTGAATTATTTAATTCATTTTTGGTGCTTTAGATTAATGATATGTTTAGTGCTTTAATCCATCTAGAGGAGTGGTTGAATTTAAAGATGAAAGAATTTTGAAATGGTGATCCAAATTAGCCTATCATTCCCCTCCCTCTTCATCTTACCCCTTTCTTTTTTAATTGTGCTACATGTTAAGGGATGGTGATCTCTATATCATTTATCCAAACATGAAGTACATAGATTGCTATTGACCGGCCTCAAAATAGGTGCGACTTCTACAAAAGTCCACTTACGATTGCTTAACATAGCGCTAAATTTTGTCCCGATTCGAATAAATGATCATTTGTGGCCCAAACTTATGATTTCAAGCCCAAGTATGTTAATTTATCTCTTTGATCCAATAACCTTGAGATTCATTGTGTGGAGGCTTTGGTTCTACCAATCCTCTAATGGATCTACAACACCTTTGGTCAACGCGGATCACTTAAACATCGTTGATCATTAAATGTTACTTTTGAGGATTCCAAAATGGATGATATACTTGACAAAAAGCAAATGAAACTTGTTGTGTGGAGGCTTTGGTTCTACCAATCCTCTAATGAGTTCCAAATGCAAGTTTCAAGATGGTCATCCAACTAACCACTAATTTCTAACAATTGACTTTACTTTATGCTTTTATTTTTTATGCTTTATGTACCATTTAATTTAAGCATTTACATTTCATTCCATTTTTTACTTTTGCTCACTTGAGCATTTATTCTTATGCCATTTTTATTTTTATCACTTGAGCATTTAGTTTTATGTCATTTTCATTTTCCTCACTTGAGATTTTCTTTTCCTTTTAAAAACACCTAATAATCAACATGAACCATAAAAAATCTTTAATGATACTTGGACTATTTGGTTACTATCCTTGGCATTATGGAGTATTGGACTTCTTAGACTTAGGATTAGAGAACTTGGCCTATCTTGAAGACTTTGTGACTTTATCTGATTATTTTGTCTGGATTTCTTGAGATTTACCTCAAGACATTGGGTTGCTTGTTTGTTTTTGTGTGCAGGTTTTTATGATTACACCCTTTTTTTGTAATCTAGAATTCACCCGCATACAACCGTTACTCTGCCCAATTTTTGTGAAGACTTAATACACTTGAAGTTTGGTTCTCTCAAGAGGTCTAGTATCTTTGCTTGCTTGGTTTCAATCCGAAGAATGAGAATTCTATATTGACTCATAATGTCAAGTATTGGCTTCTTGCTGGTTAGATGGTTCTTATCCCTAGCTTTTACCTTATGCTTTAGGATAGTCTCTTCATCTCCTCCCATCTTCTTTAATTTCAAAAATCTTCTCCCTCGTTTTAAAAAACTCTTCTTATTTCTAAACTTGAAACACTTTCATAATAAACTTGGACTTAGGTCCATGCATTTTCAAAACATTTTCATAAATAAATTTCAATCAATTTAATAATACCTTGACATTTTTGTGAGAAGACTAAAAGTCAATCAATCTCATTTCAAATCATTTTTGCCACTTTGGCTTTTTATTTTAAAACTTTTCTTAAAAGATTAGACTCTTGTCAATCCTTGTAGTGATGCAAACAACTATACTTCTACAATATGTAGTAAAGAGAGATATTTTCCACTTGGGTGTTGAGTGAGGCATTGTTGATTTTAAAATCCAAGCCATATCCTCCACTTTGAGATGATGCAAATTCTCCTTTCTCATGATTGTGGGTAGTAAGTATGTTTTCCTCACGTTTGTGTTTCAAATTTTTAAAAGAGGAACTACGTGTACCCTGATCCCCTATTGCATGAAAGGTGGTACGTAGGCACTAAAGGTTCGCAACTGCGGCGGGTGAAAAAATCACAAAAATATTTCTTTTCTCACCTTCACCATCATTTTATACATAACACATTTTTATAACCAAAATATACAGATTTTTCAAAGAGGTTCCTGTGGAGTACCGTAGATGTTTAGGGTGCTAATACCTTTCCTTTGTATAACCAACCCTCTTACCTTGAATCTTTCCCCCTTTTTTGGGTTATTTGCTCTTTTCCCATTCCTTTGGAAACAATAAAGCACGGTGGCTATTTTGATTTTGATTTGTATAAAGTCTAGTCAATCCAATGGCTTAGTCTTGAACATTTCTACCGCTACAGAAAAATGGCAACTTCACTGGGGACAGATTGACCTCTTGCTGGTCCATCCCTAAGTGGGTTGAGCCTATCTTTGTTTATATCTGTATATGTGTTATTGTGTTTATGTGTTATATTTTGTATATATGTTTGTCTGGATTTTCCTGGTTTACAGGGTGCTTGGCGATTAATCATAAGTCCTATACCCGGACTTGGGCAAACTTTAAGATAGGACGGGCAGTATAGTCATGTTAACTTTGAGGGAGTAATCCCAAAAAAGGAGGCATGAGATCCCCCACTCAGTGGAGGCCCCTTTGACTGTAGTGTCGTTTACCGAGTAATCGAGAAGACGTACTGCTTTCGACCTGGGAGCCTGCTGAAGCTGAGGACCGTAGATTACCTAACCCATCTTGGCCTTTTAGGTGTAGTGCGGAAGCTATGACGGAGTAATTTAGAAATAGTTATCACGCGATACTACGCTTGAACGAGTCTTTCTTGAGAATATTACTAATTAACGAGTTAATCGGGAAGTTGGTAATATCCGTAGGAAGGATGTAGACTCTGGGAACCTCTTAGAACCTTGTTCGACAGGTGATAACTTTTAGACCAACACCTTATGGGTAGTACCTTCGACCTCATGCTCGTGACGTTGAACCTATGAACCCTATATGTGTGATCTTGTGTGTGATTGTTGCATTATGCATCCATGCACTCATAAGCATCTTTTAAAGAAAACAATATTTCAAGGGATTTAAAGGTTGACTATTTGTGAATATCTCAGGTACTTTTAAACCATGGATTCTGGAAAGAGAAAGACCGGGAAATACAGTTTCAAGGATCCTAAGATAGATGATTGATCAGTCTAATTCCAGAGATCGAGTGTCCTGCAGACCTTCAGAAGAAGTATGGATCCATTATTCCTCTCATAAAGCTGAAGATGAAGGAGGGTTTTCTTTCGACTTTGGTCCAGTTCTATGATCCGGTGTATCACTGCTTTACTTTTCCCGATTATCAGTTGATGCCAATGCTGGAAGTGTATTCTTATCTATTGGATTTACCTGTTACCAATTGTGTTCCTTTTACTGGTTTGGAGGGTGAGTCAAAGACACATGAGATTACTGCTTTGATTCATCCGGGGAAGTCTGAGGTGGAAGCCCATATGACTACCAAAGAAGGGATTAGAGGATTACCAACTCAATTATTATTGGAAAAAGCTCGTTACTTTGCCAGGATGAAGAGTGCGGTTGCTTTTGATGCCATCTTTGCTTTACTCGTCTATGGATTATTCTTATTTCCTAATATGGACAAGTTTGTCGACATTAACGCTATCAGGATTTTCATGATTGGAAACCCGGTTCCTACACTATTGGGTGATGCTTATTACTCTGTTCATCTTCGGAGTTCCTATCATGGGGGAATGATTATCTGTTGCACGCCTCTGTTGTACTGGTGGTTTATCTCTCATATGCCTCAGTCTGATGCTTTTTGGGATGTCAAGAAGGAACCTCGTTGGGCTCCTAAGATCATGGCACTTATTCATTCAGATATTGATTGGTATCATCGAGCTTACCAGGATGTGGAGATTATTGACAGTTGTGGTAGTTTCCCCATTGTGCCTCTTCTTGGTACAAAGGGAGGAATTAGGTATAACCCTGTTCTTGCATGACGACAACTTGGTTACCTGATGAGGGATAAAATGAGTAGTATTCATTTGAGTAGTTTCTTTATGAAAGAAGGAGAAGACCATAGGGAATATAGGGAGAAGATTGCGAAGGCCCGACGTCACATTCATAAGAAGAATAGAAAGGATTTGGGACCTAGAGGTGTTGTTTCTTTGGAGCCATATCTTCAGTGGGTCTGATCGAGAGCCATTCAGTTGAAGATGCCGTATACTCGGGAGACACCCATGCCTGATTTGTTTGTGAAGACCACTCCTCCCTTATTAGATGATCTAGAAGAGCTGCAGCTTACTTTGGTTAGTATGCAACAGGAAAGGGATGCTTGGAAGAACAAGTTCCAGACTTTAGAGAGTTCCTACAGAGCAGACCTGAAGGAGAAAGATGATTTGATCGAGATCCTTGAGAGTCAAGCGGTGGATTCTATGGAGAGGCAAGGGGATTTATTTTCTCCTAAGCCTCAAATAGGTGTTGATTACTCACTTCCTGTTTTAGATGATTGGAAGGAGGTTGCCATCAGACATGTGGAAGAAAACCAGAGGTTGAGGGCTCAGATTGTCAGGCTCATAGGGAAACGCCAGTGTACAGATTGATCTCCATTAGCTCCTCTTCTCAGGATTTTAGATTGTATTTTCATCTTGTACTTGGGATCATTGAAATTTGTAATCCATTTTGAAGTTATTATAATAAAATTTTCAGTATTTCAAAAGCTTTATTACTTGGATGTTTGCAATATAAATCATAAATCCCTTGAAATATTAAATGATAAAGTAAAAATAATCATATGCATTGCATATCATGCATCATATTGCACATATTTATTACATTTGTTATGCATATCCATGTGTCTTACCCAGCTTCTTTACTTCACTCAGCAAGCTGACTCATCACTACAACACTCGGGCTAATTTCAAAAAGAAGAGGGACAACTTAGAATAGGAGAATCGCGAGCTGCGCGAAGAAGTTTCCGCTTTGAAGGCTGGCTTGGCCAACTTGACTGCTCTGATGGAAGCTCTGGTGGTTGCTCAGAATCAGCCACCGAGTGTTCAACCTCAACCAACAAGGGCAAATGCTGAAGTTCTGACTGTTCCTGTATCCGCTACTCCGACTGTTGTTCAAAACCGTATGACTCAGGGTTATTCGTGAGCAATGCCAGCGAATTTTGCACCTGAAGGTTTCAATCTTGGCCCTCAAGATGTTCTAGTGGTTCAAAATGTTGTTACTCCTGCACCTCCTGTGGTGCATACTGTTCCTGCTGCACCTCCTTTGGTGAATTTGGTTCCGTTTATTAATGAAGATATGTGTCGTCCTTTCCCTCCGCCGAGTTAAGATTTGGGTCTTTTTGACAGAATGGATGATTTCCAAGAGCAGTTTAATAGAATGCAAAGAGAAATGAAGGCTCTTAGGGGAAAATAGTTATTTGGGCAGAATGTGAATGAGCTATGTTTGGTCCCAAATGTTAATGTGCCTGCTAAGTTTAAGGTCCCGGAATTTGAGAAGTACAAGGGAAAAACTTGCCCTCGTGCTCATTTGGTGATGTATGTAAGAAGAATGTATACCCACACCGATGATCAGCGTCTGCTGATTTACTTTTTCCAGGATAGTCTGACTGGCGCAGCGTTGAAATAGTACATGAGTTTAGACAGCACCAACATCCATACTTTTAATGATTTGGGAGAAGCATTCATTAAACAATACAAGTACAATGTGGACATGGCGCCCGACTGTGACCAACTTAGGGCCATGGTTCAGAAAGACAGAGAATCGTTTAAAGAGTATGCGCAGAGATGGTGCGAAGTGGCTGCACAAGTGATTCCTCCCATGGAAGATAAAGAAATGACTAAGATTTTTCTGAAGACGCTAGGCACTTTCTACTACGAAAGGATGGTAGCAAGTGCCCCGAGTGATTTTACAGAGATGGTAGGAATGGGTGTCCGCCTAGAAGAGGCAATAAGAGAGGGTCGTTTGACAAAGGGTGAAGGATCTAGATGTGTGAAAAAGCCAACTTATGGGTTTACAAAGAAGAAAGAGGGGAATACAAATGCTATTAAGCAAGATAGAAGGGTAAAAGCTCCTAGAAATAATTATCAGTGTCATCAGCAAGTCGCCTCAGTTACTCCTGTTATGAATGCCGCTCCGACTACCGTTGCTTATCAGAGACCGTCCCAACAGGGGAATCAAGGGTATAATCAGAGAAGGGAGAGATATGATCCTATTCCCATGAGCTATGCAGAGCTATTACCATCATTGATTCAGAAGAAGTTGGTCCAAACACGACCATCTCCCGCCATACCATCACCATTGCCTTGGTATTACAAAGCAGACCAGACGTGTGCCTTTCATCAGGGAGCACCAGGGCATAGTGTTGAGAATTGTTATCCTTTGAGGACTGAAGTGTAAAGGTTGGTGAAGTCTAGAATTTTATCTTTCAAAGACGTGGGACCTAATGTGAAAGACAATCCTCTACCCAAGCATGGGGGAGTGAATGCTGTAAATATGGTGGTCGGTTGTCCAGGTGACTTTCAAATTTTTGACATTAATCTGGTTAGAGGAGATTTGGTGAAGATACACGCAGACCTCTGTGAATTTAGTTATTATACGCATGACCACGCCGGTTGTGCTATTTGCAGTACAAATATAAAGGGTTGCGAGAAGATAAAGTCTAATTTGCAGGAGATGATGGATGAAGGTTTAATCCATATAATCAGGCCTAGGGAAGAATATGAAGAGGAAGTAAATATGGTTTTTGGATGTCCGGGTGAATTCCGAATTTTTGATGTGGATCATTTGAATGAGGATCTCGTGCAATTGCATGCTACTTTCTGTCGTACTGCTGGTCAGGTGGAACACCAATATGGATCTTGCATAGTTTGTTGTCGAAATCCCCGAGGATGTTCAATTGTGAGGGAAGGTGTTCAGTTGCTGTTAGACAATGGAACTATCAAGATCACAAGTCAGAGAGATGATTATCATGAGATTGATATGGTTGAAGTTTGTTTGATGGATGAAGAGTCAGAGGAAGAGTATGCCTCCGCAGATGAGTATTTCTCTTCAGACGAAGATTTGTTTGCCGGAAATGACCTTTTGATGGCCGATTGTGTTGAGGAAGGGGTGAACATCATTGTACCTTGTTTTGGTGCACCCACTCATCTTGAGGTGGAGTACCATAGCAAACCAGTTATTACCCCACTGGTAATTAGTCTGCCAGGTCCTGTTCCCTATGAATCAGACAAGGCTGTGCCTTACAAATACAACGCTACAATCTTGGAAGATGGGGTGGAAGTTCCCATCCAGCCAATGCCAGATGTTGGAAATATAGCTGATGATAGAAGGGTGACCCGTAGCGGTCATGTGTTTGCGCCGGTTATTCGAAGAGATGTTGTTGCTGGAAAGAAAATTGCTGAGAATGATGAGCCTAAGAAGGCTACAGGAGAGACTAGTGGAGCTACATTAGAGAAATAAGTGGATGATATTTTGAAGATAATTAAGATGAGCGACTACAAAATTGTAGATTAGCTATTGCAGACTCCTTCAAAGATATCTATTCTAGCTTTATTGATGAATTCCTCTGCTCATAGGGAATCACTGATGAGAGTACTAGACCAAGCTTTTGTGGAGAATGACATGCCATTAGATCAATTCAGAAGCGTGATTGGAAACATTACGTCATGTAACAATTTGAGTTTCTGCGATGATGAGTTACCAGATGAAGGGAGGAATCACAACCTGGCCCTCCACATATCTATGAACTGCAAGAATGATTCGCTGTCCAATGTGCTAATTGATAACAGATCCGCGCTGAATATTATACCGAGGAGTACCCTCATGAAGTTAAATTATCAAGGAGCACCTATGCGCCCGAGTGGCATCATTGTGAAGGCTTTTGATGGGTCGAGGAAATCTTCATCGGTGAAGTGGACTTGCCCATTGTTGTACCCCAAAATTTGCCCTCTCATATTCTTCAAGGCTTATCAAGAGTCATCTCAAACTGCTCAAGATTTTCTCAAGGATTAGACAGTCAAACACCTCCTAAGACAACTGAAATTAGGGTTTTGGTTCTTGCAAGGAATTTGGGGTTTTCAATGGCTCAATTAAGTCTCATAGGTCCATATACATTCTCAATCATATACATGTCAAGTCTCAAGACTCACAGTGCCAAATTCCACAGTCAAAAACCCTATTTGCTCAACAATCAACTATAGGGGCAAAATGGTCATTTTGCAGTCAAAAGTCAGAAATTTTGGTCAACATCTTATTTTGAGCTCACAATCATCATTTGATCAAGTCTTGATCATGATTCCATAAGCATGGCTCAAAAACCATCAAGATGCAAAAAGTTACTATTTTTGGATAGTAGAAAAGTCAACTGTATCTTGACCAAGGCATAACTTTTTCATGGTTCATCAGAAAAATTCCATCCAATGCTTATTGTGAAGGGGATGACATTTCCTACAACTCATATTCACATTCCAAGTCCAAGAAATGCTCTCACAAAAAGTTATCAATTTCTACATTATAGGTTAATTTCAAAAGTCAACAAAAATGCACTTTAAGTCAAAGACCATAACTTGGGATTGGTAAATCCAAATGACATGGGACCAAAGGAATTGGTTAGAGGACTTCAAGACCTTTCCAAAATGTCAAAGAACATGTTCATAGGATCAAAATTGAGCAAGATATGCATTGGAGAAGTTGGGAAATTTTCATGAATTTGCAAAAGTCAACTTTGCTCAAAACACTTTGTTTTTGCTAATGGGCCTCAAATTTCTTCTTGAAACTTTATCCATGACTTATGCACGACCCATCAAGCTTATTTGAATTCATTTTCTTATTTTTATTAATTAATTGGATTTTTAATTGATTTTAATTCATTTAATTAATTTAAATTGTAGGAAATTCAAAGATATGGTTTTTTCAATCTTTTGTGAAGCAAACAAGCTCAATATATGCTGGAAAATTCGTGTGCACATCAAGGGGACAAAAATCTCCAAGTTTGGAAAGTTTTTCCAATCAAAAAGATTGAAAAATATTTGATTTTCAATCAAATATACAAACATCAATTCCATGGATTTCTTGGCCAAGATTTAACCTAATTCCATTCTACTATAAGTATGCAAGTCAACCCTAATGCATTGGACGAGAATTTGCTGCAGAAAAAAGCCATAGCCATTCAAGAAAATTCAAAGAAACTTGAAAACTGTTTTCAATCTTCCAGGCCAATTCAAAGCTTTTAATTGTTTCTAATACATTGCAGGGGTTCCCAGGAACGTGTAGGGATCAAAACCAAGTGCTAAAGCTCAAAGAATCCAAAGAAACAGAATCACGGTTTGTCCACTTTTTTCAGAATCATAAATCATGATTCATGCATCATTAACGTGATTTTTTGTGTGTTTCATGTTGCTAGAACTCACAGGAAACTAATGGCATAGTTTAATTGGACTAAAACGTCCTAAATCACAAGTTACCATTGGAGAATTCTAGGGTTCTTGAGTTTCTAAATTGGGGATTTCCAACACAGGAAAAATTAGCACCTCTAATGCCTATGGTTGTAATCCTGAGAACCAGACGAATTTAACCCAACCATCGCGCCATATTTATATAGCCTAGGGAGCTAATCGCTATTATTCCTCGTTCCATATTGTGGGGGTTAAAAACCCCCACTATTTGATTTGTATTTTGCAGGTTCAGTGAAGAAGACAAGGACGTGTTGCTTCCTGGTTGGATAATTCAAAATACGCGCGTTTTATTTTTATTTTTTCAGCATATGCGTTGACTTGTGTATATTATAATTTATTGTCATTATATTATCAGATGCAAGCAACTGGCCTAGTGGATAGTGCGTTGTCCAAGAACCATTGGGACCTGGGTTCGATTCCCAGGTCCACCCAAAACTCTATATTATTTTGTTTAACATGATTGTGTGCAGCTTTCCAACGTGTTCCACCATGAACCTCACACCTCAGCATGCCATGTGTCTTCACATTCCAATCCAATGGCCAAAGGATGATGAACACCATGTTCCCTAGTCAACCATGCGCTGGGCAATCAAGAAAGTCAAATGGACTGAGAAACAAATGGGCCAGAAAATTCCAGATTAACCTCCATATTGGGCCCATCACCCCCCTGGTTTTATTACTTCTTATTATTTTTATTCTCTTTCTTTTCTTTTAATAATAATAATTATTATTTAATTAATTAACAAGATATTTTTCATAATAAATTCAGAAACCTAAAATATTATTTATTTTTATTATTTATTAATTTCAATTGTTATTTTGTAAATAAATTTTAATAAATCAATTTAGTTTAATTAGGTTTAATTTTGACTTTTTTCATAATAAATAAAATAAATTTAGAATTAGGGTTTTCTTGACAACTTTTAATTTCTTTTATTTTTATTTTCATTAAAACATAAAAAAACTAAAAAATATTTTTTTCCTTTTAATTAATTAATTTATTAGTTTTAGGTTTAATTTTAATTAAATGCAAAGGACAAAAACTTCATTCTTTCTCAAAGGGTCAAAACCCTAAAGACTTTTCCCGATTCAATTTTGTTTCGCGCATGTTTATTCTTGATTTATTCTTGATTATATTTATGTATCTGCTCCGAGAATGTAATAGATAATTAGGACTTTTATCGCTTTATTTATTTTCTCGCAATTTATTTTCAAGGGTTATGTTTTTGGCGATGTAAATACCCGACGCCTTGTAATAGCGTAGATTCACTTTCCGCATTTTATTTTCCGCAAATTATTAACTGTTAATTATGCATGCAAGACTTGCTTGAAAAATAAAACCAACTCGTAGCTCACCATAATACTTGTGCAAAGATAATCTTAACATGAAACCTGACACACATGCACATGCCACTCCTAGGGTACGCCTCACTTGGTTGCCTCGAGGTGGTCATTAAGTATAGGGTGTTTTAGAGGTCTCCCTCCTGTCTAAAGATCCAGTTGCCTCGAAACGGTTGCCTCGGATAAAAAGGATCTAGGACATTAGGGTTAACGCTAAGGCGTCCTACTATTGCTTTGGTGGCCACACATGTCCCTATAATCGAATTGACCCGAATAACTCCAACGACGGTGCTACCTACTTCTCAATAGTGGGATAGCACTGTCTAAAGGACTTTTACACAGCTTAATTCCTTAGAGTAGGTAGATTTCTCCTGGGTACTTGCTCTTTCAAAACAAAAACAACTTTTCGCACCTACACTTTCAAACAAAAGTTTTCAAACAATACTTCATACACTCTTGAGGACTGATACAAGAGTTACCTAGAAGTTTTCAAAACAAACTTTTTTCAAAACCCACGAACACAAGAAAAGCAAAACTTTTTGAAAACATAGTGAGCAAGTACCTAAGAGCCCGTGGATAACCACGGATAGAAAGGGTGCTAACACCTTCCCTTTCTATAATCTACCTCCCGAACCCGAGAAACATCTCGAAAAGGAATTTTGTTGTGCTTTTGTCCTTTCCTTGTTGGATTAAATAAAAGACGGTGGCGACTCTTGCTTACCACGACATTTTGCAAAATGCAAACGCGAACCAGCATTCCAAAACAATCAGTTCTATTTCCACCGATCACATAACTGGCGACTCTGCTGGGGATATTATAAGTGAGGTGTACCTTAGGATTAGACCACTCTTGTTTTAAATTGTATGCCTTGTTTGCTTTAATATTGTGGGCTTGCATCGGAGTTCTATAGATCCTAACCTGGATCTGGGGATACTCTTTTAGAGGTAGCAACAAACTGTGAGGAAACTGTGCGGGGTATACCGACATGGATGAAGCAGTTGCTACGTTGATGTGGCACTTTGGTGAGTACCTGTAACCCTTGAGTCAAGTCAAGGAGAGTACGGGGCCGCCGCGTGGTGTCGTGAATCATCAACTAACCTTAGGAACCTTCCTTGACCATCCTGGCCTCTTTAGGGGTAGTGAGATGACCGACTTTGGTGCAGTCCGAAGTTGGTAGATACTCGATACTACACTCATTGAGGGTTGTTTTCTTGGAATATTTTGATCGCCAGTTCAGTGGCTAAATCAAAACAATGAACATAGAAAACAATCCAATGATATGGAGCTCCTTAGAACCCGGTTACTTTTGATAGGACAAGTTTTGAGCCCACCAACTTCAAGAGGGTAGTACCTAAACTTCATGCTGGCCTAAACTCTAAGGGCTGTCTTGTGTGACTTGTGTGCTTTACCATGTGTTGTACCCCAAAATTTTCCCTCGCGTTTTTTCACAAGCAATCTCAGCTTCAGACATTCCCTGACTTTTCAAACTGGCTCAAGAATCGGACAAACGAACTTTTCTTGACAGTCAAGCAAAATTAGGGTTTTTACTGATTTTCAGAGCTCTGGATTGTTTCATACAGTGGGCTTAAGGTTTGGGTGTTTTTTGGTTCAATTTTGATCAGGCGAACGCTATTTGGCATTTAATCAGGAATTAAGGGTTTTATGGGCATATTCTCAGAAAGATTAAAATTCTACAGCACTTTGCAGTTTATTCCGAGATTCGGGTTGAATTTGCATTGTTCATAATTTAATCAGTGAAAGAGACAGTGGTTTGAATTCATGTTGTTTTCTTTGAGCCAGTCAAATACAGTATGCAGTATTGGATTCACAGTGTTTATGGCAAATCAATGAAGAAGGAATGCGCTTGATCAGTTTATTTCGGTTGACTGCTGCTTTGCTTTGGATGTTGGATAAGACAGGTTTAATTGATCAATATTGTTTTTATTTAAGTTATTTATTATTCTAAAATTGAATGATTGAAATTTATTTTTCAATTGTTTTAATTCAAAGAGTTTTAAATAAATAAATAAACAATAAAGAAAATTAGAATTAATTGGATAATTTAGATTTTATTGATATTTGAATTATTTGTACAAATTGTTGTTTATAATTTAAATTATGAACAATAATATACATTAATTTAAATATTACATAAAATAAAAACTATCCTATTTCTAATATTCTTCATTCTTCACTCCGCTCCGATGCTCCATTTTTTATCTGCAAAAAGAGAAGAAGAAAGTCAGAAAACAGTTGAATAAAAAAAGACTGATAAAATTTGCTCATCATTAGAGGCCACTGACTGGGATCAGTTGACCCTCTCTGCAAATCACGGGATTTCTCCCGGTTCACAGAGAGGGAAGATTTTTATTCATAAATGCAAATGTCAAATGCATAAAATTCAAGCTGCATAGAATCTCAACTTCAAATTCAAACTAAACTGAAAAATCCAATTCCCACTTCCTATCAAATGCCAAAGTTTACTCAAAGATTACCCAAAAGTACAATTGCTGTCAAAATCTATCCCAAGCTGTCAAAGAAGATATGAAAGATATTACAAAATCCCAAGATATCAAGGAAAAGTCAGCACACAAAGCTGTCAAAAGAAGGATAAAGATGCAGAAAAATCCTATATGCAAGCAATCTTAAATCATCATTTCCCAGCCTAGAGGGGCCCCTTCAGAAAAGAGGTACAGCATAAAATCATAATATATTCTTAACTGTACTTTTGGAGAGAAAAAGAGAGATAAAGCAGCATAGGCTTTAGGTTTAGACAGGGCAGAAGAAACAAAAAAGATATAATCCAAGACAACACAGTTCAGAAGGGAGGAGAAATATACAAAAACACACAATCCTGCCTCACCATACACTGCACTACCATAACCTGGAACACCTCAAAAACCCAAGCCTCAAAAAACCTGAAAACACAACTCAAAAGACAGAATAGAAGTGATAAACCAGTTAAAAAACCTGCAGAACCCAGGCTTCACCCTAAAGAGCCATCAAACACGACCAAAACTCACCACCTGCCTATAACCCATCCTAAAAACCATCACAAACACAACCCTCATAAAACATACAAGAGCAACCTCACAAAACCTGCTAATACCACAGTCCTGCCTCACCATACACAAAACTACAAAACCTGCATCAGCATTAACCTCACAATAACCTGCCTGTCATCAAACTCAGGCAACAAATATCAAAACCATTCAAGGCCACATCCAGCACTAAGCCTCAGAAATTAACATCATAGGCGATTAACATATTCAAGGGCAACACGAGAGAAGAAGAGAGAAATTTCGTTCAGAGGTAACAGGCATTTCAACAAAGCATATCAATCTCAGAAGGCAAAACATTCGAGGCAATGTAAGCAAAGTTCTAGGCAAGCAACTCAAGTCATTCAGAGGAAATATCAAGGCAAATCCATCAGGCCCTCAGTGTACACATCACTGGGCAATAAGGCAGTCAAACAAGAAGCATATTCCAATCAACACATAGGCAACATATAGAAGAAAAAGAAAGATAAAGAAGTGAATTGTTTCAAGGTAAGGTTTTCAGTACAACTCATCATCAAACCCTAAAACGGTAACAAAATACAAAAGTACCAAATTTTCCCAAGCAAGCTTCCAGCTTCATCACCGAATCTTCGCCATCAAAGCCTCCTGAGCACCCTCCTCCTCTTCCTTCCCTCCATCCAGGTAGTTTTCCCTCTTCTCTTGATTATACCATATGCCTCAAGACACAACAATGAATTGGAGTAGAAATCAATAATAAAAAAAATCACAAATACGCAAAATCGTAAAAAACTTAACGAAATTAGAAGGCTGTTGGTACCTTAAATCAAATGCCCTAAACACCGCCGTTAGAGGGAGGAAGGTAGGATGATGCTGATGGCTCTGTGGTGGACGATTGCACTCAGGAACGGAGAAGAGGACGAACAAACACGAACGCTGCCGCTGCCTCGCCTAAACCTAATTTTTCTCCAACTGAACAAAACGCGTTAACCCTAAATGTGCTTCAAGATCATTGGGCCTGACCCGTTCTCATTTTCTATGAAGCCCAAGTTAACATTTTCACAATTAACCATTTACTTCTTACTAACCTAAATTAATGTTTTACAATTAACCATTTTTTATAATACTAACTTCTTTCTTTTTTATATGTATATATACATAACATCTTCAATATAATATTTTTAATTAATTTAAACTTTCTTTTACACTAATTTCTTTTATATATTAACACCTTATATTTTTCTAATTTAATACATTTGTCATAATAATACATTAATATTAAAAATACTAAGATACTTAAAATTACTTCCTTTTAATCTTTTTATTTTTAAGCGCATAATTAAAATACATTTTGCCATATATTAAAATTGAAAATACTTTCTTTTTTACTTTATTTACTCTTTAAATAAAATACATTTGTACATACTAAAATAAATATACATTTTCTTGCATAATTTAAACTTCTTAAAACATTTTATACATAATTGAATTAGAAAATTAAAACATTTGATTAAAACATTTTTCTTATTGTACATATCTAAATACAAAAATACAAGATTAAAATATATATCTAGGTCAAAAACCCTAATACGCTTCAATTTCACATTATCGCGCTTGTAAATAATTACACATACTCATATACATCTCACACTTACACTTACACTATGCAAATCCCTTCATTTTGCTCCTATACATTTTTATCTTATATTTGTATATTCGATATTTACATTTGATTGCGACTTCGATTTGGTTGTAACTTATTGGATACTATAAGTCTCATCCCCTTCTGTACATTTATACCCCCACTCCCGGATACTACTTTGTAATAGCGTAGATTTTACATTCCGCAATTTACAGTTTTCCAATTATACCATGGTTAGACCTAGGGTTTGTATGTACATAAAATCAAACGCTAGATAACCTAATACAAGACAAATACATGTAATCAATACACAATCACACTTGCACCCTCTAGGGTAATCCCACATGTTGCCTTCCAAAATGGGCCATGCTTGCACGTCGAGTATCTTTGGCAAAGTCAAATGATCATAAGTCTCAAAGTGTTGCCTAAACGGAATGATCATAGTCCCTTCAAAGCAAATTGCCAAAGACACTTGGCACCATTGCATCCATGGTCCATACGATGACCCGCGCCCGTCCCGAATAAACTTCCTAAACGCAAGATTGTCTACCAATTTCAATGGTAGAACAAAATTGTTAAAAGGGGTTAAAATTTGACAAAAACCTTTGAGTACAATAGGGTAGACAAAACTCTTAGTTACTTGAGATCAAACTTGCAAAAACGCTTGCCTTCTTTTTAAAAACCACAATCCACAACACTTTCAAACAAACTCTCAAAAACATTTGAAAACATCTTTTCGAAAAGATTCACACTTTTGTAAAACACTCAAACACGAGTCAAATACATTAGTTGCCTAAGACAAGGCATCTTTTTCCAAAACATTTTCAAAAAGCACCCCCACACACACCATTTTCAAAGCAATCGAAAAACAAGGCAAGTGATCTAAAAAACCAAGTAACTAAGAGCCCATGGATAACCATGGATGAAAAGGGTGCTAATACCTTCCCTTTTCATAATCTACCCCCCGAACCCAAGAAATATCTCAAAAGGTTTTTGCTGTGCTTTTTTAACCTTTCCTTTAGGATAAAATAAAAAGTCGGTGGCGACTCTTGCTCAACCGAAACATTTGCGAAAACAAACGCAAAACCTTAAGTCAGTTCTCCCACCGTATCACAGAACTGGCGACTCTGCTGGGGAGTTGCTGAAGTGGGGTTACCTTAGGGTTTAGATCACCTTTATTTTCAATTGATTGCTTTGTTTGCTTTACATTTATGGGCTTTGTATCGGAGTTTTATAGATCCTAACCCGGATCTGGGGAAACCCTTTTAGGTAGCATAATCTGTGAGGGACCTGTCCGGCGTATACCGACATGGGTGAAGCAGTGGCTACGTTGGTGTGGCGTCTTGGTCTGTACCGATATCCCTCGTGTTCAGACGGGGAGAATATGGGTCTTCCAAGGAGTCATTAAGCACCAACCGACCTTAGAACCCTAATTGACCAACTTGGCCATTAGAACAGTAGCAGTATGCTACACTCATTGAGGCTAAACTCTCGAGATGGTTCCGGCCGCGAGAAAAGGTTGCGATGCTGGAGTTATGACCGATTGAGGGTAGCCAATGATATGAGATCCTCTAGAACCCGGTTACTTTTGATAAGACAGGTTTTAACCAACAAACTGAAAGAGGGTAGTACCTGAACCTCATGCAAGCCTAAACCTAAGGCCTTGTGTGCTTTGTGTGAATATTGTTTGCCTGTATATACACTTGCCTGCTTTCCGCATACATGGACATAACATCATGACATCATACCATAGCATTTTCAATAACCATTTCAAGGATCTCGAGGGTTCTGTTGATGCAGGGTTATGTTGAACCAGACGTCTATCAAGGGGCAAGGAGGTTTCTCCTCTAACCAATCCAGTCAAAGTTCAAGTACAACAACTTGAATCAGTGGCTATGACCCACTCGACATGGTGAGCTTGATTCTCGTGGAAAGACATCCACCGATACAAAGCTCTCCAATTAAAAGATCAAGTGCAACAACTTGAATCAGTGGCTACGACCCACTCGACCTGGTGAGTTTGATTCTCGTGGAAGGACGTCCATCGGTACAGAGATCTCCAATCCAAGAGCAGAGTTCAACCTCTAACATTTTTCTTGTGTTTACCCCAAGAGATCCTTGAAAGCATGCATCCACCTATCATGCGTTTCATTTTGACAATCTTTCCTTTTTCAGGTTTCCTTACTCTCCTGCTGTTTATTTCAGCAAGAGATGGCTCTAGAAAGGTCTGTCAAAGACATCCAAGACCAGACTGCTCATCTGCAGGAGATGTTCCTGAACTTGTCTCTGGGGCAAGAAGAGATGAAAGCTCTCCTCACCAAAGGCTTGGGGAGTTCCAACAATGCCAGGAATGATCAGATTGCGGAGCTGCAGTTTGATCTGACAACACTGAGGACTCAAATGATGGGACAGTTGGTGGGCCAGATGGCTCTCATCCAAGACCTATCTCAAAGACAAGAGGAACTCAGAGTTCTTGTCCGCCAACTGCTTCCAAACAACCAACTGGGGCAAACATCTGAGGTTGAAGAGCAAGTCACCGCCCAGCCTCCATCCACTCAAGAAGACAAGGGGAAAGCTCCTTTGCTTGCTTCAGGGTCACAATCCCATCAACAACCTCGCCAGCGTCAACGGGGCAATCGGCGTAAACAAGAAAAGTCGGGAAGACAGTTTACGGAGACTGAAATACCATCATTCTTCATACTGAAGCGCCTGTTGGAGGTCAATTTGCTTACCGTAAAGGACCCTCCTCAGAAGCTCAACATCTCCTCTCCTCACTTTAATCCCGACGCATTCTGTGTTTACCACTCCTACAGCCCGGGACACAGTACCAACGACTGTTGGGCCTTGAAGAACAAGATTCAAGATCTGATCGACATTGGGGTGCTGGAATTCATGCCAGACGGAGAGATGAAAATCTTCCGTTAAAGGGTTCTCCGCTTGAAGTGATGAAGCTCAAGCTGAAAGACTTTTGCTTCTTGCTGAATTTTCAAAGTTGTAATTTCTTTTGCTGTCAAAACAATTATCTGTTGATGTTAAACTCTGTTTTCATTAATGCATTGCATATGTTTGTCTTGAATTCATCCACTCGTTTCACTACTCTTATTCTTTTCTTTATGATATTTGACTCTTGCTAAAAAGCTGCAAGCCTTTAGAGGGAGGATGACGAAACAATACCGTGATCTTATACAGTATGCTTTTGAACAGACCTTGCTGATGATGTACAAGCATTTCTTTCAATTCCCAAACACTGGAGTTATAAGGAAGTTAATCCCTAGTCAACCCCTTCGAGCCAAAGAAGTAGGAGTTCTCTGTTCTAAACAATCAAAACCTTTGATATAAACCTGGGGCAGGGTAGTATCTCAGTTAATTCAAAAGAAAATGCGCATTGAAGTCGCAAACTCTCGGTTTGTAACACAACGAACGACATCAAAAGAGAAAGCATTCCTTTGGAATCAAATGACAAGGGTGGTTCCCTATCACATAGACAGTCAATCTCTCAAAAGAGAGAAGCCCACTGAGCCAAAACCTATAAAGGAGGCTTAAGAAAGCTGGGGCATCCCGCTAACAGTAATCCCGGAAAACGGTAACAGTCAGGCAAAAGTTAGGGATAACAAATCAAAATCAAAATAGTGAGGTCATTACAAAACCCTCAACAACATGAAAAGTGTTGTAAAAGAAAAGAGGAGATGATGACTGTCTCCCAAATTCAAACTGGTGAACCATTGCCCAAAGTCGTTCCAAACTCGAAACAGAGTGTGACGCACAATTAACTGAGCTTAGGTTGAAGAACATCACGAAGAGCGGGTGGGTACAAATATACTTTGAGCCTTTATCCTTTGTTTCTTAAACCGTGAACCAGGCCACGTTACAACCCTTCAAAAGTCCTAATTGAAGCATGGGTTAGTTCGAAAGTATACTGTTACAAAAGGTATCCTGACTCCTGTAGGGCTTTGCTCTAAATCTTGTGTTAACTTGTCCTATGAAAAGTTTTCTGCTAAAAACGCATTTTTCAAAACTTCGAGACAAACATAAACTTTGCATTATTCGAATATCACTGTCTGCATTTGACCCTTTTGTTTGACAGCGAAGAAATTCATACATCGAATGTTCGAAGGAACAAAAACTCTCTCAGTGAACAAAAAAAAATCACTTCAAGAGGATGACACTTCCATCAAATCTCCTATCAACAAGGGGCATGACATGTCACAATCCAATTAACCTGGGGCAGTCCAGTCAAGGTCCAATAGGTCTTTCAATTCAATTAACCTGGGACAGTCCAGTCAAGGTCCAACAGATCTTTCAAAGTACAGTTAACCTGGGGCAGTCCAGTCAAGATTTCAAGAAATCTCTCAATATGCAGAGTAATCTGATTCAAGATTCCTCCATCACCACTTGGGGCATTCGAATGTCAAAAGTGTTCAGCAAATCAATTACAACATTTCCAGACTCGACTCCTGTATCTAGCCAGGGCACGTCTGAAGAGTTCGAAGATTCGATTCCTGTATCCAGCCAGGGCATATCTGTTGACGACTATTTCCAGATTCGACTCCTGTATCCAGCCAGGGCATATCTGTTGACCACATTTCCAGACTCGATTCCTGTATCTAGCCAGGGCACGTCTGAAGAGTTTGAAGATTCGATTCCTGTATCCAGCCAGGGCATATCTGTTGACGACTATTTCCAGATTCGACTCCTGTATCCAGCCAGGGCATATCTGTTGACCACACTTCCAGACTCGATTCCTGTATCTAGCCAGGGCACGTCTGAAGAGTTTGAAGATTCGATTCCTGTATCCAGCCAGGGCATATCTATCAACTATCACCTTTCCAGACTCGATTCCTGTATCCAGCCAGGGCATGTCTGAAGAATTCCAGATCAACACCTGTAACAATCCAGGAAACATCTATGAACGACCGATTGTAAACCAACACCTGTAATAAGCCAGGAATTTATCTACATCACCACTGGGGGCATTCGAATGTCAAAAGTGTTCAAAAACCGATGCAGTTTTACACAAGCTCATCATCAGGAAGCCCTACACCGGTTCCTCTTCAAAACTTCTGAAACAAGTTTACGGATTCTTCCCAACAACGGATGTCAATCTACCAACTTGTTCAGACTCTTCTCAACCTCTGAAATTAGTTTACGGACGCTTCCCAACAACGGATGCGGCTCTATTGCTGATTCAACTTCAAGATTTCTGAAAACAGTTCACGGGTTCTCCAAGTAAATGGATGTTAACCTATCACTTGTTCAGATTCTTCTCAAGACTTCTGAAAACAGTTCATGTATTCTTCCCAAGTAACGGGTGTTAATCTATCAGCTTGTTCAGATGCAACCGTTGAAATTAGTTTACGGACGCTTCCCAACAACGGATGCGGCTCTATTGTTGATTCAACTTCAAGATTTCTGAAAATAGTTCACGGGCTCTCCAAGTAACGGATGTTAACCTATCGCTTGTTCAGCTAATAACCACGGAAGATCGCGCTCGCCAAAATTCTTCCCATCCCCAGCGGAGCTCATCAAAATTCCCCAGCAGTAACTTATCTTTACAAATCCCCAGCCAGGGAGTCCTCCGGAATTCAATTCCCCTCAGAGTTTAAGCTTCAGTATCCCCAGCGGAGCCAGACCATTGAACCTTCTCCCCACAGAGTTTTGGAAGGACAAATCTTGAGTTCCCCAGTGAAGTCTCCAGGGTTACTTCCCATCAAGCCGAAGATTCTCAATCTGGCCTCCCCAGCATGAGTCTACTAGTTTGGAATTCCCCAGTAGAGGTCATCAGGAATTCTCTTCCCCAGCGACAGCCAAGGATTTATTTTCCCCGACAGCAGTCAAGAGGCTTTTATCTTCAGCCATCTCGGATTCATGTATCCTCGGCAAGATTAGCTCATCAGCTTACATGCGCATTCATTACATTCATATCATAAACATTGATGTCACGTACATTGCATCATGCATCATAACATTGCATACAGCTAACCCTTTGCCTTTTCAGGTAAGATCAGTCGACAAACACAGATCAACTCCCAAGATTCATCCAGAAATAGTTCAGACGTGACCCGGACATGGCGACATTCTGATACTTATTCCAGATTCATTCAGACGCATCAGCAGAAACCCTACACCGGTTCCTCTTCAACTTTTCAACTTCTGAAAATAGTTTACGGATTCTTCCCTACAACGGATGCCAATCTACCGACTTGTTCAGACTCTGCTCAAATTCTGAAAATAGTTTACGGATTCTTCCCTACAACGGATGCCAATCTACCGACTTGTTCAGACTCTGCTCAAATTCTGAAAATAGTTTACGGATTCTTCCCAACAACGGATGTCAATCTACCGACTTATTCAGACTCTTCACAATTGTTGAAAATAGTTTACGGACGCTTCCCAAACGACGGATGTTTCTCTATTGCTTATTCAATCTCAGATAGCTTACAGATTCTCCAGACATGGACGTCAATCTGTTGCTTGTTCAGACCCCAATTCAGAGATGTTCCAAAACAGGGATGCCTTTCCGACACTTGTCCACTCACTTTTGACATACAGTTCAACATGTCCAGATGGCATCTATAAGCCCATCCTCCTACCAGCAGTCGCCGAATGGCATCTGTAAACCCATTCTCAGATGGCATCTCTAAGCCCATCCCCCGACAAAATTCTCTCGCACCAGATGGCATCTTTAAGCCCATCACCAAATGGCATCTTTAAGCCCATTCACCTCCACCATCACATCGACGAGCGCAAATTTTCTGGGCACATTAGTGTCCAATCTCCTTTTACCTTCAAGTCGCGAAAGGCAAACTTGCCAATCTAACTCTTCAGGTCAAAGAAGATTGAACAGGGGCAACTGTTGTACCCCAAAATTTGCCCTCGCATTTTTTCACAAGCAATCTCAGCTTCAGACATTCCCTGACTTTTCAAACTGGCTCAAGAATCGGACAAACGGACTTTTCTTGACAGTCAAGCAAAATTAGGGTTTTTACTGATTTTCAGAGCTCTGGATTGTTTCATACAGTGGGCTTAGGGTTTGGGTGTTTTTTGGTTCAATTTTGATCAGTCGAACGCTATTTGGCATTTAATCAGGAATTAAGGGTTTTATGGGCATATTCTCAGAAAGATTAAAATTCTACAGCACTTTGCAGTTTATTCCGAGATTCGGGTTGAATTTGCATTGTTCATAATTTAATCAGTGAAAGAGACAGTGGTTTGAATTCATGTTGTTTTCTTTGAGCCAGTCAAATACAGTATGCAGTATTGGATTCACAGTGTTTATGGCAAATCAATGAAGAAGGAATGCGCTTGATCAGTTTATTTCGGTTGACTGCTGCTTTGCTTTGGATGTTGGATAAGACAAGTTTAATTGATCAATATTGTTTTTATTTAAGTTATTTATTATTCTAAAATTGAATGATTGAAATTTATTTTTCAATTGTTTTAATTCAAAGAGTTTTAAATAAATAAATAAACAATAAAGAAAATTAGAATTAATTGGATAATTTAGATTTTATTGATATTTGAATTATTTGTACAAATTGTTGTTTATAATTTAAATTATGAACAATAATATACATTAATTTAAATATTACATAAAATAAAAACTATCCTATTTCTAATATTCTTCATTCTTCACTCCGCTCCGGTGCTCCATTTTTTATCTGCAAAAAGAGAAGAAGAAAGTCAGAAAACAGTTGAATAAAAAAAGACTGATAAAATTTGCTCATCATTAGAGGCCACTGACTGGGATCAGTTGACCCTCTCTGCAAATCACGGGATTTCTCCCGGTTCACAGAGAGGGAAGATTTTTATTCATAAATGCAAATGTCAAATGCATAAAATTCAAGCTGCATAGAATCTCAACTTCAAATTCAAACTAAACTGAAAAATCCAATTCCCACTTCCTATCAAATGCCAAAGTTTACTCAAAGATTACCCAAAAGTACAATTGCTGTCAAAATCTATCCCAAGCTGTCAAAGAAGATATGAAAGATATTACAAAATCCCAAGATATCAAGGAAAAGTCAGCACACAAAGCTGTCAAAAGAAGGATAAAGATGCAGAAAAATCCTATATGCAAGCAATCTTAAATCATCATTTCCCAGCCTAGAGGGGCCCCTTCAGAAAAGAGGTACAGCATAAAATCATAATATATTCTTAACTGTACTTTTGGAGAGAAAAAGAGAGATAAAGCAGCATAGGCTTTAGGTTTAGACAGGGCAGAAGAAACAAAAAAGATATAATCCAAGACAACACAGTTCAGAAGGGAGGAGAAATATACAAAAACACACAATCCTGCCTCACCATACACTGCACTACCATAACCTGGAACACCTCAAAAACCCAAGCCTCAAAAAACCTGAAAACACAACTCAAAAGACAGAATAGAAGTGATAAACCAGTTAAAAAACCTGCAGAACCCAGGCTTCACCCTAAAGAGCCATCAAACACGACCAAAACTCACCACCTACCTACAACCCATCCTAAAAACCATCACAAACACAACCCTCATAAAACATACAAGAGCAACCTCACAAAACCTGCTAATACCACAGTCCTGCCTCACCATACAGAAAACTACAAAACCTGCATCAACATTAACCTCACAATAACCTACCTGTCATCAAACTCAGGCAACAAATATCAAAACCATTCAAGGCCACATCCAGCACTAAGCCTCAGAAATTAACATCATAGGCGATTAACATATTCAAGGGCAACACGAGAGAAGAAGAGAGAAATTTCGTTCAGAGGTAACAGGCATTTCAACAAAGCATATCAATCTCAGAAGGCAAAACATTCGAGGCAATGTAAGCAAAGTTCTAGGCAAGCAACTCAAGTCATTCAGAGGCAATATCAAGGCAAATCCATCAGGCCCTCAGTGTACACATCACTAGGCAATAAGGCAGTCAAACAAGAAGCATATTCCAATCAACACATAGGCAACATATAGAAGAAAAAGAAAGATAAAGAAGTGAATTGTTTCAAGGTAAGGTTTTCAGTACAACTCATCATCAAACCCTAAAACGGTAACAAAATACAAAAGTACCAAATTTTCCCAAGCAAGCTTCCAGCTTCATCACCGAATCTTCGCCATCAAAGCCTCCTGAGCACCCTCCTCCTCTTCCTTCCCTCCATCCAGGTAGTTTTCCCTCTTCTCTTGATTATACCATATGCCTCAAGACACAACAATGAATTGGAGTAGAAATCAATAATAAAAAAAATCACAAATACGCAAAATCGTAAAAAACTTAACGAAATTAGAAGGCTGTTGGTACCTTAAATCAAATGCCCTAAACACCGCCGTTAGAGGGAGGAAGGTAGGATGATGCTGATGGCTCTGTGGTGGACGATTGCACTCAGGAACGGAGAAGAGGACGAACAAACACGAACGCTGCCGCTGCCTCGCCTAAACCTAATTTTTCTCCAACTGAACAAAACGCGTTAACCCTAAATGTGCTTCAAGATCATTGGGCCTGACCCGTTCTCATTTTCTCTGAAGCCCAAGTTAACATTTTCACAATTAACCATTTACTTCTTACTAACCTAAATTAATGTTTTACAATTAACCATTTTTTATAATACTAACTTCTTTCTTTTTTATATGTATATATACATAACATCTTCAATATAATATTTTTAATTAATTTAACCTTTCTTTTACACTAATTTCTTTTATATATAAACACCTTATATTTTTCTAATTTAATACATTTGTCATAATAATACATTAATATTAAAAATACTAAGATACTTAAAATTACTTCCTTTTAATCTTTTTATTTTTAAGCGCTTAATTAAAATACATTTTGCCATATATTAAAATTGAAAATACTTTCTTTTTTACTTTATTTACTCTTTAAATAAAATACATTTGTACATACTAAAATAAATATACATTTTCTTGCATAATTTAAACTTCTTAAAACATTTTATACATAATTGAATTAGAAAATTAAAACATTTGATTAAAACATTTTTCTTATTGTACATATCTAAATACAAAAATACAAGATTAAAATATATATCTAGGTCAAAAACCCTAATACGCTTCAATTTCACATTATCGCGCTTGTAAATAATTACACATACTCATATACATCTCACACTTACACTTACACTATGCAAATCCCTTCATTTTGCTCCTATACATTTTTATCTTATATTTGTATATTCGATATTTACATTTGATTGCGACTTCGATTTGGTTGTAACTTATTGGATACTATAAGTCTCATCCCCTTCTGTACATTTATACCTCCACTCCCGGATACTACTTTGTAATAGCGTAGATTTTACATTCCGCAATTTACAGTTTTCAAATTATACCATGGTTAGACCTAGGGTTTGTATGTACATAAAATCAAACGCTAGATAACCTAATATAAGACAAATACATGTAATCAATACACAATCACACTTGCACCCTCTAGGGTAATCCCACATGTTGCCTTCCAAAATGGGCCATGCTTGCACGTCGAGTATCTTTGGCAAAGTCAAATGATCATAAGTCTCAAAGTGTTGCCTAAACGGAATGATCATAGTCCCTTCAAAGCAAATTGCCAAAGACACTTGGCACCATTGCATCCATGGTCCATACGATGACCCGCGCCCGTCCCGAATAAACTTCCTAAACGCAAGATTGTCTACCAATTTCAATGGTAGAACAAAATTGTTAAAAGGGGTTAAAATATGACAAAAACCTTTGAGTACAATAGGGTAGACAAAATCTTAGTTACTTGAGATCAAACTTGCAAAAACGCTTGCCTTCTTTTCAAAAACCACAATCCACAACACTTTCAAACAAACTCTCAAAAACATTTGAAAACATCTTTTCGAAAAGATTCACACTTTTGTAAAACACTCAAACACGAGTCAAATACATTAGTTGCCTAAGACAAGGCATCTTTTTCCAAAACATTTTCAAAAAGCACCCCCACACACACCATTTTCAAAGCAATCGAAAAACAAGGCAAGTGATCTAAAAAACCAAGTAACTAAGAGCCCATGGATAACCATGGATGAAAAGGGTGCTAATACCTTCCCTTTTCATAATCTACCCCCCGAACCCAAGAAATATCTCAAAAGGTTTTTGCTGTGCTTTTTTTAACCTTTCCTTTAGGATAAAATAAAAAGTCGGTGGCGACTCTTGCTCAACCGAAACATTTGCGAAAACAAACGCAAAACCTTAAGTCAGTTCTCCCACCGTATCACACCATGTTTGCCTTTTGTGAATACTTGTGGTGTGTCTTTATCATAACATCATAACATCATAAAGGATCATATGCATCTACTAACCACTTCAAGGGTTCGAATCTTCATCTTTGTTCTTGTTTTGTAGGACATGGAATCTCTTTGCAGAAAGACAATTCAGGTCAACCTTGTAAGGATACCTCCTCAGCTCAAGGAGCTTACATTCAGGATTCCCGAGAACTCTTTCTTCAGTGAAAGACATGGTAGACTCATCAGCTTGGTCAATACCAGCATTGAAGAGGATATGGTGAAAGTGTTATTCCAGTTCTTTGACCCCTTGCTCCACTGTTTTACTTTCCTGGATTATCAATTGGTGCCTACTTTGGAAGAGTTTTCTCAGCTTCTGAAAATTCCTATCCTTAGTCAACTACCCTACAACGGTACGGAAAATGAACCAAAGCTTGAAGAGGTTGCTAAAGCACTGCGTCTGCAACCATCTGACATCAAGGGGAATTGGGAAGTTAGAAGTGGTATAAAAGGATTCTTGGAAAAGTTCTTGTTTGAGAAGGCACAAGAATGTTGGAATTCTCTCGACCTACAAGCCTTTAAAGAAGTGGTGGCACTCCTTGTCTATGGATTGGTGTTGTTCCCAAATCCGGATCAACTTATAGATTTAAATATCGTCAAGATTTTCATGTCCAGGAATCCCATACCTACATTGCTTGGGGACATCCTCCACTCATGTTACACTCGAACCATGAGAAAAAGAGGTGTTCTCATGTGCTGCACTCCTCTCCTGGCAAGGTGGTTTATTTCGCACCTTCCACAATCAGTTTTGAAGAACGAGCGGGGTTTGAGATGGTCGCAACGATTAATGACTCTTACACATTCTGATATACATTGGTGTTCTCGGTCCAGAGAAAATGTCACTATCATTGACCGTTACGGAGAATTTCCTAATGTTCCTTTACTTGGAATTAGAAGAGGCATCACCTACAGCCCATGCCTGGCTTTGAGACAGTTTGGATATGCTTGGAGGGATGGCCCTCATGACATGTTGATTCCTGACATAGTTTTTGACTTCGACAACGGTACGCAAGGACTTCGGCAGAGATTCATCAGAGCTTGGAGGATGCCTAACAAGGTGGATAGTAAGACCCTGGGGCACAAGAACTCCATTCCCCCTGAGCCTTACCTCAAGTGGGTACGAGCCCGCTCCCAGAAGCTTATGATGCCATATCCTCACATTCTCCCCGTGATCAAGGAGCCAGTTATGGAAGGAGAGGTCCCATACACCATCCAACATCCTGACATGCCGACGTCTTGGGAAGAAATGCAAAAGAGCTGGATCCAACTAAAGGAAGAGCGGAATTCTCTTGAAGCCAATCTACATGCCAGTGAGAAGAAGGTCTTGGAGCTCACCCTCCTACTTCACGAGGAAAAGACCCTCAACACCTATATCGCTCCAAAGAGGATGCGCAATATCTTTTGGCATTAAGTATTTTGTAATATTTCACGAGGCACTGATGTACTAAACAATTTACTTCTTAATATAACGTGTGTTCTTGTTTGTCTACAACAAATTTGAATTTTCGAACCCTTGAATGCATTGCATAAATAGCATACCATGCATTATATGCATAACAGGTACACTTTTTTACAGGTCGCTTATCTTCTTTGCTGTTTATTTCAGCAATCATCATGACTTCTGAACCTACTAATGAACAAGCTATCAAGGCCCTCCAGGCCCAGAATGCCCAGTTCCAAGAGATGGTTATGAGCCTAGCCCAGGGTCAACAGGAGTTGAAGACTCTGCTTATGAAGAAGAAGAAGAAGAGGATTGTCTTGTTCAATACTGGACGGCGATATGGGAATGCGCTGCAGAATGAGGTTGAGCTGACTACCCCGTCTGTAGGGAAGGATAGTCCCCAAGAAGGAGGGGTTCCGAGTCCCGTGGTCTCCGACAACGAGACGAATTACAATGATGAACAGTACCCTCCTGCTGAGGATAGGTACAAAGAGCTAGAGGACCATTTAAGTGCTATGGAGATTCAACATGTGCCCGGGCTGGACTTTGGAGACCTAGGCTTATCCTCTGGGGTGGTGATCCCACATAAGTTCAAGGCACCTGCTTTTGCAAAGTACGATGGAGCTTCCTGTCCTAAGCTGCACCTCCGATCGTATGTAAGGAAGATCTAACCTTATACAACTGACAAGAATTTGTGGATCCATTTCTTCCAGGATAGTCTTTCAGGGACTCAACTCGAATGGTTCTATCAGCTGAATGGAGCCATCATTCGTAACTGGGAGGATTTGGCTACTACATTCTATAAGCAGTGTTGTACCCCAAAATTTGCCCTCCCATATTCTTCAAAGTTTTGACAAGCATCACCTCAAATGGTTCAAAGTCTACTCAAGGGCTACACAGTCAACCATCCTCCTAAAGCCAGTCAAACTAGGGTTTTGGTTCTTGCAAGGAAGTTGAGGTTTCCAAGGGTCCAATCAAGTCCCATATGCCTACATACATTGTCAAAGATCCACATGTCAAGTTTCAAGGCTCACAAGGTCAAGTTGCACAGTCAAAAACCCTAATTGCTCCACAATCAACTGTAGGGGCAAAATGGTCATTTGGCAGTCAAAAGTCAAATTTTTTTGTCAACATCTTATTTTGAAGCCACAATCATCATTTGGTCAAGTCTTGACCATGATTCCACAAGAATGGCTCAAAAATCATCAAGATGCAAAAGTTTCTATTTTTGGACAGCTGAAAAGTCAACTGTAACTTGACCAAGGCATAACTTTTTCATGGTTCATTAGAAAAATCCCATCCAATGCTCATCTTGAAGGGGAGGACATTTCCTACAACTCATATTCACATTCCAAGTCCAAGAAATGCTCTCACAAAAAGTTATCAATTTCAACATTATAGGTCATTTTCAAAAGTCAACAAAAAGGCACTTTAAGTCAAAGACCATAACTTGAGATTGTTAAATCAAAATGACATGGGACCAAAGACATTGGTTAGATGACTTCAAGAACTTTCCAAAATGTCCAAGAACATCTTCATGGCTTCAAAATTGAGTAAGATATGCATTGGAGAAGTTGGGAAATATTTGTGAAATGGCCAAAGTCAACTATCCTTGAAATTTCATTTTTGACAAAAGGGGCCCACTTTTTCCACTTGGTTCAGCTTGACCATGCTTCCCACGTGTCCCACAATTTATTTCAAGATTAAAAATTAATTTTTCCATTTTTATTTAATTTTATTTGATTTAAATCTTTAAAATTCAAATAAAAATCAAGAAAATTAATGGAGGGATATATTTTGTGTTGAATTGCTTTGATACACCATCATTCACCTTCCAAATTCGTGCAAGACCTATTATGGGCATAAAAATTCAAATTTTCACAAGAATGGCAAGTGGTTTTAATGGTGTTCATGGCATAATCCAAAACATAATGGCAAGGCTTCAAGGCTCTTTATTTTGATTGATACACATTACAAAAGAGATATGCAAGCATTCCTTACAGAATGCACGACCTAGAGAGCCCCATACAGCATAAACCAATCTCAACTTTTCAAGAGGAAAAGCACAAACTGAAAACCCTCTTCCAACCCAATTCAAACTTCCTTGTTGATCCAAACACACTCTTGACCCTTCCAGGAAGCCATTGCAATCAAGAACGAGGCCTAACACCATCAAAATCCAAGCACGCAAGTCACACGGTTTGTCCAAATTTTGAAAATCGAAACTCCATTTTTACGCCTCTTTCATTCATTTTGATCATGGTTATGCACTGCTGACATTGTTACAAAGCTTCCTGTATGTTTTAATTTGATTATAAGGCCGTAAAACGCAAATCACCATGGGAGATATTTAGGTTTTCCAAAGCTTTCAAATTGGGGTTTCTCACATACAGAAAATTGGCCCTCAGGACACCCATGGTTGAATTGAGAGGGACAAGACGAATTGAATGCACACCTCGCGCCTAATTTATGCTTCATGAGCGTCTAATCGCTATTTCCATAATACTTGTATTTTGTGGGGGTTTAAAACCCCCGCTATATGTTTGATGTTTGCAGGAAAAGCTTGAAGACGATGGCGTGGCAACCAGGCATTAGTCCATTCAAAAATCATGTGCGCTCTTTTTTTTTGTTTTTAGCATATAACACGTACTGTGTATATTATATTTCTTTTCTATTATGTTTACAACTAATGCGCCTGGTTCAGTTGGTTGGCTGTGTACTTTGCAATCTTTGGGGCCTGGGTTCGATCCCAGGTCCCCACCAAAATTCATATTATTTTTCTCTCTATGCTTGTGTGCAGCATCTCATCCAGGATCCACCATAGACCTCATCCAGGAGCGCTCCTGGTGTCCATCAGCGCAGATCCAAGGGCCAAGCATAAGGAACACCATGGTCTGGAGTCAGCGCACGCGTAGGCAACCAAAAAAGTCATCCAGGCCTTGTTTCAAATGGGCCTCAAATCTCAACAATACACCCTCAAATTCCAGTCCAGCACCCCCTTGGGTTTAGTCCTTTTTTTATATATTTTTTTTTGCCATTTTTCTTTTTTATTCACCTTATTTTATTTCTTATTTAGCAAACTAATTAACATATTTTCATAAAAAAATCAACAAAAAAAATAGAATTAACATTATTATTCTTATTTTTCTCATATTATTTTTGTAAATAAAATATTAACTAAAATAGTTTAATTAGGCAATTTTAATTTCTTTTCTTAATAATTAAAATAGATCTAGAATTAGGAAAATTTAACTTTTAGTTTTATTCTTTTTTTATTTTATTTCATAAAAAACATAAAAAACACAAAAATATTTTCTTTTAATTAAATTAATTAATTAGTCATTAGTTAGTTTTAATTTCACTTTAATTACAAAAAGACAAAAAAATCAAATTTCTTTTCTAAAAAGAGTCAACACCCTTAAGACATTCCCGATTCTTTCTTTCGCGCGCGTTTCAGTTTTAATTCCTTATTTCTGATTATTATGTAACTGCATCCAGATGTAATAGTAATTAGGATTTTTTACTTTCCGTACTTATTTACCAAAAACGGGTCTTTGTATTTTTGGCGATGTATAGACTCGCGCCTTGTAATAGCGTAGGATTTACGTTTCCGCAATTTACTTTATGCACCCCCCTTAACTGCTAAACTTGCATGAAAGAATGTATGGTAAATAAAAATAACTCGTAGCCCACAAAATAACATGTACAAGATAACATTAACTGAATACAACACACAATGCACACACCACTTCTAGGGTACGCCTCACTCGTTGCCTTCAAAACGTGGTCGTCAAGTATAGGACGTTTTAGCAGTCGCTCTTATGTCTAAGATCCAGTTGCCTCGAAACAGTTGCCTCGAAACGGTTGCCTCGGATTAAAAAGGATCTAGGACATTAGGGTTACTTCTAAGGTGTCCTAACTGTTGCTTCGGTGACCACACTGTCCCTAAAATCGAATTGACCCGAACACCTCCAACGGCGGTGCTACCTACCTCTCAATGGTGGGCTGGCACTATCTAAAGGACTCTTACACAGCTTAATTCCTTAGAGTAGGTAGACTTCTCATGGGTACTTGCTCTTTTCAAACAAACAAAAACAACTTTTCGCACCCCACACTTTCAAAAAGTTTTCAAACAAATTTTTCATACACTCTTGAGGACAGATACAAGAGTTACTTAGAAATTTTTCAAACGAAACTTTTTCAAAACCCACTCACACTTGAAAAGCAAACAATTTTGAAAACATAAGAGCAAGTACCTAAGATCCCATGGATAACCATGGATAGAAAGGGTGCTAACACCTTCCCTTTCTATAAATCTACCTCCCGAACCGAGAAACATTATCATAAGGAATTTTGCTGTGCTTTTGTCCTTTCCATGTTGGAGAAAATAAAAGACGGTGGCGACTCTTGCTTCCGCGACATTTCGCGAAACCAGCTAAAAAACAGTCAGTTCTCATTTCCACCGATCACAGAACTGGCGACTCTGCTGGGGAGACTTAAAGTGAGGTGTACCTTAGGATAGCTCATACTTGTGTTTTCAATTGCTTTGTTTTGCTTGCTTTAATATTATTGGGCCTGTCTTGGGAGTTCTATAGATCCTAACCCGGATCTGGGGGATACCTTCTTAGAAAGTAGCAACAAGACTGTGAGGGAACTGTGCGGGGTATACCGACACGGTTGAAGCAGTATGCTACGTTGATGTGGCACTTTGGTGAGTACTGGTAACCCTTGAGTCAAGTCAAGGAGAGTACGGGGCCGCCGCGTAGTGTCGTGAAGCATCAACTGACCTTAGGAACCTTAATTGAACCATCCTGGCCTCTTTAGGGTAGTGAGATAACTGACTTTGGTGCAGTCCGAAGTTGGTTGATACTCGATACTACACTCATTGAGGGTTGTTTTCTTGGAATATTTTGATCGCCAGTTCAGTGGCTAAATCGAAACGATGAACACAGAAAACAACCCAATGATATTGAGCTCCTTAGAACCCGGTTACTTTTGATAGGACAGGTTTTAAGCCCACCAACTTCAAGAGGGTAGTATCCCAAACTTCATGCTAGCCTAAACTCTAAGGGCTCTTTGTGTGACTTGTGTGCCTTCAAACTTGACTACTTGCATGCTTGTTATCTGACACTTGAGTTTCTTGCAGGTTTTGTTTACAGTCCTTAATCTGGACTCATTACAGGGCCTACTTACATCATTCCATGCATAGCATAACATCATACCATTGCATACATCCTACATAAGGACTAATCCATTTCAAGGATCTCAAGGGTTTGCGATGCAGGTCATGATGAATCAAATGTCTAGCAAAGGGCAAAGGGGATTTATTTTCCCCTAGCCAAGGTTGATAACTTGAGTCAGGGGCTATGAACCACTCGATATGGTGAGCCTTGACTCTTGAAGAAGGACTCTCAACAATATGAAGTTCCTTCAATCAAGCTACAAAATCCAAGTTCTAAAATCTTTCTTGTTTATCCCGCGAGGTCCTTGAAAACATTGCATGCATATCATACATATCACTGCATTACAGGTACCCTTTGTACAAGTCACTTACCTTCTCCGCTGTTTATTTCAGCAATGGCTTCCCAACAAGATAACCAGGGTCTTCATGCTCAAGAGACTCAGTTCAAGGAGATCTTCCTAAGCCTATCCAAGGGGCAGGAAGAGTTGAGGACACTCCTCATGGGGAATTTGGCAAAGAAAAGTCCCGAAGATGATAAGGACGAACGACTGGAACGTCTGTAAGCTGAGGTAGATACAATGAGAACCCAGATGCTGGGGCAAATGGCCCTTATCCAAGGTTTGGCTCGGGAGCAAGAAGAGTTGAAAGCCATGGTCAACCAGCTTCGCCAAGAGAGATACAACATGAAGCAACCAGTCCAAGTCAGGGACCAGGTCATTGATCAGCTTCCAAGAGGACAAGAGTCTGGCATGGTGAAGATTAGACCTCTCCAAATTGCTACCACTTTGCAGGTCCAACCACAACCTCGCCTAGAGCAACGGGTTGGTTAGAGCAAGCCAGACAAGCCTAGGAGGCAATTTACCAAGCTCAACACGTCGCTGTCTCAAGCTTTACAACATCTGTTGAGGTTGAATTTGGTAACTCTAAAGGACCCTCCTAAGAACCCCAACAAGACACCTTCAAGGTATAACCCCAACGCCCACTGCGCTTATCACTCGGATAGCCCGGGGCATGCCACAAACGACTGCTGGTCTCTGAAGAACAAGATCCAGGGTCTGATTGATAAAGGAGCAGTGGAATTCACCCAAGATGGCCAGGCTGAGTTCTTCTACTATCACTGCAAGATTCATCACTTGAAGTGACTAGTTCAAATTAGAAGACTTTTGTTCATTAGATTTTTCAAGTTGTAATTTCCTTTTGATTGTTCAAACAGTTATTGTCATAGCAAACTTTATTACTTTATCAATGCATCACATATGTCTGTTTTGAACCAATATATTCGCATTCGCTATATGCAAACTGTTTTCATATTTTTATGATGATCAACTCTGGGTTGAGAATTCTAAGCCTCTTGAGGGAGGATGACGAAAACGATACCATAATCTACAATATGCTTTTGAACAGACCCCGTTGATGAGGTACAGGCATTGTTTCAATTCCTAAACACCGGAGTTATAAGGAAGATAATCCCTCGTCAACCCCTTCGAGCCAAAGAAGTAGGAGTTTTTTTCTCTTCTTTTTCACAAAAAAATTAAAACCCTTAATCATAACCTGGGGCAGGGTAGTTCTCTCAGTTAATCCAAGTGCACAACGAATAGCACCAAAGAGGTCCTCACAAAACAAAAGAAGATGATGGTTCTCTATAATCATAAGGACATGCAGTCATTATCTCTCAAAATAAGAGCCCAATAAGTTAAAACCTATGAAGGAGACTTACACAAAAAACTGGGGCATCCCGCTGACTGTAATCACAAAAGAAATAGTTCAGGCAAAAAAATAGGGATAATAAAATCAAAAAAGAAAGAGGTCCTACAAACCCTCAACAAAAAGAAATGACTGCCTATTCAGAATAAACTGTCAATATCCGAACCATCAGGACAAAGACTCAAACAAGGTCTAATGCGTGATCAGCTGAGTTTAGGTTTGAAGAACATCACGAAGAGTGGGTGGGTACAAGTAAATTTGAGCCTTTATCCTTTGTTTCTTAAACCGTGAACCAGGCCACGTTATAACCCTTAAAAGTCCTAGCTGAAGCATGGGTTAGTTCAAAAGCATACTGTTACAAAGGTATCCTGACTCCTTAAGGCTCACTGTAAAATCCTGAGTTGACATCACATTTTACAAAATTTGCTTGTTTTACTGAAAAAAAATACATTTTCAAAAACTTCAAGACAGACATAAGCTTTGCATTTTTAATATAACATTTCTTGCATATGACTATTTGTTTGAACAACATAGAAATTCGCACGAAGAATATCTGATGAACAAAAACACCTCCAATCAAGGGGCATGGCATGATCATTGTCCATCATCTGGGGCAGTTAAGTCAAGATTCGGAGAATCTCTCAAAAGGCCAACCAGCTTGGGGCAAATCTCCATCTGGATCGCTTGGGGCATTGGTCATAAATTCCAGCGACGAATATTGCATGATCAAACATCTCCTAATGGTATGGCAACAGCACACAACAACAGGGGCACCTCCCTACATCCTGAGAGCATGGACTTAGTCGAAAAAATACTACGCATAATTAAAGACCCGCTAGGTTGACACACCTAGGAAAAAATAAGGGCTTCCCGGCGAACCAAAAAGGTTCGAGCAAAAATAAGGGATGAAATGAAAAAATCTGTACACCCGGCAAGTCGAAAACCTGAAAGGGCGGCTTGGGCAAAAATGGGTATCCCGGTGGACCGAAAACCCGAAAGGGCAGTCCAGGCAAAAGTTAGGGATCAAAAGCGTATGACTATGTCCCGTCATCTTGTCACTTGCCTACCGGAAGAAGATTTGTCAAATCGGCAGTCCTCAAGCACCTCCACAGGTACCTTCTCCCACAGAAACTGGGACAATAACATTGTCCGAGCTGTGCAAGCTGCTCTGTCCTCCAGGTACAAGGTAGATTCAGTTGAAGAATTTGACCAAGTTACCTCCACTCCCCGTAGAGTAAGACAAGACTCAATAATACTCCCTGAGCAGAGTTGGTCCCGTCAGCCCTAACAAGGCACTGTATCTCCAGCAAGTCAGCAACACTCTCCCCAAGCAGAGTTAGTCTACTGTCAGCCTTAAGGAAGTTGGGTATCCCCAGAAAATCTCCATATTCCCCAGCGGAGTATACAGATGTTCCTAAGCAAGCATCCCCGACAGTCTTAAGATAAGATTGTTCCCCGGCGGAATACCAGACACCCTTGTGGAGCCACTCCCCAATACAGTTCAAAAGTCTCCCCAGGAGAGTTGAACCATCTCCCCAGTAGGAAGCTTATCCCCAATAGATTCTGGAAGCTTATCCCCTGCAGAATACGAACGCGTCCCCCGGACTTTATTCAAAGATTATTCTCCACCAGAGATTATAACTGGCTTATCCTCAGCCAAAAACCACGGAAAGATTATCCTCGGCGAAGCTCTTCCTATCCCCCAGCGGAGTTCATCAAATTTCCCAACATATCAACGGTATCCCCAGCGGAGTTCTCATCAAAAACCTCAACGAAGTATCTCTTCCCACAGAGTTCACTCCCCGCAGAGTAATCTATTCGCCAAGTTTATTCCCCAACGGAGTCATCTTCTCCTACCGGTTTATTCTTGCAACCATCATCCCCAGCGGAAATGAAGAACTTCACTCTTCAACATCAGCCCAGGATTTAACTTCCCGGCATTCGTCAAGGATTTATTTTCCTAGACGAAAATACATTCATAAACATATCACATTTTCATACATCCTACTTACATACACAATGCATGCGCATACGCATCATATCACACAATCTCATTTCTCCCTGAGAACATCATGACATCGTGCTTTTCATACATCATGACATTGCATACAACTGATGTTTTTGCCTTTTCAGGAAAAAGGTCAATCCAAAGATAATTACTATCAACTGTCGCAATTCCAGATTCGATTCCTGTATCCTGCCAGGGTGTATCTGTTGACGACTATTTTCCGGACTCGATTCCTGTATCCTGCCAGGGCACGTCTGAAGAGTTTGAAGATCCGATTCTTGTATCCAGCCAGGGCGTATCTGTTGATGACTAATTCCAGATTCGATTCCTGTATCCAGCCAGGGCACGTCTGAAGAGTTTGAAGATCCGATTCCTGTATCCTGCCAGGGTGTATCTGTTGATGACTAATTCCAGATTCGATTCCTGTATCCAGCCAGGGCACGTCTGAAGAGTTTGAAGATCCGATTCCTGTATCTCGCCAGGGTGTATCTGTTGATGACTATTTTCCGGACTCGATTCATGTATCCTGCCAGGGCACGTCTGAAGAGTTTGAAGATCCGATTCCTGTATCCTGCCAGGGTGTATCTGTTGACGACTATTTTCCGGACTCGATTCCTGTATCCTGCCAGGGCACGTCTGAAGAGTTTGAAGATCCGATTCCTGTATCCTTCCAGGGTGTATCTGTTGACGACTATTTTCTGAACTCGATTCCTGTATCCTTCCAGGGCACGTCTGAAGAGTTTGAAGATCCGATTCCTATATCCTGCCAGGGTGTATCTGTTGACGACTATTTTCTGGACTCGATTCCTGTATCCTGCCAGGGCACGTCTGAAGAGTTTGAAGATCCAATTCCTGTATCCTGCCAGGGTGTATCTGTTGACGACTATTTTCCGGACTCGATTCCTGTATCCTGCCAGGGCACATCTGAAGAGTTTGAAGATCCGATTCCTGTATCCTGCCAGGGTGTATCTGTTGACGACTATTTTCTGGACTCGATTCCTGTATCCTGCCAGGGCACGTCTGAAGAGTTTGAAGATCCGATTCCTGTATCCTGCCAGGGTGTATCTGTTGACGACTATTTTCCAGACTCGATTCCTGTATCCTGTCAGGGCACGTCTGAAGAGTTTGAAGATCTGATTCCTGTATCCTGCCAGGGTGTATCTGTTGACGACTATTTTCTGGACTCGATTCCTGTATCCTGCCAGGGCACGTCTGAAGAGTTTGAAGATCCGATTCCTGTATCCTGCCAGGGTGTATCTGTTGACGACTATTTTCCGGACTCGATTCCTGTATCCTGCCAAGGCACGTCTGAAGAGTTTGAAGATCCGATTCCTGTATCCTGCCAGGGTGTATCTGCTGAAGACTATTTTTCGGACTCGATTCCTGTATCCTGCCAGGGCACGTCTGAAGAGTTTGAAGATTCGATTCCTGTATCCAGCCAGGGCATATCTGTTGATGACTATTTCCAGATTCGATTCCTGTATCCAGCCAGGGCACGTCTGAAGAGTTTGAAGATTCGATTCCTGTATCCCACCAGGGCATATCTGTTGACGACTATTTCCAGATTCGATTCCTGTATCCAGCCAGGGCACGTCTGAAGAGTTTGAAGATTCGATTCCTGTATCCAGCCAGGGCATATCTGTTGATGACTATTTCCAGATTCGATTCCTATATCCAGCCAGGGCACGCCTGAAGAGTTTGAAGATTCGATTCCTGTATCCAGCCAGGGCACGTCTGAAGAATTTGTAGATTCGATACCTGTATCCAGCCAGGGCATGTCTGCATGAAGAGTTTGAAGACCAATCCCTGTAACAGGCCAGGTAATTATCTTTCTTTCTCAGGTACGCAAGTTCTCGCCAAGGAATCTCTTACGCGATCAACACCTAGATGGCATCTATAAGCCCATCCTCCCATTACAGTTCCAAATGGCATCTATAAGCCCATTCCCGACAAGGTTCTGTCACACCTCCAGATGGCATCTATAAGCCCATCCTCCCATCCATCATCTCTCCAAATGGCATCTATAAGCCCATTCCCGCTATCACGCTGCTGATACTCTACTATGTGAGTGCAAATTTCTGGGCACTCTAGTGTTCAATCATCTTCGACCTTCGGATCACGAAAGGCACACAAGCCAATCTACATCCTCAGGTCTAAGAAGATTGAACAGGGGCAACTGTTGTACCCCAAAATTTGCCCTCCCATATTCTTCAAAGTTTTGACAAGCATCACCTCAAATGGTTCAAAGTCTACTCAAGGGCTACACAGTCAACCATCCTCCTAAAGCCAGTCAAACTAGGGTTTTGGTTCTTGCAAGGAAGTTGAGGTTTCCAAGGGTCCAATCAAGTCCCATATGCCTACATACATTGTCAAAGATCCACATGTCAAGTTTCAAGGCTCACAAGGTCAAGTTGCACAGTCAAAAACCCTAATTGCTCCACAGTCAACTGCAGGGGCAAAATGGTCATTTGGCAGTCAAAAGTCAAAATTTTTTGTCAACATCTTATTTGGAAGCCACAATCATCATTTGGTCAAGTCTTGACCATGATTCCACAAGAATGGCTCAAAAATCATCAAGATGCAAAAGTTTCTATTTTTGGACAGCTGAAAAGTCAACTGTAACTTGACCAAGGCATAACTTTTTCATGGTTCATCAGAAAAATCCCATCCAATTCTCATATTGAAGGGGAGGACATTTCCTACAACTCATCTTCACATTCCAAGTCCAAGAAATGCTCTCACAAAAAGTTATCAATTTCAACATTATAGGTCATTTTCAAAAGTCAACAAAAAGGCACTTTAAGTCAAAGACCATAACTTGAGATTGGTAAATCAAAATGACATGGGACCAAAGACATTGGTTAGAGGACTTCAAGACCTTTCCAAAATGTCCAAGAACATCTTCATGGCTTCAAAATTGAGCAAGATATGCATTGGAGAAGTTGGGAAATTTTTGTGAAATGGCCAAAGTCAACTATCCTTGAAATTTCATTTTTGACAAAAGGGGCCCACTTTTTACACTTGGTTCAGCTTGGCCATGCTTCCCACGTGTCCCACAATTTATTTCAAGATTAAAAATTAATTTTTCCATTTTTATTTAATTTTATTTGATTTAATTCATTTTAAAACTTTAAAATTCTAATAAAAATCAAGAAAATTAATGGAGGGATATATTTTGTGTTGAATTGCTTTGATACACCATCATTCACCTTCCAAATTCGTGCAAGACCTATTATGGGCATCAAAATTCAAATTTTCACAAGAATGGCAAGTGGTTTTAATGGTGTTCATGGCATAATCCAAAACATAATGGCAAGGCTTCAAGGCTCTTTATTTTGATTGATACACATTACAAAAGAGATATGCAAGCATTCCTTACAGAATGCACGACCTAGAGAGCCCCATACAGCATAAACCAATCTCAACTTTTCAAGAGGAAAAGCACAAACTGAAAACCCTCTTCCAACCCAATTCAAACTTCCTTGTTGATCCAAACACACTCCTGACCCTTCCAGGAAGCCATTGCAATCAAGAACGAGGCCTAACACCATCAAAATCCAAGCACGCAAGTCACACGGTTTGTCCAAATTTTGAAAATCGAAACTCTATTTTTATGCCTCTTTCATTCATTTTGATCATGGTTATGCACTGCTGACATTGTTACAAAGCTTCCTGTATGTTTTAATTTGATTATAAGGCCGTAAAACGCAAATCACCATGGGAGATATTTAGGTTTTCCAAAGCTTTCAAATTGGGGTTTCTCACATACAGAAAAATTGGCCCTCAGGACACCCATGGTTGAATTGAGAGGGACAAGACGAATTGAATGCACACCTCGCGCCTAATTTATGCTTCATGAGCGTCTAATCGCTATTTCCATAATACTTGTATTTTGTGGGGGTTTAAAACCCCCGCTATATGTTTGATGTTTGCAGGAAAAGCTTGAAGACGATGGCGTGGCAACCAGGCATTAGTCCATTCAAAAATCATGCACGCTCTTTTTTTGTTTTTAGCATATAACGCGTATTGTGTATATTATATTTCTTTTCTATTATGTTTACAACTAATGCGCTTGGTTCAGTTGGTTGGCTGTGTACTTTGCAATCTTTGGGGCCTGGGTTCGATCCCAGGTCCCTACCAAAATTCATATTATTTTTCTCTCTATGCTTGTGTGCAACATCTCATCTAGGATCCACCATAGACCTCATCCAGGAGCGCTCCAGGTGTCCATCAGCGCAGATCCAAGGGCCAAGCATAAGGAACACCATGGTCTGGAGTCAGCGCACGCGTAGGCAACCAAAAAAGTCATACAGGCCTTGTTTCAAATGGGCCTCAAATCTCAACAATACACCCTCAAGTTCCAGTCCAGCACCCCCTTGGGTTTAGTCCTTTTTATTTATTTATTTTATTTTTGCCATTTTTCTTTTTTATTCACCTTATTTTATTTCTTATTTAGCAAACTAATTAACATATTTTCATTAAAAAAAAATAGAATTAACATTATTATTCTTATTATTCTCATATTATTTTTATAAATAAAATATTAACTAAAATAGTTTAATTAGGCAATTTTAATTTCTTTTCTTAATAATTAAAATAGATCTAGAATTAGGAAAAATTAACTTTTAGTTTTATTCTTTTTTTATTTTATTTCATAAAAAACATAAAAAACACAAAACTATTTTCTTTTAATTAAATTAATTAATTAGTCATTAGTTAGTTTTAATTTCACTTTAATTACAAAAAGACAAAAAAATCAATTTTCTTTTCTAAAAAGGGTCAACACCCTTAAGACATTCCCGATTCTTTCTTTCGCGCGCGTTTCAGTTTTAATTCCTTATTTCTGATTATTATGTAACTGCATCCGGATGTAATAGTAATTAGGATTTTTTACTTTCCGTACTTATTTACCAAAAACGGGTCTTTGTATTTTTGGCGATGTATAGACCCGCGCCTTGTAATAGCGTAGGATTTACGTTTCTGCAATTTACTTTCTGCACCCCCCTTAACTGCTAAACTTGCATGAAAGAATGTATGGTAAATAAAAACAACTCGTAGCCCACAAAATAACATGTACAAGATAACATTAACTGAATACAACACACAATGCACACACCACTTCTAGGGTACGCCTCACTCGTTGCCTTCGAAACGTGGTCGTCAAGTATAGGACGTTTTAGCAGTCGCTCTTATGTCTAAGATCCAGTTGCCTCGAAACAGTTGCCTCGAAACGGTTGCCTTGGATTAAAAAGGATCTAGGACATTAGGGTTACTTCTAAGGTGTCCTAACTGTTGCTTCGGTGACCACACTGTCCCTAAAATCGAATTGACCCGAACACCTCCAACGACGGTGCTACCTACCTCTCAATGGTGGGCTGGCACTATCTAAAGGACTCTTACACAGCTTAATTCCTTAGAGTAGGTAGACTTATCATGGGTACTTGCTCTTTTCAAACAAACAAAAACAACTTTTCGCACCCCACACTTTCAAAAAGTTTTCAAACAAATTTTTCATACACTCTTGAGGACAGATACAAGAGTTACTTAGAAAATTTTCAAACGAAACTTTTTCAAAACCCACTCACACTTGAAAAACAAACAATTTTGAAAACATAAGAGCAAGTACCTAAGAGCCCATGGATAACCATGGATAGAAAGGGTGCTAACACCTTCCCTTTCTATAAATCTACCTCCCGAACCGAGAAACATTCTCATAAGGAATTTTGCTGTGCTTTTGTCCTTTCCATGTTGGAGAAAATAAAAGATGGTGGCGACTCTTGCTTCCGCGACATTTCACGAAATCAGCTAAAAGCAGTCAGTTCTATTTCCACCGATCACAAGCAGTATCAGTATAATTCCGACCTCGCTCCTACTCGTACCCAACTCCAGGGTATGTCACTAAGGACGAGTGAAGGATTTAAGGAATATGCCCAAAAGTGGAGAGACTTGGGTGGGAGGGTGCATCCACCTCTAACTGACCGTGAGCTCGTGGATATGTTCTTGGGGACCCTGTCTGGTCCGTTCTTCAACCATCTGATTGGGAATTCTTCTGCTGGGTTTACATATCTGATCTTGACTGGTGAGAGGATAGAAGCTGGTATCAAGTCGGGAAAGATACAGAAAGGTGCTTCCTCGAGCTCTGAGAAGAAACCGTTCAAGAAGGAATCTAGTGCTGTTTATGGCTCAAGGAGACCAAACAAATCTGAACACCGCTAAGCTGTCAACGCGGTGGTCATTTCAAAGCCTGCTGCTGCTCCTCAGCAATACAACCAACCAAGAGAAGAGATACCTAAAAGGCAGTTTACTCGACTCAGCATGACCTTGTCACATATATTGCCACAATTACTGTCAACTAATCTGGTGACTCTGAGGGAAGCCCCAAAGAATCCCAACAAGACATCTCCAAAGTACAACCCCAACGCCCGCTGCGCTTATCATTCTGATGGCCCGGGAAATAATGCGGATGATTGCTGGACTTTGAGGAATAAGGTTCAGGACCTTATTGATGCTAAAGAGATAAAGTTCGAGGCGCCCGAAAGGCCCAATGTTGTGACTGCTCCCATGCCCAAGCATGGAGTGAATGTTGTAGAGGAACACCTGTATGTAGCCTCTGTGGATGATATCGTTACTCCGTTGTTGACTGTCAAGAGGAACCTGTTGCTAGCCGGTTTATTTCCGGGATGTAGTAAAGGTTGCCTTCCATGTTCTGTTTCAGCTGCTGGTTGTCCTTTGTTGAAGTCAGGTATCCAGAACCTGATGGATAATAAAGAGATCTTGTTCGAGAAGATTGCTGTTCCTGCTAACCCTACTGAAGAAGTTTCTATTGTTACTATTTTCAATAATTCTCCCAAGGCTCCCTCAAAGAAGCCTGTCAAAATCATGCATGCTCAGAAGATTGCTCCTATAATCATTACTGTTCCGGGGCCCATCCCTTATACATCTGACAAAGCTGTCCCTTGGCACTATGGGGCAGATGTTTATGTGCTTGGAGTAAAACAAGAGTTTGATACTAGTACCGGTGTCAGCAACATCACCGGGCCTGCCAAGGTTACTCGTAGTGGTAGGCTCTTCTCGCCTGACATTGCACCTCCAGCTATCCAGAGACCTCTTGTGATCACACCTGCAAGTGTGCCTATTTCTCCTTCTGACCAAGTCCCTACTTCTACCCCTGCTGCCGAGTCATCTGACGCTTGGGGCAAAGGGATCGCTGCTGATTTGCCTGCCCAGACGGAGGCACCAAAGACTACCACTGTTGAAGCTTCCAAGCAGGAGATGGAAGAGATTCTTAAGATTATCAAGAAGAGTGATTTTAATGTAGTTGAGCAGCTGGGGTACACCCCATCAAAAATTTCTATGCTATCACTGTTGTTGTGTTCAGAGGCCCATGCTAAGGCTCTAATTTCCTTCCTGAAGACGGCCCACGTGCCACAAGAGACATCTGCTGATCAATTTACTGATTGTGTGGCCAACTTAACTGCTGACAATGGTTTGGGTTTCTCTGACGCTGATTTGACTACCAAGGGAAAGAACCATAACGATGCCCTGCATGTCTCTATTGAATGCAGGGGCACTACTCTTGCCCATGTGCTGGTTGACACAGGGTCCTCATTGAACGTATTGCCCAAGAAATCTCTAGACAGGTTGGATTGTGAGGGTTTAGAGCTCAAGCCAAGTAACATTGTTGTCCGGGCCTTTGACGGGTCCAAAAGGATGGTACATGGTGAAGTTGACATTCCAATCAGGGTTGGTTCCCAGGTTTTTTATTCTACTTTCTATGTGATGGACATTCGTCCATCCTATTCTTGTTTGCTGGGTTGTCCTTGGATCCATAAGGCTGGAGCTGTGACCTCCACATTACATCAGAAGCTTAAGTACCAGGTCAGAGGGAAGATTGTTACAGTGCAGGGGGAGGAAGAATATATGGTCAGTCACCTTAACTCGTTCCGGTACATAGAGATGGATGGGGAGTTCATAGAGACCCCCTTTCAACATTTTGAAGAGGTTCCTCATACATTGGCGTCGGCAGAGACTGTGACTGAAGAAGATTCTCCGTTGAAGATGGCTTCCTTAAAGGATGCCCGGGCTGTTATTGAGAGGGGTGAGTGTGCAAACTGGGGCCAACTTCCTGATTTCACTCCGAAGACTGACAAATTTGGTTTGGGTTTCACTGCAGAAGCGGAGGGCTGTTCGTAAAGCAAGGATTGGAAGACCTCCTGTATTCATCACCAATCTGGGAGTAAATGCTATTGAGGATGACGTGGAAGAATCTGAATTCGACAGCTGGATCTACCCTACGACCGACGGTGGACCTAGCAACTGGACTGCGAAAGACTTCATACCTATTACTTTTGTCACTCAGTAATGAACTCCTTTGTTTTGAATTTGTAACAAACAATATTACTAAATTCTATGGCCCGGTGTCTTACCCAGGGCACCGTGGCTTCATTTGTGAGGGCTTTTATGTGTCATTTTCATATATCATCAATAAAAGCATTGGACGTTTTTTGCATTTCAAATCTTGCGCTCCTTGTCTTTCTTTATTATATATTGCAAAACAACTATATTTACACACACTCACATATACAGGTCCCAATCCACTCTGGATCTCACTGGTAACGACTCTGCTACTGCCAGTTATGACTTCGAAAATCCGATCAACTTAGCCGAAGACGAAGGTGAAGATGATTGCGAAGTGCCTGGTGAGCTTGCAAGACTACTACTCCAGGAAGAGAGGGCCATTCAGCCACATGAAGAGCCAGTGGAAACGGTAAATCTGGGTACTGAGACAGACAGAAAGGAAGTCAAGATTGGTGCCAATCTGGAGTCTAGTGTGAAACAACGCTTGATTCAGATGCTGCATGACTACATGGAAATCTTTGCCTGGTCTTGCGAAGATATGCCTGGGTTAGATACTGACATTGTGGTTCATCACTTGCCTACCAAGGAAGAATGCCCTCCGGTAAAGCAGAAGGTCCGCCGTATGCGTCCAGAGATGTCCGAGAAAATCAAAGCTGAGGTTATGAAACAATTTGATGTCGGGTTTCTAGCAGTGACTTCTTACCCTCAGTGGGTTGCCAATGTGGTTCCGGTACCAAATAAAGATGGTAAGGTCCGAATGTGTGTCGACTATAGGGATTTGAACAGTGAGAGCCCTAAGGATGATTTCCCTCTGCCTCACATCGACGTTCTGGTTGACAACACTGCTCAGCATAAGGTGTTCTCCTTCATGGACGGGTTCTCCGGTTATAATCAAATCAAGATGGCTCCTGAAGACATGGAGAAGACCACTTTCGTTACTCAGTGGGGCACCTTTTGCTACAAGGTCATGCCTTTTGGGTTGAAAAATGCTGGGGCAACCTACCAACGTGCCATGGTTGCTCTGTTTCATGATATGATCCATCATGAGATTGAAGTGTATGTCGATGATATGATTGCAAGGTACCAAACTGAGGATGAACACCTTGACCATCTACAGAAGTTGTTTGACCGTTTGAAGTTGTACAAGCTGAGGTTGAACCCAAACAAGTGCACCTTTGGGGTGAGATCTGGAAAATTGCTAGGCTTCATCCTGAGCGACAAAGGTATTCAAGTGGACCCTGCCAAAGTGAAATCCATACAAGAGATGCCAGTTCCCAAGACAGAGAAAGAAGTCAGAGGCTTTCTAGGACGGCTGAACTACATTGCCCGATTCATCTCACATCTAACTGGTACCTGTGAACCAATCTTCAAGCTGCTGAAGAAAGATCAAGTAGTACGTTGGAACGATGAATGCCAGGCCACTTTTGAAAGAATCAAAGAGTATCTCCAAGAACCACCCATCCTTATGCCGCCGGTTGAAGGGAGACCTCTAATCTTATACTTGACAGTACTTGACAGCTCAATGGGGTGTGTGTTGGGGCAGCATGACGAGTCTGGCCGAAAAGAGCATGCTATTTATTACCTTAGCAAAAAGTTTACTGACTGTGAGATCCGATACTCACTGCTCGAGAAAACTTGCTGCGCTTTGGTATGGGCGGCTCGCCGGCTAAGGAAGTATATGTTGACTCACACTACTCTGTTGATCTTAAAAATGGATCCAATCAAGTACATCTTCGAAAAGCCTGCCTTGTCTGGAAGAATAGCAAGATGGCAGATGATCTTGACTGAGTACGACATCCAGTACACGACTCAAAAAGCAATCAAGGGAAGTGTATTGGCAGACCATTTGGCACATCAGGCGATGGATGACTACCAATCTATGAACTTTGAGTTTCCAGACGAGAATATTATGGTAGTGACTGATTGTGAAGTATCTGGACCGGATGAAGGACCTGAGGAAGGATCCCGATGGTCTATGCACTTTGACGGAGCCTCAAATGCTTTGGGTAATGGCATTGGTGCTGTGATCATATCTCCAAAAGGCTCTCATACTCCACTTATCGCCCGACTATGTTTCAACTGCACCAACAACATGGCGGAGTACGAAGCATGCATCATGGGTCTTCGAGCTGCAATTGACCTAAGGATCAAGGTTCTGAGTGTCTTCGGAGATTCCGCTCTCGTGATCAGTCAGATCAAAGGCGAGTGGGATACGAAACACCCAAATTTCATTCCTTACAAAGAGTATGTGTTGACATTGATCCCCCATTTCGAGGAGATAACTTTTGAACACTTCCCAAGAGAGGAGAATCAGTTGGCGGACGCGCTAGCTACGATGTCTTCCATGTTCAAAGTAAAGTGGGACAACGAGGCTCCCCGAATCATTATTTGGAAATTGGATGAACCTGCACATTGCTGCGATCTTGAGACTGAAGAGGTAACAAAAAAACCTTGGTATCATGAAGTAAAGAGGTACCTTGAAGCTCAAGAATACCCCGAGGGTGCATCTGTTAATGACAAGAAGTTTCTGAGAAGGTTCGCGGCAAAGTTCTTCCTCAGCAACGATGTTCTTTACAAATGAAACCATGATTCAACCTTGCTGCGTTGTGTGGATAAAACTGAAGCAGAAAGGATCATGGCAGAACTGCATGAAGGTACCTTCGGAACACATTCCAGTGGACATACCATGGCAAAGAAAATCCTACGGGCAGGATATTACTGGTCCACAATGGAAGCCGACTGTTATCAACATTCTCGGATGTGTCACAAATGCCAGATCTATGCTGATAAGGTGCACATTCCTCCAGTTCCTCTGAACGTCTTGACAGCACCTTGGCCTTTTGCAATGTGGGGCATCGATATGATCAGCGAGATCAGACCTACGACATCCAATGGGCATCGCTTTATCCTGGTAGCGATTGATTACTTTACGAAGTGGGTTGAAGCAGCTTCCTTTGCCACCGTAACCAAGAACGTCGTGGCACGGTTCATTCCGCATAACTTGATCTGTTGATACGGTGTACCAGAGAGGATCATTACGGAAAATGGTACCAATCTTAACAACAAGATGATCACTGAGCTCTGCGAGCAATTCAAGATACAGCACCATAACTCTTCTCCTTACCGGCCGAAGATGAATGGGGCTGTCGAAGCGGCTAATAAGAATATCAAGAAGATTGTGCAGAAGATGACAGTGACCTACAAAGCTTGGCACGAGATGTTATCGTATGCTCTTCATGGGTACCGTACCTCAGCACAGACATCAACAGGGGCAACTCCCTTTTCCTTGGTCTATGGCATGGAAGCAGTCTTGCCTATTGAAGTTCAGATACCCTCTCTCCGGATAATGAAGGATGCAGGTTTGAGCGAAGATAACTGGATCCAGACTCGGCTTGATCAATTAAATTTAATCAACGAAAAGAGACTCACTGCTATTTGTCATGGTCAGACGTACCAAAAACGGATGATCAAAGCATTTAACAAGAAAGTCAAACGACAAGAGTATCAAGTCGGAGACCTGGTAATCAAGCGCATCATTCTTCCTCAAGGTGATCCCAGGGGCAAATGGACCCCTACGTACGAAGGCATATTTGTGGTTAAGCATATCTTCTCAGGAGGAGCTATGATTCTAACTACCATGGATGGTGACGACCTTCCTCACCCCGCCAATGCAGACATAGTAAAAAGATACTACGCATAATCAAAGACCCGCTAAGTTGACTGGCTTAGGCAAAAATAAGGGCTTCCCGGCGAACCAAAAGGGTTCGGGCAAAAATAAGGGATGAAATGAAAAAAAATCTGTACACCCGGCAAGTCAAAAACCTGAAAAGGCGGCTTGGGCAAAAATGGGTATCCCGGTGGACTGAAAACCCGAAAGGGCGGTCCAGGAAAAAATTAGGGATAAGCGTAATACTATGTCTCATTGGATCACCCTGCATCCCGACTTCGGTATCAACTGTCAGGCTCAGACGGCACCAATCAGTCAGCTTCACCTTCAACTAAGCAGCAAAGTGATGAGACGCTTAAAGACATAAAGGCGATAGCAGAGTTGGAACCCAATGGGATTTTTCACATAGCTGTTTTGTTTTGTTTTCACAAAATTATATAAACTCCATTTTGTTCGGTGGCATTCTCTTACTAGGACGTCAGCCTCTTGTACACAAAACTCCTATTTACAGGCAAATTCCAAAAATCAATACAAGCTCATTTTTCAGACAAATTGCCAATTGTTTTTCCTTTATCGTTTTGTTTTGCAAAGAACGTCCAATGTTCATTTTTGATATATGCATTTGACATTAATTGCTACTCATAAATATTTGCATGCGAAACAAAGGACTAGTTACGGGTGACATCAGAAACAGGGGCAATAAGAATTGTCTAAGCGATCTAGTTGCTTCGTTCACCAAGGTACCAAGGTAGGTTCGGCTGAAGAACATGACCAGGATACCTTCACTCCCTGCAGAGTAGGACAAGAATAAACAATGCTCTCCCCAAGCAGAGTTGGTCTCCCATGAGCCCTAAAAAGGTACAGTATCTCCAGCAAGTCAGCAATACTCTCCCCGAGCAGAGTTGGTCTACCATCAGACCTGGAAAAGTTGGGTACCCCCAGAAGATCTTAATATTCTCCAACAGAGTATATAGATTTTTCCTCAGCAAGCATCCCCGACAGTCTTAATATAAGATTGTTCCCCGGTGGAACACCAGACACCCCACTAGATCCATTTCCCCAGTGTAGTCAAAAGTTTCCCCAGGAGAGTTGAACCATCTCCCCAGTAGATCCTGGAAGCTTGTCTCCCGCAGAGTACAAATATCTCTCCCCGATCATGTTCAAAGGTTATTCCCCACCAGGGTCTAACTGGGTTATCCTCAGCCAATTGCAACGGAAGGATCATCCTCGGCGAAGTTCTTCCTATCCCCAGCGGAGTTCATCAAATTCCCCAACGGAACTTGTCAACGGAATCCCCAGCGGAGTTATCATTAAAATCCCAGCGAAGCATCTCTTCCCATAGAGTAATTCCCCGCAGAGTAATATCTTCACCAGGATTATTCCCCAACGGAGTCATCTTCTCCCACCGGTTTATTCTTGCAATTATCTCCGTTCATCATCCCCAGCGGAAACGAAGAACTCTACTCTTCAACATCGGCCCAGGATTCAACGAATTTCCCAGCATTCGTCAAGGATTTATTTTCCCAGACAAAGATACATTCATAAACATCACATTGTCATACATCATGATACATGCATATACGCATCATATCATACAATCTCATTTATGTTGAGAACATCATTGCTTGATTCATATCATGCATTGCATATGACTAACCTTTACCTTTCAGGAAAGATGCAGTTAAATTCTAAATCCATTCAAAAGAGACAAGTCCATTCAAAAGAGACAAGCCCAGCCAAAAGAGACAACCTGTCAAAAAAGACAATCGGTCAATGAAGACAACCTGTCAATGAAGACAACATGTCAATGAAGACAATCTGTCAATAAAGACAACCGGTCAATGAAGACAACCTGTCAATGAAGACAGCCCGTCAATGAAGACAACCTGTCAATGAAGACAACCTGTTAATGAAGACAACCTGTCAATGAAGACAACCCGTCATTGAAGACAACCCGTCAATAAAGACAACCCGTCATTGAAGACAACCCGTCATTGAAGACAACCCGTCAATAAAGACAACCCGTCATTGAAGACAACCCGTCGTTGAAGACAACCTGTCAATAAAGACAACCCGTCAGTGAAGACAACCCGTCATTAAAGACAACCTGTCAATGAAAACAGCTCGTCAATGAAGACAATCTGTCAATGAAGACAACCCATCAATGAAGACAACCTGTCAATGAAGACACAACTATCCACTACAATCTACAGATGGCATCTATAAGCCCATTCTCCTATCCATCATCTCTCCAAATGGCATCTGTGAGCCCATTCCCTACATCACATTGCTGATACTCCACTACGCGAGTGCAAATTTCTGGGTACTCTAGTGTTCAATCACCTTCCACCTTCGGATCACGAAAGGCACGCAAGCCAATCTACATCCTCAGGTTTAAGAAGATTGAACAGGGGCAACTTTTGTACCCCAAAATTTTCCCTCTCATATTCTTCAAGGCTTATCAAGAGTCATCTCAAACTGCTCAAGATTTTCTCAAGGATTAGACAGTCAAACACCTCCTAAGACAGCTGAAATTAGGGTTTTGGTTCTTGCAAGGAATTTGGGGTTTTCAATGGCTCAATCAAGTCTCCTAGGTCCATATACATTCTCAAGCATCTACATGTCAAGTCTCAAGACTCACAGTGCCAAATTCCACAATCAAAAGCCCTATTTGCTCAACAGTCAACTGTAGGGGCAAAATGGTCATTTTGCAGTCAAAAGTCAGAAATTTTGGTCAACATCTTATTTTGAGCTCACAATCATCATTTGATCAAGTCTTGATCATGATTCCACAAGCATGGCTCAAAAACCATCAAGATGCAAACAATTACTATTTTTGGACAGTAGAAAAGTCAACTGTATCTTGACCAAGGCATAACTTTTTCATGGTTCATCAGAAAAATTCCATCCAATGCTCATTGTGAAGGGGATGACATTTCCTACAACTCATCTTCACATTCCAAGTCCAATAAATGCTCTCACAAAAAGTTATCAATTTCTACATTATAGGTCAATTTCAAAAGTCAACAAAAATGCACTTTAAGTCAAAGACCATAACTTGAGATTGGTAAATCCAAATGACATGGGACCAAAGGCATTGGTTAGAGGACTTCAATACCTTTCCAAAATGTCCAAGGACATGTTCATAGGATCAAAATTGAGCAAGATATGCATTGGATAAGTTGGGAAATTTTCATGAATTTGCAAAAGTCAACTTTGCTCAAAACACTTTGTTTTTGCTAATGGGCCTCAAATTTCTTCTTGAAACTTTATCCATGACTTATGCACGACCCATCAAGCCTATTTGAATTTATTTTCTTATTTTTATTAATTAATTGGATTTTTAATTGATTTTAATTCATTTAATTAATTTAAATTGTAGGAAATTCAAAGATATGGTTTTTTCAATCTTTTGTGAAGCGAACAAGCTCAATATATGCTGGCAAATTCGTGTGCACATCAAGGGGACAAAAATCTCCAAGTTTGGCAAGTTTTTCCAATCAAAAAGATTGAAAAATATTTGATTTTCAATCAAATATACAAACATCAATTCCATGGATTTCTTAGCCAAGATTTAACCTAATTCCATTCTACTATAAGTATGCTTGTCAACCCTAATGCATTGGACGATAATTTGCTGCAGAAAAAGGCCATATCCATTCAAGAAAATTCAAAGAAACTTGAAAACCGTTTTCAATCTTCCAGGCCAATTCAAAGCTTTTAATTGTTTCTAATACATTGCAGGGGTTCCCAGGAACGTGTAGGGATCAAAACCAAGTGCTAAAGCTCAAAGAATCCAAAGAAACAGAATCACGGTTTATCCACTTTTTTCAGAATCGTAACTCATGATTCATGCATCATTAACGTGATTTTTTGTGTGTTTCATGTTGCTAGAACTCACAGGAAACTAATGGCATAGTTTAATTGGACTAAAACGTCCTAAATCACAAGTTACCATTGGAGAATTCTAGGGTTCTTGAGTTTCCAAATTGGGGATTTCCAGCACAGGAAAAATTAGCACCTCTAATGCCTATGGTTGTAATCCCGAGAACCAGACGAATTTAACCCAACCATCACGCCATATTTATATAGCCTAGGGAGCTAATCGCTATTATTCCTCGTTCCATATTGTGGGGGTTAAAAACCCCCGCTATTTGATTTGTATTTTGCAGGTTCAGTGAAGAAGACAAGGACGTGTTGCTTCCTGGTTGGATAATTCAAAATACGCACGTTTTTTTTTTATTTTTCAGCATATGCGTTGACTTGTGTATATTATAATTTATTGTCATTATATTATCAGATGCAAGCAACTGGCCTAGTGGATAGTGCGTTGTCCAAGAACCATTGGGACCTGGGTTCGATTCCCAGGTCCACCCAAAACTCTATATTATTTTGTTTAACATGATTGTGTGCAGCTTTCCAACGTGTTCCACCATGAACCTCATGCCTCAGCATGCCATGTGTCATCACATTCCAATCCAATGGCCAAAGGATGATGAACACCATGTTCCCTAGTCAACCATGCGCTGGGCAATCAAGAAAGTCAAATGGACTGAGAAACAAATGGGCCAGAAAATTCCAGATTAACCTTCATATTGGGCCCATCACCCCCCTGGTTTTATTACTTCTTATTATTTTTATTCTCTTTCTTTTCTTTTAATAATTATTATTATTATTATTTAATTAATTAACAAGATATTTTTCATAATAAATTCAGAAACCTAAAATATTATTTATTTTTATTATTTATTAATTTCAATTATTATTTTGTAAATAAATTCTAATAAATCAATTTAGTTTAATTAGGTTTAATTTTGACTTTCTTCACAATAAATAAAATAAATTTAGAATTAGGGTTTTCTTGACAACTTTTAATTTCTTTTATTTTCATTTTCATTAAAACATAAAAAAAACTAAAAAATACTTTTTTTCTTTTAATTAATTAATTGATTAGTTTTAGGTTTAATTTTAATTAAATGCAAAGGACAAAAACTTCATTCTTTCTCAAAGGGTCAAAACCCTAAAGACTTTTCCCGATTCAATTTTGTTTCGCGCATGTTTATTCTTGATTTATTCTTGTATCTGCTCCGAGAATGTAATAGATAATTAGGACTTTTATCGCTTTCTTTATTTTCTCGCAATTTATTTTCAAGGGTTATGTTTTTGGCGATGTAAATACCCGACGCCTTGTAATAGCGTAGATTCACTTTCCGCATTTTATTTTCCGCAAATTATTAACTGTTAATTATGCATGCAAGACTTGCTTGAAAAATAAAATCAACTCGTAGCTCACCATAATACATGTGCAAAGATAATCTTAACATGAAACCTGACACACATGCACATGCCACTCCTAGGGTACGCCTCACTTGGTTACCTCGAGGTGGTCATTAAGTATAAGGTGTTTTAGAGGTCGCCCTCCTGTCTAAAGATCCAGTTGCCTCGAAACAGTTGCCTCGGATAAAAAGGATCTAGGACATTAGGGTTACCGCTAAGGCGTCCTACTATTGCTTTGGTGGCCACACATGTCCCTATAATCGAATTGACCCGAATAACTCCAACGATGGTGCTACCTACTTCTCAATAGTGGGATAGCACTGTCTAAAGGACTTTTACACAGCTTAATTCCTTAGAGTAGGTAGATTTTTCCTGGGTACTTGCTCTTTCAAAACAAAAACAAATTTTCGCACCTACACTTTCAAACAAAAGTTTTCAAACAATACTTCATACACTCTTAAGGACTGATACAAGAGTTACCTAGAAGTTTTCAAAACAAACTTTTTTCAAAACCCACGAACACAAGAAAAGCAAAACTTTTTGAAAACATAGTGAGCAAGTAACTAAGAGCCCGAGAAACATCTCGAAAAGGAATTTTGCTGTGCTTTTGTCCTTTCCTTGTTGGATTAAATAAAAGACGGTGGCGACTCTTGCTTACCGCGACATTTTGCAAAACGCAAACGTGAACCAGCATTCCAAAACAGTCAGTTCTATTTCCACTGATCACACCCATCCATATAGGACCACATTTGTTCTTGATAACCTTCCAGGTCATGGACATTATTCCTGCATATAGTTGTTTGCTTGGACGACCATGGATACATGAAGCAGGGGCTGTCACTTCAACTCTGCACCAGAAGTTAAAGTTTGTGCGTGAAGGGAAGGTGGTGATCATAAGTGGGGAGCAGGCATTGTTGATATCTCATCTATCCTCTTTCAGTATTGTAGAAGCGGATAAGGCTGCTGTTGGAACCCAGTTCCAAGCCCTATCTATTGACAACATAAGGAGGAATGAGAATTCTGTGGTTTCGCTGAAGGACGCGCAGCAGGTTGTGCGCAATGGTCATAATGCAGTTTGGGGACAACTTGTGGATCCACCCGTGAACAAAAACAGAACTGGTTTGGGTTTCTCTTCAAAGAATGGCAAAGGAGAAAGTTTGAAGTCAAAGTCTTCTGTGAATAGTTATCATGATGTTTTCCGCAGCGGAGGCTACCTCCATCCAATTGGTTCTGGAATTAATGCTGTTAAAGAGGATGAAGCAGAGCAGGAAGTACCGAATTATGTGACGCATGGAGCCCGAGTTCAAAACTGGGTCACCATTGATGTTCCTTCTTGCATACATATTTCAAAGTAATTTGTTTTGTTAATCTTTTCTTTCTTTTGAAAAGCTTTCACTATGCCCAAGGTGAAAGTATTGTATGGGCTTATCTGTTTTCTTTGATTCTTAAGATCATTAATAAAAGTTGTCTTTGCTTCCAAAAATATGTCTTTATTTTCTGCTTTTTCTTGGGAAATGGTAATCAAATAAAAAACCCTTTCAAAATAAATAATAACTTAAAATTAATCTGCATGATCACTTGTTATATGTGTCAGTTTCTAAAACCAATCATAAAATCACATGTGCAGATTAATTAAAAAACCCGTTGAATACAATGACCCTGCACCCTCTCCCAACTTTGATTGTCCTGTGTTTGGAGCTGAAGAAGAAGATTATGATGAGATTCCAGAAGAGGTCTCACGGTTGCTTGAGCACGAGGAAAATACCATTCAGCCATATAAGGAGCCTTTCGAAGTGATTAATTTGGGTTCAGAAGAAGATCCGAAGGAGATTAAGATTGGAGCGTCGTTGCATCCTGATGTAAAGAGCGGGTTGATTGAACTGTTGAAAAAGTATGTGGATATTTTTGATTGGTCTTATCAAGATATGCCTGGTCTAGATACATACATTGTTGAGCATCATTTACCGTTGAAGCCAGAGTGTCCGCCAGTTAAACAAAAGTTGAGAAGAACTCACCCAGATATGGCAGTAAAGATCAAAGAGGAGGTCCTAAAACAGATTAATGCTGGTTTTCTTGTGATGTCAGTGTATCCTTAATGGATTGCCAATATTGTCCCAGTACCAAAAAAATACGGAAAAGTCCGCATGTGCGTAGATTATAGAGATCTAAATAAAGCTAGTCCGAAAGATGATTTTCCATTACCCCACATTGACATGTTAGCGGATAACACAACAAAATTCAAGGTATTCTCGTTCATGGTCGGATTTTCCGGGTATAATCAAATAAGAATGGCTCCAGAGGACATGGAAAAAACAACGTTTATCACACCCTGGGGAACATTTTGTTACAGAGTGATGCCCTTCGGGTTGAAGAACGCTGGTGCAACGTACCAGAGGGCTATGACAACCCTATTCCATGATCTGATGCACAAGGAAATTGAAGTATATGTTGATGATATGATTGCAAAATCCCAAACTGAAGAAGGGCATATAAAAGATTTGTTGAAGTTGTTTCAGCGTTTGAGGAAGTATTGTCTCCGCTTGAATCCAAATAAATGCACCTTCGGAGTTAGATCGGGGAAATTGTTGGGTTTTATTGTTATCCAGAAAGGAATTGAAGTTGACCCTGATAAAGTCAAAGCAATTCAAGAGATGCCGGCGCCAAGAACTGAAAAGCAAGTCAGGGGTTTCCTCGGGCGTTTGAATTATATTTCCAGATTCATTTCCCACATGACTGCAAAGTGTGAACCGATCTTTAAGTTGTTAAAGAAAGATCAAGGTTGTGTGTGGACGGATGACTGCCAAAGGGCATTTGAGATTATTAAAGAGTATCTGCTTGAACCTCCTATCTTGCTCCCTCCCGTAGAAGGAAGACCGTTAATTATGTATCTAACAGTGTTAGATAAATCCATGGGTTGTATTCTGGGACAACAGGATGAAACAGGGAAGAAAGAGTTTGCCATTTATTATCTCAGCAAAAAGTTCATTGATTGTGAGTCGCGGTATTCCATGCTAGAAAAATGTGTTGTGCTTTGGCCTGGGCGACAAAGCATTTGCGGCAGTATATGTTGAATCATACCACTTGGTTGATCTCCAAAATAGATCCAATCAAGTATATTTTTGAGAAGCCCGCTCTTACTGGGATAATTTCCCGCTGGCAGATGTTGTTATCTGAATATGATATTGAGTACCGCACTCAAAAAGCTATCAAAAGTAGTATGTTGGCAGATTACCTTGCTCACCAGTCGGTGGAAGATCATCAGTTTGTAGAATACGAATTCCCCGATGAAGATGTGATGTTCTTGAAAGTGAAAGATTATGATGAACCATTTCCTGAGGAAGGCCCCGACCCTGAATCTCATTGGAGTATGATTTTTGATAGAGCGGTGAATGCTTATGGTATAGGAATTGGTGCCGTGATCGTCACTCCTAATGGATCTCACACTTCTTTTACTGCAAGGTTAACATTTGATTGCACTAATAATATGGAGGAATATGAGGCTTGCATCATGGGTCTTGAGGAAGCTATTGATCTCAGAATCAAGATTCTAGATGTGTATGGTGATTCATCTTTGGTAATAAATCAGATTAAAGGAGAATGGGATACTCGTCACCCTGACTTTATCCCTTACAAAGATTATGCTAGAAGATTACTACCCTTCTTCAATAAAGTTGAATTCCATCACATTCCTAGAGATGAAAATCAAACGGCAGATGCTCTGGAAACTATGGCTTCCATGTACCAAGTGAATACTTGGAATGATATACCCCGCATTACAGTTCGACGGCTGGATATGCCCGCTCATGTGTTTGCGATAGAGGAGGTAGCAGATGAAAAACCTCGGTATTATGATATCCAGCATTTTCTTCATACTCAGGAATACCCGATTGGTGAGTCGAGGAAAGATAGAAAGACACTGAGAAGATTGACATGCAGTTTCTTCCTCAGTGAAAATGTGTTATACAAGAGAAATTATGACATGGTCTTGCTCAGATGCATGGATAGACACGAAGCAGACATGTTGATGCATGAGATTCATGAAGGTTCATTTGGCACTCATGCTAATGGACATTCAATGGCTAAAAAGATGCTAAGTGCAGGTTACTATTGGTTGACAATGGAATCTGATTGTTACAAATTTGCAAAGAAGTGCCATAAATGCCAAATTTATGCAGATAAGATCCATGTGCCTCCGACACTTCTCAATGTGATTTCCTACCCATGGCCTTTCTCTATGTGGGGGATTGACATGATCGAGATGATAGAACCCAAAGCTTCAAATGGACACTGTTTCATCTTGTTAGCAATTGACTACTTTACCAAATGGGTAGAGGCTGCTTCTTATGCTAATGTTACCAAACAGGTGGTGTGATACGGTGGGAGAACTGACTTGAAGTTTTGCGTTTGTTTTCGTAAATGTTTCGGTTGAGCTAGAGTCGCCACCAACTTTTTATTTTATCCTAAGGAAAGGTTAAAAAGCACAGAAAAAACCTTTGAGATGTTTTCTTGGGTTCGGGGAGTAGATTATAGAAAGGGAAGGTATTAGCACCCTTTCTATCCATGGTTATCCATGGGCTCTTAGTTACTTGCTTAAATCACTTGCCTTTGCTTTTCAATTGTTTGAAATGGTGCTTTGTGTGTGTGGTTTTGAAAATGTTTTAAAAAGATGCCTTGTCTAGGAAACCATTGTAATAATTCTTGTTTGAATGTTTTACAAGGGTGTTTGTCTTTTTGAAAAGTTTTTCAATGTTTTGAAAGTTGTTTGGAAATTGTGTTTGTGAAGTGTGTTTTGAAAAATGGCAAGGATTATTTTGCAAGATTGGTCAAGTAACCAAGAGCTATCTACCCTAAATTTCTCAAAGATCTTTCTCATGTTTTAACCCTTTTAACAGTGTTGTTTCACCATTGTATTTGGTGAACAACCTTGTGTTAGGATGTTAACGGGACGGGCGCGGGTCATCGTTTAGACCATGAATGCAATAATGTCAAGTGTCTTTGGCAATTTTCTTGAGGGACTATGATCATTTTTTTTAGGCAACAAGATAGCGTCATCGAGGGACTATGATCATTTTGATTGTTTTTGTTTTGTTTTGTTTTGCCAAAGTACTTGACATGCAAACATGGCCCATTTTTGAAGGCAACAAGTGGAGTAACCCTAAGGGTGCAAGTGTGCATTGTGTTTGTTTTTTCATGCATGTTTATCTTGGATTTAGATCAAACTACTTGTTAATTTGATTTGCATACAAACCCTAGGTCTATCATGGCATAATTTGGAAACATTTAAATGTGCGAGAATTTAAAGTCCTAAATTATTACAACAAGATTATGGGGATGGGGATACAAGTTTGAATTTGGGGATATTTGACAAGAAATTAATCTAAGTTATTACAACCATATCGAATGTATACAAATATTTAATTATACAATATTTAAATAAATACAACGAATATGCAAAATGTATTATGCACAAAATGATTTTTTTATGTATGTGAAAGTATTTTTCAATGTGAAATATAAACAAAAAATAAAAAGGTCAAATTTTGAATATTTTTGTCATTTAGGGCAAAACCCTAATTTTTTAAGTAAATAATATTTATTTATTAATTATATACAATATATATTAAAAAATAAAATAATAAAAAGTATATTGTAAAAATTTTTTTTTAGTGTCATGTATTAATAAAAATAAAAATGTATTATTTTTATATTTTTATCCTAAGTATTCTAATAAATATAATATACAAGTATTTATATATATATTTACTAAACCTATTAAATATAAAAAGATAAAATTAAATATTTATGTACATGGAAAAAATGTATATTTAAGAAAATATTTTCAAGATGTAAATAAAAATAATAACTGAAAATAAATATAATTTTTGTATTATTTTTTTTAGGGTTTTAGTAAAAAGTATATATATTTATTTACATACATATGTTAAATAAAACAGATAAATGCCAAATAAATGCAAAAAAATGTGAAAAAATATTTTTAGGATTTTTTATATTTGAACAAAAAATAATAAGTCAGAAACAAAAAGAAAAATGCAAAAATGGCAAGTATTTCACATAATGGGCCAGGGAGGTGCAAATGGAAAAAAGGGGTGTGAATAGCAGAACAAACTCAGGCCCAGCCCAAGCCAACCTTCTTCAACCTCCAGCTTCTGTTTCAAAAACGCGCGCCTTCTTGTTCATCATACTAACTTCTCATTCTTTGACTTTTAGCAAAAACTCATAACACCAATAATGTAGAGCATCAAATCACGATTCCAAATATGTAAAAAACTTAACTTAACTCTAAGAAACCAGGGAGAATTTCTTCACCCCCAATTTCTGACCTAATTTTTCTTCAATGTTCATGGCCAAAATTCTCACAGCATGCTTAATATAAATGAAAAGTAATCATATGTATGGCTTCAGGGCTATGAGTAGAGCATGTTTCATTCACAAACCTAAGCCTAACTCTTCCTAGATTGAGAGATAGAAGTCCATGGTTTTACCTGTTTCAGCTTGACTCGAACAGAGCAATATAGGCATCTTCAATGGAGTTTGAGCTTTGGTTGAGCTTGCCTGAAGTCCAAGGATGCTCCCCAAATTCCTAGCTTGCTTTGAAACTGCCTGTATCGTGCTGTAGAAGTTCACCTGCACAGCTTGAAAGTGAAAATGGCAAAAGTGGTTAGGGATGTTATAGCTTGGGTTTAAGGCTTGGGATAGTTCCAATGGATGATATGAAATGTATTTGAACTGGTTTTAGCCACATTGCACGAGTGGAATGGATTGTGGAAGTCAAGTTGTAGAACTTGCTCTATTTCTGCAGCAAGAGGGTGTTTTTGTGTTTTGGGAGGTATGAGAGATGGTTGAATCGTGCCTTAGGTCTATTTTGATGTGTGTAAGACGTTTACAAAGTTTGTTCTGGCTTATGCTTGCAGGAAGTGAGAGTTGTGTATGTTTTGCAAACTTGCTTGTTTTTGAAGTAAGAAGGTTCAAGTTGCAATGCAGGCCTGTGTACCCTCTCTATCTATGCTGCACAATTTGCTCTTGATCAGTGGGATATGTGGATTTGATTTGGCTCCAAGATCTGGCCCCATGCCTCCAAGATTTGGAACTTGACATAAAGTGTAACTTTATCAAAATGGCATGTTTGCTTTTTCTAATTAAGGATTGATTTTATGTGCAATGCCCAAAGGGAAGAAATAATGCATTAATACAATGGTTAGGCATTTAATTATGGAGTGCAAACTTGGTTTAGAGGCCTGCAAGCAAGTACCAAGCATGCTGATTTGAAAATGAAACTTGTATGAACATGTATTTGGTTATGAACAAAAGTGAATTTTGCCCAACATTGCAAATTTGATTCTCCCTAACCACAAGGGTGTTTGAGAAGTTCTTGGATAATTTGGAAAGCTTGGAATGTGTACTAAAATCCATCTTTGTAATGCAAATTGAAACTCTAAGTGGAAGCATGTGAAAAATGGCCAAGAAGTTGGACAAAAATCCTGCCTAGAATAGGTCAAAATTTCTCTAAGTTAAAAATGTTTTGCATCCTTGTTCCAAAAATCATAACTTGAGCTACAAGCTTCGTTTGAGAAAACTTTGTGAATCAAAGTTGTAGATTTTGCAATGTACTACAACTTTCATGTTTCAAGTTTTGTTTGAATCCATTTGCATCTTGGTGAAAAAATGGGACAAAGTTAGGAAAAAAATAAGAAAGTTTCATAACTTAGAAAAATTCTAAGTTATGAAATTTTCTCATTTTAAACCCTAATTTGCAATTTTGGATTTCTTGATGAACAAGTTTCATAATTTGACATGTCTTGATGGAAAATGAATCTTGGCACTTGATTTTGACCAAAAAGTCAAAGTTTGACTTTTCAGTATATAGTCAAATTTTGATCAGTTGACTGAAAAATTCATCTGTGAACCCTATGCATTTGAGATCTTTTGAACTTGTTGAATGGGTCAAGACAATTCCATTTAGTTCTTGAGTCCATATGTGAGCTTGGTTTGCCATTGGTTAGGTCAAACAATCAAAAATTACCTTTGTGTAGTCAAAACCCTAAAAAAATGACCATTTTGCCCTTTTGGTGATCTGATCAAATTTCTTGTGGAATTGTGATCCAAACTTGACCAAATGGTTCATGTGAGTTCATAATGTTGATGTGGGTCAAATTTCATGAGGTTTGACTGTCAATTGGCCACAGTTGACCTTTTCCCCAATACAACTGATTTTAGGTCAACTGTCCAATTGACTGGGCAAAAATTAGAATCAAGGCTTGAAACTTGGTATGGATAAACTTGTGAGTCCAACATGAGGCATGAAAGTCACTTTGGGCATTTTAGGTCAAAACATCCCTGTGCAAACTCAAACCCTAATTTGGGTCAACAGTGCAAGGAGGGGCCTTGAGTAGAGCAAACCCTAACTTGATCTTGAGCTCCAAGAGTCTTGTGGTGAGAAAATGTTGATGAAATGAGAGGGAAAATTTTTAGGGTACAACAGTTGCCCCTGTTCAATCTTCTTGCACCTGAAGATTTAGATTGGCAAGATTGCCTTTCACGACTCGAAGGTAAAAGGAGATTGGACACTAGAGTGCCCTTAAATTTGCACTCGTCAAAACATGGATGCGGGAATGAGCTTAGAGATGCCATTTGGAGATGGGCTTAAAGATGCCATCTGGAGGGGAGACAGAATCTTGTCGGGGATGGGCTTAAAGATGCCATCTGGAAAGTTTGTTGAACTGTATGTCGTTGAAGTTGAAGCTTAATAATCTTATCCTGAAAAGGGTAAAATATTAGTTGAAACACAAAGTTATGTTGCATGAAATGTATGATGCAATATATGTTATATCAATGTTTATGATATGAATGTAATGATTGCACATGTAAGCTGATGAGCTGTCTTGCTGAGGATAGATGAATCCTGGATAGCCGGAGATAATAGATTCTTGACTGCTGCCGGGGAAAGTGAATCCTTGACTGCTGCAGGGGATTGCAAGAATCTTTTGATCATCGAAAATGAAAAGTCTTGGGACCACTGTTGGGGACTCAGGAGCTTGGGTTGTATGCCATTTTGAGAATGAGAATCTTCATTCTGTTGGGAAAATCAGGAATTCAGATTGTATGCCACTTTGAGAATGAGAATCTTCATTCTGTTGGGAGTATCAGGAGCTTGGGTTGTATGCCAATCTACTGGGGTTTTAAGGATGAGGGTTTTCATTATGTTAAGGGTCAGGACATGGGAGTATACCAATCTTCTGAGGTTTCAAGGATGAGAATCTATATTCTGTTAAGGGTCAGAAACTGGGAGTATACCAATCTTCTAAGGTTTCAAGGATGAGAATATTCATTCTTTTAAGGGTCAGAAACTGGGAGTATACCAATCTCCTGAGGTTTTAAGGATGAGAGTCTTCATTCTGTTAAGGGTCAGGAATTGGGAGTATACCAATCTTCTGAGGTTTCAAGGATGAGAATCTTCATTCTGTTAAGGGTCAGAAACTGGGAGTATACCAATCTTCTGAGGTTTTAAGGATGAGAGTCTTCATTCTGTTAAGGGTCAGAAATTGGGAGTATACCAATCTTCTGAGGTTTCAAGGATGAGAATCTTCATTCTGTTAAGGGTCAGAAACTGGGAGTATACCAATCTTCTGAGGTTTTAAGGATGAGAGTCTTCATTCTGTTAAGGGTCAGAAATTGGGAGTATACCAATCTTCTGAGGTTTTAAGGATGAGAGTCTTCATTCTGTTAAGGGTCAGAAATTGGGAGTATACCAATCTTCTGAGGTTTTAAGGATGAGAGTCTTCATTCTTGAGAGAAACCGATTTTTAGGAGCTTCAATTGTCCGTTATTCTGTTGGTGGTTGCAACTTCCGACAGGTGATGAAGGAATTTTTTAACGACCGTTCAACTTGAAATGTAATTTGCTTTGGAGAATAAATCCTTGACAAATGTTAGGGAAATAAATCCATAACCGAAGCTGGGGATTGAAAATCCTTGCTAACTGCTGATTGCTTGGGGAGCAAGATCTTCAATTGTTGAGGGATTTTAGGACCACTGCTGGGGATTGAAAATCCTTGGTGATTTGTGGGGAATGAGAATTCTGATGATCTCTACTGGGGAGTTCAGAGCCTGGGAGACTCATGCTGGAGGAGTGAGACTGAGAATCTTCAATTTGATGGGAAGTATCTCTGTGGGGAGAATGTTTACTAATCCAGTTCCGCTGGGGATTGACAGTTGGAAGTTTTAGCTCCGCTGGGGATTAACAGTTTTGACTTTACTGGGAATAGGATTTTCAGATTTTTAGGGCTCCACTGAGGATACTGAAACTTAACTCTGAGGGGAATTAGGTTCTGGAAGGCTCTCTGGCTGGGGAAATTAACTTTGAGAAAGTTTTTATTCTGCTGAGGATCCTGAAGTTTAACTCTGTTTGGGGAATTAAGTTCTGGATTTTAATTTTGTTGAGGAATTTGGAGTTTAATTCCGCTGGGGATTTCCTCTGAAAGGGCATCAAGATATCTGTCTGTACCTTCAACCTATCAACAATCATCTTTCTTGACTTGTAAGAAAATGATTATGTTCATATGCATATGCCTATTTAACAAAACATTGGACGTTTCTCAAATAAAACATAAGTGTAAAAAGCAAAAGAAGACAAAGCAAATTTCTGTATTTGGAAAAGTGTTTGTATTAACTTTTTATGAGTATCTTTGTACAAAGGAGACAGACATCCTAGTAAGAGGATGTTGTCGTAAAAATTGAAAAAACTTATACAAAAGAAAGATGGCTATGTGTAACAATTCCATGGAATTCCATTATGTTATAGCCTTCACAACTCTGAATATCTTGTCCATTCACTGCTTCGTCCGCCGATGATTGGATTGATCAGAAGCTCGGAGCTTGTTGGTGAAGAGATTGTTCTTTAAAGTGATCCGTCGAGACATAGTCATACGCTTTAATTCCTTAACTTTTTCCTGAATCGCCCTTTCGGGTTTTCGATCCACCGGGAAACCCTTTTTTGCCCAAGCCGCCCTTTCGGGTTTTCAACTTGCCGGGTGTACAGATTTTTTTTTTGTTTTATCCCTAATTTTTGCCTGAACCGCCCTTTCGGGTTTTCGGTTCACCGGGATGCCCATTTTTTCCCAAGTCGCCCTTTCGGGTTTTCAACTTGCCGGGTGTTTATGCGTAGTATTTTTTGACTATGTCTGCGTTCGCAGGGTGTGGCAAATCGTCGCCGTCCATGGTGGTCAGAATCATTGCACCACCGGAAAAGATGCTCTTGATTACAAACGGTCCTTCGTAAGTAGGAGTCCATTTTACCCTGGGATCACTTTGCGGTAAGATGATCTGCTTGATTACAAGATCTCCGACTTGATATACTTGACGTCTGACTTTCTTGTTGAAAGCCTTGATCATCCGTTTTTGGTACGTCTGACCGTGGCAAACAACAGTGAGTCTTTTCTCGTCGATCAAATTGAGTTGATCAAGTCGGGTCTGAATCCAATCATCTTCACTCAAACCAGAGTCCTTCATAATCCTTAAAGAAGGAATCTGAACTTCCATGGGTAGGACAGCTTCCATGCCATATACCAAAGAAAACGAGGTTGCCCCTGTTGAAGTACGTGCCGTGGTACGATATCCATGTAGAGAAAACGGTAACATCTCATGCCACTCCTTGTAGGTAACTGTCATTTTCTGAATGATCTTCTTGATGTTTTTGTTCGCAGCTTCAACAGCACCGTTCATCTTCGGCCGATAGGGAGATGAATTGTGATGATAAATCTTGAACTGTTCGCATAGAGCGATGATTATGGTATTGTTCAGATTTGTACCGTTGTCCGTGATGATCCTGTCGGGGACACCATACCGGCATATGAGGTTCTGCTTGATGAAGCGGGCAACCATATTTTTTGTAACAGAGGCAAAGGAAGCAGCTTCGACCCACTTAGTGAAATAGTCAATGGCGACCAGGATGAAGCGATGTCCATTGGATGTAGTGGGCTTTATCTCTCCAATCATGTCAATGCCCCACATTGCGAATGGCCAAGGAGCTGTCAGAATGTTGAGAGGAACAGGAGGAATATGAATCTTGTCGGCATAGACTTGACATTTGTGGCAAGTACGGGAATGTTGATGGCAATCAGCTTCCATAGTAGACCAGTAATAGCCTGCCCTTAGAATCTTCTTAGCCATCGTATGCCCGCTCAAGTGGGTGCCAAACGTGACGCTGTGTATCTCAGTCATGATTAACTCTACTTCAGCTTTGTCTACACATCAAAGTAAAACACAATCATGGTTGCGTTTATAAAGGATGCCATTGCTTAGGAAGAACTTGGCAGCAAACCTCCTTAAGAACTTCTTGTCATTTACGGAAGCTCCTTCAGGATATTCTCTAGTCTGGAGATACCTTTTGATTTCATGGAACCAGGGTTGTTCCACTACTTCTTCGGTATTAACCTCATGACAATGCGCAGGTTCATCCATTCGCTCGATGGTGATTTGGGGAGCCTCGTTATCCCAGTTGAGTTTAAACATGGAAGACATTGTAGCCAGAGCATTTGCTAGCTGATTTTCTTCTCGCGGGAAATGCTCGAAGGTGATTTGCTCGAAATGAGGCAACAACGTCAGGACATGTTCTTTGTATGGGATAAGATTAGGATGTTTGGTGTCCCACTCTCCTTTGATTTGACTGATAACCAAAGCCGAGTCCCCAAATACGATCACAGATTTGATCCCCAAGTCTATAGCAACCTTGAGACCAAAGATGCAAGCTTCATATTCGGCCATGTTGTTGGTACAGCTGAAACAAAGTCGGGTTGTGAAAGGCGTATGGCAACCTTCAGGGGAAATGAGTACTGCACCGATACCGTTTCCAAGTGCATTTGAAGCACCATCAAAGTACAGGGTCCATCGGGATCCTTTTTCAGGTCCGTCATATGGTCCGTTACCTTCAATATTGTCCAAAGTCATGATGTCCTCGTCCGGGAAGTCGAATATCATGGATTGATAATCTTCGATAGCTTGTTGAGCTAGATGGTCAGCCAGTACACTCCCTATTATAGCTTTTTGGGTAGTATACTGGATGTCATACTCGGTCAGGATCATTTACCATCTAGCGATTCTTCCAGATAAAGCAGGCTTCTCGAAGATATACTTGATCGGGTCCATTTTGGAAATCAGCAAAGTGGTATGAGTCAACATATACTGCCTTAGTCGGCGAGCAGCCCATACCAAAGCGCAGCAAGTTTTCTCGAGTAGTGAGTAGCGAGTCTCACAGTCGGTAAACTTTTTGCTAAGGTAATAAATGGCATGCTCTTTTCGACCAGACTCATCATGCTGGCCCAGTACACACCCCATTGAATTGTCCAAAACAGTCAGATACATGATCAACGGTCTTCCTTCGACGGGTGGCATCAGAATAGGAGGTTCTAGCAAATACTCCTTGATCTTATCAAAAGCAGTTTGACAATCATCGTTCCATTCGACTACCTGATCTTTCTTTAATAGTTTGAAAATTGGCTCACAGGTAGACGTCAGATGAGAGATGAACCTTGCAATATAGTTCAAGCGCCCCAAGAATCCTCTAACCTCCTTTTCAGTACGGGGGGCAGGCATTTCTTGTATAGCCTTTACTTTTGCTGGATCGACCTCAATGCCTTTGTTGCTGACAATAAACCCCAGAAGTTTACCAGACCTAACTCCAAAAGTGCACTTACTTGGATTCAGCCTGAGTTTGTATTCCTTCAACCTGGCAAACAACTTTTGCAAATGTTCAAGGTGTTCTTCTTCCATTTGTGATCGAGCTATCATGTCGTCTACGTAAACCTCAATCTCATGATGTATCATATCATGGAACAAAGCTACCATGGCGCGTTGATAAGTTGCCCCTGCGTTCTTCAGTCCAAACGGCATCACCTTATAACAAAAGGTACCCCACTATGTAACAAAGGTTGTTTTCTCCATGTCCTCAGGGGCCATTCTAATCTGGTTGTAGCACGAGAATCCGTCCATGAAAGAAAATACTTTATGCTGAGCTGTGTTGTCAATCAAAATGTTGATATGGGGTAGCGGAAAATCATCTTTAGGGCTGGCCCTGTTCAAATCCCGATAGTCCACACACATTCTGACCTTGCCGTCTTTTTTGGGAACAGGCACAATGTTAGCAACCCATTGTGGATAGGATGTAACAACCAGAAAGCCAGTGTTGAATTGCTTCATTACCTCAGCTTTAATCTTCTCAGACATGTCGGGCCTCATTCGGCGGACTTTTTGCTTGATCGGTGGACAATCTTCTCTTGTAGGGAGACGATGAACCACAGTATCTGTGTCTAACCCTGGCATGTCTTCATAAGACCAGACAAAGATTTCAACGTATTCATTCAACAGCTGTATTAAGCGCTCCTTGACGCTTGGTTCCAAATTGGCACCCACTTTGACTTCTTTCCTTTCTTCCTCTGTTCCTAAGTTGACAGTTTCCAACAACTCTTCATGAGGTAAGATGGCCTTCTCTTCTTGTTGTAGTAGTCTGGCTAGCTCCCCCGATACTTCACAATCTTCGTCATCTTCGTACTCAGCCTGATTGACCAAATCTTCAGAGTTATTGAAGGATACAACAGAATAGTCACCCATGGAATCCGGAGTGGATGGGTACCTGCATTTGTGAGTGTGGGTGTGTGTAAGGGATAGCCATCCTTAAACAAACAAAGATGCAAAAGGAAAGAAAATGAGCACAGCAGTTTATAAATGAAAAACGTCCAATGAATCATTAAACATGGCATATGATTATGAAGAGAATCAAAACCGTTACAAATGGACCTACATTCCCCGGGCAAGGCATGAGGCGAAAAAGTAGTGTGCAGATTGTTTTAGTAATTATTACAGACCAACAGGAAATGTTCGAAAGATAAATTACTGATTACTGAAAGTAATGGGGACGAAGTCTTTCGCCTCCCAGTTGTGCAGTCCCCCTTCAATGGTTGGGAAGATCCAATCTTCAACGTTACCCTCTTCGTCTTCGTCTTCTAAAGCATTAATTCTATGAGGAGAAATCTTGATGGGTGTCTTTTCAATTTTGGAGCGACGCATAGCTTTTTGCCCCGCAGCGGTAAATCCCAACCCAAACTTGTCTGTCTTGTGAGGAAAGTAAGGCAACTGTCCCCATGTTGAGCTCTTCCCTTCCTTCATTGCAGCCTTTGCGTCTTTCAGAGATGCCATCCTGGCCCCCTGCTTGGGTACCTCAACTACTGCCTTTGCTACCGCAACCTCAGGAGAAACTTCCTCGAAGTGTTGAAAGGGTGTTTCAATGAATTCGCCGTCCACTTCCACACACCGAAAAGAATTCAAATGACTGATCATGTACTCCTCCTCACCGTGTACAATTATGATTTTTCCCTTAACAGGGTATTTCAGCATCTGATGTAGAGAGGAAGTGACTGCCCCAACATTATGAATCCATGGCCTTCCTAGCAAGCAAGAGTATGATGGGCGGATGTCCATCACATAGAAAGTTGAGTGGAACACTTCAGTGCCTACCTTGATGGGAATGTCGACCTCCCCATGCACCATCCTCTTAGACCAGTCAAATGCCCTTACAATGATATTACTTGGTTTCAGCTCTAAGCCTTCACAGTCCAACCGGTCCAGAGCTTTCTTAGGTAGCACATTCAGAAAAGAACTAGTGTCGACCAAGACATGGGCGAGAGTGGTTCCTCGACATTCAACTGACACATGCAATGCTTCATTGTGCTTTCTTCCTTTCGGAGTCAGGTCAGCATCAGAGAAACCTAGGCCGTTGTCGGCGGTAAGGCTGGCTACACAATCTTGGAATTGATCGGCTGATGTTTCTTGGGGCACATGGGCTGTCTTCAAAAACCTTATCAAGGCTTTGGCCTGGGCCTCCGAATAAAGCAGCAATGCTAACATGGAAATCTTCGAGGGGGTTTGCCCCAGTTGTTCTACAATGTCATAATCACTCTTCTTTATTATTTTCAGAATCTCCTCCATTTCTTTCTTAGAGGTTTCAGGGATGACCAACGGCTGAGCCCTCGTCCTGACGAGCTCTTCTTGGATCCCTTTCCCCTTATCAGCAGAAGTAGGAGGGACAACCACAAGAATAACAGCTTCTTCAATCAACGGAGTTCTTGCAGATAGATTTATCGGTGCATGAGTAACTTTGGCAGCAGCTGAGGGTCCAAAGACTGCCTTTGGAGGGGCAATCTCTGGAGAGAAAATTCTCCCACTTCGGGTAATCTTTCTTGTACCGGCAATGTTTCCAATGTCGGCAATTTATTCGTTAGAGCTCTCTTCAGTTATCTCAATTTGTTTAACACCGTGGTAGTAGATTTCTCCACCATAATTCCACGGTATCGATTTGTCAGATTTGTAGGGGACAGGCCCAGGCATGGTTATTTTCAAGGGTACAATCTTCAGAGCGGATGTAATCTTAACAGGCCTTTTGGGGACCTTGGAAAGATTGGCGGAAATGGTGATTATTGAAACTTCATTGATAGGAGTTGGAGTAACAGGAATCTTTTCGAAAATAATTTGTTGGTTGTCCATCAGGCGTTGTATGCCTATCTTCAGCAATGGACAGTTGATCGGTAGGGAGGAACAAAGGTAGTAGTCTTCTTTACAACCTGGGAAAATCCCAGCCTTTAACAGATTCAACTTGATTGTCAGTAGTGGGGTTATCAGATCATCAACAACAAAAACATACAGATCTTCTTCAACAGCATGAACATGATGGCCATGCTTCGGCATTGGAGCGGATATTACGTTCGGGTTCTCGGGGGCGTCGAACTCAACCTCTTTTGCGTCTATCAAGTCTTGAATTTTATTCTTTAGCACCCAACAATTGTTGGTGTTATGTCCGGCGCTGTCAGAATGATAGGCACATTTAGCATTGGCATGATAGTATGAAGATGTGGTGTTAGGGTTTTTCGGCGCCTCCTTTAAACCAATCAGATTCAACTTCAACAAATGGGGAAGAACTTATGCAGGCGTCATGTTGATGCGGGTGAACTGCCGTTGTGGCCGTTCTACCCGTTGCTGATTAGGTCTAGGCTGATTGTTACGAGGCTGATCATTTGATGAATTTTGAATCATCACGACCCCTACAGTCGGCCGACGCTCAGTTCTCCCCAATCCTTTTTGAGAGTACACAACAGCTGCTTCCTTCTTGGATGGGAATGGCTTTTTAACCGCTGTAGATGCAGAGGCATCCCTTTGAATCTTCCCACTCTTAATACCAGCTTCCACTCGTTCGCCAGTCAGAATCAATTCGGTAAACCCCGCATAAGAGCTCCCGATCAAATGGTTGAAGAAAGGGCCAGATAGGGTCCCCAAGAACATATCAACTAGCTCCCTATCTGAAAGTGATGGTTGCACCCTTCCGGCAAAGTCGCGCTATTTCTGGGCGTATTCTTTGAACCCCTTATTTGAGGCCATTCCCATACTTTGTAGCTGAGTACAGGTTGGCGCCAAGTCGGCGTTATATTGATACTGGCAGTAGAAGGAAGCTGCCAAGTCCTCCCAACTATGCACCTCTGACCTCTCAAGCTGGTAAAACCAGTCTAGCTGTGTACCGAACAGGCTGTCCTGAAAGAAGTGTACCCAAAGATTTTTGTCGGATGAATGAGGTTGAATTTTTCTGACATACGACCTTAGGTGCATCTTCGGGCAAGACAGACCGTCGTATTTTGCAAAAGTTGGCACCTTAAACTTTGGAGGGATCACAATCCCAACAATCAATCCCAATTCTTCAAAATCTAACCCAGGAACCCTCTGCAACTCCATGGCTGCCAGTCTATCCTCCAGGTTTTTGTATTTGTCATCCACTGGCGGGTATTGCTGCTTTGAGTAGTCTTCATCTTCCTCAACTTCCTCCTCTTCAGCCTCGGATTCAGAAGGTAATGCAGCCCCTTTTCCTTTACCGGTCCCCTCATCAGATGTGGAGGGGAATTCAAGAACTCTCCTAGCTTCATTCTCAAATCTTCTTCCCACTGTAGCTACCCCAACTCTTTTCTTCTTCTTTTTTCCTTTTTCTTGCTCTTTATTCCCTAGAAGTTCTTTAAGATCCTCCTGACCCTTTGCCAAGGTCATAAGGAGCTGTTAAAACTGCGAGTTTTGTGCATGCAGATCTTTGACCGTCTGCTCAATATCCATCTTACTGAAATAAACAGCAGAAAGATAAAGAAACCTGGTGTGAAGACCTGTTTATGCATATGATGAATGATATGTTTATTCATGCAATGCATTCAAGGATTTAGAAATTCAAAGTTGTTGCAAACAAAAAGAACACACGTCATATTAATAAGAAGAAATTTTGTCAGTACATAAATGCCCCATGGGCCAAATATTACAAAAACTTCTTAAGGTAAAAAGACGTTGCACATCCTCTTTGGTGCGATGTAAGTGTTGAGGGTCTCCTCCTTGTGAAGTCGGCGGGTAAGCTCCAAAACCTTCTTCTCACTGGCGTAGAAGCTGGCCTCAAAAGTATCCCTTTCTTCCTTGAGTTGGATCCAACTCTTCTGCATTTCCTCCCACGATGTTGGCATGTCAGGATGTAGGATGGTGTATGGAACCTCTCCTTCCTTAACAGGCTCTTTGATCAAAGGGAGAATATGAGGGTAAGGCATCATAGGACTCTGGGCTCGGGTTCGTACCCACTTGAGGTAAGGCTCAAGAGGGATGGAGTTCTTGTGCCCCAGTGTCTTGCTATCTACCTTGTTAGGCATCCTCCAAGCTCTGATGAATCTTTGGCGAAGTCCTTGCGCATCATTGTCGAAGTCAAAAACTAGGTCAGGAATCTGCATGTCATGAGGGCCATCCCTCCGTGCATATCCAAATTGTCTTAAAGCTAGATAAGGGTTGTAGGTAATGCCTCCCCTAATGCCAAGTAATGGAACATTAGGGAACTCACCACAGCGATCGATGATGATGACATTTTCTCTGGACCGAGAACACCAATGTACATCAGAATGTGTGAGGGTCATCAATCGTTGTGACCACCTTGAACCTTGTTCATTTTTCAAAATAGATTGTGGAAGGTGAGAAATAAACCACCTTGCAAGGAGAGGAGTACAGCACATGAGAACACCTCTCTTCCTCATTGTTCGTGTGTAAAATGAGTGGAGGATGTCCCCAAGCAATGTAGGTATGGGATTCCTGGACATGAAGATCTTAACAGCATTCACATCTATAAGTTGGTCGAGATTTGGGAACAAGACCAACCCATAAATAAGGAGTGCCACAATCTCTTCAAAGGCTTGCAGATCCAGGGAATTCTAACACTCTTGTGCCTTCTCAAACAAGAATTTTGCCAAGAAGCCTTTGACGCCACTTCTAGTTTCCCAATGCCCCTTGATGTCAGATGATTGCAAGTGTAGTGCTTGAGCAATATCTTCAGGTTTTGGTTCTTTTTCCGTACCGTTGTAAGGTAGTTGATTAAGAATAGGAATTCTCAGGAGTTGAGAAAATTCCTCCAAAGTAGGCACCAACTGGTAGTCGGGGAATGTGAAACAGTGGTGAAGAGGGTCAAAGAACTGGAACAGTACTTTCACCATGTCTTCTTCAATGTTGGTGTTGACTAGGCTGAGCAGTCTACCATGTCTTTCACTGAAGAGAGAGCTTTCTGGAATTCTGGATGTAAGCTCCTTGAGTTGAGGAGGGATTCTCACATGGTTGACTTGAATAGTTTTCCTGCGAAGAATTTCCATGACCTACAAAACAGGAACAAAGATGAAGATCCAAACCCTTGAAATGGTTAGTGGATGCATATGATGCTTTATGATGTTCATGATGTATGCACAAACACATGTACAAGCAATTCACACAAAAACCCTAGTTTCAGGCTTGCATGAGGTTTCATAGGTGAGTACCCTCTTGAGTGAAGTTAGCTTAAAAACCTGTCCTATAAATAGTAACCGGGTTCTAAGGAGCTCAACATCATTGGATTGTTTTCCATGTTCATTGTTTTGGTTTAGCGACTTAACTAGCGACCAAAATATTCCAAGAAAACAACCCTCAATGAGTGTAGTATCGAGTATCTACCAACTTCGGACTGCACCAAAGCCGGTCATCTCACTACCCCTAATAAAAGGCCAAGATAGTCAAGTAAGGTTCTAGGTCATTAGTGCTTAGTGACATCACTCAGCGGCCCCGTACTCTCCTTGATTGAACTCAAGGGTTACCGATACTCACAAATATGTCGCACTAACATAGCTATTGCTTCAACCGTGTCGGTATACCCCGCACAATTTCCACAATGTATTGCTATCTATGAATGTTTCCCCAAATCCGGGTGTAGGATTTCAAGCCCAAACAAGAGAACCAAAATGTAAAGCAATCAAAGCAAACAATTTAGTCATGCAAAAGGGTGATCTAAGCCCTAAGGTTACTCCACTTTAGAATTCTCCCCAGCAGAGTCGCCAGTTCTGTGATACGGTGGGAGAACTGACTTGAAGTTTTGCGTTTGTTTTTGCAAATGTTTCGGTTGAGCAAGAGTCGCCACCGACTTTTTATTTTATCCTAAGGAAAGGTTAAAAAGCACAGAAAAAACCTTTGAGATGTTTTCTTGGGTTCGGGGAGTAGATTATATAAAGGGAAGGTATTAGCACCCTTTCTATCCATGGTTATCCATGGGCTCTTAGTTACTTGCTTAGATCACTTGCCTTTGCTTTTCAATTGTTTGAAATGGTGCTTTGTGTGTGTGGTTTTGAAAATGTTTTAAAAAGATGCCTTGTCTAGGAAACCATTGTAATAATTCTTGTTTGAATGTTTTACAAGGGTGTTTGTCTTTTTGAAAAGTTTTTCAATGTTTTGAAAGTTGTTTGGAAATTGTGTTTGTGAAGTGTGTTTTGAAAAATGGCAAGGATTGTTTTGCAAGATTGGTCAAGTAACCAAGAGCTATCTATCCTAAATATCTCAAAGATCTTTCTCATGTTTTAACCCTTTTAACAGTGTTGTTTCACCATTGTATTTGGTGAACAACCTTGTGTTAGGATGTTAACGGGACGGGCGCGGGTCATCGTTTAGACCATGAATGCAATAGTGTCAAGTGTCTTTGGCAATTTTCTTGAGGGACTATGATCATTTTGTTTAGGCAACAAGATAGCGTCATATAGGGACTATGATCATTTTGATTGTTTTTGTTTTGTTTTGTTTTGCCAAAGTACTTGACATGCAAACATGGCCCATTTTTGAAGGCAACAAGTGGAGTAACCCTAAGGGTGCAAGTGTGCATTGTGTTTGTTTTTTCATGCATGTTTATCTTGGATTTAGGTCAAACTACTTGTTAATTTGATTTGCATACAAACCCTAAGTCTATCATGGCATAATTTGGAAACATTTAAATGTGCGAGAATTTAAAGTCCTAAATTATTACAACAAGATTATGGGGATGGGGATACAAGTTTGCATTTGGGGATATTTGACAAGAAATTAATCTAAGTTATTACAACCATATCGAATGTATACAAATATTTAATTGTATAATATTTAAATAAATACAATGAATATGCAAAATGTATTATGCACAAAATGATTTTTTTATGTATGTGAAAGTATTTTTCAATGTGAAATATAAACAAAAAATAAAAAGGTCAAATTTTGAATATTTTTGTCATTTAGGGCAAAACCCTAATTTTTTAAGTAAATAATATTTATTTATTAATTATATACAATATATATTAAAAAATAAAATAATAAAAAGTATATTGTAAAAAAAATGTTTTTAGTGTCATGTATTAATAAAAATAAAAATGTATTATTTTTATATTTTTATCCTAAGTATTCTAATAAATATAATATACAAGTATTTATATATATATATTTACTAAACCTATTAAATATAAAAAGATAAAATTAATTATTTATGTACATGGAAAAAATGTATATTTAAGAAAATATTTTCAAGATGTAAATAAAAATAATAACTGAAAATAAATATAATTTTTGTATTTTTTTTAGGGTTTTAGTAAAAAGTATATATATATATTTATTTACATACATATGTTAAATAAAACAAATAAATGCCAAATAAATGCAAAAAAATGTGAAAAAATATTTTTAGGATTTTTTATATTTGAACAAAAAATAATAAGTCGGAAACAAAAAGAAAAATGCAAAAATGGCAAGTATTTCACATAATGGGCCATGGGGTGCAAATGGAAAAAAGGGGTGTGAATAGCAGAACAAACTCAGGCCCAACCCAAGCCAACCTTCTTCAACCTCCAGCTTCTGTTTCAAAAACGCGCGCCTTCTTTTTCATCATACTAACTTCTGATTCTTTGACTTTTAGCAAAAACTCATAACACCAATAATGTAGAGCATCAAATCACGATTCCAAATATGTAAAAAACTTAACTTAACTCTAAGAAACCAGGGAGAATTTCTTCACCCCCAATTTATGACCTAATTTATCTTCAATGTTCATGGACAAAATTCTCACAGCATGCTTAATATAAATGAAAAGTAATCATAGGTATGGCTTCAGGGCTATGAGTAGAGCATGTTTCATTCACAAACCTAAGCCTAACTCTTCCTAGATTGAGAGATAGAAGTCCATGGTTTTACCTGTTTCAGCTTGACTCGAACAGAGCAATGTAGGCATCTTCAATGGAGTTTGAGCTTTGGTTGAGCTTGCCTGAAGTCCAAGGATGCTCCCCAAATGCCTAGCTTGCTTTGAAACTGCCTGTATCGTGCTGTAGAAGTTCACCTGCACAGCTTGAAAGTGAAAATGGCAAAAGTGGTTAGGGATGTTACAGCTTGGGTTTAAGGCTTGGGATAGTTCCAATGGATGATATGAAATGTATTTGAACTGGTTTTAGCCAAAGTGCACGAGTGGAATGGATTGTGGAAGTCAAGTTGCAGAACTTGCTCTGTTTCTGCAGCAAGAGGGTGTTTTTGTGTTTTGGGAGGTACGAGAGATGGTTGAATCGTGCCTTAGGTCAGTTTTGATGTGTGTAAGACGTTCACAAAGTTTGTTCTGGCTTATGCTAGCAGGAAGTGAGAGTTGTGTATGTATTGCAAACTTGTTTGTTTTTGAAGTAAGAAGGTTCAAGTTGCAATGCAGGCCTGTGTACCCTCTCTATCTATGCTGCACAATTTGCTCTTGATCAGTGGGATATGTGGATTTGATTTGGCTCCAAGATCTGGCCCCATGCCTCCAAGATTTGGAACTTGACATAAAGTGTAACTTTATCAAAATGGCATGTTTGCTTTTTCTAATTAAGGATTGATTTTATGTGCAATGCCAAAAGGGAAGAAATAATGCATTAATACAATGTTTAGGCATTTAATTATGGAGTGCAAACTTGGTTTAGAGTACTGCAAGCAAGTACCAAGCATGCTGATTTGAAAATGAAACTTGTATGAACATGTATTTGGTTATGAACAAAAGTGAATTTTGCCCAAATTTGCAAATTCGATTCTCTGTAACCACAAAGGTGTTTGAGAAGTTCTTGGACAATTTGGAAAGCTTGGAATGTGTACTAAAATCCATCTTTGTAATGCAAATTGAAAATCCAAGTGGAAGCATGTGAAAAATGGCCAAGAAGTTGGACAAAAATCCTGCCTAGAATAGGTCAAAATTTCTCTAAGTTAAAAATGTTTTGCATCCTTGTTCCAAAAATCATAACTTGAGCTACAAGCTTCCTTTGAGAAAACTTTGTGAATCAAAGTTGTAGATTTTGCAATGGACTACAACTTTCATGTTTCAAGTTTTATTTGAATCCATTTGCATCTTGGTGAAAAAATGGGACAAAGTTAGGAAAAAATAAGAAAGTTTCATAACTTAGAAAAATTCTAAGTTATAAAATTTTCTCATTTTAAACCCTAATTTGCAATTTTGGATTTCTTGATGAACAAGTTTCATAATTTGACATGTCTTGATGAAAAATGAATCTTGGCACTTGATTTTGACCAAAAAGTCAAAGTTTGACTTTTCAGTATACAGTCAAATTTTGATCAGTTGACTGAAAAATTCATCTGTCAACCCTATGCATTTGAGATCTTTTGAACTTGTTGAATGGGTCAAGACAATGTCATTGAGTTCTTGAGTCCATATGTGAGCATGGTTTGCCATTGGTTAGGTCAAACAATCAAAAATTACCTTTGTGCAGTCAAAACCCTAAAAAATGACCATTTTGCCCTTTTGGTGATCTGATCAAATTTCTTGTGGAATTGTGATCCAAACTTAACCAAATGGTTCATGTGAGTTCATAATGTTGATGTGGGTCAAATTGCATGAGGTTTGACTTTCAATTGGCCATAGTTGACTTTTTCCCCAATACAGCTGATTTTAGGTCAACTGTCCAATTGACTGGGCAAAAATTGGAATCAAGGCTTGAAACATGGTATGGATAAACTTGTGAGTCCAGCATGAGGCATGAAAGTCACTTTGGGCATTTTAGGTCAAAACATCCCTGTGCAAACTCAAACCTTAATTTGGGTCAACAATGCAAGGAGGGGCCTTGAGCAGAGCAAACCCTAACTTGATCTTGAGCTCCAAGAGTCTTGTGGTGAGAAAATGTTGATGAAATGAGAGGGAAAATTTTGGGGTACAACAGGTGGTTATGCGTTTCATCAAAAACAATCTTATATGCTGGTATGGTGTGCCGAGTAGAATCATCACTGACAATGGCTCGAATTTGAACAACAAGATGAAGACTGAATTGTGCGAAGAATTCAAGATTGTCTGTGATCGGTGGGAATGAGAACTGGCTGTTTTGGAATGCTGGTTCGCGTTTGCGTTTGTTTTCATAAAATTTCGCGTTAAGCAAGAGTCGCCACCGTCTTTTATTTTATCCAACAAGGAAAGGACAAAAGCATAGAAAAATTCCTTTTCGAGATATTTCTCGGGTTTAGGAGGTAGATTATAGAAAGGGAAGGTGTTAGCACCCTTTCTATCCGTGGTTATCCACTGGCTCTTAGGTACTTGCTCACTGTTTTCAAAAGTTTTCTTTTCTTTATGTTTGTGAGTTTGAAAAGAGTTTTGTTTTTGAAGAGAGTGTAAGTGCGAAAAGTTTTGTTTTGTTTCTAAAAGGAGCAAGTACTTAAGAACCTCTACCTACTCAAAAAGGAATTAAACTGTGCAAATATCCTTTAGACAGTGCTATCCCACTATTGAGGAGTAGGTAGCACCGTCGTTGGAGTTTTCGGGTCAATTCAATTAAGGGACGCGTGGTCACTAAAGCAATGTTAGGACGCCTTAGCGGTAACCCTAATGTCTTAGATCATTCTTCCGAGGAAACCGTTTCGAGGCAACTTATGATCTTTGGACAAAAGGGCGACCTCTAAAACATCTTATACTCAATGACCACGTTCGAGGCAACCAAGTGAGGTGTACCCTAAGAGTGGCATGTGCAAGTGTGTCAATTTTCAGTTATATTATCTTTGCATGTCATGGTGAGCTACTGTTGATTTTAAGTTCTTGTCATGCAATCCTAGTTAGCATACATCTAAACAGTTAATATATGTACAGGAATTTAAAGTGCGGGAATTGTAAATCCTACGCTATTATAAGGCTTCGGGGAGGGGGATTATTTACATGTCCAAAATTGGGGGAATAAAGCAGTAAAGTGTAAAAGTCTTAGTTAAGCTATTACAAACCAGTAGGTAGTTACAATAAAATAAACGCGCGCGAATCTGAAAATAACCTCTAAAAATCCTAAGAATAAAATCTTTTTGTTGTTTTATTTTATTTTGGGAAAATGATCTAAATCTACTTAATTTTAGTTTTGAAAAAATGTTAAGATAATTAAATGATTAATTAACAAAGTTAATTTAATAGAAAAAACTAGCCTAATGTTTTTGTGGTTTTTCTTTTTAATTGATTTTATGTTGATTAAAAAAAAGAAATAAAATAGTCAAAACAAAGATGAAATCGAAGGAACAGGCAGTAAATAAAAAAAATGTATAATTTTGGAGGCCTGGATCGAAAGAGGCGTGGGTTGTCTTTCGATCCAGTGAAGAGGCTTGATCGAAGGTGCACGAGGGGTTGCACTTTGGGGGTGTTCGATCTGGATATGTCATCCTTCGATTTGGGAACTCTGGATCCAGTTCGAAGCTAAGCTGCTAAGCTTCGAAGCTCTGGACAAGATTCTGAGAAGATATTTCCTGCAAAATGAGACAAACGTTAAAGATCCAGTGGGGACTTTACCCCCCCTGATTCGAATCTCCTCCTAATTCGGATCCTCCCTCAACTGGAATCTGCTGAATCTGGGTCTGGGTTTGTTTTATCCTGAGATTTGAAGGAGAAACTCAGATCGTGCCCAAGCAATGACACGATCTTATCTTTGCGCTGTAGCTTACATGCAATATAATCAGTAATAGCAAGAATACATATGCAATGTGTATTTAGATGTCATGAAGGTGCCATTTTGGTTTTGCAAACCCTTACCAATTGAAGATGTATGATCAGTGGCTCTGGGTGTGGAGATGTTTGCAGAATGGCTGCTTTGGCTTGGATTACTTCTGAAAATGTTGACAACCTTTGGTGGGTTTGTGGGCAGCATATCTCCAAATCCTCCGTTTTTCTGTTTTTTGTTCTGTTTTGTTTTGTGTCACTGGCCTCGTATTTATAGGAGTGTGAGGGTGCATGAAAATGGAAAGGGACAACCATTTAACCAGGCCTTTAAAGCCATGAGACAAGAATCAAACATATTAAAAGATTTCCTTTTTTGAAATATTCATGTCTCTTTGGAATCTTGAATGAACCTGGACACTTTTGATTTTCGAATGCATTCAGGCCCTACTCTTCGATTGGTCCTGATTTGAAAAGAATCACTCTGGTCGAATCAGCTCTTGTAGAGTTAGGAACAGAAAAGGCAAGAATCTGGCCTTTAACTCAGGAATTGAATCCACAATCAATTGAATTCTTGCCATATTTGCAAGGAAAACATGCCATTTTCTCATGTTCAGTGTACCTGGACATGTTTTTTTGAGTGCCCTCTTGATGGCCTCTTTCGAATGGCCTGGAAGGAGTTCTTCAAATGGCCCTTGTCCAAACATCAATCGAAGGGTATTTATTGAAATATCAATCGAAGAGTCCTTTGCTACGCCAATCGAAAGATCTTGTTCAGATACCAATCGAAGGGTACTAATTAAAATTCCAATCGAAAGGCTTTGTTAACAGGCCAATCGAAAGGTGTTGTTCATGCTAATCGAAGGACATGGTTAACATGCATGTCGAAGCTGCCTTGACACAATGCTAAATCGAAGGATCCCTTGGCATGCCAATTGAAAGGCTTGGCCCAGGGTGCCAAATGAAAAGGTCTTTCAGAATTCCAATCGAAGGCCTTGACACAATGCCAATCGAAGTGCTTGTCCATAATGCCAATCGGAGTGCTTGTCCATAATGCCAATCGAAGCATTTTTGGAATGTCAATCGAAGTGCTTGTCCATAATGCCAATCGAAGGAAATTATCCATGCCAATCGAAAGGCTCCTTCAAAATACCAATCGAAGGGTCTTTCAGAATGCCAATCGAAAGGTACTTAAAGCACCACTCCAAAATTTTCTTTTTCCTTAGGCAAGGGTTTGTGATCAACCATGCAGGGGGAAGACTTTGGAAAACATGAGAGGGAAAATTTTGGGGTACAACAGTTTCCCCTGTTCAATCTTCTTAAACCTGAGGATGTAGATTGGCTTGCGTGCCTTTCATGATCCGAAGGTGGAAGATGATTGAACACTAGAGTGCCCAGAAATTTGCACTCGCATGGTGTAGTATCAGCATTGTGAAGTCGGGAATGGGCTTACAGATGCCATTTGGAGATTGATGGTAGGTGGTTTTATCTTTGTTGACGGGTTGTCTCTTCTGACGAGGTGTCTCCTTTGACGAGTTGTCTCCATTGACAGGTTGTCTCCATTGACGGGTTGTCTCTATTGACAGGTTGTCTCTATTGACAGGTTGTCTCCATTGACGGGTTGTCTCCATTGACAGGTTGTCTCTATTGACAGGTTGTCTCTATTGACGGGTTGTCTCTATTGATAGGTTGTCTCTATTGACGGGTTTGGCCACAGAAAAATCTTTAGGAATCGATTTAACTTATTTTGTCTCCATTGACTGGCTTTGCCTCAGAAAAATCTTTAGGAATCGATTTAACTGATTTTGTCTCCATTGACTGGCTTTGCTTCAGAAAAATCTTTAGGAATCGATTTAACTGATTTTGTCTCCATTGACTGGCTTCACCTCAGAAAAATCTTTAGGAATCGATTTAACTGATTTTGTCTCCATTGACTGGCTTCGCCTCAGAAAAATCTTTAGGAATCGATTTAACTGATTTTGTCTCCATTGACTGGCTTCGCCTCATAAAAATCTTTAGGAATCGATTTAACTGATTTTGTCTCCATTGACTGGCTTCGCCTCAGAAAAATCTTTAGGAATCGATTTAACTAATTTTGTCTCCATTGACTGGCTTCACCTCTGAAAAATCTTTAGGAATCAATTTAACTGATTTTGTCTCCATTGACTGGCTTCGCCTTAGAAAAATCTTTAGGAATCGATTTAACTGATTTTGTCTCCATTGACTGGCTTCGCCTTATAAAAATCTTTAGGAATCGATTTAACTGATTTTGTCTCCATTGACTGGCTTCGCCTCAGAAAATTTTTTAGGAATCGATTTAACTGATTTTGTCTCCATTGACTGGCTTCGCCTCAGAAAAATATTTAGGAATCGATTTAACTGATTTTGTCTCCATTGACTGGCTTTGCCTCAGAAAAATCTTTAGGAATCGATTTAACTGATTTTGTCTCCATTGACTAGCTTTGCCTCAGAAAAATCTTTAGGAATCAATTTAACTGATTTTGTCTCCATAGACTAGCTTTGCCTCAGAAAAATCTTTAGGAATTGATTTAACTGATTTTGTCTCCATTGACTGGCTTCACCTCAGAAAAATCTTTAGGAATCGATTTAACTGATTTTGTCTCCATTGACTGGCTTCGCCTCAGAAAAATCTTTAGGAATCGATTTAACTGAATTTGTCTCCATTGACTGGCTTCGCCTCAGAAAAATCTTTAGGAATCGATTTAACTGATTTTGTCTCCATTGACTGGCTTCGCCTCAGAAAAATCTTTAGGAATCGATTTAACTGATTTTGTCTCCATTGACTGGCTTCACCTCAGAAAAATCTTTAGGAATAGATTTAACTGATTTAGTCTCCATTGACTGGCTTCGCCTCAGAAAAATCTTTAGGAATCGATTTAACTGATTTTGTCTCCATTGACTGGCTTCGCCTCAGAAAAATCTTTAGGAATTGATTTAACTGATTTTGTCTCCATTGACTGGCTTCGCCTCAGAAAAATCTTTAGGAATCGATTTAACTGATTTTGTCTCCATTGACTGGCTTCGCCTCAAAAAAATCTTTAGGAATCGATTTAACTGATTTTGTCTCCATTGACATAATTGGGAATTTAACTGCATCTTTCCTAAAAGGTAAAGGTCAGTCATATGCAATGCATGATATGGATCAAGCAATGATGTTCTCAACATAAATGAGATTGTATGGTATGATGTGTATATGCATATATCATGATGTATGGAAATGTGATGTTTTAGTTGGGGAAAATAAATCCCGAACGACTGCTGGAGAGTAGGGTCGAAATCTTTGTTTCCACTGGGGATGATGAACGAAGATGATTGCAAGAATAAACCTGCAGGAGAGGATGACTCCGTTGGGGAATAAACTGGTGAAGAGATTACTCTGCGGGGAATTACTCTGTGGGGAAGAGATACTTTGCTGAGATTTTAATGATAAACTCTGCTGGGGATTCCGTTGATAAGCTCTGTTGGGGATTTTGATGAACTCCGCTGGGGATAGAAAGAACTTCGCTGGGGATGATCTTTCAATTGCAACTTGATGAGGATAACCCGGTTAGACTCTTGTGAGGATAACCTCTGAATTTGGCTGGGGAGACTTATTTGTGCTTCGTAGGGGATAAGCTTCCAGAATCTTCTGGGGAAGATGATTCAACTCCATTGGGGAAACTTTTTTAGACTGCGCTGGGGAAATGGCTCCACTGGGGGTGTCTTGCATTCTGTCGGGGAACATTCTTATATTTCGTTGAGGAATATTAAGACTGTCAGGGATACTCTTATGCTTGCTGGGAATATCCTTATACTCCGCTGGGGAATATTAAGACCTTCTGGGGATACCCAACCTTTTTAGGGCTAATGGTAGACCAACTCTGCTTGGGGAGAGTATTGCTGATTCGTTCATAGTTGCAAGTCTCAGCTGAGAGATCTATCATTATTGTCTTACTCTGCGGGGAGTGAAAGTATCTTAGCCATATTCTTCAGCTGAATATATACCTTGGTACCTGGTGGACAGAGCAACTATACCGCTTGGACACTTCTTATTTGCCCCTGTTTTTTGCGGGATAAGGTGCCTGCGGAGGCCTTGTGGATCGAGTATTATTCCAACCTATGAGGTGCTTGGTAATTGCCGATTGAAATGACAAATCTTCTTCTGGTAGGCAAATGATGAGATGACGGGACATAGTCGTACGCTTTAATCCTTAACTTTTGCCTGGACTGTCTTTTCAGATTTTCAGTCCACCGGGATACCCTTTCTTGCCCAAGCCGCCTTTTCAGGTTTTCGACTTGCCGGGTGTACAGATTTTTTTCATTTTCATCCCTTATTTTTGCCCGAACCCTTTTGGTTTGCCGGGAAGCCCTTATTTCTGCCTAGGCCAGTCAACCTAGCGTGTCTTTGATTATGCGTAGTACTTTTTGACTATGTCCACGCTCTCAGGATGTAGGGAGGTGTCACTGTCGGTAGTGTTGTGTTTCCATACTACCAGAAGATCTTCGTTTGATCATGTAAGATTCGTTTTTGGAATTCATGTCCAATGCCCCAATTGATTCAGACGCAGATCTGCCCCTGGCTATTTGGCATTTTGAGAGATTCCTTGAATCTTGACTTGACTGCCCCATATGATGGACAATGATCATGTCGTGCCCCTTGATTGGAAGTGTTTTTCCACTTGAGGTGATCCTTTTTATTGAGAAGGTTTTTGTTCACTAGATATTCGTCGTGCGAATTTCTCTGCTGTTGAACAAATAGTCATATGCAAACAATATTATTTTAAGAATGCAAAGCTTATGTCTGCTTTGAAATTTTTGAAAATGCCTTTTTCCAGTAAAACAAGCGAATTTTTTTGTAAAATGTGATGTCAACTCAGGATTTACAGCAAGCCCTACAGGGGTCAGGATACCTTTGTAACAGTATGCTTTCGAACTAACCATGCTTCAGCTAGGACTTTTAAGGGTTATAACGTGGCCTGGTTCACGGTTTAAGAAACAAAGGATAAAGGCTCAAAATTTATTTGTACCCACCCGCTCTTCGTGATGTTCTTCGATCCTAAACTCATCTAATCATGCATTAGACCTTGTTTGAGTCTTTGCTTTGATATACCAGTGATAGTTCGGATACTGACAATTTATTTTGAACAGGCAGTCATTTTTGTTGAGAGTTTTTAGGACCTCTTTTTGATTTTATTATCCCTGTTTTTTCCCTGAACTGTTTCTTTTTGTATTTACAGTCAGCGGGATGCTCCAGTTTTTTAAGTCTCCTTCATAGGTTTTGACTTAATGGGCTTTTACTTCTAAGAGATAATGACTGCTTGTCCTTACGATTATTCGGAACCATCACTGTCTCTTGTTTTAGAAGGACTTCTTTGATGCCATTCATTGTGCACCTGGATCAACTGAGAAAACTACCCTGCCCCAGGTTATAATTAAGGGTTTTAATTTGTGAAAAGAAAAAACTCCAACTTCTTTGGCTCAAAGGGGTTGACGAGGGATTATCTTCCTTATAACTCTACTGTTTAGGATTTGAAACAATGCCTGTACATCGTCAGCGGGGTCTGTTCAAAAGCATACTGTATGAGATTATGGCATTGTTTCGTCATCCTCCCGCAAAAGGCTTAGAATTTTTTAATCGAGAGTTGATCATCACAAAAAATAAAAGCAATTTGAATATAGTGAATATGAATGGATTGATTCAAAACAGACATATGCAATGCATTGATAAAGTAACAAAGTTTGACATGAATAAATGTTTGAACAATCAAAAGAAAATTACAAATTGAAAATTCTAATGAACAAAAAAGTCTTCTCGTCTCAGGACTTGTCACTTCAAATGGTGAACCTTGGAGGGATGGTAGAAGAACTCAGCCTGACCATCTTGTGTGAATTCCAATGCTCCTTCATCAATCAGGTTTTGAATTTTGTACTTCAACTTCCAACAATCGTCAGTATCATGCGCCAGACTGTTAGAATGGTATGCACACCTTACATCGGGATTTTAGTTGGGTGAAGAAATCTTAGGATTCAGATGAGGTCCTACCAACGTCACCAGATTTAATCTCAACAGGTGTTGCAAAGCTTGGGACAGCGGCATGTTGAGCTTGGTAAATGGCCTCTGATTAACCCGTTGTTTATGGCAAGGTTGTTGTTGGACCCGTGAGGTAGTAGCAACTTGGAGAGGTCCATTCTTCACCATACCAAACTCCTGTCTTCTTGGAGGCTGATTAATGATTTGATCCCCAGCCTTGACCGTTTGCTTCATACTGTTGTATCCGTCTTGATGAAGCTGGTTGATCAGGGTTCTCAACTCTTCTTGTTCCCGAGCTAAGCCTTGGATAAGAGCCATGTGCCCCTGCACCTGGGTTCTCATTGCATCTACCTCAGCTTGCAGATGTTTCATTTGTTCGTCCTTATTGTCTTCAGGACTTTTCTTGACCAAGTCCCCAACGAGGAGTGTTTTCAACTCTTCCTGTCCCTTGGATAGGTTTAGGAAGATTTCCCTGAACTGAGTCTCTCGAGTTTGAAGATCTTGATTGTCTGGTTGGAAAGCCATTGCTGAAATACACAGCGAGAACATGAGAGACCTGTACTGGATGACCTGTTATGCAATGATATGTATGATATATGTGTGTAATGTTTTCAAGGATCTCGCGGGGTAAACAAGAAATTTGTTAGAATTTGAATCTGGTAGCTTGATTGAAGGAACTTCATGTTGCTGAGAGTCCTTCTTCAAGATTCAAGCTCACCATATCGAGTGGGTCATAGCCCCTGACTCAAGTTATCGTGTTTTGATTTCTAAACAACCTTGGCTAGAGGAAAATAAATCCCCTTTGCCCCTTGCTGGACATCTGATTTACCATAACCTGCATCACAAGCCCTTGAGATCCTTGAAATGGTTAAGGAAATGTTAAGGCATGATGTTATGATGTGTATGCTATGCGTTTAAGTAAAAGTGTGAGGTGATGTAAGTAAGCCCTGCAATAAATCCAAAATATTGGATAAGGACTATAAACAAAACCTGCAAGGAAACCACGTTGTCAGATAACAAGAATGTGCAAGTAGTTCAAGTTTGAAGGCACACAAGTCACACATATAGCCTTAAGTTTAGGCTGGCATGGAGTTTAGGCATTACCCTCTTTTAGTTCAGTTGGTTAAAACCTGTCCTAAAAAATAGTAACCGGGTTCTAAGGAGCTCAATATCATTGGATTGTTTTCTATGTTCATTGTTTTGGTTTAGCCACTTAACTAGCGACCAAAATATTCCAAGAAAACAATCCTCAATGAGTGTAGTATCGAGTATCTACCAACTTCGGACTGCACCAAAGTCGGTCATCTCACTACCCCTAAAAAAGGCCAAGATGGTCAAGTAAGGTTCTAGTTCATTAGTCCTTAGTGACATCACTCAGCGGCCCCATATTCTCTTTGATTGACTCAAAGGCTACCGGTACTCACAAATATGTCGCACTAATATAGCTATTGCTTCAACCGTGTCGGTATACCCCGCACAATTTCCACAACGTATTGCTATCTATAAATGTTTCCCAAATCTGGGTGGAGGATTTCAAACCCAAACAATAGAACCAAAATTAAAGCATACAAAGCAATACAATTGAAAACACAAGTGATCTAATCCTAAGGTACACCTCACTTATATAGTCCCCAGAAGAGTCGCCAGTTCTGTGATCGGTGGGAATGAGAACTGATTGTTTTGGAATGCTGGTTCGCGTTTGCGTTTGTTTTTGCAAAATGTCGTGGTAAGCAAGAGTCGCCACCGTCTTTATTTTATCCAACAAGGAAAGGACAAAAGCATAGAAAAATTCCTTTTCGAGATATTTCTCGGGTTCAGGAGGCAGATTATAGAAAGGGAAGGTGTTAGCACCCTTTCTATCCGTGGTTATCCACTGGCTCTTAGGTACTTGCTCACTGTGTTTTCAAAAGTTTGCTTTTCTTTGTGTTTGTGAGTTTGAAAAGAGTTTTGTTTTTGAAGAGAGTGTAAGTGCGAAAAGTTTTGTTTTGTTTTTAAAAGGAGCAAGTACTTAAGAACCTCTACCTACTCAAAAAGGAATTAAACTGTGCAAATGTCCTTTAGACAGTGCTATCCCACTATTGAGGAGTAGGTAGCACCGTCGTTGGATTTTTTGGGTCAATTCGATTAAGGGACGTGTGGTCACTAAAGCAATGTTAGGACGCCTTAGCGGTAACCCTAATGTCTTAGATCATTTTTCCTAGGCAACCGTTTCGAGGCAACTTATGATCTTTGGACAAAAGGGCGACCTCTAAAACATCCTATACTTAATGACCTTGTTCGAGGCAACCAAGTGAGGTGTACCCTAAGAGTGGCATGTCCAAGTGTGTCAATTTTCAGTTATATTATCTTTGCATGTCATGGTGAGCTACTGTTGATTTTAAGTTCTTGTCATGCAATCCTAGTTAGCATACATCTAAACAGTTAATATATGTAGAGGAATTTAAATTGCGGGAATTGTAAATCCTACGCTATTACAAGGCTTCGGGGAGGGGGATTATTTACATGTCCAAAATTGGGAGAATAAAGCAGTAAAGTGTAAAAGTCTTAGTTAAGCTATTACAAACCAGTAGGCAGTTACAATAAAATAAACGCGCGCGAATCTGAAAATAACCTCTAAAAATCCTAAGAATAAAATCTTTTTGTTGTTTTATTTTATTTTGGGAAAATGATCTAAATCTACTTAATTTTAGTTTTGAAAAAATGTTAAGATAATTAAATGATTAATTAACAAAGTTAATTTAATAGAAAAAACTAGCCTAATGTTTTTGTGGTTTTTCTTTTTAATTGATTTTATGTTGATTAAAAAAAAGAAATAAAATAGTCAAAACAAAGATGAAATCGAAGGAACATGCAGTAAATAAAAAAAAGGTATAATTTTGGAGGCCTGGATCGAAAGAGGCATGGGTTGTCTTTCGATCCAGTGAAGAGGCTTGATCGAAGGTGCATGAGGGACTGCACTTTAGGGGTGTTAGATCTGGATATGTCATCCTTCGATCTGGGAACTCTGGATCCAGTTCGAAGCTAAGCTGCTAAGCTTCGAAGCTCTGAACAAGATTCTGAGAAGATATTTTCTGCAAAATGAGACAAACGTTAAAGATCCAGGGGGGACTTTACCCCCCTGATTCGAATCTCCTCCTAATTCGGATCCTCCCTCAACTGGAATCTGCTGAATCTGGGTTTGGATTTGTTTTATCCTGAGATTCGAAGGAGAAACTCAGATCCTGCCCAAGCAATGGCACGATCTCATCTTTGCGCTGTAACTTACATGCAATATAATCAGTAATAACAATAATACATATGCAATGTGTATTTAGATGTCATGAAGGTGCAATTTTGGGTTTTGCAAACCCTTACTAATTGAAGATGTATGATCAGTGGCTCTGGGTGTGGAGATGTTTGCAGAATGGCTGCTTTGGCTTGGATTACTTCTGAAAATGTTGACAACCTTTGGTGGGTTTGTGGCCAGCATATCTCCAAATCCTCCGTTTTTCTGTTTTTTGTTCTGTTTTGTTTTGTGTCACTGGCCTCGTATTTATAGGAGTGTGAGGGTGCATGAAAATGGCAAGGGACAGCCATTTAACCAGGCCTTTAAAGCCATGAGACAAGAATCAGACATATTAAAAGATTTCCTTTTTTGAAATATTCATGTCTCTTTGGAATCTTGAATGAACCTGGACACTTTTGATTTTCGAATGCATTCAGGCCCTACTCTTTGATTGGTCCTGATTTGAAAAGAATCACTCTGGTCGAATCAACTCTTGTGGAGTTAGGAACATAAAAGGCAAGAATCTGGCCTTTAACTCAGGAATTGAATCCACAATCAATTGAATTCTTGCCATATTTGCAAGGAAAACATGCCATTTTCTAATGTTCAGTGTACTTGGACATGTTTTTTTTGAGTGCCCTCTTGATGGCCTCTTTCGAATGGCCTGGAAGGAGTTCTTCAAATGGCCCTTGTCCAAACATCAATCGAAGGGTATTTATAAAAATATCAATCGAAGAGTCCTTTGCTACGCCAATCGAAAGATCTTGTTCAGATACCAATCGAAGGGTACTAATTAAAATTCCAATCGAAAGGCTTTGTTAACAGGCCAATCGAAAGGTGTTGTTCATGCTAATCGAAGGACATGGTCAACATGCCTGTCGAAGCTGCCTTGACACAATTCTAAATCGAAGGATCCCTTGGCATGCTAATTGAAAGACTTGGCCCAGGGTGCCAAACGAAAAGGTCTTTCAGAATTCCAATCGAAGGCCTTGACACAATGCCAATCGAAGTGCTTGTCCATAATGCCAATCGAAGTGCTTGTCCATAATGCCAGTCAAAGCATTTTTGGAATGTCAATCGAAGTGCTTGTCCATAATGCCAATCGAAGGGAATTATCCATGCCAATTGAAAGGCTCCTTCAGAATACCAATCGAAGGGTCTTTCAGAATGCCAATTGAAAGGTACTTAAAGCACCACTCCAAAATTTTCTTTTTCCTTAGGCAAGAGTTTATGATCAACCATGCAGGGGGAAGACTTTGGAAAACATGAGAGGGCAAATTTCGGGGTACAACATTGTCCATCACAATTCGTCTCCATACATGCCAAAGATGAATGGGGCCGTTGAAGCTGCTAATAAGAATATCAAGAGAATTATCCAGAAAATGGTTGTTACTTATAAGGATTGACATGAAATGCTCCCTTTTGCTCTGCATGGATATTGAACATATGTTCACACTTCAACATGAGCAACCCCGTTCTTCCTGGTGTATGGAATGGAAGCTGTACTTCCTGTTGAGGTAGAGATTCCCTCGTTGCGTGTGATAATGGAAGCCAAGTTAACAGAGGCTGGATGGATCCAGAACAGGTTTGACCAATTGAATTTGATTGAAGATAAGAGAATGACAGCTTTGTGTCATGGACAGTTATATAAGAAAAGAATGAAGAAAGAATTTGATAAAAAGGTCAAACCTCGTGAATTCAGAGAAGGCGACCTCGTGCTCAGGAAGATCATGTCTTTTAACACTGATTCTAGGGGCAAGTGGACTCCCAATTTTGAAGGCCCATATGTTGTCAAGAAAGCCTTCTCTGGTGGTGCATTAATTCTTGAAACTATGGATGGCGAGGAGTTCCCACATCCCATGAATGCTGACGCAGTCAAGAAATACTTCGCCTAAAGAAATAAAAGAAAAGCTCGCTAAGTTGAAAACCCGAAAGGGCGGCTTAGGAAAAAAGGAGCGTCTCGGTAGGCTGAAAACCCGAAAGGGCAGTCTAGGCAAAAATTAGAGACATAAACAGAATAAATTTCCCGCTAAGTTGAAAACCCGCAAGGGCAGCTTAGGAAAAAGTTAGGGATTTTTCTTGGCAAGTAACTACGTCAGACAAGACTTGATCATTGAAGCAACAATCTTCTCGGATCCCCATCATACTTCAACAAAAGCTGCTGCTCAGGATTTCAAAAGTTGTTAGGGGGGATGGTGGTCATTGTATCTCAATGTATCTTTTCCATTATATATTACCATTTCCCAAACTTTGTAATCATCCATGGAGTCTCGCCATTCGCAGACTACCATTCTATTAATGAAATTCGAGCTTTTCCCAATTCTTTGTGTTCTTATTTTTTATTTAGCTTGCAAAGACTCCTTTTATTACTGATAATAATTTTTAAAACAAAAAGATTAAAAAGCAAAATTGACTTTTCAAAAAAAAAGGGGGAGATCTTCACAATTCAATTTACTTTGGGATTTGTGATGAAACAATGACAACAGAAATGGCGATCCCAGGAATGAACAAACTCCGATTGTTTTAAGAAGATTTACTTCCTTCATGAAGGTTTTTCTCAGGTCATTTTGCTGGCATGTGCGCAATCTTTGTGTGTTTCTCAGATAGTTGAAGGCAATACCAATGGTTGCAAGGTACAATGTTAGGTTTGTGATCCCATTATCCCCGACCGAGTCTTGGTTCGCTTTTGATTTTGGGTTTGCATGGTCAGAAGCCTCCATCCCAGATTCCCCAGCAAAGTTTTCCCTCATATAATGAAAGGTTTTATTCCCTTGGTGTGCTAAGATATCGCTCTTTTTGCAGCATTGGAATTAGTGTTGACTTCTTGATTTCCCACGAAGACTATACCAGGGCATCTTTTGTTGGAATAGGTTTGTATGATATGAAGACTCAATCCAATATTCTCCAGTGAAGGCCTCGTTTATGTGATAAAAGTCCTTTCTCCCCAAAGAAGTTGGTGCAATAATTACTCTCGAAGAACTCGTATCTTTGGTCTCCCTAGTGAACACGTATCTCCGGTTTCCCCAGTGAAGAACGTATCTCTGGTATCCCCAGTGAACGTGTATCTCCGGTTTCCCCAGTGAACACGTATCTCCGGTTTCCCCAGTAAACGCGTACCTCCGGTTTCCCCAGTGAAGAACGTATCTTGGTTTCCCCTCGATGATGTGGTTTTGACCTTCCCATTGAAGTCAGCATGAAGTCCCCAGTAGATGTCTCGATGATGAAGCATTGTCTCCCTTAGTGAAGTCTGTATGTTTCTCCTCCTTCAAAGCGGGTTTGAATTCCCGAGTGAGGTTTGATTGTCTCGGTGTCAGTCTGCTTTATTTGAGGCTGGTCTTGCAATCTCCGGTAGGTATGTTGCTTTTGAAAAATTGGTTTCTCCAATGAAACTGGAAGAAAGATGTTCTATCCCGGTATCTGTTTGATTTAGCTACATCCATATTATGCTTTCTCCTCAGTGAAGTTAGGACATGCAATATGTTTGGTTTCTGCAGTTGCCTTTACCTTTCTTGGATTGATCTTTCTGGTTGAAGTTTAGCCCAATGTTGTTGGTACCTGAGGCAATTTTGTTTTTTTGTACTGATTATGTATTATTTCACCAGCATCTGCATGATATCATTCATACATTCATACATGCATTATGCATCATTACAAATACTTTTTTATTGACATTGTGTTATAACCTTCCTACAGCGCTCCTTGCTTAGGTGGATTTGGTTTTCCCTCTTGAGTTTATTTCTCAAAGGATGTATCTTCGTTGGCCATCTTGCTCCAGTTTGTTTCTAATTGGATTCGTGGTTGCATGATGATATTATTTACTTTGGATTTCTGAGAACTTCGAGTTTTGGTTTGTGAATTTATTTTGCACGAGAAGACTTTGTCTCCTCAGCAGGAATACCATGGAATTTCCCCAGGAAGTCATATCTCTTTCCCCAGGAAGTCATATCTCTTTCCCCAGGAAATCATATCTCTTTCCCCAGGAAATCATATCTCTTTCCCCATAAAGTTATTTGTCTTTGCAATTCCCCTTGACAATGAGTGGAAGTCTCTTTATTTGAGATAAGCTTACATATTACCCTTTCCAGGAAGAGTGCCTTGGTTAAAGAAGAAGTGGAGACCCGTTCTAGGTGAAGCGCCAGGATTTTGGGGAAAACTTGATATTTTCAAATCTACCTTCAGTGAATGTTGGTAGTACATCAGCAGTGAACGTCGGTGTTTCTTATCTTTTTGCTATCATCAGTGAACGGTGGTAGTTCATCGTTAGTGAACGGCGGTGGTATGATATATTCAAATCTACCTTCAGTGAATGTTGGTAGTACATCGGCAGTAAACGTCAGTGTTTCTTATCTTTTTGCTATCATCAGTGAACGGTGGTAGTTCATCATCAGTGAACAGCGGTGGTATGATATATTCAAATCTACCTTCAGTGAAAGTTGGTAGTACATCGGCAGTGAACGTCGGTGTTTCTTATCTTTTTTCTATCATCAGTGAACGGTGGTAGTTCATCGTCAGTGAATGGAGGTGGTATGATATATTCAAATCTACCTTCAGTGAATGTTGGTAGTACATCGGCAGTGAACGTCGGTGTTTCTTATCTTTTTTCTATCATCAGTGAACGGTGGTAGTTCATCGTCAGTGAACGGAGGTGGTATGATATTTTCAAATCTACCTTCAGTGAACGTTAGTAGTACATCAGTAGTGAACGTCAGTGTTTCTTATCTTTTTTCTATCATCAGTGAACGGTGGTAGTTCATCGTCAGTGAACGGCGGTGGTATGATATTTTCAAATCTACCGTTAACTATTGAGTTAGTAGTGCATCAGCAGTGAACGTTAGTGCTTCTTATCTTTTTGCTATCATCAGTGAACGGTGGTAGTTCATCGTCAGTGAACGGCGGTGGTACGATATTTTCAAATCCACCTTCAGTGAATGTTGGTAGTACATCAGGAGTGAACGTCAGTGTTTCTTATCTTTTTGCTATCATCAGTGAACGGTGGTAGTTCATCGTAAGTGAACAGCGGTGGTATGATATATTCAAATCTACCTTCAGTGAACGTTGGTAGTACATCGACAGTGAACGTCGATGTTTCTTATCTTTTTGCTATCATCAGTGAACGGTGGTAGTTCATCGTCAGTGAATGGCAGTGGTATGATATATTCAAATCTACCTTCAGTGAACGTTGGTAGTACATCGGCAGTGAACGCCAGTGTTTCTTATCTTTTTGCTATCATCAGTGAACGGTGGTAGTTCATCGTCAATGAACGGCGATGGTATGATATTTTCAAATCTACCTTCAGTGAATGTTGGCAGTGCATCGACAATGAACGTCGGTGTTTCTTATCTTTTTGCTATCATCAGTGAACGGTGGTAGTTCATCGTCAGTGAACGATAGTGGTATGATATTTTCAAATCTACCTTCAGTGAACGTTGGTAGTGCATCGACAGTGAACGTTAGTGTTTCTTATCTTTTTGCTATCATCAATGAACAGTGATAGTTCATCGTCAGTGAACGGCAGTGGCCTGATATATTTTCTTCTACCTCCAACTATTGAGTTGGTAGTTTACCGTCATCTGTGAGTTAGTACATCTTTATCTTCTACCTTCAACTATTGAGTTGGTATTTCACCGTCATCTGTGAGTCGGTATCTTTTTGATCTTCTACCTCCAACTATTGAGCTGGTAGTTTATCGTCATCTGTGAGCCGGTATCTTATTACTTTTCTACCTTCATCCATTGAGTTGGTAGTTCACAATTATCTGTCGATCGTTATCATTATTTACTTTTTCCTCAATATTTGAGTTGATGCTACCTTATCTCTTCTTTGGGTTTTACACCAATAGAGTCATGTCTTTTGTTCACCAGTGATTTATTTTCCTGGTGGGGTTGCCCCTTTGTTTCTTCATTTTTGTGGCATCCCCAGTGATACTTTGCGTCTCTTTTGTTCTGTTCATATGCATTCATAATCATAAGCATTACATGGCATCTTAGAGACAAAAATAGGGCTTGTTTTATATTTAAGTATCTTCAATGGCGTCGACACGAAGATTTTTTTTTAACCTTCGTATCTCCGGATAGAAGACACTTAAATAAGGGCAGTTGTTGTACCCCAATTTTTGCCCCTAAGATTCCTCTATCATATCATATCAACTCGATCATAACAAGATCACATTAGGGTTGGTTCTTCCTCTTTTTCTATCTCCTGTCTTTAAGTTTGCTCTTGAGGAATCTCCAAGCACCTTAGTTGTGTATTTTGTATATGTGTTGTTGACTAACTTCTAATCAAAATACAAAAAATATTTGTCTTTGTCTTTGCATATTTGTGTTTTGTAGGTACCAAGTCGAAGCATCTGACAAATAAAGATTCCTGGTATTATTATCCTAAAAATCTCTATTTTTGTAAAAGAAAAATTAACAAAAATTCATTTTTTTCACTGATGCAATCGATTGCTCTTAGAGTGCAATCGATTGCACATAGTGTATTTTGCACCATTTTTGAAAAAAATACACTGTGCAAATCGATTTGCACTATAATGCAATCAGTTGCACAACGTGATAATTTGAAAAAAAATCAGCATTTTAAAATTGTCAAATTTTGGCTCCAATTTTTCTTCATTTTTAAAAGATGTATCATTAATTCAAATTTTAGTGCCAATTTTTCATTTTTAAGAAGAATTATCATTAATTCAAATTTTGGCTCTAATATTTGAAATAATTATCATTAATTCAAATTTTGGCTCTAATATTTGAAAGAATTATCATTAATTCAAATTTTAGCTCCAAGAATCAATTACCAAATTACCACTAATCCCAATGCTAAAACTCTATAAATAGAGCTCTCATTTCATTCAAATTTGAAGCTTTTGATAGCCAACTCCACCTTGCTAAAAAATCTCTCAATTCTCTCCATCTACCAAATTCACTCAAAACTCCATTTTCAAAAAGTTAGTAAGCCTTGCATTGGAGCTTACTAATCTTTGAGCTAAACCTTCATCCAAACACTTTTTCTCCATCAATTCTCTACATCCAAGCTTGGAAAATTGATTCTTGTGGTTGAATTGAAGTAAATTCTTGAAGTTGTTTTGACAATTCTCTAGATCTACCTTTGGTAAGTTGGATAATTCATCTTTCACAATGTGATCTCTTGTTGATCTTTGGGTTTGATTCGTTGAGCATTATTTTGTGATTCCAATGGTGTTATTTTTTCATAATTTGATGGAATTTTCGTGCTCAATTGGATCCATGATCATAAGGTGTTTGATGGAAAGTTTGAATAAGAAATTGGCCTTTTAAAATGCTGTTTTTGCTACTGTAACAGTGTGCAATCGATTGCAGTCCTGGTGCAATCGATTGCACAGAAGCGTTTCACACAATTTTTTTTGAAAATAACACTGTGTAAATCGATTTACACAGTAGTGCAATCGATTTACACAGAAACATAATGTATTTTTTTGCCTTGTTTAGGGGCTATTTTGATCCAAAATGCTTTTTCTACTCACTCCTTTTTATTGTTGGTTTGGATTGCAATTTTTAATGTCCAATTTGTCTTTAAACTCAATGGACTTTGTGATGTAGATGAAGTTGGATAAATGTTCATAAATTCAAATCTACCTAAGAGTGAATTATTTAATTCATTTTTGGTGCTTTGGATTAATGATATGTTTAGTGCTTTAATCCATCTAGAGGAGTGGTTGAATTTAAAGATGAAAGAATTTTGAAATGGTGATCCAAATTAGCCTATCATTCCCATCCCTCTTCATCTTACCCCTTTCTTTTTTAATTGTGCTACATGTTAAGGGATGGTGATCTCTATATCATTTATCTAAACATGAAGTACATAGATTGCTATTGACCGGCCTCAAAATAGGTGCGACTTCTACATAAGTCCACTTACGATTGCTTAACATAGCGCTAAATTTTGTCCTGATTCGAATAAATGATCATTCGTGGTCCAAACTTATGATTGCAAGCCCAAGTATGTTAATTTGATCTCTTTGATCCAATAACCTTGAGATTCATTGTGTGGAGGCTTTGGTTCTACCAATCCTCTAATGGATCTACAACACCTTTGGTCAACGCGGATCACTTAAACATTGTTGATCATTAAATGTTACTTTTGAGGATTCCAAAATGGATGATATACTTGACAAAAAGCAAATGCAACTTGTTGTGTGGAGGCTTTGGTTCTACCAATCCTCTAATGAGTTCCGAATGCAAGTTTCAAGATGGTCATCCAACTAACCACTAATTTCTAACAATTGACTTTACTTTATGCTTTTAGTTTTTTATGCTTTATGTACCATTTAATTTAAGCATTTACATTTCATGCCATTTTTTACTTTTGCTCACTTGAGCATTTATTCTTATGCCATTTTTATTTTGCTCACTTGAGCATTTACTTTTATGTCATTTTCATTTTGCTCACTTGAGCTTTTATTTTCCTTTTAAAAACACCTAATAATCAACATGAACCATAAAAAATCTTTAATGATACTTGGACTATTTGGTTACTATCCTTGGCATTATGGAGTATTGGACTTCTTAGACTTAGGATTAGAGACCTTGGCCTATCTTGGAGACTTTGTGACTTTATCTAATTATTTTGTCTGGAGTTCTTGAGGTTTACCTCAAGACATTGGGTTGCTTGTTTGTTTTTGTGTGCAGGTTTTTGTGATTACACCCTTTGTTTGTAATCTGGAATTCACCCACATACAACCGTTACTCTGCCTAATTTTTGTGAAGACTTAATACACTTGAACTTTAGTTCTCTCAAGAGGTCTAGTATCTTTGCTTGCTTGGTTTCAATCCGAAGAATGGGAATTCTATATTGACTCATAATGTCAAGTATTGGCTTCTTGTTAGTTAGATAGTTCTTATCCCTAGCTTTTACCTTATGCTTTAGGATAGTCTCTTCATATCCTCCCATCTTCTTTAATTTCAAAAATCTTCTCCCTCCTTTTAAAAAACTCTTCTTATTTCTAAACTTGAAACACTTTCATAATAAACTTGGACTTAGGTCCATGCATTTTTAAAACATTTTCATAAATAAATTTCAATCAACGTAATAATACCTTGACATTTTTGTGAGAAGACTAAAAGTCAATCAATCTCATTTCAAACCATTTTTGCCACTTTGGCTTTTTATTTTAAAACTTTTCTTAAAAGATTAGACTCTTGTCAATCCTTGTAGTGATGCAAATAACTATACTTCTACAATATGCAGTAAAGAGATATATTTTCCACTTGGGTGTTGAGTGAGGCATTTTTTATTTTAAAATCCAAGCCATATCCTCCACTTTGAGATGATGCAAATTCTCCTTTCTCATGATTGTGGGTAGTAAGTATGTTTTCCACACGGACAATGACGATGATGTCTTATATCATAAAATTAACCAACACGCTTGTGTTTCAAATTTTTAAAATAGGAACTACGTGTACCCTGATCCCCTATTTCACAAAAGGTGGTACATAGGCACTAAAGGTTCGCAACCGCGGCGGGTGCAAAAATCATAAAAATATTTCTTTTCTCACCTTCACCATCATTTTATACATAACACATTTTTATAACAAAAATATACAAATTTTTAAAGAGGTTCCTGCGGAGTACCGTAGATGTTTAGGGTGCTAATACCTTCCCTTTGCATAACCAACCCCCTTACCTTGAATCTTTCCCCCTTTTTTGGGTTATTCGCTCTTTTCCCATTCCTTTGGAAACAATAAAGCGCGGTGACGATTTTGATTTTGATTTGTATAAAGTCTAGTCAATCCAATGGCTTAGTCTTGAACATTTCTACCGCTAAAGTATCTATAAGCCCATTCTTGATATCATAAATCCAGTATCACTTCATGCGAGTGCAAATTTCTGGGCACTCTAGTGTTCAATCACCTTCCACCTTCAGATCAGAAAGGCAGACAACCAATCTACATCTTCGGGTTTAAGAAGATTGAACAAGGGCAGCTGTTGTACCCCAAAATTTTCCCTCCCATATTTCTCAACAAATGACAAGTTGGGTCCCCAAATTGCTCAAGGAAGTCCAAGAGTTGACCAGACAAACTCTCTCCTAAGGCAGTATACCTCAAATTAGGGTTTCTATTTTCATCAATATGTGTGAACCACAAAGGACTCAAATGCTAATAATTGTCCTAATATGTCCTCCAGATCATCCATGTCATGTTTCAAGCCTTGCAGAAGAAGTTTGCTCAGTCAATTGCTCAAATGCCTGAAAATCGACTGTGCTAGGTCAAAAGTCAACTGTGGCTCACATACAGTCAAACTTCAAAAATTTTGGTCAACATCCTTATTTTTAAGTATTATTCATCATTTTATCAAGGGTGGATCATGATTCCTCAAGGATTGCTCACAATTCATCAAAACCCAAAAGTTGCTAAATTAGAGTTTTGTAGGAAAAGTTAACTCAACTTTGACCAAGCATAACTTTCTCATACTTTATCAGAAATGACCCATCCAAAGCTAATTTTGAAGAGGATACAATTACCTACAATTCATCTTCATCTCCAAAGTTCATAATATGCACTCACAAAAAGATATGAATTTTGACATTATAGGTCCTTTTGAAAAGTCAACAAAAACACCTTTTGGGTAAAAACTTTATACATGAACATGTAAGACTAAATTGATATGATACCAAAAGGGGAGCTTAGAGGATATCCTAAGCTTTCTAAAAAGTCCAAGAACACCTCTCTAGGGTCAAAATTGAGAGAGTTATGCATTGGCCAAGTTGACCATTTTTGCAAAATTGCCAAAAGTTAAATGTGCTCAAATTTGACTTTTTTGCTAAATGGGCCCAACTTTTTATGCTTGCACCTCACATATAATGTGGTCCACGACCCAAATGTTCATTTACATGTTATTTGCGTCATTATTTATTTTATTTTGATTTTTTATTTATTAAAAATTGAATTAAATCAAATAATTGGTAAATAATAGAAAAGATTTGTTTTGATTGGATTTTTGGACAGAATCACAAGCTCATTATGTTGGAAGATCATAATCAAATCATATCAATGGAAATTGGTACAAGAAAGGCATGATTGGCATGATCATGGAAAGTATCATATGGCTTAAAAATCAAATATTCCATTCATGAATTCTCAAGATTGGATCCAAAATCATTAACCTAATTGGATTCAATACATATACTGAAGTTTGTGGAACCTTAAACGGAAGAATTTTCGTACACAACCTGCCTCCAAGAATCAGAACAAAACTTGAAAATTTCCAAGAAAAGTGTGAAACGAATTTCTTTCCATAGGTCAATTCAAGGTGTGTTGAGGTTCCCAATCAATTCCTTGGAATTTCAGGAAGCATTCCCAATCATTTGCAGGCGTCAGAACATCCAGAATCACGCCTCACCACTTTCAGGGTTTACACAATTATTCAAATTTGATTACTGTGATTCTTGCATCTTTAGCATGTCTAAGTTACATATTTGTGTTCATCATCATGTTTGCAATGTTTCTGGATAGTTTGATTTAATTTACAGTGCAAGAATAAGTTGTTGCCATTGTTAGGGTTTCATGCTCCAATTTGGGGTTTTGGGTTTCAAGCAAAATTAGGCCTGATAATGGGTACCATGATGATCAGAGTTTCAAACTCAGTTGATTCATGGTCCCCAATTGAATTTATATTGCATATGCTTGATTCTTGAATGACACGGGTTTTAGCAACAGACATGCGTCTGTAGGTAAAGGTCCAGAGCCTAAAACCACGGTTCCACGGAAGAAGACAACAACGTGTCACAACTTGATTGGCTGGTTTAAATTCTGGCGTGTTATTCTAGACAGAAACTTGTGTTTCTGATATAATATTTGTTTTTATTGTATTAACAAGTTAACATCCAACACAGTTGGTCAAAAGAAGGAAGTCAGAAGCTCATTGTTCTGGGTTTGATCCCAGGCGTGAGCTTTTGACATTTTCTCCATTGTTTTCACCAGATCCAGAACATACACCTTCTGAGGTTCAGCATGTTCTGGATCCACCATCCAGGACCAGATCCAGTGCACCCCATCTTTTGAGGTTCAACATCTTCTGGACCCACCAGCCAGGACCAAATCGAGTGCACCCCATCTTCTGAGGTTCAGCATCTTCTGGACCCACCATCCAGGACCAGATCCAGCACATACACCTTCTGAGGTTCAACATCTTCTGGATCCACCAGCCATGACCATATCTAGTACATCCCATCTTCTGAGGGTCATCACCTTCTGGATCCATCAGCCACAATCAGATCCAGCGCACATCATCTTCTGAGGGTCATCATCTTCTGAATCCACCTCCAACCAGATCTGCTGACAGCAGACCCATTTGGTTATTTCTACTTTGTTTCTTTAATTCCTTTTCTTTAATTATTCTGTTTTTTAATCAACACAAAAATCATTTTATTTTAAATTAACCAACAAAAATCACAAAAAAGATTTATTTTCTTAGTAAGTGTTTTTTTAATTAATTAGTTTAATTAATTTAGGGCAACTTTAATTTCTTTCAGAATTAAAATTCAATTAGAAAATTAGGTTAACTTTTGATTTAATTTTTCTTTCTTTCTCAAATAATAAAAAATACAAAAAATAGGTTTTTAGAATGAATTAATTTATTTTTCTTAATTTTAAATTAATTAGAACTTAGGATTTTCCTTTTAATTCAATTATTTCATTATTTTCTCAAATGACAAAACATGACAAAAACATCTTTTTTAATCAAATAGGATTAGTGCAAGGGTCAAAACCCTAATCGCCTCGCGTTTAATTTGCCGCGCTTATTATTATTATTTTGCCAATATTTTTGTAATTGTTCATGGTTTGTAATAGTTAATTTAGGGTTTCATTTAGTGTTAAATCCCCGGGTTTTTTTGGCTATGTAATTAATCCCCCACCCCAAAGCCTTGTAATAGCGTAGATTTATTTTCTCGCATTTTTTAATTCCCGTAAATATTAACTGTTTAGATGTATGCTAATAGGATTATATGACAAGAATGCATGAAAAATTAATACGGTTAGAAAACCCTAATGTGCAAAGATTAAATAACTGAAAACAGATCACTCGCACATATCACTCTTAGGGTATACTCTCACTTCGGTTGCCTTCGGTAAACGATCATTAAGCATAGGGTTTATTAGTGGTTGCCCTCCAGTCTAAAAATATCAAAATGTCTCTTTCGAACGTTGCCTCAGAAATGTTGCCTCGAAAAGATCTTATGACTCTAGGGTTATTACTAAGATATTCTAATATTGCTTTAGTGATCGTACATCCCTTTCGAATTGACCCTTACAAATTCCAACGACTGTGCTATCTATTTATCAATAGTAGGATAGCGCTGTCTAAAGGAAACAAGAATAGAAACAATATTTTTTTTGAGTAGGTAGATGCTAGTAGGTACTTGCTCAAATCAAAACTTTTCACACTTACACTTTTCAAACAAAATTTCAAAACAACTTCGGCACATCCTTGAGGACTGATACAAGGGTTATCACGAAGTAAAACATTTTCAAAAACAAAGCACACAAACACAAGCAATTTAAAAAGATGAGCAAGTACCTAAGAGCCCATGGAAAACCATGGATAGAAAGGGTGCTAACACCTCCCTTTCTATAATCTACCCCCCGTACTCAGAATATCTCAAAAAAGGATTTTTTCTGTACTTTTTTCCTTTCCAATTGGATGAAATAAAATTCGGTGGCAACTCTTGCTTACCGCAACATTTGCGAACAAAACACGCAAACCAATATTAGCAGTCGGTTCTGCCACCGTATCACAGAAAAGCTTCCCAAATTTGAAGGGATTTCACCTGTTGCTTAGTCGAAAGATTTAATAATGGTCTGGTAAACCATTCTGGGCCATGACTTCTCGCAACAAAAGGAGCCATCAAAGGAGTGTATTTGTGCCTCCTCGCAAACATGATAAGGTGTCTGGTGAAGCACTCTTGCAAGTTTTTTCCCCCTTCGTCAGGGGTCAGTCGAACTAGCTCGGTTCCTTCAATAGTCGTATTCTCGACCTCAGGATCAGCTTCATTAATAGTGTTGTGGGTTGAAAGAGAAGGTTCGAATGTGGCGTTCAACCCTAATTACAACAGCCAATAAGGTCTATCTAGGAGGATGTTGAATGGGGGCAAGAACAACAAGAGGCCTTCGACAAAATCAAAGAGTACCTCACCAAGCCACTTATTCTGGTACCTCTTTGTAGAAATAGAAGTATGAGATTGTACATAGCTGCATATGATAAAACCTTAGGGAGCATGTTAGCTCAAGAGGATGAGAATGGTGTCGAAAGACCCATATACTACCTCAGTAGAGTTTTAAATGATGCAGAAACTAGATATAATGAAGTTGAAAAACTATGTTTATGTCTTTACTTCTCATGTACAAAACCCAATCAATATATTAAACCAGTTGATGTTTACGTTTCGTTTCATTTTGATGTCTTCAAATATATGTTGTCGAAGCCTATTTTGCACAGTAGAATTGGAAAATGGGCACTTGCATTAACTGAGTATTCATTAACCTTTATGCCTCTCAAGGCAGTAAAAGGTCAAGTGGTAGCAGACTTTATAGTCGACTACTCAATAAATGAAGAATCACTAAATTACTCGGAGATTGAACCTTGGAAGTTATACTTTGACGGCTCTAGTCATAAAGACGGAACTGGAGTGGTGGTTCTAATTATTTCTCCAAACAAAATTCCAACAACATTTAAGTACAAGATCGAAGGAGATTGTTCGAATAATGAGGCTGAATATGAAGCCTTAATCGTAGGCCTTGGAATCTTGTTGGAATTGGGGGAAACTCGAGTTGAAATAATGGGAGACTCAGAGTTAGTCCTAAAACAAGTTACGAAAGAATACAAATGCATAAGAGAAAATCTTATCATGTATTTCGTAATAGCCAGTCGTTTGTTGAAGAACTTCGAAGTGGTTAACATTCGACATATACCAAGATTGGAAAATCAAGTGGCTAATGATTTAGCACAGATCGCTTCCGGGTATAAAATTTCAAAAGAAAAACTACAACAAGCAATCGAAGTTAGAGGAAGAGTAACATCCACTGGGTTGTCTCCAATAGATTTGGAAATAACAACATTGGGATACACTGTTCATGAAAACTTCGGAATTTCGTTCATAGACAATCTAACAAAACAAGATTGGAGAAAGCCTATAGCAAATTATTTACAGAATCCAGTGCCTTTGACGGAGCGAAAGATAAAGTATAGGCATTAAGCTATATACTAATGGGAAATGAATTATTCAAGAAAACACCTGAAGGTGTGATACTGAAATTCCTAAGTAAAACAAAAGCATACATAGCCCTTTCTACCACACACGCCGGAGCATGTGGAGCACATCAAGTAAGCCATAATATGAAATGGTTGTTGTTTCAACAAGGAGTATATTGGCCCACTATGTTAAAATATTGTGTTGAGTTTGCAAAAGGATGTCAAGAATGTCAAGTACATACATGCATCCAACATGTACCGACAAGTGAACTTCATTCTATTGTGAAACCTTGGCCTTTTAGAGGATGGGCTTTAGATCTTATTGGAGAAATTCGACCAACGTCCTCTAAAAGCCAGAAATACATATTGGTGGGCATTGATTATTTTACTAAATGGATTGAAGCAATTCCTTTAGTCAATGTAGACCAAGAGAATGTCATTGAATTTATTCAAAAGTACATTATATATAGATTTGGAACCCCTGAGACAATAACGACAGATTAAGGATCAATCTTTACTGGTCGAAAAATGCAAGAATTTGCTACAGAGATGGGATTCAAACTGTTGACGTCTACACCTTACTATGCACAAGCCAACGGCCAAGTCGAAGCTACAAATAAGGTAGTAATCAGTTTAATAAAGAAACACGTGGGAAAGAAGCCAAGAAATTGGCATAAGACGTTAGATCAAGTTTTATGGGCTTGTCGAACCTCTCCTAAAGAGGCTACAAGAACAACACCATTTCTTCTAACTTATGGTCATGATGCGGTGTTGCCAGTGGAAATTTGTCTACAGTCAACGAGGGTTCAGAGACATTAGGATATCCCTTCTGAAGTTTATTAGAATATGATGTTGGACGAATTAGTTGATTTGGATGAAGAAAGGTTGAAATCTTTAGACCTCTTAAGATTACAGAAGAAAAGGGTGGAAAAATCCTACAATCGAAGATGATAAAATCACTAAGGTATAAGGTATTTTTCTGCAGAAGAGATGAAGAATGCTAAGTGTTGTGAAAGTTCCAAAATAGAGAGCTCAAGGCTATTTATAGTGCTCAGGGAGAAGTGTTTCTCGTCAAGGTCATTTAATGCTATAGACATAGTGGGGCATGTGTCAAGTAGTGAAGCAGTTACCGTGCAGGTGATGGAGAACGTTTGACATGCTTTCCTAGGTTCTAGGAGTAATGGCCATCATGGCAGCATGGTAACGGCTGATTGAAACGATGTCTCGGGAAAAGAGTAATGATGATTCTAAGTGTGGTAGCTGTTGGAAGGCGAAAAGTACACGTTAAGCCTTTGTGGACAAAAAAGAGACAGGTGTCGAATAGGAATATCAAATAATGACTATTTCTCTCGACATCTAAATAGACATTATTGGGGGGAAGTTTGTTGGCTCTTAAATTCGACACCCACGAAAAATTGGCCTTATGGGCCAAATATAGAGCAAATGAAGCCAAGCTGGAAAATGCTTCGACGCATGGAAAAACTTAGAGAAATATCTGAGTTACAAATTGGTCTTCGACCAGACATCGCCATCAAGCCTTCGACTAAAAAGGTCATGTGACCTTCGACTAGAAGAACAACCCTCGTGTCAACATCAAAGATGAAGGATATTTGAATTTGAAGAAGGGAGGGAATGCAGTTCGCCTAGAAGTTAAGGGAAAGCGACGTGGCAGGAAGATAAAGGTCGAGGGGAATGCAGAGGACACTTGTCTTCATCCTAGATCAAGTCAACCCCTCGACAATTACATAATTTTAGTTTAAAGATAGGAAGTTTGTGTATATTTTCGGGGTGTTCAATCTATTGTACTAGTAACTCAACATTATTCAAGTACCCGCTGTGTGTGAAAGAATAACTGAGAACGTACGTTGGAAACACCACCTTTTATTAATAAAATCTTTTACATTGCTTTGATCTTCTTTTGCAAAGTTTATGTTTCCTACATTTTATCTGCATTTCTATTTGCTTTCCAAAACCATAAACACCAACTCCCCAGTCGAACGTGTGTTCTTCCTAGATATTAACTTTTACATCAAACCAGCATAAAAATTAGCATATGTTCTAGGATCAATTTGATCGATCCCACGAGTAACCAAAAGGGCTTTCCTTTTTGGAGGATCAGCGGTTGTTTACCAAAAACCACGGTAAACAGATACTTTGCAACATTGCTAATCATGGTTATACGATGACCCACACTCGTCCAATTTACATCCAAAGATAGGGTTACTTACCAAATCAATGGTAAGATAACAATGTCAAAGGAAAAAGGAAATGAACATGAAAGACTTTTGAGTAGGTAGAATGCTCCTAATTACTTGCTCAATTTCAAAACATCCTTGCTATTTTCAAAACAAACACCTACACTTTCAAAACCTCTTACAAACTTGAAAACATTTTCAAAAGATCAAACATCTTTGTATACATTCTTACGAATGAGAATCATTACAAAGATTGCCTAAACAATGGCCTCTTTACAAAATACTTTCAAAAACAACACAAAGCACAATTTCAAACAAAATCAAGTGATCTAGAAAGTAACTAAGAGCCCATGGAAAACCATGGATGAAAAGGGTGCTAATACCTTACCTTTTCATACTTTACCCCTCGAAATCAAGAAATAAATCTCAAAGGTATTTCCTGTGCTTTTTTTCACCTTTCCTTTTGGATAAAAGAAAAGTTGGCGGCGACTCTTGCTAACCGCAACATTTACGATAAAACGCAAAACCTTCAAGTCAGTTCTCCCACCGTATCTTAATGGGCGTGCATCTTCCTGCAATACATGCAAAGATGATTCCTTGGACAAGTGAGCCCTTTATACTTTCCAAAGTCGGGTACTTTGAATTTTGGCGGTATCACCATATCAGGGACTAAACCCATTTCCATAGCGTCTACTTCGAAAGCGTCGAAACCCTCCACAACTTTTAGTCTTTCTTCCAGGGCTTTATACTGATTCATAACCAGTTGGTTATCTGTGGCAAAGGCCACTCTTATTATGATATAATGGTTCTGGTAGAATCTGGCAAAGGCCAAATTGTCTTGCTACGAAGTTTGGCTGGTAGGTGAGCAGAATATTCTGGGTTTTCTTAGGCATGATCCTAGTAAGAAGAAGTCTAGGATTAAGAAAGGCTTCCCAGATTTGAAGAGATTCCACCTTTTTCTCAGTCGAAAGATTCAATAATGGTATGGTAAACCATTCTGGGCCATGACTTCTCGCAGCAAAAGGAGCCATCGAAGGAGTGTATTTGTGCCTCCTCGCAAACATCGTAAGGTTTCTGGTGAAGCACTCTTGCAAGTTTTTCCCCCTTTGTCAGGGGTCAGTCGAACTAGCCTGGTTCCATCAATATTCTTATTCTCGACCTCAGGATCAACTTTGTTAATAGTATTGTGTGTGATACGGTGGCAGAACCGACTGTTTAGGAAAATGCTGGTTTGCATTTTGCGTTTGTGTTCACAAAATTTCGCGGTAAGCAAGAGACGCCACCTACTTTTATTTTATCCAACTGGAAAGAAAAAATGCACAGAAAGATTCCTTTTTCGAGATTTTGAGTACGAGGGGTAGATTATAGAAAAAGGAAGGTATTAGCACCCTTTCTATCCATGGTTTTCCACGGGCTCTTAGGTACTTGCTCATCAAAAAATTTCTTCCGTGTTTGTGTGTTTTGAAAAGTTTTTGTTTTACTTTGTTTTAACCCTTGCTTCTGTCTTCAAGAGTGTTACGAAGTGTTTTTGGAAACTTTTTTTGAAAAGTGTTTGGTGTGGAAAAGTTTGATTTGAGCAAGTACCTACTCGAGAAAAGAATGTTTCTATTCTTGTTTCCTTTAGACAACACTATCCCACTATTAGTGAGTAGGTAGTACCGCCGTTGGAGTTGTAAGGGTCGATTCAAAAAGGGACGTACGATCACCAAAGCAATGTTAGAATGTCTTAGTAATAACCCTAATGTCTTAAGATCATATCCGAGGCAACATTTCCGAGGCAACATTTCTGAATGGGACATTTAATCTTTGTTTAGACAAGAGGACGACCACTAAAATACCCTATACTTAATGATCGTTTATCGAAGGCAACCGAAGTGAGAGTATACCCTAGGAGTGCGCATGTGCGAGTGATTTGATTTCAATTATTATCTTTGCACATTTAGGGTTTGCTAACCATTTTAAAATTAACATACATTCTTGTCATGCAATCCTATTATCATACATCTAACAGTTAATATTTGTGAAAATTAAAATGCGGAAAATAAAACTACGCTATTACAAGGCTTCGGGGAGGGGGATTAATTACATAGCCAAAAACCCGTAAAACGATAAATAAGCGAAAAGTTCTAATTAAACTATTACATCCCATGAGCAGTTACATTAATATTGTAAAAATAAATAAGTGCGCATGATGGAACGGGAACGAGAAAGAATAGGGTTTTGACCCCGTCTAGACCTAATTAGAAGAAAAGTCATTTTTTGATTATTTTAAGAAAACAAGGTTTTAATTAAATAAGTACAAGCCTAATTACTAATTAATTTAAATTATGAAAAATAATTAATTTTGACATATTTTTATATTTTTGTTATTTTAAGAAAATAAAATAAAAATTAAATTAAACAAATCCTAATTTTCTAATTGATTTTAATTTATTTACAAAAAGATTAAAATTACCCTAAGATTAAATTAAACTAATATTAAATTAATTTTGACAAAATAAATAAAAAACCTAAATTCTAATTTGATGAAATTGATTTCATGAGTTTTTTTTGTAAAAAAGAATTAATTTTTATGTTAGAAAATAATTTAAATAAAATAAATAAGTAAAAGGAAAATATAAAAGAAAAGAAAAAGGGCCTGGTATCAAAAGCAAAAAGGGGGTGGCAATCTGACGTTTAAGCCCAACAAGCCTTGGCCCAATGTTGACCTTTCTGATTCCATGTTGCATGTTTGACCTGGCCTATGGTAGACCTTCATGTGCCATGCGTTGGATTTGATTAGCTTTAGATCCAATGGTTGAAAGCTGATGGCATATGGTGAGACGCTTGGGCCAAGGGTGCACTGAATCTGTAACAAGAAAATGGCGTTTTGCTGGGACCTGGGATCGAACCCAGGTCATCATGCTTCAAACCATCACCTTGTTGCCATCTGTGCCACGCTGCTTATTTGTATATGTAATAATAATCAAACATTATATTAGAAAAAGCAAGCCAATATATCAAAACGCATGAAATTTAAATGGATGAATCTCATCACCGCACGCCATCATCTTCCCCAGCGTCCGTCGTCTTAGGTAAAACAACTTTTACCTACAGACGTTCTCTATAGGTATAGCCCATGTGATTTTCCAAAATCCATTGTGCGCATGATAAATCAATTCTAGTGGTACCAATCAACTCGTGGCAACCTCACGAGCATCATGGTACCACTCTTCATGGCCAATTGTACCTGCAATCAAAACCCCTAAAAACAAAACCTAAACCCTAATCATGGCAGATCTCTGTATGGCTAACAAAAACGCAATTGAATATTATCATTAACTTGTAAATGTTTCACTGAACAAGAATATGTAAAGAATTCATGCTATAAATGCCAGAATAGTGATATTGAATTTCAAGAAAGTAAGGATATCGTGAGGTGCTTACAGTGAGTTTATGGGCACGAACGCGCTTGCTAATGATTGGGATAGACTCCTTGAATGTCCAGCAAGTGAATGGCGTGCTTGGAATGGCTTGAAAGCGCCTGGAACTATGAAATCAGATTGCCACTTTTCTTGAGTTTTTGCAAATTCTTTCTCAGCTTCTCACGCCTCTAACCCTTATGCTTTTGGTCTGGATTTGTTCTATATGTACTCTTGAGTGAATTAGGGTTACAAGTTTGCACCAAATCCTTGCAATTATGAAGATTTGATCCTTGATTCACACTTGTATCAAATCTTTCCAAAACAAGAGAAACTCAATCTTTTTGTGTACAAACAAGCCTTGCACAATTTGATCTCATTGCCAACTATTCATGGACCTGAAATATGCCCAAATCTCAAGGTTTAAATGATTTTTATATTTTCATGATTTTATTTTGATTTAATTTGATTTAATTGAAGTAAAAATCAAAATAAATGGAAAAAATAAAATAAAGGCAAGTGGGATCGATCATGGGTCGTGGATCATGTTGTCAACTCAATGCAAGCACAAAAAGTTGGGCCCATTTGGCAAAAATTGCAATTTGAGACATATTTGACTTTTTGCAATTTTTCAAAAAAGGTCAACTTCACCAATGCATAACTCCTTCAATTTTGACCCTAGAGATGTGTTCTTAGACTTTTTAGAAATCTCAAGATGTCCTCTAAGAAACCCTTTTGGTCTCATCTCAATTGAGTCTTCCATGTTTATGTATGAAGCTTTGACAAAAAAGGTGTTTTTGTTGACTTTTCAAAGTGACCTATAATGTCCAAATTCATATCTTCTTGTGAGTACATTTTTTGAACTTGGGAGATGAAGATGGATTATAGGTAATTGAATCCTATTCAAAATGAGCTTTGGATGGGTCATTTCTGATAAAGTATGATAAATTTATGCTTGGTCAAAGTTGAGTTGACTTTTCCTATAAAACCCTAATTTGGCAACTTTTGGGTTTTGATGAATTGTGAGCAATCCTTGAGGAATCATGATCAACCCTTGATCAAATGATGAATAATACTTCAAAATGAGAATGTTGACCAAAAATCTTGAAGTTTGACTGTATGTGGGCCACAGTTGACTTTAACCCTAACATAGTCGATTTTCAGGCTTTTGAGCAATTGATTGAGCAAACTTTCTCTGCAAGGCTTGAAACTTGACATGGATGATATTGAGAACATATTAGGACAATGGTGAGCATTTTAGACCCTTTGTACTCAACTATATTGATGCAACATGAAACCCTAATTTGAGGTAGACTGCCTTATGAGAGAGTTTATCTGGTCAACTCTTGGACTTCCTTGAGCAATTTGAGGACCTCACTTGAAATGTATTGAGAAATATGGGAGGGTAAATTTTGGGGTACAAAATTGTGGGTTGAAATAGAAGGTTCGAATGTGGCATTCAACCACAATTGCAACAGCCAATAAGGTCCAACTAGGAGGATGTTGGTTTGGGGTTCGAATTCTTTCAGTCTCGAAGAAGCCTCCCCAAGACTTTCATAGAGTCCAGCGAGAATCAATTCGCTCAAGCAAATGTTTCGACCAGAATTCAATTGATTAGAAATGTTCAAGAATCTCCTAGCGACTTGCAGCAGAAAACACACCTTGAGAGCCACAACGCAAGGAAAGCAATGTGCTCTTGATCATTAACTTCATTCGTGGTTCCTATGTAATGATCCATATAATTTATATATGTGGGAGAAGTTTTTCTAAAATCAATGGTATCCTCACTATTGATTGTTGGATTGAAAGTCTCTCCAGTGGGTCGAAGCACAGTGATGGCAGCAACGTTGAAAAGGGTTGGGGTAACCATACCACAGGGAAGGTGGAACGTGTTAAAAGTACTGTCCCAGAAGTACAACGAAGCCGTCAACATCAATTGACAATATTCAGGACCATATTTTGACAGATGAATCAAGTCGAAAATTCTTAATTCCTTCCAGATAGTTAGCTTTACTTTTTCTACCCTAGCTAACCAACCTAAATACTTTTGGTCGTCTTTCGATGGACCTGATCTAAATGGGCGTGATACTTCAGTAACAAAGTCTAAATTTAAAGGAATTTTTATTAGTTCTTTTTCTTCCTGGGGAAGGTTCTTTTGAACATCTTGTTCGTCATCTTCCTTAGTTTTTATGACTACATTAGTCTTGCTAGCAATGGGTTTGGTGGAATGGTGAGTTGGAATTTTTTTTTTTTAGTTTAGGTAATTTCTCTATATCAAGGGCTGGACCCATAAACCCTAATGTTTTAGAGGAAAGAGTAAAAGGAATTAATACCCGTGAAGAATATATGGCTATCTGTTCATTCTTCAAAGATGGTGTTGGGACGAATTCCTGGTTCCCAATCATTAATGGTGCTGATATTTGAAGAAGGGGTTTAGAAGTAGCATTGTCTTTGTTTCGTTTCCCCTTTTCAGATTTGGTTTTGCTTTGAGACGCCATTGATGCAGATGAGAAATATTTGTTAGGAAAGTTTTGCTGAAGGTTTGAGAAAGAAGAAGCTTGAAGGTTGAATAATATTGAAAAAGAAAAAAGATTAAAAGTATTACTTATATGGAAGAAAGTGAACCATTTTGATGAAAGAGAAAATTAAATTTCTCAGGTTAGTGGGGGCACGTGTAGCAATATCTTGCATGCTGATGGACGGTTTTATGAGTTCCAAGACAGGAACTAGTTATTGTAGCTAATGATGGAATTTATAGATATCCATGATGTGATTTGACATTTTGGGATTAAAGATCATCATGAGGATGACGTAAGAGTGGTTGGAAGATTGATAGCATGTTCAAGGAGTCAAAATTTTGAAGAGGTTGCAAAAAATATGCATTTCTTGTTTCGAAATGAATATTTCTTGGGGGCAATTTGTTAGCTGGAAATTTCGACTAAAGGTTTTTTTTAGTTAAACTCGAATATACTTCAGAATATTCCACTACTTTATTTATGTGAAGCCATAAAGGTTGAGATTTGATTTGAGTAAAATTCATTGGAAAGGTTTACCAATTTGAATTATTGAATAAAGATTATTATTTGAAATATGGCTAAAGGTTTCAAACATTTTCCGATCGTCTTCAGAGATTGGCACTCAGGATAAGAAGGAGATTCGAATTCAAATATTTTGATCTTATCCTAAAGGATGCGTGGAAGGCTCTGAGTTCGTCGAAAACATCCAAACAGAAATGTGGCATTAATTCGTGTAGAAGATCGTTAGGGTCTAAGTAGTATAAATAGTGGCCTTAGTATTTCGATTAAGGTGGTGAATATCTTTGTACAAATTACTCAGAAATTACTCAAAGTACCAAGTGTTAAAGAGAAACGAGTTTATTGAGGATGTACGTATGACACACCCATTTAATATAAATGCATTTAATTTTTGCAGAATTTCCAGTAACCTTTACTTAAGTCTTTTACCATTTCAAGTTTAGAAGTAATTTTACTTTCACTTTATATGCATTTTAATTCGACATTTGAAGCCATTTGTCTTCATATGCAAAACATGTTAAAATAAAACAATCAAGTTAAAGGATTAATAAAGACACTCGTGTCCTGAGATCAATCTGATCGATCTCGTAAGTAACTGGATCCGTGAAAGGATTTAGAAGATCAGCGATTGTTTACCAAAATTCGAGGGTAAATAGATAGATACTAAATTAAGGGATGATATTAAATGGGTAGTTTAGTATTTGCTATATTTGGAATATTCTCTCTTAGGGCCTATGTGATATTCTTATCTTTACTATTTTTATGTATAAATAGGTGTACTAGGTTTCATTAATTACAACAATCCTTCTTTTCAATCATTGGTAGCAACTTTTATCATTTATCATTTTCTCTCTTCTTCCTCAATTTCATCACCTTGAACCAACATGTTGTACCTTATTCTCTTTTCAACTTTGATACGTCTAATATAAACCTGATTCCAACAAGTTTAAGTGTCATAGGTTCAGGCCAATCCCAAAATTCTATACTAGTTATTTTTTATTTTTCCCCTTCCTTATTTACATTAATTATTTTGTTGTTGTATTTTTTATGTTTCCCTTGCATTAGTACGATAAAATTGTGTTATATGTTGTATAAGAAAATTGTCATGCTAATTGGAAAAAATTTCTTTCCTAAAGTGGGATTCAATGTTTTTTTAGAAAAAAAAATTATTATATTTGTTTTATATGGTGAAACTTTTGACATATATTTAAATATTTTTTATTTATTTCTAAAATAACACAACAAATAAGAAATTTATTAAGGTATATCCTGACCGACTTTTTAGAAACTCATGGCAAATAATAAAATAGACCCTAATGAAAATACATTTTAAAAAATATTATCTATTTAAATTTTTTAAATAGCATCAACAAATCAAAAGTAGTCTTTTATCCATGTAGCTAACATAAAAAAACATATTCTAATCAATATTATCTAAATACATTCCAGAGCTGGCCCAACTGCTCGGAGGCTTAAATCAAATTTTAAAATGAGGTCTTTAAAATATATTTTAAAACAATAATTTTGTGGTTGTTAAGATTTGAACTCAAGACTAAAAGAAAAAGAAGCCTAAATTTTGCCAACTCAACTATGATAATTTATGTGTCTAATGTGTCATTATATATTATTATAACTAAATAAAAAAATTTTAAAATATTTTTTAAGCCCAAACTTTTGAGGCCTAAAGCCCTACCCTAGGTGGCTTGGCCCTTGGGCCGGCCCTGATACATTCTAGCTACTTAAAAAAGTCTCCCATGTAATTTGTTAATTGACCTCTACCAATCCCTTGTTTAAAAATAAAGTAAAATACTCTATCAATCTTTTTTTAATAAATAAGTCAATCTCTATCACATTTCTCTCTATTTGATAAAATTCTAGTATATAAATTATTCGTAAAACGTCTAGATGATTTATCTTTAGAACCATTCACAATCGAAAAATATTTTTTAGGACCTTTTGTTGCTAATAAATCAATCATTATAGACTCAAGAGAATCCCATATCGTTGGATCAAATATATCTATATTTTCACCATTGTCATTAGCATGATCAACATTTCAAAATCAACATCTTCAACATCAATATTTCAACATCTAAATTATCATTTTCAGTAGCATTAACATTGGAATTTCCCCCCATATTTTCAATAATTCCAACATCTACATTCTGATTTTTAACAAAAATTTGTGGTTCTTTTATAATAAATTTATCAAGAGCTCTTGATTGAGATTGCTTTAACTCATTATAATACGGTGGCAGAACCGACTGCTTATACTGGTTTTGCATTTGTGTTTGTAAATGTTGCGGTAAGCAAGAGTCGCCACCGACTTTTCTTTTATCTAAATTAAGGAAAGGGTGAAAAAAGAATAGTAAAAGACCTTTTCAAGAATTTTCTGAGTAAGGGGGGTAGATTATGGAAAGGGAAGATGTTAGCACTCTTTCCATCCGTAGTTATCTACGGGCTCTTAGATGCTTAGCTCATTTTTTAAATAACTTGTGACTATTTTAAACCTTCCCTTTCCATAATCTACCCCCCTTACTCAGAAAATTCTTGAAAAGGTCTTTTACTATTCTTTTTTCACCCTTTCCTTAATTTAGATAAAAGAAAAGTCGGTGGCGACTCTTGCTTACCGCAACATTTACAAACACAAATGCAAAACCAGTATAAACAGTCGGTTCTGCCACCGTATTATAATGAGTTAACGCAATCTCAATCAAGAGCTCTTGATAAATTTATTATAAAAGAACCACAAATTTTGAGTGAACCTGGACACATTTGACTCTTTCGAATACCTTTCAGCTTTGCTCTTCGATTGGCCCTGAGTTGCCTCCTTCGAATGGCTCTGGTTTCATTCTTATAGCTCCTTAGATTGAGTCCATCCTCATCAATTTGAATTGCTTAGATCTTTGATGACTCTGAATTTCAATTGTTTAGAGTTTTCCCTTGTCAGAGTTTCTTCAATTAATTCACCATCTGCATCAATTCAAATTTCCCTGAATTCTCTTCATCAGAGCATTGTTCTTTTTGATGATTCTGAATTCCAATTCGAACCTGTTCAGAGTTTCCCTTATCAGGGATTCTTTGAAAGCCCCTCAGATCATTACTTTTCGATTGACTCTGGATCTTGATTCGAATTGTACAAGGCCTCAACATCCTGGCTTCTTTGAGCATCCCCTAAGTTCGCTCTCTTTGATTACTCTAACACTACTCAACTAGCCCAATTGAAAGACTTCATTCTGGCCAGTTGAAGCTTCCTTTGGCAGAAATGTGCTTGTGCAGGGGGCTTGGGCTTGGCAGCATGCAGGATTTTGGCCAACAAGCATCTTGGACCAAGACTCATCATAAAGCAAACTTGTTTTCAATAATCATATATCCTTCGAATGGACCAATGAATGCTTCTTCGAAGGGAACACATGAATGCGCCTTCAAAGGGACTATCATGTGTATCAAAGTGTGGAAAACTGTGCGTCTTTTGATTCATTGAGTCGAAACTGTTTCAAAGGGGACCATTGCCCAGTCGAAGCTGGCATACAGGCAGCCAATACCTTGTGGACGCTAGCATGAAGGAGGCCAAAGCAAGCATAAAAGAGGCTATTCCCTAGTGAATCGAATCAGGTACGAAGGAGGTATTTTCCTCGTGGGTCGAAGGAAGTTTTCTGCCTAGTGGGTTAAAGGAAAATCTGAAGAAGTCTTGGTCTTTTGTGCCTTGCAAACTGAACTTGATCGAAGGGGACCCAACGCTTAATCGAAGTTTATGGACCAAAGGTTGATTGAAGGGTTTTAAATGCCCAATCGAAGCTTGTGAGACACATATCTCTCGAAGGGTCCCAGACTCCAAATCGAAGCTCTTTATCCAGATGCCAATCGAAGGAGATCCTATTCAAATGCCAATCGAAGACGCCTTTGTTCATCTTCAAAAAAAAATTATTTTCTTCCATCAAGTATTTGTAACCATCTATGTAAGAGACAATCTTAGAGGACATGAGAGGGAAAATTTTGGGGTACAACAGCTGCCCCTGTTCAATTTTCTTAAACCTGAAGATTTAGACTGGCTTGTTTGTCTTTCGTGATCTAAAGGTGGAAGATTATTGAACACTAGAGTGCCCAGAAATTTGCACTGGCATGACGTGATACTGATGGTTGATGATGGAAAGAATAGGCTTACATATGCCATTTGGAGAAGATGACTGAGAGTCATCGAAGATGTGCTTAAAGATGCCATCCAGAGTAGGTGCCAACTTCATAAGAGGTCTCTTTATGGGGATTCATGTTCCTGCTGTCTGAGGATGACTCCGCTAGGGAATATGGGTTTATGTTGTTCTCCTGTTTGAGGAAAACTCTGTGGGGAATAGAGCATAGGAACTTCAGTTGTCCAAGGCTCTATTGAAGAGTTATCTCTATACTGGAGAGATGGGAGTTTGCTGCTTTCTGGTTGAAATCTAGGCTTCATAGTAACTTGCTGGGAATAATAGAATTAACCGTTACCCGAAAATGCATTAGGAAGAGCCTATGTAGGGCTGTTTCAGGATGAGTCTGTGTTAGACTGCATCTGGAGATATATGAGAGGAACCCGTGTAAGATTGTTTCGTCTGGTCATGTAGATAGTTTTCCTATCTGGTTTCATGTGTTAATCTACAAATCAATTGTTCACAGATAGTTGTCCTGTCTTGTTACATGTATTAATCTGGAACTTGTTTTTGTCGGTCGTTGAGATAATTGTCATGTCTGGTTTCAAGTATTAATCTCTGACCCGAGAAAGAAAGATAGTTTTCCTGGCTTGTTATAGGTATTAATCTTCAATCTCCTCATGTAGATAGTTTTCCTGGCTTGTTACAGGTATTAATCTATAATCAGTCGTCGACAGATAGTTTTCCTGGCTTGTTACAGGTATTAATCTGGAACTTGAAAATTGTCGGTAGTTTGAGATAGTTGTCCTGTCTAGTTTCAGGTATTAATCTTTGACCTGAGAAAGAAAGATAATTTTCCTGGCTTGTTACAAGTATTAATATTCAATCTCCTCATGTAGATAGTTTTCCTGGCTTGTTACATGTATTAATCTACAATCAGTCGTCCACATATAGTTTTCCTGGCTTGTTATAGGTATTAATCTGGAACTTGTTTTTGTCGGTCGTTGAGATAGTTATCTTGTCTGGTTTCAGGTATTAATCTCTGACCTGAGAAAGAAAGATAGTTTTCCTGGCTGGTTACAGGTTTTAATATTCAATCTCCTCATGTAGATAGTTTTCCTAGCTTATTACAGGTATTAATCTACAATCGGTCATCCACATATAATTTTCCTGGCTTGTTACATGTATTAATCTGGAACTTAATTTTGTCGGTTGTTGAGATAGTTATCTTGTCTGGTTTCAGGTATTAATCTCTGACTTGAGAAAGAAAGATAGTTTTCCTGGCTTGTTACAGGTATTAATCTTCAATATCCTCATGTAGATAATTTTCCTAGCTTGTTATAGGTATTAATCTACAATCAGTCGTCCACAAATAGTTTTCCTGGTTTGTTACATGTATTAATCTGGAACTTGTTTTTGTTGGTCGTTGGGATATTTGTCTTTTTTAGTTTAAGGTATTAATCTATGACCTTAGAAAGAAAGATAGTTTTCTTGGCTTGTTACAGGTATTAATCTTCAATCTCCTCAGGTAGATAGTTTTCCTGGCTTGTTACAGGTATTAATCTACAATCAGTCATCCACATATAGTTTTCTTGGCTTGTTACAGGTATTAATCTGGAACATGTTTTTGTCAGTCATTGAGATAGTTGTCCTATCTGGTTTCAGGTATTAATCTTTGACCTAAGAAAGAAAGATAGTTTTCCTGGCTTGCTACAGGTATTAATCTTCAATCTCCTTATGTAAATAGTTTTCCTGGCTTGTTACAGGTATTAATCTACAATCAGTCGTCCACAGATAGTTTTCCTGGCTTAATACATATATTAATTTGGAACTTGAAAATGTTGGTCATATAGATAGTTCTCGTCCGGTTTCGGGAATTAATCTGTGGCCTGCTGTATTTGTTGATAAACCCATCTTGTTCTGGAAGTTCATACCACTTAGTCGTGTAGATAGTTTCCCCGTCTGGTTTCGGGCATTAATCTTTGACCTGTTGTATAAGTTGATAATGTTTGTCTGTCTACGAGCTCAACCTGGAAAGGTAAAGTCAGTTTCATCCGATGTCATGATGTATGAATTGTATGATTCTCGCAAAATAAATGAGATTGTGATATATGTATTTGTGTTACATATGCTATGGTGTTTGCAAAAATGATGTATGACTGCAATGTATGAACGTATCAGCTATTCTATTGCAGTGTTGTTGAATTAGGGAAAATAAATCCCTTATTATAATTGGGGGTGAAGAATGTAGGTCTTCAGATATGTTGAAGTTAAATGCTGGGAGATGGATTTCTGTTGTTAGAGAAATAAATTATGTTGGGGAAGGGAAACTCCGTGAACCGCTTGGTGATTGTCAGAGTGAATCTAAGTCATGATTGTATCTGGAGATGTATTGAATAAGTGTCAGAATGACATCCGTCTCTGGATCGTACCTGAACCGTTTCTAGAGGATGATCCGAATAAGTATCAGGATGACATCCGTTTTTGGATCGTATCTGAACTGTTTCTAGAAGAGAGTCTAGAGTAAGTGTCAGGATGACATCCGTCTCTGGATCGTACCTGAATCGTTTCTAGATAAGAATCTGGAATAAGTGTCAGGATGACATCCGTCTCTGGATCCTACCTGAACTGTTTCTAGAGGAGAACCTGGAATAAGTGTCAGGATGACATCCATCTTTGGATCGTACCTGAACCGTTTCTAGAGGAGAATCTAGAATAAGTGTCAGGATGACATCCGTCTCTGGATCGTACCTGAGCTGTTTCTAGAGGAGAATCTGGAATAAGTGTCAAGATGACATCCGCCTTTGTATCGTACCTAAACCGTTTCTAGAGGAGAACCTGGAATAAGTGTCATGATGACATCTGTCTCTAGATCGTACCTGAACCGTTTCTAGAGGAGAATATGGAATAAGTGTCAGGATGACATCTGACTCTGGATCGTATCCGCACCGTTTCTAGAGGAGAGTCCGCTTTATTTAGAATGTTTCCGTTGGGGAAGGGAAACTTCGTAATCTGCTTGGGGATTTTGTGAGATTGTGTTGGGGAATCCTGAGAAGCTTGGCGACTTCACTGGGGAATTTTTCTTAGATGTTGGAGCAGTAGTTGGAGATTCTTGCTTCGTCGGGGATATGAGAACACCTGACATCATTAGGCTGCATGCTGGGAATATGAAAGTGACCTTGTAGTAGAATGCACCTGCCTTGGTACCTGCTGGAGAAAATATCTGCCGGGGATTTCGTACATGGTTTGGTTTTTATCCCAACTCTTGGAGTCCTTGGTGAATGCAGATCAGGGTAATAAACTTTCTACGAGATGACGGGACACAGTCGTACGCTTTAATCGCTAACTTTTGCCTGGACTGTCCTTTCAGATTTTCAGTCCACCGGGATACCCTTTTTTGCCCAAGCCGCCTTTTCAGGTTTTCGGCTTGCCGGGTGTACATATTTGTTCATATGTATATCCCTAATTTTTGCCCGAACTCTTTTGGTTCACCGGGATGCCCTTATTTTTTCCTAGGCTAGTCAACCTAGCGGGTCTTTGTTCATGCGTAGTATTTTCTGACTATGTCCATGTTCACCGGGTTCTGAAAATTGTCACTGTCCATAGTAGTAAGTGTTGCCACACTTCCAGAAGATGTTTGTTTAATCGTACAAGATTTGTTACTGGAATTCATGTTCAATGCCCCAAGTGATTCAGATAGAGATCTGTCCCTGGCTATTTGGCATTTTTTGAGATATTCTTTGAACCTTGACTTGACTGCCCCAGATCAGCTAGATACCATGCCATGCCCCTTGATTATGAAAGGCCTATCACTGTAATGTCTTTCCATCCGAGGTGATTCTGTTCACTGAGAGGATTTCTATTCATCAGATATCCGTCGTGTGAACTTCTCTGCTGTTGAACAAATAGTCATATGCAAGCAATGGTATTCGAAGAATGCAAAGCTGATGTCTGTCTTGAAGTTTGAAAACTCATTTTTTAGTAAAACAAACAAATTTTGTAAAACTGTGATATCAGCTCAGGATTTATAGCGAACCCTACAGGAGTCAGGATACCTTTTGTAACAGTATGCTTTCAAACTAACCCATGATTCAGCTAGGACTTTTAAGGGTTATAACGTGGCCTGGTTCACAGTTTTAAGAAACAAAAGATAAAAGCTCAAATTTTATTTGTACCGAACCCGTTCTTCGTGATGTTCTTCAATCCCATGCTCAACTAATTGTGCGTTTAGATCCCAATTGAATCTGGAATCTTTGCTCTGATACTTGGTGATGGTTCAGAAATTGAATGTTTGTTTGAAAAGGCAGCCATTTTTGTAATCTTCTTTTTGTTGAGGATTTGTAGTAACCTATTTTTTTGTTTTCTTTATCCCTAATTTTGCCTGAACTGGTTCTTTTGCGATTACAGTCAGCGGGATGCCCCAGTTTTTTCTTAAGTCTCCTTCATAGGTTTTGACTTAGCGGGCTTTTATTTTGAGAGATAATGACCGTCAGCTTTAATGATTATGCGTAATCATCACCATCTTATGATTTGGAATGATATCTTTGATGCCATTCATTATGTATGAAGTGGAAGATTGTGACTGAATGCGCATCTGAATTAACTGAGAAAACTACCCTACCCCAGGTTATGATTAAGGGTTTTAATTTGTATGAAAATAAAAACTCCTACTTCTTAGGCTCAAATGGGTTGACTAGGGATTATCTTCCTTATAACTCCACTGTTTAGGATTTGAAACAATGCATGTACATCGTCAGCGGGATCTGTTTAAAATCATACTGTAGAGACTGTGGTATCATTTTCGTCATCCTCCTTCTAAAGGCTTACAACTTTTAATCAAGAGTTGAAAATCACAAACAAGAAGTAAAAGCACAATTTAAGTATAGTGAAAACGAATGAAATAATTCAATACAAACATATGCAATGCATTAATGAAATAACAAGGTTTGACATAAATAAATGTTCGAACAATAAAAAAAATTACAAATTGAAAATTCTAATGAACAAAAGCCTCTTTGTTTGAACTTGTCACTTCAGATGATGTGCCTTTGAGGGATGGAAGAAGACTTCAGTCTGGCCATCTTGTGTGAACTCCAGCACTCCTTCGTTGATCAAGTCCTGAATCTTATTTTTCAATGCCTAACAGTCATTTGTATCACGTCCAAGACTATTGGAATGGTATGCGCACATTGCATCAGGATGATAGCTAGGAGAGGAGACATTGGGATTTCGAGGAGGATCCCTTAACGTAACCAACTCCATCTTCAACATGTGTTGCAATACCTGAGCCAAGGACATGTTGATTTTGGTGAATTTCCTTTTGGGTGTGTCTTGCTTATGTTGTCTGCCTTGTCGTTGTTTTTGCATCAGTGCTAGAATAGAAATCTGCACTACCCCCACAAATTGGTTGAGATTACTCTTATTTCGGACCTTCTGGTCGTAAATGACATTGGACTCTTTCTTCCTATTGTATGGTCTCTTCTGAGTACTTGAAGATGTAGTCCCTTGAATGTCACCGCTTCTGAGTTTATTTTCAACCTACCCCCGTATGAACATATCACCCAATTCCCCATCTGCCAAGAGAGATTGACCATTAATTAGGCCCCAAGCCCTAGCAGTTTGCCCCAGACTGTCGTATATGTCCTGGAGAAGCTTGCTGATGAGAATCCTCAACTTTTCTTGTTCCCGAGCTAAACTTTGGATAAGGTTAATCTGACTACTCATCTGGATTTTCATCATTCCCACCTTAGTATGTAATTTTTCTAACTGGTCATCCTTGTTGTTGTTAGAATGTTTCTTGGTCGAGTTTCCGGCGAGGAGTGCTTTCAATTATTCTTGCCCCTTGCCTAGGTTTAGGAACATTTCTTTTAACTGACCATATTGAGTTTGGAGATCTCTGTCGTTCTGTTTGAGAGCCATTTTCCTTGCTGAAATAAACATCGAGAAGATGAGAAACCTGTACTAGAAATACCTGCTATGCAATGACATGTATGGTATGCTTATGCGGTGTTTTCAAGGATCTCACGGGGTAAACACAAGAAAATGTTCGAAGTTGAATTTTGACTGCAGCTTTGACGGAAGAACTTCGTATTATTGAATATCCTTCCCTGAGAAACGAGCTCACCATATCGAGTGGGTCATAGCCCCTGACTCAAGTTATCATGCTTTGGTCTTTTGGTGGTGTTGGCTAGAGGAAAATAAATCCCCTTGCCCCTTGCTAGGTGTCTGGTTCATCATAACCTACATCACAGGCCCTTTGAGATCCTTGAAATGGTTAAGAAAATGCTATGGTATGATGTTATGATGTGTATTCTATGCATCAAGAAAAATGTAGGGTGATGAAGACAAGTATGTCTTGCAAGAAAACCAGTTTATTGGATATTGTATACAAACAAGGTCCTGCAAGGAATATAAACAAAGCCATGCAAATGAGTTCAAGTTATTAGATAGTGAAAGCAAGCAACTCACACAAATAGCCTTAGGTTCAAGCTTGCATGAAGTTTGTAGGTAAGTACACTCTTGAAGTTTCAATTGGCTCAACCTGTCCTAGTAATAGTAACTGGGTTCTTAGGAGTCTCATATCACTGACCTTTCTTTTAGGCATTGTTCTAGCTCAAGCACCAAAGTATTGCGGCCAGAATATCCCAAAAGTCCAATCTCAATGAGTGTAGGATCGAGTATTAACCAATATTTGGTCGGAACAAAAGCCGGCCATCTCACTACTTTCTAATGGCTTAGGATGAGTCAATTAAAGGTTCTAAAGCTCAGTTAGCACTTAATGACACTATAAGGAAGCCTAATGTTATCCTTGACTGACTCAAGGAACATTAGTACAAGCCAGAGTATCACGCTAACGTAGCCATCACTTTGTCCATATCGGTCTATGTTGTACAACTTCCATGATTTATTGCTACTTACCTAAAAAAGGTGCCCCAGATCCGGGTGTAGGATCTTTACAAGTAAACCAAAAAAAAAACCTTAAAGATAAATTAAGAAAAGCATACAAGGAAATCAATTTAAAATAATGAATTAAACTCAAAGGTAACCCCACTTTTAAAATCCCCAGCAGAGTCGCCAGTTCTGTAATACGGTGGCAGAACTGACTGTTTATACTGGATTTTTGTTTGTGTTTGCAAATGCCGTGGTAAGCAAAAGTCACCACTGAATTTTCTTTTATCCAATTAAGGAAAGGGTGAAAATAACATAAAAAGACTTTTTCGAGAATTTTCTGAGTAAGGGGGGTAGATTATGGAAAGGGAAGGTGTTATCACCCTTTCCATCCATAGTTATCTACGTGCTCTTAGATGCTTAGCTCATTTTTTAAATAACTTGTGCTTTGTGTTTTGAAAAAAAGTAGTTTGAAAGTGCCTTAGTGCGGCGATTCACTTTATGATAAATCTTATATCAGTCCTCAAGAGTGTTGATAAAGCAAATGTTTTTTGAAATGTTTTTGTGTAAGTGCAAAAGATTGTTTTGAGCAAGCATCTAACAACTATCTATTTATACTCGAAAAGGTTCATACTTTTCCTCCTATCTTTTAGACAGTGGTATCCTACTATTAGTGAGTAGGTAGCCTTATCGTTGGATGTTTGAGGGACATTCAAAGGGACGTTTTTATAGTCACAAAGACAACTGGGAAATAAGCTTTAGTAGCTACCCTAGGATTCTAAGATCATATCTTTAGCAAGGCAACGTCGAGAGGGTTATCGAGGGACTTATGATATTTTTGAACCAGAGGGTAGCCACTAAAACCTCTCACGTTTCGAGTGTTGTGACTATTTTCGGAAGGCAAACGAAGTGGGAATACCCTAGAGGTGTGTATGTGCAAGGTGGGTTATGTTCAATTATTTTAGTCTTTTTTGTTAGGTTCGCTAGCGTTTTGATTTTAATCTTTGCCATACAATCCTATTAGTAATACATCTAGCAGTTAATATGAAAGCAATAGAAAATGCAGAAAATAAGTGTCCTACGCTATTACAACCAAGTTTAAAGGCAAGAAAATGTAAAAACAAGAATAAAATAAAGAGGGGAAGTGAGACCTTCGATCAAGACAATAGACTCCTTCGTTTCACCCTTTTTTTGCTTTCTTTCGATTGAGCTTGGGAGTTGGCATGAGCAACCTTCAATTGCACCCTTTCCTGCTTCTTTCTATTGAGCTTGGGAGCTGGTATGAGCAACCTTCAATTGCACCCTTTCCCGCTTCTTTCGATTGAGTTTGGGAGTTGGTGTGAGAAACCTTCGATTGCAACCTTCTCGGCTTCTTTCTATTAGACTATGAAGCAATATGGACCTGCAGAGCAACATGAGTGTATATCCTTCACTCACACCCTTTTATTCTTTCATTTGAGTCTGTACAGATTAGTTCCAACATATATTTGGACAAGAAAAGCAAACAAACAAAAAGGATAGAAACAAAGAATATAACTAAAAGGCTATTTACATGTTATGCTGAAATGAAAAATAAGTGAAAGGCTATTTACATGTTATGCTGAAACGAGAGATGCAAAGTCAAGAGGACTTGCCTTGCTTGAAACTGGAATTTATGTGTGGACTGGGGTTGTTGGATGCTCTTGGATTCGAAAGGAGAGAGGCAAGTGTGGTGTGATCTTGTTGAATTTTGAGAATTTTCGGTATGCTTCTCTTAGGCTGTGCATGCGTGTAAGGTAATATATGTGTAGTTCCTGGGCCTATGTCTCTAGCCTCCTGGAAAATGTCTCCTTTGTGTATGTGTCTGGCTTTGTATTTACAGGGATGTGAGGGAGCATGGAAATGGCAAGGGACAACTATTAACTAGGCTTTGAAGGCCATGAGACAAGAATCCAACACATTGAAAGTTGGCCATATTTGGATAATTCTTGCCATTTTGAAATCTTGAGTGAACCTGGACACATTTGACTCTTTCGAATACCTTCCAGTGCTGCTCTTCGATTGGCCCTGAGTTGCCTCCTTCGAATGGCTCTAGTTTCGTTCTTATAGCTCCTCTGGTTGAGTCCATCCTCATCAATTCAAATTGCTCAAATCTTTGATGACTATGAATTCCAATTGTTCAGAGTTTTCCCTTGTCAGAGTTTCTTCAATTAATTCACCATCTGCATCAATTCGAATTGCCCAGAATTCTCTTTGTCAGAGCATTGTTCTTTTTGATGATTTTGAATTCCAATTCGAACCTGTTTAGAGTTTCTCTTATCACGGCTTCTTCGAAATCCCCTCAGATATTTATGTTTCGATTGACTCTGGATCTTGATTTGAATTGTACAAGGCCTCAACATCCTGGCTTCTTCGATCAGACCCTAAGTTCGCTCTCTTTGATTGCTCTGAAGCTACTCAACTATCCCAATCAAAAGACTTCATTCTGGACAGTCGAAGCTTTCTTTGGTAGGAATGTGCTTGTGCAGGGGGCTTGGGCTTGATAGCATGCGGGATTTTAGCCAGCAATTATCTTGGACCAATACTCATCATAAAGGAAACTTATTTTCAATAATCATGTGTCCTTCGAATGGACCAATGGATGCTTCTTTGAAAGGACCACATGAATGCGCCTTCGAAGGGACTATCATACATGTCAAAGTGTGGAAAACTGTGCGTCTTTTGATTCATTGAATCAAAACTGTTTCAAAGGGGACCATTTCCCAGTCGAAGCTGGCACAAAGGCAGTCAATGCCTTGTGGACGCTAGCATGAGGGAGGCTAAAGCAAGCATAAAATAGGCCATTTCCTAGTGAATTGAATCAGGCACGAAGGAGGTATTTGACTTGTGGGTCTAAGGAAGTTTTTTGCCTAGTGGGTTAAAGGCAAATCTGAAGAAGTCTTGGTCTTGTGTGCCTTGCAAACTGAACTTGATTGAAGGGGGCCCAACGCTTAATCAAAGCTGATGGACCAAAGCTTGATCAAAGGGTTTTAAATGGCCAATCAAAGCTTGTGAGACACATATTGCTCGAAGGGTCCCAGACGCCCAATCGAAGCTCTTTGTCCAGATGCTAATCGAAGGACATCCTGTTTAGATTCCAATCGAAGATGCCTTTGTTCATCTTCAAAAAAAATTATTTTCTTCCATTAAGTGTTTGTAACCATCTATGTAAGAGACAATCTTGGAGAACATGAGAGGGCAAATTTTGGGGTACAACACTCATCAAGTCTTTTCTTAAGAAAAAAATACTCATTTCTTCCCTCTCAATCTCATGAACAAAAAACTAGCAACAACAATAATGGATTAAGCAAGTTTCAAGATTCAAGCAACACTTTCAATTTGAAAAATAAGACAACAAAATGAAACAAAGTTATGAATTAGGGATCAGTCGAAGCAAAACGTGAAGAGGAAAATATGAGGACTACCTCAGACGTAGTGGTGGGTCCAGTGGTTTTTGCATGGTAGTGGCGATGCAGTGGCTGGAGGTTGGGGCAGTGAGAAGGCGAAGCGGCCGGTGAACAATGAACAATTGCAGAGCGCTAAAGCCTAAAAGGGAAATACCAGAGGAATCAAATGTGAAGGTTGGGTTACTTTTTCTTTTGTTGGGCTTATTATCGATTGAGCTTGTTATTTACATTTCGAAACTGACTTATACAACTACCTAAATACAAAAAATTGAGGCTCCTATATTTTGGAGGCCTTGGGTTGTGGGTCTGGTTATCCTGGCCCAACGCCGGCCCTGCAACGTTCAAGATTTTTATAAAAAAGCACAAGGGTTTCAGAGAAGAGGAAAAGACACAAGTGATAGAAGAGTGTGTAGCAAACCTTATTAGTTTGAGTTACAAATTCATTATATTCTTCCTATCACTTAGCTAATTTTATTGATATTCTTGTTGAATAGTTTTACATTCTCTAGAGTTGTTTTAGTATACTTACAATTTGTGGAGGTGTTGTTTGGAGTGAATTTTCCCACTTTATTATTTATCGATGAAGATTGTTATTCTCTAGTGTTACTAAGAAGACTTTTGTATTCCTATTATTGATAAAGTGGAAGGTTTTACTAGATTAGGTCCCGTGGTTTTTATTCTCTCACTTAAAGGGATGTTTTCCGCGTTAAAAATTTGGTGTTCTTGCTATTTTGTTTCTTTATTATTATTATTATTATTATTATTATTATTATTATTATTATTATTATTATTATTATTATTATTATTATTATTATTATTATTATTATTATTATTATCATTATTATTATTATTGTTATTATTATTTGTTATTATTATTATTATTGTTATTATTATTATTATTATTATTATTATTGGTATTATTGTTATTATTATTATTATTGTTATTATTATTATTATTATTATTATTATTATTATTATTATTATTATTATTATTATTATTATTATTATTATTATTATTATTATTATTATTACTATTATTACTATTATTATTACTACTACTATTATTACTATTACTACTACTACTATTATTATTACTACTATTACTACTATTATTACTATTACTACTATTATTATTATTACTATTATTACTATTATTATTACTACTACTACTACTATTATTACTACTATTATTACTATTACTACTACTACTATTATTATTACTACTATTACTATTATTATTACTACTACTACTATTACTATTATTATTACTATTATTATTATTACTAGTATTACTACTATTACTACTACTACTACTATTACTATTATTATTACTATTATTATTATTACTAGTATTACTAGCATTACTACTATTACTACTATTATTATTACTACTATTACTATTATTATTACTAGTATTATTACTATTACTACTATTATTACTATTATTACTATTATTACTATTACTACTACTATTATTATTATTATTATTATTATTATTATTATTATTATTATTATTATTATTATTATTATTATTATTATTATTATTATTATTATTATTATTATTATTATTATTATTATTATTATTATTATTATTATTATTATTATTATTATTATTATCATTATTATTAATATTATTATTATTACTATTATTACTATTATTATTACTATTACAATATTACTATTACTATTATTACTATTATTATTGTTGTTATTACTATTATTATTATTATTATTATTATTATTATTATTATTATTATTATTATTATTATTATTATTATTATTATTATTATTATTATTATTATTATTATTATTATTATTATTATTATTATTATTATTATTATTATTATTATTATTATTATTATTATTATTATTATTATTATTACTATTACTACTACTATTATTACTATTATTACTACTATTATTACTATTACCACTATTATTACTACTATTATTACTATTACTACTATTATTACTATTACTATTATTATTATTATTATTATTATTATTATTATTATTATTATTATTATCATCATTAATATTATTATTATTATTATTATTATTATTATTATTATTATTATTATTATAATTACTACAATTATTACTATTATTACTATTATTACTATTATTATTATTATTACTATTATTACTATTACTATTATTACTATTATTATTACTATTATTATTATTACTGTTATTATTATTACAATTGTTATTATTATTATTATTATTATTATTATTATTATTATTATTATTATTATTATTATTATTATTAATATTATTATTATTATTATCATTATTATTATTATTATTATTATTATTATTATTATTATTATTATTATTATTATTATTATTATTATTATTATTATTGTGCTTTGGAATTGGTTTTGCCGATTGTACATTTAAATTGCATAGGTTTGGGAAAGTATTTCGCTTGAGAAATTTTTTCTAATTATTTGATAGTTTCCTAACAAAGTGGTATCAAAGCTTCGATCGACTTGTTTTGTGCATTTTAAATGGATAAAACTCAATAGCCTAATATGATTAAGATCAAATCTACTAATTATACAATCTGGAAGACTCTCATGAAATATATGTTATACAACAAAGATTTGTATGATCCTATTAAGGGGGAAAAGGTAAATCAAGTGATAAGTCTGATGTTGATTGGAATAAGATGAATCGGAAGACAATTGCTATAATTAGAAAATAGTTGGATTTGAGTGTATACCCACATGTTGAATCTAAAACTAGTGCGTAGAAAATGTGGAATAAATTAAAAGAGTTGTACGAGTGCAAGAACATGCAAAATAAAGCATGTTTGACCAGGAAGCTGGTTAATATGAAATACAAGGATGATGACTCAATGACAAAGCATATGAGTGTGTTTTAGAATACTACGAATCACTTGGCAGCTACTGATATTGAGTTGGATGATGAGTTATATGCCTTATTATTGCTTAGTTCCTTGCCTGATAATTGAGAAGTTCTTGTTGTAATACTTACTAATGCAACTCCAAATGAGAAATTGGTAATGTCGACGTTTAAAGATAGCATGCTTAATGAAAAATTTAGAAGAAAGGAATATGGTTTAATTGTTACTTCTAATCAATCTGAAGCTCTAGTTACCGAGTCAATGGGGAGAAGCAAAACCATAAATTTTCATAAGCGTGACAAATCTGAGAGTCGCAGCAAGTCAAGAAGCAAGTCAAGAACTAGAAAAGAAATTATATGCTACAATAGTGGTAAAGAGGGACACATAAACGTGAATTGTAGATTTCTCAAAAGAGAATATTCAAAGTAAATAGGTGATGCTAATGAGAAGAAAAATGATAAAGCTACGACATCAGTTGCACATGACAGTGATGTCTATTTATGATGATAATTCCATAAATCTTGCATGTCAAGATTCAACTTGGATTATTGATTCAGGTGCCTCATACCATGTTACTCCTAGGCACAATTTCTTCTCATCTTATACCGTTGGCGATTTTGAAACGGTAAAAATGGGAAATAAGGGAGCTTGTGAAATTATTGGTATGGGAGATGTTTGGGTTGAAACTGGCGTCAGATGCAAGCTTAAATTGAAGAATGAGAGACATGTTTCTGATATTCATCTAAACTTTATTTCGGTCAAAGCATTGGATATTAAAGATTATCACACTTGCTTTGGTAGTGGTGGCTTGTGTAAGATCACCAAAGGGTCACTAGTGGTAACAAAGGAGAAAAGTCCTACAACTCTTTACAGGGTGTCTATAAAACTATGCAAGGAGGAAGTGAATACAATTGAAGAAACACCTAGTGATTTATGGAATACACGCCTTGGTCACTTGAGTGAGAAAGGTCTCAATATTATTGCAAAGGAATTTTTTCCAGGTGAAAGGTACTCCTCTGAAAACATGCACTTATTACTTTTCTGGTAATCAACACAGAGTTTCCTTTAATAGTAAGGGTCCCTATCGAAAGCCAAATATTCTAGATTTAGTTCACACTTGTGTTTGCATGATGTATGGTAAATATTTAGGTGGTGCATCATATTTTGTTAATTTTGTTGACGACCGCTATAGAAAAGCGTGGGCTTTTGCTTTGAAATCTAAAGACTAGATTGTTGTACCCCAAAATTTGCCCTCTGATATTCTTCAAAGTTTGTCAAGATCAATCTTCAAATGGATCAAGGATTGCACAATTCAAAGGCCTCCTAAGCCAGTCAAAATTAGGGTTTTGGTTTCTCTCAAGGAAGTTGAGGTTTTCAATGGTCCAATCAAGTCCCATAGGCCTCTATACACTGTCAAGCATCCATATGTCAAGTTTCAAGACTCACAGGGTCAAGTTGCACAGTCAAAAGCCCTAATTGCTTCACAATCAACTGTAGGGGTAAAATGGTCATTTGGCAGTCAAAAGTCAAAATTTTTTGTCAACATATTATTTTGAGCTCACAATCATCATTTGATCAAGTCTTGATCATGATTCCTCAAGCATGGCTCAAAAATCATCAAGATGCAAAAGTTTCCATTTTGGGACAGTTGAAAAGTCAACTATAACTTGACCAGGGCATAACTTTTTCATGGTTCATCAGAAAAATCCCATCCAATGCTCATTTTGAAGGGGATGACATTTCCTACAACTCATATTCACATTCCAAGTCCAAGAAATGCTCTCACAAAAAGTTATCAATTTCAACATTATAGGTCATTTTCAAAAGTCAACAAAAAGGAATTTTAAGTCAAAGACCATAACTTGAGATTGGTAAATCACAGTGACATGGGACCAAAGGCATTGGTTAGAGGACTTCAAGACCTTTCCAAAATGTCCAAGAACATGTTCATATGATCAAAATTGAGCAAGATATGCATTGGAGAAGTTGGGAAATTTTTTTGAAAGGGCAAAAGTCAACTATCCTTAAAACTTCAATTTTTGACAAAAGGGCCCACTTTCTTCCACTTGATTCAGCCTTGTCATGCCACCCACGTGTCCCATGATTAATTTCAAGACCAAACATTTATTTTTTTCATTTTTATTTAATTTTTATGGATTTAATTCATTTTAAATCCATAATAATTCAAATAAATCTAAAAATTAATTGAATGGTATCTTTGTGGTTTGAATAACTTTTATGTGCCATATGACAGCTACCAAAATCGTGCCAGGCTATTTTGTGCACAAAATCATGGTTTTGCTCCAAGTTTGGAAAGTCCTTTAATGGTGATAAACAAAAATCTCAAGACATCAATACAATGGATCCCAAGCCTAGCTGCTGACCTAATTGCATTCACATATACATAAGCAAGCATTGCAGACCTAATTCAGGACCGGAGCACTGCACAAACGGCCAAACCACATTCAAAAAATCCAAGCAAAAAGTCAAATCTGTTTTCTCACTTCAAGGCCCTTTCAAGCCAATTTGAGGATTCAAACATATTGCCAGGATTCCCAGGAACGTGCAGAGATCAAAACCAAGCGCTCAGGCCTAAGGAATCGCCCCACACGAACTCACGGTTTGCATAATTTTCTTGGAATCGAAATCCATTGTTCATGCATTATTAACATAATTTGTTGCTTGTTTTGTGTTGTATGAGTCCACAGGAAACTAATGGTATGGTTCAATTGCCTTGAAACGCCCTGGAACCCAAACCACCATGGATGAATGTTAGGGTTTTCAAGCTTTTGAATTGGGGGTTTATCATATAGGAAAAATTAGAGACTCTAAAGCCCATGGTTGAATTCGTCAAGGCCAGACGAATCCAACACGATGCTCGCGAAATATTTATGAGCAGCAAGGAGCTATTCGCTATTTTCCCTTGTCCTATTTTGTGGGGGTTAAAAACCCCTGCTAATTGTTTTGTTTTGCAGGCATTTCAGTGAAGACGATGATGAGGTGTCAGCGCAGGGGTGGCCAATTCAAAGAAACGCGCGCTTTTGGTTTGTTTATAGGATAAGCATTAATCAATCCATATAATATTTATCCATTACTATACTAACAAATGCAGCACCATGGCGTAGTGGAAAGTGAGGTGGACGTTCACCATTGGGACCTGGGTTCGATTCCCAGGTCCCCCAAATGCTTGTTAATATTTTTTCTCATGTGATCCTATGCAGATTTCTCAAAGCACCTCACCATGTACCTCCAACGCTCAATATGCCAAGTGGCTACAGGCATGCATCCAAAGGCCAGGAGGTGATCCTCACCATGCACTCAGTCAACCAACAAACGCTTGATCCAAGAAGTCAACGCAGGCTTGGCTTAATGGGCCTCAGATTTCTAAACAAACCCCATTGCTGGCCCAAAACCCCCCTTTTTTGGTTCATCTTTTTTTTCTTTCATTTTATATTTTCCATTTTATTTGTTAACTTTTTTTTCTTTCTAATTATTATTATTATCACTAAAACTAACATGATTAATTTTTCATAATAAAATTCAGAAAACCAAAAAACATTTTTATTATTTATTAACTTATTTTGTAAATAAATGTAAATTAAATTAAATTAGTTTAATTAGTTAACTTTAATACTTTTTTACAATAAATAAAAACAAATTTAGACTTAGGCTTTTCTTTTGACATTTTTAATTCCTTTTATTTTATTTTCATTAAAACATAAAAAACACAAAAATATTTTTCTTTTAATTAAATTAATTAATTAGTAATTAGGCTTAATTTCATTTAATTACAAAAAAATAAGGACAAATTCATTTCTTTCTCAAAAAAGGACAAATTCATTTCTTTCTCAAAAAAAGGATCAAAACCCTAAGGACGTCCCGATTTAATTCTTTCGCGCACATTTATTTTTTAATTCATTATTATGTAACTGCTTCTGGAAGTGTAATAGTTAATTAGGACCTCCTTTATCGCTTTATTTACTTTTCTCGCAATTTATTTCCAAACGGGTTTGTTTTTGGCGATGTATATACCCGCGCCTTGTAATAGCTAGAATTTATCTTTCCGCAATTTATTTTCCGCACTCCTAACTGTTAAAAATGCCTGTAAGAATGTATGAAAAATAAAACCAATCCGTAGCTCACAAATAACATGCAAAGATAAACATAAACTGAATTCAATACACATGCACATGCCACTCTTAGGGTACGCCTCACTGGTTGCCTCGAACGTGGTCATCAAGTATAGGGTGTCTTAGAGGTCGCCCTTTTGTCTAAAGATCCAGTTGCCTCGAAACGGTTGCCTCGGATAAAAGGATCTAGGACACTAGAGTTACCACTAAGGTGTCCTACCATTGCTTTGGTGACCACATTGTCCCTTAATCGAATTGACCCGAACAACTCCAACGACGGTGCTACCTACTTCTCAATAGTGGGATAGTACTGTTTAAAGGCTCTTACACAGCCTAATTCCTTAGGGTAGGTAGACTTCTCTTAAGTACTTGCTCTCTCAAAAAACAAAAACATCTTTTCACACTCACACTTTCAAAAAGTTTTTCAAATAAATTTTTCATACACTCTTGAGGACAGATACAAGAGTTACTTAGAAATTTTTCAAACGAAACTTTTTTTTTTCAAAACTCACACACACTTGAAAAGCAAACAAATTTTGAAAACATAAGAGCAAGTACCTAAGAGCCCGTGGATAACCATGGAGAGAAATGGTGCTAACACCTTCCCTTTCTATAAATCTACCTCTCGAACCGAGAAACATCTCGAATAAGGAATTTTGTTGTGCTTTTGTCCTTTCCATGTTGGAGAACATAAAAGACGGTGGCGACTCTTGCTTACCGTGACATTTCGCGAACCAGCTTAAAAAACAGTCAGTTCTATTTCCACCGATCACAGAACTGGCGACTCTGCTGGGGAAAAATAAAAGTGAGGTATACCTTAGGATTAGACCACTCTTATGTTTTCAATTGCTAGTTTGTTTGCTTTAAATTATGGGCCTGTTTTGGGAGTTTCATAGATCCTAACCCGAATCTGGGGGATACCTTTTGGAAAGTAGCAACAAACTGTGAGGGAACTGTGCGGGGTATATCGACACGGTTGAAGCAGTTTGCTACGTTGATGTGGCACTTTGGTGAGTATCGGTAACCCTTGAGTCAAGTCAAGGAGAGTACGGGGCCGCCGCGTGGTGTCGTGAAGCATCAACTGACCATAGGAACCTTACTTGACCATCCAGGCCTCTTTAGGGGTAGTGAGATGACCGACTTTGGTGCAGTCCGAAGTTGGTAGACACTCGATACTACACTCATTGAGGGTTGTTTTCTTGGAATATTTTGATCGCCAGTTCAGTGGCTAAATCAAAACAATGAACACAGAAAACAACCCAATGATATTGAGCTCCTTAGAACCCGATTACTTTTGATAGGACAGGTTTTGAGCCCACCAACTTCAAGAGGGTAGTACCTAGACCTCATGCTGGCCTAAACTCTAAGGGCTGTCTGGTGTGACTTGTGTGCCTTATCATGTTTGCCTTTTGTGAATACTTGTGGTGTGCTTTTATCATAACATCATAAAGCATCATATGCATTTCCTAACCACTTCAAGGGTTCGAATCTTCATCTTTGTTCTTGTTTTGTAGGACATGGAAACTATCCGCAGAAAGACAATTCAGATCAACCTTGTAAGGGTCCCTCCTCAGCTTAAAGAGCTTACATCCAGGATCCCCGAGAACTCTTCCTTCAGTGAAAGGCATGGTAGACTCATCAGCTTGGTCAACACCAACATTGAAGAAGATATGATAAAAGTTCTCTTCCAGTTCTTTGACCCTTTGCACCACTGTTTTACTTTCTCGGATTATCAATTGGTGCCTACCTTGGAAGAGTTTTCCCAGCTTCTGAAGGTTCCTATCCTTAATCAACTACCCTACAATGGTACGGAAAGGGAACCAAAACTTGAAGAGGTTGCTAAAGCATTATGCCTACAACCATCTGACATCAAGGGACATTGGGAAGTTAGAAGTGGTATCAAAGGATTCTTGGCAAAGTTCCTGTTTAAGAAGGACCAAGAATGTTGGAATGCCCTTGACCTACAAGCCTTTGAAGAAGTTGTGGCACTCCTCGTCTATGGGTTGGTGTTGTTCCCGAATCCAGATCAGCTTATAGATATCAATGCTGTCAAGATCTTCATGTCCAGGAATCCTATACCTACGTTGCTTGGGGACATCCTCCACTCATGTTACACTCGAACCATGAGAAAAAGAGGTGTTCTCATGTGCTGCACTCCTCTCCTGGCAAGGTGGTTTATTTCGCACCTTCCACAATCAGCTTTGAAGAACGAGCGGGGTTTGAGATGGTCACAACGACTGATGACTCTTACACATGCTGATATACATTGGTGTTCTCGGTCCAGAGAAAATGTCACTATCATTGATCGTTGCGGAGAGTTTCCTAATGTTCCTTTACTTGGAATCAGAGGAGGCATTACTTACAACCCATGTCTGGCTTTAAGGCAATTTGGATATGCTCGGAGGGATGGCCCTCATGATATGTTGATTCCTGACATAGTTTTTGACTTCGACCACGATGCACAAGGACTTCGCTAGAGATTCATCAGAGCTTGGAGGATGCCTAACAAGGTGGATAGCAAGACACTGGGGCACAAGAACTCTATCCCCCTGGAGCCTTATCTCAAGTGGGTACGAGCCCGCTCCCAGAAGTTGGTAATGCCATATCCTCATGTTCTCCCCGTGATCAAAGAACCTGTTGTGGAAGGAGAGGTGCCCTACACCATTCAACATCCTGACATGCCAACATCTTGGGAAGAAATGCAAAAAAGCTGGATCCAACTCAAGGAAGAACGGAATTCTCTTGAAACCAGTCTACATGCCAGTGAGAAGAAGGTCTTGGAGCTCACCCATCTACTTCACGAGGAAAAGACCCTCAACACCTACATCTCTCCAAAGAGGATGCGCAGTGTCTTTTGGGATTAATTATTTTGTAATGTTTTGCCCATGAGGCGCTGATGTACCGAACATATTATTTCTTAATACAATGTGTGTTCCTTTTTGTCTACAACGAATTTGAACTTTCGAACCCTTGAATGCATTGCATAAATAGCATATCATGCATCATGTGCATAACAGGTACCCTTTTTCTACAGGTTGCTTAATCTTCTTCGCTGTTTATTTCAGCAATCATCATGAATCCTGAACCTACTACTGAACAAGCTATCAAGGCCCTCCAGGCCCAGAATGCCCAGTTTCAAGAGCTGGTCATGAGCTTAGCCCAGGGACAACAGGAGTTGAAGGCTTTGCTCCTGAAGAAGAAGAAGAAGAAGAAGAAGAGGACTGTGTTGTTCAACACTGGACGCAGATTCGGGAATACACTGCAGAATGAAGCTGAGCTGACTACTCCATCTATTGGGGAAGGCAATCACCAAGAGGGAAGGGCTCCTAGTCCCGTGGTCTCTGACACCGAGACAGATTTCAATGATGAACAGTACCCTCCTGCTGAGGACAGGTACAAACAGCTGGAGGACCGGTTAAATTCTATGGAGATTTAACGCGTGCCTGGATTGGATTTTGGAGACCTAGGTTTATCTTCTGGGGTGGTGATCCCGCACAAGTTCAAGGAGCCTGCCTTTGTGAAGTACGACGGGGCTTCTTGTCCTAAACTGCATCTCATATCATATGTAAGGAAGATCCAGCCTTACACTGCAGACAAGAACTTATGGATCCATTTCTTCCAGGAGAGTCTTTCAGGGACTCAACTCGAATGGTTCTATCAGCTGGATGGAACCAATATTCGTAACTGGGAGAACTTGGCTACTGCTTTTTACAAGCAGTATCAGTACAATTCCGACCTCGCTCCCACGCGTACCCAACTCCAGGGTATGTCACTGGGGACGGGTGAAGGTTTTAAGGAGTACGCGCAGAAGTGGAGAGACCTGGCTGGCAGGGTGCAGCCACCGCTGACTGACCGTGAACTCGTGGACATGTTCTTGGGGACCCTGTCTGGTCCATTCTTCAATCACCTGATTGGTAATTCCTCTGCTGGGTTTACAGACCTGATCCTGACTGGTGAGAGGATCGAAGCTGGTATTAAGTCAGGGAAGATACAGAAAGGTGCCTCCTCAAGTGCTGAAAAGAAGCCCTTCAAGAAGGAAGCTAGTGCTGTGTATGGTCCCAAAAGACAGAATAAACCGGAACGCCGCCAAGCTGTCAACGCGGTGGTAATTTCAAAGCCTGCTGCTGCTCCTCATCAATACAACCAGCCAAGAGGTGAGAGGCCCAAAAGGCAGTATACTCGGATCAGCATGACCCTGTCTCAGATTTTGCCGCAACTGCTGTCAACTAATCTGGTAACTATCAAGGAAGCTCCGAAGGTGGTAAACACAACATCTCCGAAGTACAATCCCAACGCCCGTTGTGCTTATCACTCTGATAGCCCGGGGCATTCTACTGATGATTTTTGGGCTCTAAGGAATAAGGTTCAGGACCTTATTGATGCTAAGGAAATACAGTTCGAGGCGCCCGAAAGGCCCAATGTTGTGACTGCTCCCATGCCCCAGCATGGAGTGAATGTTGTGGAAGAAGACCGGTATGTAGCCTCTGTGGATGAGATTGTTACCCCGTTGCTGACTGTCAAAAGGAACCTGTTGCTAGCCGGTTTATTTCTGGGATGTAGTAAAGGTTGCCTTCTATGTTCTGTTTCACCTGCTGGTTGTTCTCTGTTGAAGTCAGGTATCCAAAGCCTGATGAATAATAAAGAGATCTTGTTCGAGAAGATTTCTATTCCTGCTGTCCCTACCGAAGAAGTTTCTATTGTCACTATTTTCAACAAACCTCCAAAGGCTCCCTCAAAGAAGCCTGTTAAAATCATGTTTACACAAAAGATTTCTCCTATCATCATCACTGTTCCGGGGCCCCTCCCCTATAAGTCTGACAAGGCTGTCCCGTGGCACTATGGGGCAGATGTTTATGTGCTTGGAGTAAAACAAGAGTTTGATACTAGTACTGGTGTCAGCAACATCACCGGGCCTTCCAAGGTTACTCGTAGTGGTAGGCTGTTCTCACCAGATATTGCACCACCAGCCATTCAGAGACCTCTCGTTATTACACCTGCAAGTGTGCCCACTTCCATGCCTGACCAAGTTCCTGTTTCTACCCCCGCTGCCGAGTCATTTGACGCTCGGGGCAAAGGGATTGCTACTGATGTGCCTGCCCGAACGGAGGTACCGAAAACCGTCAATGTTGAAGCTTCCAAGCAAGAGATGGAAGAGATTCTCAAAATTATCAAGAAGAGTGATTTCAATGTAGTTGAGCAGCTGGGGCACACCCCCTCTAAGATCTCTATGCTATCACTGTTGTTGTGTTCAGAGGCCCATGCCAAGGCCTTGATTTCCTTCCTGAAGACGGCCCATGTGACACAAGAAACGTCTACTGATCAATTTACCGATTGTGTGGCCAACTTGACTGCTGATAATGGGTTGGGTTTCTCTGACGCCGATCTGACGGCCAAAGGAAAGAACCATAACGACGCCATGCATGTCTCCATTGAATGCAGGGGAACTACTCTTGCCCATGTGCTGGTTGACACTGGTTCGTTGTTGAACGTATTACCCAAGAAGGCCCTAGACAGGTTGGATTATGAGGGTTTGGAGCTCAAGCCTAGTAACATTGTTGTCCGGGCCTTTGACGGGTCGAAGAGGATGGTACACGGCGAAGTTGAAATTCCAATCAGGGTTGGTTCTCAAATTTTTTATTCTACTTTATATGTGATGGACATTCGTCCATCCTATTCTTGTTTGTTAGGTCGTCCATGGATCCACAAGGCTGGAGCTGTGACCTCCATATTACATCAGAAACTTAAGTACCCGGTCAGAGGGAAGATTGTTACAGTACAGGGGGAGGAAGAATATATGGTCATCCACCTCAACTCGTTCCGGTACATAGAGATGGATGGGGAATTCATTGAAACCCCCTTTCAACACTTCGAAGAGGTGCCTCAGACACTGGCGTCAGCAGAGACTGCAACTGAAGAAGATTCTCCTTTGAAGATGGCTTCCTTGAAGGATGCTCGGGCTGTGGTTGAGAAGGGTGAGTGTGCAAACTGGGGCCGACTTCCAGATTTCACTCCAAAGACTGACAAATTTGGCTTGGGTTTCACTATAGAAGCTCAGAGGGCTGTTCGCAAGGCAAGGATTGGAAGACCTCCCGTATTCATCACCAACCCGGGAGTAAATGCTATTGAAGATTATGTGGAGGAATCCGAATTCGACAGCTGGATCTACCCGACGACCAACGGTGGACCAAGCAACTGGACGGCAAAAGATTTCACACCTATTACTTTTGTCACTCAGTAATGAACTCCTTTGTTTTAAATTTGTAACGAACAATAATTTGAAACTTTATGGCCCGGTGTCTTACCCGGGGCACTGTGGTTTTATTTGTGAGGCCTTATTATTTGTCACTTTCATATATCATGAATAAAAGTATTGGACGTTTTTCGCATTTCAAATCTTGCGCTCCCTTTCTTTCTTTATATATTGCAAAACAGTTATATTTACACACACTCACCTATACAGGTTCCAATCCACTCTGGATCTCACTGGTAACGACTCTGCTACTTCCAGTTATGACTTCGAAAATTCGATCAACTTAGCCGAAGACGAAGGTGAAGATGATTGCGAAGTGCTTGGTGAACTTGCAAGACTGCTGCTCCAGGAAGAGAGGGCCATTCAGCCACATGAAGAGCCAGTGGAAACGGTAAATCTGGGTACTGAGACAGACAAAAAGGAAGTCAAGATTGGTGCCAATCTGGAGCTCAGTGTGAAACAATGGTTGATTCAGGCGCTGCATGACTATGTGGAAATCTTTGCCTGGTCTTATGAAGACATGCCTGGGTTGGATACTGACATCGTGGTTCATCACCTGCCTACCAAGGAAGAATGCCCTCCGGTAAAACAGAAGGTCCGTCGTATGCGTCCAGAAATGTCTGAGAAAATCAAAGCTGAGGTTATGAAACAATTTGATGCCGGGTTTCTAGCAGTGACTTCTTATCCTCAGTGGGTTGCCAACGTGGTTCCAGTGTCGAAGAAGGATGGTAAGGTCCGAATGTGTGTTGATTACAGGGACTTGAACAGGGCCAGCCCCAAGGATGACATCCCTCTACCTCACATCGACGTTCTGGTTGACAATACTGCTCAGCACAAGGTGTTCTCCTTCATGGATGGGTTCTCAAGTTATAATCAGATCAAGATGGCTCCTGAAGACATGGAGAAGACCACTTTTATTACTCAGTGGGGCACCTTTTGCTACAAGGTCATGCCTTTTGGGTTGAAAAATGCTGGGGCAACCTACCAACGTGCCATGGTTGCTTTGTTTCATGACATGATCCATCATGAGATCGAAGTATATGTCGACGATATGATTGCAAGGTCCCAAATTGAGGAGGAACACCTTGACCATCTACAGAAGTTGTTTGACCATCTAAAGTTGTACAAGCTGAGGTTGAACCCGAACAAGTGCACCTTCGGAGTAAGATCTGGAAAACTACTAGGTTTCGTCGTGAGCGACAAAGGTATTCAAGTGGACCCTTCCAAAGTGAAAGCCATACAAGAGATGCCAGTTCCCAAAACAGAGAAAGAAGTCAGAGGCTTTCTAGGGCGGCTAAACTACATTGCCCGATTCATCTTGCATCTAACTGCTACCTGTGAACCAATCTTCAAGCTACTGAAGAAAGATCAAGTAGTACGTTGGAACGATGAATGTCAAGCCGCTTTCGACAGAATCAAAGAGTATCTCCAAGAACCACCCATTCTTATGCCACCGGTTGAAGGGAGACCTCTAATCTTATACTTGACAGTACTTGACAGCTCAATGGGGTGTGTGATGGGGCAGCATGATGAGTCTGGCCGAAAAGAGTACGCCATTTATTACCTTAGCAAAAAGTTTACCGACTGTGAGACCCAATACTCACTGCTCGAGAAAACTTGCTGCGCTTTGGTATGGGCTACTCGCCGGCTGAGACAGTACATGTTGACTCACACTACTCTTTTGATTTCAAAAATGGATCCTATCAAGTACATATTCGAAAATCCTGCCTTGTCCGGAAGAATAGCAAGATGGCAGATGATCTTGATGGAATATGACATCCAATACACGACTCAGAAAGCAATAAAGGGAAGTGTGTTGGCAGACCATTTGGCACACCAGGCAGTGGATGATTACCAATCTATGAACTTTGAATTTCCAGACGAGAATATCATGGTAGTGACTGATTGTGAAGTACCTGAGGAAGGATCCCGATGGTCTATGCACTTTGACGGAGCCTCAAACGCTTTGGGTAACGGTATTGGCGCTGTGATCATATCCCCAAAAGGCACTCATACTCCACTTACTGCCCGGCTATGTTTCAACTGCACCAACAACATGGCAGAGTATGAAGTATGCATCATGGGTCTTCAAGCTACAATTGACTTAAGGATCAAATTTCTGAGTGTTTTCGGAGATTCCGCCCTCGTGATCAATCAGATCAAAGGCGAGTGGGATACGAAACACCCAAATCTTATTCCTTACAAAGAGTATGTACTGACATTGATCCCCTACTTCGAGGAGATAAATTTTGAATACTTCCAAGAGAGGAGAATCAGTTGGTGGACGCGTTAGCTACGATGTCTTCTATGTTCAAAGTCGAATGGGATAACGAGGCTCCCCGGATCATCATCTGAAAATTAGATGAACCTGCACATTATTGTGATCTTGAGGCTGAAGAGGTAACTGAAAAACCTTGGTATCATGAAGTGAAGAGATACTAGGAAGCTCAAGAATACCCCGAGGGTGCATCCGTTAATGACAAGAAGTTCTTGAGAAGGTTTTGCTGCAAAGTTCTTCCTTAGTAATGGCATTCTATACAAACTAAACCATGATTAAACCTTACTGCGTTGTGTGGATAAGACGGAAGCAGAAAAGATCATGGCAGAACTACATGAAGGTACATTTGGAACTGTGATACGGTGGGAGAACTGACTATGGTTTTGCGTTTGTTTTCGCAAATGTTTCGGTTGAGCAAGAGTCGCCACTGACTTTTTATTTTTATCCTAAGGAAAGGTTTTAAAAAGCACAGCAAAAACCTTTGAGATTATTTTCTTGGGTTCGGGGAGTAGATTATAGAAAGGGAAGGTATTAACACCCTTTCTATCCATGGTTATCCATGGGCTCTTAGGTACTTGCTTAGATCAACTTGCCTTGGTTTTCAATTGTTTGAAATGGTGCTTTGTGTGTGGTTTTGAAAATGTTTTGAAAAAAGATGCCTTGTCTAGGCTACCCTTGTAACAATTCTTTACTCGAATGTTTTACAAAAGGTGTTTGTCTTTTTTGAAAAGATGTTTCAAGGTTTTTTGAAAGTTGTTTTGAAAGAGTGATGATGTGTGGTTTGAAAATAGGCAAGTGTTTTGTTTCGCAAGTTGACAAGTACTTAAGAGCTATCTACCCTAAAGTTCTCAAAGATTTTTACTATGTTTTAACCCTTTTAACAATTTTGTTCCACCATTGCATTTGGTGGACAATCTTGTGTTAGCATGTGAAAGGGACGGGCGCGGGTTATCGTTTAGACCATAATTGCAATGGTGTCAAGTATCTTTGGGCAATTTTCCTTTAAGGGACTTGATCATTTTTTAGGCAACTTTCGAAAGCGTCATCGAGGGACTATGATCATTTGAATTGTGTTTGTTTTGCCCAAAGAGACTTAACATGCAATATGGCCCATTTATTGAAGGCAACAAGTGGAATACCCTAGGGGTGCAAGTGTGATAAGTGTTGTCCATTTTCATGCTTGTTTATCTTGAAATTAGGTCAAACTATTTTGGTTCTTTTTATTTGCATACAAACCCTAATTCTAACATGGTATATTTAGAAAGCATTAAAGTGCGAAAAATAAAGTTCTAAACTATTACAACACAATATGGGAAGGGGGGTACAAATGTTCAAATGGGGGGGGGGGGGGGGGGGGGGGGGTATTTGACAAGGAATTTAAACCTAGCTATTACATCAATTTGGAATTATTTACAAGATAATTGATTGCACAAATTAAATAGAAATAAAATAAATATGCAAAATGTAAAAAGGGTTTTTATATGTATGGAAAAAAGGTATTTTTTATGTCAAATAAACAAAATAAAAAAAATAAAAAAATTATTATTTTTGGAGCTTTTTTATGTTTAGGGCAAAACCCTAATTTTATTAAGTAAAATGCATTGATTATTTAATATGTACAAATATTTATCAATTATATACTAAATAAAATAAAAATGAAGTATGTTTGTCAAAATGTATTTTTACTATCAAATATTAATAAAAAAATAAAATGTATATATTTTTGTATTATTTACTAAATATTCTAATATATATATATATATATATATATATATATATATATATATTATATATATATATATATATATATATATATATATATATATATATATATATATATATATATATATATATATATATATATATATATATAATATATATATATATATATATATATAATATAATATATATATATATATATATATATATATATAATATATATATATATATATATATATATATATATATATATATATATATATATATATATATATATATATATATATATATACAAAAATAATAATATTTAATATTTATAAAAAAAAGTATATTTTATATAAAATATTTTAAGAAGATAAAACAAAATAAAAATGAAAATAAAATGTGTTTACATTATTTTTTAGTATTTTAAGTAAAAAGTGTTTATTTATTTATTTATGTACAAATATCAATATAAATAAATAAATGCCTAAAAAATTCAAAAATGGTTTAAAAAATTATTTTAATATTTTTAATATCATGAGGAAAAATAAATAAGTCAGGAATAAAAAACAAAAGTCAAAAAATCATAAAAATAAACCAAATGGCCTAGGGGGTGTCAAAGTAAAAATAGTGTGTGAAAAGAAATACAAAAACAGGCCCAGCCCACCAAGTCCTTCTTCAACCTCTAGCCAGAAATTGTTCAAAAAACGCGCGCCTGTACACTGATTCAAACATCTGGATTCCTTGACTTTTTGCACAAACTTACAACACCAAAAATGTTAAGCATTGAATCACGATTCTGAATATGTAAAGAACTCCTCCTAACTCTCAGAAATGAGAGAGAATTTTATCATTCCCAAATCTTAACCTAACTTTTTATCAATATTCAGACCTTAAATTCTCACAGCATATGCAAAATAAATGAAAAGTAAAGGTATGTACAGTTTCAGGGGCATGAGTAGAACACTTCTTATTCACAAACTTAGAGCTAATGATGTCTACATTGAGAGATAGAAGTTCAAGAATATACATGTTCAGTTGAAGTTGTATCTGATGATGGAGGTACTTTCAGAGCAAGGTGATGATTGGTACAGCTTCCTTGATGTCCAGGGATGCTATTCCAAGCTTTACTTTGTCTTGAAACCTTTTGAATCGTGCTATGGAACTTCAGCTGCAAAACAAGAAAATGAAAATGGTGATCCTGCCTGGGAGTGTTACAGGTCGTGTTTGAGGTTTTGATTAGCTTCAAGGTATGTTATGGGATGTGTTTGACAAGTTTTTAGCAAGAATGCATGGAAGGTTTGAGCTATGGAACTCAAACTGCAGCAAATGCTCTGTTTTGGGCAGTTTGAGGGTGATTCTGGGAACGGGGAGGTATGAGGGATGCTTGGCTCGTGTTCTAGCTCAGTTAGGATGTTTAGTATATGTTTGACAAGTTTGCTTAAGGGTTCTTTAGCTGAGATGAAAGGTGTTCTCCAAAATGCTATGTTTCTTACACTTTAAGCAAGAAAAGGTCAAGTTGGTTTTTAGACAGGTAGAGGCCCCCCTAATATGCTGCAAACCTTGGCATTGATCAGTGTAATTAGTTCCTAAACTTGTTCCAAGGGGATTGGAACTGTACTTCTTGGATTTGCATTTTGACATAAAGCTCACTTTTGCAAAAATGGTTAAAGTGCTTTATCTATTTTGGGATTAAACCATTATGCAATGCTTGAACACATAGAAAATGGTCTTGGCACAAAGAGTTTGCATTAAATTTATGAGTGTAAAGAGGATTTAAGGCCTGTAATCAAGAGATGCATGCTGATTTGAAAAATTGCACAAGTTATGAACATGTACATGGCCATGAATCAAAGTGACTTTTTTCCCAACTTGCCAAATTCGATTCTCCATAACCATGAGGTTGTTTGATGAGTTCTTGGACATTTTGGAAAGCTTGGAATGTTTACTACAATCCATCTTTGAAATGAAAATTGAAATTTCAAGTGGAAGTATGTGGAAAGTGGTCTTGAAGTTAGGTAAAAACCTTGCCTAAAATAGGTCAAATTTTCTCTAAGTTAAGAAATGGTTTGGCACCCTTGTTCCAAAAATTGTAACTTGAGATACAAGCTTCTTTTGGGAAAACTTTGTGAATCAAAGTTGTAGATTATGCAATAGGCTACAACTTTCATGCTTTGACTTTTGCTTGAATCCAAATGAATCTTGGTGAGAAAGTGGGACAAAGTTAGGAAAAAATTAGGGTTTTTCATAACTTAGAAAAATTCTAAGTTATGAAAAATCTTCATTTTAAACCCTAATTTGCAATTTTGGATTTCTTGATGAACAAGTTTCATGATTTGGCATGTTTTGATGAAAAATGAATCTTGACACTTGATTTTGACCAAAAAGTCAAAGTTTGACTTTTCAGTATACAGTCAAAATTGATCAATTGACTGGGAAATTCAACTGTCAATCTTGTGCATTTGGGATCTTTTGAACTTGTTGAGCATGTCAAGACAATTCCATGGGGTCCTTGAGTCCATATGTGAGCTTGGTTTGCCATTGGCTAGGTCAAACAGTCAAAAATTGCCTTTGTGCAGTCAAAACCCTAAAAATGACCATTTTGCCCTTTTAGTGATCTGATCAAATTTCTTGTGGAATTGTGATCCAAACTTGATCAAATGGTCCATGCGAGTTCATAATGTTGATGTGGGTCAATTTACATAAGATTTGACTGTCAATTGGCCACAGTTGACTTTTTCCCCAATACGGCTGATTTCTAGGTCAACTGTCCAATTGTTTGGGCAAAACTTGGAATCAAGGCTTGAAACTTGATGTGGATAAACTTGGGAGTCCAATATGAAGCATGAAAGTCATCTTAGGCATTTTAGGTCAAAACATCTTTGTGCAAACACAAACCCTAATTTGGGTCAACAGTGCAAGGAGAAGTCTTGAGCAGATGAAACCCTAACTGGATCTTGATCTCCAAGGGCTTTGTGATGAGAAATGTTGAGGAAATAGGAGGGAAAATTTTGGGGTACAACAGTTGCCCCTGTTCAATCTTCTTGAATCCGAAGAGTTAGATTGGCAAGTTTGCCTTTCGCGACTTGAGGATAAAAGGAGATTGGACACTAGAGTGCCCAGAAATTTGCACTCGTCAAAGTAATGGATGCGGGAATGGGCTTAGAGATGCCATTTGGAGATGGGCTTAACGATGCCATCGGGAGGAGTGACAGAAACTTGTCGGGGATGGGCTTAAAGATGCCATCTGGAATGAATATCAGAAAGGTGTCCATGTTTTGAACCACATCTGAATTGGGGGTCTGAACAAGAAATAGATTGACATCCGTATCTGGAGGCATCCGTAAACTGTTTTCAGAGGTTGAGAAGAGTCTGAACAAGCAATAGATTAACATCCATTGTTGGGAAGAATCCTTAAACTGTTTTCAGAAGTCTTGAAGTTGAATAAGCAATATAGCAACATCCGTTGTTGGGAAGCGTCCGTAAACTGTTTTCACAAGTTGCATCTGAATAAGTTGATAGATTAACATCCGTTGTGGGGAAGAATCCATAAACTGTTTTCAGAAGTTTTGAGAAGAAACTGAACAAGTGATAGGTTAACATCCGTTACTTGGAGAACCCGTAAACTGTTTTCAGAAATCTTGAAGTTGAATAAGCAATAGAGCAACATCCGTTGTTGGGAAGCGTCCGTAAATTGTTTTCAAAAGTTGCATCTGAACAAGTGATAGATTAACATTCGTTGTTGGGAAGAATCCATAAACTGTTTTCAGAAGTCTTGAGAAGAATCTGAACAAGCGATAGGTTAACATCCGTTACTTGGAGAACCCGTGAACTGTTTTCAGAAATCTTGAAGTTGAATAAGCAATAGAGCAGCATCCGTTGTTGGGAAGCGTCCGTAAACTGTTTTCAAAAAATGCATCTGAACAAGTTGATAGATTAACATCCGTTGTTGGGAAGAATCCATAAACTGTTTTCAGAAGTCTTGAGAAGAATATGAACAAGCGATAGGTTAACATCTGTTACTTGGAGAACCCGTGAACTGTTTTCAGAAATCTTGAAGTTAAAGGAGGAACCGGTGTAGGGTTTCCTGATGATGAGCTCGTGTAAAACTGCATCTGGATGAATCTGGAATAAGTATCAGAATGTTGCCATGTCTGGGTCACATCTGAACTATTCCTGGAAAGAATCTCGGAGGATAATGATTTTTGTCTGTCGACTGATCTTACCTGCAAAGGCAAAGAGTTAGTTATATGCAATGTTATGATGCATGATACAATGTATATGATATGAATGTAAATGGACGCGCATGTAAGCTGGAGAGTTGTCTTGCAAAGGATAGATGAATCCGAGATGGCTGAAGATAAAAGTATCTTGAATGCTACCGGGAAGAATAATTCCTGGGCTGCTGCTGTGGAGGGTAAGAATCTTCAATTGTTAAAAATGAGAAGTCTTGGGACCACTGTTGGGAAAATCAGAAGCTTGGGTTGTATGCCAAACTACTAGGGTCTTCCTGTTTTGAGGAGATCTTTGTAGGATTTCCTGATGATGCGTCTGTGTAAAACTGCATCGGTTTTTGAACACTTTTGACATTCGAATGCCCCAAGTGGTGTTGTAGATAATTTCCTGGCTTGTTACAGGTGTTAATCCACAATCAGTCGTCCACAGATGTTTTCCTGGCTTGTTACAGGTGTTGAATCTGGAACTCTTCAGACGTGCCCTGGCTGGATACAGGAATCGAGTCTGGAAATAGTCATCAACAGATATGCCCTGGCTGGATACAGGAATCGAATATGGAAATAGTCGTCAACAGATATGCCCTGGCTGGATACAGGAATCGAATCTTCAAACTCTTCAGACGTTCCCTGGCTAGATACAGGAATCGAGTCTGGAAATAGTCGTCAACAGATATGCCCTGGCTGGATACAGGAATCGAATCTGGAAATAGTCGTCAACAGATATGCCCTGGCTGGATACAGGAATCGAATCTTCAAACTCTTCAGACGTGCCCTGGCTAGATACAGGAATCGAGTCTGGAAATGTGATAGTTGATTTGTTGAACACTTTTGACATTCGAATGCCCCAAGTGGTGATGAAAGAGTCTTTCTTGAAATCTTGACTGGACTGCCCCAGATTAACTGGATTTTGAAAGATCTGTTGGACCTTCACTGGACTGCCCCAGGTTAATTGGATTGTGCTATGTCATGCCCCTTGTTGATAGGAGATTTGTAATGGAAGCGTCGTCCTTTTGAAGTGATTTTGCTCACTGAGAGAGCTTTTGTTCCGAACATTCGCTGTATGAAATTCTTCGCTGTCAAACAAAAATCCAAATGCAGACAGTGATATTCAAACAATGCAAAGTTTATGTTTGTCTCGAAGTTTTGAAAAATGCGTTTTTTAGCAGAAAACTTTTTATAAGACAGATCAACACAAGATTTAGAGCAAAGCCTTACAGGAGTCAGGATACCTTTTGTAACAGTATGCTTTCGAACTAACCCATGCTTCAATTAGGTCTTTTGAAGGGTTGTAACGTGGCTTGGTTCACGGTTTAAGAAACAAAGGATAAAGGCCCAAAATATATTTGTACCCACCCGCTCTTCGTGACGTTCTTCAACCTAAGCTCAGTCAATTGTGCGTCGTACTCTGTTTTGAGTTTGGAACGACTTTTGGGTGATGGTTCACCAGTTGAATTTGGGGAGACAGTCATCATCTCCTTTTTTCTTTTTCAACATTTTTCATGTTGTTGAGGATTTTGTAATGACCTCACTATTTTGATTTTGATTTGTTATCCCTAACTTTTGCCTGACTGTTCCCATTTTTCGAGATTACAGTCAGCGGGATGCCCCAGCTTTCTTAAGCCTCCTTCATAGGTTTTGGCTTGGTGGGCTTTTCTCTTTTGAGAGATTGACTGTCTATGTGATAGGGAACCACCCTTGTCTTTTGATTCCAAAGGAATGCTTTTCTTTTTCTTTGACGTCGTTCGTTGTTTTACGAACTGAGAGTTTGCGACTTCAATGCGCGTTTCTCTTGAATTAACTGAGATACTACCCTGCCCCAGGTTTATATCAAAGGTTTTGATCGTTTAGAACAGAAAACTCCTACTTCTTTGGCTCGAAGGGGTTGACTAGGGATTATCTTCCTTATAACTCCAGTGTTTGGGAATTGAAAGAAATGCCTGTATATCATCAGTAAGGTCTGTTCAAAAGCATTCTGTATGAGATTATGGTATTGCTTCGTCATCCTCCCTCTAAAGGCTTGCAGCTTTTTATCAAGAGTCAGATATCATAAAGAAAAGCATAAGAGTAGTGAAACGCATGGATGAATTCAAGACAAACATATGCAATGCATTAATGAAAACAGAGCTTAATCATCAACAGATAATTGTTTGACAGCAAAAGAAATTACAACTTTGAAAATTCAAAAAGGAGCAAAAGTCTTTCAGCTTGAGCTTCGTCACTTCAGGTGGAGAACCCTTTAACGGAAGATTCTCATCTCTCCGTCTGGCATGAATTCCAGCACTCCAATGTCGATCAGATCTTGAATCTTGTTCTTCAAGGCCCAACAGTCGTTGGTGTCGTGTCCCGGGCTGTAGGAGTGATAAACACAAAATGCGTCGGGACGATAGTTAGGAGAGGAGGTATTGAGCTTCTGAGGAGGATCCCTTAGGGTGAGCAAGTTGACCTCCAACAGGCGCTTCAGTATGAAGAATGATGGTATTTCAGTCTCCGTGAACTGCCTTCCCGACGTTTCTTGCTTAAGCTGATTACCCCGTTGACGCTGGCGAGGTTGTTGATGGGTTTGTGACCCTGAAGCAAGCGAATGAGCTTTCCCTTTGTCTTCTTGAGTGGATGGAAGCTGAGCGGTGACTTGCTCTTCAACCTCAGATGTTTTCCCCAATTGGTTGTTTGGAAGCAGTTGACGGACAAGAACTCTGAGTTCCTCTTGTCTTTGAGATAGGTCTTGGATGAGAGCCATCTGGCCCACCAACTGTCCCATCACTTGGGTCCTCAATGTTGTCAGATCAAAATGCAGCTCCGCAAGCTGATCATTCCTGGCCTTGTTGGAATTCTCCAAGCCCTTTGTGAGGAGAGCTTTCATCTCTTCTTGCCCCAGAGACAAGTTCAGGAACATCTCCTGCAGCTGAGCAGTCTGGTCTTGGATGTCTTTGACAGACCTTTCTAGAGCCATCTCTTACTGAAATAAACAGCAGGAGAGTAAGGAAACCTGAAAAAGGAAAGACTGTCAAAATGTAATGCATGATATGTGGATGCATGCTTTCAAGGATCTCTTGGGGTAAACACAAGAAAATGTTAGAGGTTGAACTTTGCTCTTGGATTGGAGATCTTCGCATCGGTGGATGCCTTTCCAAGATAATCAAGCTCACCATGTCGAGTGGGTCATAGCCACTGATCCAAGTTGTGGTACTTGATCTTTGATGGCATTTGTTTAGAGGAGAAACCTCTTGCCCCCTTGGTAGACGTCTGGTTCAACGTAACCCTGTATCAACAGAACCCTCGAGATCCTTGAAATGGTTATTGAAAATGCTATGGTATGATGTCATGATGTTATGTACATGTATGCACAAGCAAGTAAGTGTATATACAGGCAAACATATTCACACAAAGCAAACAAGTCATTAGGTTTAGGCTTGCATGAGGTTCAGGTAAGTACCCTCTTGAAGTTAGTTGGCTCATCCTGTCCTAAAATAGAAACTGGGTTCTAAGGAGCTCAATATCATTGGATTGTTTCCTGTGTTCATTGTTTCGGTTTAGCCACTTAACTGGCGACCAAAATATTCCAAGAAAACAACCCTCAAATGAGTGTAGTATCGAGTATCTACCAACTTCGGACTGCACCAAAGTCGGTCATCTCACTACCCCTAAAAAGGCTAAGATGGTCAATTAAGGTTCTAAGAGTTCGTTAGTGCTTCACGACATCACTCAGCGGCCCCGTACTCTCCTTGATTGAACTCAAGGGTTACCGGTACTCGCAAATATGTCACACTAACATAGCTTATTGTTTCAACCATGTCGGTATACCCCGCGCAGTTCCCTCACAGTTTTTTTGCTATTTACCTAGGAAGGTGCCCCAAATCCGGGTGTAGGATTTACAACAAACCCAAACAAGAACCCAAAAGATAAAGAAATCAAGTCAATCAAAGCAAGAAAGTAAAGGTGATCTAAACCCAAGTAACCACACTTTTAATTATAGTCCCCAGCAGAGTCGCCAGTTCTGTGATACGGTGGGAGAACTGACTATGGTTTTGCGTTTGTTTTCGCAAATGTTTCGGTTGAGCAAGAGTTGCCACCGACTTTTTATTTTATCCTAAGGAAAGGTTTAAAAAGCACAGCAAAAACCTTTGAGATTATTTTCTTGGATTCGGGGAGTAGATTATAGAAAGGGAAGGTATTAGCACCCTTTCTATCCATGGTTATCCATGAGCTCTTAGGTACTTGCTTAGATCAACTTGCCTTGGTTTTCAATTGTTTGAAATGGTGCTTTGTGTGTGGTTTTGAAAATGTTTTGAAAAAAGATGCCTTGTCTAGGCTACCCTTGTAACAATTCTTTACTCGAATGTTTTACAAAAGGTGTTTGTCTTTTTTGAAAAGATGTTTCAAGGTTTTTTGAAAGTTGTTTTGAAAGAGTGATGATGTGTGGTTTGAAAATAGGCAAGTGTTTTGTTTCGCAAGTTGACAAGTACTTAAGAGCTATCTACCCTAAAGTTCTCAAAGATTTTTACTATGTTTTAACCCTTTTAACAATTTTGTTCCACCATTGCATTTGGTGGACAATCTTGTGTTAGGATGTGAAAGGGACGGGCGCGGGTTATCGTTTAGACCATAATTGCAATGGTGTCAAGTATCTTTGGGCAATTTTCCTTTAAGGGACTTGATCATTTTTTAGGCAACTTTCGAAAGCGTCATCGAGGGACTATGATCATTTGAATTGTGTTTGTTTTGCCCAAAGAGACTTAACATGCAATATGGCCCATTTATTGAAGGCAACAAGTGGAATACCCTAGGGGTGCAAGTGTGATAAGTGTTGTCCATTTTCATGCTTGTTTATCTTGAAATTAGGTCAAACTATTTTGGTTCTTTTTATTTGCATACAAACCCTAATTCTAACATGGTATATTTAGAAAGCATTAAAGTGCGAAAAATAAAGTTCTAAACTATTACAACACAATATGGGAAGGGGGTACAAATGTTCAAATGGGGGGTATTTGACAAGGAATTTAAACCTAGCTATTACATCAATTTGGAATTATTTACAAGATAATTGATTGCACAAATTAAATAGAAATAAAATAAATATGCAAAATGTAAAAAGGGTTTTTATATGTATGGAAAAAAGGTATTTTTTATGTCAAATAAACAAAATAAAAAAATAAAAAAAGTATTATTTTTGGAGCTTTTTTATGTTTAGGGCAAAACCCTAATTTTATTAAGTAAAATGCATTGATTATTTAATATGTACAAATATTTATCAATTATATACTAAATAAAATAAAAATGAAGTATGTTGGTCAAAATGTATTTTTACTATCAAATATTAATAAAAAAATAAAATGTATATATTTTTGTATTATTTACTAAATATTCTAATAAATATATATATATATATATATATATATATATATATATATATATATATATATATATATAAATATATATATATATATATATATATATATATATATATATATATATATATATATATATATATATATATATATATATATATATATATATATATATATATATATATATATATATATGTGTGTATTAATTTCTAAATATGTATTATATATACAAAAATAATAATATTTAATATTTATAAAAAAAGTATATTTTATATAAAATATTTTAAGAAGATAAAACAAAATAAAAATGAAAATAAAATGTGTTTACATTATTTTTTAGTATTTTAAGTAAAAAGTGTTTATTTATTTATTTATGTACAAATATCAATATAAATAAATAAATGCCTAAAAAATTCAAAAATGGTTTAAAAAATTATTTTTATATTTTTAATATCATGAGGAAAAATAAATAAGTCAGGAATAAAAAACAAAAGTCAAAAAATCATAAAAATAAACCAAATGGGCCTAGGGGGTGTCAAAGTAAAAATAGTGTGTGAAAAGAAATACAAAAACAGGCCCAGCCCACCAAGTCCTTCTTCAACCTCCAGCCAGAAATTGTTCAAAAAACGCGCGCCTGTACACTGATTCAAACATCTGGATTTCTTGACTTTTTGCACAAACTTACAACACCAAAAATGTTAAGCATTGAATCACGATTCTGAATATGTAAAGAACTCCTCCTAACTCTCAGAAATGAGAGAGAATTTTATCATTCCCAAATCTTAATCTAACTTTTTATCAATATTCAGACCTTAAATTCTCACAGCATATGCAAAATAAATGAAAAGTAAAGGTATGTACAGTTTCAGGGGCATGAGTAGAACACTTCTTATTCACAAACTTAGAGCTAATGATGTCTACATTGAGAGATAGAAGTTCAAGAATATACCTGTTCAGTTGAAGTTGTATCTGATGATGGAGGTACTTTCAGAGCAAGGTGATGATTGGTACAACTTCCTTGATGTCCAGGGATGCTATTCCAAGCTTTACTTTGTCTTGAAACCTTTTGAATCGTGCTATGGAACTTCAGCTGCAAAACAAGAAAATGAAAATGGTGATCCTGCCTGGGAGTGTTACAGGTCGTGTTTGAGGTTTTGATTAGCTTCAAGGTATGTTATGGGATGTGTTTGACAAGTTTTTAGCAAGAATGCATGGAAGGTTTGAGCTATGGAACTCAAACTGCAGCAAATGCTCTGTTTGGGCAGTTTGAGGGTGATTCTGGGAATGGGGAGGTATGAGGGATGCTTGGCTCGTGTTCTAGCTCAGTTAGGATGTTTAGTATATGTTTGACAAGTTTGCTTAAGGGTTCTTTAGCTGAGATGAAAGTTGTTCTCCAAAATGCTATGTTTCTTACACTTTAAGCAAGAAAAGGTCAAGTTGGTTTTTAGACAGGTAGAGGCCCCCCTAATGTGCTGCAAACCTTGGCATTGATCAGTGTAATTAGTTCCTAAACTTGTGCCAAGGGGATTTGAACTGTACTTCTTGGATTTGCATTTTGACATAAAGCTCACTTTTGCAAAAATGGTTAAAGTGCTTTATCTATTTTGGGATTAAACCATTATGCAATGCTTGAACACATAGAACATGGTCTTGGCACAAAGAGTTTGCATTAAATTTATGAGTGTAAAAAGGATTTAAGGCCTGTAATCAAGAGATGCATGCTGATTTGAAAAATTGCACAAGTTATGAACATGTACATGGCCATGAATCAAAGTGACTTTTTCCCAACTTGCCAAATTCGATTCTCCCTAACCATGAGGTTGTTTGATGAGTTCTTGGATATTTTGGAAAGCTTGGAATGTGTACTACAATCCATCTTTGAAATGCAAATTGAAATTCCAAGTGGAAGTATGTGGAAAGTGGTCTTGAAGTTAGGTAAAAACCTTGCCTAAAATAGGTCAAATTTTCTCTAAGTTAAGAATGGTTTGGCACCCTTGTTCCAAAAATTGTAACTTGAGATACAAGCTTCTTTTGGGAAAACTTTGTGATTCAAAGTTGTAGATTATGCAATAGGCTACAAGTTTCATGTTTTGACTTTTGCTTGAATCCAAATGAATCTTGGTTAGAAAGTGGGACAAAGTTAGGAAAAAATTAGGGTTTTTCATAACTTAGAAAAATTCTAAGTTATGAAAAATCTTCATTTTAAACCCTAATTTGCAATTTTGGATTTCTTGATGAACAAGTTTCATGATTTGGCATGTTTTGATGAAAAATGAATCTTGACACTTGATTTTGACCAAAAAGTCAAAGTTTGACTTTTCAGTATACAGTCAAAATTGATCAATTGACTGGGAAATTCAACTGTCAATCTTGTGCATTTGGGATCTTTTGAACTTGTTGAGCATGTCAAGACAATTCCATGGGGTCCTTGAGTCCATATGTGAGCTTGGTTTGCCATTGGCTAGGTCAAACAGTCAAAAATTGCCTTTGTGCAGTCAAAACCCTAAAAATGACCATTTTGCCCTTTTAGTGATCTGATCAAATTTCTTGTGGAATTGTGATCCAAACTTGATCAAATGGTCCATGTGAGTTCATAATGTTGATGTGGGTCAATTTACATAAGATTTGACTATCAATTGGCCACAGTTGACTTTTTCCCCAATACAGTTGATTTCTAGGTCAATTGTCCAATTGACTGGGCAAAACTTGGAATCAAGGCTTGAAACTTGATGTGGATAAACTTGGGAGTCCAATATGAAGCATGAAAGTCATCTTAGGCATTTTAGGTCAAAACATCTTTGTGCAAACACAAACCCTAATTTGGGTCAACAGTGCAAGGAAAAGTCTTGAGCAGATGAAACCCTAACTGGATCTTGATCTCCAAGGGCTTTGTGATGAGAAATGTTGAGAAAATGGGAGGGCAAATTTTGGGGTACAACAGGAACACATTCCAGTGGACATACTATGGCAAAGAAAATCCTTCGGGCAGGATATTACTGGTCCACAATGGAAGCCGACTGTTACCAACATTCTCGGACATGTCACAAATGCCAAATCTATGCTGATAAGGTGCACATTCCTCCAGTTCCTCTGAACGTCTTGACAGCAACTTGGCCTTTTTCCATGTGGGGCATTGATATGATCGGCGAGATCAGACCTACGGCATCAAACGGGCATCGCTTCATCCTGGTAGCGATTGATTACTTCACAAAGTGGGTTGAAGCAGCTTCCTTCGCTACCGTAACCAAGAACGTCGTGGCACGGTTCATTCGGCATAACCTGATCTGTCGATACGGTGTACCAGAGAGGATCATTACGGATAATGGTACCAATCTTAACAATAAGATGATCACTGAGCTCTGCGAGCAATTCAAGATACAGCACCATAACTCTTCTTCCTATCGGCCGAAGATGAATGGGGCTGTAGAAGCGGCTAATAAAAACATCAAGAAGATTTTGCAGAAGATGACGGTGACCTACAAGGATTGGCATGAAATGTTACCGTTTGCTCTTCATGGGTATCGTACCTCAGCACGGACGTCAACAGGGGCAACCCCCTTTTCCTTGGTCTATGGCATGGAGGCAGTCTTGCCTATTGAAGTCCAGATACCCTCTCTCCGGATAATGAAGGATGCAGGTTTAAGCGAAGATGACTGAATCCAGACTCGACTTGATCAATTAAACCTAATCGATGAAAAGAGACTCACTGCTATTTGTCATGGTCAAACGTACCAAAAACGGATGATCAGGGCATTTAACAAGAAAGTCAGACGCCAAGAGTATCAAGTCGGAGACCTGGTAATCAAGCGCATCATTCTTCCTCAAAGTGATCCCAGGGGAAAATGGACCCCTACGTACGAAGGGCCATTTGTGGTTAAACATATCTTCTCAGGAGGAGCTATGATTCTAACCACCATGGATGGTGACGACCTTCCTCACCCCGCCAATGCAGACATAGTAAAAAGATACTATGCATGAATAAAAGACCCGCTAGGTTGACACACCTAGGCAAAAATAAGGGCTTCCCGGCGAACCAAAAGGGTTCGAGCAAAAATAAGGGATGAAATGAAAAAAATCTGTGCACCCAGAAAGTCGAAAACCTGAAAAGGTGGCTTGGGCAAAAATGGGTATCCTGGTGGACCGAAAACCCGAAAGGGAGGTCCAGGCAAAAGTTAGGAATTAAAGCGTAATACTATGTCTCATTGGATCACCTTGCATCCATAATTCGGTATCAACTACCAGGTTCAGACGGCATCGATCAATCAGCTTCATCTTCAACTGAGCAGCAAAGTGATGAGACGCTTGAAGACATAAAGGCGATAGCAGAGTTGGAACCCAGTGGGATTATTTTTCACATAGCTGTTTTGTTTCCTTTTCACAAAATTGTATAAACTCTATGTTGTTCGGCGGCGTTCTCTTACTAGGACGTCAGCCTATTGTACACAAAACGCCTATTTACAGGAAAATTCAAAAATCAATACAAATTCATTTTTCAGACAAGTTGCCAATTGTTTTTCCTTTTTTTGTTTTGTCTTGCGAAGAACGTCCACTGTTCATTTTTGATATATGCATATGACATTAATTGCTAACTCATAAATACTTGCATGCGAAACAAAGGACTAATTACAGGTGTCATCAGAAATAGGGGCAATAATGAGTTGTCTAAGCGATCTAGTTGCTCTGTCCACCAAGGTACCAAGGTAGGTTCGGCTGAAGAACGACCAGGATACCTTCACTCCCCGTAGAGTAAGACCAGAATCAACAGTACTCTCCCCGAGCAGAGTTGGTCTCCCGTCAGTCCTAACAAGGAACAATATCCCTAGCAAGTCAGCGATACTCTCCCCAAGCAGAGTTAGTCTACTGTCATCCTTAAGGAAGCTGGATATCCCCAGAAGATCTCAATATTCCCCAGCGGAGTATACAGATGTTCCTAAGCAAGCATCCCCAGTAGTCTTAGTATAAGATTGTTCCTCGGAGAAATACCAGACACCCCAGTGGAATTAATCCCCCCAGTACAGTCCAAAAGTTTCCCCAGGAGAGTTGAATCATCCTCCCCAGTAGACTCTGAAAGCTTATCCCCAGTAGATTCTGGAAGCTTATCCCCTGCAGAGCACGAACGCGTCTCCCCGGCTTTATTCAAAGGTTATTCCCCACCAGGGTATAACTGGGTTATCCTCAGCTAATTACCACGGAAAGATCGTCCTCGGCGTAGTTCTCTCTATCCCCAGCGGAGTTCATTAAATTCCCCAACAAAGCTTATCAATGGAATCCCCAGCAGAGTTCTCATCAAATTCTCAGCAAAGTATCTCTTCTCCACAAAGTAATTCCCTGCAGAGTATCTCCAACAAGTTTATTCCCCAACGGAGTCATCTTTTCCTACCGGTTTATTCTTACAGTCATCATCCCCAGCGGAAATGAAGAACTCTACTCTTCAACATCAGCCCAGGAGTTATCTTCCCGACATTCGTCAAGGATTTATTTTCCTAGACAAAAAAATACATTCATAAACATCACATTATCATACACCATGACACATGCATATACGCATCATAACACACAATCTCATTTATTCTTGAGAACATCATGACATCATGCATTTCATACATCATGACATTGCATACAACTGGTGTTTCGCCTTTTAAGGAAAAAGGTCAATCCAAAGATGATTACTATCAACTGTCACGGTTCCAGATTTGATACCTGTATCTAGCCAGGGCATATCTGTAGACGACAAATTCCAGATTCGATTCCTGTATCCAGCCAGGGCATATTTGTGAGTAGATTTGATTCATGTATCCAGCCAGGGCATATCTGTGAGTATATTCGATTCCTGTATCCAGCCAGGGCATATTTGCATGAAGAGTTTAGAGATTCGATTCCTGTATCCAGCCAGGAATATCTGTAGACGACAAATTCCAGATTTGATTCCTGTATCCAGCCAGGGCATATCTGTGAGTAGATTCGATTCCTGTATCCAGCCAGGGCATATCTACGTGAAGAGTTTAGAGATTCGATTCCTGTATCCAGCCAGGGCATATCTGTAGACGACAAATTCCAGATTCGATACCTGTATCTAGCCAGGGCATATCTATGAGTAGATTCGACACCTGTATCCAGCCAGGGCATATCTGCATAAAGAGTTTAGAGATTCGATTCCTGTATCCAGCCAGGGCATATCTGTAGACGACAAATTCCAGATTTGATACCTGTATCTAGCCAGGGCATATCTGTGAGTAGATTCGACACCTGTATCCAGCCAGGGCATATCTGCATAAAGAGTTTAGAGATTCGATACCTGTACCCAGCCAGGGCATATCTGTAGACGACTAATTCCAGATTCGATTCTTGTATCCAGCCAGGGCATATCTGTGAGTGATTGATTGTAGATTCGATACCTGTATCCAGCCAGGGCATATCTGCATGAAGAGTTTAGAGATTCGATTCCTGCATCCAGCCAGGGCATATCTGTAGACGACTAATTCCAGATTCGATACCTGTATCTAGCCAGGGCATATCTGTGAGTGATTGATTGTAGATTCGATACCTGTATCCATCCAGGGCATATCTGCATGAAGAGTTTAGAGATTTGATACCTGTATCTAGCCAGGGCACGTCTGTAAGCAACCTTTTGAAGTTCCAGATTTGATTCCTGTATCTAGCCAGGGCATATCTGTGAGCAATTGATTGTAGATTCGATACCTGTATCCAGCCAGGGCATGTCTGCATGAAGAGTTTGAAGATCAACCCCTGTAACAGGCCAGGTAATTATCTTTCTTTCTCAGGTACGCAAGTTCTCGCTAAGGAATCTCTTACGCGATCGACAATCTCCCGATGGCATCTTTAAGCCCATCTCCACAACTATCCATTACAACTCCAAATGGCATCTATAAGCCCATTCCCGACAAGTTTCTGTCACATCTCCAGATGGCATCTATAAGCCCATCCTCCTATCCACCATCTCTCCAAATGGCATCTGTAAGCCCATTCCCGACATCACATTGCTGATATTCTACTATGTGAATGCAAATTTCTGGGCACTCTAGTGTTCAATCATCTTCCACCTTCGGATAACGAAAGGCACGCAAGCCAATCTACATCCTCAGGTCTAAGAAGATTGAACAGGGGCAACTGTTGTACCCCAAAATTTTCCCTCCCATATTCTTCAAAGTTTGTCAAGATCAATCTTCAAATGGATCAATGATTGCACAATTCAAAGGCCTCATAAGCCAGTCAAAATTAGGGTTTTGGTTTCTCTCAAGGAATTTGAGGTTTTCAATGGTCCAATCAAGTCCCATAGGCCTCTATACACTGTTAAGCATCCATATGTCAAGTTTCAAGACTCACAGGGTCAAGTTGCACAGTCAAAAGCCCTAATTGCTTCACAATCAACTGTAGGGGTAAAATGGTCATTTGGTAGTCAAAAGTCAAAAATTTTGATCAACATCTTATTTTGAGCTCACAATCATCATTTGATCAAGTCTTGATCATGATTCCTCAAGCATGGCTCAAAAATCATCAAGATGCAAAAGTTTCCATTTTGGGACAGTTGAAAAGTCAACTGTAACTTGACCAGGGCATAACTTTTTCATGGTTCATCATAAAAATCCCATCCAATGCTCATTTTGAATGGGATGACATTTCCTACAACTCATCTTCACATTCCAAGTCCAAGAAATGCTCTCACAAAAAGTTATCAATTTCAACATTATAGGTCATTTTCAAAAGTCAACAAAAAGGCATTTTAAGTCAAAGACCATAACTTGATATTGGTAAATCAAAATGACATGGTACCAAAGGCATTGGTTAGAGGACTTCAAGACCTTTCCAAAATGTCCAAGAACATGTTCATATGATCAAAATTGAGCAAGATATGCATTGGAGAAGTTGGGAAATTTTTGTGAAAGGGCAAAAGTCAACTATCCTTAAAACTTCAATTTTTGACAAAAGGGCCCACTTTCTTCCACTTGATTCAGCCTTGTCATGCCACCCACGTGTCCCATGATTAATTTCAAGACCAAACATTTATTTTTTTCATTTTTATTTAATTTTTATGGATTTAATTCATTTTAAATCCATAATAATTCAAATAAATCTAAAAATTAATTGAATGGTATCTCTGTGGTTTGAATAACTTTTATGTGCCATATGACAGCTACCAAAATCGTGCCAGGCTATTTTGTGCACAAAATCATGGTTTTGCTCCAAGTTTGGAAAGTCCTTTAATGGTGATAAACAAAAATCTCAAGACATCAATTCAATGGATCCCAAGCCTGGCTGTTGACCTAATTGCATTCACATATACATAAGCAAGCATTGCAGACCTAATTCAGGACCGGAGCACTGCACAAACGGCCAAACCACATTCAAAAAATCCAAGCAAAAAGTCAAATTTGTTTTCTCACTTCAAGGCCCTTTCAAGCCAATTTGAGGATTCAAACATATTGCCAGCATTCCCAGGAACGTGCAGAGATCAAAACCAAGCGCTCAGGCCTAAGGAATCGCCCCACACGAACTCACGGTTTGCATAATTTTCTTGGAATCGAAATCCATTGTTCATGCATTATTAACATAATATGTTGCTTGTTTTGTGTTGTATGAGTCCACAGGAAACTAATGGTATGGTTCAATTGCCTTGAAACGCCCTGGAACCCAAACCACCATGGATGAATGTTAGGGTTTTCAAGCTTTTGAATTAGGGGTTTATCATATAGGAAAAATTAGAGACTCTAAAGCCCATGGTTGAATTCGTCAAGGCCAGACGAATCCAACACGATGCTCGCGAAATATTTATGAGCAGCAAGGAGCTATTCGCTATTTCCCCTTGTCCTATTTTGTGGGGGTTAAAAACCCCCGCTAATTGTTTTGTTTTGCAGGCATTTCAGTGAAGACGATGATGAGGTGTCAGCGCAGGGGTGGCCAATTCAAAGAAACATGCGCTTTTGGTTTGTTTATAGGATAAGCATTAATCAATCCATATAATATTTATCCATTACTATACTAACAGATGCAGCACCATGGCGTAGTGGAAAGTGAGGTGGACATTCACCATTGGGACCTGGGTTCGATTCCCAGGTCCCCCAAATGCTTGTTAATATTTTTTCTCATGTGATCCTATGCAGATTTCTCAAAGCACCTCACCATGTACCTCCAGCGCTCAATATGCCAAGTGGCTACAGGCATGCATCCAAAGGCCAGGAGGTGATCCTCACCATGCACTCAGTCAACCAACAAACGCTTGATCCAAGAAGTCAATGCAGGCTTGGCTTAATGGGCCTCAGATTTCTAAACAAACCCCATTGCTGGCCCAGAACCCCCCTTTTTTGGTTCATTTTTTTTTCTTTCATTTTATATTTTCCATTTTATTTGTTAACGTTTTTTTCTTTCTAATTATTATTATTATCACTAAAACTAACATGATTAATTTTTCATAATAAAATTCAGAAAACCAAAAAAACATTTTTATTATTTATTAACTTATTTTTTAAATAAATGTAAATTAAATTAAATTAGTTTAATTAGTTAACTTTAATACTTTTTTACAATAAATAAAAACAAATTTAGACTTAGGCTTTTCTTTTGACATTTTTAATTCCTTTTATTTTATTTTCATTAAAACATAAAAAACACAAAAATATTTTTCTTTTAATTAAATTAATTAATTAGTAATTAGGCTTAATTTCATTTAATTACAAAAAAATAAGGACAAATTCATTTCTTTCTCAAAAAAGAACAAATTCATTTCTTTCTCAAAAAAAGGGTCAAAACCCTAAGGACGTCCCGATTTAATTCTTTCGCGCGCATTTATTTTTTAATTCATTATTATGTAACTGCTTCCGAAAGTGTAATAGTTAATTAGGACCTCCTTTATCGCTTTATTTACTTTTCTCGCAATTTATTTCCAAACGGGTTTGTTTTTGGCGATGTATATACCCGTGCCTTCTAATAGCTAGAATTTATCTTTCCGCAATTTATTTTCCGCACTCCTAACTGTTAAAAATGCCTGTAAGAATGTATGAAAAATAAAACCAATCCGTAGCTCACAAATAACATGCAAAGATAAACATAAACTGAATTCAATACACATGCACATGCCACTCTTAGGGTACGCCTCACTGGTTGCCTCGAACGTGGTCATCAAGTATATGGTGTCTTAGAGGTCGCCCTTTTGTCTAAAGATCCAGTTGCCTCGAAACGGTTGCCTCAGATAAAAGGATCTAGGACACTAGGGTTACCACTAAGGTGTCCTACCATTGCTTTGGTGACCACATTGTCCCTTAATCGAATTGACCCGAACAACTCCAACGACGGTGCTACCTACTTCTCAATAGTGGGATAGTACTGTTTAAAGGACTCTTACACGGCCTAATTCCTTAGGGTAGGTAGACTTCTCTTAAGTACTTTCTCTCTCAAAAAACAAAAACATCTTTTCACACTCACACTTTCAAAAAGTTTTTCAAACAAATTTTTCATACACTCTTGAGGACAAATACAAGAGTTACTTAGAAATTTTTCAAACGAAACTTTTTTTTTTCTTTAAAACCCACACACACTTGAAAAGCAAACAAATTTTGAAAACATAAGAGCAAGTACCTAAGAGCCCGTGGATAACCACGGATAGAAAGGCTGCTAACACCTTCCCTTTCTATAAATCTACCTCCCGAACCGAGAAACATCTCGAATAAGGAATTTTGTTGTGCTTTTGTCCTTTCCATGTTGGAGAACATAAAAGACGGTGGCGACTCTTGCTTACCGCGACATTTCGCGAACCAGCTTAAAAAACAGTCAGTTCTATTTCCACCGATCACATAGATACTCAATGTTTTTAAGCACTTTCATGCAAGTGTTGAAAGAGAAAAATGAAGGAAGCTGGAATGTCTCAGAGCTGATAACAATGACGAATATATAGGTTTATTTAAATAGTATTGTAAAGAGCATTGGATCAAGCATGAGAAGACTATTCCAAAGAATCCTCAACATAATGGAGTTGCGGAGAGAATAAATCGTTGGATTAATGACAAAATCATGTGTATGCTCTCTCATGAAAAATTATTATGATAAGGTGGGAGAACTGACTTAGGTGTTTTGGTTTGATTACAATTGTTGCGGATAACAAGAGTCACCACCGACTTTTCTTTTATCCAATAAAGGAAAGAGTGAAAAGAACAGGAAAGACCTTTTGAGATTTTTTCTTGAGTTCGGGGGGTAGGTTATGAAAAGGGAAGGTGTTAGCACCCTTTTCATCCGTAGTCATCTACGGGGTCTTAGTTTCTAGCTCACTTTGAAATGCTTTGTGTTTGTGCAAGTTTGAAAATATTTTGAAAACACCTTAGTTCAACAAACTTTGTAATGATTCTCGTATCGTTGAGAATGTATACAAAGTGTTGGTTTTGAAAATATTTGTTTGAAAGGGAATGTTTGGAAAGGTGTTTGGAAATGCCAATGTAAGGAAATTTTGTAATGATTCTCGTATCGTTGAGAATGTATACAAAACGTTTGTTTTGGAAAGTGTTTTGAAAGTGTGAAGTATGGAAATAGTTTTGTTTGTGAGAAAACAATTACGAGCAATATACCTACTCAAAAAGTCTTTATTTTTTTCCTCCTCCCTTAGATAGTGCTAATTTACCATTGGTTGGTAAAGAGCCTTATCATTGGATGTGAGGGACGGGCGTGGGTCATCGTATAGTCATAGAAGGCAACATTGTAGGATACCTTAGCAATTTTTCGTAAGGGTTTAAGATATTTTACTGAAGGCAATGTTGAAGGGTCATCGAGGGACAACGATCTTGTAATTGAGGGTCTTTGCTAAAGTATCCCACATTCGAGGGACATGACTGTTTTATCCGAGGCAACAAGTGTGGGTTACCCTAGAGGTACAAGTGTGCAAAGTGTTTTTGTTTTCATGCATTTTTTTCTTGATTAGGGTTGTCTAGTATTAATTTTAAGATCTTGCCATACAAACCTAAATTACTAGCAATAATATGGAAAGCGATGGATTGCGGAATTTAAATGTCCTACACTATTACAATACTTTGAGGGATGAGGGATACAAATTTACAAATGGGGATGACAATTAAAGTAAACCCTAATTACTATTACAAGGCTTTGACAATTACATAATTCATAATGTAAAAATAATGAAATGTACAAAGGAATGTGTTGTACCCCAAAATTTGCCCTTGTATTTTTCCACAAGAAATCACAGCCTCGGGCGTTTCCTGATTTTTCAGACTGGTTCAAGAATTGGTCAAACAGACTTTTCTCGTCAGTCAGACAAAATTAGGGTTTTCATGGCTCTGGAACAGTTCACACAGTTTGCTTAGGGTTTGGTTGATTTTGGCTCAGGTTTTAATCAGACGAACGTTTCTTTGACATTTAATCAAGAATCAGGGTTTTGTGCGCGTATTCCTCAGAAAGAATTAATTTTACAGTTCTTTTCAGTTTACTCTGAGATTTGGATTGAGGCATTTGAATCAAGAACTTGCAGTGTTTTGTTTAATCAGTAAAGGCTCAGGCATCTGATTTGAGATGAGATAAAGGCTGAGGTACTTAAATTGAGAATCTACAGTGTCTGATTTGATCAGTAAAAAGATAAATATCTGGATATTGGTTTGATTAACTGTGCATTATTTAATTGGAAGCGCCAGGTTTATTATTGATTCAATGATAAGGCCACAGTGTTTATTAATTATTTTTCTAAAGTCAGAATAATTGGATACTTCCAGTTATTTTAATTTAAGAAATTCAAATAATTAAATGAACATTGAATTGAAAGAAGAATTAACTGATCAAGATTGGATTTTATTTCATCTTTAATTATTCGTTACAATTGTTATTTGAATACAGTATTTATTTACAAAGTATTCTAATAATGATTACAATGATTAAAAATTGAAATAAAATTTCATCCTAATTCCTAAGTCTTCATATTCTATCCAATGCCTCCTCTTTTTCTCCATTTGATTGTTTATCTGCAAAACAAAGAAAAGAAAGAAAAGTCAAAGCAGATAAAATAATTAAAAGCAGACAGATAAAAAATAGATTCATCATTAAAGGCAACTGGCTGGAATCAGTTTGCCCTCTCTGCAAATCACGAGATTTCTCCCGGTTCACAGAGAGGGATAAATAATGCTTGCAAAAAGTATTGAAATGCACAAAAGTTTTAATTGCACCAATTCAAATTTGTCAACATACTGCATAATCAAAAGGCAAACTGAACTAGGCCTAACCCAAAAGGCAAACTGAAAGTTACAATTTGAAATTATCCACAAGCTGCCAAAAAGGTACAAGAGCTGTCAAAAAACTGTCCAAGCTGCCCAAAAGATATCTCAAGATATCAAAGTACAAAATACTGTCAACAAGATGCAGGAAAGCTGGAGAAAGAGATAAAGTATGCAGAATAAAACAACTATTGCAAGCAAAGTTTCGATTTCATCATTTTCTAAGCCAGTGCCTTTTCAGGATAAGTACATCTAAGCAATATAATATGCTTAAAATCAGGAGAGAGAGAAGAGAAAAAGAATGGGCTTACAGGCTTTAGGCTTGAAGAAACAAAAATATAAAAACAAGACTGTAATAACGCAGTAAGGGAGGGAGGCAGAAAATACATAACCATCAATAAACATCAAACCTGCCATGACCAATATCAAAACCTCACCAAAAGCCAAAAGCCTGAAGCAAGCCAAGGCCTGAAGCTCAAACTTCATCCAACCCTGTACCATCCTGCATAAAACCTGTATCTAACCCAAAAGCTTGAAAGCCAGCAAGCCAAAACCTGAACTGTCAAGACCTTAAACCAGACCTGCACTAAAGCCCTTTCAAAGCACACAACTCATATAACACAAGCCTAAACCAGTAAAACAAAAAAAACCTCACAGCAGCCATACTTCCAAGCCTTAAACTTGCTCCAAGCAAGCCTAAAAGCCTGTCAAAACAAAAGCTCACAAAGCATTCAAAGCTCCTAGCCTAAAAGCCAAAAGCCCTTAAACAATACAAACTGTCAAAAGCCTAAGCATGGAGCCCTTTCCAAGATCAGATTCCAAACCGACACACGCCCTCAGAAAGGTTTCATCATTGGGCCAATAATACAGTATATCCAAGCATACAGGAGCATATAGCAACATAAGCAAAAGGGCAAGCAAGCAAGAAGAAGAAAAGAAGTGATATCAAATTAGGTTTTCAGAATGCATCATAAAACCTAAAGAAAAGTACAGAGTACCAAGTTCCAGCAAAGCAAGCTAGCTCACAACGCGTCACATTTCCCTCCACCCTAGGTGCCTCCGAATCCAGCTCCCTCCACCTCTCCAGGCCACGATATCTACAAAGGTAGTATTTTTCTATTCCTTCTTCTCACACCTCATGCAAAACATAATAATAATCATGGAATCAGTACATAAAAGTTTAAAATTGTGTAATCCCTAAGGACCTAAGACATAAAGAGGGCGAAATCGTTACCCTTTCGCGTTTTGGATTGGTCCAACCATGGAAAGGGAAGGAGCCGGAGGTGGCGCTGGGTGGATTGGCAACTGGGACGGAAAATCGCGTTCAGAAGCGTCGATTCAGCGAGAACAAAGAGGAACAAGGACGAACGGCGCTGTAACCCTAAGCCTTTCTCCAAATGAACAAATATTTTCAAAACCCTAAGAACAATTTGTCTCAAACCGGTTGGGCCTTGCCCCTTTGACGTACCTAAGCCCAAATGCATTTCAATTAACACCCCCATTTCCACTTGCCTTCTGATTCACTTGTTTTTTCAGTTTGGGCCAAAACCCTTTCAGGCCCACATAACCTTTTTTCTTTTTCTACTAACAAACCCTTCTTAATCTTTTCTAAATTTTCATTTATTTTTATAACCTAACTCTTTTTTTTATAATTATTTTAACTAAAATATAAATAATACATTAATCTTACTAAATTTTGTTTATCACATTTAAAGTAAAAATTAGACTTCTTTTTTTATCTAGGTTTAAACATTTTTAGTTTATTAAAACTTTTTTAGTTTACATAAGAAAATAAACTTTCCTTTGTTTCTTTTTTTTTTAATTAATTAAAACTTTGTACATAAAAACACTAATTGAAATACATTAATATTAATACCTAAAAGAATAGACCTTAAAACATTTTCTTTTCTTTTAATTAAATTTTCTTGTTTTTACATATTAGCAAAAGTATAAAACATGATAACAATACATAAGTAAAATACAAGAATACAAAATTAAATCAAATACTTAATTTTCTCATTAAAATTAAACACTTCTCAACTTGTAAATAAACCTCATACATTTACACATACACTTAGACATTTACAATATACAAATACGCCGATACATTTACTTTGCTTTACACATATACATTTGCTATTCTTATGCATTGCTATACGTTATATTTTACATTTGCGCAATTCGATTTGGTTGTAATTATTTGGATACTATTCTCCTATAAGTCTCATCCCTCATTTGTATACTTGTACCCCCACTCCCGGATACTATTTGTAATAGTTTAGGACTTTAAATTCCTGCAATTTATCGCTTTTGAATTATACCATGGTTAGACCTAGGGTTGTATGTAAATAAAACCCAACGCTAGATAACCTAATACAAGACAAATACATGAAATCAATACACAATCACACTTGCACCCCTAGGGTAATCCCGCTTGTTGCCTTCCAAAATGGGCCATGCTTGCACGTCGAGTTTCTTTGGCAAAACAATTCAAATGATCATAAGTCCCTCGATGACGCTTTCGAAATTTTCCTATCAAAATGATCATAGTCCCTTCAAGAAAAATTGCCAAAGACACTTGGCACCGTTGCATTCATGGTCCATACGATGACCCGCGCCTGTCCCGTTAACCATCCTAAACGCAAGATTGTCCACCAAATACAATGGTGGAACAAAATTGTTAAAAAGGGTTAAGACATGAGAAAAACCTTTGAGTAAATTTAGGGGTAGACAAAACTCTTAGTTACTTGATCAAACTTGCAAAACACTTGCCTACTTTTCAAAACCACACTCCACAAACACTTTCAAAACAAACTCTCAAAAAACATTTGAAACATCTTTTCGAAAAGATACACACCTTCGTATATACTCAAACACGAGTCATTACAATGGTTGCCGAAACAAAGGCGTCTATTTCAAAACATTTTCAAAACACATACACACACCATTTCAAGCAGTCAAAAATCAAGGCAAGTGATCTAAAACCAAGTAACTAAGAGCCCATGGATAACCATGGATGAAAAGGGTGCTAATACCTTCCCTTTTCATAATCTACCCCCCGAACCCACGAAACATCTCAAAAGGTTTTTCCTGTGCTTTTTAACCTTTCCTTTAGGATAAAATAAAAAAGTCGGTGGCGACTCTTGCTAAACCGAACAAGTGCGAAAACAAACGCAAAACCTCAAGTCAGTTCTCCCACCGTATCACAGAACTGGAGACTCTGCTGGGGAATGACCAAAAGTGGGGTTACCTTAGGGTTTAGATCACCTTTACATTCTTTTGCTTTGATTGCTTGATTGCTTTACTTTCTTGGGTCCTTGTTTGGGTTTGTTGTAAATCCTACACCCGGATTTGGAGCACCTTTTTAGGTAAATAGAAATAAAACTGTGAGGGAACTGTGCGGGGTATAGCGACATGGTTGAAGCAGTAAGCTATGTTAGTGTGACATATTTGTGAGTACCGGTAACCCTTGAGTTCAATCAAGGAGAGTACGGGGCCGCTGAGTGATGTCGCGAAGCACTAACGAACTCTTAGAGCATTACTTGACCATCCTAGCCTTTTTAGGGGTAGTGAGATGACTGACTTTGGTGCAGTCCAAAGTTGGTAGATACTCGATACTACACTCATTGAGGGTTGTTTTCTTGGAATATTTTCGTCGCCAGTTAAGTGGCTAAACCAAAACGATGAACACGGAAAACAATCCAATGATATTGAGCTCCTTAGAACCCGGTTTCTATTTTTAGGACAGGATGAACCAACTAACTTCAAGAGGGTACTTACCTACAACCCCATGCAAGCCTGAACCTAAGGACTTCTTTTGCTTTGTGTGAATATGATTGCCTGTATATACACTCATTTGCTTTTGCATACATGTACATAACATCATAACATCATACCATAGCATTTTCAAATAACCATTTCAAGGATCTCGAGGGTTCTTTTGATGCAGGGTTACATTGAACCAGACGTCTACCAAGGGGTAAGAGGTTTTCTCCTCTAAACAGATGCCATCAAAGATCAAGTACAACAACTTGAATCAGGGGCTATGACCCACTTGACATGGTGAGCTTGATTCTCGTGGGAAGACATCCACCGAAGCAAAGTTCTCCAATCAAAGATCAAGTGCAACAACTTGAATCAGGGGCTATGACCCACTTGACATGGTGAGCTTGATTCTCGTGGAAAGATATCCACCGGTGCAAAGTTCTCCAATCAAAGATCGAAGTTCAACCTCTAACATTCTCTTGTGTTTACCCCAAGAGATCCTTGAAAGCATGCATCCACATATCATGCATTGCATCTTGACAGTTTTTTCTTTTTCAGGTTTCCTTAATCTCATACTGTTTATTTAAGTAAGAGATGGCTCTAGAGAGGACTGTCAAGGATATCCAGGACCAGACTGCTCAGCTGCAGGAAATGTTCTTGAACCTGTCACTGGGGCAAGAAGAAATGAAAGCTCTCCTCACAAAGGGCTTGGAGAATTCAAACAATGCCAGGAGTGACCAGTTGGAAGCTCTGCAGTTTGATTTGGCAACATTGAGGATCCAAATGATGGGACAGCTGGTGGGCCAGATGGCTCTCATCCAAGATTTGTCTCAAAGACAGGAGGAACTCAGAGTTCTTGTCAACCAACTACTTCAGAACAACCAACTGGGGCAAACATCTGAGGTTGAAGAGTAGGTCACCACTCAACCCCCATCCACTCAAGAAGACAAGGGGAAGGCTCCCCTACTTGCTTCAGGGTCACAAGCCCAACAACAACCTCGCCAGCGTCATCGGGGTAATCGGCGTAAGCAAGAAACATCGGGAAGACAGTTCACGGAGACTGACATACCGTCATCTCTGATTCTGGAGCGCTTGTTGGAGGTCAACCTGACTGCCTTGGGGGATCCTATCCGGAACCCAAATACCTCCTCTCCTAACTATCATCCCAATGCATTTTGTGTGTACCACTCCTACAGCCCGGGACACGACACTGACGACTGTTGGGCCTTGAAGAACAAGATTCAAGATCTGATCGACATTGGAGTGCTGAGGTTCATGCCAGACGGCGAGATGAAAATCTTCCGTTAAGGAGTTCTCAACCTGAAGTGACAAAGCTCAAGCTGAAAGACTTTTGCTTCATTTTGAATTTTCAAAGTTGTAATTTCTTTTGTTTTCAAACAATTATCTGTTGATGTTGAACTCTGTTTCATTAATGCATTACATATGTTTGTCTTGAATTCATCCATTTGTTTTCACTACTCTTATGATTTCTTTATGATATTTAACTCTTGATAAAAAAACTGCAAGCCTTTAGAGGGAGGATGACGAAACAATACCATAATCTCATACAGTATGCTTTTGAACAGACCTTGCTGATGATGTACAGGCATTTCTTTCAATTCTCAAACACTGGAGTTATAAGGAAGATAATCCCTAGTCAACCCCTTCGAGTCAAATAAGTAGGAGTTTTCTGTTCTAAACAAATCGAAACCTTTGATACAAACCTGGGGGCAGGGTAGTATCTTAGTTAATTCAAAAGAAAATGCGCATTGAAGTCGCAAGCTCTCAGTTCGTAACACAATTAACGGCGTCAACAGAAGAAAGCATTCCTCTGGAATCAAAAGACAAGGGTGGTTCCCTATCACATGGACAGTCAATCTCTCAAAAGAGAAAAGCCCACCAAGCCAAAACCTGTAAAGGAGGCTTAAGAAAGCTGGGGCATCCCGCTGACTGTGATCTCGAAAACAGAGACAGTCAGGCAAAAGTTAGGGATAACAAATCAAAATCAAAATAGAGAGGTCATTACAAACCCTCAACAACATGAAAAATGTTGCAAAAGAAAAAGGAGATGATGACTGTCTCCCAAATTCATCTGGTGAACCATCACCCAAAAGTCGTTCCAAACTCAAACAGAGTGCGACGCGCGATTAACTGAGCTTAGGGTTGAAGAACATCATGAAGAGCGGGTGGGTACAAATATACTTTGAGCCTTTATCCTTTGTTTCTTAAACCGTGAACCAGGCCACATTACAACCCTTTAAAAGTCCTAATTGAAGCATGGGTTAGTTGGAAAGCATACTGTTACAAAAGGTATCCTGACTCCTGTAAGGCTTTGCTCTAAAATCTTGTGTTGATTTGTATTATAAAAAGTTTTCTGCTAAAAAATCGCATTTTTCAAAACTTTGAGACAAACATAAACTTTGCATTGCTCGAATATCACTGTTTGCATTTGGCTTTTTGTTTGACAGCGAAGAAATTCATACAGCGAATGTTCGGAGGAACGAAAACTCTCTCAGTGAGCAAAAATCACTTCAAAAGGGTGACACTTCCAACGACAGATCTCCTATCAACAAGGGGCATGACATGTCACCATCCAGCACGCCTGGGGCAGTCCAGTCAAGGGTTCAACAGATCTTTCAAAGTTCAGTTAACCTGGGGCATTCCAGTCAAGATTTCAAGAAATCTCTCAATTCGCAGAGTAATCTGATTCAAGACTCCTTCATCATCACTTGGGGCATTCGAATGTCAAAAGTGTTCAACAATTCCTTCATCACCTGCTGGAAATTACAACCACCAACAGAATAACGGGCAATTAAAGCTCCCAATTTCTGACCCTCAACAAAATCAAGATCTAGATATAGTTCAAGATGTGACCCAAGATTTGGCGACATTCTATAACTCATTCAGATTTCCTTCTAGATATAGTTCAAGATGTGACCCAAGATTTGGCAACATTCTATAACTCATTCAGATTTCCTTCTAGATATAGTTCAAGATGTGACCCAAGATTTGGCGACATTCTATAACTCATTCAGATTTCCTTCTAGATATAGTTCAAGATGTGACCCAAGATCTGGCGACATTCTATAACTCATTCAGATTTCCTTCTAGATATAGTTCAAGATGTGACCCAAGATTTGGCGACATTCTATAACTCATTCAGATTTCCTTCTAGATATAGTTCAAGATGTGACCCAAGATCTGGCGACATTCTATAACTCATTCAGATTTCCTTCTAGATATAGTTCAAGACGTGGCCCTAGATTTGGCGACATTCAATAACTCATTCAGATTTCCTTCTAGATATAGTTCAAGATGTGACCCAAGATTTGGCGACATTCTATAACTCATTCAGATTTCCTTCTAGATATAGTTCAAGATGTGACCCAAGATCTGGCGACATTCTATAACTCATTCAGATTTCCTTCTAGATATAGTTCAAGATGTGACCCAAGATTTGGCGACATTCTATAACTCATTCAGATTTCCTTCTAGATATAGTTCAAGATGTGACCCAAGATCTGGCGACATTCTATAACTCATTCAGATTTACTTCTAGATATAGTTCAAGATGTGACCCAAGCTTTGGCGACATTCTATAACTCATTCAGATTTGCTCCCAGATATAGTTCAAGATGTGACCCAAGATTTGGCGACATTCTATAACTCATTCAGATTTCCTTCTAGATATAGTTCAAGATGTGACCCAAGATCTGGCGACATTCTATAACTCATTCAGATTTCCTTCTAGATATAGTTCAAGATGTGACCCAAGATTTGGCGACATTCTATAACTCATTCAGATTTGCTCCCAGATATAGTTCAAGATGTGACCCAAGATTTGGCGACATTCTATAACTCATTCAGATTTCCTTCTAGATATAGTTCAAGATGTGACCCAAGATTTGGCGACATTCAATAACTCATTCAGATTTCCTTCTAGATATAGTTCAAGATGTGACCCAAGATTTGGCGACATTCTATAACTCATTCAGATTTGCTCCCAGATATAGTTCAGATGTGACCCAAGATTTGGCGACATTCTATAACTCATTCAGATTTCCTTCTAGATATAGTTCAAGATGTGACCCAAGATTTGGCGACATTCTATAACTCATTCAGATTTCCTTCTAGATATACTTCAAGATGTGACCCAAAATTTGGCGACATTCTATAACTCATTTAGATTTGCTTCCAGATAGTTCAGGATGTGACCCTGAGATGGCGACATTCCGTAACTTATTCCAGATCAACACCTGCAACAATCAGAAGATTCCTGCAATCCCCAGCCATAAAGCCTTACAGAATTTAATTCCCCTCAGAATCAAGTTTCAATATCCCCAGCGGAGCTAAAACTTCAAATTATCAATCCCCAAGCAGAGTGAAGACTCTCATTTTCAGTTCCTCACAGAATATTTGAATATTCTCCAGTGAAGATCTCCTCAAGACAGGAATTCCCCAGTGGATTGGCATACAACCCAAACTCCGGATTCCCCGACAGTGGTCCCAGGACTTCTTATGATCAAAGATTCTTGCCCTCCCCAGCAGCAGTCAAGGAATTATTTTCCCCGGCAGCAGTCAAGATTCTTCTGTGTCCAGCCATCCAGGATTCATCTACACTCAGCAAGACAGCTCATCAGCTTACCTGCGCATCCATCACATTCATATCATAAACATTGATAATATACATTACATCATGCATCATGACATTGCATACAACTAACTCTTTACCTTTTCAGGTAAGATCAGTCGACAGACAAAGATCATCATCTTCCGAGATTCTCTCTAGAAATAGTTCAGATGTAACCCAGACACGGCGACATTCTGATACTTATTCCAGCTTCACCTAGAAATAGTTCATATGTGACCCAAACACGGCGACATTTTGGTACTTATTCCAGATTCATCCAGATGCAGTTTTACATGGACTCATCATCAGGAAACCCTATGCCGGTTCCCTTTTCACTTCAAGACTTCTGAAAACAGTTCATGGGTTCTCCAGTAACGGATGTTAACCTATCGCTTGTTCAGATTCTTCTCAACTTCTGAAAACAGTTTACGGATTCTCCAAACACGGATGTCAATCTATTGCTTATTCAGACCCCTAGTTCAGAGACGTTCCAAAACATGGATACCTTTCTTATACTCGTCCACTCACCAAGGACATGCGATCAACACTTCCAAATGGAATCTTTAAGCGCATTTCCAGATGGCATCTATAAGCCCATCCTCCTACCAGCCCATTTCCAGGTGGCATCTATAAGCCCATCCCCGACAAGGTTCTGTAACACTTCCAAGTGGCATCTTTAAGCCCATTTCCAGATGGCATCTCTAAGCCCATCTCCCGATAATATTCTGTCACATCTCCAGATGGCATCTCTAAGCCCATCACCAAATGGCATCTGTAAGCCCATTCCCTCTACCATCACATCACCGAGTGCAAATATTTTGGGCACTCTAGTGTCCAATCTCCTTTTACCTTCAAGTCGCGAAATGCAAACTTGCCAATCTAACTCTTCAGGTTCAAGAAGATTGAACAGGGGCAACTGTTGTACCCCAAAATTTACCCTTGTATTTTTCCACAAGAAATCACAGCCTCGGGCGTTTCCTGATTTTTCAGACTGGTTCAAGAATTGGTCAAACAGACTTTTCTCGTCAGTCAGATAAAATTAGGGTTTTCATGGCTCTGGAACAGTTCACACAGTTTGCTTAGGGTTTGGTTGATTTTGGCTCAGGTTTTAATCAGGCGAACGTTTCTTTGACATTTAATCAAGAATCAGGGTTTTGTGCGCGTATTCCTCAGAAAGAATTAATTTTACAGTTCTTTTCAGTTTACTCTGAGATTTGGATTGAGGCATTTGAATCAAGAACTTGCAGTGTTTTGTTTAATCAGTAAAGGCTCAGGCATCTGATTTGAGATGAGATAAAGGCTGAGGTACTTAAATTGAGAATCTACAGTGTCTGATTTGATCAGTAAAAAGATAAATATCTGGATATTGGTTTGATTAACTGTGCATTATTTAATTGGAAGCGCCAGGTTTATTATTGATTCAATGATAAGGCCACAGTGTTTATTAATTATTTTTCTAAAGTCAGAATAATCAGATACTTCCAGTTATTTTAATTTAAGAAATTCAAATAATTAAATGAACATTGAATTGAAAGAAGAATTAACTGATCAAGATTGGATTTTATTTCATCTTTAATTATTCGTTACAATTGTTATTTGAATACAGTATTTATTTACAAAGTATTCTAATAATGATTACAATGATTAAAAATTGAAATAAAATTTCATCCTAATTCCTAAGTCTTCATCTTCTATCCAATGCCTCCTCTTTTGCTCCATTTGATTGTTTATCTGCAAAACAAAGAAAAGAAAGAAAAGTCAAAGCAGATAAAAGAATTAAAAGTAGACAGATAAAAATAGATTCATCATTAAAGGCAACTGGCTGGAATCAGTTTGCCCTCTCTGCAAATCACGAGATTTCTCCCGGTTCACAGAGAGGGATAAATAATGCTTGCAAAAAGTATTGAAATGCACAAAAGTTTTAATTGCACAAATTCAAATTTGTCAACATACTGCATAATCAAAAGGCAAACTGAACTAGGCCTAACCCAAAAGGCAAACTGAAAGTTACAATTTGAAACTATCCACAAGCTGCCAAAAAGGTACAAGAGCTGTCAAAAAACTGTCCAAGCTGCCCAAAAGATATCTCAAGATATCAAAGTACAAAATACTGTCAACAAGATGCAGGAAAGCTGGAGAAAGAGATAAAGTATGCAGAATAAAACAACTATTGCAAGCAAAGTTTCGATTTCATCATTTTCTAAGCCAGTGCCTTTTCAGGATAAGTACATCTAAGCAATATAATATGCTTAAAATCAGGAGAGAGAGAAGAGAAAAAGAAGGGGCTTACATGCTTTAGGCTTGAAGAAACAAAAATATAAAAACAAGACTGTAATAACACAGTAAGGGAGGGAGGCAGAAAATACATAACCATCAATAAACATCAAACCTGCCATGATCAATATCAAAACCTCACCAAAAGCCAAAAGCCTGAAGTAAGCCAAGGCCTGAAGCTCAAACTTCATCCAACCCTGTACCATCCTGCATAAAACCTGTATCTAACCCAAAAGCTTGAAAGCCAACAAGCCAAAACCTGAACTGTCAAGACCTTAAACCAGACCTGCACTAAAGCCCTTTCAAAGCACACAACTCATATAACACAAGCCTAAACCAGTAAAACAAAAAAAAAACCTCACAGCAGCCATACTTCCAAGCCTTAAACTTGCTCCAAGCAAGCCTAAAAGCCTGTCAAAACAAAAGCCCACAAAGCATTCAAAGCTCCTAGCCTAAAATCCAAAAGCCCTTAAACAATACAAACTGTCAAAAGCCTAAGCATGGAGCCCTTTCCAAGATCAGATTCCAAACCGACACACGCCCTCAGAAAGGTTTCATCATTGGGCCAATAATACAGAATATCCAAGCATACAGGAGCATATAGCAACAGAAGCAAAAGGGCAAGCAAGCAAGAAGAAGAAAAGAAGTGATATCAAATTAGGTTTTCATAATGCATCATAAAACCTAAAGAAAAGTACAGAGTACCAAGTTCCAGCAAAGCAAGCTAGCTCACAACGCGTCACATTTCCCTCCACCCTAGGTGCCTCCGAATCCAGCTCCCTCCACCTCTCCAGGCCACGATATCTACAAAGGTAGTATTTTTCTATTCCTTCTTCTCACACCTCATGCAAAACATAATAATAATCATGGAATCAGTACATAAAAGTTTAAAATTGTGTAATCCCTAAGGACCTAAGACATAAAGAGGGCGAAATCGTTACCCTTTCGCCTTTTGGCTTGGTCCAACCATGGAGAGGGAAGGAGCCGGAGGTGGCGCTGGGTGGCTTGGCAACTGGGACGGAAAATCGCGTTCAGAAGCGTCGATTCAGCGAGAACGAAGAGGAACAAGGACGAACGGCACTGTAACCCTAAGCCTTTCTCCAAATGAACAAATATTTTCAAAACCCTAAGAACAATTTGTCTCAAACCGGTTGGGCCTTGCCCCTTTGACGTACCTAAGCCCAAATGCGTTTCAATTAACACCCCCATTTCCACTTGCCTTCTGATTCACTTGTTTTTTCAGTTTGGGCCAAAACCCTTTCAGGCCCACATAACCTCTTTTCTTTTTCTACTAACAAACCCTTCTTAATCTTTTCTAAATTTTCATTTATTTTTATAACCTAACTCTTTTTTTTTATATAATATTTTAACTAAAATATAAATAATACATTAATCTTACTAAATTTTTTTTATCACATTTAAAGTAAAAATTAGACTTCTTTTTTTATCTAGGTTTAAACATTTTTAGTTTATTAAAACTTTTTTAGTTTACATAAGAAAATAAACTTTCCTTTGTTTCTTTTTTTTTTAATTAATTAAAACTTTGTACATAAAAACACTAATTGAAATACATTAATATTAATACCTAAAAGAATAGACCTTAAAACATTTTCTTTTCTTTTAATTAAATTTTCTTGTTTGTACATATTAGCAAAAGTATAAAACATGATAATAATACATAAGTAAAATACAAGAATACAAAATTAAATCAAATACTTAATTTTCTCATTAAAATTAAACACTTCTCGACTTGTAAATAAACCTCATACATTTACACATACACTTACACATTTACAATATACAAATACGTCGATACATTTACTTTGATTTACACATATACATTTGCTATTCTTATGCATTGCTATACGTTATATTTTACATTTGTGCAATTCGATTTGGTTGTAATTATTTGGATACTATTCTCCTATAAGTCTCATCCCTCATTTGTATACTTGTACCCCCCACTCCCGGATACTATTTGTAATAGTTTAGGACTTTAAATTCCCGCAATTTATCGCTTTTGAATTATACCATGGTTAGACCTAGGGTTATATGTAAATAAAACCCAATGCTAGATAACCTAATACAAGACAAATACATGAAATCAATACACAATCACACTTGCACCCCTAGGGTAATCCCGCTTGTTGCCTTCCAAAATGGGCCATGCTTGCACGTCGAGTTTCTTTGGCAAAACAATTCAAATAATCATAAGTCCCTCGATGACGCTTTCGAAAGTTGCCTATCAAAATGATCATAGTCCCTTCAAGCAAAATTGCCAAAGACACTTGGCACCGTTGCATTCATGGTCCATACGATGACCCGCGCCTGTCCCGTTAAACATCCTAAATGCAAGATTGTCCACCAAATACAATGGTGGAACAAAATTGTTAAAAAGGGTTAAGACATGAGAAAAACCTTTGAGTAAATTTAGGGGTAGACAAAACTCTTAGTTACTTGATCAAACTTGCAAAACACTTGCCTACTTTTCAAAACCACACTCCACAAACACTTTCAAAACAAACTCTCAAAAAACATTTGAAACATCTTTTCGAAAAGATACACACCTTCGTATATACTCAAACACGAGTCATTACAATGGTTGCCGAAACAAAGGCGTCTATTTCAAAACATTTTCGAAACACATACACACACCATTTCAAGCAGTCCAAAATCAAGGCAAGTGATCTAAAACCAAGTAGCTAAGAGCCCATGGATAACCATGGATGAAAAGGGTGCTAATACCTTCCCTTTTCATAATCTACCCCCCGAACCCACGAAACATCTCAAAAGGTTTTTCCTATGCTTTTTAACCTTTCCTTTAGGATAAAATAAAAAAGTCGGTGGCGACTCTTGCTAAACCGAACAAGTGCGAAAACTAACGCAAAACCTCAAGTCAGTTCTCCCACCGTATCACAGAACTGGCGACTCTGCTGGGGAATGACCAAAAGTGGGGTTACCTTAGGGTTTAGATCACCTTTACATTCTTTTGCTTTGATTGCTTGATTGCTTTACTTTCTTGGGTCCTTGTTTGGGTTTGTTGTAAATCCTACACCCGGATTTGGAGCACCTTTTTAGGTAAATAGCAATAAAACTGTGAGGGAACTGTGCGGGGTATACCGACATGGTTGAAGCAGTAAGCTATGTTAGTGTGACATATTTGTGAGTACCGGTAACCCTTGAGTTCAATCAAGGAGAGTACGGGGCCGCTGAGTGATGTCGCGAAGCACTAACGAACTCTTAGAGCATTACTTGACCATCCTAGCCTTTTTAGGGGTGGTGAGATGACTGACTTTGGTGCAGTCCGAAGTTGGTAGATACTCGATACTACACTCATTGAGGGTTGTTTTATTGGAATATTTTGGTCGTCAGTTAAGTGGCTAAACCAAAACGATGAACACGGAAAACAATCCAATGATATTGAGCTCCTTAGAACCCGGTTTCTATTTTTAGGACAGGATGAACCAACTAACTTCAAGAGGGTACTTACCTACAACCCCATGCAAGCCTAAACCTAAGGACTTGTTTTTCTTTGTGTGAATATGATTGCCTGTATATACACGCATTTGCTTTTGCATACATGTACATAACATCATAACATCATACCATAGCATTTTCAAATAACCATTTCAAGGATCTCGAGGGTTCTTTTGATGCAGGGTTACGTTGAACCAGACGTCTACCAAGGGGTAATAGGTTTTCTCCTCTAAACAGATGCCATCAAAGATCAAGTACAACAACTTGAATCAGGGGCTATGACCCACTTGACATGGTGAGCTTGATTCTCGTGGGAAGACATCCACTGAAGCAAAGTTCTCCAATCAAAGATTAAGTGCAACAACTTGAATCAGGGGCTATGACCCACTTGACATGGTGAGCTTGATTCTCGTGGAAAGATATCCATCGACACAAAGTTCTCCAATCAAAGATCGAAGTTCAACCTCTAACATTCTCTTGTGTTTACCCCAAGAGATCCTTGAAAGCATGCATCCATATATCATGCATTGCATCTTGACAGTTTTTTCTTTTTCAGGTTTCCTTACTCTCATACTATTTATTTAAGTAAGAGATGGCTCTAGAGAGGACTGTCAAGGATATCCAGGACCAGACTGCTCAGCTGCAGGAAATGTTCTTGAACCTGTCACTGGGGCAAGAAGAAATGAAAGCTCTCCTCACAAAGGGCTTGGAGAATTCAAACAATGCCAGGAGTGACCAGTTGGAAGCTCTGCAGTTTGATTTGGCAACATTGAGGATCCAAATGATGGGACAGCTGGTGGGCCAAATGGCTCTCATCCAAGATTTGTCTCAAAGACAGGAGGAACTCAGAGTTCTTGTCAACCAACTGCTTCGGAACAACCAACTGGGGCAAACATCTGAGGTTGAAGAGCAGGTCACCACTCAACCACCATCCACTCAATAAGACAAGGGGAAGGCTCCCCTACTTGCTTCAGAGTCACAAGCCCAACAACAACCTCGCCAGCATCAACGGGGTAATCGGCGTAAGCAAGAAACATCGGGAAGACAGTTCACGGAGACTGACATACCGTCATCTCTGATTTTGGAGCGCTTGTTAGAGGTCAACCTGACTGCCTTGAGGGATCCTATCCGGAACCCAAATACCTCCTCTCCTAATTATCATCCCGATGCATTTTGTGTGTACCACTCCTACAGCCCAGGACACGACACTGACGACTATTGGGCCTTGAAGAACAAGATTCAAGATCTGATCGACATTAGAGTGTTGAGGTTCATGCCAGACGGCGAGATGAAAATCTTCCGTTAAGGAGTTCTCCACCTGAAGTGACAAAGCTCAAGCTGAAAGACTTTTGCTTCATCTTGAAGAGAAAACTTTAGAACACGTACGGATGTTTCCGGGTGCGAAGTGGTGATTGATAGAGCTCCTTTGGACCTCCTAGAAGTTATTCCAATCCTCACTTTATGCTGAAAGTTGTTGAATTACTCCAACCAAGTCAAGTTGCAAAGTTCCGTTTTTGAATTTGGAAGATGATGATAATGGTGTTACAGAAGTTGTTATTGTGTTTGAACAATTTCTATATGATGTAATGAAGTATTTGGATGGTTTGTTTGGGCAAAACTTGCAAGGTGTGAGAGGTTCAAAGATTTAGACTTCAAAGCTCAAAAGTGGAGGTTTTGTGGACAATTATGGTTTTTTTAGAGTATAGGAGTTTTGAGGGCTTATTAATCTATTTTTTATCTTGTAAATGATCTCTCTATTCATAGGAAAGAGGTTTTAAGACAAGGGTTGATCATATTTTCCAAGATCACATGTTGTGGCTAGGTTAGGTTGTAAGTGAGAGTTCATGACTTTTCATAGTTCCAATGTGGGCATGGCCTATTTTTAGGAGTGCTTTGCAGGTTGTAGATGGTTTCTTCTTGCTTTTGACATTGTGCATGTGCAGAAGGAACCATTGAGAGGCTCAAGGAGTTGACATTGTGATTAAAGTATGCTTTTCAAGAATGGAAATGGTGCCTTTGTGCCAAAAATGGAAAGATCACTTGGACAATGCTTAAACCAAAAGGACTATAGCTCAAAAGTTTGTGTAAGCATTAAATTTTTGTGAGATTTGAAAGTTAGAAGGCCTGCAACACAAGATTATGTAGCATAACATGTAGATTAGATTATGTGTTCTTCACCAAAATGGCTTGTAATTCAAGAATGGATGCCCAACTTCATGCCTTTGAATCTCCTAGATCAAGTATGATAAATTCATTCTATTGGAAGTTTTGGAAAGCTTGAAAAATTGTATAAAACTTTCATGTTTACCACTTTGGCTAAATAAAATTGGAACTTGATGAAAACTGGCCAAGAAGTTGGGATAAAAATTGACCAAAACCTATTGAAAATTTCTCTAAGTGTTAGATAAAAATGTCATGACTTCATGGGCTTATATCTTCAAATCTAAGCATCTTTTGGACATCAACCCTTTAATGAAAAGTTGTAGAATTCATCAAGATCTACAACTTTCATGTGGAAAGTTTCCTTTGAATCATCTTTTATCTTGGTGAAGAAATATCATGAAGTAATGAAATTATCAAGTGTAAAAACACTTAAAAAATTTCCAAGTATTGAGAATCTTGACTTTTTGTTGACTTTCTTGAATTTATTGATTCTTGTTGACCAAGCTTGATATTTTTGAATGTCTTGATGAATTTTGATCCTTGAAATTCAATATTGACCAAAAAGTCAAAGTTTGACTTTTTGTGTATCGATTGACTTTTTGTCAGTTGATCCAAATTTCAACTATCAATTTATTGATCTTGAAAAATTATTTGAGCCATGAAGTTAGGTCAATATGTTGTGTTTGAATCCTTTATATTATGTTTTAAGCCATTAGGTCATGTATTAGGTCAAAAATCGGTGATCAATCATTCTCAGTCAAAACCCTAATTTGGAGTCTCGGTGCTTAGGAGATGATCTGACCTAGTCAACACCTGTTCAAGCTTGAGTCATTGAAGAGTTTTTGGTGAGAAAATGTTTTGAGAAAAGAGAGGGCAAACTTTGGGGTACAACAGTTATCAAAAGCCTTTTGGGGCGAAGCATTGATAACTGTAGTGGATTTGATTAATTTTTCTACTTCTGTTCCACATGATGTTGATGTTCCAAACATAGTATGGACATGGAAATATATCTATTATGGTTACTTGAGAATGTTTAGCTGCAAGGATTTTGTTCATATTCCAAGAGGCGAGAGATCCAAGCTTGATAAAAGATCTAAAAAATGTGTGTTTTTAGGTTATGGTCGTGAAGAGTTTGGTTATAGATTGTGGGATCCAGTTGACAAGAAAATTATCAGAAGTCGTGATGTGATATTTCTTAAAGACCAAACTATTGAATATTTTGATAAAATAGATAAGCCAAAATTTGATGGTAGAAGTTACACCGATGTTATGCTTAAACCTCCTAGTGGAAATTTTACTAATGGGGGAGTGTTAGATGGAATTTTTGACAAGCCTCAAATTCCAGCATAACAAAGGGGAAAAGGAGGAAATTTTTAGTAAATATTTTTGTGATATTCAAGAGTATGGTCGACATACATGCTGACAATATTTTGATATGAAGGTGGAAAACTAGGGTATCAAAATTTAGCCTGGAGAAAGAATTATGGACTTAGTAATTTTTACAAGCAACAAGTGCGGACATTTCAACCAAGGCAATTGAAATGTACAAATGTGGTTGAATAACATGACATTTCTGTTGTACTCCAAAATCAGAAATTGACCAGACAAATTCTCTTATGTGGCAGTAAACCAGTAATTAGGGTTTTTCTTGCAATCCCCAGAAGAAAGTGGATTCTCAAAAAAGATTTAATTGGCTTTCACAGGTCTTCATGATTCCCCAGGTTTACTAAAAAAAAGAAGATAATGTTTGTTCTCAGAGCATGGTTTGTTTGGGACAAGAGATGGAGTTTAAGACTGTCATTTAGGACGATCAATGATTTTGATCTAAGTTGACCAGATGATTTACGTCCTTAAAACTTTTGTTTGGTTAGGAAATGGAATGTACAGTGGCGTGTTCATTTGAAATGCAGTTACAGAATTATTGGGATTACTTGGAATTTAAGTTACCAGACTAGAACATTTTACTTCAAATATCTTGATTGGGCATTTAAAAAAATCAATTAGGATGCGAAGAGAAAATTACAATTTATTGTTGATCAAGGATTTCAAGTAACACCAGAACATTTCATAAATGTTTTTCCAATTTCAAACGTTGTTACAAAAAAATTTATTATTTTAAATACTTTAGGTTTTACAACTCATCGTATTTGAAAATGAATTAATACAATTATTGGATACAGTACAAGAATGATTTTTTCTAAATTACAAAGAAAATCTAAGTTCTTGATTATCCTAGGAGAATTAATCTATGCCTAAGTTTGTCTGAAGGTTGAAGTCGTATCAATTTCTTTTGTTCATCTCCAAAGATTTCCTTGCTTGCCATAGAGTTCTTGCCTTCCTTGCTTTGTCATACCCAATAGTGCTCACATGAAAACAAAAGAAAGAAAAGAAAATGTGATTAGTACAAAATCATTTGGGCATGAATAAAGATTTTAAACGCTATTCATCATTAAAGTTTGCAAAGTGGAATCAGAAGGCCATTTTAATTCATCACAATTTATTTCCTCTATTTGCAAATCACAAGAAGATTATTCTTCTTGGTTCACAAAAAGAAAGAGGAAAAGAAATGCTACAAAATTGTCCAAACAAGCAAATGTTACAAAACTGTCCAAGAAATGCTACAAAGTTGTCCAAACAAGAAGAGATGCTACAAAATTTCCCAAACAAATATTGCAAACAGAACCAAACAAACAGCAATATCGTAAACAACAAACAGCAGCCCCAAAATCCAAACAAACAATTTTGTCCAAACAAAATGCAAACAACATCAACAAAAGCTAAAGCAGGCAGCAGTGCAGAAGTATGGCAACATAAATAGCTAAGTCAAATAGCAAAGCTTGCTTGAGAAGCATAAAACATCATTTTCCATTGCAAACTTTTCAGAATTGGAAAAAAAGGGGCAAAAAGCAATTTGCTTTCCTATTGTCATTAAGAGAGAAGAGAGGAAAGAAGTCACCTAGGTTATTGAGATGCACAGCTTTGCTGCCCTGCCTGTCACAAGTTGCACATAATGTGCTAAAAAACAAAACTGCAACAAAAAGGCCATAAGAACAATATGCCAAAACATTCAAATTCTTTGGTTTCCCACCATTGGAATAGAGATATAACAGAAACATGGCCAATATAACAGTAGAGAGGTCAAAAGCGGAAAAAATATAGAAACATTATCAAACTCAAAAAACTTGAACACAAGCATCCAACCTTCAAAAAACCTGTCAAACCTCAAAAACCAACATAAATCCCAAACTGATAAACCAATATCAAACTCATAAACCAAGCTTCAAACACATAAGAACACAAAAATCTCCAACTGAAAATATAGTTTCAAACACAGTAACCCTCACAAAAATTCCAACAACCAGAAGAAATCAAAACCAGAAACAGTATCCAATTCCCAAACTGCCAACCAAACCTGCTAAGCCTCCATCAAAAAGCAAGCTTAGAAAATATCATCAAACCAAAAACAGAGTCAACTATCAACAAACTCATCAAACCTATAACAGAACCATCATCAATCTCAAACCTGTAACAAATTCCCAAAACCAAATCAGTAACATATCCAAAACCTGTCAAACCATCTCAAAACTCATCAAACCTGTAACAAGCCTAAAGCCATAAAAAAAACCAGAACACACAAGTCTCAAACTCAAAGAAACTGTCAAAGTCTCAAACTGAAATACAAGTTTCACAAGCTCAGAAACTAGACAACCATCATCAAATCAAAACCATCATTAAGCTTCACAAACTAAAAAAAAACAGAAAACATAAACAAACAATCACAAAAATCCCAAAATCCAGAAAGCTGTTAAATCACCATCATTCAAAGAAAAATAGGAGAAGTTACCAAAGAGTCAGAAACACCAACGCCTTCATCCTCATCTCCTCCCCCCGTGCAGCTCTGGCCACCAAGGAGCGCCGTCCTCAATCTCGCCGTCCCCTTTCCATTTCACAGAAAGAATTTCAATAGGTATGAATTTTTCCTCTTTCTCGTGAACCCATAAAACTTTTTCTCTGCATCTAAAGAATAAGGTTAATTAACAGAAAAAAAAAACATAAACAAGAAAAAAACCAATGAAATCGTTTAAGCTTTAATAAGAACAGAATATCACCTTTTTAAGAAGATCTTTAGAAACTCGATTAGGGAGGCAAGAGATGCAGCGTTCCGGCAACTGAGAGTTGGGGGGGAAGATCAGACGAACCGATTTCGTTGCTTTTAGGTTTGAATCTGAACTTAGTGTTTTCAAAAATGCGAATCATGATGAGACAAAGAAATAAGGAGCGATTCTGTTCGCCAAATTAGAAAGGGACGGTTAGTGAGAAATTTAGAGGTTTCACAAGGATGATACAGAGATTAAGCGAAAGAGATGAGAGCGTCGCTGTTGTGAACAAAGGATCCCAAAGAACCCTAATTCCATTTTTTTCTCTTAATCAATAACTAAACAGACTTAAGAACTTGGGCTTATTGTTGTTTTTGTTATCTCCCTAAGCCCATGCGTTTTAGCGGATCCACCCCCCCTATGCCTGTTTTTAGTATTACATCAAAACAATATTTTTCTTTGGGCCTTCTCCCAAATCTTCCAATAAGCCCACTGTGTTTTTTCTAAGTTTAATTTGTTTTCTTTACATCCTTTTTTTATATATACAAATACTAATAAAACTTTTTCTTTTATTAATTTGATTTAGGTTTTTTTTTGTAATTAATTTTTATCATGTTATCTTTAATAAGTTTGTTTTAGATTTAATTTGTACATATAATAAAACACCAAAACAATTATAACTTAGTTTGTTTTCTTTCTTTAAATTTATTTAAATTAACAAAATATAAAAAATAAAGAATTTAATTTAATCAATTATTTTATTTTTTGGAATAAGTTTTACTTTTCCCTTTTCAAGTAAATACTTAACATTTCATTTTCATATTTTGTTATTTTTATTTTCATGGATTATCATAGCTTTAATTAAATCGCACAAAATTCGATTTGGTTGTATTGCTTGTTATTCGGACATTTCTATTTCATTTGATTCATCCCCATTTGTAACAATTGTACCCCCATTCCCGAATATTTTGTAATAGCGTAGAATTTCAATTCCCGCAATTTACAGTTTTCCATATACTGTATAGTAATTAGGCGTGTATGGAAAGATTCGAAAAAATCAATTGCTGGGTGACCTAATCAAAGAATAAAATAACTTGAAACCGACATACTTTTTCACACGCGCACCTCTAGGGTAACTTTGCTCATTGCCTCGGAAATACAATCATGTCCCTCGAATATGGGACACTTTAGCAATGACCCTTCGATAAAAAAGATCGTAGTCCCTCGATGACCCTCGATGTTGCCTTTGATTAAAACGATCTCGTCCCTTATGAAAATTGCTAAAGCGTGTCACAAGTTGCCTTCAATGATTGTAAAATTGACCCGTGCCTGTCCCTTCACATCCAACGACGGGGTTTCTTACCAAATCAATGGTAAGATAGCACCATTAAAATGAGGAATAAAAGAATAATTTAAGACCTTTCGAGTAGATAGATTCACTCTTAGTTACTCGCTTGCTCACGACAAAAACTTTTACACCTACACTTCCATGTCAAAATATTTTCAAAAAGACAAAAGTTTTGTATACGTTCTTATAGAGACGAGAACCATTGCAAAACCTCTTTTTAAAACACTTTCCGAAACACGATTCACAAACACATCTTTGAACCACTTTTTGAAACAAAACTTTGTATACATTCTTATAGAGACGAGAACCATTACAAAGATATTTTTCAAAATACTTTCAAAGCCCACACCACAAGCACACTATCAAATGAAAGCAAGTGATCTAAACGAGTAACTAAGAGCCCATGGAAAACCATGGATGAAAAGGGTGCTAATACCTTCCCTTTTCATAATCTACCCCCCGAACCCGAGAAATAATCTCGAAAGGTCTTTCCTGTGGTTTTTTACCTTTCCTTTTGGATAAAAGAAAAGTCGGTGGCGACTCTTGCTAACCGCACAAATGCGATCGAAACGCAAAACATCAAGTTAGTTCTCCCACCGTATCATACTGCCTTTACCAGTTATTTAAGTTTCAGTATAAATAGTAGTTCCAATAATAGAATTAAGGGTGTCAAATTTACTACCAAACTCATAAAAGTCAATGTACCAAGCGAAGAGAGAAATGAGTTTCAAGAGTGCAATGTACGTTTGATCACCAATTTACATTTACGCAAAGCATTACTTTTGAATTTACATTATTTTTCCATTCTTTTCATTGTCGAACTCTTTACTTTTTTAATCAAGTTTCACTTTAAATTGTGTTTGCTTTCACAACGTGATTTTGCTCACTTTCGAAATCATTCTTACTTTTATTCTCTGTACTTTATTTGGAAAACTTCATGCACATTGTTCTAAGACTCTTTGGCCGGTCTTGCAAGTAACCTTTAATAAGAGACCAGTAGTGATTCCTAAATTGTAGGTTAAACAACTTAACATGCCCAGTGGGACGTTGTGCTAAAATTTTCAAATAAATAATTATAATCATTATGATTTCTCTGTATGTGGTTTTGTTTTGCATGACATACTATAAATGTTTGTTTATGCATGAACTTGAGAAGTGGGAAATAATTTCCTGAAATGTCATGTTCTAGTATAAATACTAACACTTCTAATCCAACACAGAGTAACACTCAAAATATATACGTCATACCAGTTGGTACAACGACTCAAAATGCAACGGTTTTATCCCCTGTTAGGACATCTTCCACCACTGGCTCGACAACAACGACTTCTTTGATGCATGTGCAAGGGGCTATACACTCCCCATAACTCGGGGGTTCACTTTTCAACCCTTCTAGGTCACCTTTTCAATTAGGTTTGATGCCACCTCCAGGGTATTATCAATATGGCATGCCACAGTCGATAATGGCTGGCCTTCAATCAAACATGTCAACATATGCTGATAATACAATGACTAATGTACCATATTTTAACCATCAGAATGCCTCTACTACGAACTTAAATAATAGTGGTCGACCTGGAGGGATAAGTTACATCCCTCAAACAAAGCCTCACTAAATATGATTTATATGATGGCTTTGAGGCAACAAACGGAAGAAAGTAATCTTGAGTTGGTGAATAATCTTACCCAACAAATGGGTGCCATATTTAACTCTATGATTACCAACACCAACCAAAGTTACGATTTGTTGGCTAACCAAATGATTCAAATTGATGATTTCTTCGGCACCCCTCAGGTTCAGCCTTGACCAACTCCCCAAATATCAAATGTAAGGAAAGTTGACATGCCCAATAATAAGGTAGTTCATGTTAATCAAGGGAAACCTATGGGATTTCGACCACAAGAGCCTTATTCATAGAGAGAGGAGGAAGATTACATAGGTCATTATAACCCTAATCCAAAGGAATTAGGATACTGATCATGTATTGAGAAATGTCCAACAAAATAATCTAGGGACACAACAATATTGCGAATGTGGTCGAACAAGTGTTAGCCCAGAGCGGTTTGAACATTAGCTTTCACATGCCTAATTATATTTCCCCTTTACCCGAGTACATTCGATAAACATAATTACCCAGGGGATGGAAAGTCCCCAAATTTACTAAGTTCGTCGGCGACACAAATGATTCAACTGTAAAACACATAGCCATGTTCCAAACTAAAGTTGGAGATATTTTCAACAACAAATGTTTAAAAATGAAGTACTTCCCTATTTCTTTGACAAAATACGCTTTGACCTAGTTCACAACTCTCCTTCCTCATTCTATACAAACTTGGAACCAATTGGAGAGAGTTTTCCATGAGTAGTTTTATATGGGCCAGTCAAAGATAATTCTTAAGAAATTGGCTAGTGTCAGGTGAAAAATCCCTGAGTCGATTGATGATTATCTAAACAGGTTTAGACTTCTTAAAGCGAGATGCTTTACTCAAATTCCTGATCATGAATTGGTCAAAATGGTCGCTGAAGGCCTAGACTATTCCATTAGGAAGAAGTTAGACACTCAATACCTTAGGGATATGACACAATTGGCTGATAGGGTTTGCCAGCTTAAACGCTTGAAAGCTAAAAAAGCCAGAACATCTAAGTACAACAAAAAAAGAGAAAACTGTATATGTTGATACCGAAGAGTATTTCTCAGACTTGGTCAATGACTACGTCGAGGAAAATGAGGTCAATGTGGAAGAATTAAAGCCATGGCCTCCATATGTATGAAAATTATTAAAAAAATCAAACGGGAAGAATCCAGTCCAACCTAAGAATGAGAAATTCATCGCCAAAACTTATACTTTTGATATTACAAAATGTGATGAAATATTTGATTTACTGGTGTCTGATGGGCAGATTATAGTGCCCCTTGGCCTAAAATATCCCCCTTTGGGACAAAATAAGAAGAGGGGTTTTTGTAAGTATCATAATTTCTTGGGTCATAAAACTCCTCAATGCGTTCTTTTCAGGGATCTGGTGTAGAGAGCATTGAAAAGAAGGAAGGCTTCAGTTTGGAAAAAGCCAAAAGCCTTGATGCAAGTTGATGCTGATCCTTTTCAATATGGTGAAGCCAATTTTATGGAACCTGTTGAAGTTATGATGATAGAGGCTAGTTATGGTCTCGACATGGATGTATAACCAGACGTACAGGTGGAAGACTTATCTGAAAAATTTGTTGCTGGCATGATGAAGGTCGTCTTTCTCTAGGCTAAAGAGGGAATGATAGATTTTATGAATAGGTGAAAGTTGAGTAACTAAAGGACTATGCTATGTGTGATACGGTGGGAGAACTGACTTGATGTTTTGCATTTTGATCGCATTTGTGCGGTTAGCAAGAGTCGCCACCGACTTTTCTTTTATCCAAAAGGAAAGGTGAAAAAGCACAGGAAAGACCTTTAGAGATATTTTCTTGAGTTCGGGGGTAGATTATGAAAAGGGAAGGTATTAGCACCCTTTTCATACATGGTTTTCCATGGGCTCTTAGTTACTTGCTAGATTAACTTGCTTTTGTTTGAATGTTCTTGTGGTTTTTTGAAAGTATTTTGAAAATGTAACTTTGTAATGATTCTCGTTTCTATAAGAATGTATACAAAGTGTTTGTTTCGAAAATAGTTCAAAGATGTGTTTGTCAGATGTGTTTTTGAAAGTGATTTTGAAAATGGAACTTTGTAATGGTTCTCGTTTCTATAAGAACGCATACAAAGTGTTTGTCTCGAAAATGTTTCAAAATGGAAGTGTAGGTGTATAAAATATTTTTGTTGAGCAAGCGAGTATTTAGGAGCGAATCTACCTACTCAAAAGGTCTTAGAAGTGATTTTCCTCCTCCTTTAGATGTTGCTATCTTACCATTGATTTGGCAAGAAGCCCCATAGTTGGATGTGAAGGGACGGGCGTTTGGGTCATCGTATGACCATGATAGAAATGTTGTGAGATGACTTAGCATTTTTCTTTAGGGACTAAGATCATTTTGAAAGGCAATTTTGATAGCGTCATCGAGGGACTATGATCTTGTATTTCGTGATGTTTGTGCTAAGACATCCCACATGCATAACATAGCCATTTATAAGGCAACAAGTGAAATTACCCTAAGGGTGCATGTGTGAAAAGTGTATTTGATTACATGCATTTAGTCTTTGATTAGGGTGGCCTATTTGTTGGTTTTATCTTACCATACATCCTAGTTACTAACATTTGTATAAAGAAATAAAAATGCAGGAAATAAATATCCCACACTATTACAACCATATTGAAAGGCAAGAAAATGTAAAGGCAAAAACAAAATAAAAGAAAGGAAAATGAGCTCTTCGACCCAGGCAGTAGCACCCTTCGACTTAAATCTTCATGGCCCTTTTCGAATCTGCTTTTTTTTTGTTTGCTTCGACTGCAGGAGTGTTAGCCGGTAACCTTCGACTCAAAGGGTCTTGCTATTTATTTTGACAGGCTTTAGGAGTCAGCATGGAATGCACACCTTTCGTTTCAAACTCTTTTATGTCTCCTTTGATTGCAGGAATGCAAAGCTCCCAAGTTTAGATTTCGAGAAGGGCTCCAATGTTTAGCCAGTTAGAAGATACAAGAAACCTGCCTAAACTTGAAAATGAAACCAACAAATGTAACTTTCGACAACTACAAATCAGGGGTTAGCACAAGATTATTGGGAACCAGGATCCAAAGTCTAACTAGTCAGGGTTGAGATTCTCAGTATACAAGCAATGAGGGTCGAAAGCCTGATCAACTTCCTAGATAGGATATCTACGTTTTCATTTTATTGGCATATGCACATGATATTAAAATATAATAGACTCAAGTTTGAAAGGAAAATTACCTCTTGAAGTCCTTAAATTGAAGGGAGATGTAAGTGCTTTCTTTGATGGAAAATGGGGGTTCGTTGGGACCTTTAGTCCAGTTGCTACTTTGTGAAAGCAGTGACTGGGTCGAAAGAGGTTGGGTGAGTGGATCAAAGGCTCTTTTATAACAAGTGATGGGATAACACAAAGGCCTACTGTATGGTAGCTGAGGGAGTGAGTCGAAGGGTAGTTTGATGGTCACTTGGAGGGTGAATCAAAGGTTTTTTTCTTAGTGTATAGAAGTGTTTGAAAAAAGAATGTTGGGAAGTGTTTGAGAATTTCTGAGAATTTTCACAAGTGTTTTCTTGCAATCCTTTAGGCGCCCCTGATATGTGTGGTGATGCCTCCTTTTTATAGATGGCCTGGGCTGATGTTTTAGGAGGAAAAACAAAAAGTTCAAACAAAAGGGGTATGCTGTATTTGCAGCTTTCGAGGGATAGTGTTTTATTGCCAACTTGGTGCAAGGAGTAAGGCAGTAATGCAGGACTGCTGTGCAGCAGTTTTGGAGTTTTATGGTGTTGTACCCCAATTTTTGACCTAAGATCCCATTTTTATTTTTGCATTTTTTAAGATAAGTCAAGGTCACAAAATACAGTCGGTTTTAACCTCTCACTTTCAAGCTTTGACTATGCGAAGATTGTCAAGTGTTTTGAACATTTTTAGCCTATGTATCACTAATCTCTAATCGCATACAAAGATGTATGTTCATGTTTTCTTTTGTTTCATGTGCATAGACAGGTCTGAATCAAGAGCATCAGGTGTCGCGCCTCAATTAAGGTTTTGAGTCTCCCAAGCCAGAAGTACGGTTGATTATGGATTCTCGAAGACTGATTCATCAAGGCACACCGTTGCACCCTTAATTTCGCCCCTAATTTTTTCAGTCGCACATTCATACCATATTTTGTCATTTGGTCACAATCATTAGTAAATACCTTCATTCATCGCATTTTGCATCATTAGTCGTATTTAGGTTGACCAGAAAAAGTAAGTTTAAATCAAAGTTTGCATCGTCTTTCAGTTGTAAAATGCTCGACATTTCATTCCATTCATTTTTATTTGTTTACCATTTCTTGCATTGCTCCAAGTTGTTTATATGTCAATAATAAAATATTTCGGTTTTATAGACAGACTGTTAAAAGCGATTCGACACTATGCGGGAAAGTAGCGAGAAAATATTTCAAGTTTTCACCTTTTACCGATCATTTTATGAATCTGCGCTTCGCGTAGATTATGACGGTATGCTCGCTTTATTTTTTCGGTACAGTTCGAAGTCTCGTTTTAACCTTAAACGTCTGTTTAGTCTAATATTTTCATTATTATTTTATTTTTGATTTTTGACTTCTTGAATATTTTTTCTTTAATCTTTGTGACATGCAGATTATTTTAATGTGTTCATTTTATTTTTCGGATGAATTTTCGTCCGTTCTTTTATCGTTTTCGATCATTTTGGGTCTTTATTTTTTATTCATAAAATATTCAAAAAATCATTTTAAATTGAGTTCTTTTTTATAATTTCAGGTTTTATTTTATTTTTGTCATTCAGGGATTTTTTGGTCACAAAAAATATTAATTAGGCTTCGCTTAATTCTCATTGGTCTATAGCATAGTTTGCGGATTGATAGAGATTGAATTCTCATTGGTCGAAAGCATGGTTTGCGGATTGGTAGAGATTGGATTTATATTGAACGGCTTGGATGTATTTTGAAATCATAATATTTCTATTCTTTTTTCTATTTAAAGGCTTCATTTTTTCTTTGCAAAGGGGGGGACACAAGACACAACAAAAAAATACACCAACAATAATCTTCTCTCTATTCTTCCCTCGCCTCACAGCAATACCCTTCTCTCTTAACCATTCCTCTAACCACCCTTCCATTTCTCTTATCCCTCTCTCCACAACACCAAACCCCAACGCCCATTCATCCCTCTGCTCACCGTGTACAGCCGGTTCACCCTTCAATCATCATCATTCCGCCAGCCACCAATAACCCACACCGCAATCTCTGCACACGCGATCTCCCTCCGCCGTACGCTCCCTCTACTCTCCGTTTTCAATCCATACAACCTCACTAAACCCACTCTAAATTGCCACTTCTCCTTCAACTTCTACAAACCGCCAACTACCCACATTTCCCATCGGTAACTTCCACTGCCTCCCATCTATTCCCCCCTTCAATCATCACCGGAACCACTCACAATCGTCTTCCGTTCTCACCGTCAAATTCCCCATGTTCCCTCCGTCTAACCGTAACAGCCACCCAGCTTCAAGTCCTCCTTACATCTCCGTCTCCGCTAGCTTGCTATCATCGACCAACCATTCTCCACCGTTTCTCAACCAATCGCTCATCCCGATTCTTCCGCCACCGATTCTAATTCCACTTTCACTTTCGCTACCACTTCCAATCTCACTCCCAAAGTCGCCGTCACCAGAGAACGCGGCAAAAACTCCAAACTTTGGCATAAAATATCCAACACCACTACAACTCTACTGCTGTGCTCGACAGGTTAGTGTTAATGCTTGATCTGGTTATTTGGAATGAGGATTGAATCTAGTAAAAGCATCATGTCTGTTTTTTGGGTCTGACTTGTTCTTGGAGTTTTGTTATGAACAGCTTGTTAATAGATTGTTATTAGTAAATATGTTATATTGATTTGTGAATAATCTGTTAAAATCTCCAAGTCATTTAAGCATAACTGAATTTGTTCATGAAGTTCTGATTTAATGCACTTGAGGTTTGTCATGATTTATGTCTTAACGGTTCAATTGGAAACTTCATAAGTTTGTACTAATTTGTATTTGGAAATCATTTGAGTCTGTAAATATATGACTATGCTGAGTTGTAATGCTAGCTTTGATTTAGCTAATTCAGTATGTGTTGTAATAAATAATTGCAGCTATTACACATGTAATTAGTGAAGCGTGATATGTACTGAGGTATAAAGAGCTTGATTTAGTAAGTTGTGAGTATACAGTGTTGTAGTGTTAGTAAGCAATGTGCAAAGGTGCTGCATAATATTACTGAATATTTTAAGAAAAATGTGCCATGTGTATGATAGAGTGATATGAATGCAATACAAGAGTGTTGATATTATGTAAGTAATGTGATAATGAGCTTCTATGTGATATTATCTGCATCGAATTGAAATTGTGATTAATTTGTTTATGTCAAGTCTAATGATAAGGTTAAACTGGTTGGTGCATCACCTGATTTTCTTATGAGTTTTTTTGAGGTGTTTTTATCGAGTGTTAACAATTTGTATTGGTTGCTATCCGAATTTATACCTCGCCGAAACATTGATTCAAAACTTATTTTCATCACTTTTTGAGCTTAACGTAATTTTGGCATAATTTTAAATTGTCGGTGTTGATGTTATCATGCTGTTTTAGTGATTTTAAAGAATGGTTTTGATTATGTTTCACATTGAAATCAATTTACAAGGTTTGTTGGTTTAATATTGGTGTTTGTACATATGTTTAGAATCACTTGGAAATTGAATTTCATGAGCTTTTATCCATAATTTGTTGTTGTCTAACTTTTGATGATGTTTTGATAATGTTTGATTTTTCATGGATTGAATTGAATTATGGCATGAGTTTATTTGGCTTTGTTTGTGAATTTAAATTGTTGGATAATCATCATTTGTTTGGTTCATGCCTTGAATTCAATTTCTCCTGTTGCAAAGTGAACTTTGGATTTTTGTTTTCCGTTGTGTTCGAAATAACAGTTGCTTTTGATACATTTCAAATAATGTGTGTAATGCTGATTTTTTGTGTTTACATTGAGCAATATCATGAATTCTTGATTTTGATTTGTGTAAATATTCATTTATTCATATGCAGTACACAATTTCATTTTTACTTACTGACACATGTTTTAACCGTTGCAATTTCCTTCATTTTATACCGCTTATGCTACTAACGAGTTTGTTTACTGTGAAGGTTTCCGAGAACTGTTTCAAGTGCTCGTTCTCGCATAGCGCATTTATACTTTTTATCATTCCTTTTTTACCTTACTATTTTGATTTAATATTTGGTATTGTAAATCTATACTTGTACATAATATTTTGACTGTATATTTTACTTGTAAATAAATTCAGGTTTTGAAAATATTATTTTCATCGCATTGTGATTTTATTTTTAATTCCAACTAACTTCTGAAAATTGTGTGGACGCACATAAGTTTCCCGTGCTGTTAGATTTTGTCGGTATACCTCTTGTGATGCAGGGATTCTTATCTCACACCGTGAGCTTTATCCACCGCCTTTGCGCTTTATCTGATGCTTGGAGTATTATCTCACATTAGGTATTTTTGATGATACTGTCGGCTTGTGATTTATTTTCACCTAAGGTTTGATATACTCTTAGCTTATTTATCCGTCTGTGGTTTTAACTCCAAGGGAAAGATTTAAATTTGTTGACTTCACGTCATCAAATACATCTCATACGATCGTGCGAATACCATTTTTTCATTTTTTTGTTTGTTTACTATTTTGCTAAACTTAAGATAATTTTCCTAAAAGATTCAATTTTTTAAACTCACATCTTTTAAGTCAAAACTTCGACATTAGGTCGTCGTATCTTCAAAAATCTCGTCCATACCCATCTTTTAGCCAAACGAATCATTTTAATCAAACAAACAATTTTAAACCAAAAAACAGATATTGCAAAAGGTTCCTGCGGAGTACCGCAGATACATTGGGTGCTAATACCTTCTCATTGTATAACCAACCCCCGAACTCTCGATCTCTTTCAAAAACGCATTGTATTTTTATTACTTTTAAGTATTATTTTACATTGCATATTTTAGGGTTTTATTTCGCTCTTTTCCCTTTTCCCTTGGAAATAATAAAGCGCGGTGGCGACTCTTGCTTTTGCGAGTCAAGTTAATTAATAGCTTGATCTCCGATTTTCACCGCTACAGAATTGGCGACTCTGCTGGGGACAGATTGACCTCTTGCTGGTCCATCCCTAAGTGGGTTAAGCCTAATTTGTTTTATCTGTTTTATCATTATTTGATTGTTTGATTATATGTATATATTATGATTATTTGGGTGTTGATAATATTTACAAAGGACAAGTCCTATACCCGGACTAAGTTACACTTAGGAATAGGACGGGCGGTATAGTCATGTTAACTTTGAGGGAGTAATCCCGAAGAAGGAGGCATGAGATCCCCCACTCAGTGGAAGGCCCTTTTGAACGTAATATTTGTTTACCGAGTAATTGGGAAGACATTATTATTTTCGACCTGGGAGCCAGAGAAGCTGGGAACCGTAGAACCCTAACCCATCTTGTCCTTTTAGGTGTAGCGCGGAGATTATAACGGAGTAATCCGGAATTAATTGTTACGCGATGCTACGCTCGGATGAGTTTCTCTTGAGAATATTGCTGATTATTGAGTAATCAAGACGTTGGTAATATCCGAAAGAGGAATGTAGACTCCGGGAACTCTTAGAACCTTGTTCTACAGGTGTGATTAAACCGTTAGTACATACCTTGGGGGTGTTCCTTACCTTGACTCCACGCTCGTGACGTTGCACCTTTCGACTTTATTTGTGACCTTGCTTGTGGTTGTTGCATAGCCATGCATTCATGCATCCATAAAACCCTTTTCACTTGACTTTGAAGGAATATGGAGGTCTTCCTTTGTAAACATCACAAGTTTCGTCAAACTCAATGGATCTTGGGTGTTGATAGGGCGAAAACCCTAATCCACCAAAATGGATGATTGATCTTGATGATAACTTGATCAATGTTTGGAGCCAATTTAAAATTCATCTTCTATCTTCATACTTTGATGTTTACAACTTAATATCTTGAGTTCCTTGAAAATCAAATAAAAACTCTCTTTTGCATATCATACATCCTTCTACATTTTTTGTTTCACTTTCAAAGGTATTTTTCCGAGTCTTATTTTTCCTTTGGTCTCACCAGTACAACACTCGCGCTAAGAGAATAATGGAGAATATCAAGCAAGAGGTTTCTGAACTCCGTAGAGAGATGACTATTTTGAAAGCTATTGTGGAGCGCTTAACTGGTTTGGTTGAAATTCTGGTTGCCGCCCAAGTCAATCCTTCTAGGAGGGACGAAGCGATGATAAAAGTCTTCACTGAAACTCTGAAATCATTCATTCATGAGAAGATGATAATTAATGCACCTAATGACTTTCCTGACAAGGTGAATGTGGGAGTGCGTCTAGAAGAAGATGTTGGGAAGGGATGTTCATATGAAGATGGTAGCTCAGCTAATGGTGTGAAGAAGTTTGATAATAACTTTTCCAAGAAGAGAACCAGAGGAAGAAATAATCATTGTCAGAATCATCATGTTTCTCCTATTCATCAACAGAATCAGCAGGTTCCTAATCAAAGGAAAACCCAGTTTGATCCAATTCCGATCACCTATACAGAGTTGTTCCCTATCCTGATGCAGAGGAATTTGGTTCAGACCCAACCTCCACCGAAGGTTCCTGAGAAGATACATTGGTACTACAAAGCTGGTTTGGCTTGTACCTTTCATCAAGGTGTTCCTGGGCATGACTTGGAGGGTTGCTTTGCTTTGAAGATTGAGGTTCAGAAGTGGTATCTTGTCATTCAAGGACGTTGGTCTTGAAGTTCAAATCAAGCATGCGCCGAAGAGTAAACATGATTGATAGTGACTTTGATTTTTGAAGGATGTTTTCGGTAATTCGAGTCCAGATGGAAGGCCTTCCCAGATTATTAACTTATTTCTGCTTTTGTAATTTTTCTTGTTTATCAAAACATTGTTTGCATGTAAGAACTTGTTTGCATCTGTATGATTATCTTAATACAATGAGTATGTTTGTCTTGAAGAAATTCATTCGTTTCACTCATATTTGTTTTCAAATTTTAAATTTCTTTTGGCATTATGATACCAACTTGTTGCCCATTCTCTTGCCTAGGCAGAGATTGAAGGGAGGATGATGATCTAAAGAACACAAAATCTTTGGTTGCTTGCTTTTGGATAAAATCTTGCTGATGATGTATAGGCATTGTTTCAAATCCCTAAACACTGGAGATATAAGGAAGATAATCCCTTGCTAACCCCTTTTGAGCCTTTGAAGCAGAAGTTTCTTTTCTATACGAAAAAACCTTGAATTTTAACCTGGGGCAGGGTAGTTTTTAGTTAATCTGACTGAGTGTTCAAAATTCATAAGGAAGATGTTTTTTGAAGAGAAACTACGAGGGTTATCCTTCATGTATAATGAATATAGAGGATGTGGAACCACAATGTTATCCCTTATTCATCAAGAAACGAGGCAATCACAATCCTCTCAACCAGCAAATGCAAGCTAATGTCACACATTTTGTTCAAAAAGTCAAAAATCAAGAAAAAGAAAAAGCCTGCTAAGTCAAAAAACATGAAAACGTGTGACTTAGGAAAAATTAAGGCATCCCGCTGGACTACCAATTCAAAAGAATTAGTTCAGGAAAAAGTTAGGGAAAATAAAAATTTGCAAAAAAAGGAATACAAAGAAAAATTCCTCAGCAAAGAACAAATTGGTGACTACAAACACGAAGACATGAGGGTGGTTTCTACACCGAAAGCCTCGTCGTTTCCTTAACCGTCACAAAATCCTTTTGAGAGTTGAACACTCATGTTGAATTAACTGAACATAGGGTTGGAGAACATCACGAAGAATGGGTGGGCACCTAAAAAGTTTGAGCCTTAAAAAATCTTTTTTTTCTAAAAACCATGAACCAGGCCACGTTACAACCTTCAAAAGTCCTAATTGAAGCAAGGTTATTTTGAAAGCATACTTCAATGAGATAGTGTTCCTGACTCCCATGAATGTTCTAAATAGTTATGTTGGTATCATATGTTTTTCCTATACAAAAATAAATGGTGCTTTAGCTCGCAAAATTTGTGCGATATCTTTCAAAATCTTCAAGACTTACATAACTGTTGCATTAGAATTTTCATTCTCATTGTAAACTTTTTCTAACTGCAAAACATTTGTTTGATATCAAGGAAGCTCATATAAGCACCAGTGATGAGTTTATTCTTTTAAGGCTTGAAACTATGTTGAGTAATTGGAGTATCATTTCAAGAAAAAAATCATATCCATGGGCATGTCACCTGAAGACCGTAAGCACAGACATGTTGCTTCTCCCAGTTAATGCTTTTCCCAACTTGTTTGTTCGTTTAGGGCAAAAATTCGAAGACTTTGTTGTGCCGACTACAGTCAATCCGGGGCAATCACGTCGAGATTTGATGAATTCCTCTAAGAGTTTGAAGACACCAGAGCATGGTGAATGCCAGGTCTTTTGTAAAATCCTCTTGAGACGATTTCTCCTCATCAACCCTATAGCTTGGGGCATTTTAGAAGTGAAGTTATTTGCAAGAATTGTTGTGCAACATGCAGCTTATCAGCAGTAAACTTGGGGCATCCAAAATTAGTCCCAAGGGCAATCCAGATTTGTCAAGATATGTTTTTCACACATTATCAGAGGGTGGTGTTCCCAATATCTCCAGCTAAGCATGGCTTTTTCCAGCTGAAACAGTATTTGTGTTGTCATCCTTTCAAGGGATTGTTAGTGACAGAAGACTGAACTTTGGGCTTCCTACCGAAAAATATCTTCCTCTCCGAAGAGATTTAAGCCTTGTAAAAGGACTTTGCTCCAATGATGGCTTTTGTTTTCTATCCCCAGTAATGTTCCCATCCTGTTGAGATTAGCCGAGTGTCGAGCTGTACTATGACATCTTGTCATCTTCAGTCTATCTCCCCTATCTATTTTGTCAGCATATACATGACATTCATTTATTCATTCATACTTGCATCATGCATGCACGGTTGTATTTGTTGATGTCATTGAGTCCGTACACCTTGGTTATGTCTATTCAAATAACATATTTGATCTTTCCAAATAGAGTGTCAACTTAAGCAGAAAGTGCGCCTCTTTTTCTAATTCCCCACTGAGTTAACTCTCGTGGAAGAATCTTGCTTTAGCTTTCCTTTTCCATCTCTGGATAGGATAAATCCCCATTTGAGTTGTTTCCTCATTGGGTGGAGTCTTGTTTGACTATTTTCTCTCCAGTTTATTCCTGGATTGAGCTTTGTCTCTTGTGAATGATACCATGTGGATCTCTTTAGGCTGTGAAACCTAGATGGAGAGTGCATTTATTTTGCAATGTAAATACTTGGTCTCCTCAAGAAGGATTTACTCATGGTTCCCCATTGAAGATGAACTTTATTCCCCAGCAGTGTTATCACAACCTTCTTCTGGAATATCGACATGACAACAAGCGACTGACTCTTTATTTGAGCAGTTCGATTATTTCTGATTTCTCTACGACAAATGGCGGTCTCTTCATGAGCAGTTTGTCCATCCCTGACGAAATTATTGATCCCCGTCTCCAGCAATATCTTCATGATATTTTATGGGCACCTTTGGAAACATCAAGCGGCAGTCTCTTCATGGACAACTTGTATGTTATCAACACTTTTAAAAACATCAAGCGGCGGTCTCTTCATGAGCAACTTGTATGTTATTGATACCTTTGGAAACATCAAGCGGCAGTCTCTTCATGGACAACTTATATGTTATCAACACTTTTAAAAACATCAAGCGGCGGTCTCTTCATGAGCAACTTGTATGTTATTGATACCTTTGGAAACATCAAGCGGCAGTCTCTTCATGGACAACTTGTATGTTATCAACACTTTTAAAAACATCAAGCGGCAGTCTCTTCATGAGCAACTTGTATGTTATTGATACCTTTGAAAAACATCAAGCGGAAGTCTCTTCATGGACAACTTGTATGTTATCAACACTTTTTGGAAACGGCAAGTGGCAGCTTCTTCATGAGCAGCTTGTACGTTAGTATTTTTGGAAGACAGCAAGTGGCAGCTTCTTTATGAGCAGCTTGTGGGTTATTGGCAACAAGTGGCGGACTCTTCATGAGCAGCTTGTGTGCTTTAATATTCTTTGAAGACAGCAAGTGGCGGTCTCTTCATGAGCAGCTTGTACGGAAAACGACAAGTGGCGGTCTCTTCATGAGCAGCTTGTACGGAAAACGGCAAGTGGCAGCTTCTTCATGAGCAGCTTGTACGTTAGTATTTTTGGAAGACAGCAAGTGGCAGCTTATCTATTTTAGCAACTTGTGTGTTATTGTTCCCTTGAAAACGGCAAGTGGCAGTTTCTTTATGAGCAGCTTGTGGGTTATTGGCAACAAGTGGCAGACTCTTCATGAACAGCTTGTATGCTTTAATTTTCTTTGAAGACAGCAAGTGGCGGTCTCTTCATGAGCAGCTTGTATGTTATTGACACCTTTGAAAGGAAGCAAGTGGCGGCCTCTTTATTTGAGCAGCTTGTGTACCCCCAACAATAATGTCTACTCAGCAAATGGCATCCCTTTCGGAAAAGTCCCGTGGGGAAGTTTGTTATTTTATCCTTTTCAAGCGATATCTTGGTTAAAGAAGAAATGTGTTACCGTTCTTGGTAAAATTCAGAAATCAGAGATGTTTATATCCAGCCACAGTGCTGAGGTTAATCATTTTGTTTTCCAGCCACAGTGCTGATGTCAATCATTTTCTTTTCCAGTCACAGTGCTGATGTCAATCATTTTGTTTTCCAGCCACAGTGCTGATGTTAATCATTTTCCAGTCTCAGTACTGATGTCCATCATTACCTTTTCCAGTCTCAACACTAATGTAAATCATTCAAGAGTCTCTCATTTGAAGTCTATGACTCTGTTTCCCCAGTGGAGTAACAACCTCTTCCTCTGTGGGATTACTGTGTAATGTGCTTGGTTTCTCCAGCATAGTCTGTCTCGTATGGTGTCATTCCCCATAAAATTCAGAGCATTACATTCATATCATGTCATGGACATAATCGCGGTATCTTAAGGCCAAAAATTGTGTATTCTATATTTAAGTCCCTTCAATCTCGTCGAAATGAAGATCCCAATCTTCATATCTCCAGACAGAAGAAACTTAAATAGGGGCAGCTGTTGTACCCCAATTTTTGACCTAAGATCCCATTTTTATTTTTGCATTTTTTAAGATAAGTCAAGGTCACGAAATACAGTCGGTTTTAACCTCTCACTTTCAAGCTTTGACTATGCGAAGATTGTCAAGTGTTTTGAACATTTTTAGCCTATGTATCAATAATCTCTAATCGCATACAAAGATGTATGTTCATGTTTTCTTTTGTTTCATGTGCATAGACAGGTCTGAATCAAGAGCATTAGGTGTCGCGCCTCAATTAAGGTTTTGAGTCTCCCAAGCCAGAAGTACGGTTGATTATGGATTCTCGAAGACTGATTCATCAAGGCACACCGTTGCACCCTTAATTTCGCCCCTAATTTTTTCAGTCGCACATTCATACCATATTTTGTCATTTGGTCACAATCATTAGTAAATACCTTCATTCATCGCATTTTGCATCATTAGTCGTATTTAGGTTGACCAGAAAAAGTCAGTTTAAATCAAAGTTTGCATCGTCTTTCAGTTGTAAAATGCCCGACATTTCATTCCATTCATTTTTATTTGTTTACCATTTCTTGCATTGCTCCAAGTTGTTTATATGTCAATAATAAAATATTTCGGTTTTATAGACAGACTGTTAAAAGCGATTCGACACTATGCGGGAAAGTAGCGAGAAAATATTTCAAGTTTTCACCTTTTACCGATCATTTTATGAATCTGCGCTTCGCGTAGATTATGACGGTATGCTCGCTTTATTTTTTCGGTACAGTTCGAAGTCTCGTTTTAACCTTAAACGTCTGTTTAGTCTGATATTTTCATTATTATTTTATTTTTGATTTTTGACTTCTTGAATATTTTTTCTTTAATCTTTGTGACATGCAGATTATTTTAATGTGTTCATTTTATTTTTCGGATGAATTTTCGTCCGTTCTTTTATCGTTTTCGATCATTTTGGGTCTTTATTTTTTATTCATAAAATATTCAAAAAATCATTTTAAATTGAGTTATTTTTTATAATTTCAGGTTTTATTTTATTTTTGTCATTCAGGGATTTTTTGGTCACAAAAAATATTAATTAGGCTTCGCTTAATTCTCATTGGTCTATAGCATAGTTTGCGGATTGATAGAGATTGAATTCTCATTGGTCGAAAGCATGGTTTGCGGATTGGTAGAGATTGGATTTATATTGAACGGCTTGGATGTATTTTGAAATCATAATATTTCTATTCTTTTTTCTATTTAAAGGCTTCATTTTTTCTTTGCAAAGGGGGGGACACAAGACACAACAAAAAAATACACCAACAATAATCTTCTCTCTATTCTTCCCTCGCCTCACAGCAATACCCTTCTCTCTTAACCATTCCTCTAACCACCCTTCCATTTCTCTTATCCCTCTCTCCACAACACCAAACCCCAACGCCCATTCATCCCTCTGCTCACCGTGTACAGCCGGTTCACCCTTCAATCATCATCATTCCGCCAGCCACCAATAACCCACACCGCAATCTCTGCACACGCGATCTCCCTCCGCCGTACGCTCCCTCTACTCTCCGTTTTCAATCCATACAACCTCACTAAACCCACTCTAAATCGCCACTTCTCCTTCAACTTCTACAAACCGCCAACTACCCACATTTCCCACCGGTAACTTCCACTGCCTCCCATCTATTCCCCCCTTCAATCATCACCGGAACCACTCACAATCGTCTTCCGTTCTCACCGTCAAATTCCCCATGTTCCCTCCGTCTAACCGTAACAGCCACCCAGCTTCAAGTCCTCCTTACATCTCCGTCTCCGCTAGCTTGCTATCATCGACCAACCATTCTCCACCGTTTCTCAACCAATCGCTCATCCCGCTTCTTCCGCCACCGATTCTAATTCCACTTTCACTTTCGCTACCACTTCCAATCTCACTCCCAAAGTCGTCGTCACCAGAGAACGCGGCAAAAACTCCAAGCTTTGGCATAAAATATCCAACACCACTACAACTCTACTGCTGTGCTCGACAGGTTAGTGTTAATGCTTGATCTGGTTATTTGGAATGAGGATTGAATCTAGTAAAAGCATCATGTCTGTTTTTTGGGTCTGACTTGTTCTTGGAGTTTTGTTATGAACAGCTTGTTAATAGATTGTTATTAGTAAATATGTTATATTGATTTGTGAATAATCTGTTAAAATCTCCAAGTCATTTAAGCATAACTGAATTTGTTCATGAAGTTCTGATTTAATGCACTTGAGGTTAGTCATGATTTATGTCTTAACGGTTCAATTGGAAACTTCATAAGTTTGTACTAATTTGTATTTGGAAATCATTTGAGTCTGTAAATATATGACTATGCTGAGTTGTAATGCTAGCTTTGATTTAGCTAATTCAGTATGTGTTGTAATAAATAATTGCAGCTATTACACATGTAATTAGTGAAGCGTGATATGTACTGAGGTATAAAGAGCTTGATTTAGTAAGTTGTGAGTATACAGTGTTGTAGTGTTAGTAAGCAATGTGCAAAGGTGCTGCATAATATTACTGAATATTTTAAGAAAAATGTGCCATGTGTATGATAGAGTGATATGAATGCAATACAAGAGTGTTGATATTATGTAAGTAATGTGATAATGAGCTTCTATGTGATATTATCTGCATCGAATTGAAATTGTGATTAATTTGTTTATGTCAAGTCTAATGATAAGGTTAAACTGGTTGGTGCATCACCTGATTTTCTTATGAGTTTTTTTGAGGTGTTTTTATCGAGTGTTAACAATTTGTATTGGTTGCTATCCGAATTTATACCTCGCCGAAACATTGATTCAAAACTTATTTTCATCACTTTTTGAGCTTAACGTAATTTTGGCATAATTTTAAATTGTCGGTGTTGATGTTATCATGCTGTTTTAGTGATTTTAAAGAATGGTTTTGATTATGTTTCACATTGAAATCAATTTACAAGGTTTGTTGGTTTAATATTGGTGTTTGTACATATGTTTAGAATCACTTGGAAATTGAATTTCATGAGCTTTTATCCATAATTTGTTGTTGTCTAACTTTTGATGATGTTTTGATAATGTTTGATTTTTCATGGATTGAATTGAATTATGGCATGAGTTTATTTGGCTTTGTTTGTGAATTTAAATTGTTGGATAATCATCATTTGTTTGGTTCATGCCTTGAATTCAATTTCTCCTGTTGCAAAGTGAACTTTGGATTTTTGTTTTCCGTTGTGTTCGAAATAACAGTTGCTTTTGATACATTTCAAATAATGTGTGTAATGCTGATTTTTTGTGTTTACATTGAGCAATATCATGAATTCTTGATTTTGATTTGTGTAAATATTCATTTATTCATATGCAGTACACAATTTCATTTTTACTTACTGACACATGTTTTAACCGTTGCAATTTCCTTCATTTTATACCGCTTATGCTACTAACGAGTTTGTTTACTGTGAAGGTTTCCGAGAACTGTTTCAAGTGCTCGTTCTTGCATAGCGCATTTATACTTTTTATCATTCCTTTTTTACCTTACTATTTTGATTTAATATTTGGTATTGTAAATCTATACTTGTACATAATATTTTGACTGTATATTTTACTTGTAAATAAATTCAGGTTTTGAAAATATTATTTTCATCGCATTGTGATTTTATTTTTAATTCCAACTAACTTCTGAAAATTGTGTGGACGCACATAAGTTTCCCGTGCTGTTAGATTTTATCGGTATACCTCTTGTGATGCAGGGATTCTTATCTCACACCGTGAGCTTTATCCACCGCCTTTGCGCTTTATCTGATGCTTGGAGTATTATCTCACATTAGGTTTTTTTGATGATGCTGTCGGCTTGTGATTTATTTTCACCTAAGGTTTGATATACTCTTATCTTATTTATCCGTCTGTGGTTTTAACTCCAAGGGAAAGATTTAAATTTGTTGACTTCACATCATCAAATACATCTCATCCGATCGTGCGAATACCATTTTTTCATTTTTTTGTTTGTTTACTATTTTGCTAAACTTAAGATAATTTTCCTAAAAGATTCAATTTTTTAAACTCACATCTTTTAAGTCAAAACTTCGACATTAGGTCGTCGTATCTTCAAAAATCTCGTCCATACCCATCTTTTAGCCAAACGAATCATTTTAATCAAACAAACAATTTTAAACCAAAAAACAGATATTGCAAAAGGTTCCTGCGGAGTACCGCAGATACATTGGGTGCTAATACCTTCTCATTGTATAACCAACCCCCGAACTCTCGATCTCTTTCAAAAACGCATTGTATTTTTATTACTTTTAAGTATTATTTTACATTGCATATTTTAGGGTTTTATTTCGCTCTTTTCCCTTTTCCCTTGGAAATAATAAAGCGCGGTGGCGACTCTTGCTTTTGCGAGTCAAGTTAATTAATAGCTTGATCTCCGATTTTCACCGCTACATATGGGCAGTGTATCAGGCTTGATCCTGGAAGCGCATGAGACTTGGTCAACAAGTGCCTTTGGCCTCTCAACCTTTTGTCTTGACTCCCTAGCCTCGCCTTTTGAACAAACTTCTTCTCAGATGACAATGTTTCTTTCAAAATGTCCTTCGAATGGACCACATATGCATCTTGAAATTCTTCAGATGGGCCACCAAGGTATAACCTTCAATTGGAACATCCATACATGTTATGGTATAGAGGCTATGCATGTGTCAAAGGGAAGCTGCAGGAGGCCAGTAGGAATCCACCATGTTCTGAGTCAAAGGACATCAACAGGGGGATTTTCTCTCTTTGAGTCAAAAAAGGCTACAAGAGACTCTTCCTCTTGGAGTCGAAAAAAGGATACAAGAGGCCCTTCCTCTTTGAGTCGAAGGAGGCTACCCGAGACTCTTCCTCTTTGAGTTGAAGGAGAATGTTCCAAAGGGAAACCAAACTCTGTCGAAGCTAAAATGGAGGAGCAACTTCTGTTGAAGTTAAGCATCAGTTGAAGCAAACTTATTTTCTTTGATTTTGTCAAAAGCAGTTAAATTTATCTGCTTTGCTCTTCTAATAGCTTCCTCCTTGACCTAATGCTTGAAAATCCAATATGATCCATGGCAACTTGAGATGATCAAACCTTGTGCAGTTTTGGCCCAGTAGAAATCTTGTGAGGAGATTCTTGAAAAAGTGAGAGGGCAAATTTTGGGGTACAACAGATGCCCCTATTCAATATTTTTACACTTGAAGAGTTAGATTGGTAATTCTGCCATTCGTGACTTGAAGGTGGAAGATGATTGAACACTAGAGTGCCCAGAAAATTTGCACTCGAAGGTGTGTTAGTTGATTATGTGGGGAATGGGTTTAAAGATTCCATTTGGAGAAATGATGGAGAATTGTTGTGGATGGGCTTGTAGATGCCGTCCAGAAAATGTTGGTTGTATGTGGGATTCCTTGGCGAGAAATCTTGTTCCTGCTGTCGAGGAGGACTTCACCGGGGAATGTGGGTTTATGTCCTGGGAAGTAAAGTCTAGGAGCTTTGGCTGTCCATTACTCCACTGGGGAATTAACTCCTGATTGGGGGAGTGAAAGTAGAATGTACACCCGATCATGGTCCAGGCTGCACAAAAACTCGTTGGGGAAATGTGAAATCGACCGTATCTGATCGGGTCCAGGCCTCATAGTGTTGTAACCTGTTGTATGGAGATAAGGAAGAAGGAACCTGGATGGTAGGGTTACTTCGAAATGAAATCCTGGTGTTCAATCTTCTTAAACCTGAAGAGTTAGATTGGCGAGTTTTGCCATTTGTGACTCGAAGGTGAAAGAATGATTGGACACTAGAGTGCCCAAAAATTTGCACTCGGTGACGCGCAGTTGAGGAAATGGGCTTAAAGATGCAATTTGGAGAGGTGATAGAATCTTGTTGGAGATGGGCTTGTAGATGCCATCCAAAAATGTTTGTTGAATTGTAAATTGTAAGTTGAATGAATGAGTATCAGAATGGCGTCTGTGTCTAGAGCGTATCTGTATTTGAATTTGGAACAAGTATCTGAATGGCATCCGTGCTTGGAGCGTATCCGTATTGTATCCAAACTTAAAATCTGAATGAGTATCAGAATGGCTTCCGTGTCTGGAGCGTATCTGAACTGTATCTGAATTTGAAAACTGAATGAGTATCAGAATGGATTCCGTGTCTGGAGCGTATCTGAACCGTATTTGAACTTGAAAACTGAATGAGTGTCGAAATGGCTTTCGTGTCTGGAGCGTATCTAAACTGTATCTGAACTTGAAATCTGAATGAGTATCAGAATGGCTTCCATGGCGAGCGTATCTAAACTATAACTGAACTTGAAATCTGAATGAGTATCAAAATTGCTTCCGTATTTGGAGCGTATCTGGACTGTATCTGAATGTTGAATCTGAATGAGTATCAGAATAACATCTGTATCTAGAGCGTATCTGGACTGTATCTGAAAGCTAAATCTGAATGAGTATCAGAATAACATCCATATCTGGAGCGTATTTGGACTGTATCTGAAAGCTGAATCTGAATGAGTATCAAAATAGCATCCGTATCTGGAGCGTATCCATATTGTATCTGAAAGCTGTCTTCAAATGAGTATCAGGATGGCATTCGTATCCGGTGCGTATCTGAACTGTATCCGAAAGCTGAATCTGAATGAGTATCAGAATGGCATCCATATCTGGAGCGTATCTGAACTGTATCTGAAAGCTGAATCAGAATGAGTATCAGAATATCATCTGTATCTGGAGCGTATCCATATTGTATCTGAACTTAAAATATGAATGAGTATCAGAATGGCTTCCGTATCTGGAGCGTATCTGGACTGTATCTGAAAGCTGAATCTGAATGAGTATCAGGATGGCATCCGTATCCGGTGCGTATCTAAACTGCATATGAAAGCTGTCTTCGAATGAGTATTAGGATGGCATCTGCATCCGGTGTGTATCTGAATTGCATCTGAAAGCTGAATCTGAATGAGTATCAGGATGGCATCCATATCTGGTGCGTATCTGAACTGTATCTGAAAGTTGAATCTGAATGAGTATCAGAATAGCATCCGTATCTGGAGCGTATCTGGACTGTATCTGAAAGCTGAATCTGAATGAGTATCAAAATAGCATTTGTATCTGGAGCATATCCGTATTGTATCTGAAAGCTATCTTCGAATGATTATCAGGATGGCATCTGTATCCGGTGCGTATCTAAATTGTATCCAAAAGCTGAATCTGAATGAGTATCAGAATGGCATCAGTATCTGGAGCGTATCTGAACTGTATCTGAAAGCTGAATCTGAATGAGTATCAGAATAGCATTCGTATCTGGAGCGTATCCGTACTGTATCTGAACTTGAAATCTGAATGAGTATCAGAACAGCTTCCGTATCTAGAGCGTATCTGGACTGTATCTGAAAGCTGAATCTGATTGAGTATTAGGATGGCATCTGTATCCGGTGCGTATCTAAACTGTATCTGAAAGCTGTCTCCGAATGAGTATCAGGATGGCATCCGCATCCTGTGCGTATCTGAACTGTATCTAAAAGCTGAATCTGAATGAGTATCAGGATGGCACCCGTATCCGGTGCGTATCTGAAAGCTAAATCTGAATGAGTATCAGGATGGCATCCGTATCTGGAGCGTATCTGAACTGTATCAAAAGGTTGGATCATTTGGTGATGAGTCCATGTGTTGTACCCCAAAATTTGCCCTCCCATATTCTTCAAAATTTGGCAAAATCAAGCTTTAAAATCTTTCAAGGGTTGCACAGTCCAATAGCCTCCTAACACAGTCAAATTTAGGGTTTTGGTTCTGGCAAAGAAATTGAGGTTTCCAAGGGTCCAATCAAGTCCCAAATGCCTATATACATTGTCAAGCATCCATATGTCAAGTTTCAAGACTGACAGCATCAAGTTGCACAGTCAAAAACCCTAAATGCTTCACAGTCAACTATAGGGGCAAAATGGTCATTTGACAGTCAAAAGTCAAAAATTTTGGTCAACATCTTATTTTGAAGCCACAAACATCATTTGATCAATTCTTGATCATGATTTTCAAAGCATGGCTCAAAAAGTCTCAAGATGCAAAAGTTTCTATTTTTGGACAGTTGAAAAAGTCAACTGCAAATTGACCAAGGCATAACTTCTTCATGGTTTATCAGAAAAATCCCATCCAAAGCTCATTTTGAAGATAGTGACATTTCCTACAACTCATCTTCACACTTCAAGTCCAAGAAATGCTCTCACAAAAAGTTATCAATTCCAACATTATAGGTCATTTTCAAAAGTCAACAAAAAGGCACTTTAAGTCAAAGACCATAATTTGAGATTGGTAAATCAAAATTCCATGGGACCAAAGACATTGGTTAGAGGACTTCAAGACCTTTCCAAAATGTCCAAGAACATGTTCATAGCTTCAAAATTGAGCAAGATATGCCTTGTAGAAGTTGGGAAATTTTTGGGAACTTTGAAAAGTCAACTTTGCACAAAAGGCTTCAAAATTGCTAATGGGCCACAAATTCTTCCATGAATCATTACCCAAAGGCTATGCACGACCCACTAAGCTCAAAGGGAGTTATTTTCTTATTTTTGATTAATTATTTGAATTTTTATTATCATTAATTCATTTAATTAAATTTAAATATAAGAAAAATACCAAATCATGTTTTTAAATCTTTTTTGTGCAGCAAATATGTCCATTATGAGCTAAATATTTCGTGCATCAATCAACAAAGAAAAAATCATCCAAATTTGGCAAGAATTGCATGGAAAAAGATTGGAAAAGATATGAACAAAATCAAATATTGGAATCATCAATACATGGACTTTGGGCTTGGCTTTTTTTACCTAATTCCATTCAGATACATATGCATAACATAACCTAATGCCAGGACACACGAAAAACTGCACACAGGCTGCATACCAAATTGCCAAATTTTCACAAAAAGTTGGAAACTGAAATCCTAGTTACTGCATAATTCAAAGCTCCAAAAGCATTCCAATACATTGCCAAAGCATCCAGGAGTCGATTACAATCAAAACCAAGTCTCCAGACCCCAAGAATTGGTAGAACAGCATCGCCTTCTTCATGAACATGTCCCTAATCGTTTTTTAATTTACATACATTATTCATGAGTTTTAAGTGTTGATTCTTGCTAACAATGTTGTTCTGAAGCTATTGGTGATATTTGATTGAACTAACGATGCGTGTATCAGAATCCACCATTGTCAAAAGCTAGGTTTTTCAGAGCTTCAAATTGGGGCTTTCCCCATATGGAAAAATTGGACCATCAAACCTATGCCAATGGATTCGTGACCTCAAGACGAAATCAACCAATACCTCGCGCCCTTTTTATATTTGTCCATGTGATATTCGCTATATTTGCAGGTTGTATTTAGTGGGGGTTTAAAACCCCCGCTATTTGGTTATATTTACAGGTACAAAATGAAGAAGACGCATGTGTGTCATCTCCTGGTTGGTCAATTCAAACCTTGGCGCGATTTTTCAATGTTCCAGCATAATATTCCTTTTTCATATATATTATTTGTTATCTATTAAATATACAAACGCGCTTCACAGCTCACATGGCAAGGCATTCGCTTGGTAAACGCTGGGACCTGGGTTCGATTCCCAGGTCCCCTCACTTAATTCATGAATTTTGTTACAAGGTGTTTCTATGCAGCACTTCATCCAAAGTCCATCATGCACGCTCACATCCAAGCTTGCCACGCGCCCATGAGCTTCAATCTGAAGGCCACAAAAGAGGTTTACCATACGCCTCAGTCAATGCATCCACACGCAAGCACAGAAAGTCAAAAAAGGGATTTGATTCAATGGGCCAAAATGCTTCAAAAATACCTCCTAAATGGGCCAGACACCCCCCAATGTTTGTATATTTTTTAATTTTCTTTTCTTTTCTTTTTCTAGTTCTTTTAATCATTTTTATTTAATTCACTTCAAATAATTTTCTTTTCATAATAAAACCAGAAAATCAAAAACTAAAATATGTTTAATTAATATTTAATTCACTATTAATTTATTTTTTAAATAAACTTTAAATAATAAATTTAGTTAATTTAGGTTTTTAATTTTAACACTTTTTCTTAAATAAATAAAATATGTAGAAATTAGGGTTTTTAACCTTTTTATCTTTTCTTTCAATAAATAATTATCCCATTATTATTACTATTAATTATTAAATATCTTTGTAAATAAATATGTAAATAATTAATTAGCATAAATTAGGTTTTAAATTTTAACCTTTTCTTTAATAAATAAAAATATTTAGAACTAGGGTTTCTTTCTAATTTTAATTCTTTTCTTATTTCATTAAATATCAAAAAAACATAAAAAGCATTTCTTTTCTTTTATTAAATAATTAATCAACTTTTAATTCAATTTCAAAAGGGTCCAACGCCCTCGAACGTTCTATTTTTATTCTTTTCGCACGTTATTTTATTTTCCTTTGTGAATATTATGTAACTGCTCAAGCCATGTAATAGTAATTAGGAATTTATTTATTTTCCGCATTGTTTATTAAAACGGGTCTTTGTTAATTTGGCGATGTATAGACCCGCGCCTTGTAATAGCGTAGGATTTTACTTTCCGCATTTAAATTTCCGCACTTTTAAATTATAATTGCATGAAAGAATGTATGGCCTAAACAAAAAAACAAGCGTAGATCACCATGATACATGTACAAGATAATTGCTAAACATGAAAACAACACACCAATTCACACACCACTCTTAGGGTACGCCTCACTGTTGCCTTGCCTTCGAAACGTGGTCGTCGAGTATAGGACGTTTTAGTTAGTCCTTATGTCCATGACATGATCCAGTTGCCTCGAAACAGTTGCCTCGGAATTAAAAAAGGATCAATGGCATAAGGGTAGCTTCTAAGGTGTCCTGCTGTTGCTCTGGTGACCACACTGTCCCTACAAGCGAATTGACCCGAACACCTCCAACGGTGGTGCTACCTACCTCCCAATGGTGGGATGGCACTACCTTAAGGACATTTACACAGCCTAATTCCTTAGGGTATGTGGATGACTCATGGATACTTGCTCTATTTAAAAATAAATCAAAACATCTTTTCACACCGACACTTTCAAAAAAGCTTTCAAAACAATTTTTCAAACACTCTTGAGGACCGATATAAGAGTCATTTTGAAATCTTTAAACGAAACTTTTTTAAACCCACTCACAATTGAAAAGCAAACACTTTTGAAAACACAAGTGAGCAAGTATCTAAGAGCCCGTGGATAACCACGGATAGAAAGGGTGCTAACACCTTCCCTTTCTATAAATCTACCTCCCGAGCCGAGAAACTATCTCATAAGGAATTTTGCTGTGCTTTTGTCCTGTCCATGTTGGAGAAAATAAAAGACGGTGGCGACTCTTGCTTCCGCGACATTTCGCGAACCAGCGTTAAACAGTCAGTTCCAGATCCACCGATCACAGAACTGGCGACTCTGCTGGGGATTATTATAAAGTGAGATGTACCTTAGGACTAAGATCACTTGTGTTTTCAATTGTTGTGCTTGTTTGCTTTTATATTTGTGAGCTTGCATTGGAGTTACATAGATCCTAACCCGGATCTGGGGATACCCTGTTAGGTAGCATAAGCTGTGAGGGACCTGTCCGGCATAGACCGACATGGGTGAAGCAGTGGCTACGTTGGTGTGGCACCTTGGTCTGTACCGATATCCCTTGTGTCGCAACGAGGAGAATATGGGTCTTCTGAGGAGTCATTAAGCACCAACCGACCTTAGAACCTTAAATGAACCAACTTGGCCAATAGAACAGTAGCAGTATGCTACGCCCATTGAGGCTAAACTCTCGTGATGGTTCTGGCCGCAAGAAAAGATTGCGATGCTGGAGTTATGACCGATTGAGGGTAGTCAGTGATATTGGGATCCTCTAGAATCTGGTTACTTCTGATAGGACAGGTCTTAACCAACAAACTGAAAGAGGGTAATACCTAGACCCCATGTTGGCCTAAACTCTAAGGGCTTTGCCTTGTGTGACTTGTGTGCCTTATCATGTTTGCCTTTGTGAATATTCGTGGTGTGCTTTATCATAACATCATGCCATCATAAACATTGCATGCATCCTGCATAAGGACTGACCATTTCAAAGACAAGAGGGTTTCACCTTTGCTCTGTTTTGTAGGACATCATGATGCCTATGCGAAGGAACACTATCCGGTTCAATTTTGTTCACCCACCTGAGTTGCTTGAAGAGTTGGTTAGCAGAATTCCAAATACTACTTCCTTCATCCAGAGGCATGGTTCTCTTCTCAGTTTAGTCACGGCAAAGTGGGACCAACAACTGATGAGTGTTCTGACACAGTTTTATGATCCCTTGTACAACTGTTTCACCTTTCAAGACTTCCAGCTGGTCCCTACCCTGGAAGAGTTCTCTGATTTGCTTGGCATCCCTATCTTGGATCACACTCCCTACACTGGTTGAGAAAAGACTCTTAGACTTGAGGAGATTGCTGCAGCTCTTCCTTTGACCCACAAAGAAGTAATGGACAACTGGGTGACTAGAAGCAAAGTTAAGGGTTTCTTGGCCAAGTTTCTGATTGGTAAGGCTAACAGTTTCTGGAATGACCTGGACTTTAGGGCGTATGAAGACATTCTGGCTCTCTTAATCTATGGTCTAGTCTTGTTTCCTAACCCTGATAACTTCATTAACGTCACTGCCATAAGGATCTTCATGTCTCGGAACCCTGTGCCCACTCTCTTGGGTGATATCCTACAACAACTTTATGCTCGTACTGCCCGAAGACGAGGAACTCTGTGGTGTTGTATTCCTTTGCTAGTGAGGTGGTTTATTTCGCACCTCCCTAAGTTCGTGCTGAAGAACAAAGAAGGAAGAGGTTGGGATCATAGGTTAATGTCTCTCACTGATAATGACATCATTTGGACTCTCAGAGGTTTGGATGAGGTAGTTGTTATTGATCGTTGCGGAGAATATCCTAATGTTCCTCTGATTGGCACCCAAGTAGGGATCTCTTATAATCCATGTCTAGCTCTCCGTCAGTTTGGAAGGGCCAGAAGAGCAAGGCCTCATGAGATGTTGGTGCCTCACATCAGTTTTGAATTTTAGGTAGATAGTGACGAGCTGCGTCGTAAGTTCATCAAGGCTTGGGACAGAATTCACAAAGCTGACTTACAAGAGTTGAGACCAAAGACTTCTCTACCTATGGAAGCCTACTACAAATGGGTCTGCATCCGTGCTCAGAAGTTAGGTATGCCGTACGAAGCTGTCAGACCCATCATTCTTGAATATCCTGATAGAGATGGGGCTCCTCCAACTGTTCTCCCTCCTCAGATACTTACTGAAATTGATACACTAAAGAGGTCTTGGGCGCAACTACGAGAAGAACGGGATTCTTATCGGGAAAAGTTCAACGAGCAGGAATTGAAGATCCGGAAGCTGACAAAGCAGTTGGAGAACGAGCGGGCCTTGAATGACTACATCCGTACTGAGAAGAGGAGACCCTAGGATTAATAATGAGCTTTGGATGTTCTTTTACAGTTTTTGTTTCCCTTTTCAGTATTTCCATTTTATGTAACGCCTAAGGGCAATCTGTTGAACAATTTAAATTTCAAAGTTGAATCTAATGAAGTGTGTTCCTTTTTGTTTACAAAGTTGATTCCCGATTGTCTTTGAAAACATAAATCATACGCATTCCATTCATCATATGCATCACAGGAACTCTTCTTTTCAGGTTGCTTAATGTTCTTCGCTGTTTATTTCAGCATCATGAACCCTGAATCATCTACCGAGCAGTCCATCAAGGCCCTTCAGGCTCAGAACGCCCAATTTCAAGAGCTGATTATGAGTCTGGCCCAAGGTCAAGAAGAGTTGAAGGCTCTGCTGGTTAAGAAGAAGAAGAAGAGAACTGTTCTATTCAACACTGGCCGGAGGTTTGGTAACACACTGCAGAATAAGGTTGATCAAGCTGGTTCTTCTGTGGGAAAAGGCAATCCCCAGGGGGGAAGGGTTCCTAGTCCGGTGGTCTCTGACAACGAGACTGATTTTAATGAGGAGCAGTATCCTCCAGCTGAAGACAAGTACAAGCAGTTGGAAGACCGTCTGAATGCCATGGAAATTCAACAAGTGCCTGGTTTGGATTTCGGAGACTTGGGCCTATCTTCTAGTGTGGTAATCCCACACAAGTTCAAAGCACCATCTTTTGCAAAGTATGACGGGGCGTCCTGCCCTAAGCTACATCTCAGATCTTATGTGCGGAAGATTCAGCCGTACACTGTGGACAAGAATTTGTGGATCCACTTCTTCCAGGAGAGTCTTTCAGAGACTCATCTCGAATGGTTCTATCAGCTGGATGGAACCAAGGTTCGTAACTGGGAGGAGTTGGCTACTGCTTTTTACAAGCAGTATCAGTATAATGCCGACCTCGCTCCTACACGTACCCAACTCCAGGGTATGTCGCTAGGATCGGGAGAAGATTTTAAAGAGTATGCGCAGAAGTGGAGGGATCTGGCTGGCAGGGTGCAGCCACCATTAACCGACCGTGAGCTAGTGGATATGTTTTTGGGGACCCTATCCGGGCCGTTCTTCAATCATCTCATTGGTAATTCATCTTCAGGGTTCACAGACCTTATTCTGACCGGGGAAAGGATAGAGGCTGGTATGAAATCAGGAAAGATTCAGAAAAGTGCGTCCTCAAGTTCTGAGAAGAAGCCTTTCAAAAAGGAAGCCAGTGTTGTGTATGGGCCTAGAAGGCAGAATAAACTAGAACGCCGCCAAGCTGTCAACACGGTGGTAATTGCTAAGCCTGCTGCCGCTCCTCGGCAACTTAACCAACCAAGGGCTGAGAGACCCAGAAGAGAATACACTCGGCTGAGTATGACCTTGTCACAAATCTTGCCGCAACTGCTATCGACCAACTTGGTAACCGTCAGAGAGGCTCCGAAGGTTGTGAATACTGCATCTCCGAAGTATAATCCAAATGCCCGCTGTGCTTATCACTCCGATAGCCCGGGGCACTCTACTGATGATTGTTGGGCCCTAAGAAATAAGGTTCAAGACCTTATTGATGCTAAGGAGGTACAGTTTGAGGCACCTGAGAAACCCAATGTGGTGACAGCTCCCCTACCTGACCATGGAGTGAATGCTATCAGGGATGGTGACGAAGTGGATGAGTCTGAGTTCAACAGTTGGATCTGCCCGACGGCCGATGGTTGACTGAATAATTGGACTGCAAAAGATCACATACCTGTTACTTTTGTTATGCATTAATGAATTCCTTTGTTTTTAATTTGTAATGAACAATAAATTGAAACTTTCTGGCCCGGTGTCTTACCCGGGGCACCGTTGGCTTCATTTGTGAGGGCTTATTAACTGTCATTTCCATATATCATGAATAAAGACATTGGAAGTTTTTCACAATTCAAATCTTGTGCTCTCTTTCTTTCTTTCTTTCTTTATATATTGCAAAACAGTTGTATTCACACACACTCACTCATACAGGTTTCAATCCACTCTGGATCTCACTGGTAACGACTCTACTACTGCCAGTTATGACTTCGAAAATCCGATCAACTTAGCCGAAGACGAAGGTGAAGATGATTGCGAAGTGCCTGGTGAGCTTGTAAGACTGTTACTCTAGGAAGAGAGGGCCATTCAGCCACATGAAGAGCCAGTGGAAACGATAAATCTGGGTACTGAGGCAGACAGAAAGGAAGTTAAGATTGGTGCCAATCTAGAGTTCAGCGTAAAACAACGGTTGGTTCAGATGTTACATGATTATGTGGAGATCTTCGCCTGGTCTTACGAAGACATGCCTGGGTTGGATACCGACATTGTGGTCCATCACTTGCCTACCAAAGAAGACTGCCCTCCGGTCAAGCAAAAGGTCCGCCGTATGCGTCCAGAGATGTCCGAGAAGATCAAAGCTGAGGTTATGAAGAAATTTGACGCCGGTTTCCTTGCAGTGACTTCTTACCCTCAGTGGGTTGCCAATGTGGTTCCGGTGCCAAAGAAAGATGGTAAGGTCAGAATATGTGTCGATTACAGGGATTTGAACAGGGCCAGCCCCAAGGATGACTTCCCCTACCTCACATTGATGTGCTGGTTGACAATACTGCTCAGCACAAAGTGTTCTCCTTCATGGATGGTTTTTCAGGGTATAATCAGATCAAGATGGCTCCTGAAGATATGGAAAAAATGACCTTTGTTACTCAGTGGGGCACTTTCTGTTACAAGGTCATGCCATTCGGGTTGAAAAATGCTGGGGCAACCTACCAACGTGCCATGGTTGCTTTATTTCATGACATGATCCATCACGAGATAGAGGTGTATGTCGACGACATGATTGCAAGGTCCCAAACTGAGGAGGAACACCTTGACCATCTGCAAAAGCTGTTTGACCGTCTGAAATTATACAAGCTGAGGTTGAATCCAAATAAGTGCACATTTGGGGTAAGATATGGAAAGTTGCTAGGCTTCGTCGTGAGCGAAGAGGGTATTCAAGTGGACCCTGCCAAGGTTAAAGCCATACAAGAGATGCCAGTTCCCAAGACAGAGAAAGAAGTCAGAGGCTTTCTAGGACGTCTGAATTACATTGCTCGATTCATCTCCCACCTAACAGCTACCTGTGAACCAATCTTCAAGCTACTGAAGAAAGATCAAGTAGTACGTTGGAACAATGGATGTCAGGCCGCTATTGACAGAATCAAAGAGTATCTCCAAGAACCACCCATTCTTATGCCACCGGTTGAAGGGAGACCTCTGATACTATACCTGACAGTACTTGACAGCTCAATGGGGTGTGTGCTGGGGAAGCATGACGAGTCTGGCCGAAAAGAGCATGCCATTTATTACCTTAGCAAAAAGTTTACCGACTGTGAGACCCGATACTCACTGCTCGAGAAAACTTGCTGCGCTTTGGTATGGGCTGCTCGCCGGCTGAGACAGTATATGCTGACTCACACTACCTTGTTGATCTCAAAGATGGATCCAATAAAGTACATATTCGAAAAGCCTGCTCTGTCTGAGAGAATAGCAAGATGGCAGATGATCTTGACAGAATACGACATCCAGTACACGACTCAGAAAGCTATCAAAGGAAGTGTATTGGAAGACCATTTGGCACACCAGGCAGTGGACGACTACCAATCAATGAACTTTGAGTTCCCTGACGAGAGCATCATGATAGTGACTGATTGTGAAGTACCTGGACCGGATGAAGGACCTGAGGAAGGATCCTGATGGTCTATGCACTTTGACGGAGCCTCCAACGCTTTGGGTAACGGTATCGGCGCTGTGATCATATCCCCTCAAGTCACTCATACTCCACTCACTGCCCGACTATGTTTCAACTGCACCAACAACATGGCGGAGTATGAGGCATGTATCATGGGTCTTCAAGCTGTGATTGACTTAAGGATCAAGTTTCTGAGTGTCTTCGGAGATTCCGCTCTCGTGATCAATCAGATCAAAGGCGAGTGGGATACAAAACACCCAAACCTTATTCCTTACAAAGAGTGTGTGTTGACATTGATCCCCCATTTCACAGAAATAACTTTTGAACACTTCCCGAGAGAGGAGAATCAGTTGGCGGACGCGTTATCTACGATGTCTTCCATGTTCAAAGTCAAGTGGGACAATGAGGCTCCTCGGATCATTATCTCGAAACTGGACGAACCGGCATATTGTTGTGATCTTGAGGCTGAAACAGTGACTGAAAAACCCTGGTATCATGAGGTGAAGAGGTACTTGGAAGCTCAAGAATATCCTGAAGGTGCATCTGTCAACGACAAGAAGTTTCTGAGAAGGTTCGCAGCAAAGTTCTTCCTCAGCAACGGCATTCTGTACAAGCGAAACCATGATTCGACCTTACTGCGTTGTGTGGATAAGACTGAAGCAGAAAGGATCATGGCAGAACTGCATGAAGGTACCTTCGAAACACATTCCAGTGGACACACCATGGCAAAGAAAATCCTTCGGGCAGGATATTTCTGGTCCACAATGGAAGCCGATTGTTACCAACATTCTCGGACATGTCATAAGTGCCAGATTTATGCAGACAAGGTGCACGTTCCTCCAGTTCCTCTGAATGTCTTGACAGCACCTTGGCCTTTTGCAATGTGGGGCATAGATATGATCGACGAGATTAAACCTACGGCATCCAACGGCCATCGCTTCATCCTGGTAGCGATCGATTACTTTACAAAGTGGGTCGAAGCAGCTTCCTACGCCACAGTAACCAAGAACGTCGTGGCACGGTTCATTCGGCATAACTTGATCTGTCGATACGGCGTCCCTGAGAGGATCATCATGGACAATGGTACCAATCTCAATAACAAGATGATCACTGAGCTCTGCGAGCAATTCAAGATACAGCACCATAACTCTTCTCCTTATCGAACGAAGATGAATGGGGCTGTAGAAGTAGCTAATAATAATATTAAAAAGATTGTGCAGAAGATGACAGTGACTTATAAAGATTGGCACGAGATGTTACCGTTTGCTCTCCATGGGTACCGTACCTCAGCAAGGACGTCAACCGGGGAAACTCCTTTTTCCTTGGTCTACGGCATGGAGGCAGTCTTGTCGATTGAAGTCCAGATACCCTCTCTCTGGATAATGAAGGATGCAGACCTGAGCGAAGATGACTGGATCCAGACCCGACTTGATCAATTAAACCTAATCGACGAAAAGAGACTTACTGCTATATGTCATGGTCGGACGTACCAAAAACGGATGATCAGGGCATTTAACAAGAAAGTCAGACCACAAGAGTATCAAGTTGGGGACCTGGTAATCAAGCGTATCATTCTTCCTCAAAGTGATCCCAGGGGAAAATGGACCCCCACCTACGAAGGGCCATTTGTGGTTAAACACGTGTTCTCAGGAGGAGCCATGATCCTGACCACCATGGATGGTGACGACCTTCCTCACCCCGCCAATGCAGACATAGTAAAAAGATACTACGCATGATAAAAGACCCGCTAGGTTGACATACCTAGGCAAAAATTAGGGCTTCCCGGCGAACCAAAAGGGTTCGGGCAAAATGAGGGATGAAATGAAAAAACCTGTACACCCGGCAAGTCGAAAACCTGAAAAGGCGGCTTGGGCAAAAATGGGTATCCCGGTGGACTGAAAACCCGAAAGGGCGGTCCAGGCAAAAGTTAGGGATAAAGCGTAATACTATGTCTCATTGGATCACCTTGCATCCAGAATCCGGTATCTACATCAAGTTCAGACGGCATAGATTGATCAGCTTCATCTCCAACCAAGCAGCAAAGTGATGAGACGCTCGAAGATATAAAGGCGATAGCAGAGTTGGAACCCAGTGGGATTATTCCTTTCACATAGCTGTTTTGTATACTTTGTAAAATTATATAAACTCTGTTGTTCGGCGGCGTTCTCTTACCGGGACGTCAGCCTCTTGTACATAAAACGCCTATTTACAGGCAACTCAAAAATCAATACAAATTCACTTTCCAGCTAAAATTTCCATTTGTTTTTCCTTTTTCTGTTTTGTTTTGCGAAGAACGTCCAAGGTTCAATTTGTGATATATGCATTTGACACTAATTGCTAACTCATAAATATTTGCATGCGAAACAAAGGATTAATTACAGGTAACATTAGAAACAGGGGCAATAATGAGTTGTCTAAAGCGATCTAATTGCTCTGTCCATCAAGGTACCAAGGTAAGTTCGGCTGAAGAATGTAACCAAGATATCTTAATTCCCCAGAGAGTGAGCCAAGATTCAACAATACTCTCCCCTAGCAGAGTTAATCTCCCAATCAGCCCTACAAGGCACAGTATCTCCAGCAAAGTCAGCAATTTACTCCCCAAGCAGAGTTAATGTGCTGTCAGCCATAAGGAAGTTGGATTATCCCCCGCAGATCTCAACATTCCCCAGCAGTATATGGACATTCTTAACAAGCATCCCCGGCAGTCTTGATCTAAGATTGTTCCCCGGCGGTATATCAGACATTCAGTGGAGCCACTTCCCCAGTACATCAAAAAAAAAATTTCCCCAGGAAAGTTCAATCCATCTCCCCAGCAGGTCTTGAAGCTTATCCCTAGTAGATTCTGGAAGCTTGTCACCCGCATAGCACGAACGCGTCTCCCGGCTCTATTCAAAGGTTATTTCCCCACCAGGATATAACTGGGTTATCCTCAGCCAATTGCCATGGAAAGATCGTCCCCGACGAAGTCTTCCTATCCCCCAGTGGAGTTCATCCAATCTTCTAACAAAGCTCAACAATGGTATCCCCAGCGGAGTTATCATCAAATCTCAGCAAAGTATCTCTCTCCTCACAGAGCATCTCCCCGCAGAGTAATCTATTCGCCAAGTTTATTCCCCAACGGAGTCATCTTCTCCTACCGGTATTCTTGCAACCATCATCCCCAGCGGAAACAAAGCTCTATTCTTCAACATCATCCCAGGATTTAACTTCCCGGCACCCGTCAAGGATTTATTTTCCTAGACAAAAACACGTTCCATAAACATCACATCTTCATACATTATAGCATGCACATACGCATCATAAATATACAATCTCATCACGCATGTCATACATCATGACATCGCATATAACTAACGTTTTGTCTTTTCAGGACAAAAGTTAATACAAAGATGATTGCTATCAATAGTCGTGATTCCAGATCCGATTCCTCTATCTTGCCAGGGTGTATCTGTTGACGACTAATTCCAGACTCGATTACTGTATCTTGCCAGGGCACGTCTGAAGAGTTCGAAGATCCGATTCCTGTATCTCGCCAGGGTGTATCTGTTGACGACTAACATTACCAGACTCGATTCGTGTATCCTGCCAGGGCACGTCTGAAGAGTTCGAAGATTCGATTCCTGTATCTCGCCAGGGTGTATCTGTTGACGACTAACATTACCAGACTCGATTCCTGTATCCTGCCAGGGCACGTCTGAAGAGTTCGAAGATCCGATTCCTGTATCTCGCCAGGGTGTATCTGTTGACGACTAACATTACCAGACTCGATTCCTGTATCTTGCCAGGGCATGTCTAAAGAGTTCGAAGATCTGATTCCTGTATCTCGCCAGGGTGTATCTGTTGACGACTAACATTACCAGACTCGATTCCTGTATCCTGCCAGGGCACGTCTGAAGAGTTCGAAGATCCGATTCCTGTATCTTGCCAGGGTGTATCTGTTGATGACTAACATTACCAGACTCGATTCCTGTATCTTGCCAGGGCATGTCTGAAGAGTTCGAAGATCCGATTCCTGTATCTCGCCAGGGTGTATCTGTTGACGACTAACATTACCAAACTCGATTCTTGTATCTTGCCAGGGCACGTCTGAAGAGTTCGAAGGTCCGATTCCTGTATCTCGCCAGGGTGTATCTGTTGACGACTAACAGTACCAGACTCGATTCCTGTATCTTTCCAGGGCACGTCTGAAGAGTTCGAAGATCTGATTCCTGTATCTCGCCAGGGTGTATCCGTTGACGACTATATTCTCCGGACTCGATTCATGTATCCTGCCAGGGCACGTCTGAAGAGTTTAAAGATTCGATTCCTGTATCCAGCTAGGGCACATCTACATGAAGAGTTTAAAGATTCGATTCCTGTATCCAGCCAGAGCACATCTACATAAAGAGTTTGGAGATCAACCCCTGTAACAGGCCAGGTAATTATCTTTCTTTCTCAGGTGCGCAAGTTCTCGCTAAGGAATCTCTTACGCGATCGAAAACCTTCCGATGGCATCTATAAGCCCATTCCCGACAAGGTTCTGTCACATCTCCAGATGGCATCTATAAGCCCATCCACGCAACAACAGTTTCCAAATGGCATTTGTAAGCCCATTCCCATCATCACACTGCTGACATTCTACTATGTGAGTGCAAATTTCTGGGCACTCTAGTGTTCAATCATCTTCCACCTTCGGATTACGAAAGGCACGACAGCCAATCTACATCCTCAGGTCTAAGAAGATTGAACAGGGGCAACTGTTGTACCCCAAAATTTTCCCTCCCATATTCTTCAAAATTTGGCAAAATCAAGCTTCAAAATCTTTCAAGGGTTGCACAGTCCAATAGCCTCCTAACACAGTCAAAATTAGGATTTTGGTTCTGGCAAAGAAATTGAGGTTTCCAAGGGTCCAATCAAGTCCCAAATGCCTATATACATTGTCAAGCATCCATATGTCAAGTTTCAAGACTCATAGCATCAAGTTGCACAGTCAAAAACCCTAAATGCTTCACAGTCAACTGCAGGGGCAAAATGGTCATTTGACAGTCAAAAGTCAAAAATTTTGGTCAACATCTTATTTTGAAGCCACAAATATCATTTGATCAATTCTTGATCATGATTTTCAAAGCATGGCTCAAAAAGTCTCAAGATGCAAAAGTTTCTATTTTTGGACAGCTGAAAAAGTCAACTGCAAATTGACCAAGGCATAACTTCTTCATGGTTTATCAGAAAAATCCCATCCAAAGCTCATTTTGAAGATAATGACATTTCCTACAACTCATCTTCACACTTCAAGTCCAAGAAATTCTCTCACAAAAAGTTATCAATTCCAACATTATAGGTCATTTTCAAAAGTCAACAAAAAGGCACTTTAAGTCAAAGACCATAATTTGAGATTGGTAAATCAAAATGACATGGGACCAAAGACATTGGTTAGAGGACTTCAAGACCTTTCCAAAATGTCCAAGAACATGTTCATAGCTTCAAAATTGAGCAAGCTATGCCTTGTAGAAGTTGGGAAATTTTTGGGAACTTTGAAAAGTCAACTTTGCACAAAAGGCTTCAAAATTGCTAATGGGCCACAAATTCTTCCATGAATCATTACCCAAAGGCTATGCACGACCCACTAAGCTCAAAGGGAGTTATTTTCTTATTTTTGATTAATTATTTAAATTTTTATTATCATTAATTCATTTAATTAAATTTAAATATAAGAAAAATACCAAATCATGTTTTTAAATCTTTTTTGTGCAGCAAATATGTCCATTATGAGCTAAATATTTTGTGCATCAATCAACAAAGACAAAATCATCCAAATTTGGCAAGAATTGCATGGAAAAAGATTGGAAAAGATATGAACAAAATCAAATATTGGAATCATCAATACATGGACTTTGGGCTTGGCTTTTTGACCTAATTCCATTCAGATACATATGCATAACATAACCTAATGCCAGGACACACGAAAAACTGCACACAGGCTGCATACCAAATTGTCAAATTTTCACAAAAAGTTGGAAACTGAAATCCTAGTTACTGCACAATTCAAAGCTCCAAAAGCATTCCAATACATTGCCAAAGCATCCAGGAGTCGATTACAATCAAAACCAAGTCTCCAGACCCCAAGAATTGGTAGAACAACATCGCCTTCTTCATGAACATGTCCCTAATCGTTTTTTAATTTACATACATTATTCATGAGTTTTAAGTGTTGATTCTTGCTAACAATGTTGTTCTGAAGCTATTGGTGATATTTGATTGAACTAACGATGCGTGTATCAGAATCCACCATTGTCAAAAGCTAGGTTTTTCAGAGCTTCAAATTGGGGCTTTCCCCATATGGAAAAATTGGACCATCAAACCTATGCCAATGGATTCGTGACCTCAAGACGAAATCAACCAATACCTCGCGCCCTTTTTATATTTGTCCATGTGTTATTCACTATTTTTGCAGGTTGTATTTAGTGGGGGTTTAAAACCCCAGCTATTTGGTTATATTTACAGGTACAAAACGAAGAAGACGCATGTGTGTCATCTCCTGGTTGGTCAATTCAAACCTTGGCGCGATTTTTCAATGTTCCAGCATAATATTCCTTTTTCATATATATTATTTGTTATCTATTAAATATACAAACGCGCTTCACAGCTCACATGGTAAGGCATTCGCTTGGTAAACGCTGGGACCTGGGTTCGATTCCCAGGTCCCCTCACTTAATTCATGAATTTTGTTACAAGGTGTTTCTATGCAGCACTTCATCCAAAGTCCATCATGCACGCTCACATCCAAGGCTGCCACGCGCCCATGAGCTTCAATCTGAAGGCCACAAAAGAGGTTTACCATACGCCTCAGTCAATGCATCCACACGCAAGCACAGAAAGTCAAAAAAGGGCTTTGATTCAATGGGCCAAAATGCTTCAAAAATACCTCCTAAATGGGCCAGACACCCCCCAATGTTTGTATATTTTTTAATTTTCTTTTCTTTTCTTTTTCTAGTTCTTTTAATCATTTTTACTTAATTCACTTCAAATGATTTTCTTTTCATAATAAAACCAGAAAATCAAAAACTAAAATATGTTTAATTAATATTTAATTCACTATTAATTTATTTTTACAAATAAACTTTAAATAATAAATTTAGTTAATTTAGGTTTTTAATTTTAACACTTTTTCTTAAATAAATAAAATATGTAGAAATTAGGGTTTTTAACCTTTTTATCTTTTCTTTCAATAAATAATTTTCCCATTATTATTACTATTAATTATTAAATATCGTTGTAAATAAATATGTAAATAATTAATTACCATAAATTAGGTTTTAAATTTTAACCTTTTCTTTAATAAATAAAAATATTTAGAACTAGGGTTTCTTTCTAATTTTAATTCTTTTCTTATTTCATTAAATATCAAAGAAACATAAAAAGCATTTCTTTTCTTTTATTAAATAATTAATCAACTTTTAATTCAATTTCAAAAGGGTCCAACGCCCTCGAACGTTCTATTTTTATTCTTTTCGCACGTTATTTTATTTTCCTTTGTGAATATTATGTAACTGCTCAAGCCATGTAATAGTAATTAGGAATTTATTTATTTTCTGCATTGTTTATTAAAACGGGTCTTTGTTAATTTGGCGATGTATAGACCCGCGCCTTGTAATAGCGTAGGATTTTACTTTCCGCATTTAAATTTCCGCACTTTTAAATTATAATTGCATGAAAGAATGTATGGCCTAAACAAAAAAACAAGCGTAGATCACCATGATACATGTACAAGATAATTGCTAAACATGAAAACAACACACCAATTCACACACCACTCTTAGGGTACGCCTCACTGTTGCCTTGCCTTTGAAACGTGGTCGTCGAGTATAGGACGTTTTAGTAAGTCCTTATGTCCATGACATGATCCAGTTGCCTCGAAACGGTTGCCTCGGAATTAAAAAAGGATCAATGGCATAAGGGTAGCTTCTAAGGTGTCCTGTTGTTGCTCTGGTGACCACATTGTCCCTACAAGCGAATTGACCCGAACACCTCCAACGGTGGTGCTACCTACCTCTCAATGATGGGATGGCACTACCTTAAGGACATTTACACAGCCTAATTCCTTAGGGTAGGTGGATGACTCATGGATACTTGCTCTATTTAAAAACAAATCAAAACATCTTTTCACACCGGCACTTTCAAAAAAGCTTTCAAAACAATTTTTCAAACACTCTTGAGGACCGATACAAGAGTCATTCTGAAATCTTTAAACGAAACTTTTTCAAACCCACTCACAATTGAAAAGCAAACACTTTTGAAAACACAAGTGAGCAAGTATCTAAGAGCCCGTGGATAACCAGGATAGAAAGGGTGCTAACACCTTCCCTTTCTATAAATCTACCTCCTGAGCCGAGAAACTATCTCATAAGGAATTTTGATGTGCTTTTGTCCTGTCCATGTTGGAGAAAATAAAAGACGGTGGTGACTCTTGCTTCCGTGACATTTCGCAAACCAGCGTTAAACAGTCAGTTCCAGATCCACCAATCACACCATGTAAAACTGCATCTTGGAATGAGAAGGAACCGGTGTAGGGTTGTTTCAGCTGGTCAAGTAGATGGTTGTTCTGACTGATTTCAGGTATTAATCTACAATCAGTCGTCCATAGATAGTTTCCCTGGCTCGTTACAGGTATTAATCTGGAACTTGAAAATGGTTGATGGTAACCATCTGTCGATCGACCTTTCCTGAAAAAGGTAGAACGTTAGTTGTATGCAATGTCATGATGTATGAAATGCGTGATATCATGATGTTCTCAAAATAAATGAGATGGTGTCGTATGCACTTATCATGTATGTGAATAGGATGTATGAAATGTGAAATGTTTAATGAATGTATTTTTGTCTGGGAAAATAAATCCTCGACAAATGCCGGGGAACCGTTAAATCCTGGACTGCTGTTGAAGAGTTGGTGTGTCTTCAAACTTTGCTTAGAATATTTCCATTGGGGATTCCTGTTTTGTTGTTTGAGGAGAAATCCACTGGGGGATATTGAAAACTCTGTGGGCAGCATGTTTATTCCTGCTTGGGAAAAGAGTTTAGGAGTCTTAGTCGTCCGTTGCTCTACTGGGGAGTCGAAGTTAAACTGATATCTGGTCGGGTCCAGGTTTCGCAGTAACTTGTTGGGGATCGTAGAGTAGTCTACTGGGGAAGAGGATTTGTGGTCCTTTGATTTGTAGTAGTCGGAGAGGCAAACTCAAGCTAGAGAATCCTGTCGTTTGTTGGGGGAAATAAACCCTATTGTTGGTCTGCTTGAGAGGTGACGAATTCGTTGGGGGAAGTCCTCGAGGATTCTCGAAGTTGTCTCAGTTGGGGAAAGGTTTTCAGAGGTTAAACTCTGGCTAGGAATCATCCTATGAGAAGGATTCTGGGGAGATTTGTCACTGCCCCTAGTAGCGAGTGTCTGTGGCTTTTCCAGGAAATGTTTGACTATACGTAACACTTTGTCGAGATTGGCGTTCAATGCCCCAAGTAATGGAGATGGAGACCTACCCCTGGTTATTCTGTATTTCTTGAGAGATTTCTTGGAATCTTGACTGGACTGCCCCAGGTGTGCTGGATAGTGACATGTCATGCCCCCTTATTGATAGGAGATTTGTCAATCGAAGTGTCATCCTTTTTGAAGTGATTTTGTTCACTGAGAGAGCTTTCGTTCGTCGGATATTCATTGTGTGAGTTTCTCCACTGTCAAACAAATAGCCACATGCAAACAGTGATATTCAAGTAATGCAAAGTTTATGTCTATCTTGAAGTTTTGAAAAATGCATTTTTAGCAAATAAAGAAGTTTGTAATTCAACTCAGGATTTAGAGTAAAGCCTTACAGGAGTCAGGATACCTTTTGTAACAGTATGCTTTTGAACTAACCCATGCTTCAATTAGGACTTTTGAAGGGTTGTAACATGGCTTGGTTCATGGTTTAAGAAACAAAGGATAAAGGCTCAAATGTATTTGTACCCACCCATTCTTCGTGATGTTCTTCAGTCCTAAGCTCAGCTAATTGTACGTTTGAACTCCAATTGAGTCTGGGACGACATTTTGGTGATGGTTTAAACAAGTTAGGTTTGTTAGAAGGCAATCATTTTTGCCACATTTTTTTTTCATGTTGTTGAGGATTTGTAGTGACCTCTTTCTTTTGACTTGTTATCCTTAATTTTTGCGTGACTGTTATTGTTTTTTTGAGATTACAGTCAGCGGGATGCCCCAGTTTTCTTAAGTCTCCTTTGTAGGTTTTGACTTAGTGGGATTTCCCTTTTTCTTGAGAGATAATGACTGCCTATTTGATAGGGAACCATCACCGTCTTTTGATTCCAGAGGAATGTTTCTTGACGTCATCCGTTGTATTACGAGATGAGAGTTTGCGGCTAAATGCGCGTCTGAATTAACTGAGAGACTACCTTGCCCCAGGTTTTGTTTAAAGGTTTTAATTTTGTGAAAAATAAAAACTTCTACTTCTTTAGCTAGAAGGGGTTAACTAGGGATTGTCTTCCTTATAACTCCAGTGTTTCGGATTTGAAAGAACTCCTGTACATCGTCAGCAAGGTCTGTCCAAAAGCATACTGTATGAGATTATGGCATTGTTTTCGTCATCCTCCCTCTAAAGGCTTGTAACTTTTAGCAAGAGTTGAATATCATAAAGTGAGTAAAAAACATAGTTTAAATGTAATGAAAATTAGTGAATCAAATCAAGACAGCCATATGCAATGAATTAATGAAACAAAGTTTGACATTAATAGATAATTGTTTGAACAAGCAAAAGAAATTACAACTGAAAAATCAAATTAACAGAAGCCTCTTTGTTTGGACTTGTCACTTTAGGTGGTGAGCCTTTGAAGGATGACAGAAGAACTCAGTCTGGCCATCTTGTGTGAACTCTAGCATTCCTCCATCAATCAGATCTTGAATCTTATTTCTTAATGCCCAACATTTGTTGGTGTCATGTCCAGGTCTGTTGGAGTGGTACGCACATCTTGCATTTGGATTGTACCTTGGGGAGGTTGTGTTGGGATTCTGAGGAGGGTTCCTCAGTACAACCAGCTTTGCTTCCAACAGGTGTTGCAGTTCTTGAGACAAAGACATGTTGATTTTGATGAAGCATCTTTTGAGCTTGCTTTGACTTTGCTGACTTTCTGGTTGAATTCGTTGTTGGGCTCGTGACGCGGAAGCAAATTGGAAAGGTGCATTCTCGGTTCCTTGTCTCATGGGAGACTGATCGATGATTTGATCCCCAATCCTGGGTGTTTGCCCCATTTGTTTACATCCATCCCGACGAAGCTTGTTGATGAGGACCCTCAGCTCTTCTTGTCCTTGTGCCAGATTTTGGATAAGAGCTATCTAGCCCACCAGTTGTCCCATCATCTGGACTTTCATTATGGCTATCTCGGTTTGTAGCCATTCCAATAGGTCATCTTTGTTGTCATCTGGATTCCCCATGGTCGTGCCCCTAGTGAGGAGAGCTTTCACCTCTTCTTGCCCCTTGGATAGGTTCAAAAACATCTCTTGAAGTTGAGCGTTTTGAGCCTGGATGTCCTTGATAGTCTGCTCTAGAGCCATCTCTACTAAAATAAACAGTAGGAAGATAAGGAGAACTGTATGGGAGAAACCTTTCATGATATGATGCATGATATGTGGATGCATGTTTTCAAGGATCTCGCGGGGTAAACACAAGAAAAAGTTAAAAGTTGAACTCCGATCAATAACTTTGATTGGAGAACTTTGTATCGGTGGATGTCCTTCCATGAGAATTAAGCTCACCATGTCAAGTGGGTTATAGCCCTTGACTCAAGTTGTTTGTATTTTATTTTTGACGGTGTTTGTTTAGAGGAAAATAAATCCTCTTGCCCTTTGGTAGACGTCTGGTTCAACATGACCCTGCATCAAAGACCCTCGAGATCATTGAACTGGTTATTGAAAATGCTATGGTATGATGTTATGATGTTATATACAAGTATGCATATTCAAGCAAAACAAACAAGTTCTTAGTTTAGGCTTGCATGGGGTTTTATAGGTAAGTACCCTCTTGAAGTTTAGTTGGCTCAACCCGTCCTAGTAATAGTACCCGGGTTCTAAGGATCTCAATATCACTGGATTGTTTCCTTGTTCATTGTTTCAGCTCAAGTCTCTTTAATGGAGACCGAAATATCCCAAGAAACTAACCCTTAATGAGTGTAGTATCGAGCATCTACCAACTTTGGACTGCACCAAAGTCGGTCATCTCACTACGCCCTAAAGGCCAAGTTGGTCAAGTAAAGGTTCTAAAAGTTCGTTAGTGCTTCGCGAGATCACTCAGCGGCCCCGTATTCTCCTTGACTACTCAAGGCCTACCGGTACCCACAAATATGTCATACTAACATAACTATTGCTTAGACCATGTCGGTATACCCCGCATAGTTTCCACAACGTATTGCTATTTACCTATAATGTTTCCCAAATCCGGGTAGAGGATTCAAACCCAAGCAAAGAACCATAATGTAAAGCAAGCAAATCAAACAATGTAAGCAAGTAAATGTGATCTAGCCCTAAGGTAACCCCACATTTAAGTAATCCCCAGCAGAGTTGCCAGTTCTGTGATACGGTGGAAGAACTAACTTGATTTTTTGCGTTTTGATCGCATTTGTACAGTTAGCAAGAGTCGCCACTAACTTTTCTTTTATCCAAAAGGAAAGGTGAAAAAGCACAGGAAAGACCTTTAGAGATATTTTCTTGAGTTCGGGGGGTAGATTATGAAAAGGGAAGGTATTAGCACCCTTTTCATCCATGGTTTTCCATGGGCTCTTAGTTACTTGCTAGATCAACTTGCTTTTGTTTGAATGTGCTTGTGGTTTTTTGAAAGTATTTTGAAAATGTAACTTTGTAATGATTCTCGTTTCTATAAGAATGTATACAAAGTGTTTGTTTCGAAAATAGTTCAAAGATGTGTTTGTGAGATGTGTTTTTGAAAGTGATTTTGAAAATGGAACTTCGTAATGGTTCTCGTTTCCATAAGAACGCATACAAAGTGTTTGTCTCGAAAATGTTTCAAAATGGAAGTGTAGGTGTATAAAATGTTTTTGTTGTGAGCAAGCGAGTAACTAGGAGCGAATCTACCTACTCAAAAAGTCTTAGAAGTGCTTTTCCTCCTCCTTTAGATGTTGCTATCTTACCATTGATTTAGCAAGAAGCCCCATCGTTGGATGTGAAGGGACAGGCGTTTGGGTCATCGTATGACCATGATATCAATGTTGTGAGATGACTTAGCATTTTTTTTAGGGACTAAGATCATTTTGAAAGGCAATTTTGATAGTGTCATCGAGGGACTATGATCTTGTATTTCGTGATGTTTGTACTAAGACACCCCACATGCATAACATGGCCATTTGTAAGGCAACAAGTGAAATTACCCTAAGGGTGTTGTCATACCCCAATTTTTGACCTAAAATCCCTACTACATTTGCATTATTTTTTTACATACACATCAAGGTCACAAAATATGGTAGGTTTTGAATGTTTCGCTTTCGAGCTTTAACTGTGTAGAGATTACCGAGTGTTGTGAGCATTTTATGAATGACTAACCACTAATCAAGCACGAAGTATATGTTTTGCCGTTTTGTTTTCAGGTGCAGAAAATAGGTCTGAAAGAATAGCATCAGACGTTGTACGTCGATCAGGATTTCGAGTCTCATAACAGAAATGTTGTCGTTCGTTAAAGAGTATACATAACTATCAAAGAGTGGAAATATATTGAAGAATGCATGTTTATTCATGTTACAATTTATTGGAGTTTATTACAAAGTTGCAAGAAGCTACAAGTGTGTACAAATGCATTTTTCAACATAAATTTTTTTCCAGCAAAGTTGCTAATGCAGCCCATGTTTGCAACCTTTCTTCAAGCCCACTTTTGCTGCATTTTTATTGGTCAACAATGCTCCAAACAGCCTGGAAAAAAAACAGCAAATAGAGATGTTGTAAAATGCTATAAAACAGTAAAAAAACAGCAACATACAGCAGCTCCAAGTGCTGCCAAAACCTGCTCCAACCTGCATCAAAGTGGCAACAATTTGTGAGAATAAAGCATAGAAACAGCTTGCCAAAACAGTTCAAATCTACTATTCTTTCCCCCTCAAATCCCACATACTCCACTATAAATAAGAGTCTTTGTCAACACAAAAAGAAGAAGAAAAATTCAGCAAGAAAAAACCAGAAAATTAGTGTTGTTCTAAAGTTTCAGCAAGTAAGAAAAACCAGAAAAATAGAGTGTTCTAAAGTTTCAACAAGAGTGAAAACATAAAATTGGTGTTGCTCTAAAAAATCCAGCAAGGAAGAAAGCATAAGCAAATTCAAGAAAACTTACCATTTTGTTAGAAGCCCCATTGGAGAGGCTCCGATAGGTATTATTATTTTTCTCCTCTCTATCTACTGTTGCATATGTTCATGCTTGAATCACTTGCTGTATCATTTTTCTTTGCCATGCAATATTTTGCCTTATCATTCTTTTCTTTGTTGTATTGTATTTGAGTTGAGTTGCTGCATGATTGTTAGCATTTTAAACATATTAGTATTCATAATATTGATAATAATAACAAGTGTAATAAAAAGCTTACTTCTTCTGTCGCATAATACCAATTTATCGCATGTTGTCCCAAATACTTGTTATCCATCTTGTTGTCCCAAAAACTTATTTAGAGCTTGCTGTCCCAAAATAAAAAAAAAACACACACCTTCGCTGTCCCAAAGACTTGTTTAGAAATTGTTGTACAAAACATTTTGCTGTCCAAAATATTATTGCTATCCAAAACATTTTGCTGTCCAAAATATTTTTGCTATCCAAAACATTTTGTTGTCCAAAATATTTTTGCTGTCCAAAAACTTGGGTATCCTTTTTGCTTTACAAAATATCAAAGTCCACAAATCATTTGCTGTCACAGAAATTTTAAAACATTTATTGTTACAAAACCATAAAAATATTTTGTTGTTCTAATATCCAAATATCCAAAAATATTTTTCTTTTCTAATATCCAATATCCAAAAAAATACCCATTTGTTGTTACAATATCCAAAACCAAAAAATATTTGCTATTACAAATATCCATAAAAACAATTTTTGTTGTTGCTGTCCAAAAAGAGCTTATTATCCTTTTGCTGTTACAAAAATCTTAAAACCTCCAAAACCACTTGTTGTTGCAAAAATCCAAAACGGCATATAATCTTCGAATGCTTAACCTGCAAAAATCCCAAACAACACTTAAAGTCAAAAACCATCATCATCTTCATGATTAAAAAAACTTTTTTCAATTCAAAAGGCATAAACCAGTTAACATTAAGAACTGCAAAACTCACCATCAAAGACCACAGACGACCGACAATCACTCTCTGGCGCGCCACCATCATCGGCGATTAAAACCAGCCACAACCGCTCTTTTCCAAACCACCGGCAACACTTAAGAAACGAGAATACAGGAAGACGTGAAAGAGGCAGTGGCGAATCATTATTGTTATAGAGGAGAGGACGGACCTGCTTGGAGGAAAGGGAAATGAGATGCAAAGAGAGAAAAGAGGACGAATCTGTAATGGAAGAGATTTGCTGCGTGATGAAAGATGAAGAGGAGAAGCAGTTATGTGAGAGAGAGGTAGCGTTATTCTTTGTTTAAAAAACCACTTTACTGTTTTTGTTCTTTTTTTGAAATATAACAAAATATAATATATCTATTCTTTCTCTCTTCCCTAAAACATATAATAATAAGTCTATTATTCCTATGCCAATAAAAACATTAATAACCATAATAAAATACATTATTTATTTTATTTTATCCATGTGCTTACGGCATAAGCTATGTGCCTCCCTAGCTTTTAGTTTTTGTTACTGTTTGTGCTTTCTTTGAAAATAATAATAATATTAATCCATTTCTTTCTCTCTTTCCAAAACTTATTAATAATAATAATATTATTTTGTTCTTCTCCATACAGCATATGCGTGCCTCCCTAGCTTCCATGTTACTGTTTGTTCTTTCATTGGAAAAATTATAATATAATAATAATCATTTTCCTCTTTCCAATATGTATAGCATAATATAATAATAAAACTATTCTTCCTATTCCCAATAAAAAGCAGTAAAACAATAACTTTATTTTTTTTATTTCTTTCCTTCTTTCAACAGCATGCGCGGCGCCTTCCCTTTACACATTAGGGTTACTTGTTTTTGTGTATCTTCCTTCCAACCCGGATGGCCCATTGGGCCTTTTTTTTTAATCCAAATTCAATTTTAATTTTTTTTCATTATGTTTTATTAACTTATGCTAATAAATGAATAATGACACAGTTCAATTGGCAAAAGGTGTTAACAACATTCTGAAGGGTCCTGGGTTCAAGTCCTTGTTTTTTTTTTCTGTCTTTTATTCTTTTGGCCATATTATTTAACATACTTAATTATATTAATTTAGTTTGCTGTATAATTATTAACTATTATAAAAACACATAAAAACGTTTAATTAAATTCATCCTTATTTAATTTCATCAACATACTATTAGTATTAGTTTTTATTTTTGTGTTGTTGTTTATTTAATTATTCAAAATACATGTTTCATGATTTAATTTTTGTTATGTGTTTAAAATCTATGGTTTCGTAATTTAATCTTCATGTACTTTTGATTATTTATTTAATCGTTAAAATGCATGCTAGTATGATTTAAATTTCATTAGTTAATTGTTTAATTATAATTTTAATTAACCGATCGTTAATCCGCATATCTTTCGCCCGTCTCAACCCAAGGGAATCGTTTAAATTTTTGTCGACTTCATGTCATCAAAAACATCCTGCGAATAACCTCATTCATCTTTCGTTTATTATTTTGTTAAAAAACTTAAGATAATTTTCCCAAATATTCAATTTTTCAAAACTCACACCTTTTAAGTCAAAACTTCGATGTTAGGTCGTCGTATCTTCAAAAACTCGTCCATACCCATTTTTGGCCAAACAATTAATATTTTAATCAAACATTTTTTTTAATAAACACATATTTCAAAAGGTTCCTATAGAATACTATAGATACATTGGGTGCTAATACCTTCCCATTGTATAACCAACCCCCAAACTCTAGACCTCTTTTCAAAACGCCTTATATTTTCATTACTTTTAAAGTATTATTTTACATTGCATACTTTAGGGTTTTATTTCGCTCTTTTCCCTTTTCCCTTGGATATAATAAAGCGCGGTGGCGACTCTTGCTTTTGTGAGACGAGTTAATTAAATAGCTCGATCTCCGATTTACCCCGCTACATTTTTTATCGCTACAGAAATGGCGACTCTGCTGGGGACAGATTGACCTCTTGTTGGTCCATCCCTAGGTGGGTTAAGCCTAGTTTGTTTTATCTGTTTTATTATTATTTGATTGTTTGATTATATGTTTATATTGGGGTTGTTTGAGTTTTTGCAAAGGACGAATCCTATACCCGGATTAAGTTACACTTAAGAATAGGACGGGCGGTATAGTCATGTTAACTTTGAGGGAGTAATCCCGAAGAAGGAGGCATGAAATCCCCCACTCAGTGGAAGGCCCTTTTGAACGTAGTATTTGTTTACCGAGTAATCGGGAAGACATTATTATTTTCGACCTGGAAGCCAGAGAAGCTGAGAACCGTAGAACCCTAACCCATCTTGGCCTTTTAGGTGTAGCACGGAGACTATAACAGAGTAATCCGGAAGTAGTTGTTACGCGATGCTATGCTCGGATGAGTTTCTCTTGAGAATATTGCTAATTATTGAGTAATCAAGACGTTGGTAATATCCGAAGGAGGAATGTAGACTCTGGGAACTCTTAGAACCTTGTCTTGCAGGTGTGATTAAACTTTTAGTACATACCCTGGGGTGGGCTTTACCTTTGACTCCATGCTCGAAACATTGAACCTTTGAACCCCATATTTGTGAACTTGTGTGTAACTGTTGCATTATCATTCATCCATGCATCCATCAACATTTTTGTAAAAAACTTGTTTTTCAAGGAACTTAAGAATGATTTTTGCAGACATCTCAGGTACTGTTATTATGGAGTTTGGAAGAAGAAACACTCGAAGTTATAGTTTTAAGGAGCCCGAGATTGAAGAGCTGAAGAGTTTGATTCCTAAGATCGAGAACCTGAAGGAGTTTCAGAAGAAATATGGGTCCCTTATACCTCTCATGAAATGCAAGATGAAGGAAGGCATCCTTAGTATGCTGGTCTAATTCTACGATCCTTTGTATCGATGCTTCACCTTTCCGGATTACCAGTTAATGCCCACCTTAGAAGAGTACTCCTACATACTTGGTTTGCCGATCATCAACTGTGTTCCTTTTTCTGGCTTAGAAGAAGAACCCAAATCTCACGAGATAGCGACCATCACCCACTTGAAGAAGTCGGAGATAGAGGAGAACATGACTACAAAAGGGGGAATCCGAGGCTTATCTGAGCAGTTTTTGTTGAAGAAAGCTCGTCATTTTGCTGAGATAAAAGATACTATTGCCTTTGAAGACGTTTTTGCTTTACTCGCTTATGGCATATTCTTGTTTCCTAATGTTGATGAGTTTGTGGATATCAATGCCATCATAATTTTCTTGATTGGAAATCCAGTCCCTACGCTGCTAGGAGATACTTACTACTCCATCCACCTTCGAAACTCCTATCAAGGAGGGATGATTATTTGTTGTGCACCGTTGCTGTATAAGTGGTGTGTTTCTCATCTACCTAGGTCTAATGTTTTCTGGGATCTCGAGAAGGAGCCGCGATGGGCGCCAAAAATTATGGCTCTCACTCATTTCGACATTGATTGGTATAATCGAGTTTACTATGACGTGAAGATCATCGATAACTGTGGTGCTTTTCCTAACGTGCCTCTTCTTGGTACGAAAGGAGGAATTAACTATAATCCTGTTCTCACGCACCGCCAGCTTGGATACCCGATGAGGGACAAGCCAAACAACATCCATGTAAGTGGTTTCTTTCTACAAGAAGGACATGATCACCAAGCAGCTAAGAAGGAGATTGAAGGAGCTTGGCGTCACATCCATAGAAAAGGGAGAGACATGTTAGGACAGAGAGGTGCTATTTCTTTGGAGCCTTACCTACAATGGGTTCGTGTTAGGGCTTGTGCTCTCAAGATGCCCTATAAACCCGAGAAACCTTTATTCCCTACTGTTGCATCGTCATCTGTTGATATCCCTATCGAGAATATGGGAGAATACCAAGGAAATATGGCTAGGATGAAGTCCGAGAGAGATGCTTGGAAGGAAAAGTATATATGTCTGAATATGAGAATCGGGTCCTGACTCGACAGCTAAAGGAAAAGGAGGATTTGCTATTTATTCAAGACGGTTGGTTCATTGATCATGATGAGAAGCTTCGTCAAAAGGATGCATTACTGAAGAAATATGCAAATGTAAGGAAGAGAAAGAAGGAAGATTCCGTAAGCGTTGCTCTTGTTCCTAATCCATAAAAGGAAATCATTGATCGACTGGTAGCTGAGAAGAAAGAGACGAAATACTTTTATGAAGAGAAGATCAGTAAGCTCCAGTTACTGTTGGCACTCGGTCCTTCATCTGATGATTCTGAGTGATCTTTAGTTCTTAGTTTTATTTTATTACTGATGTCATTTTGAAAAACTCTGTAAAAAGGCTTCATGTTCCGAAGTTGTAATTTACTGCTTTTATTAAGGGCTTCATGTTTCGAAGTTGTAATTTATTGCTTTTTATTATTGGGTTATTGTCCCAAAGTTGTAATTTATTGTTTTGTTGTTCCAAAGTTGTAAGTTGTAATTTACCGCTTTTGATTAATGAAATGAGTTTTTGTTGTTCCAAATTCCTTTACCATTGATATGTGCAAAATTATCGAAGTTCCTTGAAAAACTATCAAAACAAATGATCATCTGCATCGCATATCATGCATCATCCAACATTCCACTTCACATGTTTTCTAGAGTCTTATCCTTGTTTCTTTTTCCACTCCGATAGATTGTCAAGCTGTCTCATCGGTACGATACCCGAGCCAATCATCAGAGGAAGATGGAAGATCTAGAACAGGAAAACCACGAGCTTCGCGAGGAGGTCGCTACCCTTCGTGTCGGTATGGAAAAGTTAACTGCGCTAGTGGAAATTTTGATGGCTGCTCAGAATCAGCCATCGACTGCAGCTGCTGAGATTCAGACTTCAATTACTGTGGTTTTTGAGATTGTCACCGTTCTAACATCTGTGACTCAAGTCAACTCCCCTCTTCAACATCAGACGCTGAAAGGTTTTCCGTGGGGAATGCCTTATAACTTTATGCCAGAGGGGTATCATCCTACCGTACAAGCTTTGGTTCAACCTACTATGTCATTTCCTCAACCGGAGACAACTACTATGCCGCCTGTAATTCCGCCTGTGGCACCTTTCCCTCAACCGGTGATGACAACTGTCGTTCCTGTGGTTCATTTTATGCCATACATGAATGAACCTACTTATCATGCTGAGCCTGGTAAAATTCTGGGTCTTTTTGATAGAATGGAGGAATTTCAAGACCAGTTTCAAGAGATGCAGAGGGAGATCAGAGCACTGAAAGGAAAAGATTTGTTTGGAAAGAATGCTCATGACCTGTGTTTAGTTCCAAATGTAAAGATTCCAGCCAAATTCAAAGTACCAGACTTTGAAAGGTATAAAGGTGATTAGTGTCCGCGGAGTCATTTAATTATGTATGTAAGAAAGATGTCCACTTATTCCGACGATCATAATTTGCTAATTCACTACTTTCAAGACAGTTTGACTGGTGCCGCTCTAAAGTGGTATATGGGTTTGGATAGCACCCGAATCCGTAATTTCAATGATCTTAGTGAAGCTTTTGTTCACCAGTATAAGTACAACATCGACATGGCACCGGACAGAGATCAACTTCGGGCGATGTCCCAGAAAGACAGAGAGTCCTTTAAAGAATATGCCCAGAGGTGGCGCGAGATTGCTGCTCAGATTTATCCCCCTCTTGAAGAGAAGGAAATGAAAAAGATATTCCTAAAGACTTTAGGTTCTTTTTATTATGAAAGAATGATTACCAGCACACCCAGTGACTTCACCGAGATGGTAAGTATGGGCATGCGGTTGGAAGAAGGAATTTGTGAGGGACGTTTGGTTAAGAAAGGAAGTCCATCTAGCAGTATCAAGAAGTTTGGAAGTGTTTTCCATAAAAGCAAAGAACAAGATGTCAGTGTAATTTTCCCTGGGAGACCAAGGAGAGGCTATTCACATGTTGCGGCAGTCACTCCGGCTGTCCGCCCAACAATGGTGACTATAACTCATTAAACCCCACCAACTCAGCAACGACCATTTCAACATCAGCCTCGACAACAAGCTTATCAATTTAATAACCAAAATTGTTCACCAAGGAAACCGCAATTTGATGCCATTCACATGACTTACACTGAGTTATTCCCTGCCCTGATCAGAAATAACCTCATAACGATGAAGCCACCTCCTATCGTACCAAATAGTACTTCTCCGTGGTACAAGGCGGATCAGTTCTGTGAATATCATCAAGGGTCGCCGGGGCACAACATTGAAAATTTCTTTTCTCTAAAGGCGAATGTGCAGAGGCTGATTAAGAACGGTATCTTGTCTTTCAAAGATGTTAACCCGAATGTTAGAGATAATCCTTTGCCTCGACATGGGGCAGCATCAGTGAATATGGTGGAAGGTTGTCCGGGAAAGTTTTGAGTTTTTCAAGTTGAACACATAAGAGATTCGTTGATCAGGTTACATCAAAGCTTAAGAACACTTGCCTTTTTTAGGCATCAGCATGATTATGATGTTTGTGAATTTTGTTCAAGAGAAGTTGATTGCCCTATTGTGAAAGAGGATATTCAAAAATTGTTAGACCAGAGGGTTATCACTATTACGCATGATATAGATCCAGTTAATGAAGTGAATGTTATAATACCCCAATTCAACTTGCCTGAACCAGTAGAGATCGTTTATGACAGTCAAACTGCACCTGTTGCTCCTTTGATCATTTATACACCTGTTTATGTGCCTTACAACTCAGACCAAGCTATACCGTATAATTATAATGCCACAATGATTGAGGATGGGGTATAAGTCCCTATACCGACAATGCCATCTTTTGTTAACATCGCTGATGTGAGCAGAGTTACGAGAAGCGGGCGTATCTTTGCAGGAGTACCTTTGAAGAGACCAGAAGTTCAAGTCAGGAGGCCCATACCGGCAGAAATTCCAGCGAGAAATGTTGAACCCAGGGTTGAGGTAGGCTGATCCAATGAACCTATCCCACACCCCGATGATGATGAGATTCTGAAGCTCATCAAGAGAAGTGAATACAATATTGTGGACCAACTATTGCAAACTCCTTCCAAGATTTCGTTGCTTGCTTTACTGAGAGATTCTGGTGCCCATAGAGAAGCTTTGATGAAGGTCTTGGACCAGGCATTCGTGGATCATGATGTGACAGTTGACCAATTTGATGGAATTGTGGGAAATATTACTTCGGGTAACAATCTTGGTTTCAGTGATGAAGAGCTTCCGGAGGAGGGAAGGAACCATAATATGGCTTTACATATCTCAATAAGTTGTGGGAATGATACTTTATCAAGTGTGATGGTAGATACAGGTTCGTCGTTAAATGTAATGCCCAAAACTACATTATCTCGACTTTCATATCAAGGTGCTCCCATGAGACCTAGTGGGGTAATTGTCAAAGCGTTTGATGGTTCTAGGAAGACTGTCATTGGTGAAGTGGATCTCCCTATAATAATTGTTCCTCATACCTTTCAGATCACTTTTCAAGTAACGGATATTCGTGCCGCCTACAGTTGCCTATTGGGTCGTCCATGGATCCATCATGCAGGGGCAGTCACTTCAACGCTCCATCAGAGATTGAAGTTTGTAAGGAATGGAAAGCTGGTAATGATTGGTGGAGAGCAAGCTATGGTGGTAATCCATTTGTCATATTTCTCTTTTATTGATGCTGATGAGGATGTTGGAACCCAATTCTAAGCTCTATCTGTTGCTAATAATAAAGTGAAGAAAGCAAGGGACATCTATTTCTTCTTTTGAGGATGTGCGACGAGTGGTTGAGAGTGGTTCGGATGAAGGTTGGGGCCAGGTGTTGACTTTGCCTGAGAATAAGTCTAGAGAAGTTCTTAGTTTTCATCCCGTGTCTATAAGAGTTAAGCAGGATACAGTTACCCGTCCGATAAAAGAAGTTTTCTGAAGCGCAGGTTTTATCCATCCGACTCCGCCTGAAGTTGATGCTATAATAGGAGACGATTCTGAAGAGGATTTACCCGACTTTGTAACGCATGGAGTGGTTTTCCAGAACTGGATTGCTGTTGATGTTCCTGTTGTGATGCACATTTCTGAGTAATGTTTTGTTTTATTTTTGAAAAAAAACTTTCGCTCTGCCCAAGGCGAAAAGTATTTGTGTCGGGCTATGTTAAAAATAAATCATTTTGCTCTGCCCAAGGCAGAAGAGAAGATGTCTGGGCTCTTTTGTTTCAAGTATTGCCAATCATGAATAAAAATGTTATTTTGTCCACTACTGTTTTATTTTTTACTTTTTCTGGGAAATAGTAATGAAAATTAATTAGTAGCAATAGGAAAATATAATAATCTTTTGTTTTATTTGTACAACATTCATATTAATGGATTTCTAAAATAAAGCATAATCACATGTGCAGATTAATCCATGACTTAACCATTGAAAACAATGATCCTATGCCCCCTCCCAACTTTGAATTCCCTGTGTTCAGAGTCGAGGAAGAAGATAGTGAAGAGATTCCTGATGAAATTTCCCGTTTACTTGAGCACGATGAAAAGACTATTCAGCCGTTTGAAGAGCCTATAGAGATGATCAATTTAGGTAATGAAGAATATAAAAAGGAAGTTAAGGTCGGAGCATTGCTTATCCCAGAGGTCAAAGAGAAAATTTTGGAACTTCTCAGAGAATATGCTGATGTGTTTGCTTGGTCCTACCAAGACATGCCAGGTTTGGATAACAATATTGTGGAGCATCGTTTGCCGTTGAGACCTGAATGTCCCCCGATTAAGCAGAAGTTGAGAATGACTCATCCCGATATGGCTGACAAGATCAAAGAAGAAGTTCAAAAGCAAATTAATGCAGGTTTCCTTGTTACATAGGTCTATCCTAAATGGTTATCCAATATAGTGCCTATTGCTAAGAAGGATGGCAAAGTTTGGATGTGTGTAGATTATAGAGATCTGAATAGAGCTAGCCCAAAGGATGAGTTTCCCTTGCCACACATTGACGTATTGGTCGACAATACTGCAAAGTTCAAGGTATTTTCTTTCATGGATGGTTTCTCTGGTTACAATCAAATCAAGATGGCACCAGAAGATATGGAGAAGACAACTTTCATTACACCTTGGGGGACATTTTGTTATCGAGTAATGCCGTTTAGTTTGAAGAATGCTGGTGCAACGTACCAAAGGGCTATGACTGCTTTGTTCCATGATATGATGCATAAAGAGATAGAAGTGTATGTAGACGACATGATTGCCAAGTCACAAACTGAAGAAGATCATTTGGAACATTTATTGAAGTTATTCCAGTGTTTGAGAAAGTATAAACTTTGTCTGAATCCCAACAAGTGCACTTTTGGTATTCGTTCTCGAAGACTTCTGGGTTTCATTGTCAGTCAGAAAGGTATTGAGGTAGATCCTGATAAAGTCAAAGCCATTCGGGAAATTCCCGCACCCAAGACGGAAAAACAAGTAAGAGGATTCCTTGGGAGACTGAACTATATTTCTAGGTTTATATCTCATATGACTGCTACCTGCGGGCCGATTTTCAAGCTTCTCTGAAAGAACCAAGGATGTGTATGGATAGAAGATTGTCACAGAGCTTTTGATAGCATCAAAGAATATTTACTTGAACCTCCCATTTTGATTTCTCTAGTGGAAGGAAGACCTTTGATTATGTACCTGACTATATTGGAAGATTCCATGGGATGTGTACTTGGTCAACAAGATGAGACTGGAAGAAAGGAACATGCCATATATTATCTGAGTAAGAAATTCACAAACTGTGAGTCTCGATACTCAATGCTAGAGAAAACCTGTTGTGCTTTAGCTTGGGCTGCTCGTCGTCTGCGCCAATATATGATTAACCATACCACTTGGTTGATCTCCAAAATGGATCCGATCAAGTATATCTTTGAGAAGCCCGCTTTATCTGGAAGAATAGCCTGTTGGCAGATGTTGTTATCTGAATATGACATTGAGTATCACACCCAGAAAGTAATCAAAGGGAGTATTTTAGCCGATCATTTGGATCACCAACCAATTGAAGACTATCAATCCATCAAGTTTGACTTCCCAGATGAAGATGTTATGTACTTGAAAGCTAAAGATTGTGAAGAGCCGTTACCCGAAGAAGGACCTGATCCCGAATCCCATTGGGGTTTGATATTCGATGGAGCTGTGAATTCTTATGGAAATGGAATTGGGGCAATCATCGTCACTCCCCGAGGTACTCATATCTCGTTCACGGCGAGATTGAAGTTTGACTGCACGAACAACATGGCTGAATATGAGGCATGTATTATGGGTCTCGAAGAAGCAGTGGATCTAAGGATTAAGATTCTTGATATTTACGGAGACTCGTCATTGGTAATTAATCAAATCAAAGGAGAATAGGAGACTCGTCATCCTGGTTTGATCCCTTACAGAGACTATGCTAGAAGATTGTTAACTTTCTTCAACAAAGTGGAATTACATCATATTCCTAGAGATGAAAACCAAATGGCTGATGCTTTAGCTACTTTGTCCTCAATGTTTCAAGTGAATGGTTGGAATGATGTGCCTACAATCAGAGTCATGCGCCTCGACAAACCTGCTCATGTGTTCTCAGTAGAAGAGGTCACCGGCGACAAACCTTGGTTCTATGACATTAAACGTGTTCTTCAAACTCAAGAGTACCCTCCTGGGGCATCCAATAAAGATAGGAAGACGTTTAGGAGATTGGAAAGTAGTTTCTTCCTCAATGAAGAAGTATTATATAAGAGGAATTACGACATGGTCCTACTCAGGTGCGTAGACAGACATGAAGCAGACATGCTGATGCAAGAAGTACATGAAGGATCCTTTGGCACATATGCCAACGGACATGCAATGGCTAAAAGGATGTTGAGAGCTGGTTACTATTGGATGGAAATGGAATCCGATTGTTGCAAATATGTGAAGAAATGTCATAAATGCCAAATTTATGCGGACAAGATACATGTGCCACCGACCCTCCTCAATGTTATCTCTTTACCTTGGCCTTTCTCTATGTGGGGCATTGATATGATTGGAATGATTGAACCCAAGGCTTCAAATGGTCATCGTTTCATCTTGGTAGCGATCGATTATTTTACTAAATGGGTGGAATAAGCATCTTATGCTAACGTAACCAGACAGGTGGTAGTCAGATTTATCAAGAATCAGATCATTTGTCGATACGACATCTCGAGCAAGATCATCACTGATAATGGCTCAAATTTGAATAACAAGATGATGAAAGAGCTTTGTGAAGAGTTCAAGATCGAACATCATAATTCTTCTCCCTACAGGCCGAAGATCAATGGGGTTGTTGAAGCTGCTAATAAGAACATAAAAAAGATTGTCCAGAAGATGGTGGTAACTTATAAAGATTGGTATGAAATGCTTCCGTTTGCTTTACATGGATACCATACTTCAGTTCGAACTTCAACAGGTGCAACCCCATTTTCCCTAGTTTATGGCATGGAGGCAGTACTCCCCATGGAGGTTGAGATTCCGTCTATGAGATTGTTGATGGAAGCTAAACTTTCTGAGGCTGAATGTTGTCAAAGTAGAAATGATCAGTTGAATTTAATTGAAGAAAAGAGATTGACATTGCTGTGTCACGGTCAACTATATCAGTAGAGAATGAAGAAGGCTTTTGATAAGAAGGTTCGACCACGCGAGTTCAGAGAAGGTGACCTCGTGCTCAAGAAGATATTATCTTTCCAACCTGATTCTAGGGGCAAGTGGGCTCCGAATTATGAAGGATCGTATCTCGTTAAGAAAGTTTTCTCTGGAGGTGCCATGATTCTCACAAATATGGATGGTGAAGAACTCCCACGCTCCGTGAACGCCAATGCAGTCAAGAAGTATTTCGCCTAGGTTTGAGTTGATATTTCGCTAAGTTGAAAACCCGAAGGGGAGGCTTAGACAAGCTTTTGGTCAGACCAGTCTTGGCATTTGAGCACATTTTGGAATTCGAAGTTGTTAGGGAGAATAGTGATCATTGTTTTTGTGTAACCTTTTTCTTTCATGTACTATTTCCCAAACTTTTGTAAACCGTTGGAGTCGCGTTGTTAGCGAACTACCATCTTATTAATGAAATTTGAGCATTTATCTTTTTTGTGGGCAAAATTTCAGCTTTTACGGCAATATTTGAAACAAAGTTATTTAACGCCTTCCTATTTTAAATGTGTCGTGAATACTGAAAGGAATATTAACAGTTGTTCCGAAGATGGTCAAGCCATGAAATGCAAAACAATACAGTAATTTATCCTCGCATGATGAACATGTTTTCTTTCAAAATCGTCATGAGGTGTTGGTTGTGTAAAGTTGTGTTTCTAGTGGTACTAAGCTTGGTGACTCCCCAGCAATTCCGGTTAAGCTTTGTTTTGGTTATCTTTATTTGAGAAATTTCTGAAGTGTGGTACGTTTTGTATCATGTCAGTGGTCTATTGGTGATTAGAAGATTGAATTTGAATACTTTTCTCCCCGGAATACTTGAGCCTTGTAGCGTAATACGCTCTGACGTTGCTTGTTGGTTCCAGTCCCAGTTATTTTCCGTCCTTTTAAGATTGGCTGAGTATTTATTATTTCGTGATATCTTATCATCTTTAAGATATTCCATCTGTTTGTTTTGTCAGCATAACATTCATTTACTCATTTACACTTATATCACACATGCATATTCACATTTGTCGTTGATTTTGGGTCGTATATTTTGTTTATTCAAACAGCGTACATGTTTCTTTCCAAGTAGAATGTTAACTTAGGCAGAAAATGTGCTTCCTTTCTAAATTCCCCAACTGAGCTAATCCTCGTGGATGAATTTTTGATTTAGCCTTCCTTGTCCATCTCTGGATAGGATGAATCCCCAATCGAGTTATTTTCTCATTGGGTGGAGTCGTGTTTGATTGTCTTCTCTCTGGTTTACTCCTGGAGGGAGTTTTTGTCTCTTGCATAGGCTATCTCGTGATTTTTCTCCAAGCTAAACAACCTAGATGAATGGTGCATTTATTTTTCACATTGAAGTATCTGATTTCCTCAAGAAGGATCTATTCATGGTTCCCTTTGAAGAAGATTTTATTCTCTGGCAGTGTTATCGCAACTTTCTTCTGAAATCTTCTTCGCAAAAATGACAAGCGGCGGTCTCTTCATGAGCAACTTGTGCGTTATTATATCTTCGGAAAAACGACAAGTGACAGTCTCTTCATGAGCAACTTGTGCGTTATTATTTTTTGAAAACAACAAGCGGTGGTCTCTTCATGAGCAACTTGTGCATTATTATTTTTGGGAAACGGCAAGCGACAATCTCTTCATGAGCAACTTGTGCGTTATTATTTTTGGAAAACGGCAAGCGGCGGTCTCTTCATGAGCAACTTGTGCGTTATTAATATTTTTGGAAAATGGCAAGCGACGGTCTCTTCATGAGCAACTTGTGCATTATCATATTTTTGGAAAACAGTAAGTGGCGGATTATTTATTTGAGCAACTTGTATGTCATTGGCATCTTTTGACAACAAAAAGTGGCGGCTTCTTTATTTGAGCAGCTTGTATGTCATCGTACTTTTTGGAAGACAGCAAGTGGCGGCTTCTTTATTTGAGCAGCTTGTATGTTATAGTTTTTCTGGAATACAGCAAGTGGCAGCTTCTTTATTTGAGCAGCTTGTATGTTATAGTTTTTCCTGAATACAGCAAGTGGCGGCTTCTTTATTTGAGCAGCTTGTATGTTATAGTTTTCTTGGAAGACAGCAAGTGGCGGCTTCTTTATTTGAGCAGCTTGTATGTTATAGACATCTTTTGAAGACAGCAAGTGGCAGCTTCTTTATTTGAGCAGCTGGTACCTACAACCATATTATTATTTCGGCATTAATTGGTATCTCCCTCTGGAAAAATCTCATAGAGAAGTTTGTTGTGAACCTTTACCTTCAGAAGTCGGTAGTCCGTTATCAGCAAAAATTGATACATCTTTTGTCTATCTTTGACCTTAAGTTATGAACGCACCTTTATCTTGGGTCAATAATCTGTTTGTTTTGTGGCCTATGCAAGGCGCCTTCTTTGTTAGGGTCAGAGGTCGTATTCTCTCAAATTTTATTCACCGTTAAGAGTTTATCATTCGAATTCGATGGCTCATTTCCCCAGTAGTGTATAATCTATGTTCCTGTGGTTTGTTGGTGTTTGATTTCTCCAACATTACTTTGTCTCATACAGTATCATTCTCCATAAAGTTCAAATACTACATTCATATCATAAACATAATGGCGGTATCTTAGGGAAAAAATTGCGTATTATGTATTTAAGTACCATCAATCTCGTCGAGACGAAGATTTTAATCTTCATATCTCCGGATAGAAGAAACTTAAATAGGGGCAACTGTCATACCCCAATTTTTGACCTAAGATCCCTACTTCATCTGCATTATTTTTTTACATACACATCAAGGCCACAGAATATGGTAGGTTTTGAATGTTTCGCTTTCGAGCTTTGACTGTGTAGATATTACCGAGTGTTGTGAGCATTTTATGAATGACTAACCACTAATCAAGCACGAAGTGTATGTTTTTCCGTTTTTTTTTCAGGTGTCGAAAATAGGTCTGAAAGAAGAGAATCAGATGTTGTATGTCGATCAGGATTTCGAGTCTCAAAATAGAAATGTGTCGTTCGTTAATTTCCAAAAGACTGGTTCATCAAAGAATTTCAGAGAATTGTGCGTTTATTTCCACACTCTGTTCAGCAAATGGTCTCTGTTTTTCTCCGAATATTTTTTAGGAAGAATAGTCAAAATTCTACCGGCTTTGGTTCATGTGCGTTTCACATTGTTCTAAAATACAAGAAAAACAGGTTATACCATCATTTTCGATTTCTTGGACCAAAAGTCACCTGCAAAGTTTCTCACGACGCGGATTGAATTTCACAAAAATGGGATAATTAAATTCAAAACCGTTCTAGAAGAATTTATTCAGAATATTTGGAATATTTGGAATTTTATTTATTTGAATCCAAGTGATAATTAAAGAGGAGCTATTCAAGAGATTTCATCCAAGAATATTCATTTATCACATGGAATATTTATTCAAGATTATTTTTGTGATTATTTTGGAAGATCTACATCATGGTTATTTAAATACATGAAGCATTATTTCAAGAAGTTAGTGAGGAATTCTATTTAATTACATGAGGAATTCTATTTGACTACAAATTAATCCATGTGATTTATTTGGATTTCTATTACAAAAGTGCAAGATTAAAGTCCAAGACTTGCATTATTATTTATTCTTCATTCAACAATTCATCCAAGTATTATTCAATTATTTCCCAAATTTAAATGGAAGATCTTGAATTTTTATCAAGATATATCAAGATTCATGTTTATGTGAAGATTCAAGATTATTCATAACTATCAAAGAGTGGAAATATATTGAAGAATGCATGTTTATTCATGTTACAATTTATTGGAGTTTATTACAAAGTTGCAAGAGGCTACAAGTGTGTACAAATGCATTTTTCAACATAAATTTTTTTCCAGCAAAGTTGCTAATGCAGCCCATGTTTGCAACCTTTCTTCAAGCCCACTTTTGCTGCATTTTTATTGGTCAACAATGCTCCAAACAGCCTGAAAAAAATAGCAAATAGAGATGTTGTAAAATGCTACAAAACAGTAAAAAAAACAGCAACATACAGCAGCTCCAAGTGCTGCCAAAACCTGCTCCAACCTGCATCAAAGTGGAAGCAATTTGTATCAAAATGGCTAAAGCAATTTGTGAGAACAAAGCATAGAAACAGCTTGCCAAAACAGTTCAAATTTCTACTATTCTTTCCCCCTCAAATCCCACATACTCCACTATAAATAAGAGTCTTTGTCAACACAAAAAGAAGAAGAAAAATTCAGCAAGTAAGAAAAAACCAGAAAATTAGTGTTGTTCTAAAGTTTCAGCAAGTAAGAAAAACCAGAAAAATAGAGTGTTCTAAAGTTTCAACAAGAGTGAAAACAGAAAATTGGTGTTGCTCTAAAAAATCCAGCAAGGAAGAAAGCATAAGAAAATTCAAGAAAACTTATCATTTTGTTAGAAGCCCCATCGGAGAGGCTCCGATAGGTATTATTCTTTTTCTCCTCTCTATCTACTATTGCATATGTTCATGCTTGAATCACTTGATGTATCATTTTTCTTTGCCATGCAATATTTTGCCTTATCATTCTTTTCTTTGTTGTATTGTATTTGAGTTGAGTTGCTGCATGATTGTTAGCATTTTAAACATGTTAGTATTCATAATATTGATAATAATAACAAGTGTAATAAAAAGCTTACTTCTTCCATCGCGTAATACCAATTTATCGCTTGTTGTCCCAAATACTTGTTATCCATCTTGCTGTCCCAAATACTTGTTTAGAGCTTGCTGTCCCAAAATAATAAAATAAAACACCTTCGTTGTCCCAAAGACTTGTTTAGAAATTGTTGTACAAAACATTTTTGCTATCCAAAACATTTTGTTGTCCAAAATATTTTTTCCATCCAAAACATTTTGCTGTCCAAAAACTTGGTTATCCTTTTTGCTTTATAAAATCTCAAAGTCCACAAATCATTTGCTGTCACAAAAATTTTAAAACATTTGTTGTTACAAAACCATAAAAATGTTTTGTTGTTCTAATATCCAAATATCCAAAAATATTTTGCTTTTCTAATATCCAATATCTAAAAAAAACCCATTTGTTGTTACAATATCCAAAACCAAAAAATATTTGCTGTTACAAATATCCATAAAAACCATTTTTGTTGTTGCCGTCCAAAAAGAGCTTATTATCCTTTTGCTGTTACAAAAATATTAAAACCTTCAAAACCACTTGTTGTTGCAAAAATCCAAAACGGCATATAATCTTCGAATGCTTAACCTGCAAAAATCCCAAACAACACTTAAAATCAAAAACCATCATCATCTTCATGATAAAAAAACCTTTTTTCAATTCAAAAGGTATAAAACAATTAACATTAAAAACTGTAAAACTCACCATCAAAGACCACAGACGATCGACAATCACTCTCCGGCGCGCCACCATCATCGGCAATTAAAACCAGCCACAACCGCTCTTTTCCAAACCACCGGCAACACTCAAGAAACGAGAATAGAGGAAGACGTAAGAAAGGAAGTGGCAAATCGTTGTTGTTACAGAGGAGAGGACGGACCTGCTTGGAGGAAAGGGAAATGAGATGCAAAGATAGAAAAGAGGACGAATCTGTAATGGAAGAGATTTGTTGCGTGATGAAAGAGGAAGAGGAGAAGCGGTTCTGTGAGAGAGAGGTAGCGTTATTCTTTGTTTAAAAAACCACTTACTGTTTTTGTTCTTTCTTAGAAATATAAAAAAAATATAATATATCTATTCTTTCTCTCTTCCCTAAAACATATAATAATAAGTCTATTCTTCCTATGCCAATAAAAACATTAATAACCATAATAAAATACATTATTTATTTTATTTTCCCCATGTGCTTACGGCATAAGCTATGTGCCTCCCTAGCTTTTAGTTTTTGTTACTGTTTGTGCTTTCTTTGAAAATAATAATAATATTAATCCATTTCTTCCTCTCTTTACAAAACTTATTAATAATAATAGTATTATTTTGTTCTTCTCCATATAGCATATGCGCGCCTCCCTAGCTTCCATGTTACTGTTTGTTCTTTCATTGGAAAAATTATAATATAATAATAATCCTTTTCCTCTTTCCAATATGTATAGCATAATATAATAATAAAGCTATTCTTCCTATTCCCAATAAAAAGCACTAAAACATTAATTTTATTTTTTTTCTTTCTTTCCTTCTTCCAACAGCAAGTGTGGCGCCCTCCCTTTACACATTAGGGTTACTTGTTTTTGTGTATCTTCCTTCCAACCCGGATGGCCCATTGGGCCTTTTTTTTTATCCAAATTCAATTTTATTTATTTTTCATTATGTTTTATTAACTTATGCTAGTAAATGAATAATGGCACAGTTCAATTGGCAAAAGGTGTTAACAGCAATCTAAAGGGTCTTGGGTTCAAGTCCTTGTTGGATCTTTTTTTTTCTGTCTTTTATTCTTTTGGCCATATTATTTAACATACTTAATTATATTAATTTAGTTTGCTGTATAATTATTAACTATTATAAAAACACATAAAAATGTTTAATTAAATTCATCCTTATTTAATTTCGTCAACATACTATTAGTATTTATTTTTATTTTTGTGTTGTTGTTTATTTAATTATTCAAAATACATGTTTCATGATTTAATTTTTGTTATGTGTTTAAAATCTATGATTTCGTAATTTAATCTTCATATACTTTTGATTATTTATTTAATCGTTAAAATGCATGCTAGTATGATTTAAATTTCATTAGTTAATTGTTTAATTATAATTTTAATTAACCGATCGTTAATCCGCATATCTTTCGTCCGTCTCAATCCAACGGAATCGTTTAAGTTTTTGTCGACTTCATGTCATCAAAAACATCGTGCGAATACCCTCATTCATCTTTCGTTTATTATTTTGTTAAAAAACTTAAGATAATTTTCCCAAATATTCAATTTTTCAAAATTCACACCTTTTAAGTCAAAACTTCGACGTTAGGTCGTTGTATCTTCAAAAACTCGTCCATACCCATTTTTTGCCAAACAATTTATCTTTTAATCAAACATTTTTTTTTATAAACAGATATTTCAAAAGGTTCCTATAGAATACTATAGATACATTGGGTGCTAATACCTTCCCATTGTATAACCAACCCCCAAACTCTAGACCTCTTTTCAAAACGCCTTGTATTTTCATTACTTTTAAAGTATTATTTTACATTGCATACTTTAGGGTTTTATTTCGCTATTTTCCCTTTTCCCTTGGAAATAATAAACCGCGATGGCGACTCTTGCTTTTGTGAGACGAGTTAATTAAATAGCTCGATCTCCGATTTACCCCGCTACATTTTTTATCGCTACAGGTGCATGTGTGCAAAGTGTATTTGATTGCATGCATTTAGTCTTTGATTAGGGTGGCCTATTTGTTGGTTTTATCTTACCATACACCCTAGTTACTAATATTTGTATAAAGCAATAAAAATGCAGGAAATAAATATCCTACACTATTACAACCATATTGAAAGACAAGAAAATGTATAGGCAAAAACAAAATAAAAGAAAGGAAAATGAGCTCTCCGACCCAGGAAGTAGAACCCTTCGACTTAAATATTCATGGCCCTTTTCGAATTTTCTTTTTTTTTTGTTTCCTTCGACTGCAGGAGTGTTAGCCGGTAACCTTCGACTCAAAAGGTCTTGCTATTTCTTTTGACAGACTTTAGGAGTCAGCATGGAATGCACACCTTTCATTTCAAACTCTTTGATGTCTCCTTTGATTGCAGGAATGCAAAGCTCCTAAGTTTAGATTTTGAGAAGGGCTCTAATGTTTAGCAAGTCAAAAGATACAAGAAACCTGCCTAAACTTGAAAATGAAACCAATAAATGTAACTTTCGACAACTACAAATCAAGGGTTAGTACAACATTATTGGGAACCAGGATCCAAAGTCTAACTAGTCAGGGTTGAGATTCTCAGTATACAAGCAGTGAGGGTCGAAAGCATGATCAACTTCCTAGATAGGATATCTACATTTTCCTTTTATTGGCATATGCACATGATATTAAAATATAATAGACTCAAGTTTGAAAGGAAACTTACCTTTTGAAGTCCTTAAATCGAAGGGAGATGTAAGTGCTTTCTTTGATGGAAAATGGGGGTTCGTTGGGACCTTTAGTCCAGTTTCTACTTTGTGAAAGCAGTGACTAGGTCGAAAGAGGTTGGGTGAGTGGATCAAAGGCTCTTTTGTAACAAGTGATGGGATAACACAAAGGCCTACTGTATGGTAGCTGAGGGAGTGAGTCGAAGGGTAGTTTGATGTCCTTCGAATGGGCCACATATGCATCTTGCAATTCGTCAGATGGGCCACCAAGGTATAACCTTTGATTGGAACATCCAGACATGTCATGGTATAGAGGCTATGCATGTGTCAAAGGGAAGCTGCAGGAGGCCAGTAGGAATCCATCAAGCTCTGAGTCGAAGGACATCAACAGGGGGCTTTTCTCTCTTTGAGTCGAAAAAGGCTACAAGAGACTCTTCCTCTTGGAGTCAAAAAAAGGATACAAGAGGCCCTTCCTCTTTGAGTCGAAGGAGGCTACCCGAGACTCTTCCTCTTTGATTCGAAGGAGAATGTTCCAAAGGGAAACCAAACTCTGTCGAAGCTAAAATGGAGGATCACCTTCTGTTGAAGTTAAGCATCAGTCGAAGCAAACTTATTTTCTTTGATTTTGTCAAAAGTAGTCAAATTTATCTGCTTTGCTCTTCCAATAGCTTCCTCCTTGACCTAATGCTTGAAAATCCAATATGATCCTTGGCAACTTGAGCTGATCAAACCTTGTGCAGTTTTGGCCCAGTAGAAATCTTGTGAGGAGATTCTTGAATAAGTGAGAGTGCAAATTTTGGGGTACAACACTATGTCCTAGATGCAGTCATGTATGATGAGAAAATTGTCAAAAAGATTAAAGATACTAGAGCTGCAAACTCTAGGAGAGGTCGAAATGCTAAAAAACTCCTAGGTTTATGGTCGACAAGAGGGGAGTTCCACGTCAAAATCAACAATCTCTAAGGCATGCTAAGCCTCATTACTAGAGAACTTTTGTACGCCCGACGAACGTTCAAAAAGATAAATGGGTATGACCTGTTTATTAAAAGGGATCAAATCAGAAGTTAAAAGTGATTGAAAAAGGGACAAGTTCATCCCAGCAAGTTAACTCTAGTGAAGCCAAGAAACATTCCTATGGGCCCTATAACTACAAATGAAAAAATCCAATCATTAGGTCCCAATGGAGACACTTTCATAGAAACAAAAAATCAGCTAGGGAAGCTACAAAGGTGAATGTCAAAGGAAAACAAGTGGCGCAAAGGCCAGTTAAAGAGAGGTTGGCCCCAAACAAAGTCTATATGAATCCTGTGAAGATAAATTTTGTCGAAAAATTTTCTAGCTATGATAATGAAATAATTTCTGACAAATTTGATAAAGGCTCATAGGATGATTTCCAGGTGAACTGCAACATAGTTTTGGTATTTCCAACGGAATACGACTGTGTGTCTGAAGTAGAAGAGAAATTTTTTTATGATGAAGCGACGAACCAGAAACCACTATGTTACTATGTGATGAATAACAATGTGGTCGAAAAATAACATGTGTTGTTCGAGAAACCAAATGCTGAAATGATGTACCATTTGAAACCTTTATTTATCATAGCAAAGGTGGATAACGTGGATGTCAACAAAGTTTTTGTTGATGAGGGTGTGGTTGTGAACTTAATGCCCCAGTCTTTGTTGAGAAATATTGAAAAATTCAATACAGACCACTGACCTCTTAACATGGTCTTGTTAAACCATGAAGGAAAGACCAGTCACATTCTTGGAGTGATACAAGTGGATTTATCAGTTGGTACTACTACCAGGCCAACATTACTTATGATGATAGCGTTTGTAACACCCGATTTATTTTAATTATTTTTTGTAATTAAATTATATGATATTGTGTGTTGTTTGATGTTTTGCTGTGTTAGAGGATCCTTTGGTGTAGGGTGGTAACCTTAGAAATTAGAAATTGAGGTGTTAGGGGTATATGAGAAAAAGTCTAGAAACATGGGGGTGGTGGGAAAGTTTCATTTACTATTATTATTTAAACAAAATAATAATAGTGATAATAATTAAATAATTATTTTAATTATTATAGTATGCTGGCATTATAGATTAATTATTTATTTTTGCTTAGTTATAATATGAATTAATTAGAAATTATAATATATTAAAATAAGAGAAGAGAGAATAGAGAGGAAGAACTGTCAGTACGTGCTTTTGGAAGAAAATGAGAAGAAAAAGAGAAGGGAGAAATCTAGGGCTCAAGGGAGAATATCATTGTTAGAGGTGGGAAAATTCATCGCTAGGAATACCAAGGTAAGTGTGGGATTCTGATTCTATAAGAGTTTGAATGATAACTATGTGTTGGGATTTTGATTGCTCTTGTTAGAATCTTTCTTCTCAATGCTATAAACTTTGTAATTGTATGATCATGATATGTTGTTGTAGGTTGTGTTGATTTGTGTGATTATGCAATTATGTAATGTGTTTGATGATTTGGGTGTTGTTATAATTTTATTGTTTATGTATGTGAATAGAAATCATAATCTAAAACATGAGCATATGAATTGTAAGAGAATTGGGGGCTGTGAGATGGTTGGAAAAGTGATTTTCGTGTAAAAAAGAAGCAGAAAAGTGATTCAGCTACAAATGCAATCGATTACGTGTTTTGGTGTAACTGGTTACGCCGTTGAAAAATGACATTATAGGCGTGGTTACGGGGGTGTAACTGATTATTCTATTTGGTGTAACCGATTACACTGAAGGGAAGTGGCGTAGAAGGGGCATGGTTACAGGGTGAAACTCGAAGGTGCGAGAAACACAAGAAAATAGGGATTTAAATTGTGTTGCGCCAAATATAATCTTTTCACAACTCAAACACAAAGCTAACAAGTGAATAAAAATAAATGAGCACAATTATTTGTATCTTGGTTCACCGTTAACTAAGTTACTTCAGTCCACCCCGCAAAGTGATATTCCTTATCCATAAAGACTTAATCCACTATAATCAACCGATTACAGACGACCATCATAAGTTTGATCAACCTTGTTGATAACCCCAACAAGTTTTCCGATCCTTATTGCCAATCTATGATAACCGCAACCAAAGTCTTCTTGAGAAACCTGATTACACCTAGTCTCTCAAGGAACCTATCAACAACCATTAATTTACAAAGATGTGCTTACAATAATGCTTCTAATAAGAAGATCACACAATGTTTAAGTACAACAATACAAAAGTGTGGATAGTAAGATATGAACAAAATATCTTTGCTAATTTACAAAACTATACAAAGAATATCTCAGAAGAGTTTGTGCAGCGCTTTAGCGTAGTTTTATTGAAATTATTCTTCTTGTTTCAAATTCTTCTAAGTCCTCCTTTTATAGTTGTAAAAGAGGTCCATTGGAGGGTAGAATAGAAAACGAAAAACCAGATGTTTTATCCCCAATGGCCATGGTGGGAATGGTAGACAATAAGTACCAAAAGACTGTCCTTACGCCACCCTATTAGAGTAGTGGTCATAATATACTTTGTAATTATAACACACCATAGTTATTCTTCCAGAGTGTTTAGTTCAAAACATGATTATGTCACATGACTTCTTACCAAAGTCAGAACCTATTAAGCAAAAGCTACACACTAGAAATAAACCATTAGAGTACACAATTATTCTCTAAGATATCATGTAAAGTTATCATCAAAACTCAAGGCCATATGTAGTACCACTCTTGTACTTACAATCTTCCCCTTTTTGATGATGACAAAACCATGTATTTTGATAGAATAATTAATACAAGGTAATCACCATATAACATTGTTGTACCCCAAAATTTTCCCTCTCATGTTTTTCCAAGATTTCTTCTTACATAAGTGGTTACAAACCTCTGCCTAAAGAAAAGGAAAATTTTCAAATGATGGTTAAGTATCCTTTGATTGGTATCTGCAAATGATCCTTTGATTGGCATATGCAAAAGGTCATTCGATTGGCATATGTAAAAGGTCCTTCGATTTGCACATGCAAAAGGTCCTTCGATTGGCATCTACAAAAGATCCTTAGATTAGTATAGGGCCTTTCGATGGGCATTTTCAACAAGACAGCTTCGACGGACATCTTAAATAAGGTTATTATTCATTGGAGCGTACAAAGGGCCTTTCGACAGGCATGTTAACCAAGTGATGTTTCGATTGGCATATCAACAGGGTGATATTCTGATTGTCTAAGTTAAAGAAAATGAGATAAAAAGGGCAAGAACTGAGAGGGTTCTAGAAGCTCTGATGATGGGCATTCAAATTCATGCAGATTTGAGAGGATAACTCTGAGCCTTTCTGCAGACTATGGTAGAAGCTCTGATGCTGGGAATATGGGCAATTAGAATCAGGACTTAGAGCCACCAAAGGAGTGTAGAACAACACTTCGATTAGGCAATAAGATAACGCTTCGATTGGACGAAGTTCAAAGCCATCTAAGAGAGAAAAACTTGAGACTTAATCGAAGGAACCATGATGAAAGCATTAACCCAAAATCGAACAAAACACCTATCCTAACCTGTCCAGGTTCACCCAAAGTTCAAAATGGCATGTTTTCCTTGCAAATATGGCAAGAATTCAATGTTAATCGTGGATTCAATTCCCGAGTTAAAGGCCAGATTCTTGCCTTGTTTGTTCAAACTCCACAAGAGCTGATTCGACCAGGGTGATTCTCTTCAAATCAAGCAATCAAAGCAGAGGGTGGCTTAATCAAAGGAGCTATAACATTGAAGCTGGTGCAATTTGAATTAGAGTTTAGAGCTTTCGAAGGAAACAATGATCTGATGAGGAAAGCTCTGAGTAATTCGAATTGGAGCTTAGAGCCTTCAAAGAGAGCCAACTCGAAGGGAGATGGATATGCATGGGCAGGTCAGCTTTCGATTTTCATCATATTGGAGGCCCAAACAACTCATAACGGGCTTGAAGTAACGCATGAAAATAGATTGGCACTTGATTGAATCAAATATAGCAAGTTTTTATGAAGAAATCAAATCAAATATCTTCATCATAATGGACCAAGATTTGATACACAAATGTTGACCTAAAATCTCTTGTCTATATAAGCCTCATAATCTCAGAGAAAAAGGACACACATATATTGCTTCGCAAACATACACAACTGCCTCCACAAACCCTAGCAAATTTCCAAATTTTCTTGAAAGAGAGGTGCAACCTGTATCACACGATCCAGTCATCCTTAATTCATTCCAGGTGTTCCATTATCACCATGAAGTTCACAGGAACTTGTTTCAACCATTACGCAAGCCAAATCGTGCCCAAAATCTCTTCCTCAAGTGTCACCGGCCTGGTATGCTTTCGTGAATTCAAAATTAATAATTCATGCATTGTTGACATGTTTGATGTGTTGTTTTATGTTCAGGACATCCATTAGAACAAGTTATACGTTTCGCATGAGAGATTTGATGCTGGAATCACAGGATTCCATTGTTAGGGCATCACAAACTAAAACCTTTGAACCTTATAATACAGGGACTTTTAGGCCAAATGGATACCACTATTGAACTCGCAACATATGATTTAGGGGGGGGGGGGGGGGGGTAGGCTTAATCTCTTGCTTTAATTCGTGTTATTTTGCAGGTTCCAATTTTAATATCATCCGTGAAGAAAGAGTTGACCACTGTGAGGGGTGGTCAGACTCACCGGTGCATGCGTGGCACAATCCTTTCTTTTAATTGGTCCATTTAAACTCCAGGGGCCCACTGAGCGCACGTGTCCTATTTGTTGATATATTTGGCCTAATTTCACATATATTATTGTTTGTGTTCATATAAATGAATGACAAAACGGCTTGGTGGTAAGGAAGAACGCGTGTGAAGTGAAAGACCTGGGTTCGATTCCCAGGTCTGGAGTTTTGTTTTTTCTAATAGGTTTCATATGGATCCGGCGGTTCAAGCTCCAACGTGTACACCATGTGTCCTCACACCATCACCATCAGATCTTCATTGTTCCAGATCCAACGCTCCTGGGTGCAGCCCTATCATAAACCTTCCAGATGCAGCAGCATGGGATCTCACGCAGTGGTGGGCCAACAGATTTGGGCCTTGGAAATTCAGTCAGCACCCCCCAATTTGGGTTTCTCACCTCAGGCCCATCTCTTTTTTAATTCTCTTTATTTTCTTTTTTAATTAGTATATATTTTTTTAACTCATTCATTTTTAAAATCATAAAATCATAAAAATAAGACTAAGGTTTTTTTATTAAAATTATTTCTTGAAAATTAATTAAATTAAATTTTAACTTGTTTTCTTTAATTTAAAATTAATTAGAAGTTAGGTTAAATCTCAAGTTTTTTTCATAAAATACCAAAAATGTTTTTAATAAGCAATTAGATTCTTAGGGTTTCAAACTTATTCCCGTCTCAATTTTTGCACATTATTATTTTCGTACTATTATTCTTTTTTATGTAACTGTTCCCAGATTGTAATAGCCTTAATTAGGGTTTTTAATTTCCGCACTTTACATTTTCAGTCATATATAACTGTAATTTCCCCAAGGCCATGTCATAGCTTAGGAGTTTTTATTTCCTACAATTTACTTTCCGCACTATAGTATATGCCTGTATATAAACTGCTAGTAAATTAGGCGTGTATGGCAAGAACTAATCAATTAATCTTAGATCACTAACATCAAGATAAAAATACCTGAAAAAGTACACTATTGCACACTTGCACCCCTAGGGTATTTCCCACTATGGTTGCCTTCGGAAATGGCCATGTCCCTCGAAAGTAGGGATACCCTTAGCAAAGACCCTCAATTTAAAAGTCATCATAAAGATCATAGTCCCTTAATGTCCCTCGAGTTGCCTAGGAGAAATGATCTTGATCCTCGATGTTGCCTACACGATGACAGTCCCTTCGAACTGCTAAGGTATCTCTACATGTTGCCTTCAATGACCATAAACGTCCCTTTCGATAGTCCCTCAACATCCAACAATAGGGCTACTTACTCACTAATAGTAGGGTAGCACTATCTAAAGGAAAGGAGGAAAAGAACGCCTTTTTTGAGTAGGTAGATAACTGTTAAGTACTTGCTCAAATCTGATTCCTTTTTACACTTACACACTTTCAAAATTCTTTTCAAAAACGCTTTATCACACTCTTGAGGACTGATACAAGATTTATCATAAAGCAAAAAAAAACCTTTAAAAACACATAAACATGAAAGCAATTTTAAAAAAAATGAGCAAGTACCTAAGAGCACGTGGAAAACCACGGATGGAAAAGGTGCTAACACCTTTGTTGTACCCCAAAATTTTCCCTCCCATTTCCTCAACATTTTCTCACCACAAGACCCTTGGAGTTCAAGATCCAACTAGGGTTTCCTCTGCTCAAGACTTCTCCTTGCACTATTGACCCAAATTAGGGTTTGTGTTTGCACAAAGATGTTTTGGCCTAAAAAGCCTAAGATGACTTTCATGCTTCATATTGGACTCCCAAGTTTATCCCTACCGAGTTTCAAGCCTTGATTTCAATCTTTGCCCAGTCAATTGGACAGTTGACCTAGAAATCAGCTCTATTGGGGAAAAAGTCAACTGTGGTCAATTGACAGTCAAACCTTATGAAATTTGACCCACATCAACATATTGAACTCATATAAACCATTTGGTCAAGTTTGGATCACAATTCCACAAGAAATTTGATCAGATCACCAAAAGGGCAAAATGGTCATTTTTAGGGTTTTGACTGCACAAAGGCAATTTTTTACTGATTGACCTAGCCAATGACAAACCAAGCTCATATATGGACTCAACGATCCCATGGAATTGTCTTGACATGTACAACAAGTTCAAAAGATCCCAAATGCATGAGATTGACAGATGAATTTTCCAGTCAATTGATCAATTTTTGACTGTATACAGAAAAGTCAAACTTTGACTTTTTGGTCAAAATCAAGGGTCAAGATTCATTTTTTATCAAAACATGTCAAAACATGAAACTTGTTCATCAAGAAATCAAAAATCACAAATTAGGGTTTGAAATGAAGAATTTTCATAACTTAGAATTTTTCTAAGTTATGAAAATCCCTAATTTTTTCCTAACTTTGTCCCATTTTTTCACCAAGATGCATTTGGATTCAAACAAAAGTCAAAACATGAAAGTTGTAGTCCATTGCAAAACCTACAACTTTTATTCACAAAGTTTCCTCAAAAGAATCTTGTAGCTCAAGTTATGATTTTCAGAACAAGGGTCGAAAACATTCTTAACTTAGAAAAATTTTGACCTATTCTAGGCAGGATTTTTGCCTAACTTCATGGCAACTTTTCACATGCTTCCACTTGGAATTTCAACTTGCATTACAAATATGGATTGTAGTACACGTTCCAAGCTTTCCAAAATGTCCAAGAACTCATCAAACAAGCTTGTGTTTTTAGGGAGAATCGAATTTGGTAATATAGGAAAAACTCACTTTGCTCATGGCCAATTTTCATGTTCATACACTTAGGCATTTTTGAACTCAGCTTGCACTCCTAGATTACAGGCCTCAAATCTCATTTACACTCATAAATTCAATGCTAATCCATTGTGCCAAGACATTATTTTGCTCATTTGGTCATTACATGGAAGTTTAAGCCTTAATAAGAAAAAGCATATTATCCATTTTTGAAAAGTGTTACTTTATGTCAACTTTGCAATCTATGAGGTACAATGCAGATCTTTGAGGAAAAAAGGCATAGACATATCCCACTAACCAAGACTCAAAGGTGCAGCATAGATAGAGGCATTGTACTGGCCTAGAAACCAAGTTGACATTTCTTGCTTAAGTGTGAAGAAACTTGCATATTACAAAACATCTCACATTTCTGCCAAGAAAAGCTGAAGCAAACTTGTTGTACACATTCCATACTCCTAAAGTGACCTGAAACACGACCAAGCCATCCCTAAGACTCCCTCATCCATCAAAACACATTTTTCTACAAAAACAGAGTCATGGGTGCAGATTGACTTGGCCAGCAACATTCCATCGTGCATTTTCATCAAAACCACCTCAAACACTTTCCATAACATCCATACAAGCTATTCCCAACCTTAGATATAGACTGTAATAGCCATAGCATAGTTGTCCATTTTTCATTTTCCTCTCTTGCAGGTTGACTTCCATGGAGTGATTCAGCAAGATTCAAAGCATACCAAGCATTGGAATAGCATCCCTGGACTTCAAGCAAGCTGTACAAGTCCTCACATTGCCTTGAAAGCACCTCCATTGTTGCACACGATTCCAACTGAACAGGTAAATCTTTGGACTTCTATCTCTTAATCTAGGAAGAGTTAGACTTAGGTTTATGAATGAAAAACACTCTACTCATGGCCCTGAAGCTACACATATCTTCACTTTCCATTTATATTGCATGTGCTAAGAGTATTTTGAACCTGAACATTAGGAAAAAGTTAGGTCAAGAATTGGGGGAGAAGAAATTCTCTCTCATTTCTGAGAGTTAGATCAAGTTCTTGGTATGTATGGATTCGTGGTTTGATGCTTGACATTTTTATGTTATGAGTTTGTGCTAAAAGTCCAGGAATCAAGATGTTTGAATCAGTGTAGGAGGCGCGCGTTTTTGACAAGTTTCTGGCCAGAGGTTGAAGACAAAGTCCTTTGGGCTGGGCTTGTCTTATTTTTTCTGTTTACACCATATTTTCACACATGCACCCCCCTGGCCCATTTTGATTTTTACTTGTCATTTTCCATTATTTCCTTTTGATTTCATTTCCATATTTTTATTTAAGTATAAAAAAATATTAAAAATATTTTTCCCACATTTTTTGCATTTATTTTGATATTTGTTAGGCTTTATTTAGTTTTGTACATAAATAAACACTTATATACTATTATTTTAAAATACAAAAAAAATAGTACAAACATGTTTTATTTCTGATTTTCATTTTATATTATCTCTTGAAAACATTTTACATAAAATATACTTTTCTTAAAAATAATATTAAATATTTTATTTCTTGTACATATAATATATATTTAATAAATACTGTAAATACATGTATATTTATTAATATATTTAGGGAAAATACAAAGAATTAATACATTTTTACTTTTTACTAATATTTAACTTAAAAATCTTTTTTTGACAATATACTTTCTTTTTTATTTTTTTTATTTATTTTTTACACATAATTAATAAATATTGTATATAATACTTAATAAATAATTAATGCCTTTTAGTTAGCAAAATTAGGGTTTTTGCCCTAAACACAAAAATATTTAAAAAAATAACTTTTCTTTTATTTATTTCTTTTATTATTTTATTTGTGAATAAAAAATATACACTTACACAAGAATACCTTCACATATACATTGTTCCATTCTTATACATCTTTACATTTATATTTGCGCAATTCAATTTGGTTGTAAATATTGGGTACTATCCTACTATGAAGCCTCATCCCCATTTGAATATTTTGTACCCCCACTCCCATGATCATTGTGTAATAACTTAGGACCTTTTAAATTTCGCACTTTAAATGCTTTCTAAATATGCCATGTTAGAATTAGGGTTTTGTATGCAAATCAAAAACAACAAATAGTTTGACCTAAAACCAAGATAAACAAGCATGAAAATGGACAACACTAAACACACTTGCACCCTTAGGGTATTCCACTTGTTGCCTTCAATAATGGGCCATATTGCATGTTGAGTATCTTTGGCAAAAACAAAACAAATTCAAATGATCATAGTCCCTCGATGACGCTTTCAAAAGTTGCCTAAAAATGATCAAAGTCCCTTTAAGGAAAAATTGCCCAAAGATACTTGGCACCATTGCAATCATGGTCTAAACGATGACCCGCGCCTGTCCCGTTCACATCCTAACACAAGATTGTCCACCAAATACAATGGTGGAACAAAATTGTTAAAAGGGTTAAAAACATAGCAAAGATCTTTGAGAAATTTAGGGTAGATAACTCTTGGTTACTTGCCAACTTACAAAATAAAAACACTTGCCTATTTTTTCAAAACACACATCACAACACTTTCAAAACAACTTCCAATAACAATTGAAAACTTTTCAAAAGACATACACCTTTGTATACATCCCAACATGGATCATTACAAAGGTTGCCACCACATTGGCCTCTTTTCAAAAACATTTTTCAAACCCACCCACAAAGCACCATTTCAAACAATTGAAAATGCAAGGCAAGTGATCTAAGCAAGTAACTAAGAGCCCATGGATAACCATGGATAGAAAGGGTGCTAATACCTTCCCTTTCTATAATCTACTCCCCGAACCCAAGAAAACATCTCGAAGGTTTTTTGCTGTGCTTTTTAACCTTTCCTTAGGATAAAATAAAAGGTCGGTGGCGACTCTTGCTCAACCGAAACATTTGCGAAAACAAACGCAAAACCTCAAGTCAGTTCTCCCACCGTATCACAGAACTGGCGACTCTGCTGGGGAAAATTAAAAGTGGAGTAACCTTAGGGCTTAGGTCACCTTTGTTTTCAATTGTTTGCTTTGTTTGCTTTTATATTTGTGGGCTTTGCATCGGAGTTTCATAGATCCTAACCCAGATCTGGGGAATACCCCTTTTAGGTAGCATAATCTGTGAGGGACCTGTCTGGCATAGATCGACATGGGTGAAGCAGTGGCTACATTGGTGTGGCACCTTGGTCTGTACCGATATCCCTTATGTTGCAACGAGGAGAATATGGGTCTTCTAAGGAGTCATTAAACACCAACCGACCTTAGAACCCTAAATTGACCAAACTTGGCCATAGAACAGTAGAAGCATGCTACACTCATTGAGGCTAAACTCTCGCGATGGTTCTGGTCGCAAGAAAAGGTTGCGATGCTGGAGTTATGACCGATTGAGGGTAGTCAATGATTTGAGATCCTCTAGAACTCGGTTACTTTTGATAGGACAGGTTTTAACCAACGAAACTAAAAGAGGGTAATACCTAAACTTCATGCTGGCCTAAAACCTAAGGGTTGCCTTGTGTGACTTGTGTGCCTTATCATGCTTGCCTTTGTGAATACTTGTGGTGTGCTTCATCCTAGCATCATACCATCATACCATTACATGCATCCTGTATAAGGACTAACCCATTTCAAAGACAAAAAGGTTTCATCTTTGCTCTGTTTTGTAGGACATCATCATGCCCGTGCGTAGGAATACTATCCGGCTCAATTTTGTTCAACCACCAACTTTGCTCAAGGATTTGGTTGATAGGATTCCAAACACCACTTCCTTCATCAAGAGGCATGGTTCTCTCCTTGGTTTGATCATTTCAAAGTGGGACCAACAACTGATAAGTGTCCTGACCCAGTTTTATAATCCCCTGTATCATTGCTTTACCTTTCAAGACTTCCAGCTGGTCCCTACCCTGGAAGAATTCTCTGATTTGCTTGGTATCCCTGTTTTGGAGCAGACTCCATTCACTGGTTGGGAGAAGACTCTTAGGCCTGGAGAGATTGTTGCAGTCCTTCCCTTAACCAAAGAAGAGGTAATGGCTAACTGGGAAACTAGAAGTGGAGTTAAGGGCTTTTTGGCTAAGTTCCTGGTTGGCAAAGCTAATGATTTCTGGAATGACTTAGACTTCAAGGCGTACGAAGACATTCTGGCTCTTTTAATCTATGGTCTGGTATTGTTTCCAAATCCTGACACCTTTATCAGTATCTATGCCATAAGGATCTTCATGTCTCGGAATCCTGTACCCACTCTTTTGGGTGATATCCTGCAACAAATCTATGCTCGTACTGCCCGAAGACGGGGAACTCCATGGTGTTGTGCTCCTTTTCTAGTGAGGTGGTTTATTTCGCACCTTCCTAAGTTCGTGCTGAAGAATGAAGAAGGAAAGGGTTGGGCTCATAGGTTAATGTCTCTCACTGATAATGACATCACTTGGACTCTCAGAGGTTTGGATGAGGTAGCTGTTATTGATCGTTGCGGAGAATACCCTAATGTTCCGTTGATCGGTACCCAAGGAGGAATCTCTTATAATCCATGTTTAGCTCTCCTTCAGTTTGGAAGAGCCAGAAGAGTAGGGCCTCATGAGATGTTGGTTCCTCACTTCCATTTTGAATTTCAGGTAGACAGTGACAAACTACACCATGGATTCATTAAGGCTTGGGACAGAGTTCACAAAGTTGACCCACATGAGTTGGGACCAAAGACTTCTCTACCATTGGAACCCTATTGTAGATGGGTCCGCATCCGTGCTCAGAAGTTAGGTATGCCATATGAAGCTGTCAGACCTATCATTCTTGAATCTCCTGATGAAGATGGGGTTCCTCCGACTGTCCTCCCTCCTAAGATACCCACTGATTTTGATACATTAAAGAGATCTTGGGCGCAACTAAAGGAAGAACGGGATTTTTATCGGGAAAATTTCAACGAACAGGAACGGAAGATCCAGAAGCTGACTAAGCAATTGGAGGAAGAGCGGATCCTAAATGACTATATCCATACTGAGAAGAGGAGGCCATGGGAGCACTGATGGGCTTTGAATGTTTCCTTTTACAGCTTTTATTTCCTTTTCAGTATTTTCATTCCTGTAATGCCTAAGGGCAAGTTGTTGAACAATTTAAAGTTTGAATCTAATGAAGTGTGTTTCCCTTTTGTCTACAAAGTTGAATCTCGTTTGTCTTTGAAAACATAAAACATACGCATCTCATTGCATCATATGCATAACAGGTACCCCTTTTTTCCACAGGTTGTTTAATCTTCTTCGTTGTTTATTTGAACAGTCATCATGAATCCTGAATCATCCAACGAACAAGCTATCAAGGCCCTCCAGGCCCAGAACGCCCAGTTTCAAGAGATGGTCATGAGCTTAGCCCAAGGTCAACAAGAGTTGAAGGCTCTACTCCTGAAGAAGAAGAAGAAGAGGACTGCGTTGTTCAACATTGGACGCAGGTTTGGGAATACACTCCATAATGAGGCTGATCAAGCTACTTCCTCTGCAGAGAAAGACAGTCCCCAAGGGGGAAGGGCTCCTAGTCCTGCAGTCTCCGACAACGAGACGGATTACAATGACGAACAGTACCCTCCTGCTGCAGACAGATACAAGCAACTAGAGGACCGTTTAAGTGCCATGGAGATTCAAAATGTGCCGGGGTTGGATTTAGGAGATTTAGGTTCATCTTCTGGGGTGGTGATCCCACACAAGTTCAAGGTGCATGCCTTTATGAAGTACGACGGGGCTTCCTGTCCTAAGCTGCATCTCAGATCATATGTAAGGAAGATCCAACCTTACACTGCAGACAAGAATCTATGGATCCATTTCTTTCAGGATAGCCTTTCGGGGTCTCAACTCGAATGGTTATATCAGTTAGATGGAGCCAGTATCCGAAACTGGGAGGACTTGGCTACTGCGTTTTATAGATAGTATCAGTATAATTCTGACCTCGCTCCCACGCGTACCCAACTTCAGGGTATGTCACTGGGAACGGGCGAAGGATTCAAAGAGTATGCACAAAAGTGGAGAGACTTGGCTGGCAGGGTGCAGCCTCCTTTGACTGACTGTGAACTTGTTGACATGTTTCTAGGGACCTTGTCTGGTCCATTCTTCAATCATCTGATTGGTAATTCTTCCGCTGGGTTTACAGATTTGATCTTGACTGGTGAAAGGATAGAAGCTGGTATCAAGTCAGGAAAGATACAGAAAGGTGCCTCCGCGAGTACTGAGAAGAAGCCTTTCAAGAAGGAAGCTAGTGCTGTTTATGGTCCTAGAAGACAAGTTAAGCCGGAACGCCGCCAAGCTGTCAATGCATTGGTCATTTCAAAGCCTGTTGCTGCTCCTCCGCAGTATAATCAACAAAGGGGTGAGAGGCCCAAAAGGCAGTACACTCGGCTTAACATGACCCTGTCTCAGATTTTGCCGCAACTACTGTCAATCAATCTGGTAACTGTCAAGGAAGCTCCGAAGGTGGTGAATACAGCTTCTCCAAAATACAACCCCAACGCCCCTTGCGCTTATCACTCTGATAGCCCCGGGCATACTACGGACGATTGCTGGGCTCTGAGGAATAAGGTTCAAGACCTTATTGATGCTAAGGAAATACAGTTTGAGGCGCCCGAGAGGCCCAATGTTGTGACCGCTCCCATGCCACAGCATGGAGTGAATGTTGTGGAGGAAGACCGATATGTGGCCTCTGTGGAAGAGATTGTTACTCCGTTATCAACTGTTAAAAGGAATCTGTTGCTGGCCGGTTTATTTCCGGGATGTGATGAAGATTGCCTTCTATGTACTGTTTCGCCTTTTGGTTGTCCTTTGCTGAAATCAGGTATCCAAAGCCTGATGGATAGCAAGGAGATCTTATTCGAGAAGATTGATGTTCCTGCTGTCCCCGCCGAAGAAGTTTCTATCGTCACTATTTTCAATAAACCTCCTAAGGCTCCTTCAAAGAAGCCCGTCAAAATCATATCCACTCAGAAGATTGCTCCTATCATCATTACAGTTCCGGGGCCTCTCCCTTATACATCTGACAAAGCTGTCCCATGGCACTATGGGGCAGATGTTTATGTGCTTGGAGTGAAGCAAAAGTTTGATACAAGTATCGGTGTTAGCAACATCACCGGGCCTGCCAAGATTACTCGCAGTGGTAGGTTGTTCTCACCAGATATTTCACCGCCAACCATTCAGAAACCCCTTATCATCACACCCGCAAGTGTGCATGTTTCACTTCCCAATCAAGTTCCTGTTTCCACCCCTGCCGCCGAGTCCTCTGATGCTCGGGGCAAAGGGATTGCTGCTGATTTGCCTTCCCTGACGGAGGCGCCGAAGACAACCACTGTTGAAGCCTCCCAACAAGAGATGGAGGAGATCCTTAAAATCATCAAGAAAAGTGATTTCAATGTTGTTGAGCAGTTGGGGCACACCCCATCAAAAATTTCTATGATATCACTGTTATTATGTTCAGAGGCCCATGCCAAGGCCCTGATCTCCTTCTTGAAAACGGATCATGTACCGCAAGAAACATCCGCTGATCAATTTACTGATTGTGTGGCTAACTTGACTGCTAATAATGGTCTGGGCTTTTCTGACGCCGATCTGACCGCAAAGGGAAAGAACCATAATGACGCCCTGCATGTCTCTATTGAGTGCAGGGGCACTACTCTTGCCCATGTGTTGGTGGACACCGGTTCCTCATTAAATGTATTGCCCAAGAAAGCCTTAGACAGGTTAGATTGTGAGGGTTTGGAGCTCAAGCCTAGCAACATTGTTGTCCGAGCCTTTGACGGTTCGAAAAGGATGGTGCATGGTGAAGTTGACATCCCAATCAGGGTTGGTTCACAGATTTTTGATTCAACTTTCTACGTGATGGACATCCGTCCATCCTATTCCTGTTTGTTGACTCGTCCATGGATCCATAAGGCTGGAGCGGTGACCTCCACACTACATCAAAATCTTAAGTACCCAGTTAGCGGAAAGATTGTTACAGTGCAAGGGGAAGAGGAGTATATGGTCATCCATTTAAACTCGTTCCGATACATAGAAATGGATGGGGAATTCATTGAAACCCCCTTTCAACACTTTGAAGAGGTGCCCCAGACGTTGGCGTCAGCTGAAACTGTGATTGAAGACCCTCCTCTGAGGATGGCTTCCTTGAAGGATGCCCGGGCTGTGATTGAGAAAGGCGGGTGTGCAAACTGGGGTCGACTTCCTGACTTCACTCCAAAGACTGAAAAGTTTGGGTTGGGCTTCATTGCAGAGGCTCAGAGGGTTGTTCGCAAAGCAAGGATCGGAGGGCCCCCTATGTTCATCACCAACCCGGGAGTGAACGCTATTGAAGACGGCATGGAGGAATCAGAATTCGACAGCTGGATCTACCCGACAACCGACAATGGACCAAGCAACTGGACGGCAAAAGATTTTACACCTATTACTTTTGTCACTCAGTAATGAACTCTTTTGTTTTCAATTTGTAACAAACAATATGTTGAAACTTTTATGGCTCGGTGTCCTACCCGGGGCACCGTGGCTCCATTTGTGAGGGCTTTTTGTATGACATTTTCATATATCATTAATCAAAACATTGGACGTTTGTTGCATTTCAAATCTTGTGCTCTTTTTCTTTCTTTGTTATGTATTGCAAAACAGCTATATTTACACACACTCACTTATAGAGGTTCCAATCCACTCTGGATCTCACTGGCAACGACTCTGCTACTGCCAGTTATGACTTCGAAAATCCGATCAACTTAGCCGAAGACGAGGGTGAAGATGATTGCGAAGTGCCTGGTGAACTCGCAAGACTGCTACTCCAGGAAGAGAGGGCCATTCAGCCGCATGAAGAGCCAGTGGAAACGGTAAATCTGGGTACTGAGACAGATAGAAAGGAAGTCAAGATTGGTGCCAATCTAGAGCTCAGTGTGAAACAACGGTTGATTCAGATGCTGCATGACTACATGGAAATCTTTGCTTGGTCTTACGAAGACATGCCTGGTTTGGATGCCGACATTGTGGTTCATCACCTGCCTACCAAGGAAGACTGCCCTCCGGTAAAACAGAAGGTCCGCCGCATGCGTCCAGAGATGTCCGAGAAAATCAAAGTTGAGGTTATGAAACAATTTGATACCGGGTTTCTAGCAGTGACTTCTTACCCTCAGTGGGTTGCCAATGTGGTTCCAGTGCCAAAGAAAGATGGTAAAGTCCGAATGTGTGTTGATTACAGGGATTTGAACAGGGCCAGCCCTAAGGATCATTTCCCTCAGCCTCATATCGACGTTCTGGTTGATAATACTGCTCAGCATAAAGTTTTCTCCTTCATGGAAGGCTTCTCCGGTTATAATCAGATCAAGATGGCTCCTGAAGACATGGAGAAGACCACTTTCGTTACTCAGTGGGGCACCTTTTGCTACAAGGTCATGCCATTTGGGTTGAAAAATGCTGGGGCAACCTACCAACGTGCCATAGTCGCCTTATTTCATGATATGATCCATCACGAGATAGAAGTGTACGTCGTCGATATGATTGCAAGGTCTCAAACTGAGGAAGAACACCTTGACCATCTGCGGAAGCTGTTTGACCGTCTGAATTTGTACAAGTTGAGGTTGAACCCAAACAAATGCACCTTTGGGGTGAGGTCTGGAAAATTGTTGGGTTTCATTGTAAGCGACAAAGGTATTCAAGTGGACCCTGCCAAGGTGAAAGCCATACAAGAGATGCTGACTCCCAAGATAGAGAAAGAAGTCAGAGGCTTTCTAGGACGACTGAATTACATTGCCTGATTCATCTCGCATCTAACTGCTACCTGTGAGCCAATCTTCAAGCTGCTGAAGAAAGATCAAGTAGTACATTGGAACGATGAATGTCAGGCCGCTTTCGAAAAGATAAAAGAGTATCTCCAAGAACCACCCATTCTTATGCCACCAGTGGAAGGGAGACCTCTAATACTATACTTGACAGTACTTGACAACTCAATGGGGTGTGTGCTGGGGCAGCATGACGAGTCTGGCCGAAAAGAGCACGCTATTTATTACCTGAGCAAAAAGTTTACCGACTGTGAGACTCGGTACTCACTGCTCGAGAAAACTTGCTGCGCTCTGGTATGGGCTGCTCGTCGGCTGAGACAGTATATGTTGACTCACACTACTCTGTTGATTTCAAAAATGGATCCAATCAAGTACATATTTGAAAATCCTGCTCTGTCCGGAAGAATAGCAAGATGGCAAATGATCTTGACGGAATATGACATCCAGTACACAACTTAAAAAGCAATCAAAGGAAGTGTATTGGCAGACCATTTGGCACACCAACCTGTGGATGATTACCAATCGTTGAACTTTGAATTTCCAGACGAAGATATCATGGTAGTAACTGATTGTGAAGTACCTGGACCGGATGAAGGACCTGAGGAAGGATCCCGATGGTCTATGTATTTTAACGGAGCCTCGAACTCTTTGGGTAACGGCATCGGCGCTGTGATCATATCTCCTAAAGGCACTCATACTCCACTCACCGCCCGGTTATGTTTCAACTGCACCAACAACATGGCGGAGTATGAGGCATGTATCATGGGTCTTCAAGCTGCAATTGACCTAAGGATCAAGTTTTTGAGTGTCTTCGGAGATTCCGCTCTCGTGATCAATCAGGTCAAAGGCGAGTGGGATACGAAACACCCAAATCTTATTCCTTACAAGGAGTATGTGCTGACATTGCTTCCCCACTTCGAGGAGATAACTTTTGAACACTTCCCAAGAGAGGAGAATCAGTTAGCGGACGTGTTGGCCACAATGTCTTCTATGTTTAAAGTCAAATGGGACAACGAGGCGCCCCGGATCATTATCTGGAAATTGGACGAACCCGCATGTTGCTGTGATCTTGAGGCCGAAGAGGTAACAGAGAAACCCTGGTATCACGAAGTGAAGAGGTACTTGGAATCTTAAGAATACCCCGAGGGTGCATCCGTTAACGACAAGAAGTTTCTAAGAAGGTTCGCAGCAAAGTTCTTCCTCAGCAATGGCATTCTCTACAAGCGGAACCATGATTCAACCCTACTGCGTTGTGTGGATAAAACTGAAGCAGAAAAGATCATGGCAGAGCTTCATGAAGGTACATTCGGAACGCATTCTAGTGGACATACCATGGCAAAGAAAATCCTTCGGGCAGGATATTTCTGGTCCACAATAGAAGCCGACTGTTACCAACATTCTCGTACGTGTCACAAATGCCAGATTTATGCTGACAAGGTGCACACTCCTCCGGTTCCTCTGAACATCCTGACGGCACCTTGGCCTTTTGCAATGTGGGGCATCGATATGATCGGCGAAATCTGACCGACGGCATCCAATGGGCACCGCTTCATCTTGGTAGCGATTGATTACTTCATGAAATGGGTTGAAGCGGCTTCCTACGCCACTGTAACCAAGAGCGTTGTGGCACGGTTCATTCGGCACAACATGATCTGTCGATACGGTGTACCTGAGAGGATCATTACGGATAATGGTACCAATCTTAACAACAAGATGATCACTGAGCTCTGCGAGCAATTCAAGATACAACACCACAACTCTTCTCCTTACCGGCCAAAGATGAATGGGGCTGTAGAAGCGGCAAATAAGAATATTAAGAAGATTGTGCAGAAGATGACAGTGACCTATAAGGATTGGCACGAGATGTTACCGTTTGCTCTCCATGGGTACCGCACCTCAGCACGGACATCGACAGGGGCAACTCCCTTTTCCTTGGTCTATGGCATGGAGGCAGTCTTGCCTATTGAAGTACAAATACCCTCTCTCCGGATAATGAAGGATGCAGAGTTGAGCGAAGATGACTGGATCCATACTCGACTTGATCAATTAAATCTAATTGACGAAAAGAGGCTCACTGCTATTTGTCATGGTCAAACGTACCAAAAACAGATGATCAGGGCATTTAACAAGAAGGTCAGACGACAAGAGTATCAAGTTGGGGATCTGGTAATCAAGCGCATCATTCTTCCTCAAAGTGATCCCAGGGGCAAATGGACCCCTACGTACGAAGGGCCATTTGTGGTTAAACATATCTTCTCAGGAGGAGCTATGATTCTAACCACCATGGATGGTGACGACCTTCCTCACCCTGCCAATGCAGACATAGTAAAAAGATACTACGCATGAATTAAAGACCCGCTAGGTTGACACACCTAGGCAAAAATAAGGGCTCCCCGGCGAACCAAAAGGGTTCGGGAAAAAATAAGGGATGAAAATGAAAAGAATCTGTACACCCGGCAAGTCGAAAACCTGAAAAGGCGGCTTGGGCAAAAATGGGTATCCCGGTGGACTGAAAACCCGAAAGGGCGGTCCAGGCAAAAGTTAGGGATAAAGCGTAATACTATGTCTCGTTGGATCACCTTGCATCCAGACTTCGGCATCAACTATCGGGCTCAGCCTTCGGTATCGATCAGTCAGCTTCATCTTCAACTAAGCAGCAAAGTGATGAGACGCTTGAAGACATAAAGGCGATAGCAGAGTGGGAACCCAGTGGGATTATTTTTCACATAGCTGTTTTTGTTTCCTTTTTCAAAATTGTATGAACTCTATGTTATTCGGCGGAGTTCTCTTACTAGGGCGTCAGCCTCCTGTACATAAACGCCTATTTACAGGCAAAATTCAAAATCAATACAAGTTCAATTTCTCAGACAAATTATCCATTGTTTTTCTTTTTTCTGTTTTGTTTTGCGAAGACCGTCCAATGCTCATTTTTGATATATGCTTTTGACATTAAATTGCTAGATCATAAATGTTTACATGCGAAACAAATGATTAATGATAGGTGACATCAGAAACAAGGGGCAATTTTGAAGTGACCAAGCGGTCTAGTTGCCTTGTCCGCCAAGGTACCGAGGTAGGTTCGACTTAAGAACGTAACCAAGTTACATCAACTCCCCACAGAGTAGTCCCAGCAAGTCAGCAATACTCTCCCCAAGCAGGGATAATCCACTATCGGCCATAAGAAAGTTGGGTATCCCCAGAATATCTCAGCATTCCCCAGCGGAGTATAGACATCCCTCAACAAGTGTCCCCGAAAGTCTTAATCTAAGATTGTTCCCCGGCGGAATACCAACACCCCGGTACAGTCTGAAAAGTTTCCCCAGGAAAGTTGAATCCATATCCCCAGCAGGTCTTGAAGCTTATCCCCAGTAGATTTTGGAAGCTTATCCCCTTCAGATTACGGACGTCTCTCCCGGACTTTATTCAAAGTTATTTCTCACAGGAGCTTATAACTGGGTTATCCTTAGCTAATAACCACAAAAAAAATCGTCCTCAGCGAAGTTCTTTCTATCCCCGGCAGAGTCTACCATTGGAATCCCCAGCGAAGCTCTCGTCAAAACCTCAGCAAAGTATCTCTTCACACAGAGTATTTCCCCTCAGAGTAATCTCTCCAACAAGTTTATTCCCCAACGGAGTTGTCTTCTCCTACCGGTTTATTCTTGCAACCATCATCCCCAGCGGAAACGAAGAACTCTTCTCTTCAGACATCAGCCCAGGATTTGATTCCCCGGCCAGTCGTCAAGGATTTATTTTCCTAGTCGAAAATACATTCATATACATTTCATACTTCATACATCCTGTTTACATATATAACAAAGTGCATGCAACACTATCTCATTTTGAGCATCATGACATCATGCATCTCATACATCATGACATTGCATACAACTAATGCTTTTCCTTTTCAGAAAAGGTCAATCCAGAGATGATTGCTATCAACTATCGTAATTCCAGATGCGATTCCTGTACCTAGCCAGGGCACATCTGTGAATGATTGATTGTAGATTCGACACCTGTATCTAGCCAGGGCATATCTACGTGAACGGTTTGAAGGTCAACCCCTGTAACAAGCCAGAAAGTTATCTTTCATTCTCAGGTCAGAGGACGACACCTGTATCTAGCCAGGAAAGCCATCTCTACCAACCTTTTGCAATTCCAGATTCGATACCTGTATCCAGCCATGGCATATCTGTAGACAACCATTTCCAGATTCGATACCTGTATCCAGCCAGGGCATATCTGTCAACAACATTTCCAGATTCGATTCCTGTATCCAGCCAGGGCATATCTGTAGACAACCATTTCCAGATTCGATACCTGTATCCAGCCAGGGCATATCTGTCGACAACATTTCCATATTCGATTCCTGTATCTAGCCAGGGCACATCTGTGAGCAACCAATGATAGATTCGATACCTGTATCCCGCCAGGGCATATCTGTAGACAACCATTTCCAGATTCGATACCTGTATCCAGCCAGAGCATATCTGTCAACAACATTTCCAGATTCGATTCCTGTATCTAGCCAGGGCACATCTGTGAGCAACCAATGGTAGATTCGATACATGTATCTAGCCAGGGCATATCTGCATGAAGAGACTGAAGATCAACACCTGTAACAAGCCAGGGAATACCTTCCCTTCTCAAAGCACGCAAGTTCTCGCTAAGGAATCTCTTACGCGATCAACACTTCCAAATGGCATCCATAAGCCCATTCCCGACAAGATTCTGTCACATATCCAGATGGCATCTATAAGCCCATCCTCCTATCCATCATCTCTCCAAATGGCATCTATAAACCCATTCCCGCCATCACATTGCTGATACTCCAACATGCGAGTGCAAATTTCCGGGCACTCTAGTGTCCAATCTCCTTTTACCCTCGAGTCACGAAAGGCAAACTTGCCAATCTAACTCTTCAGGTCTAAGAAGATTGAACAGGGGCAACTGTTGTACCCCAAAATTTGCCCTCCCATTTCCTCAACATTTTCTCACCACAAGACCCTTGGAGTTCAAGATCCAACTAGGGTTTCCTCTGCTCAAGACTTCTCCTTGCACTGTTGACCCAAATTAGGGTTTGTGTTTGCACAAAGATGTTTTGGCCTAAAAATCCTAAGATGACTTTCATGCTTCATATTGGACTCCCAAGTTTATCCCTACCGAGTTTCAAGCCTTGATTCCAATCTTTGCCCAATCAATTGGACAGTTGACCTAGAAATCAGCTGTATTGGGGAAAAAGTCAACTGTGGTCAATTGACAGTCAAACCTTATGAAATTTGACCCACATCAACATATTGAACTCATATAAACCATTTGGTCAAGTTTGGATCACAATTCCACAAGAAATTTGATCAGATCACCAAAAGGGCAAAATGGTCATTTTTAGGGTTTTGACTGCACAAAGGCAATTTTTGACTGATTGACCTAGCCAATGACAAACCAAGCTCATATATGGACTCAAAGATCCCATGGAATTATCTTGACATGTTCAACAAGTTCAAAAGATCCCAAATGCATGAGATTGACAGATGAATTTTCCAGTCAATTGATCAATTTTTGACTGTATACAGAAAAGTCAAACTTTGACTTTTTGGTCAAAATCAAGGGTCAAGATTCATTTTTTATCAAAACATGTCAAAACATGAAACTTGTTCATCAAGAAATCAAAAATCACAAATTAGGGTTTGAAATGAAGAATTTTCATAACTTAGAATTTTTCTAAGTTATGAAGATCCCTAATTTTTTCCTAACTTTGTCCCATTTTTTCACCAAGATGAATTTGGATTCAAACAAAAGTCAAAACATGAAAGTTGTATTCCATTGCAAAACCTACAACTTTGATTCACAAAGTTTCCTCAAAAGAAGCTTGTAGCTCAAGTTATGATTTTTGGAACAAGGGTGCAAAACATTCTTAACTTAGAAAATTTTTGACCTATTATAGGCAGGATTTTTTCCTAACTTCATGGCAAATTTTCACATGCTTTCACTTGGAATTTCAACTTTCATTACAAAGATGGATTGTAGTAGACGTTCCAAGCTTTCCAAAATGTCCAAGAACTCATCAAACAACCTTGTGGTTAGGGAGAATCGAATTTGGCAATATAGGAAAAACTCACTTTGCTCATGGCCAATTTTCATGTTCATACACTTAGGCATTTTTGAACTCAGCTTGCACTCCTAGATTACAGGCCTCAAATCTCATTTACACTCATAAATTCAATGCTAATCCATTATGCCAAGACATTATTTTGCTCATTTGGTCATTACATGGAAGTTTAAGCCTTAATAAGAAAAAGCATATTATCCATTTTTGAAAAGTGTTACTTTATGTCAACTTTGCAATCTATGAGGTACAATGCAGATCTTTGAGGCACAAAGGCATAGACATATCCCACTAATCAAGACTCAAAGGTGCAGCATAGATAGAGTCATTGTATTGGCCTAGAAACCAAGTTGACATTTCTTGCTTAAGTGTGAAGAAACTTGCATATTACAAAACATCTCACATTTCTGCCAAGAAAAGCTGAAGCAAACTTGTTGTACACATTCCATACTCCTAAAGTGACCTGAAACACGACCAAGCCATCCCTAAGACTCCCTCATCCATCAAAACACATTTTTCTGCAAAAACAGAGTCATGGGTGCAGATTGACTTGGCCAGCAATATTCCATCGTGCATTTTCATCAAAACCACCTCAAACACTTTCTATAACATCCATACAAGCTATTCCCAACCTTAGATATAGACTGTAACAGCCATAGCATAGTTAGCCATTTTTCATTTTCCTCTCTTGCAAGTTGACTTCCATGGAGTGATTCAGCAAGATTCAAAGCATACCAAGCATTGGAATAGCATCCCTGGACTTCAAGCAAGTTGTACAAGTCCTCACATTGCCTTGAAAGCACCTCCATTGTTGCACACGATTCCAACTGAACAGGTAAATCTTTGGACTTCTATCTCTTAATCTAGGAAGAGTTAGACTTAGGTTTATGAATGAAAAACACTCTACTCATGGCCCTGAAGCTACACATATCTTCACTTTACATTTATATTGCATGTGCTAAGAGTATTTTGAACCTGAACATTAGGAAAAAGTTAGGTCAAGAATTGGGGGAGAAGAAATTCTCTCTCATTTCTGAGAGTTAGATCAAGTTCTTGGTATGTATGGATTCGTGGTTTGATGTTTGACATTTGTTATGTTATGAGTTTGTGCTAAAAGTCCAGGAATCAAGATGTTTGAATCAGTGTAGGAGGCGCGCGTTTTTGACAAGTTTCTGGCCAGAGGTTGAAGACAAAGTCCTTTGGGCTGGGCTTGTCTTATTTTTTCTGTTTACACCACATTTTCACACATGCACCCCCCTGGCCCATTTTGATTTTTGCTTGTCATTTTCCATTTTTTTCTTTTGATTTCATTTCCATATTTTTATTTAAGTATAAAAAAATATTAAAAATATTTTTCCCACATTTTTTGCATTTATTTTGATATTTGTTAGGCTTTATTTAGTTTTGTACATAAATAAACACTTATATACTATTATTTTAAAATACAAAAAAAAATAGTACAAACATGTTTTATTTCTGATTTTCATTTTATATTATCTCTTGAAAACATTTTACATAAAATATACTTTTCTTAAAAATAATATTAAATATTTTATTTCTTGTACATATAATATATATTTAATAAATAATGTAAATACATGTATATTTATTAATATATTTAGGGAAAATACAAAGAATTAATACATTTTTACTTTTTACTAATATTTAACTTAAAAATCTTTTTTTGACAATATACCTTCTTTTTTATTTATTTTATTTATTTTTTACACATAATTAATAAATATTGTATATAATACTTAATAAATAATTAATGCCTTTTAGTTAGCAAAATTAGGGTTTTTGCCCTAAACACAAAAATATTTAAAAAAATAACTTTTCTTTTATTTATTTCTTTTATTATTTTATTTGTGAATAAAAAAATATACACTTACACAAGAATACCTTCACATATACATTGTTCCATTCTTATACATCTTTACATTTATATTTGCGCAATTCAATTTGGTTGTAAATATTGGGTACTATCCTCCTATGAAGCCTCATCCCCATTTGAATATTTTGTACCCCCACTCCCATGATCATTGTGTAATAACTTAGAACCTTTTAAATTCCGCACTTTAAATGCTTTCTAAATATGCCATGTTAGAATTAGGGTTTTGTATGCAAATCAAAAACAACAAATAGTTTGACCTAAAACCAAGATAAACAAGCATGAAAATGGACAACACTAAACACACTTGCACCCTTAGGGTATTCCACTTGTTGCCTTCAATAATGGGCCATATTTCATGTTGAGTATCTTTGGCAAAAACAAAACAAATTCAAATGATCATAGTCCCTCGATGACGCTTTCAAAAGTTGCCTAAAAATGATCAAAGTCCCTTTAAGGAAAAATTGCCCAAAGATACTTGGCACCATTGCAATCATGGTCTAAATGATGACCCGCGCCTGTCCCGTTCACATCCTAACACGAGATTGTCCACCAAATACAATGGTGGAACAAAATTGTTAAAAGGGTTAAAAACATAGCAAAGATCTTTGAGAAATTTAGGGTAGATAACTCTTGGTTACTTGCCAACTTACAAAATAAAAACACTTGCCTATTTTTTCAAAACACACATCACAACACTTTCAAAACAACTTCCAATAACAATTGAAAACTTTTCAAAAGACATACACCTTTGTATACATCCCAACATGGATCATTACAAAGGTTGCCACCACATTGGCCTCTTTTCAAAAACATTTTTCAAACCCACACACAAAGCACCATTTCAAACAATTGAAAATGCAAGGCAAGTGATCTAAGCAAGTAACTAAGAGCCCATGGATAACCATGGATAGAAAGGGTGCTAATATCTTCCCTTTCTATAATCTACTCCCCGAACCCAAGAAAACATCTCGAAGGTTTTTTGCTGTGCTTTTTAACCTTTCCTTAGGATAAAATAAAAGGTCGGTGGCGACTCTTGCTCAACCGAAACATTTGCGAAAACAAACGCAAAACCTCAAGTCAGTTCTCCCACCGTATCACAACCTTCCCTTTCCATAATCTATCCCCTTACTCAGAAAAATCTCGACAAAGGTATTTTTCTGTTCTTTTCACCCTTTCCTTTGTTGGATAAAAGAAAAGTCGGTGGCGACTCTTACTTACCGCGACATTTGCAAATACAAAATGCAAACCAGTATTAACAGTCGGTTCTGCCACTGTATCACAGAACTGGCGACTCTGTTGGGGATAATAATTAAGTGGGGTTTACCTTAGGGTCTAGATCATTTTAAAATCGCTTTCTTTGTTTGCCTTGACTGTTTTACTCTTAAGGGTTTTGTTTGGGTATTCTGGTAATGATCCTACACCCGGATCTGAGGCACCTTTTAGGTAAGTAGCAATAAACCACGGAGGCTGTACAATGTAGACCGATACGGACGAAGTGGTAGCTATGTTAGAACGATACTCTGGATTGTACTAATGTTCCTTGAGTAAGTCAAGGATAACATTAGGCTCCCTCATAGTGTCACTAAGCGCTGACTGACCTTTAGAACCTTTAATTGACTCATCCTAGCCATTAGAAAGTAGTGAGATAACCGACTCTGGTTCCGACCGAAGACTGGTTGATACTTGATGCTACACTCATTGAGACTGGACTTTCAGGATATTTTGGCCGTAATACTTTGGTGCTTGAGCTGAAACAATGCCTGACGGAAAGGTCAATGATATTGAGACTCCTTAGAACCCAGTTACTATGAATAGGAAAGGTTGAGCCAACTGAACATTCAAGAGGGTATTTACCTTAAAACCTCATGCAAGCCATTGAACCTAAGGTATATTATATGATTTTCTTGTGTTTATCTGTGATTTTAAGAATAATCATGACATCATAAACATCATGAAATTCATACTGATCATTTCAAGGACCTGTTGGATTTACCTCTTTGCTGTTTTGTACGATATGAATTCGGGTCGCAGAAAAACCATTCGGATTCACTTCACAGGAGTTCCTCCCAAGCTCAAAGAATTAGTATTGAAAGTTCCCGAGGACTCATCATTCCACAAAAGACATGGTCACTTACTCAGTTTGGTTACCACCGGATTTGACGAAGGTTTAATGAGTGTCTTATTTTAGTTCTTCGACCCTAAGCACCACTGCTTCACATTCCCCGATTATCAATTGGTGCCTACACTGGAAGAATTCTCTAAGTTACTTGGTTTACCTATATTGGAGTGAGTACCTTTCACTGGTTTAGAACAAGACCCAGCTTCTGAAAATGTTGTCGTAGCTTTGCACTTGAAGCCATCTGACATTGAGTCCAATTGGGAAAAAAGAAGTGGAGTTAAGGGTCTCCTTGAAAATTTTCTGATAAAGAAAGCTCAGATTTTCCTGGATGCTATGAGTTACCATGCCTTCAAAGATGTATTAGCTCTCTTGATCCATGGGTTGGTCCTGTTTCCTAATTCATATCAATTTATAGATGTGAATTCCATCAACATTTTTCTTGCTCACAATCCGGTGCCTACATTGCTCGAGGATATCCTACATTCTCTCTATACTCGTACTATGAATAAGCGAGGAACTCTCATGTGTTGCGCCCCTCTACTATATAGGTGGTTTATTTCGCACCTTCCTCAGTCAGTAATGCAAAATTATTTAGGCTTACGGTGGAGTCAAAGACTAATGTCTCTCTCTCACTCCGACATCCATTGGTGTCCTCGATCTCAAAGAGACATCTCTTTTATTGATCGCTGCGGAGAATTTCCTAATGTTCCACTCTTGGGTGTTAGGGGAGGAATCACCTACAATCCTTCTTTAGCACCAGTCAGTTTGGCTATGCACAGAGAGATGGTCCACTGAACATGCTCCTCCAGGGTATTGTGTTCAACTACTCAGATGATTTGCAAAATTATCATTAGAGGTTCATCCGTGCTTGGGGCATTATTAAGAAGACAAATAGTAAGACTTTGGGGCGCAAGAACTCCATCCCTTTGGAACCTTACCTCAAATGGGTGCGAGCTCGATCCCAAAGTCTTATGATTCCATATGATTCCATCTTACCGGTGATCTTGGAACCTGTTGTTCAAGAGGGCGAGTCCCGTATTATTCTCCATCCTGATATGCCAACCAACTTCGAAGAGTTGCAAAAGTCTTGGATCTAGATCAAGGAAGAACGAGATACTTTTGAGGCTCAATTCTATGCAAGTGAGAAAAAGGTGATGGAATTAACAAAGCAGCTTCACGAAGAGAGGAATATCAACACCTATCTCAACACCAAGAGGAAGCGCCCATGGGAGACTTAGGAGTTTAGAATTCCCTTTCAATATTTGTCCTTGTGTAATCTTTTGTTTCTTTAAAAACATACTAATAAAGAGTTTTGTTTCCTGTTTTGTTTAAAAGAGCTTAAATCCAATAAGGTCCTTGAAATCATTGCATACATATATCATACATATCATTGCATAAACAAGTTTCATAGCAGGTTTCTCATCTTCTTCGCTGTTTATTTCAGCAGTAAAGAAATGGCTCTCGAACAAACAGTGAAGGATCTACAGACTCAAAATTCTCAACAAATGATCATGGCTCTGGCCAAGGGGCAAGAGGAACTTAAAGCCCTGATTGTTAATGAGAAGACCAAGAATCCAAGGAAGACAACTAATGTGGTGAATTTGGGAAGGAGGTTCAGAGGACCGTTAAGGCAAGTTGTAGAGCTAACATCTTCTTCAAAATAAGGAGACAATCAAGAAGGGGAGACAAGAGAGGAAGACCCTAGTCCAAGGGAACCTGATAATGAGACTGACTATAATGAGGAGCAGTATCCTCCGACCAACGAAAAATATAAACAACTGGAAGAACGTCTGAGTGCAATGGAAATCCAGAAGGTGCATGGGCTGGATTTTGAAGAACTGGGTTTGGTGTCTGGGGTTGTCATCCCACAGAAGTTAAAGGTTCCGGTGTTCGCCAAATAGGATGAGGTCTCATGTCCCAAAATGAATCTCCGATCTTATGTGAGAAAGATTCAGCCTCACACTACAGACAAGGACTTGTGGGTCCATTTCTTTCAAGACAGTCTATCTGGGACTCAACTAGAGTGATTCTACCAGCTGGAAGGGACCAACATTCGTAACTGAGAAGACTTGGCTGTTGCTTTCTACAAGAAGTATCAGTATAATGCAGACCTTGCTCCCACCTATACACAACTCCAAAGTATGTCTATGGGTTCGAGCGAAGGTTTTAAAGACTATGCTCAGAAGTGGATGGACTTAGCAGGAAGAGTCCAACCCCCATGTATGATAGGGAGTTAGTGGATATGTTTTTGGGTACCCTATCTGGTCCATTTTTCAATCATCTGAGTGGAAGCTCCTCAACTGGCTTTACTAAATTGATTTTGACAGGAGAAAGAGTGGAAGCTAGGATTAGAAGTGGCAAGATTCAGAAGGATGTCTCTTCAAGTGAGGGAAAAAGACCTTTCGTAGGCAAAAAAGAGGTCAGTGCTATTTACAATCAACGAAATCAGGGAAGAATCGAGCACCGTCCAACGGTCGGGGCTGTTATGATATCTAAGCCTGCAACTACTCAACAACGAAATAATCAGCCTAGAGCAGAAAGACCTGTAAGGCAATTCACCCAGATAAATATGACTTTGTCTCAAGTTTTGCCTCATCTACTGAAATCCAATCTGGTTACCTTGAGGGAAGCTCCCAAGAATCCCAACACCGCGTCTCCTCTCTACAATCCAAATGCTCGTCGTGCTTATCACTCAGAAAGTCCAGGTCACGATTCAAATGACTGTTGGGCTTTGAAAAACAAGGTGCAAGACCTTATTGAAGCGAAAGATATTGAATTTGACGCTCCTGAGATTCCCAATGTTATAACTGCTCCCATGCCCACGTACGGTCAGGGTGTTAATGCTGTTGACAATGATGTGTTTGTTACTTCTGTGGGGGAACTTGTTACTCCTCTCATGACCGTTAAGTGGAACTTGTTGAAAGCCAGTTTATTTCCAGGTTGTGGCAAAGATTGCCACTTATGTTTATCTCTACCGACTGGTTGTTATTTATTGAAGGCAGGTGTTCAACGCCTGATGGATGATAAAGAGATCTTGTTTGAAAAAACTCTTGTCCCGACTGTTCATTGTAAGGATGTTTCAATCATAACCATTTCCTCCAATCCTCCCAGGGTCTCCACCAAAAGACCCGTCAGGATTACATCTGCTCCAAGCTAGCTCCTCTGATCATTACTATGCCAGGGCCAATCCCATACTCCTCGGACAAGGTTGTTCCCTGGAACTATGGGGCTGACGTCTACTACCATGGCGTTAAGAAAGATCTGTTGGCTACTGAAGACCAAGTTTCTAAAAATACTGATCCCGACATTGGCAACATCATTGGGACCAGCAAAATAACAAGAAGTGGAAGAGTATTCTCCCCTGAGATTTCTCCTCCAAAAGCCATTACTATTCCAGTGATCATTCCTACTGTTGTTCCTGCTGGTACTACCACTATAATTCTTGTGATTACCCCTGTTTCCACCCCTATCACCGAGTCGACCGAGACTCGAGGCAAAGACGTATTGATTGAGCCTGTCCAGACGAAGGCACATTCAATATCTATTCTAGAGGCTTCCAAGAAGGAAATGGAAGAACTCATGAAGATAATAAAGAAGTGCGACTACAATGTGGTCGAACAGCTGGGGCAGACCCCTTCTAAGATTTCAATGTTATCCCTACTATTATGCTCCGAAGTTCATGCAAAAGCTTTGGTGAAATTCCTCAAGACCGCTCATGTACCACAAGAAACCTCCACTGACCAATTTGAAGATTGTGTGGCTAGTTTGACGGCTGATAACGGTTTGGGTTTTTCTGATGTTGTTCTAACACCCAGAGGGAGAAAACACAATGATGCGCTACGTGTCTTCTTCGAATGCAGGGGCACTACTTTGGTCCATGTTCTAGTAGATACTGGTTCATCATTGAATGTACTGCCTAAGAAGGCTCTGGATAGATTAGACTGCGAAGGTTTGACCCTGAAGCCCAACAACATCGTAGTGAGGGCTTTTGATGGTTCGAAAAGAATGGTGCACGGGGAGGTGGACATCCCCATCAAAGTTGGTTCTCAGACCTTTGACTCCACCTTCAACATGATGGATATCAGACCTTCTTATTCTTGTTTGTTGGGTCGCCCTTGGATCCATGGGGTGGGAGCTCTCACATCCATTTTGCATCAAATGATGAAGTACCCACTAAAAGGAAAGATAGTCACGATACATGGTGAAGAAGAGTACATGGTAAGTCACCTGAATTCTTTCAGATATATGGAAATGGATGGCAAGTTCATCGAGACTCTGTGTCAGAACTTCGAAGAGGTTCCCCAGACCATGGCTGCAACTAAGACTGTTACCAATCTGCCAAAGATCACTAGACCTCCCTTGAAAATGGCTTCTCTTAAGGACGCCAAAGCAGTTATTGAAGAAGGTGGGTGTACCATTTGGGGCCAACTCCCTGACATTCCATACAAATCCGATAAGTTTGGCTTGGGTTTCTCTTCAGGGGATCAAAAGACCATTCGTCGTGCTCATGCTGGAGGACCTCCCCTACGTATTAGCAACCATAGGGTCAACGTTTTAGAAGACAATGATGGTGACTATGACAAGGATAGTTGGATCTTCCATACTACTAACGGTGGACCTATTAATTGGACGACTAAAGACTTTATACCGATTACTTTTGTTCAGAAGTAATTGTCTTTCTTGTTTTCAGATATGTAATAAACAATATAAACTTTATGGCCATGTGTCTTACCCGGGGCACAATGGTTTATTTGTGAGGGTTATCATGTTTCAATCTCATATGTCATTAATAAAGCATTGGACGTTTTGCATACAAATTTTTCGCTCTCTGTCTTTCTTTTCTGCTTTTACTTTGTCTATACAGCTATGCTCTCACACACAGTCACATATCAAACTGCAGATCCATATCCACTCTGGATCCCATTGATAACAGTTCTTCTATTGCCGGTAATTACTTTGAAAATCCGATCAACCAAGCCGAGGACGAAGGTGAGGAAGATTGTGAGGTACCCGGAGAACTTGCTAGACTATTACAGAGGAAGAAAGGGCTATACAGCCTCATGAAGAGCCAAATTGAGACAGTAAATTTGGGCACAAAAGAGGACATAAAAAAGTCAAGATAGGTGCAAATCTGGAGTTTAGTGTCAAACAGCGGATGATACGAATGTTGCATGACTATGTCAAGATCTTTTCATGGTCATATGAAGACATGTCGGGACTAGACATGGATATTATGGTTCATCGTCTTCCAACTAAAGAAGATTTCCCTCCAGTGAAGCAGAAGGTTCATCGTATGCGCCCTGAGATGTCAGAGAAAATCAAAGCTGAGGTTATGAAACAATTCAACGTTGGGTTCTTAGATGTTACCTCCTATCCATAATGGGTTGCTAACGTAGTCCCGGTGCCTAAGAAGGATGGCAAGGTACAGATGTGTGTGGACTACAGACGTTTGAACAAGGCAAGCCCCAAGGATGACTTCCCGCTTCCCCACATTGACATTCTGGTCGATAACACTGCACAACATAAGATCTTTTCCTTCATGGACGGTTTCTCTGGTTACAATCAGATCAAGATGGCACCCGAAGACATGGAGAAGACAACCTTCGTCACGCAATGGGGAACTTTTTGTTACAAAGTAATGTCGTTTGGGTTAAAGAACATCGGGGTAACCTATCAACGAGCCACGGTAGCTTTGTTTCATGACATGATTCACCATGAGATAAAGGTCTATCTTGATCACATGATAGCCAAGTCTCAAACTGAGGAAAAACACCTTTATCATCTACAAAAGTTGTTTGGTAGGTTGAAGACATACAATATGAGGTTAAATCTGAGCAAGTGCACCTTCGGGGTAAGGTCTGGTAAACTTCTAAGTTTCATTGTTAGTGACAAAGGTATTCAGGTAGACCCTGAAAAGGTGAAGGCTATACAAGAGATGTCGGATCCTCGTACTGAGAAAGAGGTTAGAGGTTTCTTGTGACACCTAAATTACATTGCCAGGTTCATTTCCCATCTAACTGCTACTTGTGAGGCCATCTTCAAACTCCTCAAGAAAGATCAAGTGGTAAAGTGGAATGACGAATGCCAGACTGCCTTCGAGAGAATCAAGGAATACCTTCAAGAGCCTCCAATTATGATGCTGCCGGTTGAAGGAAGACCTTTGATAATGTACTTAACAGTGTTAGATAATTCAATGGGGTGTGTGCTGGGACAGCATGACGAGTCCGGTCGAAAAGAGCATGCAATATACTACCTTAGAAAAAAGTTTACCGACTGTGAAACAAGATACTCACTGCTTGAGAAAACTTGATGTGCTTTGGCATGGGATGCTCGCCGACTGAGACAGTATATGTTGACCCACAACACTTTGTTGATATCTAAGATGGATCCGATCTAGTACATCTTCGAGAAGCCCACTCTCTCCGAAAGAATAGCGATATGGCAAATGATCCTAACCGAATACGACATCCAATACACAACCCAGAAAGCAATCAAGGGAAGTGTGTTAGCTAATCATTTGGCTCATCAGGTTATGGATGACTACCAATCCATGAAATTTGAATTCCCATATGAGAATATTATGTTAGTGACTAACTGTGAAGAACCTGGACCGAATGAAGGACCTGAGGAAGGATCCCGATGGACTATGGTTTTTGGTGGAGCTTCTAACGCACTCGGCAATGGCATTGGTGCTGTAATCATATCTCCCGAGGGCTGTCATACTCCTTTCACTGCTAGGTTATGGCGGAGTATGAAGCATGCATCATGGGTCTCAAAGTTGCTATTGACTTGAGGATCAAGCTCTTGAACATTTTCGGGGATTCAGCCTTGGTAATAAGTAAAATCAAAGGAGAGTAGGACATGAAGCACCCTAATCTCATTCCTTACAAAGAACATGTGCTGATGTTGCTTCCACACTTTGAAGAAGTCACCTTTGAACATTTTCCACGAGAAGAGAATTAGTTAGCGGACGCGCAACCTACTATGTCATCTATGTTCAAAGTCAGGTGGGACAACGAAGCTCCTCAGATCACTATTGAGAGATTGGATGAACCAGCTGTGATACAGTGGGAGAACTGACTTGGGATTTTGTGTTTTGTGTTTGCAAATGTTTCGGTTTAGCAAGAGTCGCCACCGACTTTTTATTTTATCCTAAGGAAAGGTCAAAAAGCACAGGAAAGACCTTTGAGATGTTTTCTTGGGTTCGGGAGTAGATTATAGAAAGGGAAGGTATTAGCACCCTTTCTATCCATGGTTATCCATGGGCTCTTAGTTACTTGCTTAGATCACTTGCTTTGATTTTCAATTGTTTGAAATGGTGCTTTTCAAATGTTTGAAATGGTGCTTTGTGTGTGATTTTGAAGATGTTTTGAAAAGAGGCCATCATTGTGGCAACCTTTGTAATGATTCTTGTTTGAATGTATACAAAGATGTTTTTGTCTTTTGAAAAGTTTTCAATGTTTGAAAGTAGGGTTTTGAAATTGTGTTTGTGGAGTGTGTTTTGAAAAGTAACAAGGATGTTTTTGCAAGTTTGATCAAGTAACTAAGAGTTATCTACCCTATTTTACTCAAAGATCTTTCTTATGTTTTTAACCCTTTTAACAGTGTTGTTTCACCATTGTATTTGGTGAACAACCTTGTGTTAGGATGTTAAACGGGACAGGCGCGGGTCATTGTATAGACCATGATAGCAATAGTGTCAAGTATCTTTGGCAATTTTCTTGAGGGATTTGATCATTTTGTTTAGGAAACTTAGATAGCGTCATCGAGGGACTATGATCTTTTGTTTTTTTTTGTTTTGCCAAAGTACTCCACATGCAACCATGGCCCATTTTTGAAGGCAACAAGTGGATGAAACCCTAGGGGTGCAAGTGTGCATTGTGTTTGTTTTTCATGCATGTTTATCTTGGATTAGGTCAAGCTAATTGTTGATTGATTTTTGCATACAAAACCTAGGTCTAAGCATGGCATAATTGAAAGCTTTTAAATGTGCGAGAATTTAAATGCTACACTATTACAACATGATATAGGAAGGGGGGTACAAGTTTTGAATTGGGGATATTTGACAAGAAATAAATTCTAAGTTATTACAACCATATCGAATGTATAGGATACAATATTTAATTGTGCAATACTTGAAATAAATACAATAAATAAATGAAATGTATTATGCACAAAAATGATTTTTTATGTATGTGAAAAGGGTATTTTTAATGTGAAATATAAAAATAAAAAGGTCAAATTTTAATTATTTGGTCATGTAGGGCAAAACCCTATTTTTTAAATAAATAGTAACATTTATTAATTATATTCAATATATATTGATTTATGCAAAAATAAAAGTATATTGTTAAGAAAAAGTATTTTTAGTGTCAAAAAATAAAAATATATTATTTCTATATTTTTGTCCTAATTATCTATATATATATATATATATATATATATATATATATATATATATATATATATATATATATATATATATATATATATATATATATATATATATATATATATATATATATATATATATATATATATATATATATATATTTATTAAACATATTAAATATATAAAGATAAAAATAATTATTTACAAAAAAAAATGTATATTTAAGGAAATATTTTCAAGTGTAAATAAAAATAATAAATGGAAAATAAGTATATTTTTTATATTATATTTTAGGGTTTTAATAAAAAGGATTTAGATTATTTACATATATATGTTTAATTAAAATGAAATAAATATCAAATAAATGTGAAAAAATATGGAAAATTATTTTTGGCATTTTTTTATGTTTGAACAAAAAATATAAAGTCAGAATAAAAAGAAAAAACACAAAAATGACAAATATTTAATCAAATGGGCCAGGGGGTGCAAACTGAATAAATGGGTGTTAAAAGCAAGAATGACTCAGGCCCAGCCCAAGTCATCATCTTCAACCTCCAGCTTTGTTAGACGCGCGCGCTTCCTGGTTCAAATGCCATCTCCTGATTCTTTGATCTTTTGACAAAACTTAAAACATGAAACTTGTAGAGAATTTAAACACGAATCCAACCATATAAAGTATTAAATCTAACTCTCAAAGACCAGAGAGAATTTCTCTGGCCCTAAAATCTGACCTAGCATTTTTCACATGTTCATGGCTGAAATTCTCCTAGCACACTTAATATAAATGAAAGCTGAGCATATGTATGGCTTCAGGGCTATGAGTACAACATATTTCATTCACAAACCTAAGCCTAACCATTCCTATATAGAGAGATAGAAGTCCATAAAATACTTGTTTCATCTTGAATCGAGTAGAGCAATGCAGCAACATTCAATGGTGTTTGAGCTTCTGTTGAGCTTGCCGGAGGTCCAAGGAAGCTTCTCCAATGCTTGGCTTGCTTTGAAAAAAATTGAATCGTGCTGTAGAACTCCACCTGCAAAGCTTGGAAATGAAAATGGCAAAGGGTGTTAGAGGTGTTACAGCTTGCAAGGGATGATCAGGATAGCTCAGGTGGATGGTATGGAAGGTGTTTGAACTGGTTTGGGCAAAAATGCACGAGCAAATTGTGTTATGGAACTCAATCTGCAGGGAGTGCCCTATTTTGCAGCAAAACAATGATTTTGTGTATTAGGAGGTATGAAGGATGGAAGGGTCGTGCCTTAGGTATGTTTTGAAGTATGGAACTTGTATGCAAAGTTTGTTTTGGCTTGTGTTAACAGAAAATGAGAGTTGGTCTTATTTTGCAATGTTTCTTCTATCATACTGCATCTTTTTTTCTTGATAACTGAAATTTGTGGACTTGATCTTGCCTCAAAGATCTGGCCCCATGCCTCAAGGATTTAGTATTTGACATAAAGCAACTTTAGGCAAAAATGGCAATTCACCTTTTACTACTTAAGGCTTAAACTTGCATGTAATGCCCAAATGAACAAAATAATCCCTCAACTCAATGGTTATGCATTAAATTAAGGTGTGTAAACTGGTTTTGAGGCCTGCAAGCTAGCATTACACAAGCTGATTTGAAAATGCAAGTTGCTATGAACATGCCTTGGCCATGAACAAAAGTGAGTTTTGCCAACTTTGTGAATTCGATTCTCTCTAACCACAAAGGTGTTTGAGGAGTTCTTGGGCAATTTGGAAAGCTTGGAACATGTACTAAAATCCATATTTGTAATGAAAATTGAAACTCCAAGTGGAACCATGTGAAAAATGGCCAAGAAGATGGGTCAAAATCCTGCCTAGATTAGGGCAAATTTTCCCTATGTTAAAAGTTTTAGGCACCCTTGTTCCAAAAATCATAACTTGAGATACAAGCTTCTTTTGAGAAAACTTTGTGAATCAAAGTTGTATACTTTGTGATGTACTACAACTTTCATGTTTCAAGTTTTGTTTGAATCCATTTTCATCTTGGTGAAAAAATGGGACAAAGTTAGGAAAAAGTAAGAAAATTTTATAACTTAAAAAAAATTCTAAGTTATGAAATTTTCCCATTTCAAACCCTAATTTGCATTTTTGGGTTTCTTGATGAACAAGTTTCATCATTTGACATGTTTTGATGAAAAATAACTCTTGGCACTTGATTTTGACCAAAAAGTCAAAGTTTGACTTTTCAATGTACAGTTAAATTTTGATCAGTTGACTGAAAAATTCATCTGTCAATCCTATGCGTTTGAGATCTTTTGAACTTGTTGAATGGGTCAAGACAAAGTCATTGAGTCCTTGAGTCCATATGTGAGCTTGGTTTGCCATTGGTTAGGTCAAACAGTCAAAAATTGCCTTTGTGTAGTCAAAACCCTAAAAATGACCATTTTGCCCTTTTGGTGATCTGATCAAATTTCTTGTGGAATTGTGATCCAAACTTGATAAAATGGTTCATATGAGTTCATAATATTGATGTGGGTCAAATTTCATGAGGTTTGACTGTCAATTGGCCACAATTGACTTTTTCCCCAATACAGCTGATTTCTAGGTCAACTGTCCAATTGACTGGGCAAAAATTTGAATCAAGGCTTGAAACTTGGTATGGGAAAACTTGTGAACCCAACATGAAGTATGAAAGTCAATTTGGGCATTGTAGGTCAAAACATCCTTGTGCAAACTCAAACCCTAATTTGGGTCAACAGTGCAAGGAGGGGTCTTGAGCAGAGCAAACCCTAGTTTGATCTTGAGTTCCAAGAGTCTTGTGATGAGAAAATGTTGGTGAAATGAGAGGGCAAATTTTGGAGTAAAACATTTGCCCCTGTTCAATCTTCTTGAACCTGAAGAGTTATATTGGCAGGCTTGCCTTTCGCCACTCGAAGGTAAAAGAGGATTGGACACTAGAGTGCCCGCAAATTTGCACTCGTCAAAACATAGGTGTGGGAATGAGCTTAAAGATGCCATTTGGAGATGGTAAAATCTTGCTGGAGATGGGCCTAAAGATTCCATCCAAGAGTGTTTGTTGAACTACAATGTAGTAGGTCAGAAGAATGAGGATCAAAATGGTATCCGTGTATGGAATGCATTTGAACTGTATCTAGAGACTGAGTTTGTATGAGCAAAAGAATGGCGTCCGTGTATGGGGCGTATCTGAGCTGTAACTGTATTTGAATGTTGAATGAATATCAGAACGACTGCCATGTCTGGAGTGTATTTGTATTGTATCCGGGTAACAGAGAAATATCTGTGTATGGATTAACTGTGTGCTGAGGATAAATTTTGAATGAGTGACAGAATGGCAACCGTGTCTGGAGCGTATCTGGGTTGTATCTGAAGTTGAGATCTGTATGAGTAGCAGAATTACTTCTGTGGAGACTTCACTGAGGGAATCAAACTGTTGATGTAAGGGTCAGAATGGTATCCGTGTTTGGAATGCATTTGAACTTGAGGTTGATAAATGAATCTGAATGAGATATAGAATGGCTACCATGTCTGGAACGTATCTAGTCTGTATCTGATTGCTGAAGTCCGAATGAGTAGTCGAATGACCGCTGCATCTGGGGTGTATCTGTATTGTATTTGACTTGAAATTCTGAATGAGCAATAGAATGACTGCCGTGTCTGGGGTATATCTGTACTGTATCTGAATAGTTGTTAATGATAGCCTTTTGATCTTATCCTGAAAAGGATAAAATGTTAGCTAAACACAAACTTATGTTGCATGATGTGTATGATGCAATGAATTGTATTTCGTAAATGTTTATGATATATGAATGTAATGGATGCGTATGTAAGTTGAGTAGACGTCTTGCTGAGGAAGATAAATCCTGGTAGCTGGAGATAACGGAATCTTTGACTGCTTCCGGGGAAAATAAATCCATGACCGAAGCTGGGGATTCCAAAAATCTTTGATTAGTGAAGATGAGAAATCCTTGCTGACTGCTTGGGGAATAAGGAAAACTTTGAAAATCCCTACTGGGAAGTTAAAACCTGGGAGACTTATGCTGGAGAAGCAAGACTGAGAATCTTCAATCTGTTGGGAAGTATCTCTTGTGGGGCGAATGTTCACTATTCTGGTTCCACTAGGGGTAGGATTTTCAAGGTTTTTGGGCTCCACTGGGGATCTTGAAACTTGACTCTGAGGGGAATTAAGTTTTGGAATGCACTTTAGCTAGGGAATCCAACTTTTAGAAAGCTTTTGCTCTGCTGAGGATCCTGAAGTTTAACTCTGTTGGGGAAATATATTCTGAATTTTAACTCTGTTGAGGATCTTGAAGTTTAATTCTGCTGGGGATTTCTTCTGAAATGGCATAAAGATATATTCCTATACCTTTAACCTATCAGCGATCATCTTTTCTCAATTTCGTTTTATTTGTAAGCAATGATTATGTTCAAATGCATATGCCTATTTAACAAAACATTGGACGTTTTTCAAATAAAACATAAGTGTAAAAAAGAAAAAGAAGGTAAGCAAATTTCTGCACTTGGAAGTGTATTTGTATTAACTTTTCATGAGTATCTTTGTACAAAGGAGACATACATCCTAGTAAGAGAATGTTGTCGTAAAAATTGGAAAAATTTATACAAAAGAAAGATGGCTATGTGTGACAATTCCATGGGATTCCCATTCTGTTATGGCCTTCATAACTCTGAATATCTTGTCCATTTGTTACTTTGCCCGCCGATGACTAGGTTGATCAGAAGCTCGGAGCTTGTTGATGAAGAGATTGTTCTTTAAAGTGATCCGACGAGACACAGTCATACGCTTTAATTCCCTAACTTTTTCCTGAATCGCCCTTTCGGGTTTTCGATCTACCGGGAAACCCTTTTTTGCCCAAGTCTCCCTTTCGGGTTTTCAACTTGCCGGGTGTACATATTTTTTTGTTTCATCCCTAATTTTTTCCTGAACCGCCCTTTCGGGTTTTCGGTTCACCGGGATGCCCATTTTTGCCCAAGTCGCCCTTTCGGGTTTTCGACTTGTCGGGTTATTTCATGCGCAGTATCTTTTGACTATGTCTGCGTTTGCAGGGTGTGGCAAGTCATCACCGTCCATAGTGGTCAGAATCATTGCCCCACCAGAAAAGATGCTCTTGATCACAAACGGTCCTTCGTAAGTAGGAGTCCATTTGCCCCTGGGATCACTTTGCGGTAAGATGATCCGCTTGATTACAAGATCCCCGACTTGATATACATGACGCCTGACTTTCTTGTTGAAAGCCTTGATCATCCGTTTTTGATACGTCTGACCATGACAAACAGCAGTAAGTCGCTTCTCGTCGATCAAATTGAGTTGATCAAGTCGGGTATGAATCCAATCGTATTCGCTCAAACCAGCATCTTTCATAATCCTTAAAGAAGGAATCTGAACTTCCATGGGTAGGACAACTTCCATGCCATATACCAAAGAGAATGGGGTTGCCCCTGTTGAAGTACGTGTCGTGGTACAATATACATGCAGAGCAAACGGTAACATCTCATGCCAGTCCTTATAGGTTACTGTCATCTTTTGAATGATCTTCTTGATATTTTTGTTCACAGCTTCAACAGCACCGTTCATCTTCAGTCGATAGGGAGATGAATTGTGATGATAAATCTTGAATTGTTCGCATAGAGCGGTGATCATAGTATTGTTCAAATTTGTACCGTTGTCTGTGATGATCCTGTCGGGGACACCATACCGGCATATGAGGTTCTTCTTGATGAAGCGGGCAACCAAATTCTTTGTAACAGAGGCGAAGGAAGCTGCCTCGACCCACTTGGTAAAGTAATCAATAGCGACCAAGATGAAGCGATGTCCATTGGACGTCATGGGCTTGATCTCTCCAATCATGTCAATGCCCCACATTGCGAATGGCCAAGGAGCTGTCAGAACGTTGAGAGGAACATAAGGAATATGTACCTTGTCGGTGTAGACTTGGCATTTATGGCAAGTACGGGAATGTTGATGACAATCAGCTTCCATGGTAGACCAGTAGTAGCCTGCCCTTAAAATCTTCTTTGCCATCGTATGTCCGCTCAAATGGGTGCCAAATGTGCTGCTGTGTATCTCAGTCATGATCAATTCTGCTTCAGCTTTGTCCACACATCAAAGTAAAACACAATCATGGATGCGCTTATAAAGGATGCCATTGCTTAGGAAGAATTTGGCAGCAAATCTCCTTAAGAACTTTTTTTCATTGACGGAAGCTCCTTCGGGATATTCTCTAGTCTGGAGATACCTTTTGATTTCATGAAACCAGGGTTGTTCCACTACTTCTTCGGTATTAATCTCATGACAGTGCGCAGGTTCGTCCATTCGCTCGATGGTAATTTAGGGAGCCTCGTTATCCCAGTTGAGTTTAAACATGGAAGACATTGTAGGCAGAGCATCTGCTAGTTGATTCTCTTCTCGCGGGAAATGCTCGAAAGTAATCTGCTCGAAATGAGGCAACAAAGTCAGGACATGTTCTTTGTATGGGATAAGATTAGGATGTTTGGTGTCCCACTCTCCTTTGACTTGACTGATAACCAAAGCCGAGTCCCCAAATACGACCAAAGATTTGATCCCCAGGTCTATAGCAGCCTTGAGACCAAAGATGCAAGCTTCATATTCGGCCATGTTGTTGGTATAGCTGAAACAAAGTCGGGCAGTGAAAGGTGTATGGCAACCTTATGGAGAAATGAGTACCGCGCCGATACCGTTGCCAAGTGCATTTGAGGCACCATCAAAGTACAGGGTCCATCGGGATCCTTGTTCAGGTTTGTCATATGGTCCGTTACCTTCGATGCTGTCTAAAGTCATGATGTCCTCGTCAGGGAAGTCGAATCTCATAGATTGATAATCTTCGACGGCTTGATGAGCTAGATGGTCAGCTAGTACACTCCCTTTTATAGCTTTTTGGGTAGTATACTGGATGTCATATTCGGTCAGGATCATCTGCCATCTAGCGATTCTTCCAGATAAAGCATGCTTTTCGAAGATATATTTGATCGGGTCCATCTTGGAAATCAGCAAAGTGGTATGAGTCAACATATACTGCCTTAGTCGGCGAGTAGCCCATACCAAAGCGCAACAAGTTTACTCGAGCAGTGAGTAACGAGTCTCACAGTCGGTAAACTTTTTTCTAAGGTAATAAATGGCATGCTCTTTTCGATCAGACTCGTCATGTTGGCCTAGTACGCACCCCATTGAGTTGTCCAACACAGTCAGATATATGATCAACGGCCTTCCTTCGACGGGTGGCATCAGGATAGGAGGTTCTAGTAAATACTCATTGATCTTATCGAAAGCAACTTGACAATCGTTGTTCCATTCAACTACCTGATCTTTCTTCAACAGTTTGAAAATTGGCTCACAGGTAGATGTCAGGTGAGAGATGAACCTGGCGATATAGTTCAAGCGTCCCAAGAATCCTCTAACCTCCTTTTCAGTGCGGGGAGCAGGCATTTCTTGTATAGCCTTTACTTTAGCTGGATCGACCTCAATGTCTTTGTTGCTGACAATAAACCCTAGAAGTTTACCAGACCTAACTCCAAAAGTGCACTTGCTTGGATTCAGTCTGAGTTTATACTCCTTCAACCTAGCAAACAGCTTTTGCAAATGTTCAAGGTGATCTTCTTCTGTTTGTGATCGAGATATCATGTCGTCTACGTAAACTTCGATCTCATGATGTATCATATCATGAAACAAAGCTACCATGGCGCGTTGATGGGTTTCCCCTGTGTTCTTCAGTCCGAACGGCGTCACCTTGTAGCAGAAGGCACCCCATTGTGTAATAAAGGTTGTTTTCTCCATGCCCTCGGGGGCCATTCTGATCTGGTTGTAGCCCGAGAATTTGTCCATGAAAGAAAATACTTTATGTTGACTTGTGTTGTCAACCAAGATGTCGATATGTGGCAGCGGAAAATCATCTTTAGGGCTAGCCCTGTTCAAATCCCGATAGTCCACGCACATTTTGACCTTGCCGTCCTTTTTGGGTACGGGCACAATGTTAGCAACCCATTGTGGATAGGTTGTAACAGCCAGAAAGTCGGCGTTGAATTGCTTCATTACTTCAGCCTTAATCTTCTCAGACATGTCAGGCCTCATTCGGCGAACCTTTTACTTGATCGATGGACAGTGTGATCGGTGGATCTGGAACTGACTGTTTAACGCTGGTTCGCGAAATGTCGCGGAAGCAAGAGTCGCCACCGTCTTTTATTTTCTCCAAATGGAAAGGACAAAAGCACAGAAAAATTCCTTAAAGAGATTGCTCTCGGTTCGGGAGGTAGGTTATAGAAAGGGAAGGTGTTAGCACCCTTTCTATCCATGGTTATCCATGGGCTCTTAGATACTTGCTCATTTGTTTTCAAAATTGTGTGCTTGCTTTTCAATGTGGGTTTAAAAAGTTTCTTTGAAAAATTTCAGTTCGACTCGTACGTCAGAGTGTTTGAAAAGTTTGCTTTGAAAGCTTTTGAAAAGTGTCAGTGTGAAAAGATTTTTTGTTTGCTTTTGAAGAGAGCAAGTATCCATGAGAACCTACCTACCCTAAGGAATTCGTCTATGTAAATGTCCTTTAAAGTAGTGCCATCCCACCATTGAGAGGTAGGTAGCACCACCGTTGGAGGTGTTCGGGTCAATTCGAGGTTCGGGACATGGTGATCACCAGAGCAATGGGAAGACACCTTAGAAGCTACCCTCATGCCAGGTTCCCGGATCATGAGGACTTACTAAGACATCCTCTACTCGACGATCACCTTTCGAGGTAAGGCAACAGTGAGGCGTACCCTAGGGGTGGTGTGTGCGAATTGTGTGTTGTTTTCAGTTATTTGTCTTGTCATGTTTGTCGTGTTCTACGCTTGATTTTAATTAAGACATTCATTCTTGCATGCTTTTAACAGTTATAAAGTTGCGGAAAATAAATCTAAGGCTATTACAAATGGCGCGGGTCCACATCGCCAAAATTAAACCGGACCCGATTTAGCGGAAGATAAATAAAGCGATAAATAAAAGTGCGATAAATAAATGTACATGGCCTTGGGAGAGATACAGAATTATAATATGATAAAGTAAATGCGCAAAAGAAAATAATTAAACAAAACTAGGGCGTTGGACCCTTTTGCAAACAATTAAAATTAATAAGGAATTAAAAATAATAAAAAAAAGAATTGAATGTTTTTTTGGTATTTTTGTATATTTTAAGATTTAATGAGAAAAAGGGGTTAATTGAAATTAAAAAAAGTGGAGGTAAAACCCTAATTCTAATTATTTGTTAATTATTAAGAAAATATTGAAATTTGACTAATTTAATCTAAATTAATTTTTATATACAATTTACTCATGAAAATAATAAATAAAATAAACAATATTATTACAAAAAAGGGAAAATTAAAAAAGGATTAAGATCAACAATTAAACCTAAATTCTATATTTTTTATATTTTTGTTATGAAAAGAATAAAAATTAAAAAACCTAATTATACTAAATTCAATTACACAATTTATTCATGAAAATAAAATAATTAAAATAAAATATTTATTACATTTTTATCTTTTTCTGGATTTTTATGATGTTTTTTATATTTTGTAAAAAGAGAAAATTAATTAATTAAAGCAATAAAAATAAATAATACAATAATTAAAATAATAAAAGGAAAAGAAAAGCAAACCAGGGGGGTTCAGGCCCCAGATGGAGGTGTTGGCCCTAGAACAATGGCCCAATAAGCATGCCATTTGTTTGACCTTTTGGCTTGTGTATCATGCGTTGACTGATGTTCATGGCGCTCCTGGAATCCATGCCTTTGATTTGGTTGTCTGGGACACGTGTGTGGCTTGATGATGAGAGAATATAGTGTACCTGAATGTTAGCGTAGCGTAGGAACAATTATTGAAAAATAATATTGAACATTTGCCAGACCTGGGACTTGAACCCAGGTCTTTGATGTTGCAAGCACAACGTGTTACCACTGAGCCAAGCGCGTCTCATTTAATATATAATAAACAATAAATAATATAAGAAGAACGCGTTAGTGCTTATGGAAATTCGCGCGAAATTCAAAAGAGCCAATGGCCATTGGACACGAGGTCGTCTTCTTCCCCACCCTGTAAAACAAAACAAATAGGCGACGGTTTTTATGGCGTTGCATTAGGGGTCATTTAAGAAAATAGCGAATAGCTCCATTCTCAACATAAATTGGGCGCGAGGGTCAAGACTTCTTCGTCTTGATGGGCTGAGTTCAACCATGGTACTCACGAGCCCTAATTTTTCCTCTATGCAAAATCCCCAATTCAAGAAACCTGTAACCCTAACTTTTAGCAATGGCAAAATCATATATATGGCACAAAAATGCAATCAAACGCATCAGTTAGTTTAGAAACATCATTGTGATCATGAATACATAAAAAAAAATGCAAAAGGATGCTTAATTCATGCTATGCGATTTGAGAATTTTTGAGGTACAGTTTGACTTAGGGGTACCAATTCAGGGGGTTTTGATTGATGCTAATGATTGGAATGTGTCCAGCAATTGCCACTGAAGCTTTTGGAACAGGTTTGGAGGTTTGAATCGACCTAAAACCTTGATTTCAGTTTTTGAGTTTTATGAGAAATTTTCAATTTGCAATGGCTTGTTTATGCGCAGCTTGTAGTCTTTTTGCATTAGGTTTACATTCCTGTATATGTAAGGAGTGATTAGGTTCAGAAAACTTGGACAAAATCCATTGCTTTGATGATTTTCAATATTTGATTTCATGAAATCTTTTCCATATCTTTTCCATATGCAATTTGGTGTCAATTAGTTCCAATCAACCCAAAACCTTCCATAATTGACTAAGCACGAGATATTGAGCCTATAATGTGCATAAAAAGATTTTTTTAGGTTAGGTTTATATTTTTCATGTATTAAAATGATTTAAATGAATATAAATTAATATAAATTCAAATAAATAATTAAAAAATATGAAAATACTTCCCTTTGGGCCTAGTGGTCGTGCATAGGCTTGGCATGAAGAAACTTGGAAGAAAAATGGGCCCATTTGCATTTTTAGGTCATTTGAACCATTGTTGACTTTTCAAAATTCCCAAAAATTTCCCAACTTCCACAAGGCATAACTTGGTCAATTTTTAAGCTTTTCACATGTTCTTGGACATTTTGGAAAGGTCTTTGAGTCCTTTAACCAATGACTTTGGTCCCATGTCATTTTGATTTACCAATCTCAAGTTATGGCCTTTGACTTAAAGTCACTTTTTGTTGACTTTTGAAAAATGACCTATAATGTTGAAATTGATAACTTTTTGTGAGAGCATTTCTTGGACTTGGAACATGAAGATGAATTGTAGGAAATGTCTTTCTCTTCAAAATGAGCTTTGGATGGAATTTTTCTGATAATCCATGTGAAAGTTATGCCCTGGTCAATTTCAGTTGACTTTTTCAGCTGTCCAAATATAGCAACTTTTGCATCTTTGATGATTTCTGAGCCAAATTTTGAGAATCATGATCAAGCATTGATCAAATGATGTTTGTGGCTTCAAAATGATATGTTGACCAAAAATTTGAACTTTTGACTGTCAAATGACCATTTTGCCCCTACAGTTGACTGTAGTGCAATCTAGGGTTTTGACTGTGCAATTTTGAGCTGAATGCCTTGAAACTTGATATGAGGATGCTTGACCACATTTTTAAGCATATGAGACTTGATTGGGCCTTTGAAAACTTCATTTTCTTGATCAGGACTCAAACCCTAATTTTGACTGTATAGGAGACAGTTGAACTGCATAGCCTTTGGAGAATTTTATGACCTTGGCTTGGCAATTTCTTGATGAATATGGGAGGCAAATTTTGGGGTACAACAGTTGCCCCTGTTCAATCTTCTTAGACCTGAGGATGCAGATTGGCTGACGTGCCTTTCGTAATCCGAGGGTAGAAGATGATTGGACACTAGAGTGCCCAGAAATTTGCGCTCACATAGTAGTGTGATGGGGGAATGGGCTTGTAGATGCCATTTGGAGATTGCTGGATAGGACGATGGGCTTATAGATGCCATCTGGATGTTGATCGCGTAGGAGATTCCTTAGCGAGAACCTGCATACCTGCAAAACAGAAAATGAATACCTGACACGTTGCAGGAGTTGGTTTCAGATGCTTGATATAGAGGTGTCCTGACTGGTTACAGGAGTTGAATCTGGAGCTTCAAACGCTGATGAATGAACCAGGAATGGTTACTACCTTAGTATGAATGGTAAGAGAACCTTGGATGATTTTAACTTCAACAACGCTCGTTGAGAAAAATCTTGGCGGGAATTACCATCTTTGCAACATCGGGAAGAAAACCATAAGCTATTATAATCTGAAAGGAATGATCACCTCACTCAACGTCGGAGAGGGAAACATCTGAAAAGGACTTACCACCTCACACACCGTCGGAGAGGGGACCATCTAAAAAGGGATTACTACCTCATACACCGCTGGAGAGGGAACCATAGGGAGAATATCACCTCACACTCATCGTCGGAGAGGGAAACATCTGAAAAAGGGATTACTACCTCACACACCGCTGGAGAGGGAACCATAGGGGACTGCTGAGTCTTTATCAGAAAAATATGTTGGGCATTGATTTAGCTGGACTAGAGGAGGTCTTGAAATATCTTCAACTGGAATAAGTGACAGAATGTTGCCATATCTGGTTTACATCTGGACTATATCTGGGAGGAGATCTGGAAGCAGCATCAGAACGTCACCATATCTGGATCATATCTGAAACTATATCTGAAGGATACCTGGAAGCAGTGTCAGAACGTCACCATCGCTGGGTTTACATCTGAAACTATATCGGGAAGGAATTCTGGAAGCAGTATCAGAACGTCACCATCGCTGGGTTTACATCTGAAACTATATCGAGAAGGAATTCTGGAAGCAGTATCAGAACGTCACCATCGCTGGGTTTACATCTGAAACTATATCGAGAAGGAATTCTGGAAGCAGTATCAGAACGTCACCATCGCTGGGTTTACATCTGAAACTATATCGAGAAGGAATTCTGGAAGCAGTATCAGAACGTCACCATCGCTGGGTTTACATCTGAAACTATATCGAGAAGGAATTCTGGAAGCAGTATCAGAACGTCGCCATCGCTGGGTTTACATCTGAAACTATATCGAGAAGGAATTCTGGAAGCAGCATCAGAACGTTACCCTCGCTGGGTTTACATCTGAAACTATATCTAGAAGGAATTCTGGAAGCAGTATCAGAACGTCACCATCGCTGGGTTTACATCTGAAACTATATCGAGAAGGAATTCTGGAAGCAGTATCAGAACGTCACCATCGCTGGGTTTACATCTGAAACTATATCAAGAATGAACTGTGATAGTTGATAGTAGTCATTTTTGTATTGATCTTTTTCCTGAAAAGGCAAAACATAATTGTATGCAAAATCATGATGCATGAACTGTATGTTTTCAAAATCAATGAGATTCGTGTAGTATGATGCATATGCATGCTATAATGATGTATGTGACGTTTTATGAATGTATGTTTGTCTAAGAAAATAAATCCTTGACGGGTGCCGGGAAGTCGCATCCTGGGCTGATATGTTGAAGAACAGACTTTGCCTCCGCTAGGGATGATAGTTGCAAGTATACCGGTAGGAGAAGATGACTCCGTTGCGGAATAAACTTGGCAAATGGAAGATTCTGCGGGGAGAAAAAGATATTCTAGCGACCATGTTGGGAAGAAATACTCTGTGGGGAGATGCTTTTGCTGAACTGTTGAGGATGACTCGCTGAGGATACCTTGCTGTATTGGAAGTATGAATGGACTTCGCTGGGGTAAGAGGATTCTGTCGACGACGACCTTTCCGTGGCTTTTGGCTGAGGATAACCCAGTTATATCCTGTTAAGGAAATAACTCTTTGAATAAAGCCGGGCGACGCGTTCGTGCCTTGCGAGGGGATAAGCTTCCAGAATTTACTGGGGAACTGGATTGGATTCTCTGGGGAAGTTTTGAACTGTATTGGTTATGTTCTTCCACGGAAACTACCCTGATACCTTGGAGGATAACAATCAGATTGCTTAGACCGCTCTTTATTGCCCCTGTTTCTATGGGGGAGGCACTTGTGGGGTGCTGATAGTTGTTGAGGGTCAAACCTTCTTCTGGTAGGCGGGTGACAAGATGATAGGACATAGTCGTACGCTTTGATCCCTAACTTTTGCCTGGACCTCCCTTTCGGGTTTTCAGTCCACCGGGATACCCATTTTTGCCCAAGCCGCCTTTTCAGGTTTTCGACTTGCCGGGTGTACAGATTTTCATTTCATCCCTCATTTTGCCCGAACCCTTTTGGTTCGTCGGGAAGCCCTTATTTTTGCCTAGGTGTGTCAACCTAGCAGGTCTTTGATTTTGCGTAGTATTTTTTCGACTATGCCCACGCTTTCAGGATGTAGGGAGTTGCCCCTGTTTAGAAGTGTTTTGTCACCAGAAGATGTTTGATCAGGCGAGATTTGTTGTTGAAATGCCCCAAGTGACTCAGGTGGAGATTTGCCCCAGGCTGGTTGGCCTTTTGAGAGATTCTCCGAATCTTGACTGGACTGCCCCAGATGATGGACAATAGTCATGCCGTGCCCCTTGATTGGAAGTGCTTTTATTCACTAGGTATTTCTCGTGTGAATTTCCCTGCTGTTCAAACAAAAAGTCATGTGCAAACAAAGTTATGTTAAAAATGCAAAGCCTATGTCTGTCTAGAAAATTTTGAAAATGCATTTTTTCCTTAAAACAAGTGTTTGTTTGTGAACGTGATGTCAACTCCGTTTTTACCGTAGGCCTTAAGGAGTCAGGATACCTTTCGTAACAGTATGCTTTCGAGCTAACCCATGCTTCAGCTAGGACTTTTAAGGGTTATATCGTGGCCTGGTTCACGGTTTAAGAAACAAAGGATAAAGGCTCAAAGTATTTGTACCCACCCGCTCTTCGTGATGTTCTCCAAACCTAAACTCAGTTGATCATACGTTAGACCTTGTTTGAGTCTTTGATTTGATTTTCCGGTAATGGTTCAGATGTTGATGACTTATTTTAAATAGGCAGTCATCCCTTTTGTTGAGGGTTCGTATGACCTCTTTCTTTTTTATTTTTGTTATCCCTATTCTTTTTTTTTTTTTGCCTGAACTGTTTCCTTTTTGGAATTACAGTCAGCGGGATGCCCCAGTTTCATAAGTCCCCTTGGTAGGTTTAGACCTTTTGGGCTTTTCATTTATGAATTTTGATGATGACTGCTTTTCTTTTGATTGTTCTGAACCGTCACTGTCTTTGCTCGTTTTGTAAAGATCTTTTCGGTGCCATTCGTTATGCACTTGGATCAACTGAGAGACTACCCTGCCCCAGGTTATGATTAAGGGTTTTGATTTTCGAAAATAAAAACTCCTACTTCTTTGGCTCTGATGGGTTGACGAGGGATTATCATCCTTATAACTCCAGTGTTTAGGGGTTGAAACAATGCCTGTACCTCATCAGCGGGGTTTGTTCAAAAGCATACTGTAATGATCGCGGTATCGTTTTCGTCATCCTCCCTCAAGAGGCTTAGAATTTTAGATCCAGGGTTGACATCAGAAAAAATATGAAAAGAAATTTGAATATAATGAAAACAATTGTATTAATTCTCAAAACAGACGTATGCGATGCATTGATAACATAAAAGAGTTTGCTATGACATTAATCGTTTGTATAAGCAATGAAAAATACAACTCAAAATTCAAATAAACAAGAGGCTTCAATGATTGGGCAACGGAGCAGTGATTGTGTTCGGAGTCTCTGGCACTTCAAACTGAATCTCTCCAGCGCCAATCATATCTTGAATCTTATTCTTGAGAGGCCAGCAATTGTCTGTAGTATGCCCCGGGCTATCTGAATGATATGCGCACCTATCGTTGGGATGATAGTTGGGTGCAGAAGTGTTCGGATTCCGGAGAGGGGCCCTTAAAGTGATCAACCCTGCCTTCAACATTTGTTGCAGTGCTTGATCCAACGACATATTGAGTTTGGTGTACTGTCGTTTCTCCTTGCGCTGCTGCCCCTGTCCTTGTTGAGCAGGTCCGGGATTGGAGATTTGGATTGCCCCTGCCTCATGACGGCTCTTTTTACCGTGCACGGCATTGGATTCTTTCTTTCCATGATGAGTCTTTTTATCAGCAGGTGCAGCCTCTTGAATTTTCCCAGACCGGATACCAGCTTCTATTCGCTCTCCAGTCAAGATAAGATATGTGAATCCAGCAGATGAATTCCCGATCAGGTGGTTATAAAATGGACCAGACAAGGTCCCCAAGAACATGTCCACAAGTTCCCGATCAGTCAGAGGTGGTTGTACCCTTCCAGCAAGATCCCTCCATTTCTGCGCGTACTCCTTAAAACCTTCGCTTGCGCCTAACGACATACCCTGGAGTTGAGTACGCGTGGGGGCAAGGTCGGCATTGTACTGGTACTGCTTATAGAAAGCAGTTGCCAACTCCTCCCAGTTACGAATTTTGGTCCCATCCAGTTGATAGAACCATTCGAGGTGAGTCCCTGAAAGACTTTCCTGGAAGAAGTGGATCCACAAGTTTTTGTCCACCGTATAGGGTTGAATCTTCCGAATATAGGACCTGAGATGTAACTTGGGACAAGACGCCCCGTCATATTTAGAGAAGGATGGTGCTTTGAACTTCCGAGGAATAACCACACCAGTTGACAAACCCAGATCTCCGAAATCCAGCCCAGGTACCTGTTGAACCTCCATAGCTTTCATTCTGTCCTCCAGTAGCTTATATCTGTCATCAGCAGGAGGGTACTGCTCTTCATCAAAATCTGTCTCGTTGTCGGAGACCTCTGGACTGGGCACCCTTTCCTCTGGATGACTGCTCTTCCCCACAGATGGGGTTGTCCTCTCAGTTTCAACTTGCGGTGTATTCCCAGATCTGCGTCTAGGGCTGAACAGAACAGTCCTCTTCTTTTTCTTGTCCTTTTTCAAGAGCAGAGCCTTCAGATCTTGCTGCCCTTGGGTCAGATTCATTATCAGCTCTTGGAACTGGGCGTTCTGAGCTTGAAGGTCCTTGATAGTCTGCTCGGCTGATGATTCAGGATTCATGACGATCGGCTGAAATAAACAGCGGAGAAGGGTAAGCAACCTGCAGAGAAAAGGGTACCTGTTATGCAATGATATGCATGATGTGCATGCAATGATTTCAAGGACCTCGCGGGGTAAACAAGAAAATTTGCTAGAATTTGAATTCAGTGGCTTGATTGAAGGAACTTCATGTTGTTGAGAGTCCTTCTTCAAGGGTCAAAGGCTCACCATATCCAGTGGGTCATAGCCCCTGACTCAAGTCATCAACCTTATTTTGCTTTCCAAACAACCTTGGCTAGGGGAACCTTCTTCAGGAGTCAAAGCTCACCATATCAAGTGGGTCATAGCCTCTGACAACTTTGGATAGAGGAAAATAAATCCTCTTTGCCCCTTGCTAGATGTTTGATTCATCATGACCTGCATCACAAGCCCTTGAGATCCTTGAAATGGGTTAGGATGTATGCAATGGTATGATGTCATGATGCATGGGGTAATATGAATAAATCCTGTTATGAGCCCTTATTAAGGACTATAAACGGAACCTGCAAGAAACTCGGTAAACACTGTTATGAGTCCCAATTAAGGACTATAAACAAAACCTGCAAGTAGCTTATATGTCAGATAACAAGCATGCAAGTAGTCAAGTACGAAGGCACACAAGTCATACAAGGGAAGCCCTTAGAGTTTAGGCCAGCATGGGGTCTGGGTAGTACCCTCTTGAAGTTGGTTGGTTCATACCTGTCCTAATCAAAAGTAACCGGGTTCTTAGAGGATCCCAATATCATTGACTACCCTCAATCGGTCATAACTCCAGCATCGCAATCTTTTCTTGCGGCCAGAACCATCACGAGAGTTTAGCCTCAATGGGCGTAGCATACTGCTACTGTTCTAATGGCCAAGTTGGGTCATTTAAGGTTCTAAGGTTGTTGGTGCTTAATGACTCCTTAGAAGACCCATATTCTCCTCGTTGCAACACAAGGGATATCGGTACAGACCAAGGTGCCACACCAACGTAGCCACTGTTTCACCCGTGTCGGTCTACGCCGGACAGGTCCCTCACAGCTTATGCTACCTAACAGGGTATCCCCAGATCCGGGTTAGGATCTATGTAACTCCCATGCAACCCACAATTTAAAGCAAGCAAATCAATACAATTGAAAACACAGTTATGAACTAACCCTAAGGTACACCTCACTTTAGTTCATTCCCCAGCAGAGTCGCCAGTTCTGTGATCGGTGGATCTGGAACTGACTGTTTAACGCTGGTTCGCGAAATGTCGCGGAAGCAAGAGTCGCCACCGTCTTTTATTTTCTCCAAATGGAAAGGACAAAAGCACAGAAAAATTCCTTAAAGAGATTGCTCTCGGTTCGGGAGGTAGGTTATAGAAAGGGAAGGTGTTAGCACCCTTTCTATCCATGGTTATCCATGGGCTCTTAGATACTTGCTCATTTGTTTTCAAAATTGTGTGCTTGCTTTTCAATGTGGGTTTAAAAAGTTTCTTTGAAAAATTTCAGTTCGACTCGTACGTCAGAGTGTTTGAAAAGTTTGCTTTGAAAGCTTTTGAAAAGTGTCAGTGTGAAAAGATTTTTTGTTTGCTTTTGAAGAGAGCAAGTATCCATGAGAACCTACCTACCCTAAGGAATTTGTCTGTGTAAATGTCCTTTAAAGTAGTGCCATCCCACCATTGAGAGGTAGGTAGCACCACCGTTGGAGGTGTTCGGGTCAATTCGAGGTTCGGGACATGGTGATCACCAGAGCAATGGGAAGACACCTTAGAAGCTACCCTCATGCCAGGTTCCCGGATCATGAGGACTTACTAAGACATCCTCTACTCGACGATCACCTTTCGAGGTAAGGCAACAGTGAGGCGTACCCTAGGGGTGGTGTGTGCGAATTGTGTGTTGTTTTCAGTTATTTGTCTTGTCATGTTTGTCGTGTTCTACGCTTGATTTTAATTAAGACATTCATTCTTGCATGCTTTTAACAGTTATAAAGTTGCGGAAAATAAATCTAAGGCTATTACAAATGGCGCGGGTCCACATCGCCAAAATTAAACCGGACCCGATTTAGCGGAAGATAAATAAAGCGATAAATAAAAGTGCGATAAATAAATGTACATGGCCTTGGGAGAGATACAGAATTATAATATGATAAAGTAAATGCGCAAAAGAAAATAATTAAACAAAACTAGGGCGTTGGACCCTTTTGCAAACAATTAAAATTAATAAGGAATTAAAAATAATAAAAAAAAGAATTGAATGTTTTTTTGGTATTTTTGTATATTTTAAGATTTAATGAGAAAAAGGGGTTAATTGAAATTAAAAAAAGTGGAGGTAAAACCCTAATTCTAATTATTTGTTAATTATTAAGAAAATATTGAAATTTGACTAATTTAATCTAAATTAATTTTTATATACAATTTACTCATGAAAATAATAAATAAAATAAACAATATTATTACAAAAAAGGGAAAATTAAAAAAGGATTAAGATCAACAATTAAACCTAAATTCTATATTTTTTATATTTTTGTTATGAAAAGAATAAAAATTAAAAAACCTAATTATACTAAATTCAATTACACAATTTATTCATGAAAATAAAATAATTAAAATAAAATATTTATTACATTTTTATCTTTTTCTGGATTTTTATGATGTTTTTTATATTTTGTAAAAAGAGAAAATTAATTAATTAAAGCAATAAAAATAAATAATACAATAATTAAAATAATAAAAGGAAAAGAAAAGCAAACCAGGGGGGGTTCAGGCCCCAGATGGAGGTGTTGGCCCTAGAACAATGGCCCAATAAGCATGCCATTTGTTTGACCTTTTGGCTTGTGTATCATGCGTTGACTGATGTTCATGGCGCTCCTGGAATCCATGCCTTTGATTTGGTTGTCTGGGACACGTGTGTGGCTTGATGATGAGAGAATATAGTGTACCTGAATGTTAGCGTAGCGTAGGAACAATTATTGAAAAATAATATTGAACATTTGCCAGACCTGGGACTTGAACCCAGGTCTTTGATGTTGCAAGCACAACGTGTTACCACTGAGCCAAGCGCGTCTCATTTAATATATAATAAACAATAAATAATATAAGAAGAACGCGTTAGTGCTTATGGAAATTCGCGCGAAATTCAAAAGAGCCAATGGCCATTGGACACGAGGTCGTCTTCTTCCCCACCCTGTAAAACAAAACAAATAGGCGACGGTTTTTATGGCGTTGCATTAGGGGTCATTTAAGAAAATAGTGAATAGCTCCATTCTCAACATAAATTGGGCGCGAGGGTCAAGACTTCTTCGTCTTGATGGGCTGAGTTCAACCATGGTACTCACGAGCCCTAATTTTTCCTCTATGCAAAATCCCCAATTCAAGAAACCTGTAACCCTAACTTTTAGCAATGGCAAAATCATATATATGGCACAAAAATGCAATCAAACGCATCAGTTAGTTTAGAAACATCATTGTGATCATGAATACATAAAAAAAAATGCAAAAGGATGCTTAATTCATGCTATGCGATTTGAGAATTTTTGAGGTACAGTTTGACTTAGGGGTACCAATTCAGGGGGTTTTGATTGATGCTAATGATTGGAATGTGTCCAGCAATTGCCACTGAAGCTTTTGGAACAGGTTTGGAGGTTTGAATCGACCTAAAACCTTGATTTCAGTTTTTGAGTTTTATGAGAAATTTTCAATTTGCAATGGCTTGTTTATGCGCAGCTTGTAGTCTTTTTGCATTAGGTTTACATTCCTGTATATGTAAGGAGTGATTAGGTTCAGAAAACTTGGACAAAATCCATTGCTTTGATGATTTTCAATATTTGATTTCATGAAATCTTTTCCATATCTTTTCCATATGCAATTTGGTGTCAATTAGTTCCAATCAACCCAAAACCTTCCATAATTGACTAAGCACGAGATATTGAGCCTATAATGTGCATAAAAAGATTTTTTTAGGTTAGGTTTATATTTTTCATGTATTAAAATGATTTAAATGAATATAAATTAATATAAATTCAAATAAATAATTAAAAAATATGAAAATACTTCCCTTTGGGCCTAGTGGTCGTGCATAGGCTTGGCATGAAGAAACTTGGAAGAAAAATGGGCCCATTTGCATTTTTAGGTCATTTGAACCATTGTTGACTTTTCAAAATTCCCAAAAATTTCCCAACTTCCACAAGGCATAACTTGGTCAATTTTTAAGATTTTCACATGTTCTTGGACATTTTGGAAAGGTCTTTGAGTCCTTTAACCAATGCCTTTGGTCCCATGTCATTTTGATTTACCAATATCAAGTTATGGCCTTTGACTTAAAGTCACTTTTTGTTGACTTTTGAAAAATGACCTATAATGTTGAAATTGATAACTTTTTGTGAGAGCATTTCTTGGACTTGGAACATGAAGATGAATTGTAGGAAATGTCTTTCTCTTCAAAATGAGCTTTGGATGGAATTTTTCTGATAATCCATGTGAAAGTTATGCCCTGGTCAATTTCAGTTGACTTTTTCAACTGTCCAAATATAGCAACTTTTGCATCTTTGATGATTTCTGAGCCAAATTTTGAGAATCATGATCAAGCATTGATCAAATGATGTTTGTGGCTTCAAAATGATATGTTGACCAAAAATTTGAACTTTTGACTGTCAAATGACCATTTTGCCCCTACAGTTGACTGTAGTGCAATCTAGGGTTTTGACTGTGCAATTTTGAGCTGAATGCCTTGAAACTTGATATGAGGATGCTTGACCACATTTTTAAGCATATGAGACTTGATTGGGCCTTTGAAAACTTCATTTTCTTGATCAGGACTCAAACCCTAATTTTGACTGTATAGGAGACAGTTGAACTGCATAGCCTTTGGAGAATTTTATGACCTTGGCTTGGCAATTTCTTGATGAATATGGGAGGCAAATTTTGGGGTACAACAGACAGTCTTCTCTTGTAGGGAGACAGTGAACCACGATATTTGTGTCTAACCCTGGCATGTCTTCATAAGACCAGGCGAAGATTTCAACGTATTCATTCAACAATTGTATTAAGCATTCCTTGACGCTCGGTTCCAGGTTGGCACCCACTTTGACTTCTTTCCTGTCTTCCTCTGTCCCTAAGTTGATGGTTTCTAACAACTCTTCATGAGGCAGAATAGCCCTCTCTTCTTGTTGTAGAAGTCTGGCTAACTCTCCCGGCACTTCACAATCTTTGTCAACTTCGTACTCAGTGTGATTGACCAAATCTTCAGAGTTATCGAAGGCTAAAACAGAATAGTCACCCATGGAATCCGGAGTGGATGGGTACCTGCATTTGTGAGTGTGGGTGTGTGTAAGGGATAGCCATCCTTAAACAAAAATGCAAAAAGGAAAGAAAATGAACAGTTTATAGATGAAAAACTTCCAATGATTCATTAAAACATGGCATATGATTATGAAGGAAATCGAACCCTTACAAATGGACCTACATGCCCCGGGCAAGGCATGAAGTGAAAATAGTGTGAATTGTTTTAGTTATTACAGACCATAAAAATGGAATTTGTTCAAAGATAAAATTACTGATTGATAAAGGTGATAGGAACGAAATCCTTTGCTTCCCAATTGCTCAAACCCCCTTCAACAGTCGGAAAAATCCAGTCTTCAAAGTGGCTCTCCTCATCTTCATCTTCTACAGCATTGATTCCATGGTGAGAAATCTTGACAGGTGATCTTCCAATCTTAGAGCGACGCATAGCCTTCTGTCCTGCAGCAGTAAACCTTAAACCAAACTTGTCCGTCTTATGGTAAAAGTCAGGCAACTGTCCCCATACTGTGCTCTTCCCCTCCTTAATCACAGCCTCTGCGTCCTTGAGAGATGCCATCTTAGCCACATGCTTGGGAATGATAGGTACCTCAACTGCTGTCTTTGCAACTGCTACCTCGGGAGAAACTTCCTCGAAATGTTAAAAAGGTGTTTCGATGAACTCGCCGTCTAACTCCACATATCGAAAGGAATTGAGATGACTAATCATGTACTCTTCCTCTCCATGCACGGTTATGATTTTACCCTTAACAGGATACTTCAGCATCTGGTGCAAAGAGGATGTAACTGCCCCGGCATAATGGATCCATGGTCTCCCCAGCAAACAAGAGTATGAAGGACGGATGTCCATCACATAGAAAGTGGAGTTGAACACTTCGGTGCCTACCTTGATGGGAATATCAACCTCTCCATGCACCATTCTTTTGGAACCATCGAAAGCTCTGACGACTATGTTACTAGGTTTGAGGGTTAAACCTTCGCAATCCAAACGATCTAAGGCCTTCTTTGGCAGCACATTCAGGGAAGAACCAATATCGACCAAGACATGGGCGAGAGTGGTTCCTCGGCATTCAACTGAAACATGCAACGCATCATTGTGTTTTCTTCCTTTGGGAGTTAAGTCCGCATCGGAAAAGCCCAGGTCGTTGTCAGCAGTAAGACTGGCCACACAATTTTGAAATTGGTTAGCTCAGGTCTCTTGGGGGACATGTGCCGTTTTCAAGAATTTAATCAGGGCCTTAGCATGGGCCTCTAAACAGAACAGGAGAGCTAACATTGAAATCTTAGAAGGGGTTTTCCCCAATTGTTCCACAACATCGTAGTCACTTTTTCTGATTATTTTTAGGATCTCATCCATCTCCTTCTGAGTGGTTTCAGGGATAACCACAGCATGAGCCTTCGTCCTGACAGGCATTTCCAGTATCCCCTTACCTTTGTCGGTGTTATCAGAGGATGGTCTTTCTTCAGGAGTGTTTAACTCTTCAATCACTGGGCCTTGCACAGAGGGTCCAACAGGCGCATAAGCTTTTAAGGGTCTGAAGACTGCTCGGGGAGGAGCAATTTCCGGAGAAAAGATCCGGCCACTGCGGGTGATCTTGCTAGTACCCGCGATGTTTCCTATATCAGGGTCTTCTTCAGAGATTTCTTAGACTGTTTCGATTTGTTTGATGTCGTGGTAGAAGATTTCTCCCCCATAGTTCCACGGTATCATTTTGCTTGATTGGTACGGGACGGGTCTCGGCATTGTGATCTTTAGAGGTACACATTCAGAGTTAGGTGTAATTCTGACAGGCCTTTTGCAAGCCTTGGGAGGGTTGTCGGAAATGGTTATGATGGCAATATCATTGGTTGAGGTATCACAAGTATCATGAGTAATCGGATTGAAAGTGTTAACAGGGGTTTTTTGGAAAAGTATTTCTTGAGTATCCATCAGGCATTGGACACCCGACTTCAACATTGGACAATCATCTTGAATATTCAAACAAAAATAGCAATCTTTATCACAACCAGGAAAGATCCCGGCTCTCAACAAATTTTCTTTTATCACTAACAATGGAGTCAACAGATCGGCAATATCAGTAACATGGAGGTTTTCCAAAACAGCATGCACATTGTGGTTGTGCTTGGGCATTGGCGCGAATATAACATTGGGCTTTTCAGAGTGTCAAATTCGACCTCCTTGGCGTCAATTAAATCCTGAATTTTGTTCTTGAGTGCCCAGCAATTATTGGTATTATGTCTGATACTGTCGGAATGGTAAGCACACTTGGCTTTTGGGTTGTAAGATGGAGAGGTGGTATTTACATTCTTTGGCGCCTCTTTTAAATTAGCAAGATTCAACTTCAGGAGATGTGGAAGGATTTGAGCAGGTGTCATATTTACTGGAGTAAACTGCCGTGGTGGCCTTTGCTGATAAGTTCTGGGTTGATCATTCCTTGGCTGGCTATTTCTATGCTGGTCTGATGCGGACTTCTGTATTAATACGACCCCTACTGTTGGCCGACGTTCCTCTCTTTCCCGATTTTTCTGAGTGTATATAGCAGATGCTTCCTTCTTGGCTGGAAATGGTTTTCTAGCAGTTGTGGATGCGGAAGCATCCTTTTGAATCTTTCCACTTTTGATACCGGCTTCCACCCTCTCGCCAGTCAAAATCAACTCAGTAAATCCCGCAGAAGAACTTCCGATTAGATGGTTGAAGAAAGGTCCAAATAGGGTCCCCAAAAACATGTCAACTAATTCCCTATCTGATAGCGGTGGTTGCACCCTTTCAGCCAGGTCGCGCCACTTCTGGGCGTACTCCTTGAACCCTTCATTTGAAGCCATTCCCATACTCTGTAGCTGAGTACGGGTAGGTGCCAAATTAGCATTGTACTGATACTGACGATAGAAAGTGGCTGCCAAGTCTTCCCAATTGTGGACCTCTGATCTCTCGAGCTGATAAAACCAATCTAGCTGAGTGTCAGACAAGCTGTCTTGGAAAAAGTGCACCCAGAGGTCTTTGTCGGATGAATGTGGCTGGATCTTTCTAACATACGACCTTAAGTGCATCTTAGGGCAAGACAGACCGTCGTACTTGGCGAATGTTGGCACCTTGAACTTAGGAGGGATAACAATCCCAGCCACAAGCCCCAGCTCCTCAAAATCCAATCCGGGCACCCTCTGCAACTCCATAGCTGCCAATCTATCTTCAAGGTTTTTATACTTGTCATCCGCCGGTGGATACTGTTGTTCTGAATAGTCTTCGTCTGCTTCCTCTTCCTCCTCTTCTACCTCAGATTCGGAAGGTACAGTAACTCCTTTCCCTTTGCCAATCCCTTCGTCGGACGTTGATGGAAACTCAAGAGTCCTTCTAGCATCACCCTCAAATCTTCTTCCGAAATTAGCTACCCCCGGTCTCTTTTTCTTTTTCTTCTCTTTACTCTTTTCTAGCATAATTTTGAGATCCTCCTGACCCTTTGCCAAGGTCATGAAGAGTTGTTGAAATTGTGAATTTTGTGCCTGTAGGTCCTTCACTGTTTGCTCCAAATCCATCTTGCTGAAATAAACAGCAGAAAGATAAGGAAACCTGGCTTGAAGACCTGTTTGTGCATATGATGAATGATATGTTATTCATGTAATGCATTCAAGGGTTCAAAAATTCAAATTTGTTGCAAACAAAAAGAACGCACGTCATATTAAGAAGAAATTTGTTAGTACATAAATGCCCCATGGGCTAAATATTACAAAATTCTTAATGTAAAAAGACGTTGCGCATCCTCTTTGGTGCGATGTAGGTGTTGAGAGTTTCCTCCTCGTGAAGTCGGCTGGTGAGCTCTAAAACCTTCTTCTCACTGGCATAGAAGCTGGCTTCAAAAGTATCCCATTCTTCTTTGAGTTGGATCCAACTCTTTTGCATTTCTTCCCATGATGTTGGCATGTCAGGATGTAGGATGGTGTATGGAACCTCTCCTTCCTTAACAGGCTCTTTAATCAAGGGGAGAATGTGAGGATATGGCATCATAAGATTCTGAGAGCGGGTTCGTACCCACTTGAGATAAGGCTCAAGGGGGATGGAATTCTTGTGTCCTAGTGTCTTACTATCCACCTTGTTAGGCATCCTCCAAGCTCTGATGAACCTTTGTCGAAGTCCTTGCGCATCATTGTCGAAGTCAAAGACTAGGTCAGGAATCAACATGTCATGAGGGCCAACCCTCCGAGCATATCCAAATTGTCTCAAAGCTAGACAGGGGTTGTAGGTAATGCCCCCCCTAATGCCAAGTAATGGGACATTAGGGAATTCACCTTAATGATCAATGATGATGACATTTTCTCTGGACCGAGAACACCAATGTACATCAGAATGTGTGAGGGTCATCAACCGTTGTGACCACCTCAAACCCTGCTCATTCTTCAGAACTGATTGTGGAAGGTGAGAAATAAACCACCTTGCCAGGAGAGGAGTACAGCACATGAGAACACCTCTTTTCCTCATTGTTCGTGTGTAAAATGAGTGTAGGATGTCCCCAAGCAATGTAGGTATGGGATTCCTGGATATGAAAATCTTGACAGCATTCACATCTATAAGTTGATCAGGTTTTGGGAACAAGACCAACCCATAAATAAGGAGTGTCACAATCTCTTCAAAGGCTTGTAGATCCATGAAATTCCAACACTCTTATGCCTTCTCAAACAAGAACTTTACCAAGAAGCCCTTGACACCATTTCTGGTTTCCCAATGCCCCTTGATGTCAGATGGTTGCAAGTGTAATACTTGAGCAACATCTTCAGGCTTTGGTTCTTTTTCCGTACCGTTGTAGGGTAGTTGATTAAGAATAGGAGTTCTCAGGAGTTGAGAAAATTCCTCCAAAGTAGGCACCAATTGGTAATCGGGGAATGTGAAACATTGGTGTAGGGGATCAAAGAACTGGAAGAGAACTTTCACCATGTCTTCTTCAATGCTAGTGTTGACTAGGTTGAGAAGTCCACCATGTCTTTCACTAAAGAGAGAATTCTCCGGAATCCTGGAAGTAAGCTCCTTGAGTTGAGGAGGGATCCTCACAAGGTTGACTTGAATTGTTTTCCTGCGAAGAGATTCCATGACCTACAAAACAAGAACAAAGATGAAGATCCAAACCCTTGAAATGGTTAGTGGATGCATATGATGCTTTTTGATGTTCATGATGTATGCACAAACACATGTACAAGAAAGTCACACAAAACCCTAGTTTCAGGCTTGCATGAGGTTTCATAGGTAAGTACCCTCTTGAGTTTAGTTGGCTCAAAACCTGTCCTATAAATAGTAACCGGGTCCTAAGGAGCTCAATATCATTGGATTGTTTTATATGTTCATCGTTTTGGTTTAGCCACTTAACTAGCAACCAAAATATTCCAAGAAAACAACCCTCAATGAGTGTAGTATCGAGTATCTACCAACTTCGGACTGTACCAAAGCCGGTCATCTCACTACCCCTAATAAAAGGCCAAGATGGTCAAGTAAGGTTTTAGTTCATTAGTGCTTAATGACATCACTCAACGGCCCCGTATTCTCTTTGATTGACTCAAAGGCTACCGGTACTCACAAATATGTCGCACTTAATATAGCTATTGCTTCAACCGTGTCGGTATACCCCGCACAGTTTCCGCAATATATTGCTATCTATGAATGTTTCCCAAATCCGGGTGGAGGATTTCAAGCCCAAACAAGAGAACCAAAATGTAAAGCAATTAAAGCAAACAATAATCATGCAAAAGGGTGATCTAAGCCCTAAGGTTACTCCACTTTTAAAATTTTCCCCAACAGAGTCGCCAGTTCTGTGATACGATGGGAGAACTGACTTGGGATTTTGCGTTTTGTGTTCGCAAATGTTTCGGTTTAGCAAGAGTCTCCACCGACTTTTTATTTTATCCTAAGGAAAGGTCAAAAAGAACAGGAAAGACCTTTGAGATGTTTTCTTGGATTCGGGGAGTAGATTATAGAAAGGGAAGGTATTAGCACCCTTTCTATCCATGGTTATCCATGGGCTCTTAGTTACTTTCTTAGATCACTTGCTTTGATTTTCAATTGTTTGAAATGGTGCTTTTTAAATGTTTGAAATGGTGCTTTGTGTGTGATTTTGAAGATGTTTTGAAAAGAGGCCATCGTTGTGGCAACCTTTGTAATGATTCTTGTTTGAATGTATACAAAGATGTTTTTGTCTTTGGAAAAGTTTTCAATGTTTGAAAATAGGGTTTTTAAATTGTGTTTGTGGAGTGTGTTTTGAAAAGTAGCAAGGATGTTTTTGCAAGTTTGATCAAGTAACTAAGAGTTATCTACCCTATTTTACTCAAAGATCTTTCTTATGTTTTTAACCCTTTTAACAGTGTTGTTTCACCATTGTATTTGGTGAACAACCTTGTGTTAGGATGTTAAACGGGACAGGCGCGGGTCATTGTATAGACCATGATAGCAATAGTGTCAAGTATCTTTGGCAATTTTCTTGAGGGATTTGATCATTTTGTTTAGGAAACTTAGATAGCGTCATCGAGGGACTATGATCTTTTGTTTTGTTTTTGTTTTGCCAAAGTACTCCACATGCAACCATGGCCCATTTTTGAAGGCAACAAGTGGATGAAACCCTAGGGGTGCAAGTGTGCATTGTGTTTGTTTTTCATGCATGTTTATCTTGGATTAGGTCAAGCTAATTGTTGATTGATTTTTGCATACAAAACCTAGGTCTAAGCATGGCATAATTGAAAGCTTTTAAATGTGCGAGAATTTAAATGCTACACTATTACAACATGATATAGGGAGGGGGGTACAAGTTTTGAATTGGGGATATTTGACAAGAAATAAATTCTAAGTTATTACAACCATATCGAATGTATAGGATACAATATTTAATTGTGCAATACTTGAAATAAATACAATAAATAAATGAAATGTATTATGCACAAAAATGATTTTTTATGTATGTGAAAAGGGTATTTTTAATGTGAAATATAAAAATAAAAAGGTCAAATTTTAATTATTTGGTCATTTAGGGCAAAACCCTATTTTTTAAATAAATAGTAACATTTATTAATTATATGCAATATATATTGATTTATGCAAAAATAAAAGTATATTGTTAAGAAAAAGTATTTTTAGTGTCAAAAAATAAAAATGTATTATTTCTATATTTTTGTCCTAATTATCTAATAAAATAAAATATACAAGTATATATATATATATATATATATATATATATATATATATATATATATATATATATATATATATATATATATATATATATATATATATATATATATATATATATATATATATATATATATATATATATATATATATATATATATATATATATATATATATATATATATATATATATATATATATATATATATATATATATATATATATATATATATATATATATATATATATATTAAACATATTAAATATATAAAGATAAAAATAATTATTTACAAAAAAAAATGTATATTTAAGGAAATATTTTCAAGTGTAAATAAAAATAATAAATGGAAAATAAGTATATTTTTTATATTATTTTTTAGGGTTTTAATAAAAAGGATTTAGATTATTTACATATATATGTTTAATTAAAATGAAATAAATATCAAATAAATGTGAAAAAATATGGAAAATTATTTTTGGCATTTTTTTATGTTTGAACAAAAAATATAAAGTCAGAATAAAAATAAAAAACACAAAAATGACAAATATTTAATCAAATGGGCCAGGGGGTGCAAACTGAATAAAGGGGTGTTAAAAGCAAGAATGACTCAGGCCCAGCCCAAGTCATCATCTTCAACCTCCAGCTTTGTCAAACGCGCGCGCTTCCTGGTTCAAATGCCATCTCCTGATTCTTTGATCTTTTGACAAAACTTAAAACATGGAACTTGTAGAGAATTTAAACACGAATCCAACCATATAAAGTATTAAATCTAACTCTCAAAGACCAGAGAGAATTTCTCTGGCCCTAAAATCTGTCCTAGCTTTTTCCACATGTTCATGGCTGAAATTCTCCTAGCACACTTAATATAAATGAAAGCTGAGCATATGTATGGCTTCAGGGCTATGAGTACAACATATTTCATTCACAAACCTAAGCCTAACCATTCCTAGATAGAGAGATAGAAGTCCATAAAATACTTGTTTCATCTTGAATCGAGTAGAGCAATGCAGCAACCTTCAATGGTGTTTGAGCTTCTGTTGAGCTTGCCTGAGGTCCAAGGAAGCTTCTCCAATGCTTGGCTTGCTTTGAAACAAACTGAATCGTGCTGTAGAACTCCACCTGCAAAGCTTGGAAATGAAAATGGAAAAGGGTGTTATAGGTGTTACAGCTTGCAAGGGATGATCAGGATAGCTCAGGTGGATGGTATGGAAGGTGTTTGAACTGGTTTGGGCAAAAATGCACGAGCAAATTGTGTTGTGGAACTCAATCTGCAGGGAGTGCCCTGTTTTGCAGCAAAACAGGGATTTTGTGTATTAGGAGGTATGAAGGATGGAAGGGTCATGCCTTAGGTATGTTTTGATGTATGGAACTTGTATGCAAAGTTTGTTTTGGCTTGTGTTAACAGAAAATGAGAGTTGGTCTTGTTTTGCAATGTTTCTTCTACTTGAAGCAAGAAAGTGGCAATGATGTTATAGACCTGTACCAGCCTCCCTATCATGCTGCATCTTTTTTTCTTGATAACTGAAATTTGTGAACTTGATCTTGCCTCAAAGATCTGGCCCCATGCCTCAAGGATTTAGTATTTGACATAAAGCAACTTTAGGCAAAAATGCCAATTCACCTTTTACTACTTAAGGCTTAAACTTGCATGTAATGCCCAAATGAACAAAATAATCCCTCAACTCAATGGTTATGCATTAAATTAAGGTGTGTAAACTGGTTTTGAGGCCTGCAAGCTAGCATTACACAAGCTGATTTGAAAATGCAAGTTGCTATGAACATGCCTTGTCCATGAACAAAAGTGAGTTTTTGCAAACTTTGTGAATTCGATTCTCTCTAACCACAAAGGTGTTTGAGGAGTTCTTGGGAAATTTGGAAAGCTTGGAACATTTACTAAAATTCATCTTTGTAATGCAAATTGAAACTCTAAGTGGAACCATGTGAAAAATGGCCAAGAAGATGGGTCAAAATCCTGCCTAGATTAGGGCAAATTTTCCCTATGTTAAAAGTTTTAGGCACCCTTGTTCCAAAAATCATAACTTGAGATACAAGCTTCTTTTGAGAAAACGTTGTGAATCAAAGTTGTAGACTTTGTGATGGACTACAACTTTCATGTTGCAAGTTTTGTTTGAATCCATTTTCATCTTGGTGAAAAAATGGGACAAAGTTAGGAAAAAGTAAAAAAAATTTATAACTTAAAAAAAATTCTAAGTTATGAAATTTTCCCATTTCAAACCCTAATTTGCATTTTTGGGTTTCTTGATGAAAAAGTTTCATCATTTGACATGTTTTGATGAAAAATAACTCTTGGCACTTGATTTTGACCAAAAAGTCAAAGTTTGACTTTTCAATGTACAGTCAAATTTTGATCAGTTGACTGAAAAATTCATCTGTCAATCCTATGCATTTGAGATCTTTTGAACTTGTTGAATGGGTCAAGACACAGTCATTGAGTCCTTGAGTCCATATGTGAGCTTGGTTTGCCATTGGTTAGGTCAAACAGTCAAAAATTGCCTTTGTGCAGTCAAAACCCTAAAAATGATCATTTTGCCCTTTTGGTGATCTGATCAAATTTCTTGTGGAATTGTGATCCAAACTTGATCAAATGGTTCATATGAGTTCATAATGTTGATGTGGGTAAAATTTCATGAGGTTTGACTGTCAATTGGCCACAGTTGACTTTTTCCCCGATACAGCTGATTTCTAGGTCAATTATCCAATTGACTGGGCAAAAATTTGAATCAAGGCTTGAAACTTGGTATGGGCAAACTTGTGAACCCAACATGAAGTATGAAAGTCAATTTGGGAATTGTAGGTCAAAACATCCTTGTGCAAACTCAAACCCTAATTTGGGTCAACAGTGCAAGGAGGGGTCTTGAGCAGAGCAAACCATAGTTTGATCTTGAGTTCCAAGAGTCTTGTGATGAGAAAATGTTGGTGAAATGAGAGGGAAAATTTTGGGGTACAACACCAGCATACTGCTATGAGATTGATACCGAAGAAGTAGTAGACAAACATTGGTTCCATGAAGTGAAAAGGTATCTCGAGGCTCAAGAATATCCTGAGGGGGCATCTGTCAATGATAAAAAATTTCTGAGAAGGTTCTCCGCAAAGTTCTTCCTCAATAATGGAATCCTCTACAAGCACAACCATGACTCTACTTTACTTCGGTGTGTAGACAAAAGTGAAGTAGAGAGGATTATGGAAGATTTACACGAGGTTACCTTTGGCACCCATTCTAGTGGACACACCATGGCTAAAAAGTTCCTACAGGCAGGATACTATTGGTCCACTATGGAAGTAGACTGTTATCAACATTCCCGAACTTGTCACAAATGCTAGATCCATGCTGATAAAGTACACGTACCTTCGGTTCCCTTGAATGTCTCAACGGCTCCACGGCCCTTTGCAATGTGGGGCATTGACATGATCGAAGAGATTAGACCTACCGCTTCCAATGGGCATCGCTTCATCCTAGTGGCTATTGATTACTTCACGAAGTGGGTTGAGGTTGCCTCTTTTGCTACTGTTACCAAGAATGTTGTGGCACGGTTTATCAAGCATAACTTGATCTGTTGGTATGGTGTTCCAGAAAGAATCATCACAGATAATGGTACAAATATCAACAATACGATGATCACCAAACTCTATAAACAATTCAAGATCCAACATCATAATTCTTCCCCTTACCGGACGAAGATGAATGGCGCTGTGGGGACTGCTAACAAGAATATTAAGAAAATCATACAGAAGATGAAGGTGACATACAAGGACTGGCATGAGATGTTACCATTTGCTCTTCATGGTTACCGCACCTCAGCATGTACGTCAATAGGGGAAACACCTTATTCTCTGGTATATGGTATGTAGGTTGTCCTACCTATTGAGGTACATATCCCTTCTTTGAGGATCATGAAGGATGCGGGTTTGAACGAAGATGATTGGATCCAGACTCAACTTGATCAACTGAATCTGATTGATGAGAAAAGGCTTACTGTTGTCTGCCATGGTTAGATGTACCAAAAACGAATGATCAAAGCTTTCAACAAGAAGGTCATACGTCAAGTATATCAAGTGGGTGATCGAGTAATCAAGCGCATCATACTACCACAAGGTGATCCCAGGGGAAAATGGACTTCCACGTATGAAGATCCATTTGTGATCAAAAGCATATTTTCCAGTGGAGCCATGATTCTGACCACCATGGATGGTGACGACCTTTCTCACCCTGTTAATGCTGACCTAGTGAAAAGATACTACGCATAAATAAAGACTCGTTAGGTTAAATGGCCTAGGAAAAAATAAGGGCATCCCGACAAACCAAAAGGGTTTGGGCAAAAGTTAGGGATAAATACGAAAAATCTTACACCCAGCAAGTTGAAAACCTAAAAAGGCGGCTTGGGCAAAAAAGTGTATCCCGATGGACTGAAAACTCGAAAGGGCGGTCCAGGCAAAATTTAGGGATTTAAAGCATATAACTATGTCCCATTGGATCACCTTGCGACCAGACTTCAGTATCAACTATCAAGCTCAAATGATACTACTCAATCCAGTCAGCTTCAGACAAGTAGCAAAGTGATGAGACGCTCAAGGACATAGGGGAAATAATAGAATTGAAACTCAATGGGATTATTACACATAGTTGTTTTCTCTTTATACACCATTTTGTATAGTTTTCATTTTCACGACGGCGTTCTCCTACTAGAACGTCAGTCTCTTTGTACAAAAATGCTTGTTATAGGCGAACTTCAAAAATCAATACAAATCATTTCTTTGAAAGTACAAAACTATTTGTTTTTGATTTTTCTGTTTTGTTTTGCAAAAACTCCCAATGATTATTTTTGACATATGCATTGGAATATGATTACTGTTGACAAATACTTGCATACGAAATAGAACGACATTTGCTAATGACTTTAAGAAACGGGGCAAAGTCTAAACAAGTCGTTTGTGGCCCCGACAGTTACTCTTTCCAGCGGGAACAAGGGCATCCTCTTGTCACATGCTTAGCATACGTCTTAGTGATGCTTATGTCCCTACAGAGCAGAAACAACCAAAGTTTGATCTCTTCTTCCCCAAGCAGGAATTACCTCCTCCAGCAAAGTTCCCTTAGAGAGCTGAAATCTGTATTCCCCAGCTGAATTTTATAATCTCAAAGAGTTTATAAAACTTCCTGCCAGGTAGAGTTTATTTCTCTAGTTGCAGAAGTTTATCCCCAATAGAGTTTATTTCTCTACATCGGCAAAACCTTCCAACAAAACACCATTTCTCCCTATAGAGTCATTCTCAAGCAGGAGTTAAAAATCCCTGGCAGAATATCCTCAAACAGAAAGAGGAAATCCCCTGAAAATCATCTCCATTCATCATCCCCAACAGAAATGAAGGATTCGGCTTCCCAATACTCTTCTGCAGCAGTCAGGGATTTACTTTCCCGGACTAAGAAATATCGCAATAGCATCCCATATTCATACATCATGGCATGCGCATACACATCGCTTACATCATAATCTCATTTATTTTGAGAACATAATCACAATACATCATGACATTGCATACGACTAACTCTTTACCGTTTTTAGGAAAGATCAAATCAACAAACACCATTGACTACATACGTGACCTGGTAGTCTTCTCAAAAAGCTACGTCTGATGATGGGCTATTTCAACATTTTCCCCAGAAAGATGTTCTCAAAAGACCTTCTCTGGTTCAGTTAGATTGATACTAAGATATCTCTGATTTCTATTCCAGTTGAAGATAATCCAAGACTTTTGTCTGGTTCAATTAAATCGATACTAAGATTTTTCTGATTTCCATTCCAGTCAAAGTTAATTCAAGACCTTATCTGGTTTAGTTAGATCGATATTAAGATCTCTCTGATTTCTATTCCAGTTGAAGATAATCCAAGACTTTTGTCTGGTTCAGTTAAATCAATACTAAGATTTTTCTGATTTCAATTCCAATCAAAGTTAATTCAAGACCTTCTCTAGTTCAGTGAAATCGATACTAAGATTTTTCTGATTTCCATTCCAATCAAAGTTAATTCAAGACCTTCTCTAGTTTGGTTAAATAGATACTAAGATTTTCCTAATTTCTATTCCAGTTGAAGATAACCCAAGACACTCCTCTGGTTCAGTTAAATCGATACTAAGATTTTCCTGATTTCTATTCCAGTTGAAGATACTGTAAAGCCCGGAGTCTGACCAGATAGCAGTTAATTTCATGTTCCCCCAGTAAGTCACTATGAAGCCTGGATCCTGACCAGATAGCCGTTCACTTCTATCTCTTCGATCAAGAGATACTCCCCAGTAGAGTGAGGGACAATTGAAGCTCCTAAACTCTATTTCCCAAGACAAAGACCAACATTCCTCAGCGGAATCCTCCTCAACAATAGGAATAGGGATCCCCACAAAGGAATATCTCATGAAGTCAACTTTGTTTTGGATGGCATCTATAAGCCCATTCCCAATACTATCTACATAGTCAAGTATCACCTCAGATGAGTGCAAATTTCTGGGCACTCTAGTGTTCAATCATCTTCCACCATCGGATCATGAAAGGAAGACAAGCCAATCTACATCCTCAGGTTTAAGAAGATTCAACAGGGGCAACTGTTGTACCCCAAAATTTTCCTTATCATGTTTTTCCAAGATTTCTTCTTGCATAAGTGGTTACAAACCTTTTCCTAAAGAAAAGTAAAATTTTCAAATGATGGTTAAGTATCCTTCGATTGGCATTATGCAAAAGATCCTTCGATTGGCATATGCAAAAGGTCCTTTGATTGGCATATGCAAAAGGTCCTTCGATTGGCATATGCAAAAGGTCCTTCGATTGGCATCTTCAAAAGATCCTTCGATTGGTATAGGGCCTTTCGATGACATTTTCAACAAGGAAGCTTCGACACACATCTTAAATAAGGTTATTTTTTGTTGGAGCATACAAAGGGGCTTTCGACAGGCATGTTAACCAAGTGATGTTTCGATTGGCATATCAACAGGGCAATATTCTGATTGTCCAAGTTAGAGAAAATGAGATCAAAAAGGGAAAGAACTGAGAGGGTTCCAAAAGCCCGGATGACAGGCATTCGAATTCATACATATTGGAGAGGATAACTCTTAGCCTTTTTGCATACTATGGTAGAAGCTATGATGCTGAGAATATGGGCAATTCGAATCAGGACTTAGAGCCACCAAACGAGTGTAGAACAACACTTCGATTAGGCAATAAGATAACGCTTCGATTAGATCAAGTTCAAATCCATCGAAGAGAGCAAAACTTGAGACTTTATCGAAGGAACCATGATGAAAGCCTTAAGCCAAAATAAAACAAAACACCTATCCTAACTTGTCCAGGTTACCCAAAGTTCAAAATGGCCTGTTTTCCTTGCAAATATGGCAAGAATTCAATGTTGATTATGGATTCAATTCCTGAGTTAAAGGCCAGATTCTTGCCTTGTTTGTTCACAACTCCACAAGAGCTAATTCGACCAGGGTGATTCTCTTTAAATCAAGCAATCAAAGCCGAGGGTGGCTTAATCAAAGGAGCTATAACATTAAAGCTGGTGCAATTCGAATTAGAGTTCAGAGCTTTCGAAGGAAACAATGCTCTGATGAGGAAAGCTCTGAGTAATTCGAATTGGAGCTTAGAGCCTTCGAAGAGAGCAACTCAAAGGGAGATGGATCTACATGGGCAGGTCATCTTTAGATTTTCATCATATTGGAGGCCCAAACAACTCATAACAGGCTGGCAGTAACGCATGAAAATAGATCGGCACTTGATTGAATCAAATATAGCAAGTTTTTATGAAGAAATCAAATCAAATCTCTTCATCATAATGGAACAATATTTGATACACAAATGTTGACCTAAAATCTCTTGTCTATATAAGCCTCATAATCTTAGAGAAAAAGCATACACACATATATTTCTTCGCAAACATACACAGTTGCCTCCACAAACCCTAGCAAAATTCCGAATTTTCTTGAAAGAGAGGTACAACCTGTATCACACGATCCAACCATCCTTAATTTATTCCAGGTGTTCCATTATCACCGTGAAGTTCCCAGGAACTTGTTTCAACCATTACTCAAGCCAAATCGTGCCCAGAATCTCTTCCTTAAGTGTCACCAGTCTGGTATGCTTTCCTGAATTCAAAATTAATAATTCATGCATTGTTGACATTTTTTATGTGTTGTTTTATGTTTAGGACATCCATTAGAACATGTTAGACGTTTCACATGAGAGTTGTGATGCTCGAATCACAGGATGCCATTGTTAGCGCATCACAAACTGAAACCTTCGAACCTTACAATACAGGGACTTTTAGGCCAAATGGATACCGCCATTGAACTTGCAACATATGATTTAGGGGGATAGGCTTAATCACTTGCTTTGATTCGTGTTATTTTGCAGGTTCCAATTTTACTATCACCGGAGAAGAAAGAGTTGACCACCGTGAGGGGTGGTCAGACTCACCGGTGCATGCGTGGCACGGTCCTTTCTTTCAATTGGTCCATTTAAACTCCAGGTCCCCACTCAACGCGCGTGTCCTGTTTGTTGATATATTTGACCTAATTTCACATATATTATTGTTTGTGTTCATATAAACGAATGAAAAAATGGCTTGGTGGTAAGGAAGAACGCGTGTGAAGTGAAAGACATGGGTTCGACTCTCAGGTCTGGAGTTTTGTTTTTTCTAACAGGTTTCATATGGATCCAGCGCTTCAAGCTCCAGCGTGCACACCATGTGTCCTCACACCATCACCATCAGATCTTCATTGTTCCACATCCATCGCTCCTGGGTGCAGCCCCATCATATACCTTCCAGATGCAGCAGCATGGAATCTCACGCAGTGGTGGGCCAACTGATTTGGGCCTTGAAAATTCAGTCAACACCCCCCAATTTGGGTTTCTCACCTCAGGCCCATCTCTTTTTTAATTTTCTTTATTTTCTTTTTTAATTAGTTTATATTTTTTTAAACTCATTCATTTTTAAAATCATAAAATCATAAAAATAGGACTTAGGTTTTTTTATTAAAATTATTTCTTACAAATTAATTTAATTAAATTTTAACTTGTTTTCTTTAATTTAAAATTAATTAGAAGTTAGGTTAAATCTCAAGTTTTTTTCATAAAATACCAAAAATATTTATAATAAGCAATTAGATTCTCAGGGTTTCAAACTTATTCCCGTCTCAACTTTTGCGCATTATTATTTTCGTACTATTATTATTTTTTATGTAACTGTTCCCGGATTGTAATAGCCTTAATTAGGGTTTTTAATTTCCGCACTTTACATTTTCAGTCATATATAACTGTAATTTCCCCAAGGCCATGTAATAGCTTAGGAGTTTTTATTTCCTGTAATTTACTTTCCACACTATAGTATATGCCTGTATATAAACTGCTCGAAAGTTAGGTGTGTATGGCAAGAACTAATCAATTAATCTTAGATCACTAACATCAAGATAAAATACCTGAAAAAGCACACTATTGCACACTTGCACCCCTAGGGTATTTCCCACATTGGTTGCCTTCGGAAATTGTCATGTCCCTCGAACGTAGGGATACCCTTAGCAAAGACCCTTTGTTTAAAAGTCATCATAAATATCATAGTCCCTTAATTTCCCCCGAGTTTCCTACGAGAAATGATCTTGACCCTCAATGTTGCTTACATGATGACAGTCCCTTTGAACTGCTAAGGTATCTCTACATGTTGCCTTGAATGACCACAAACGTCCCTTTCGATAATCCCTCAACATCCAACGATAGGGTCACCTGCTCACTAATAGTAGGGTAGCACTATCTAAAGGAAAGGAGAAAAAGAACGCCTTTTTCGAGTAGGTAGATAGTTGTTAAGTACTTGCTCAAATCTGATTCCTTTTTACACTTACACACTTTCAAAATTCTTTTCAAAAACACTTTATCACACTCTCGAGGACTGATACAAGAGTTATCATAAAGCAAACAAAACCTTTCAAAACACACAAACACGAAAGCAATTTTCAAAAATGAGCAAGTACCTAAGAGCCCGTGGAAACCCACGGATGGAAAGGGTGCTAACACCTTCCCTTTCCATAATCTACCCCCTTACTCAGAAAAATCTCGAAAAAGGTCTTTTTCCGTTCTTTTCACCCTTTCCTTTGTTGGATAGAAGTAAAGTCGGTGGCGAATATTGCTTACCGCAACATTTTCGAATATAAAACGCAAACCAGTATTAACAGTCAGTTCTGCCACCGTATCTTAAACATAAATTTAGAAAAGCTAACCATCTCCCCCTGAATCTTTTAATATCCAAAATTCATTTATGCTTGTTTAGAGTCTCCCCCTAAGCCCAAGACTCACAAAATAAATTTTGCAATATATAAGGTAACATAGAAAAGGAATACTTCCCCATTGATGTATCATCAGAGTCTGACTAGAACTTCATATTCTTCATCTCATAACCTGACATACTATCAGAATAGGATGAAGTATCAGAACCTATTTAGTCATTGTATTGATGCCTCACATAAAACATCTGAACTAAATCTCGGGTTCTTCTGGAAACTTGATCAAGCCACCAGAAGTTGCAAAGCATCATGTCATCATAAGGTTCAGCACCTGAATTGTTTCCTGACTGACCATGTTCTTGAGCATGTCTTTAGGCTATGTCTTATGACCATGTCTTAGACCATGTCATCTGACCGTATCTTCAGAAGGTCCACAACCTCTAAATGATGCCTGGTTGAAAGCAGACTTTCTATACTTCTAGAAAGTTCTCAACTTCTGAAATATCATAGTCTGATTTATCAGGTTCTGAATACAAAACTTTTAGACAATTTACAACTTCTGAACAACTTCGTGGTATCACAGCAAATATTTCCATTGCATATGTTGACATTATTTCAGATAATTCACAACTTCTGAAAAATGCATAGTAATAGATCAACCTTGGCATGCTTCCAGAAAGTTCACCACTTCTGAAGTGTCAAAGTATGAATACCATACCTTCAGAAGGTTCACAACTTCTGAACCATAGGTGTTACCAGAACACGATTACCTTACTTTTAGGTAGTTCACAACTTTTGAATAGTGTGGGTATCTTAGCTTGGTTTAACCATATTTTCATAAAGTTCACAACTTCTGAAACACACGTTGTATCAAAGCGTAGAACAAACCTAATTCACTCAGAAGGTTCATAACTTTTGAAGAATACATAGTATCAGGGAAAGATTCATTTTATAAAGTTCACACCTTCTTACGAATACATTATTCTCAAATGCTTAGCTCATCAAAGCACACTTCAAGCATCTTGATCTTTTCTTCTGATGCCAGATGATAATCTTCTGAATGCCAAATAAACTGTCAATGAAAATCAGTGAACTTTCACAAAGTTCCTAAATCAAACGTCAAACAAATGTTTAGAAGAAAAAGCATTATATTATGTTTGGGCTCAAGATTCTGAGATTAGATACTATCAAAATCATACACTATTTCTCCTCCTTTGTCTGAAATCAAAAGGATTAAAAAGACAAAAGAAAAATTTCATTAAAATCAAAAGGGATAAAGATACAATTGTTTTATAAACAAAAGAAAAACTATTATTAAGTAAAAAGACAAAAGGATAAGGCTTTAAGTATCCTTCTTGTCAAACGTTTCCATAAACTGCATCAACACATTTAACAGTTGCTTAAACGAAGCCTCATGAGCAGCAACTCTTTCATCCTGCTTATCCAAGCGTTGATGGATGAGAAGATTTTCTTATTGCTATTTACCCAAAACAACCTTAAGCCCAACTAGTTTGTCTTCAACTTCCATAACTTGCTTCCCCTTAGAATCAAAAGGTGGACCATCAATCACAGTCATCTGAGACCAAGAAGGTTTAGCAGTAGCAGCTTCTGAAGAACCAACAATAGTATCACCATGTTGCTCAGGCTCAGGGGTCAGAACCTCTGAAGCAGTCAAATCAGAGGAGTTGCAATGGTTGTAGCATCGAGCCATTCTTTATGTTCCCTAACAAATTCAAAATTATGGTATGCTTGCATGATTCTAGAATTGACATCGACCGATTTTATGAAACCATCCTATATATCATATGTCATTTCTAGATCCCTGCTTGAAACAAATATTCTCAAGGCGAATGTTAAAGAGTTATGAGCACAGAGTCCAAAATGATACATTATTTCATCTAAGGGTATAGGCCTAGCATTGGTTCTAGCAAAGTGGGCCAAAGGTTTTCCAAAATAAGGGGAGAGATCCCTATCCGGCACAACAATGATTTTCAAGATATCCTCTTCAGACATGGAGTCTTTAGAAGCACCTTGAGCATCAGAGGTGTGATGTTCAAGTTGAGAAAATGAAGGAGGATAATTTTGAAATTGTGTGGTGTCAATCTCAACTTCATTTAGAAGAGGAGTGTTGGTTGGGGATAATGGAGACGGGGATTCAAGGTTTCTTGTGATGGAGATGAGGGGTTCAGGTGGAGTGATAGAGGATGGTTGAGGAAGAGAGGTGGTAATTTGATTGGGAAGAATGATAAACATGTTTGCTGAAGATGTGTCTTCAAAGGGTTTTGGATTTTATAGGATTTTAGGATCAGAAGAAGTGCCTTATGAAACATTTGTATTTTTCTTGGTGGGAGTGAAAACTATTCTAAAAGTGGAAACCAATGATGGAATATGTGGTGGTATAACGAGAATGGATGGAGGGAAGGATGAAATAATCATATAATTATAAGAAATATGTTTGTTGGAATCATATAGAGAAAATCTAGCTTTAGAAGAAGCAGTAGTAGCTTTGGATGTTCTAGTAACCTTGGAAGGTCTAGAGACATCAGGACCGTCATATATCACCAGTTTTCTCTTAATAATGTTATTCTTTAGAACTTTGTAAGAGATCCTTCAAGTTTTGGCTTCTTGGAGGATTTCCTCTTCTTATTAGAGGGAGAAGCAATAACACAGGGTTTGGGATTAGAATCTCTGAAGATCTATCAAGAAGATACTCAGAAAATCCTTTAACATGAATCATTTTGTCTTTGACGCAATCGGTTATGTAGGCTCCACAACTATCTCTTTAGCTACCCCAATATTTCTCAGTGTTTTTCCATTCAAAGAAGATCTGACAATCACAACCATATCTTATTGATTTAAAGAATAAGTAAGATTACCTTCCAGAAGAATGTCTGAAATAAGTCTTCCAAAAGGAATATGCTTCTTCTTCTTGTCTCCTCCATCCCTTGATCCAATAATAGTGTTCTTCAGATGAGTGAATAGAACTGCAGGTAGGTTTATCTTTTCATTAGTGTGAACGACATGTAGAAGATACTTTTGATATGCATTGATGTAGTCTGAGGAGTGAGTTTCACATTGATGAGTGATGCTAATAAAAAATATCTTGAACCAAACTCTAAGTATATCGTGAAGAGATTTGGGTTTATGTTCCTCAAAACCTTCCTTGAAGATGACCTCCACTTTTCCATAATTCTTAAAGCCTTCAACATACATATTAATTAATCTGGATCCAATTCCATCATGACTATATAGTTTTGCAATATCTTCTTTCCAAAGACACTTGATCAAACATGTCTGCTACCAGATACATAGGCATGTATTTAGAAATATTTGATCGGGTCAATAAAAACTGGTCCAAAGAGACGACTAAAGTAGGTTACCCAACCTTGAAGAGTTACAACATGTAGAAGATCGCAACCAATTGCAGCAAGGTTTTTAAAAGTCTACCAGGGCTTCAACGAGAAAAGACAACTCATTGACAAGGGTGGATAGAAAGATATCGAAAGTCTGTTCTTGTTGAGGTTGTTGACGAAGAACTTTTACATATTTTTATTGAGATTCCATTGAAGAAGATGAATAGATACAAACACAGACTTGAACAAGGATTATAGGGTTTGAGAATATTTTGGGCTAGAAATATGAAAGTGTAGGATAAATGTAGCGTAAGTGTGTGAAGTGGGGTGAATGGGTTTCAAATAGTATTGCAGTGTTGAAAAAGATTTTGAATAGTGCAAAAATATGACAAGAGGTAAATTAATATGATTTATTATTTAATCCCAATATTATCTCATTTCTAATGTGTCACATTAAGTGCTTATGCATGGTTTAGAAAAGACAGTTGTCTTTACTTTGAATCACCAACTTTTCACTATCTTGACACCTTATTTAATGAAGTAGACTCTTCAGTTTCCGACGGACAGAGATATTCTCAAGAGAATATTCTGACCAAGGATACTTATGATATATGAGAACTTCACTATTCTGAAGCGTCACATATCATAAGCTTAACAAAAGAAACAATACATACCTTAGAAGATCATTCATCATTCAGAAGGGTTACACACTGAAAGCGCGTCTTCTCCGTGCTCGCCATCATTTACTGAGAAGTGATTGAGTTCTTCTTGAATATAGAATCCAATATTTGTCCATAATCTCTTTATCAATAGATGTAGGCTCTATCAGGGACACCAACCCCAAAAGCGTCGCTTCAGAAGGTTTGAAAGATGATCTGGTTCTAACAGATTCAGTCTTGTCACCGAGAATCAGTTCCTCATAATATGTTGATCTCTATCTATTCTTCCTTAGAGGTGCTTGTGTTTCAATGGCTTCTGGTTGAGCATCTTCTGAGTCTTTGACCTTTTGTTCTTCTGTAGCAGCTTCATTACATTCAATGCCTAAATTGGTAATCTCTAGATCTGCAAAGTTTTTAACTAGCTTTGACTTTTCAAGGTCAAGCTTATCATCTAATATAACATTGACTGATTCTTCAACAATAAGTGTTTCATTGTTATACACTCTATAGCCTTTTGAGTGTTCAGAATATCCTAATATGATACAACTTTGAGCTTTAGAATCAAACTTGTTAAGATTCTCTTTAGTGTTCAAGATAAAACAAGAGCATCCAAACATATAAAAATAAGAAATATTGGGCTTCTTGTTATTCCATAATTCATATGGAGTCTTACCTAGAATAAGTCTTATAAATACTCTGTTCTAAATGTAAAACATTGTGTTTACAGCCTCTACCCAGAAATGCTTTTCCATGTTGGTTTCATTAATCATGGTCCTGGCCATTTCTTGAAAAGTCATGTTCTTCCTCTCTACAACTCCATTTTGATATGGAGTTCTAGGTCAGAAGAAATCATGGGAAATTTCATTCTCATCAAACAACTTCTCAAAGTGTTTGTTCTCAAATTCTCCACCATGATCACTTCTAACCTTGACAATTCTAAGACTCATCTCATTTTGCACTTGGTTACAGAAGGAGGTGAACACATAATGTGACTCATTCTTGTGTCTAAGAAATTTCACCAAAGTCCATCTTCTATAGTCATCAACAATTACTAATCCATACTTCTTTCCATTGATTCATGCAATTTTCACTGGACCAAACAAATCAATGTGTAGAAGCTCCAACGATCTGGAGGTAGAAACAACATTCTTCGCTTTAAAATAAGTTTTTGAAAAATTTCCCTTCTGACATGCTTCACAAAGAGCTTATGAAGAGAACTTTTGGTTAGGAAGGCCTCTGACTAAATTAAGCTTGTTTGGCTGATATATTCTTCTCAAACTAATATGGCCCAATCATTTATGCCAAGTCCATTGCTCCTCATTAACAGACATGAGACACTCTATGTTTTGCTCTTTAAGATCAGAAAGTCTAATCTTAAAGATGTTTTTCTTCCTTTTATCATTGAATAGGATAAAGCTATCCTTCTGACTAATAGTTATACATGAGTCTTGATTAAAGATAATATCATAACCAGTGTCACTTAATTGACTTATAAACAATAAGTTATGCACCAATCCATCAACAAGTAGAACATTAGTTATATAGGGATGAGAACCATTACCAGCTGTTCCGGAGCCTATGTTCCCTTATGATCACCTCCAAAACCCACGACGCCTCCAGGCTTTGGCACATATGCCTTTTTCCCGTCATGTGTCGCAAGCAGCCAGAGTCCAAGTACCATGGATGGTGTTTCAACTGCGCTGCTAAGGATATCTGCAACATAGATTATTTGTTTCTTATGTACCCACAACTTATTGGTTCCTCTCTTGTTAGTTCTCCTAGAGTTCTTAAAAAATTTGGGATTAGCAGCAGAATAATCATATTTACAGGTATTAAAACGAGAAGATTTAGCCAAAGGTTTTGCCTTAAGTTCATATGTAAATTTATCTTTTTATTTTCCTTTATCTTTTGGCGTAAACCCAACAGAGACAAAATGGGAATGAAGAGTATTGAGTTTGTCTTCCTTATCTGAATTAGATTCATCATAAGAGTTATAACCAACACCATTGGTCCCATTTCTGCTCACGCTATAGATTATAGAAGCCAACATGCTTCTCCCTATTCTTGTGGCTATGAACTTTTGAAAAGCTTTGTCATATTTCTTAATGACAACATCAGTACTCTCAATTGTGGATGCATTTCTCTTTTAGATGTTTTGTATGATATCAAAACTAGGAATTGATTTAGCTTTTCTGTATATTGAACGATATCTCTGAGTATTTATGTGTAACCTTACATTAGAAGTCATTAGAAACCTTAAGAAGCATATAGGAAAAGTTTGGTTTGGTTATCCATTAGTCTCATAAAGGAAAAATCATTTTTTGCACAAAATTCATGTGCATGTATCAACACATTTGTGCTTCGTGTTGACATATGTGTTGTTGTTTTTAAGAAAATAACTCTCTGGAAGTTTGTGTCGACTCATCCTCTTATTCGTGTCGACACATACCTATAAACCATTATATGTTGACACATTTGTGCTTTGTGTCGACTCACATGTTGTTGTTTTTAGTCTAAAAACCTCTAGAAGTTTGTGTCGACTCATGACTTGCTACAGGTAAAAACACGTGCCTTCTTTTGTCACGTATGTATCAATACATCACTTGTACATGTCAACACATCCTGTACCAAACTTTAAAAATCAGTTTTTCTTTTGTGTTTATAGGTCCTTATTTTGCCTCCAAGTCTCACACCTATATATATCTCATGCATGGATCATTTTCATTTTGATGAAACTATAAACAATTACTTGATTGCTCTTCATCTTTAACCTTGACCCTATGCATACACACAAATAGCATACACATGATCATTCATTGTTTGAGTGCCATCTAGACTCGGTTGATAACATTCAATTTAGGTTGGTTGTAACCTAAGATTGGGTTGAGAATCAAGGGGTTTCATCCGAAAAAACTGCGAGAATTTTTACCTCAAGATCGTGTGGAGATTTTAGGGTTTTTAACAAGATTGTCCCAATATTGGATTTGACCGAGTGAAGACCTTGATGAACGGGTTGGTTCTTGCAAGCCTAGTAGCGTGAGATGGTGAAATGTATGGTAATCTTGGGTGACAACAAGCTTGCAATTGGATTCATCCGAGTGAACATTGAAGACAATTTTCCTTCAACTTAGTAGTGTGAGACATGGATCAATTAGAGTTGTTGAGGGCTTGATCTAACTCCATAAAGCCAAAGGTAATTTTGTTGGATCATCATCAAACATTGAAAATAGTAAGAAATTGGTTTCAATTCCAAAACGGAATCGTGGTGAGACGCAACCATAGAGAGGATGATTGGCAAACTTCCTTAATAAATCCTTATGTTACTCTCTCTCTCTCTCTCTCTCTCGCTTTATTTCTTTTATATTTTGTTATAAATTTATTACACTCTTGATTGTGCAAATTGATTAGGATAAAAGTTTTCTTTGAAAGTTTAAGTCAATTTGTTGTTGTTCTTATAATCAATTTGATTGTAAGAGGTTTTAACATCAACAAAATTCAAAGGAATTTCTGGAAAATTAAAGTCCACACTAGGTGTTTGATAAATTGTCTAAGTAAATTTTTACATTCGATTTCATTGGAAATAGGTTACTTAATTGATTGTGTTCAAATTTTTGATTGAAAATTTTTTGTGTTGCTCACTTATCATCTTTACTTAACGTGAATTGATTGAACGCATATTCGAGCTCCAATAATCATGAACGTTTAGACGACTTTGATCTAGGACACGACTTCTACTAACCATTATTTTCAACATGATTTAAAAACTATTTTAAAACTGAAATTTGAATTGGGTATCTATTCTCCGCCCCTCTAGATAACTTGTCGTCATCTAACATTAGAAGTTTCTGGAAGAATTCTCATGCCTTTGAGGGCAGAGTTCTCATCTTTAAGAAAAAAAATCTTCATTAATAATGAAGATATCTTCCTTAAATTTACTGTTTTTAGAAGATATGGATTCATGAGACTCATAACAAGTGACATCTTTACCACGAGACTTCCTTTGACCAGAAGTAGACTCAAAGCGACTATCAATCCTTCTTATACTTTTGAACTTGTTACATTTATTTCTTTTCCAGAGACGGTTAACCCTTCTGGACAGCAGTGACAACTCATCTTCTTCATCATCATCATGATCTTCTTCTGAATTCCATTTTGAAGAGATTTGGACTTCTCAAATCTTCTGACGGATTTGAGCCCAACATATTTGCCTCTATTCTGAAGTTCATCATGTTCTAGCTCAATCTCATGGATTCTAAAACAACTCACCAGTTTTTCTATAGAAGTGTTATTCAGATCCTTTGCAAGCTTGAGTACAGTTACCATAGGCGTCCGTTTGGATGGCAAGTTTATGATAATCTTCTTTATATGATCTAACGTAGAATAACCTTTGTTCAGAACTCTCATTCCTGCAACTAAGGTTTAAAAGCTTGAGAACATAGTCTCAACTATTTCATCATCATCCATCTTGAAGTCTTCATACTTCTGAATCAAGTCCAGAGCCTTGGTCTCCTTGACTTGATCATTTCCTTCATAAGTATTTTGAGAGGGTCAAATATAGACTTAACTAAGTCTCTATTTATGATCATCTCATACTTAGTATAATAAATATAACCCAACAATATGGTTCTTGCTTTATGACGATTCTTATAATCCTTCTTCTATTGATCAGTCATAGCTTTCCTTTCAAGCTACTTTCCAGCAGCATCTATAGGATGTTTGTATCCATCAACTACCATATCTCAAAGATCAACATTATGACCTAGAAAGAAATTTTATAGTCTTTCTTTCCAATATTAAAATTTTCACCATAAAAATGGGAGGTTTAGCATTGTAGTTATCCTTTTCATTTCAAACTGGAGTAGGTGGTGGTTATGTAGGATCAACCATAATGTTTCTAAAACTCGTCTGGATCTTTATCTGACATGGTTAAGTGTTTGATAATAATCAATACTAGAACCAGAGCTCTGATACCAAGTAAAGGTGAGAGAAACACAAGAAAGGGGGATTTTGCTAGACTACAACACCAGATCTATAGGGGGGGTGAATAGATCCCCGATTAAAATTGACATTTCAAAATGGTTATTTAAAAAATTATTTGAAAAATAATGTTGAGCGGAAGGTTTTTGTCCTAGATCAATATAGTAGTCTAAACGAACCTAGTTATTGGAAACTAGGATATGCACAACCCATATGGAATTAAGATAATGATAAAATAAATAAATATAATAATATTTCCATTAATAGTTTCATGTCAAACACAACAGTTTCCTATTTCCAATGAAATCATATTAAAAACATAACTCAACAATTTATCGAACATGTGGTACACAATCAATTTTTCAGAATATTTTTTGAGCTTCTTTGATATGAAAATGCTCTTAAAATAAAATTGATTATAAGCTAATAAACATAGCTGTTTAAACTTTAAAAATCAAAGAGAAATTTCATACGAATTGATTGATCAAACAACACTTTCAACAAATTGCATATAAAGAGTAAATGATAGTAAGAGATATAACATTACAATTTTCCTTTGAGTTAAACAAGCTAAACAATTTGTCAAACACTTGGCGTGAAATAAAAGTTTTAGAATTTTCCTTTGTGTTATATTGATATGAAAAATCACTTATAATCAAAAGGGATTATAAGCAACTCAACACACAATTCAAAACAAAAGCAGTTTCGGAAAATTCCTACACGTCGATAAATTACTCGATGCTATTTGAAAAATTGATGTATGAAGATTAAAGCAAGTAAAGCAATAAAAAAAGAGACACAAGGATTTGTTTATGAAGTTCACCAATCATCCTCGATGTGGTTAGATCTCCCCCCAATTCCAAATTTGGAATTTGGATAATTTCTTACTTTGCAAGAGTATAGTTACAAGAGAAGTGTTCAGAGAAATCCTACAAACCCTAACCGTTTAATGTTGATTCAACCCCTTCTATTATTTTGATCTTCAATAAGATCAAGAACACAATAGGTTTAACCTATTCTCCACTAAAGCTACTTCCTTGCAAAGATTTAAAACTCTCCAAGGTTCCTTGCAAAGATTTCAAACACTCCAAGGTTGTTCACTCGAGAAACTCCGATTGCAATCTATTAACACAAGATATTTAATTCTATCTTCCAATACTTGATACTTACTTGAAAAGATTTCAAACACTCCAAGGTTCCTTGCAGATATTTCAAACACTCTAAGGTGATTCACATGGACGATTCCTTCTCTGACGATCTTGCACGAAACCCCTCCAAATTAACCAATGATCTTGGAGGACAAACCCGGTGTTTTTTTCTTGGATGAAAACCCATACAAAAATCAACCCAATACACAATTGGACACTAATAATCCTCGTCTAGATGGCACCCCAATGGAACATCGCTACAATGTAATGTTAGTGTGTATGCATATATTGGAGGTTGAAGATGATGAGAGAAATAAGCTAATTTTTATGGTTTCACTAAGTTGGAATGATGCATGAAGAATATATTTATAGTTGGACTCTTTTTAGGTAAAAGAGGGTAGTTTCAAAATGAAAAAATAATGAAACAATGACCCACAAAACAATATGTGTCTACCTGAAAAAGTTATGTGTCGACACATGCAAAACAATAACTACATGCTTTAAAATGCAGTACGTGTGCTGACTTGAAAATCATATGTGTCGACCCATGTGTCTGTGTTTTAAAGAATAAATGCTTAAAGTTTTAATAATACAATACATGTGCTGACCTGGAAATTGTATGTGTTGACCTATACGGAAGCTTTTAAGAAAATGCATAAATGCAGAATTTATGTTTAGCCCTATACAAATTTCAGGTCGACACATAAGTGCTAATTTTGTGCAAAAACTAAATTTTCATCATTGGGACTAATTTTAAAGTTATTTTAAATGATTCCTAAGACCTCTAATTCAAGGGAATGCCACAAGATATAAGGATATCGTCCACCATACTGAAATGCTAGCTTTTCGAGTTTTGACATCATGCAAAATATCTAATAGTGATGTTGCACTCACAGGTTTAAATTGGGTTGCACCAAATATAATCTTTTCGTAACTCAAACATAAAGCTAAAAGGTGAATAAAAATAAATGAACACAATTATTTTTATTATGGTTCAATGTTAACTAAGTTACTCCAGTCCACCCCACAAGGTGATTTTTCTTATCCACAAGGACTTAATCCATTATAATCAACCAATTATAGACAACCACAATAATTATGATCAACCTTGTTGACAACCCCAACAAGTTTGTCGATCCTTATTGCCAATCCATGATGACCGTAGCCAAAGTCTTATTGAGAATCCTGAATACACCTAGTCTCTCAAGGAACCTATCAACAACCGTTGATTTACAAAGATGTGTATACAATGATACTTCTTATAAGCAGATTACACAATGTTTAAATACAACATCACAAAAGTGTTGATAGAAAGATATGAACAAAAGCTCCTTGCTAATTTACAAAACTATACAAAGAATATCTTAAAAGAGTTTGTGCAGCGCTTTAGCGTAGTTTTGTTAAACTAATTCTTCTTGTTTCAAATTCTTCCAAGTCCTCCTTTTATAGATGAAAAAGAGATTTATTATAGGGTAGAATAGGAAACACAAAACCAGTTGTTTTGTCCCCAACAATCATGGTAGGAATGGTAGACAACAAGTACCAAAGGACTATCCTTATGCCATCGTATTAGAGTAGTGGTCACAATGTACTTTGTACTTTTATACTCACCATCACACGCAATCTAAGTCTTGATCTTAATCTTATATATCTTCAGAGGCTTCTGATTTGTATGTTGATGAAGCATGTTGTGGAAGTAACAAAACTTGCATCTTCAGAACCTAAGTCTTTGGAGTCTTCAGAACTTGTTCAGCAAAACCTTATCTTCAAAGTATTCAACACTTGGTCTTCAGAAGTAATGTCTTCATATCTTCAGAACTTGTTCATCAGAACCTTATCTTCAACATCTTCAGAACATGGGACAATAGTAGCAAAGCTTTAGAAGGTCTCCATAGCTTCCTTGCAAAGTCAAGATGAGAAGCTCTTATACTAATGTTCCTTAGAACCGTTACAGAAGAAGCATTCCAGAATCTTGACTTGTCATTGTAACACACCATAGGCATTCTTCAAGAGTGTTAAGTTCAGAATCTGATGACATCACACGCCTTCTTACCACGGTCATAACTTGTTTAGAAAAATCTACACACTAGACAGAAACCATTAGAGTACACAATTGTTCTCTAAGATACCATGTAAAGTTATCATCAAAACTCAAGGCCAGATGCAAAACCAATATTGTTCTTACATAACTGGTTACTATATTTGGTGTAACCGATTACACTTGGAGGAAATTTTTTAAAAGTTTAAAAATTCATAACTTGAGTTTCAGGTGTCCGATTGAGGTCCCGTTTGAAGCATTAGGAAGCTGACACAAAGAAATCTATTTCAAAAATAATTACAGTACCTGGAATTAATTTATTGTTTTGTGGGGTCATAAACAATCGATGGTGTTTATGTTGTGGTGTAGAATATGCGTGAATTCATTGTTATTGCTTACTATATTATTATATTGCTGCTGCAGAATGTCTATAACATGTGTATTGTGTATGGTGGCCATCATTTGCATTGTACATTGATTAAGGTGAAGGTCATTGTACTTGTTATTGTTGTTGCATGTCTATTATGTATCATGCATCATTGTGTTGGACGATGGTCTATTTTGGTGAGTCTCAATCCTATGATGGAGATTAAGTGCGAGTAGCTGGTTCCAGGTGGAAATCAGTGAAGTGTTACCTATGGTGATGGTAACTATTTTTGGTGTGCTCTGATCCTATGGCGGGGATTGGGAGCGAGTGAACCTAAGAGTTCACATATTGGTACCACATGCATTGAGTCATTTTGTTGAGTCTCATTGCATTGCATACTTGTTGTGTTGTTGTATGTTTGGATTGTGTGAAATTGTGATTGGTGGAATGGGTGATTATGCATGTAATAATCTGTTACTTACTTATTATTATGCATTGCTTTATATAATTTTGATATCTCATCCCTTTTGTTTGAACGTTGCCTCCACAAGGGTAACATACATGTGATCCATAGTGAAGGTATATATGTGAGTAGAAAAGGATACTCTTCTTTATGCATTTTTCGAGTCAGCGTCTTCTCTGATATGTAAAACTGGGAGTCAAACACTTAGTTGTTTATTTATGTTGTTGGGGATTTTATGGATATCTCTTACTTTGATAATTCTTATGATTACTTTATAGCATGATTTGTTTTGAATAAGTAAATGGATAATTTATTGATGCTTTCCGCAATTAAAAGTGAAGTTAGACATGTTGATGTTTATTATTATTATTATTATTATTATTATTATTCTTATTATTATTATTATTATTATTATTCATCTTAAAAAGTTATATGTGTTACATGTCCTATGATATGAGCAGGTTTATGTAAAAAATTGACATCCTAATTGTATGGATGTTTTTATATTACTCTGATTTTAACTATAATTAAGCGGGGGTAAATTAGGGTGTTACGTAGTGGTATCAGAGCAGTTTGTTCTGTCCAGCCAAGTTGTTGAGTCGGTGTGGTGTGACAGTTAAATACTGTCGATGTAGTATTATAACCATTATTATTGTTATTATGGTGAAACAGAAAATGGTTGGAAGAAACGATGCTTCAATTGTTGATGCCTTGCAGGCTATGCAAAATCAGCCTAATGTTGGAGGGAACGATGAGTTCCGTCATTTGGGGAAGTTCCTGAGGAACAATCTGCCTACTTTCAAGGGGATGTATGATCCTGATGGAGCGTAGGCTTGGCTCAAATAAATTGAGAGGATCTTTTGGGTGATGGATTGTTCAGAAGAACAGAAGGTACGGTTTGGTACTCATATGCTGGCATAGGAGGATGATGATTGGTAGATCAACACTCGTTAAGTGTTGGAAACTGTAGGTGAAGTTATCACTTGGGTTATGTTCTACAGAGAGTTTCAGAGGAACTACTTTCTTGAATATGTTCACGGGAAGAAGGAGATTGAATTCCTAAAGTTAAAGCATGGTAATTTATCTATTACTGAGTATGCTTCCATATTTGTGGAACTTGCTGAGTTCTATCCTCATTATAGTGAGGAAACTGTTGAGTTCTCAAAGTGTGTTAAGTTTGAGAATGGTTTGTGTCTGGAGATTAAACAGGCTATTGGATATCAAAAAATTCGAAGGTTTCCAGAATTAGTGAACAACTATAGAATCTTCGAGGAAGATAGTAAGGCTTGGTCAGCTCATTATAAGAGTCTGAGTGAGAAGAAGGGAAGGAAGAATCATAATTGTGGGAAGCCTTATAGTACTCTAGATAAGAAGGATAAACAGAAATTTGCTAATGATAAGAGGCTAAGTGTGGGAGGTGCTTTGTCTCCTCTTAAATGCTTTAGGTATGGCGAGTTGGATCATCGCGCCAACGAATGCAAGGGGGATGTAAAGAAGTGTTTTCGGTGTGGGAAGATAGGACATTTGGTTGTTGATTGCAAGGATAATGTGGCGACTTGTTATAATTATTTTGAACCATGACATATCAGTACTCATTGCCAAAAGCCAAAGAAAACTTCAACCAGAGGAAAGGTGTTTGCTCTATCAAGGACTCGGACTTCCAGTGACGAGAGGTTAATTAGAGGTATATGTTACATTAATAATACACCTGATTACCATTATTGATATTGGTGCTACTCACTATTTTATTGCTACTGAATGTGTGAAGTAGTTGAGTTTTGTAGTGTCTTCCATGAATGGGGAGATGGTTGTCGATACTCCTACTAAGGGATCAGTGATAACTTATTTAGTTTGTTTGAATTATCCTCTATCAATTTTTGATAGAGATTTTGGTGTCGATCTCATTTGTTTAATGCTGAGGGGTCTTGATGTGATCTTGGGGATGAAATGGTTGGAGTTCAATCATGTTCATATCAATTGTTATAATAAATCAGTATAGTTTCTTACTCTCAAGGATGAGGAATAAGGTAGTTTCTTATCTGCTAGGCAATTAAAAGAGCTTTTGGAAGAGGAAGCTTAGGTGCTTGTGTTGTTCGCGTCCTTATATGTTAAAAGTCAAGCGGTGATTGATGAATTTCAAGTAGTGCGTGATTTTCCAAATGTGTTTCCAGATGACATTTCAGATGTACTACCAGAGAGAAAGGTGGAGTTTTCTATTGATTTTGTCCATGGTACCTGACCCGTTTCTATGGCACCATACAGGACGTCGACATCTGAGTTAGCAGAGTTGAAGAAGCAATTAGAGGATTTGTTGGAAAAGAAATTTATAAGACCAAGAGTGTCACCTTGAGAAGCGCTGGTATTGATGATAAAGAAGAAATATGGTAGTATGAAGTTGTGTATGGATTACCGACCGTTGAATAAAGTAACAATAAAAAACAAGTATCCACTTTCGAGGATAGATGATTTGATGGACCAACTAGTTGGTGAGATTATTTTTAGCAAGATTTCCTTGAGGTCGGGATACCATCAGATTCAGGTGAAAGATGAGGATATTCAGAAGATGTCTTTTAGAACTTGGTATGGGCATTATGAATATTTGGTGATGTCGTTTGGAATTTCTAATGCACCTGGCGTGTTTATGGAATATATGAATTGGATATTTCACACTTATTTGGATCAATTTTTAGTGGTATTCATTAATGATATTATGATCTATTCTAAATCTGAAGATGAGCCTACATATCATTTATGAATTATGTTGCAAGTGTTAAAAGAGAAGAAGTTGTATGTAAAGTTGTCAAAGTGTGAATTCTGGTTGCAAGAAGTTAGTTTTCTTGGTAATGTTATTTCAGGTGATGGTATAGCTATGGATCCGTCTAAATTAGATGCAGTACTACAATGGGAGGCTTCGAAGTTTGTCACGAAGGTTAGACGCTTTTCGGGCTTGGATGGTTACTACCGCAGATTTATTGAAGGCTTTTCCAAGTTAGCACTTTTGTTAACTCAGCTGACTTATAAAGGTAAAGCTTTTGTGTGGGACATTCATTATGAGAGAAGTTTCATTGAGTTGAAGAAGAGATTTACTAGAACTCCAGTTCTGATTTTTCCTGAACCTAATGAACCGTTTATAGTGTATTATAATGCGTCGATCATGGGTTTGGGTGGTGTGCTAATGCAAGATGGCAAGGTTGTGGCTTATGCTTCACGATAACTGAGGGTTCATGAGAGAAATTATCCTACTCATAATTTATATTTGGATGAAATGGTGTTTCTATTGAAGATTGTGGCATGGAATATGCGTGAATGCATTTTTGTTTCTTGCTATATTTTTATATGACTGTTGCAGACTGTCTATATCAGGTATATGGTGGTCAGCATTAGTGTGGTACATGATTAATGTGAAGGTCATTGTACTTGTTGTTAATGTTGCATGTCTATTATGTATTATGCATCACGGTGTTGGATGTTGGTCCATTTTGGTGAGCCTTAATCCTATGGTGGGGATTGGGTGTGAGTAACTGGTTCCAAGCGGGAATCAGTGAAGCGTTATCTATGGTGATGGTAATGAATTTTAGTGTGCTCTGATCCTATGGTGGGGATTGGGAGCGAGTGAACCTGGGAGTTCACATATTGGTACCACATGCATTGAGTCATGATGTTGAGTCTCATTGCATCGCATACTTGTTGTGTTAGACTGTGGGTTTGGATTATGTGGAAGTGTGATTGGTGGAATGGGTGAATATGCATGTAATTATTTGTTACTTACTTATCATTATGCATTGCTTTGTATAATTGTGATATCTCATCCCTTATGTTTGAATGTTGCATCCACGTGGGTAATGCGCAGGTTATTTACAGTAAAGGTGTGGATATGAGTAGAAGAGGCTACTCTTTATGAATTTGTCGAGTAAGCGTCTGCTCTGATATGTAACACTGGGGGTCAAACACTTACTTATTTATTTATGTTGTTGGAGATTTTATGGATATCTCCTACATTGAGAATTCTTATGATTACTTTATAGCATGCTTTGTTTTGAATAAGTAAATGGTTAATTTGTTGATGTTTTCCACTGCAATAAAAGTGAAGTTAAGCATCTTGATGTTTATTATTATTATTATTCATCTTAAAAAGTTGTATGTGTTACATGTCTTATGATATGAACATGTTTATGTAGAAAAGTGACATCCTAATTATATGAATGTTTTTATACTACTCCGATTTAACATAATTATGCGGGGGTAAATTAGGATGTTACAACATCCAAATCTAATTACAAATTGTTGGTATGTGAGTGGATCCATGGGATAGGCGCATTCCCTTCGACATTGCACCAAAGAATTTCTATTTAGCGCCCAAATGGTATTGTCGAGAACATTAAGGCCGACCAGAGTTATTTTATGTATAAGGTTAACACAGTTAATAAGTAGAATTTTTCCGTACCCCAAATTTGCCCTACCTTTATTTTCAAGATAGAAGACATTTTAATTAGGAATGGTTCAGCAATATCTGATGGCTCATTCTTAAATCCAAGACAATTAGGGGGTGTACTTTAATTCAGGAGAATGGGGCTTTCTAAATATGAAAGACCCATGTATTCGTAAACCCATTCGCAAAGCATGTTGGCCAGTGGCCCATGAGATTCAAAAATGGAAAACTATTTCGATAATAATTATTAAGTTTTAGTTATATAGCTAAGCCCATTTAAATATTATTTGTTAAGTAAAAGGGGAGGTGGAAATTTAATTTTGTTTGGTCCATTTCTGTTTTGGGCAAAGGGGGGGGGGGGGGGGGGTTGTTTTATTAAAGGTCCATTAAGGTTTTTTAGTAGTCCATTTGATATCTTGTTGATGTGTTATTTTAGGGAAAAAAGAAGGTATTAGTATTAAAACTTTTTATTATTACTTTTCGCAATTTAATTTTAAAAAGGGTTTGTTTTTGGCGATGTAAATACCCGACACCTTGTAATAGCTTAGATTTATTTTCCGCAATTTACATTCAGCAACCATTAACTGTTAGATGTTTGGATAATAGGCAATGTATGACAAGATCAATTTTAATTTAAAATCAACAGTAGCTCACCATAACATGTACAAAGATAAATAACTGAAAAACAATACACTCGCACATGCGCACTCTTAGGGTACACCTCACTTGGTTGCCTCGAACGTGGTCATTAAGTATAGGAAGTTTTAGAGGTCACCCTCTTGTCCAAAGATCATAGTTGCCTCAAAACGGTTGCCTCGGATAAAATGATCTAAGACATTAGGGTTATCGCTAAGGCGTCCTAACATTGCTTTAGTGACCACACGTCCCTTAATCGAATTGACCCGAAAAATCCAACGACGGTGCTACCTACTCCTCAATAGTGGGATAGCACTGTCTAAAGGACATTTGCACAGTCTATTTCCTTTTTGAGTAGGTAGATGTTCTTAAGTACTTGCTCCTTTTAAAACAAAAACAAAACTTTCCGCACTTACACCCCTTTCAAAACAAAAATCTTCTCAAACCCACAAACACAAAGAAAAGCAAAAAATTTGAAAACACAATAAGCAAGTACCTAAGAGCCTGTGGATAACCACGGATAGAAAGGGTGCTAACACCTTCCCTTTCTATAATCTACCTCCCGAACCCGAGAAACATCTCGAAAAGGAATTTTTCTGTGCTTTTGTCCTTTCCTTGTTGGATAAAATAAAAGACGGTGGCGACTCTTGCTTACCGCGACATTTTGCGAAAACAAACGCAAACGCGAACCAGCATTCCAAAACAGTCAGTTCTCATTCCCACCGATCACACCAACTTTGAAACAATATCATTATCATACATCTGCAAGTTGAATCAATCAAATTCGGAAAATCACCTGAAAATTCTTCAAGTTACCAGACCAAAATTGGAGTCCAAACAACAACAAAAGAATTAGAAAAATAACTCTATTATGTATTAATATAAAAAGCCTAGGTGAAAGAGGGAAAAAGAGAGCAAAGTGAAACAAAAAGACTTCACTGGCTGATCCCAGCAGAGCGCGCTAAGTTCTAAAACCCGTGCTAAGCGCGCTACACCAATAGCAGAAAAAATAGGACAACAATCTTGCAGTCCAAAAGCAACCTCCACAATCACCTTTATTACTCTCATTTACACATATAAACAACATTTATAACACATACACACTTTTACAAGCTAAACACGACAAGCTTGCGAAAGACCACAAAGAATAACAACATAAAACAAATAATATAAACATACTAAAAGAATGGGTGAAAATTGATTAAACAAGTTGTAAGGTGAGGATTTGAGAATTTGATGAACAATCCGAGTACAACTTATTTAATGAATGTTCACCACACTACCTAAGCTAGAATAAAAAAGTAAGAACGAAATAAAAAACGATAAAACATGCTTGTTTTATGTCGTAAGCTCGACGTTTATTATTTATAAACCAACATGTTGCTTCGGACGAGCCAAACTCTTCACTCTCGCCTTCGCTCAAATCTTTTTAAGCTCTAACCGGAATCAATCACCTAACCACACTTTTGCAAACGTGAAACAAAATAAATATACTATATACAAATGTACAAATCAAGTAAATTTACAAAATAGACAAGTATGGAGAAAATCTACAAATATAAAATATATACATATTTATGAAACTTAGAACGCAAAACTATCGCAATGTAGTTAATATCAACACCAATCCCCAACAACGGCGCTATTTTGCTGGAGCGGTGAAGCGGCAAGCAAGAAGTAAAGTGTTATTTTACCCAGTGATATAGGTTATATCGTATCGTGTCCATAGAGATTTGTTAGATGGAAAAACTATTGTTCAACAGTTTAAATCCTTTTAAGTTTAGATTGGGTTTGCAGGAAAAATGTGGGAAAAGTAAATAAAGCAATAAAGAAAACGATAAACAATCATCTGTAGCCTAAGAGAATTCATTCTGGAATCGCATTTCATTCTACCCGTCAAATACTTAAACTTTCATATCAATTTCATGCAACCAACAATACGCATCAAAATCATAGGGCATCGTTCTAAAGGTGCCACAACAGAGGTTATGTCTAACATAAAGTCGAAACAATTGTATTACTCTCATCAGCAATCTCTCAGCCCAACACAAATAACACTGAGGCATTAAGCTCTGATACCCACGGTGATTATTAGCTATAAATCTATCTCTAGCATCTAGAAACTAATATATATCATTTTCTAACCAAGATTCGAGAAGTTTATCTCTAGACCAACCTAAACCCCAAACATAAATGCAAAAAGATCAAGGAACAACATCAATCCAGAAATGTACATACCATAAGAGTAAAATATACATACAACACCCACCATTGGAATGAAACATAGGTAAGAAAGAGATGAATCAAAAACTTTTTATGGTGTCAACATGATTCGAGACCATCCATAGCGAATCGACATGATGAACCACCCAATGATGTTACCTAAACCTCTAAACTACAAAGAATTATATCAGAGCTCCTCCAAGAGGGAAAGAGATGATAAAACCATAAAAATATGTTCTAAGCTATTTATACAAAAACTAAAAATTGCAGACCATGCTTAGCCCCAAAAACCGCGCTAAGCGCGCCTTCATTTATTCACTAAACTGTCTTAGAGCGCGCTAAGCGACAAATGTCAGGCTAAGTGTGCTCGCCTCTGCCATATTTTCCTCTTCTGCTCCCAGGGCACGCTAAGCACCCACAGACCGCGCTTAGCGTCATCTACAACACTTATTTCTTCCAAAATTGTGTGTTTGAAGTGGTGTCTTCGACACTTTATTGTTCATGCTCCAAATACGCATCAATAACTACAAAAATACATTAAAATATCAAAAGGTACATAAATGAATCGGGAACATAATAATATGTAAAGTATACATATTTACACACAAAGCGGGGAATTATTCAAAGAATATTAACAAAAGAACTGATAAGTGCCACAATTTATATACATAAAATAATGACATTTCTACACTTATCAATGGGCAAAGATTTGGAAAGAGCAATGTTGAGCATTGTTCTAATGGTAACAGGTTTGACCACAAGGCTGAAAGTCCCATCACAATTCACACCTGTAACATGTAACATGCGATCACCTATAAAATGAGCCTTATAACACTCAAAGGAACCACCAAAATTTTTCTTATGCTTAAAGTTCACATACATTGAATAATATGAGCATCACAAGGACAAGGAACTAAATCTCACGTCTTATTTCTAATAAGAGCATCAAATTATAAGGCTAGTTAGGAGTTTTTAGGTATGGGAGAGATGGTACATTCGAGATAAGAGTTTGATAAGGTGAATATCTTGTGGTTTTTGATAATGCCTTTCATGCTACGAGTGGTGATTGTTCATGTAGGTGGATATGGTTGGATTGGTGGTGGTGAGGGAGAAGAGGTTATAATGGGAAAGTTAACATACATTAGATAATTTTTATGCTATAGATTTAAGTTCTCACCCCAAAATAAACCCTTAAGTAGTTTATTTTAGTAGTCAACTTCGGCTTAATCATGCTCTACGTAAAGAAACCGAAGAATATAAGCAAATGATCCTAATTTTCTTTTCTGCTATAACTAATTAAAAATAGGGAATGTGACTTATAAGTTAGGTAACCCTCACCTGGTTGCTTATCCCAAGAGTTGTGTAACCTGCAAAAATAGAATAAAACATGTTGTTAGTTGGTTCAGAAGTATCTCGTACTGAACTTGGTAGGGCGAACTATGGCCCGATTCCCCATAACTACAATTGGGTGAACAAAGGGGTCATGCCTTCTTAGGTACCAGAACCCCAAGTAAAGGATCAGAGTCACTAATCGATCGTCCTACTATAAGTATGTATGGATAACATGATTAATGTGATTGCGCTTGAATGTAAAAGGATAAAAATGGGATGTGTTTGTTAGACTTTAGCATAACGACATGATTCATATGGGTTTGTATAAGGGAGAGACTTATGACCGTGAAATATAGAATATGTTATTATGATGCTTTTGTTTTCGGTAATTTAGTACCTATTTTTATAATTTGTTCAAGAAGAGTCTTTTGAAAGCCCATAGTAGATATTGAATATCACTGTTTACTTACATTTTGCTTGAGGACAAACAATGGTTCAAGTGTGGGAGAGTTTGATGAGACAAAAACACATTGTATATTTGACTTGATTTTCATATGTTTTATTGCCATTTTATTTCCATTTCCAGTATTATGTTGGTATTTTTCCTTTGTTTCAAGAAATTGACTAATCAGGAGCTGTGTACGAAGAAACGAAGCAAAACCGACGAAAAACAAAGATTTGGAGCAAGCTTGCATCTACGGCTACCCCTATGGCGTTCAACTTAGGGTTATCATGGGTGGTCTACGCACTAATAAGTGAGATGACAAAGTCACGCCCACTTTGTGAGCATGGCGATCGCCATGAGGGTGTGGCGGTCGTCACCCTTTGTAATGGTCAGGCAGTTGAAAACGTGCTTGCTTAGCCTCCAAGATTTCATAAAGTGTCCTTACAATCTCGCCACGAAGTTGGAAGCAGTTAAAATGATTTTTAGGGTTTTTGGAATCCTATAAATACATCACTAGTTACATGATCAGAAAATAGCAAGTGTATTATTTTTATCGATGTAGTATTAAGAAGGAGTTAATCCCAAATATCGATCTCACGGACTGCGTAGGAAATATAAGTTAATATAATGACTCAATTAAATAAAAGAACATAGGGGTTTGTTGATTGTGTGAGAGTAATATTAAATGATAGCAAATTAAACAAGGCAAAAAGTAAAGATGTATAATATATGAGAAAGCATGCTAGGGTTAGGTGTGTGAATTGCTTAGTGACGACCTTTCTTCCATGTTTCATGATATATTGTGAAAGTGAATCAATACCAAATATCAAGAGTTGTTTCCCTTAATTCCTTAACTGAAAACTTTTTGGTGTTCATCCTTAATCCTAATTCCTTAGTTATTAACGACGATATCAAGCAATTTGAATTTTTTACCAAGACTTTAATGGTTACTATGGTTAAATCCCCATTCCTAAGTGATTTCACTATCGTATTATTGTGCAAACAACGTTAAGGTGGTTTATCCGACCTAACCTTAACCTTAAGTCAAGAACTATTTATCTGATAGAAAAAGCATTAAACTCAATGCACAGTAAATTAAACTCGTAAAAACATCAATATCATAAAAACAACGGAAATTTGGTCCAGAACATTCGTAATTCAGGGACACCCCCTAGCATTGGGGTGTTTAGCTACTCATAATATTCATAAAGCTTACAAAAAAAAGTGTAGACATTAAAGTTCCTTCCTCCTCGAAACCCTTGCTCGCTCTCTTTCTTCTGTAATTCTCTCTTTTCTATGATCAAAGATATCAAATGCTTCTCAAAACTAGGTTTTAAATAGTATCAGGTCACAACAAAGCCATGTGGAAAGTCAAAAGTACCCTTAATAAGCTCAACTATTTAAAGTTAATGAAAATATGATTTATCTCGCGCCTTCTAACATGGGCCGTGTCAGGTAACACGGGAATCCGTGTTGGCCCTCTGCCTTGGTTATCAAAGGCTCTTGCTCCCAGGCCTGCTGACACAGGCCATGTCAGGTGACACGGGCACCCGTGTTATCCCTCTACTTTAGTTGTAAAATTTCTTGCTCCCAGGTCTGCTGACACGGGCCGTGTCAGGTGACACGGGCACCCGTGTCAGGCTTCTGTTCTTGCACTTTTAACTTCTGCAGAATATCCTTTGGCTTTGCATCAGTTACTAAGATTTACTCGCGTGTACCAAAGACATTAACACTACCAAACCAAGTATAAAAATCACCCTAATTGACATGCATTCCCAAATCAATGCAATAAAAAACCACTTATCATGAAAACTAAATTAAAATACTGAGAATGATAAAAGATGAAACATTGTGTTACCAAAATGATAGACTTTTTACCGGCTAATTGTTGAAAACAGAGTACAAATGGTGACTGATCAAAACCCTGAAATTATCTCATTTCTTGTCCTCAAGTGATGTAAGAGACAACAAAGAGGTCACCCCAGAATTTCTTCTTACCAAAATACAGTCGATGTTTTTCTCAACTTGTTTTCTACCTCTCTGGTCAAGATTCTGGTTTACCGATCTTAATTTTCTGCTACACTTCCACATCAGAATACTTTTTTACCTGCAAGCATTTTCACACTCTCACCAAATCTCTCGAGGTTATAGTGTTTTTGACTCTAAATTCAATGTATGCAATATCGACTATTAATTTTGAATGAATTCTACTTTCACTGCACAAACATATTTTACACACTTTTGGAGGTCTTTGGGTTATAACGGGGCTTAGGTACGGTGGGGAAAACAAAAAAATGGATACACAAAGGTTTTTTTGGGGCTCGGCCTTCATGTTGTTTCTTTTGTATCTATGCTTCTTTTAGTGCGATGCGGTTTCACATGGACTCTTTAGTTTCACTCAATTGATCGAGTGTTTCAATTAAAATTGCGTCTTTTCGCTTGGGCAAGTGTGTATCTATGAGTTCTTCTTTTGTTTTTCTTGTTTTTTCTTAGGAGTATTCAAGAGTCTCCATATATTTTTTTTCTCTTTTTTTTTCCCGCACACTTGCCCTTTTTTGTATAAGGTTCACCATCTCAAACTTAGAATTGCACAATTCCAAAATCCACAACGCTTATGCCGAGCCAGGGTAAGATGATATATTTTTTTTTCTTTTTGGTCTTGGGTTAACATATGCGATTAAAACAAATAAGGGATATAGGCTCAAAATGGGTTTACAAAAAATAAACATAATTGAGGGTGGCTGGAAAGGCTCAGGGGTAAAATAAACAATATGCCTCAGTGTGTGCCATCATGTAGTGATGTGTTAGTAGAACATATGCAAAATCAGAGTGATAAAGTCATACTTAAATGAACTCTCATGATGATATTTTTGTGTTTTCATTTTTGTATGCTCACCATGTTGGGTAAGCTTACAGGTTCCAAAGCATTTTGTGTGTAATGCAGCTTCTTTTCTAGTTCGGTTGTACCCTCCTACAATCTCAGTTTGGTTTCATCAGGTTGCATCCAACACTTTCTCTTTTATCCTTTTTATTCGGATGTATCTACTTTCTAGGGTACCTCGTGAGTAAGTCCGGGTTGCGTCTTCCATCCACTAGATATCAGTCCATCATTCGTCGGCAAATTCTACTCACTCTACAACACAATGTACACCACAAAACAAACAAACTAACAGGAAAAAAGTAAAAAGGAAAATTTACACTAAAATTATGAATTAAAAGGAATTGAACAAAAAATTGAAAACAACTAAATAACATATAAAATAAACCCCCCACACTTGAACTAAACATTGTCCACAATGTTTTTACCCAAGTGCGAGGAGACTCACAGTGCTCACTGAGGAGGAGATGGTGGGTGTGGATAATGTAACATCATGTGTCGCATCATCTCGTGCATCTCATCAATAGCAGCCCATTGGCGGTTTTGCTCCACTCCTTGCCTAAAAAGCTCTTCCCCTTGTCGGGTTTGTTCGGTTCGGATGTAGCCGATCTAATTCTGAACCCACTCTCATTGATTTGGATGTATATAAGAGGATCCTTTAGCCCGACTGATTTGCACCAGAAGGAGGTCCAATTGTTCCTCTCTCGGTTTCTCTTCCTCACCATATGCATCTGCAAAAAGGCCTTCCATATCATCGTCCCCTTCTTCCGGGGCGATGTCCTCATATAACCAATTAGCAGTTTTAGAAATACTAATGCGGTTAGGTGCGGATAGAGAAAGAATGTGTCTCTTGTGAATAACTAGTGAATAATAACCATGGTGAACCTCAATCATCTATTGATTCACAAGAGCCTCCAAATTAATTTTTGACTTACCTGGCACATTAGCAATTTCAAACAGTTCACGATTATAATGGAAATGATCGGTGATCTGAGTGATCATATCGCCGACAGAAATGCCACATGCACTTGCGAGGCCCACTCGACCCATATAGTCCTCCATAAAAGCGGCCATGTTTGCCTGTTGTTGGTGGACCATACTAAACAAAAAGAATAACTCCCACTGAGTTGCTTCATCGTTACTATCTCCTCTTCCAAATAAAGAGTATGCCAACCCTTTCTGCGCGTACCTGAAACACGCGTTGTGAATACCCTAAGCTTTGGCCTCTTTAGCAACATAACCTGTTTTACCTGTAATTACCGCCCAGAAATCACCCGGGAAAAAATTGTCGGGTACAACACCTAGACCAATAATTGGGAGATGAATAATTTCTCCTAATTTATCAATAGTAAGCTCATGGTCATTATTAAAAAGTCGGAAGGTAAGAGTATCGTAATACTCTCGCTCTGAGCCCGTCCACCTGTGTTTCGGTTTAAACTCTATAGTTCTAAAAAATTTTAAGGTTATTCGCTCAAAAGTGGGTGCTTCAAATTACATAAATTCTAACATACCCAAAGCGTGAAACATACGATGAATTTCATATTTTAAACCTAAAGCGTCAAGAGTGTCACAGATATACCTTGTCGGAATGAGCTTACGCTTAAGGTGAGTCGAATACCGTTTTTGGTGTTCCACTTTGTCAAAAATAATGTCGTGAGCATTTGTAGCTCTCCTAGCATGCTGTCGTGGCCTTAAAGACTCAGCCGCGTCACTATTTGGAATAGCTCTTCTTGGGGGCATCTTGGGTACCTACAACAATTTTAGAGCAAAAACAAACGACACAATTAGATGAAAATGTTACCACCACTAGGTAGAGGGCGGAAAATAGAACAACTTTTGAGAAGTGGGTTTTAAAATAGGAGAAGTTTTAGCGGTAAAGGTTGAAGTTTTTTTAGTGTTGTGGTTATGGAGTTTAGGTTTAGGAAGAGGGGAATATAGGGAGAAGATGAAGTTTTTATTTTTTATGGTGAGATAAAAGTGAAGAAACTAGGTTAAAAGAAAGTGGGACCAAAATTTTAAGTGTAATGAGTTGTGGGTCCCACCCAAAAACTAGGAAATTTTTAAAAAAAATTGAGAAAACTTGGTTCGTACTGCACAACACGGGCCGTGTCCCATGACACGGGCGGCCGTGTCAAGCTGCTGAGAATCCATCAAAACTTCATTTTTTTCTCTCTGACACGGTCTGTGTCAGGTGACACGGTTGGCCGTGTTAGGTGACACGGTTGGTCGTGTCAGACCCTTGTAACTGCACAATATTGTACCCTAAATTTCGCCCCTAATTTTTTCAATCGCACTTTTAAATCATATTTTGTCATTTGGTTACAATCATTAGTAAATAGCTTCTTTCATCACATTTGCATCATTTAATTGTGTTTAAGTTGACCAAAAGTCTATTTAAATCGACATTTGCATCATTCTGTAGTTGAAAATACCTGACATTTCACTTCATGCATTTTTATCTCTTTACTATTTCCTTGCATTGCTCCAAGTTGTTTATATGTCGATAGTAAAAATATTTTGGTTTTATAGACAGACTGTTAAAAGCGATTCGACACTGTGTAGAAAATTAGCGAGAAAAATATTTCAAGTTTTCACCTTTTACTGATCATTTAATGAATCTGCGTTTCACGTGGATTATGACGGTATGCTCGCTTCATTTTTATGGTACAGTTTGAAGTCTCGTTTTTAATCAAAACGTCTGTTCAACCTGATATTTTTATTATCATTTTATTCCGATTTTGAATTTTTGAATATTTTTTCTTTAATCTTTGTGACATGTAGTTTATTTTAATGTGTTCATTTTATTTTTCGGATAAATTTTTATCCGTTTTTTATCATTTCCAGTCATCTTAAGTCTTTATTTTTTATTCAGAAAAAATTCAAAAAATGTATTTTAAATTGAGTTATTTTTTATACTTTCAGGTTTTTATTTTATTTTGGTCATTCAAGAGCTTTTTAGTCACATGAAAATATTAAATACACTATGCTTGATTTTGATTGGCTACAACTTTCTCAATTTTTATTGAAAATATGCAAACTTTATATGCCTAGAAAGAGGAAGAAAAATTCTCCAACTTTGAAGGAGTGGCCACAAGTCCAAAAAATAAAAGGAAAAAAAGTTATGAAGTTTGAAAGATTTTGACACTTAGTGAAATTTTGTCAAACAGTTTGTAAGCACGTGTTCATGGCCAAATATCTCATTGATTCAAGCTACATTTTGAAAAATTTTGAACATGAAAGTTGGAGTATGAAGTGTCCTCTACATTTTTTATTCAAAGTTTGTCACATTTCATGCATTGGGGAGAGAGATATAAGGAGGTAAAGAGGTGATCTTGAAATAGCAAAGTTGCATGAAAATGCATGAAATTTTTTATGCCAATACAAACTCCCTTTGTTAGCTCACACTCCAACTCTTGTTCACTTATCCAAAGGCACGTAATTTGCATTCTCACTCGCTCAAAAATGCAACATACTCTCATTTACCTCATTTTCTTATTTTTCCTCACTCTCTTTCCACACTCTATATAAAGCATATGCATTCGACAGGCAAAGGGTGGGTTGGAAGATTACAAATCATAAGCAAGCAAGCTCTTCTCACTCATTCTCACGAAAAACAAGCACTCTCCTCTCTCTTTGAATTTCAAGCTTCCTCCATTGTTGTCAAAGGTTACTTTCTCCATTTTTCAAAATTTCTTCACATCTCTCTCTATTTTATCATCTCTATGTCACTCAAGCAAGCTTCTCTCTATTACTAGCTCTTTATTTGAGCTCCAACATCATCAAATTCATTACAAGATATATGATCCATTTTTCTCTCTCTTACTATAACTTTGTGTGTTGTTTAAATTTATGAATTTTGCAAAATCTAAGAGCATATTCATTATCCTTGCATTTTCCTGATCAATTTTCACTTTTGGATCGTTTAAATTGGTGGAAATTTGAGGGAGAAAATCAAGTTTGAAAACTGTTTGATGTAATGTGCAAATCAAAAAAAGTGTTCGTGTAGCATTCTTCCCGCGCGATTTTCTCACTCATCAAGGCATCATTTCATAAAAAAAATTATCCCATCATGTTCTTCTAATTTCTATCTTGAACTTTGGTGTTGGAACTTTTGAATTTCATCAAGAAATGAGCAAGATATCGTGTCATGAAAGTGTTGTGTTGAAGCTGAAAAATCTGCATATTATGATATTTGGTAGGAATGATGATGTGTCCTGTTTTAATTGAACATGGCTTCAGTTCTTTTTACAGTGCGCTTTAGCAAAAACAAGTGTAAAAGGCTTTATATTTTAATTTTCTTTCTTTTTTCTCCAATTTTCTTTTGATATTTCCTTCACTTCAAAAATTATGAAAAAAAATATTTTAGACTAATTTTTCAATATAATTTCATATTTTGATTTTTATTTCATTTTTATTATTACTTTTCTTGATTAAATAAATTCATGTAAATAATTAGGTTTTTATTATTCTTTTAAAATCTTGAATTTTATTTTCCTATTTCTAGTAAGTAAAAAAATCCATAAAAAATATTTTTGGACACCTCCCTGAGTTTATTACTTGAAAATATTTTTTGTCCAAATTTATAAAAATTTCGGTTACATATTAAAAATCATTTGGACATAATATCTTTTATTTGCATTAATTTTGTTAGTTTGTGTAAATAATTTTCTATTTCTTTTTTCCTTTTGAGATAAAATTCAAGAAAAATACGCTTTCTGATCCTTTTAATTTTCTTGACATTTAGGTTATTTTAAATCAAGTTTCTTTGAATTTAGATCTAATGATTTAATTTTGAACTTAATTTCCTCTTTTATGGTTTTTGCTTGATCATGCACATTAATCGATTTAAAGTTCTAACTTCCCATGCCTATACAATCAGGAATGAAGTTGTTTGGAGTGCTTGAACATGTTGAGGCCATAAAAATCATTTTTCTGGAATTTTAAAATGTGATTTCATATTTTTCACAAAATTATTTTTCAAAACCATCTAATTTAAGGCTTAAACTTGCTAGTTCCAAGTTTGCATTTCTAAAGCAAATTTCCACCTCAATCCAGGGACTCCAAATTTTATTTATGACTTTTATAGAACTTTAGTAAGTTAGGGTTTTAATTTCATAATTTTTCAAGTCATTTTCATATTTTAAAACTATTTTTGACTTAAGATTGCATTTTGGGTTTTACCTTTGATTAATGCTTGTAATTGAAAACTTTTGTACATGATTCTTGTTTGATTCTTGAGATAGCATGTGGTACTAACTTGGAGAATATTGTGAGGAAAATTCTTCAACCTCATTGGGTCTTGGGTGTTGATAGGTTGATAAACCAAATCCATTAAAATGGACGAATGATGTTGAAGATATTTGAAACTTTAATCCTTTCTCTCTTCATCTTATCCCCCTTTCTTATTGTATTACATGTTATGGGATGATGATCTATATATCATTTATCCAAACATGAAGTACATGGATTGCTATTGACCAGCCTCAAAATAGGTGTGACTTCTACATAAGTCCACTTACGTTTGCTTAACATGGCGCTAAATTTTGTCCTGATTCGAATAAATTATCATTTTTGGCCCAAACCTATGTTTGTAAGCCCACGTATGTTCATTTGATCCCTTTGATCTAATAACCTTGAGATTCATTATATGGAGGCTTTGGTTCTACCAATCCTCTAATGGATCTTCATAAATTTTGGTCAACGCGAATCACTTAAACATTGTTGATCATTAAATGTTGCCTTGAGAATTCTTAAATGGATGATATACTTGACAAAAAGAAAATGCAACTTGTTATTGAGAGATTTTGGTTCTACCAATCTTCTAATGAGTTCCAAATGCAAGTTTCAAGTTGGTCATCCAACTAACCACTAATTCTTAACAATTGACTTTACTTTATGCTTTTATTTTATGCTTTTACTTTATGTACCATTTACTTTAGCATTTACATTTCATGTTATTTTTATCTTTGCTCACTTGAGCATTTACTTTTATGTCATTTTTATTTTGCTCACTTGAGTTTTTCTTTTCTTTTTGAAGATACTTAATAACCAACATGAACCATAAAACATATTAATGATACTTGGACTATTTGGTTACTATCCTTGGCATTATGGAGTATTGGACTTCTTGGACTTAGGAATAGAAACCTTGGCTTATATTGGAGACCTTGTGGCCTTAATTGATATTTTGTATGGAGTTGTTGAGGTTTACCTAAAGACAGTGGGTTGTTTGTTTGTTTTGTGTGCAGGTTATTGTGATTACATACTTTGTCTGTAATCTGGAATTCATCTGTATACAACCATTACTCTGCACAACTTTTGTGAACACTTAATACACTTGAAGTTTGGTTCTCTCAAGAGGTCTAGTATCTTTGCTTGCTTGGTTTCAATCCAAAGAATGGGAATTCTACATTGGCTCATTATGTCAATTGTTGGCGTCTTGTTGGTTAGACGTTTTTCCCTAACTTTTACCTTATCTTTTACCCTCTTGTACATAGGACACTCTCTTCATATTCTCCTATTCTTTAATTTTCAAAACCTTCTCATCTTTTTCAAAATCTTCTTTGTTAATAAACTCGAATCTCTTTCATAATAAACCTCGACTTTGTCGAGTGCCTTTTCTTTTAAAACTTCTTTTCTTTAAACAAACTTCAATTCACTTAATCATACTTCAACATCTTTCGAAATTAACAAAAACACTTCAACTCATTCAAACCTTTTTGTGCGCTCGAGCACCTTTACCATTCAAAACTTTTTTCGAGTTAATACATGATTCATTGATAGTCGAGTAACATTCTCCTATCCTTATGGTTATAAATGTGTCGACTTTTCCACTTGTCAGTGGCATTCTCAAACCCTCACTCTTGCTGATGCAGGGTCCATCTTTCTCACACCTTGTGGGCGTTAGTCGAGATTTCTCTCCTAACAATGACGACTTGTATCCTTGTTTAAAAAAAATCAACAGACAAGTCTTTTCTAGCCGAACTACGATGCTCTGACTTTCCCATTGCACGAGGGAGTACGTAGGCACTAAGTCTTATGACCCAAGGTGAGCAACAAAAATAATAAAAAAATATTTCATTTTCTTTTGTTTTCAAATACTCATTCATTCTTTTCATTTAGCAAGTAAACCTTTATATAACACTCATTTTAAAAGAAACCATACAAAGTGGATCCTACGGAGTACCGTAGATGCTTAGGGTGCTAATACCTTCCCTTTGCATAATCGACCCCCGTATCTCGATCTTTGATCTTTTTGGTTTTTTTTCGCTTTTTTCCCATTTCCCTTTGGAAACAATAAAGTGCGGTGGCAAATTCATTGTGTTGAGTTATGTCAATTGATGGCTTAAATCTCAAATCTTTATCGCTACATTTCTTTTCCTATCATTATTGTCGTAATTCAGTTCTCTCTTAGTTCTGATTTACGCGTGCGACACACAACAACACCATTTTTCTGCTCTTTTTCAAGATCTTGTACTGGTACAACTCCTACACTGATGCATTTGCAAAAAAATTTACACCTTCTCCAGGAACACACTACTAATACCTAAAAATGAAACATATAAAATCCAAAAACAAACGGAAATGATTAGAACTAAAACCGTGGGTTGCCTCCCACGAAGCACTTCATTTAACATCGCATGGCTCTACGGTTGTTCATATCACCTTGTAAGATGAACAACATGTATCTGACCACTCACTTGACCTTGGTAATACAGTTTCAACCTTTGTCCATTAACCTTAAAGGTATCCCCATTTTCATGATTTTTTAATTCAATCACGCCACGGGGAAAAACCTTGTGAATTACAAATGGTCCTGACCATTTCGACCTCAACTTACGAGGAAACAACTTCAACCTGGAGTTATACAAAAGCACCAATTGACCTTCCCAAAATTCCTTCCCTTGGATCCGACGATCATGCCACTTCTTGGTTTGATCTTTGTAAATCTTGGCATTTTCATACGCTTGGTTCTGAAATTCTTCTAACTCATAGAGTTAAAGCATTCGGGAATCTCCAGCTTTAGTCAGATCCAAGTTAAGGAATTTTAAGGCCCATAGAGCTTTGTGTTCTAGTTCTAAAGGTAAATGACAAGCTTTACCATAAACCAATTGGTAAGGAGACATACCTATAGGCGTTTTGAATGCAGTGTGGTACGCCCATAACGCATCATCTAACTTACTAGCCCAATCCTTTCGAGATGAGTTAACTGTCTTCTCTAGGATCTGTTTCAACTGTCTGTTTGACACTTCCACTTGCCCACTGGTCTGAGGGTGGTATGGAGTAGTTATTCGATGCTTTACATTGTATTTCAAGAACAGCTTTTCCATGAGGTGATTGAGGAAGTGAGTTCCTTCATTACTTATCAGAGCTCTTGGTACTCCGAATCTTGTGAAATGTTTTCCTTCAAGAATTTGACCACAACCCTTGCATCATTAGTTGGTAAAGCCACTGCTTTAACCCACTTTGACACGTAATCCACCACCACCAATATGTAGTTCTTCCTAAAAGACGATGTAAATGGGCCCATAAAATCTATACCCCAAACATCAAAGAGTTCGACCTCCTACATGGAATTTTGAGGCATCTGATTTTTTTCCCGAAATGTTGCCTGTTCTTTGACATTTGTCGCACTCTTTGATTACCTCTTGGGCATATTTGAATAGCAAAGGTCGGTATAACCCTGACTGGAGAACTTTTGCTGCAGTTCTATCACCACTAAAATATCCTCCATAGTCTGAGTCATAGCATGCTTTCAGCACATCCCTCTGTTCCTCTTTTGAAACACACCTTCTAACCAGCCCATCAATTCTTCGCTTGTACAAGAATGGGTCATCCCATAATTAGAACCTGCAATCATGCAAAAACCTTTTCTTCTTGTTAGAATCGAAATCGTCAGGGATTACCCCACCTACCAGATAATTCGCGTAGTCTGCGAACCATGGCACACCAATAACAGCGAGGATGTGTTCATCCGCGAACTTATCCTTTATTGGGCACTTGTCTTCTGTTTCCTCTATAGGTGATATCCGAGAAAGGTGATCTACCATAATATTTTCACACCCTCTCTTATCCCGAATCTCTACATCAAACTCCTGAAGGAGTAAGATCCATCTCAAAAGTCTTGGCTTAGAGTCCTGTTTAGCAGAAAGATACTTCAAAGCAGCATGGTCAGTGTAAACAATGACTCTAGACCCCAACAGATATTGCCTAAATTTATAAAAGGCATAAACAATAGCCAATAACTCCTTTTCGGTGGTCGCATAGTTCATTTGTGCAGGGTTTAACACATGACTAGCGTAGTAAATGACATGTAACAATTTTTCTCTGCGTTGTCCTAAAACTGCCCCTACTGCAATATCACTTATATCACACATGATCTCAAAAGGTAGAGACCAATCGGGGCTATAACAATTGGTGTCGACACTAATTTTTTCTTTATTGTCTCAAATGCGATGACACACTCTTTGTCAAACACAAAAGCCTTATCTTTAATCAAAAGAGTATTTAATGGTTTGGCTATCTTAGAAAAGTCTCTGATGAATCTGCGGTAAAAACCTGCATGCCCTAAGAAACTTCGAATAGCTTTTTCATTCGGTGGTGGAGGCAGCTTTGATATAACTTCAATCTTTGCTTGGTCCACTTCTATTCCCTTGTGGGAAATTTTGTGACCCAAAACTATACCTTCACATACCATGAAGTGAAACTTCTCCCAATTTAGGATCAGGTTGGTCTGTTGGAATCTTTCTAAGACAAGAGCAAGGTTAGTTAAACAATCATCAAAAGACTTACCAAAAACCGAGAAGTCATCCATGAAGACTCCCATATGCTTTTCAAGCATATCAGCAAAGATAGATTGCATGCATTGTTGAAACGTGGCTGGAGCATTACATAACCCAAATGGCATTCTTCTGTAGGCAAAAATACCAAAGAGGCATGTAAAAGCGGTTTTCTCCTGATCTTTTGGTGCAACAGCTATCTGATTATATCCCGAGTAACCATCGAGGAAATAATAGTAGTTATGACCAGCCAACCTTTATAACATCTGGTCGATGAATGGAAAAGGAAAGTGATCCTTTCTCGTAGCCATATTTAACCGTCTATAATCAATACACACTCTCTAACATGTAACTGTCCTTGTCGGGATCAACTTATTTTTATCATTCTTAATAACTGTAGTGCCTCCCTTTTTTGGCACCACATGCACAAGACTTACCCAAGCACTATCAGATATAGGATAAATCATCCCCGCATCTAACAGTTTGACCACTTCTTTTCTGACCACCTCTTTCTTAGCTAGATTTAGTCGCCTTTGGGGTTGGACCACAGGTTTATGATCATCTTCCATGATAATTTTGTGCATGCAAACCGTAGGACTAATCCCCTTCAAATCTTCAATCGACCATCCCATAACACTTTTGTGTTTCTTCAGAACTTAGACAAGCTTATTTTCTTAGAGAACTTCAAGATTGGAACTTATTATAGTCGGGCATCTACTGTCGGTGTCAAGGAAGACATATTTGAGGTTCTCCGGTTATTGTTTCAATTCAGCCCCCTTCTTAGGTTCATCTTTCTTTTCCTCCATTAAATGTTACCTTAGATCTTCCCCTGGTTTGGTTGAGAACCTTTAAAAGATGATATTGCTTCCACCATGGCTAACACTTCCATCTCTTTTTCATCAATCTCTTCAGTTTCGTCAAAAATTGATAAGCTCAACACTCTTTCCAAAGGTAATTGTTGTGTATTCAAAGAATTTTCATTAGCAAAAACTTGATAAATTACCTCAATATGTTGAGTTGTGGCAACATCATCCTTGTACTCCATGGTATTTCACACATTAATTTTCAACTCCTCATCATAGACCTTCAGTGTCATTGTGCCCTCTTCTATGTTTATCAAACATCTCACGGTCTCTAAAAATGGTCTTCCCAAAATGATCGGAATCTCTTCATCTTCCAACATTTCCAAAATAACAAAATCCACCGGGAACACAAACTTGTCAATTTTAACAAGCACATCATCTACTATCATGTATGCTTTTTTCACAGAACGGTCAGCAAATTGTAGTGTCATTCTTGTATCTGGCACTTTTTACCTATCCCCAATCTCTTATAGATGGACAAAGGCATGATACTCACACTTGCTCCCTGTTGTACCCCAAAATTTTTACTCCCATTTTACTCAAGACATGCTCATTGAGGTCTTTAATTGCTCAAGGATGACCAAGAATTGACCAGACAAGTTCTCCTCCTAAGCAATGAACCTTTAACTAGGGTTTCACTTTTCACCAAGATGTGTGAACTCCAGAGGTCTCAAATATTTTCCATTATCGTAATATGCCTTCAATATTGTCCATGACAAATTCCATGCCTTACACTACAACTTTGCTCAGTCAATTGCTCAAATGCTTGAAAATCAATTGTACTAGGTCAAAAGTCAATTGTGGCCTATATAAAGTCAAACTTCAAGATTTTTTGTCAACATCAATATTTTGAAGTGATAATCATCATTTGATCCAGGGTTTATCATGATTCCTCAAGAAATGCTCCTAATCTATCAAAAGTCAAGAATTGCTAATTAGGCATTATATAGGAAAAGTCAATTGAACTTTGACCAGACACAACTTTCACATGCTTCATCCATTTTCCCCAACCAAATCTAATTTTTAAGAGAATCAAATTCCATACAAATTCTCTTTTTACCTCAAGTCCAAGAAATTCACCATTTGAAATATACAAGCTCATACATTACAGGTCATTTTCAGAAAGTCAACAAAAGACACTTTTTGCCAAGACCTTTTACATCAAGATAAAATCTTCAAATACAAAATTGATCAAAATAGGGATTGAAGTAGTCATATTGGGATTTCCAAAAAGTCCTAGATCATCATCATGAGATAAATATTGAGCAAGTTATGGCTTGTCCAAGTTGGGAAAGTTTGAGAAGTTTCAAGAATTGTGCATTGGACAAACTTGAACTTTTAGGTCAATGGCCTAACTTCTTGGACTTCAAGCATCTTCCTGACCTTATGGAAGACCTATAAACTCATTCTTACCTTGCCTTGCAATTTTTATCTATTTTATTCATATTTATTTTGTTTTTATTCAAATAAATGCAAGATAAATTGTATAAAATAGTGAGTGATGGATCATGACACTTGGGATCATGGTTTGGATTGGTTTTAGGCCCATAAATTCATGCAAGACTGCCCAGGTTCATGCCCTAAACAAAATGGGCAAGAATGTTCGTTTTTGGAAATATTTCAAATTTGATATCTTGAGATTTAAGCCATGCCATTACACTATGATTTCCTCCCATCTTTGCTTCTCTCCTTCCTCTATAAATACAGAGTGGTATTGCAAGCCAAAGATACAGATACACAGCCTAGAAAGAATGTTCCAAAATTGCAAAAAATATCCAAAGTTGTCAAATCTAGAAAACGTGCTTCCAGCCTTCCTCAGTCCAAATAAAAGACTCAAATACATTCCTGAAGACAACGGGAACCTATCCCTGCCATTTTCCAAGCTTGTAGCACTCTCAAATGACTGAATCGTGTGTCACCGTTTTGGTAAATTTTCCTGAATTCAAAACCTTTTATTTTGTGATATAAATGATTTATATGCTTATGTTCATGTTTGTACTGATGATTGTGTATGTCTAGAGCCATCGCATGAGCCATTTCATGTGAGGATGGAGTTTTGCCATTGTTAGGGCAAAGCTCCAGACGAGCTTCGTTCTCAATGATACAGGGACTTTCAGGATAAACTGATACCACCATTGGATTCCTGGAAAAATTCTAAGGGGGGTAGGATGCGTTATTGGTTTTAATATTGCTTATATTGCATGATTAGATTTTGAGGTAAACGGGGAAGATGGTGGTCAACCACCATGCACGGTGGTTTGACTCCCCTGAGATGCGTGGCCGTGTATCATTCGCCCATTCAAATTCGAGGGCCCCACCTGGGCGCGCGTGTTTTATATTCATCCATTAGGACAATGTTTATTATTTAATTTATGTTTTGTGTACATATTAACAGATGTAAAGTCGTCCCAACGGTTGAGGGTGTGAGTGTTAAGGCGTTGCGTGTGTGAGAGGTCAGGGTTCGACCCCTGCCTCTTGCATTTTATTTTTTTCCTAACTTTGCTTGCAGGTTCTATAATCCCAGTGGCCATACGCGTACCATAATCCTTCACTTCATCACCATCAGATCCATGCAGCATCAGATCCAACGTTCTCAAATGGCTAAAGACCATGGTGTACCTTAGGGTACATTCCCTACTGGATTAGGCGCAAAGTTGGGCTGGATTGGTTTGGGCCAAATGAAATTTCAAAATACACCCCCCTGTTTACTAATCAAGCGCCTGACCCATTTTACTTTTTTTATTTTTAGTTTATTAATTTCAGAAATCTTTTTTTTATTTAATTAAAAATCAGAAGAAAAAAATAATAATAGACTTAGGGTTTTCTAAATTAATTTTAATTTTTGTAAATTAATTAACTTAATTATTTTGACTTGTTTTAATTAATTTAAAACCAATTAGAATTAGATTTATTTAATTCAAATATTATCTTAATAAAAATACAAAAAATATTAGAGTTAGGTTTAAATTCATTTAATAATTATATTTTTTTAATTAAATTTAGATTTAAGGTAGTTTAATTATTTTCTTAACAAAAACAACAAAAAGAATTTTCTTTTACTTAGAAATTTTTAGGGTTTTAGGCGTTCCTTTCGACTCGCGGGCATTATTTATTTTCTATGTTGTATTTTTTCCAAATTACTGTAACTGCTCATAGTCTGTAATAGCGTAATTTAGGACTTTACTTTTATTGTTTTATTCCCCCATTTTTGGACTTGTAAAATCCCCCTCCCTGAAGCCTTGTAATAGTTAGATTTACATTTCCGCACTTTTAATGCAAATTATTAACTGTTTAGATGCATGCTAACTAGGATTGTATGGCAAGAATAACAAACAAAACGCTAGCAAACTAATGCAAAGACAAAAATAACTGAATATAACACAATTGCACATTTACACCTTTAGGGTATCCCACTTTGGTTGCCTTCGGAAAAACAGTCACATGTCTCGAAATGTGAGAGATTTTAGTGGCTACCCTCCGGTTTAAAGATCATAAGTCCCTCGATTACCCTCTCGACGTTGCCTCTGTGTGATCTTAAAAACCCTAGGGTAGTTACTAAAGTTTCTTGCCCAATTGCTTTTGTGACTGTATAAACGTCCATTTGAATGTCCCTCAAACATCCAACGACTAGGGCTACCTACTCACTAATAGTAGGATAGCACTGTCTAAAGGAAAAGAGGAAAAGAACAATCCTTTCGAGTAAAGTAGATAGTTGTTAGATGCTTGCTCAAACAACTTTTACACAAAAACTTCTTTCAAAAAACATTTTCAAACACTTTGTATACGTTCTCTACCATTCCGAGAGACATTACAAAGTTCGTCGCACTAAGATGCTTTCAAAATACTTTTTAAAAACACACAAAGCACAAGGTATTTCAAAATGATCTAAGCATCTAAGAGCCCGTAGATAAATACAGATGGAAAGGGTGTTAACACCTTCCCTTTTCATAATCTACCCCCCTTACTCAGAAATAATCTTGAAAGGTTTTTTTATGTTCTTTTCACCCTTTCCTTTGTTGGATAAAAGAAAAGTCGGTGGCGACTCTTGCTTACTGCAACATTTGCGAATACAAACACAAAACCAGTATAACAGTCAGTTCTCCCATTGTATTACAGAACTGACGACTCTATTAGGGATAATAAAAAGTGGGGTTACCTTATAATTTAGTTCATCATTTTAAATTTCTTTCCTTGTATGCTTTTCTTGCTTTATCTTTGAGGGTTTTGCTTGGGTTTACTTGTAAAGATCCTACACTCAGATCTGGGGCACCTTTTAGATAAGTAGCAATAGATCATAGGTACTGTGCAGGGTATACCGACACGGTTAAAGCGATAGCTACGTTGATGTGACACATTTGTTGGTACCGGTAGCCCTTGAGTAGTCAAGGAGAATACGGGGCCGCTGTGTGGTATCATGAAGCATCAACTGACCTTAGAACCTTTAATTGAACTTGGCCCTTGGGAAGTAGTGAAATAGTCGGCTTTGGTGCAGTCCGAAGTTGGTTGATACTCGATACTACACTCATTGAGATCTGACTTCCGGGATATTTCGGTCGCCAATAAAGAGGCTTGCGCTGAAACAATGCTCGGTGAAGAAAGATCAGCGATATTGAGATTCCCTAGAACTCGGTTACTATGAATAGGACAGGTTGAACCAACTATACTTCAAGAGGGTACTTGCCTATGGAATCCATGCAAGCCTAAACCTAAGGATATGTTTGTGTGATTGTATATATTTGTACATAACATGGCATATTCAAGGACTTTTAGGACTTATCTTTGTGTCTGTTTTGTAGGATATGGCTCCCATTCGCAGAAATACTATCCAAGTCAACCTTGTAAGGGTACCTCCTCAACTCAAAGAGTTAGCATCAAGGGTTCCTGAGAATTCCTTGTTCACTAAAAGACATGGTCGAATCCTCAGTTTGGTCAGCTCAAGCCCTGATGAAGACATGGTGAAAGTTCTCTTCCAGTTCTTTGACCCGTTACATCACTACTTAACATTTCCCGACTACCAGTTGGTGCCTACCATGGAAGAGTTTTCTCAGTTATTGGGTGTGCCTATCCTCAATCAGTTACCCTTCAACGGTATGGAAAGAGACCCAAAGCTTGAGGAAATTGCTCAAGCCATGTATTTACAACGGTCCGACATCGTGGCAAATTGGGAAACAAGAAGTGGTATCAAAGGGTTTCTAGCCAAGTTCTTGTTTGAAAAAGCTCACTATTTTTGGGATACTTTGGACTTACAAGCCTTTGAGGAGGTATTGGCCCTTCTCATCTATGGGATGGTACTGTTTCCTAACCCGGACCAACTCATAGATATGAATGCCGTCAAAATCTTCTTGTCTCATAATCCTGTGCCTACTTTGCTTAGAGACATTCTACACTCTTTGCACACTCGCACTGTAAAGAGAAGATGAACCCTCATGTGTTGCACTCCTCTGTTGGCTAGGTGGTTTATTTCGCACCTAGCCTGGTCTGTTGTGAAGAACGAACAAGGCTTAAGATGGTCTAACATGCTGATGTCTCTCACATATTCAGATATTCACTGGTGTCCTCGATCTATGGAAGATGCACCATCATTGATTGTTATGGTGAGTTGCCTAATATCCCTCTCCTAGGCATTAGGGGAGGTATCACTTATAATCCCTCTTTGGCTCTACGATAGTTCGGTTATGCTCAGAGAAATGGTCCCCATGACATGCTCGTCCAAGGCATTGTGTTCAACAACGAGGATAATGTTCAAGGGTATCGTCAAAGGTTCATACGAGCTTGGGGCATGGTGAACAAAGTGGATAGCAAGACACTGGGGCATAAGAACTCCATCCCTTTGGAGCCTTACCTTAAGTGGGTGTGAGCATGCGCTCAAAATCTCATAATTCCTTACCCTGCCATCCTACCTATCATCATGGAACCTAGTGCCAAGAGAGATGTGCCTCATACTATTCTCCATCCGGACATGCCGACTACTCTCGAGGAATTGAAAAGGTCTTAGGTTCAGCTCAAAGAGGAACAAGATGCCTTTAAAGCCCAGTTTTATGCAAGCGAGAAGAAGGTTTTGGAGATTACAAGACAATTGCATGAAGAATAGAGTTTGAATGCCTACATTGCATCAAAGAGGATGCGCTCATGGGAAGCTTGAGTCCTGTTAGATTTAGGAGTTTTGTTTATCTTTGTTTCTTCCATTGTAAGCCCAAGAGGCATCATTGTAATCATTTAAACTTATGAATTCAGTTAATGTTTGTTCTCCCTTTGACTAAGCAAATTTAAGATCTTAAAAGTCCTTGAAAACATTGCATAAACATTATCATGCATTTCATTGCATAAGCAAGTCTTCTAAAACAGGTTTCTTATTCATTTCTCTATTTATTTCAGCAAAAGAAATGGCTCTTGAACAAACAGTGAAAGATCTTTAAGCTCAAAATGCTCAGTTTCAACAAATCTTTCTGGATCTGGCCCAGGGGCAAGAAGATCTGAAAGCTCTGGTCGTCAAAGAGAAGACTAAGAAGGCGAAGAAACCAGCTGGTGTTTTGAATTTAGGAAGAAGGTTCAGAGGATCGGCTAACCGAGCTCTAGATTTCGTCACCCCGTCAAATGAAAGGGACAATCAAGAAGAGAAGCCAGTGGAAGAAAATAACAATCCAGGGTCTGAGGAAGATGAAGCTGACTATTCTGAGGAGCAGTATCCTCCTGCTGATGGTAAATACAAATGGCTGGAAGATCGTCTCAATGCTATGGAGATCCAGAGGGTACCTGGGCTGGATTTTGAAGAGTTGGGACTAATCTCAGGGGTGGTCATCCTGCAGAAATTCAAGGTCCCCACCTTTGCAAAGTACGATGGTGTCTCCTGCCCTCAGCTGCACTTAAGGTCATATGTCAGAAAGATTCAGTCCCACACTACTGATAGGAATCCGTGGGTACATTTTTTCCAGGAAATTTTGACATGGACTCAGTTGGAATGGTTCTATAAACTGGAGAGAACCAACATTCGTAATTGGGAAGATCTAGTCGCTGCTTTCTACAAGAAGTACCAATATAACGTTGACCTCGCCCTAACTCGTACACAATTGCAAAGTATGCTTATGGGTTCCAGCGAGTGTTTTAAATATTATGCCCAAAAATGGAGAGACCTTGCGGGAAGAGTCCAGCCTTCGTTGTCTGATAGAGAGCTGGTGGACATGTTCTTGGGCATGTTTGGTCCATTCTTCAACCATCTGATTGGAAGCTCTTCTACTGGGTTCACTGAATTGATATTGACTGGTGAACGGGTAGAAGCTGGCATCAAAAGTGGTAAAATCCAGAGAGGTGCATCCTCCAGCACATCAAATAAACCTTTCATTGGAAAGAAGGAGGTCAGTTCTTCTTATGGCCAAAGAAATCACAACAAAACTGAACGTCGTCCGACGGTAGGGGCTGTTATGATTTCCAATCCTACCTCAAACCAACAACGAAACAATCAGTGTAGGCCAGATGCACCTAGAAGAAAATTCACTCGGATCAACATGTCCTTATCCCAAGTATTGCCACATCTGGTGAAGTTTAATTTGGTGACTCTGAAGGAAGCTCCAAAAAATTCTAATACTGCATCTCCCCTCTACAATCCAAATGCTCGATGTGTCTACCATTTTGAAACTCCCAGACATGATACAAATGATTGTTGGGCTCTGAAGAACAAAGTGCAAGATCTCATTGAGGCGAAGGAGATTGAGTTTGATCCTCCCAAGACCCCCAACGTCATAACTACACTAATGCCCAAGCATGAATCGGGAATTAGTGCGATTGATGTTGTTTCCGCTGCAGAGGGTGCTGACAGTGACTGCAACATGGACAAGTGGATCTTCCCAACTATCAACGGTGGACTCAATAATTGGGAGGCCAAAGATTTTGTGCCCATTACTCTTATTCAAGAGTAATTGTCTTTTTGTTTTTTGGGATATGTAATATTTGAACAATTGAAACTTTAAAGCCTTGTGTCTTACCCGAGGCATAATGGTCTATTTTGTGAGGGTCATTGCTTCATATTCATATTTAATTAATAAATCATTGGACGTTTTGCATACAAATTTTACGCTCTCTGTTTTTATTTTCTACTTTTTACTTTATCAAAAAATATACAGCTATGCTCTTACACACACCCACATATCAAACTGTAGATCCACATCCACTCTGGATCCCATTGATAACGGTTCTACTATTGCTAATTATAACTTTTAAAATACGATCTACTAAGCCGAGGACGAAGGTGAGGAAGATTATGAAGTACCATGAGAACTTTCCAGACTTCTACAACAGGAAGAAAGGGTAATACAGCCTCATGAAGAGCCAGTTGAGACAATTAACTTGGGTACTGAAGAGGATAAGAAAGAAGTCAAAATAGGCGCCGATCTGGAGCATAGTGTCAAGGAGTGGTTAATACAGATGTTTCATGACTATGTTGAGGTTTTTTCCTGGTCATACAAAGACATGCCAGGACTTGACACTGATATTGTGGCTCATCACCTTCCGACAAAAGAGGATTTCTCTCTAGTGAAACAGAAGGTTTGTCGCATGCGGCCAGAAATGTCAGAAAAGATCAAGGCTGAAGTCATGAAACAGTTCAACGCTGGTTTCTTAGTTGTCACCTCTTATCCATAATGGATTGCCAATGTTGTTCCAGTACCTAAGAAGGACGGTAAAGTACGTATGTGTGTGGATTACAGAGACCCGAATAGGGAAATCCCCAAGGATGACTTTCCACTTCCCCATATTGATGTTCTGGTTGAAAACATCGCACAACATAAGGTATTCTCCTTCATGGATGGTTTCTCCGGGTACAATAAGATCAAAATGGCACATGAAGATATGGAGAAAACGACCTTCGTCACATAGTGGAGCACTTTCTGCTACAAAGTTATGCCCTTTAGATTAAAGAACATTGGGGCAACCTATCAGCGTTCCATGGTAGCTTTGTTTCATGATATGATCCATCACGAGATAGAGGTTTGCGTTAATGATATGATAGCCAGGTCTCAGACTGAAGAAGATCACTTTGATCACCTACAGAAGCTATTTGAAAGGCCGAAGAAATACAAACTAAGGTTGAACCCGAATAAGTGCACCTTTGGAGTAAGATCTGGTAAGCTTTTAGGTTTCGTTTTCAGCGGCAAAAGGCATTGAAGTGGACCCTAAAAAGATTAAAGCTATACAAGAAATGCCAACTCCTCGCACTAAGAAGGAGGTCATGGGATTCTTGGGACGCCTAAACTACATTGCCAGGTTCATTTCCCATCTGACCGCTACTTATGAGTCAGTCTTCAAATTACTGAGGAAAGATCAAGCAGTGAAGTGGAATGACGATTGTCAGAACGCCTTCGACAAAATCAAGGAATATCTTCAAGAGCGTCCAATCTTGATGCCTCCAGTTGAAGGAATACCTCTGATCATGTACTTAACGGTATTAGAAAACTCAACGGGGTGTGTGTTAGGGCAGCATGACGAGTCTGGTCAAAAAGAGCATGCAATATACTACCTTAGCAAAAAGTTTACCAACTGTGAAACAAGATACTCACTGCTCGAGAAAACTTGTTGTGCTTTGGAATGGGCTGCTCACCGACTAAGATAGTATATGTTGACCCACACTACCTTGTTGATATCTAAAATGGATCCTATCAAGTACATCTTTGAGAAGCCCACTCTCTCCAGAAAAATAACAAGATGGAAAATGATCCAGACCGAATACGACATTCAGTATACAACCCAGAAAGAAATTAAGGGAAGTGTATTAGCTGATCATTTAGCTCATCATGTTGTGGATGACTACCAATCCATGAATTTTGAGTTCCTGGACAAGAACACCATGTTAGTAACTGATTATGAAGAACCTGGACCAGATGGAGGACCTGAAAAAGGATCCTGATGGGCTATGGTTTTTAATGGAGCTTCCAATTCCCTTGTCAATGGAATTGGCATTGTGATCATATCTCTCGAAGGCTGTCATACTCCTTTCCCTGCTAGGCTATGTTTCAATTGTACCAACAATATGGCTGAATATGAAGCGTGCATTATGGGTCTCAAAGATGCTATCAGTTGAGGATCAAATTCTTGAGTGTATTTGGAGACCCGGCCTTAGTAATCAGCCAAATCAAAGGAGAATGGGACAAGAAGCATCCTAATCTCATCCCTTACAGAGAGCATGTGTTGACACTTATTCCACGCTTTGAAGAAGTCACTTTTGAGCATTTTCCGTGAGAGGAAAATCAACTAGCAGACGCGCTAGCAACTATGTCATCCATGTTCAAGGTCAGGTGGGACAATGAAGCTCCTCAGATCACTATTGAGAGAATGGACGAACCGGCATACTGTCACGAGATTGGTACCGAAGAAGTTGTGGACAAACCTTGGTTCCATGAAGTCAAAAGATATCTTGAAGCCCAAGAATATCCTGAGGGAGCTTCAGTAAATGATAAGAAGTTCCTAAGAAGGCTCTCTGCCAAGTTCTTTCTCAGTAATGGGATCCTCTACAAGCGCAACCACGATTCTACTTTGCTTCGGTGTATGGATAAGAGTGAAGCGGAAAATATTATGACAGATTTACATGAAGGTACCTTCGGCACTCATTCCAGTGGGCACACAATGGCTAAAAAGATCATACAGGCAGGATACTACTGGTCCACTATGGAAGCAGACTATTATCAGCATTCACGGACTTGTCACAAGTTCCAGATCTATGTTGATAAGGTACATGTACCTCTAGTTCCTCTAAACGTATTAACTTCTCCTTGTCCATTCATAATGTGGGGAATCAACATGATTGGAGAGATTATACCTACAGCTTTTAATGGGCACCGCTTCATCCTCGTCACCATTGATTACTTCACAAAGTGGGTCGAGGCAGCCTCATTTTCTTCTGTTACCAAGAACGTTATAGCCCGATTCATCAGACATAACCTTATATGTGGGTACGGTATTCCAGAAAGAATCATTACAGATAATGGTACCAATCTCAATAACACACACCGAGCTTTGTACGCAATTTAAGATCCAGCATCATAAATCTTCTCCTTATCGGCTGAAGATGAATGGCATTGTAGAAGATGCTAATAAAAATATCAAGAAACTCATACATGAGATGACAGTGACATACAAATACTGGCATGCGATGTTACCATTTTCTCTTCATGGTTACCGTACCACAGTGCACACATCAACAGGGGAAACTCCTTTCTCTCTGGTATATGGTATGGAGGTTGTCCTACCCACTGAAGTTCAGACCCCTTCCTTGAGAATCATGAAGGATGCAAGTTTGAATAAAGTCGAATGGGTTCATACTCGACTTAACCAATTAAACATGATTGACGAGAAGAGGCTTGTGGTTGTATGTCATGGTCAGATGTACCAAAAACGTATGATTAAAGCTTTTAACAAGAAGGTCAGACGTCAGGTATATCAGGATGGTGACCTAGTAATCGAGCGCATCATACTGCCACAAGGTGATCCTAGGGGAAAATGGAATCCCACATATGAAGGGCCATTTGTGATCAAGAACATATTTTCTGGTGGAGCCATGATCTTAACCACTATGGACAGTGACGACCTTCTGCACCCTGTAAATGCAGACATAGTTAAAAGATACTACGTATGAACAAAGACCTGCTAGGTTGACTGGCCTAGGCAAAAATAAGGGCATCCCGGCAAACCAAAAGGGTTCGGGAAAAATTAGGGATATACATGGAAAAAAACTGTACACCCGGCAAGTCGAAAACCTAAAAAGGCGGCTTGGGCAAAAAAAGGTATCCCAGTGGACTGAAAACCCGAAAGGGTGGACCAAGAAAAAGTTAGGGATTTAAAGCATATAACTATGTCCCGTTGGATCACTTTACAGCAAATTTCCAGTATCAACTATCAAGCTCAAACGATACTAATCAATCCAGTTAGCTTCGGACAAGTAGCAAAGAGATGAGACGCTCAAAGACATAAAGGCAATATCAGAACGGGAACCTAATGGGATTATTTCACATTGTTGTTTTCTTTGTATGCTATTTTCTAAAGTTTTATTCTTATGAAGGCATTATCTTACTAAGATGTCCGTCTCCTTGTACAAAAACGCTTATTCAAGATAATACAAAGCTATTCCTTTGAAAGTACAAAACTATTTGTTTTTATTTTTCTGTTTTATTTGCAAAAACTTCCAGTGATTATTTTTAAACATATGCAATTGAATGTGATTACTGCTTACAAATATACACATAAAAAACAGAAAGACAAATACTAATGGCTTTAAGAAAAAGGACAATATCTAAGGGTCATCCATAAAATCCTCGCAGATACTTTCTCCAACAGATACCTTCTCCAGCAGGTACAGAGGCAGAGATATCTTACTACAAGGTCACTGCCATATTCTTAGTATGCAGCCTAATGGTGTCAGGTGTTCTCATATCCCCGGCGGAGCAAGAATCTACAAATTACTGCTCCAACATTTAAAAAATTCCCTAGTGAAGTCGCCAAGCTTCTCAGGATTCCCCGGAAGGATTTCACAAAATCCCCAAACAGTGCACAGAGTTTTCCTTCCCCAATAGAGTTTATTTCTCTAACAACAGAAATCCATCTCCCAACATTTAACTTCAACACATTTGGAGACCTACATTCTTCACCCCCAACTATAATCAGGGATTTATTTTCCCTAATTCTGCAACACTGCAATAGAACAATCGACATGTTCATACATTGCATTCATACATCATTCTACAAACATCATAGCATATGCAGCATAAATGCATATATCACAATCTCATTTATTTTGAGAGCATCATGCAATTCATACATCATGACATCGCATGAAACTGGTTTTACCTTTTTAGGTTAAATTGGAAGACAGACAAACACTATCAACTTATACACAGCAGGTCAAATATTAATGCCTAAAATCAGATGGGGAAACAATCTACACGACCAAGTGGTATGAACTCCCGAAACAAGACGGGTTTACCAACAAATACAGCAGGCCACAGATTAATACCTGAAACCAGACGGGGAAACTATCCATGTGACCAATGTTGCCAAGTCCCATATTAATACCTATAACAAGCCAGGACAACTATCTGTGGACGATTGATTATAGATTAATACCTGTAACAGGCTAGGAAAACTATCTACATGAGCAGATTGAAGATTAATACCCGGAACCAGACGGGAAAACTATCTTTCTTTCTAAGGTCAAAGATTAATACCTGAAGCCAGACAGGACAACTATCTCAACGACCGACAGTTTTCAAGTTCCAGATTAATACCTGTAACAAGATAAGATAACTATATGTGACGACCGATTGTAGATTAATACATGTAACAAGCCATGAAAACTATCTACATGAGCAGATTGAAGATTAATACCCAAAACCAGACGGGAAAACTATCTTTCTTTCTGAGGTCAGAGATTAATACCTGAAGCCATACATGGCAACTATCTCAACGACCTACAATTTTCAGGTCCCAAATTAATACCTGTAACAAGACAGGATAACTATTTATGGACGATCGATTATAGATTAATACATGTAACAAGCCAGGAAAACTATCTACATGAGTGTGATCGGTGGATCTGGAACTGACTGTTTTTTTAGCTGGTTTCGCGAAATGTCGCGGTAAGCAAGAGTCGCCACCGTCTTTTATTTTCTCCAACATGGACAGGACAAAAGCACAGCAAAATTCCTTATGAGATAGTTTCTCGGTTCGGGAGGTAGATTTATAGAAAGGGAAGGTGTTAGCACCCTTTCTATCCATGGTTATCCATGGGCTCTTAGGTACTTGCTCTTATGTTTTCAAAAGTGTTTGCTTTTCAATTGTGAGTGGGTTTGAAAAAGTTTCGTTTAAAGATTTCAGAATGACTCTTGTATCAGTCCTCAAGAGTGTTTGAAAAATTGTTTTGAAAGCTTTTTGAAAGTGTCGGTGTGAAAAGAGTTTTGATTTGTTTTTTAATAGAGCAAGTATCTATGAGTCATCTACCTACCCTAAGGAATTAGGCTGTGTAAATGTCCTTAAGGTAGTGCCATCCCACCATTGAGAGGTAGGTAGCACCACCGTTGGAGGTGTTCGGGTCAATTCGTTTTTAGAGATATTGTGGTCACCAGAGCAACAGTAGGACACCTTAGAAGCTACCCTTATGCCATTGATCATAGACATAAGGACTTACTAAAACGTCCTATACTCGACGACCACGTTTCGAAGGCAAGGCAACAGTGAGGCGTACCCTAAGAGTGGTGTGTGAATTTGTATGTTGTTTTCATGTTTAGAAATTATCTTGTACATGCATTTGGTGAGCTACGCATTGTTTTTAATTAGTCATTCATTCTTTCATGCAATTAGAATTTAAAAGTGCAGAAATTTACACGCGGAAAGATAAATCCTACGCTATTACAAGGCGCGGGTCTATACATCGCCAAATTACAAAGACCCGTTTTAATAAAAATGCGGAAAGTAAAACCTAGTTACTATTACATGGCTTGAGCAGTTACATAATGTTCGAAAAGAAAATAAGAATAGCGCGCGAAAGAATTAAAGTTGAACGTTCGAGGGCGTTGGACCCTTTTGAAATTAAATTGAATTAAAAGTCTAATTATTATTTAATTAAAAGAAAAGAAATTGTTTTTTAGGTTTTTGGTATTTATGAGATAAAGAAATTAAAATTGAAGAGAAACCCTAATTCTAAGTTATTTTTAATTATTAATGAAAAATATTAAAGTTGACCTAATTTATGCTAGTTAATTAATTTACATATTTATTTACAAAAATATTTAATGAATAATAATAGTAAATAATGAGGCAAGTAATTAATTAAGAAAAAGATAAAAATATCAATAAACCCTAATTTCTACATTTTTTTATTTATTTAAGAAAAATATTAAAGTTTTAAAACCTAATTTACTAAATTAATGGTTAAAGTTTATTTACAAAGAATATTTTAATGGTGAATAAAAAATAAATTAAACATATTTTAGTTTCTGATTTTTTTTATTATGAAAATTATTTTAGGAAATTAAAGAAAACAATTAAAACAATTAATAGAATTAAGAAAGAAAAACAAATAAAAATTAAAAATTGATGCAAACCATGGGGGGTATCAGGCCCCAAAAGGAGGTTTATTGAAGCATTTTGGCCCATCAGAATAAAGCCTTTTTTGACTTTCAGGAATTACATGCTTGATGGTTGACCCAGGTGTATGATGGTCTTCACGTTCTGGCCTTCAGATTGTACCTTGAAGCCACTTGTCAGGCCAGCGCATGAGGATGTATGGTGAAGCCTTGAAGGAACGCTGCATAGAAACGCGTTAGGATAAAAATTATGGAATATGTGGGGGGACCTGGGAATCGAACCCAGGTCCCAATGCCTACAGGACAACTCATCCACCAACTGAGCCATTGCGTTTCTTTGTTAATATAATGGAGCCTGATTATTGTATAAAAAAAATAACCGTTAGTGGTATGAACAAAAATCACGCGCCAGTATTTGAATCACCCTATAGCATCAGGCCACGACCTTCGTCTTCCTTGTTTTTCCTGCAAATAGAAGACACATAGCGGGGGTTTTAAACCCCCACAAACTGCAAACTATGAAAATAGCGATTAGAGCATGTTGTAACATAAAAAGGGCGCGAGGTCATGGTTTGTCTCGTCTTGAGGTCACGAATTCAATGGCATAGGTTTTAAGGGCCAATTTTTCCATATGTGAGAACCCCTAATTCGAAGCTTCTGAAACCCTAGGTTTCGTCCATGGCAGATTTGAATACAAGCATCGTTAGTTCAATTAAATGCTACCAATAGCTTCAGAACATCAATATTAGTGTAAATCAACTAACAAAACACATGAATAATGCATGGAAATTGAAAAACGATTATGGACATTGTGATCGGTGGATCTGGAACTGACTGTTTAACGCTGGTTCGCGAAATGTCGCGGAAGCAAGAGTCGCCACTGTCTTTTATTTTCTCCAACATGGACAGGACAAAAGCACAGCAAAATTCCTTATTGAGAATGTTTCTCGGTTCGGGAGGTAGATTTATAGAAAGGGAAGGTGTTAGCACCCTTTCTATCCATGGTTATCCATGGGCTCTTAGATACTTGCTCATTTGTGTTTTCAAAAGTGTTTGCTTTTCAATGTGCGTGGGTTTGAAAAAGTTTCGTTTAAAGTTTCAGAATGACTCTTGTATCAGTCCTCAAGAGTGTTTGAAAAATTGTTTTGAAAGCTTTTTGAAAGTGTCGGTGTGAAAAGAGTTTTGATTTGTTTTTGAATAGAGCAAGTATCTATGAGTCATCTACCTACCCTAAGGAATTAGGCTGTGTAAATGTCCTTAAGGTAGTGCCATTCCACCATTGAGAGGTAGGTAGCACCACCGTTGGAGGTGTTCGGGTCAATTCGTTTTTAGGGACAGTGTGGTCACCAGAGCAACAGTAGGACACCTTAGAAGCTACCCTTATGCCATTGATCCTTTTTAATTTCGAGGCAACCGTTTCGAGGCAACTGGATCATGTCATGGACATAAGGACTTACTAAAACATCCTATACTCGACGACCACGTTTCGAAGGTAAGGCGACAGTGAGGCGTACCCTAAGAGTAGTGTGTGTTGTTTTCAGTTTAGCATTTATCTTTAGATCATGGCATGGTGAGCTACGTATTATTTTTAATTAGTCATTCATTCTTTCATGCAATTAGAATTTAAAAGTGCGGAAATTTAAATGCGGAAAGATAAAACCTACGCTATTACAAGGCGCGGGTCTATACATCGCCAAAATACAAAGACCCGTTTGGTAAAAAATGCGGAAAGTAAATAAATGCGGTAAACCTAATTACTATTACATCCGGAAAGCAGTTACATAATAATTGATAAGAAAATAATGCGCGAAAAGAATTAAAATTAGGACGTCCGAGGGTTTTGACCATTTGCTTGAAATTAAATTAAATTAAAGCCTAATAATTATTTAAAGAAAGAAAAGAAAGTGTTTTTTATGTTTTTTGTATTTATGAAAAATAAAGAAAAAGAATTAAAAGGAAACCCTAAATCTAAATTATTTTAATTATTAATGAAAATATTAAAGTTAACCTAATTTACTAGTTAATTAATTTATTTACATGTTTATTTACAAAATTAATGATAATTAATAATAATGATAAATAATGATGATTAATAATTTATTTAAGAAAAAGATGAAAATGTCAAAACCTAATTCTACATATTTTTTATTTATTAAGAAAAAGTGTTAAAATTAAAACCTAGATTAACTAAGTTAATTGTTAGAGTTTATTTACAAAAAAATAGGTTAGTGATGAAATTAATAATAATTAAATATATTTGTATTTTTTATTTTTCTGTTTTTATTATAGAAAATTATTTTATGGTGAAAAAAACAATTAAAACAATTAAAAAAGAATTAGAAAAGAAAAGAAAATAAAATTAAAAAGGATACAAACCAAGGGGGGTTTCAGGCCCAAGGGGAGGTTTTTTTTGAAGTATTCTGGTCCATTAGACAAAAAGCCTTGTTTGACTTTCTGGCATCACGTGCGTGTTCATGGACTCCTGAGTACCGTGGTCTGCATTCTTTGGCCATTGGATTGGGTTTCATGGCCATTTGTGTTCTGGTTGTTGGCCATTTGTGTTCTGGCCTCAATGTTCCTTAATCTTCTCAGGATGTCTGTCTCGCCATGTATTAGTGTCATGTATAAGTTGTTCTACTTTGGCCATTTGGCTTTTGGCTTTTGGTCATTTGTGTTTTGGCCTCAACGTTCCTTAATGAACCTGCATGGGATCCTGTCTAAATCTGCAGTGTTGAATCTCATGAACACATTAAATAAAATCATAAAATGCAAATAAAGCCAATATATGAAGAAATTTAATGTTTAGGCACAATATGACATGTATGAATGATTATACCCTTTTGATCATGGAGATCAAATCAATCTTACCCTTACTGGAAAATTAGTGACATGAATGCTTTTATGCCTTTTGGATCATGGAGATCAAGCCAGCCTTACCCTTACTGAAGAAGTAGTGAGGTGTTGGTTTGTAACTGTGATGGCTTGTTTGTAGTGAGAGATGGATTTGTAATAAGGATTTCAAGGTTTTAGGGTTCTTGAAAGAATTTGATATTCTAACAGTGTTGTGGCAAGGTTTTTTCTCTCTTTTTCTTTTCTTGATTTGTGTGAAAAGATTGTGATTATATAATGGAAATTAGGGTAAAGAAAATGGGCTTTGAATGTGCAATTGGGCCTCCAATGTTTACTTGAGTTCGTCACTTTCCAGGCTAAATCGCAGGGACTTAAGTGCAATTTTTGAAGTTGAAATGTGAAAACAAAATGTAGCCGATATCGAGAACTAACTCCTGTCTGAAAATCGGCTCAATCGGATAAACGGTGAATTAGTTATGAATTTTTGAAGTTTCTGCTCAGACAAACTTATTTTGGGCTCCAGTGTCGACTCTGACACGTTCTTCAATAAAAAACTGGTATTGATCGGAGCATAATCCGGTCTCGACTTATGAAGCAAAGTTGTATATCTATGAGTCAGTGACCTTGTGTAAAAATATGAGCCCAATCCGATAAAAATTGACCGAGTTATGAATTTTCGAAGTTTCGGCCCAGATGTAATAATATTCAGCATTCAGGATTTTCGGCGTGTCACACACTCTGAGCAAAAAACGAAGGCCTTTTGAACACCGTTCGAACTCGACACCTCCTGTGAAAATGTAGCCAACTCAATTTGTGAAATTTTGGCGTCAGAACCAGCTCGATACGATGCAAATCGACCAAGTTATGATTTTCTGAACATGACGCAAATAAACTTCTGTCACAAATTTTCTGTACGAAAATACTTGATAAATCCACGTTTTTGAAGACCTTCTGATCGAAATTGGCTTCCAGTCGTGAGATATGAAAACGTAGATAATGTCAAGACGGAATTTTGGCCACCGGAATGGATTCAAAACGAGTCACGATCTTCAAGTTATAAATTTTTTAGCGTGTAAAAACTGCACTTTCAGCACACTTTTTCACCATATTTCTTCAAGAAAACTCACACATTCGGATACCTTCTTTAAAGAATTATCTCTTGAGCCGAACCTGAATTTGAGAATACGTTATCAGAGATATCTTGGGGAAAGAACACCTGAATATGACGCGCCGGGTTGGACTTGTGAATTTTTGTTGAAATGTTTTGAGAAATATGGGAGGGCAAATTTTGGGGTACAACAGTTACCCCTGTTCAATCTTCTTAAACCTGAGGATGTAGATTGGCTTGCGTTCCTTTCATGATCCGAAGGTGGAAGATGATTGAACATTAAAGTGCCCAGAAATTTGCACTCGCATGGTGTAGTATCAGCAATGTGATGTAGGGGGAATGGACTTATAGATGCCATTTGGAAGTGATGGATGGGGGGATGGGCTTATAGATGCCATCTGGAGCTGTGACGGAGCTTTGTCGGGAATGGGCTTATGGATGCCATTTGGAGACTGTTGGTATGTGGATGGGCTTATAGATGCCATCGAGAGGTTGTCGACCGCGTAAGAGATTCCTTAGCGAGAACTTGCGTACCTGAGAAAGAAAGATAATTACCTGGCCTGTTACAGGGGTTGATCTTCAAACTCTTCATGTAGATGTGCCCTGGCCGGATACAGGTATCGAGTCTACAATCAGCTACTCACAGATGCGCCCTGGCTAGATACATGAATCGAATCTGGAAAAATAGTCGTCAACAGATACACTCTGGCAAGATACAGGAATCGAGTCTGGAATTAGTCGTCAACAGATACACCCTGGCGAGATACAGGAATCAGATCTTCAAACTCTTCAGACGTGCCCTGGCAAGATACAGGAATCGAGTCTGGAATAGTCGTCAACAGATACACCCTGGCAAGATACAGGAATCGGATCTTCGAACTCTTCAGACGTGCCTTGGCAAGATACAGGAATTGAGTCTGGTAATGTAGTCGTCAACAGATACACCCTGGCAAGATACAGGAATCGGATCTTCAAACTCTTCAGATGTGCCCTGGCAGGATACAGGAATCGAGTCTGGAATTATTCGTCAACAGATACACCCTGGAAAGATACAGGAATCGGATCTTCAAACTCTTCAGACGTGCCCTGGCAGGATACAGGAATCGAGTCTGGAATTAGTCGTCAACAGATACACCCTGGCAAGATACAGGAATCGGATCTTCAAACTCTTCAGACGTGCCCTGGCAGGATACAAGAATCGAGTCTGGTAATGTAGTCGTCAACAGATACACCCTGGCAAGATACAGGAATCGGATCTTCAAACTCTTCAGACGTGCCCTGGCAGGATACAAGAATCGAGTCTGGAATTAGTCGTCAACAGATACACCCTGGCAAGATACAGGAATCGGATCTTCAAACTCTTCAGACGTGCCCTGGCAGGATACATGAATCGAGTCTGGAATTAGTCGTCAACAGATACACCCTGGAAAGATACAGGAATCGGATCTTCAAACTCTTCAGACGTGCCCTGGCAGGATACAAGAATCGAGTTTGGAATTAGTCGTCAACAGATACACCCTGGCAAGATACAGGAATTGGATCTTCAAACTCTTCAGACGTGCCCTGGCAGGATACAGGAATCGAGTCTGGAATTAGTCGTCAACAGATACACCCTGGCAAGATACAGGAATCGGATCTGGAATCACGACAGTTGATAGTAATCATCTTTGTACTGACCTTTGTCCTGAAAAGACAAAACGTTAGTTGTATGCGATGTCATGATGTATGACATGCGTGATGTTCTCAGAATAAATGAGATTGTATATTTATGATGTCTATGTGCATGTATCAGGATGTATAAAATGTGAAATGTTTATGAATGTATGTTTTTGTCTAGGAAAGTAAATCCTTGACGAATGTCGGGAAGTTAAATCCTGGGCTTGATGTTGAAGAGTAGCGTTCTTCGTTTCCGCTGGGGATGATGGTTGCAAGACTACCAGTAGGAGAAGATGACTACGTTGGGGAATAAACTTGGCGAATAGATTACTCTGCGGGGAATTACTCTGTGGGGAAGAGATGTACTTTGCTGAGGTTTGATGATAACTCCACTGGGGATTCCGTTGATGTGTTATGTTGAAGGAATTGATGAACTCCACTGGGGATGGGAAGACTTCGCTGGGGACGATCTTTCCGTGGCAATTGGCTGAGGATAACCCAGTTATAACCTGGTGGGGAAATAACCTTCTGAATAAAGCCGGGGGAGCGTTTGTGCTCTGCAGGTGGCAGGCTTTCAGAATCTACTGAGGATAAGCTTCCTGCTGGGGAGTTTGATTCCACTTTCCTGGGGAAACTTTTGGACTGGACTCTCCTGGGGAAATTTTTGAGATGTACTGGGGAAGTGGCTCCACTGAATGTCTGGTATATCACCGGGGAACAATCTTAGATCAAGACTGTCAGGGATGCTTGTTAAGAATGTTTGCAGACTCCGCTGAGGAATGTTGAGATCTGCTGGGGATACCCAACTTCCTTAAGGATGAACGTAGGCTAACTCTGCTTGGGGAGTAAATTGCTGACTTGCTGGAGATATTGTGCCTTGTAGGGCTGACGGGAGACCAACTGTTTGGGGGAGTTTGTGTAGGGTTGCCTGATGATGAGCTTATGTAAAACTGCATCTTTGGAGGGAGGAAACCTGTGTAGGGTTTACTGATAATGAGTTTGTATAAGACTGCATCTAGAGCTGAGAAGGAAACCTGTGTAGGGTTTACTTCATGATGATCAAGTAGATAACTGTCCTGTCTGATTTCGGATATTAACCCACGATCAGTCGTCCACAGAATTTTCCTGGCTTGTTATCGGTGTTGATCTGGAACTTGTAAAGGTAGATGGTAATCATCTTTTGATTGACCTTTCCTTGGTACTTTGGTTGACAGCGCAACTGGATCGCCTGGACAACTCATTATTGCCCCTGTTTCTGAGGTGAGGGGAGAAGATACCTTGTAGAGGTGCTTGATGACTGCCGATTGACAAATCTTCCTTTGGTAGGCAAGTGACGAGATGTCGGGACATAGTCGTACGCTTTTGATCCCTAACTTTTGCCTGGAACGCCCTTTCGGGTTTTCAGTCCACCGGGATACCCATTTTTGCCCAAGACGTCTTTTCAGGTTTTCGACTTGCCGGGTGTACAGATTTTTCATTTCATCCCTTATTTTTGCCCGAACCCTTTTGGTTCGCCGGGAAGCCCTTATTTTTCCCTAGGTGTGTCAACCTAGCGGGTCTTTGATTTTGCGTAGTATTTTTTCGACTATGTTCACATTCTCAGAATGTAGGGAGGTGCCCCTGTTGTTGTGTTGCCATACCGTCCGAAGATCTTTGAACATGCACGATTCGTCGCTGGAATTCATGTCCAATGCCCCAAGTGACTCAGGCGGAGATTTGCCCCAGGCTATTTGGCATTTTGAGAGATCCTCTGAATCTTGACTTAACTGCCCCAGGTGATGGACCATGATCATGTCTGCCCCTTGGTTGGAAGAGCTTTTGTCCATTAGACATTCATCGTACGAACTCTTATGTTGTTCAAACAAAAAGTCATATGCAAACAAAGTTATGTTAAAAATGCAAAGCTTACGTCTGTTTCGAAGTTTTTGAAAATGCATCTTTTAGTAAAACAAGCAAATTTTGTAAAATGTGATGTCAACTCGTTATTTTACCGCAATCCTTAAGGAGTCAGGATACCTTTCGTAACAGTATGCTTTCGAACTAACCCATGCTTCAGCTATGACTTTTTAGGGTTGTAACGTGGCCTGGTTCACGGTTTAAGAAACAAAGGATAAAGGCTCAAACTTTATTTGTACCCACCCGTTCTTCGTGATGTTCTTCAATCCTAAACTCAGCTAATCGTGCGTTAGACCTTGTAGAGTCTTTGCTTTGATATTCCAGTGATGATTCAGATATTGACAGTTTATTTGGAATAGGCAGTCATTTCCTTTTTGTTGAGGGTTTGTAGGACCTCTTTGCTTGTTGATTTCGTTATCCCTGTTTTTTGCCTGAACTGTTTCTTTTGTGATTACAGTCAGCGGGATGCCCCAGTTTTGTAAGTCTCCTTCATAGTTTTTTGACTTATTGGGCTTTAGTTTTTTTTTTTTTTTGGTAATGACTGCCTGTCTTTATGATTGTTCGGAACCATCACTGTCTTTTTTTATTTTGTAAGGATTCCTTTGATGCCATTCATCGTGCACCTGGATCAACTGAGAGAACTACCCTGCCCCAGGTTATGATTAAGGGTTTTAATTTTTTTTGTGAAGAGAAAAACTCCTACTTCTTTGGCTCGAAGGGGTTGACGAGGGATTATCTTCCTTATTACTCCAGTGTTTAGGAATTGAAACAATGCATGTACCTCATCAGCGGGGTCTGTTCAAAAGCATACTGTAAATTATGCTATCGTTTTCGTCATCCTCCCTCAAGAGGCTTAGAGTTTTCTAATTTAGAGTTGAACATCACAAAAAATGAAAGCAATTATAGTGAAATACGAATGGATTGATTCACAAAACAGACATATGCGATGCATTAATGAAATAAAAAGTTTGCTATGACAAAATGTTTGAACAATCAAAAGAAAATTACAAATTGAGAAAATTCTAATGAGCAAAAAGTCTTCTCGTCTCGGGACTTGTCACTTCAAATGGTGAACCTTGGAGGGATGGTAGAAGAACTCCGCCTGACCATCTTGTGTGAATTCCAATGCATCTTCATCAATCAGATCTTGGATCTTGTTCTTTAGAGACCAGCAGTCGTCGGTGTCATGTCCTGGACTGGTAGAGTGGTAGGCACACCTTTTATTGGGATGATAGGTAGGAGCTGAGGTGTTGGGATTCCGGGGAGGAGCCCTTAATGTGATCAGATTCAATCTCAGCAGGCGTTGTAAAGCTTGAAACAGCGACATGTTGAGCTGGGTGAATTGCCTCCTGGGTTTGTCTGGCTTGCTCTGATCAACCCATTGTTCTTGGTGAGGTCGTTGTTGGACCTGTGAGGTAGCAGCATCTTGGAGAGGTCTATTCATTGAACCAAACCTTTGACTTCTTGGAGGCTGATTACCGGTTTGGTCTCCAACCCTGACTACTTGCTTCATACTGTCTTGCGGAAGCCGGTGAGGTTGATGCTGAATTTGTGACCCAGAAGCAAGTTGAGGAGCTTTTCCCTTGTCTTCTTGTCTCAAAGGGAATTTAATGATGACTGGCTCTTCAACCTTAGATGTTTGCCCCAGTTGGTTATCCCAAAGCAGTTGGTTGACGAGAACCCTGAGCTCTTCTTGTCTTTGAGCTAAGTCCTGAATGAGAGTCATCTGCCCCAGCATCTGGTTTCTCATTGTATCTACCTCAGCTTGTAGATGTTTCAGCCGTTCATCCTTACCGTCCTCAGAACTGTTCCTGACCAAAGTCCCCATGAGGAGTGTTCTCAATTCCTCCTGCCCCTTGGATAGGTTTAGGAGGACTTCCCCGAACCGAGTCTCTTGAGCCTGAAGATCCTGGTTGTCTTGTTGGGAAGCCATTGCTGAAATAAACAGCAGAGAAGGTAAGTGACCTGTAACAAGGGTACCTGTTATGCAATGATGTGTATGAGATGTATGCAATGTTTTCAGGGATCTCGCGGGGTAGACAAGAAAAATTGTTAGAATTTTGGATCTGGTAGCTTGATTGAAGGAACGTCATGTTGTTGAGAGTCCTTCTTCAAGGGTCAAAGGCTCACCATATCGAGTGGGTCATAGCCCCTGACTCAAGGTATCATGTTTTGATCTCCAACAACCTTGGCTAGAGGAAAATAAATCCCCTTTGCCCCTTGCTAAACATTTTGATTCATCATGACCTGCATCACAAACCCTTGAGATCCATGAAATGGGTTAGTCCTTATGCAGGATGTATGCAATGGTATGATGGCATGATGTTATGCTATGCGTGGGGTGATGTAAGTAAACCCTGTTATAAGCCCAGATGAAGGACTGTAAACAACACCTGCAAGGAACTCATGTGTCAGATAACAAGAACATGCAAGTAGTCAGGTTTGAAGGCACACAAGTCACACAAAAGAGCCCTTAGATTTCAGGCCAGCGTGAAGTTTAGGTACTACCCTCTTTCAGTTTCGTTGGTTAAGACATGTCCTATCAAAAGTAACCGGGTTCTAGAGGATCCCAATATGACTGACTACCCTCAATCGGTCATAACTCCAGCGTCGCAATCTTTTCTTGCGGCCAGAACCATCGCGAGAGTTTAGCCTCAATGGGCGTAGCATACTGCTACTAGTCTATGGGCAAGTTGGGTCAATTTAGGGTTCTAAGGTCGGTTGGTGCTTAATGACTCCTCAGAAGACCCATATTCTCCTTGTTGCAACACAAGGGATATCGGTACAGACCAAGGCGTCACACCAACGTAGCCACTGCTTCACCCGTGTCGGTCTACGCCGGACAGGTCCCTCACAGCTTATGCTACCTAAAGGGTATTCCCCAGATCCGGGTTAGGATCTATGCAACTCCGATGCAGCCCACAATAATAAAGCAAACAAAACATTCAATTGAAAACACAAGTATGATCTAATCCTAAGGTACACCTCACTTTATTATGTCCGCAGCAGAGTCGCCAGTTCTGTGATCGGTGGAAATAGAACTGGCTGTTTTAAGCTGGTTCGCGAAATGTCGCGGAAGCAAGAGTCGCCACCGTCTTTTATTTTCTCCTACATGGACAGGACAAAAGCACAGCAAAATTCCTTATTGAGAATGTTTCTCGGTTCGGGAGGTAGATTTATAGAAAGGGAAGGTGTTAGCACCCTTTCTATCCATGGGCTCTTAGATACTTGCTCATTTGTGTTTTCAAAAGTGTTTGCTTTTCAATGTGCGTGGGTTTGAAAAAGTTTCATTTAAAGTTTCAGAATGACTCTTGTATCAGTCCTCAAGAGTGTTTGAAAAATTGTTTTGAAAGCTTTTTGAAAGTGTCGGTGTGAAAAGAGTTTTGATTTGTTTTTTAATAGAGCAAGTATCTATGAGTCATCTACCTACCCTAAGGAATTAGGCTGTGTAAATGTCCTTAAGGTAGTGCCATTCCACCATTGAGAGGTAGGTAGCACCACCGTTGGAGGTGTTCGGGTCAATTCGTTTTTAGGGACAGTGTGGTCACCAGAGCAACAGTAGGACACCTTAGAAGCTATCCTTATGTCATTGATCCTTTTTAATTCCGAGGCAACCGTTTCGAGGCAACTGGATCATGTCATGGACATAAGGACTTACTAAAACGTCCTATACTCGACGACCACGTTTCGAAGGTAAGGCCACAGTGAGGCGTACCCTAAGAGTAGTGTGTGAATTTGTGTGTTGTTTTCAGTTTAGCATTTATCTTTTGATCATGGCATGGTGAGCTACGCATTATTTTTAATTAGTCATTCATTCTTTCATGCAATTAGAATTTAAAAGTGCGGAAATTTAAATGCGGAAAGATAAAACCTACGCTATTACAAGGCGCGGGTCTATACATCGCCAAAATACAAAGACCCGTTTGGTAAAAAATGCGGAAAGTAAATAAATGCGGTAAACCTAATTACTATTACATCCGGAAAGCAGTTACATAATAATTGATAAGAAAATAATGCGCGAAAAGAATTAAAATTAGGACGTCCGAGGGTTTTGACCATTTGCTTGAAATTAAATTAAATTAAAGCCTAATAATTATTTAAAGAAAGAAAAGAAAGTATTTTTTATGTTTTTTGTATTTATGAAAAATAAAGAAAAAGAATTAAAAGGAAACCCTAAATCTAGATTATTTTAATTATTAATGAAAATATTAAAGTTAACCTAATTTACTAGTTAATTAATTTATTTACATGTTTATTTACAAAATTAATGATAATTAATAATAATGATAAATAATGATGATTAATAATTTATTTAAGAAAAAGATGAAAATGTCAAAACCTAATTCTACATATTTTTTATTTATTAAGAAAAAGTGTTAAAATTAAAACCTAGATTAACTAAGTTAATTGTTAGAGTTTATTTACAAAAAAAATAGGTTAGTGATGAAATTAATAATAATTAAATATATTTGTATTTTTGATTTTTCTGTTTTTATTATAGAAAATTATTTTATGGTGAATAAAACAATTAAAACAATTAAAAAAGAATTAGAAAAGAAAATAAAATAAAATTAAAAAGGATGCAAACCAAGGGGGGTTTCAGGCCCAAGGGGAGGTTTTTTTTGAAGTATTCTGGCCCATTAGACAAAAAGCCTTGTTTGACTTTCTGGCATCACGTGCGTGTTCATTGACTCCTGAGTATCGTGGTCTGCATTCTTTGGTCATTGGATTGGGTTTCATGGCCATTTGTGTTCTGGCTGTTGGCCATTTGTGTTCTGGCCTCAACGTTCCTTAATCTTCTCAGGATGTCTGTCTCGCCATGTATTAGTGTCATGCATAAGTTGTTCTACTTTGGCCATTTGACTTTTGGCTTTTGGCCATTTGTGTTTTGGCCTCAACGTTCCTTAATGAACCTGCATGGGATCCTGTCTAAATCTGCAGTGTTGAATCTCATGAACACATTAAATAAAATCATAAAATGCAAATAAAGCCAATATATGAAGAAATTTAATGTTTAGGCACAATATGACATGTATGAATGATTATACCCTTTTGATCATGGAGATCAAATCAATCTTACCCTTACTGGAAAATTAGTGACATGAATGCTTTTATGCCTTTTGGATCATGGAGATCAAGCCAGCCTTACTCTTACTGAAGAAGTAGTGAGGTGTTGGTTTGTAACTGTGATGGCTTGTTTGTAGTGAGAGATGGATTTGTAATAAGGATTTCAAGGTTTTAGGGTTCTTGAAAGAATTTGATATTCTAACAGTGTTGTGGCAAGGTTTTTTCTCTCTTTTTCTTTTCTTGGTTTGTGTGAAAAGAATGTGATTATATAATGGAAATTAGGGTAAAGAAAATGGGCTTTGAATGTGCAATTGGGCCTCCAATGTTTACTTGAGTTCGTCACTTTCCAGGCTAAATCGCAGGGACTTAAGTTCAATTTTTGAAGTTGAAATGTGAAAACAAAATGTAGCCGATATCGAGAACTAACTCATGTCCGAAAATCGGCTCAATCGGATAAACGGTGAATTAGTTATAAATTTTTGAAGTTTTTGCTCAGACAAACTTATTTTGGGCTCTAGTGTCGACTCTGATACGTTCTTCAATAAAAAACTGGTATTGATCAGAGCATAATCCGGTCTCGACTTTTGAAGCAAAGTTGTATATCTATGAGTCAGTGACCTTGTGTAAAAATATGAGCCCAATCCGATAAAAATTGACCGAGTTATGAATTTTCGAAGTTTCGGCCCAGATGAAATAGTATTCAGCATTCAGGATTTTCGGCGTGTCACACCCTCTGAGCAAAAAACGAAGGCCTTTTGAACACCGTTCGAACTCGACACCTCCTGTGAAAATGTAGCCAACTCAATTTGTGAAATTTTGGCGTCGGAACCAGCTCGATACGATGAAAATCGACCAAGTTATGATTTTCTGAACATGACGCAAATAAACTTCTGTCACAAATTTTCTGTACGAAAATACTTGATAAATCCACGTTTTTGAAGACCTTCTGATCGAAATTGGCTTCCAGTCGTGAGATATGAAAACGTAGATAATGTCAAGACAGAATTTTGGCCACCGGAATGGGTTCAAAACGAGTCACGATCTTCAAGTTATAAATATTTTAGCGTGTAAAAACTGCACTTTCAGCACACTTTTTCACCATATTTCTTCAAGAAAACTCACACATTCGGATACCTTCTTTAAAGAATTATCTCTTGAGCCGAACCTGAATTTGAGAATACGTTATCAGAGATATCTTGGGGAAAGAACACCTGAATATGACGCGCCGGGTTGGACTTGTGAATTTTTCTTGAAATGTTTTGAGAAATATGGGAGGGCAAATTTTGGGGTACAACAGACATATTCATGAAAAGTGTGATTCGGTTCTACCAATTCTTGGAGTATGTGGACTGGAAAGTGATTGAAACACGTTCACGGAAGTCTCAGCAAGCATTTGGAATAGGTTTTAGGCTTTGAAACGTGCTGTAGCTATGATTTCAGATTCCAAAATTTTGATGAAAAGTTGCAACTTTGTTCTTAGCTTCTGAGCAGTCTTTCGTGTCTTTGTGAATAGGGTTGAGTTGTGCCTTTGTACATGAAGCAAATTAGGTCAAGAAAACAAGCCCAAAGTCCATGTATTAATGTTTTCAATATTTGGTTTTTCCATATCTTTTTTCAATCTTTTTTCATGCAAATCCTTGCCAATTGTGGAAGATATGGTCCCCTTGAGATGGTGCACGAAATCTCTTGCATATGTGAAAGATATTTGCTGCACAAAAAGATTTAAAAACATGATTTGATATTTTTCTCATATTTAAAACTAATTAAATGAATTAATAATAATAAAAATTCAATTAATTAATTAAAAATAAGAAAATAAATCCCTTTGAGCTTAATGGGTCGTGCATATGCTTTGGGTAATGATTCATGGAAGAATTTGTGGCCCATTAGCAATTTTGAAGCTTTTGAAGCAAAGTTGACTTTTCAAAGTTCCCAAAAATTTCCCAACTTCTCCAAGGCATATCTTGCTCAATTTTGAAGCTATGAACATGTTCTTGGACATTTTGGAAAGGTCTTGAAGTCCTCTAACCAATTCCTTTGGTCCCATGTAATTTTGTTTTACCAATCTCAAGTTATGGTCTTTGACTTAAAGTGCCTTTTTGTTGACTTTTGAAAATGACCTATAATATTGAAATTGATAACTTTTTGTGACAGCATTTCTTGGACTTGAAGTGTGAAGATGAGTTGTAAGAAATGTCATTCTCTTCAAAATGAGCTTTGGATGGGATTTTTCTGATAAACCATGAAGAAGTTATGCCCTGGTCAATTTGCAGTTGACTTTTAAGATGTCCCAAAATAGAAACTTTTGCATCTTGAGACTTTTTGAGCCATGCTTTGAGAATCATGATCAAGAATTGATCAAATGATGTTTGTGGCTTCAAAATAAGATGTTGACCAAAAATTTTGACTTTTAACTGTCAAATGACCATTTTGCCCCTGCAGTTGACTGTGAAGCATTTAGGGTTTTTGACTGTGCAATTTGATGCTGTGAGTCTTGAAACTTGGCATATGGATGCTTGACAATGTATGTAGGCATGTGGGACTTGTTTGGACCCTTGGAAACCTCAATTTCTTTGCCAGAACCAAAACCCTAATTTTGACTGTGTTAGGAGGCAATTGGACTGTGCAACCCTTGAGAGATTTTGAAGCTTGATTTTGCCAAATCTTGAAGAATATGGGAGGGCAAATTTTGGGGTACAATAATGAGCATATTGAATATTAATACCTAGAACCAAATGGGAAAACTATCTTTCTTTCTAAGGTTAGAGATTAATACCTGAAGCCAGCCAGGACAACTATCTCAACGACCGACAAAAACAAGTTCTAGATTAATACTTGTAACAAGCCAGGACAACTATCTGTGGACGATCAATTGTAGATTAATACCTGAAATAAGCCAGGAAAACTATCTACATGAGCATATTGAAGATCAATACCAGAAACAAGACGAGAAAACTATCTTTCTTTCTCTTATGTTAGAGATTAATACCTAAAACCAGACGGGACAACTATCTCAATGACCGATAAAAGCAAGTTCCAGATTATTACCCGAAACCAGAAGGGAAAACTATCTGTGAACAGCTAATTGTAGATTAACACCTGAAATCAGACAGGAAAAATATCTACATGACCATCCTGAAGCAATCTTACACGGGTTTCTTCTCATGATCTCCAGATGCAGTCTAACACGGACTCATCCTGAAGCAGCCCCACACAGGCTCCTTCTCATATATCTCCGGATGCAGACTAACACGGACTCATCCTGAAATAGCCATGCACATGCTCTTTTTATTACATTTTCAGATAAGGGTTAATTACATTATCCCCAACAAGTCACTATGAAGCCTGGATTTCAACCAGAAAGCATCAAACTCTCATCTCTCCAGTACAGAGATAACTCTTCAGTAGAGCCTTGGAAAAATGAAGTTCCTAGATTATATTCCCCAGAGTTTTCCTTAAGCAGGAGAACAACAGAAATCAACCTTCCTCAGTGGAATCCTCCTCAGACAGCAGGAACAGGAATCCCCCATAAAGAGACCTCTTATGAAGTCAGCGTCTACATTGGATGGCATATCTAAGCCCATCTCCAACGACTCTCTGTCATCTTCTCCAAATGTCATCTTTAAGCCCATTCCCGACATCATCAACCAACAGCGTTGCTTCATGCGAGTGCAAATTTCTGGGCACTCTAGTGTTCAATCATCTTCCACCTTCAGATTACGAAAGGCAGACAAGCCAATCTAAATCCCCGGGTTAAGAAGATTGAACAGGGGCAGTTGTTGTACCCTAAAATTTCCCCTCCCATTTTACTTAAGACATGCTTATTGAGGTCTTCAATTGCTCAAGGATGACCAAGAATTGACCAGACAAATTCTCCTCCTAAGCAATGAACCTTTAACTAGGGTTTCACTTTTCACCAAGATGTGTGAACTCCAAAGGTATCAAATGTTTTCCATTATCCTAATATTCCTTCAATATTGTCCATGACAAATTTCATGCCTTACACTACAAGTTTGCTCAGTCAATTGCTCAAATGCTCGAAAATCAACTATACTAGGTCAAAAGTCAATTGTGGCCTATATACAGTCAAACTTAAAGATTTTTTGTCAACATCATTATTTTGAAGTGATAATCATAATTTTATAAATGGTTGATCATGATTCCTCAAGAAATGCTCCTAATCTATCAAAATTCAAGAATTGCTAAATTAGGGATTTTATAGGAAAAGTCAACTGAACTTTGACCAGACATAACTTTCACATGCTTCATCCATTTTTCCCCAACAAAATCTCATTTTGAAGAGAATCCAATTCCCTAAAACTTCTCTTTTTCTCTCAAGTCCAATAAATGCACCATTGGAAAAATACAAGCTCATACATTACTGATCATTTTCAGAAAGTCAACAAAAGACACTTTTGCCAAGACCTTTCACATCAAGATAAAATCATCAAATGCAAAATTTATCAGAAGAGGGATTGAAGTAGACATCTTAGGCTTTCCAAAAAGTCAGAGATCATCATGATGAGATAAATATTGAGCAAGTTATGGCTTGTCCAAGTTGGGAAAATTTGAGAAGTTTCAAGAATTGTGCATTGGACAAACTTGAACTTTTAGGTCAATGGCCTAACTTCTTGGACTTCAAGCATCTTCCTGACCTTATGGAAGACCTATAAACTCATTCTTACCTTGCCTTGCAATTTTTGTATATTTTATTCATATTTATTTTATTTTTATTCAAATAAATGCAAGATAAATTGTATAAAATAGTGAGTGATGGATCATGACACTTAAGGTGGTGGTTTAGATTGATTTTAGGCCCATAAATTCGTGCAAGACTGTCCAGGTTCATGCCCCAAACAAAATGGGCAAGAATGTTCATTTTTGGAAATATTTCAAATTTGATATCTTGAGATTTAAGCCATGCCATTACATTATGATTTCCTCCCATCTTTGCTTCTCTCCTTCCTCTATAAATAAAGAGTGGTATTGCAAGCCAAAGACACAAATACACAGCCTAGAGAGAATGCTCCAAAATTGCAAAAAATATCCAAAGTTGTCAAATCCAGAAAACGTGTTTCCAGCCTTCCTCGGTCCAAACAAAAGACTCAAATACGTTCCTGAAGACACCAGGAACCTATCCCTGCCATTTTCCAAGCTTGTAACACTCTCAAACGACCGAATCGTGTGTCACCGTTTTGGTATATTTTCTTGAATTCAAAACCTTTTATTTTGTAAAATAAATGATTTATATGTTTATGTTCACATTTTTACTGATGATTGTGTATGTTTAGAGCCATCGCATGAGCCATTTCACGTGATGATGGAGTTTTACCATTGTTAGGGCAAATCTCCAGACGAGCTTCGTTCTCAGTGATACATGGACTTTCAGGACAAACGGATACCACCATTGGATTATAAGGGGGGGTAGGATGCTTTATTGGTTTTAATATTGCTTATATTGTAGGATTCAATTTTGAGGCAAATAGGGAAGATGGTGGTCAACCACCGTGCACGGTGGTTTGACTCCCCTGAGATGCGTAGCCATGTAACGTTCTCCCATTCAAATTCCAGGGCCCCACCTGGGCGCACGTGTTTTATATTCAGCCATTAGGACAATGTTTATTATTTAACTTATGTTTTGTGTACATATTAACAGATGTAAAGCCGTCCCAACGGTTGAGGGTGTGAGTGTTAAGGCGCTGTGTGTGTGAGAGGTCAGGGGTTCGACCCCTGCCTCTTGCATTTTATTTTTTCCTAACTTTGCTTGCAGGTTCTATACTCCCAGTGGCCAGACGCGTATCATACACCTTCACTTCATCACCATTAGATCCATGCAACATCAGATCCAATGTTCTCAAATGGCTAAAGACCATGGTGTACCTTAGGGTACATTCCCTACTGGATTAGGCGCAGAAGTTGGGCTGGATTGGTTTGGGCCAAATGAAATTTCAAAATACACCACCCCCCTGTTTGCTAATCAAGCACCTGGCCCATTTTACTTTTTTTTTATTTTTAGTTTATTAATTTCAGAAATCTATTTTTTATTTAATTAAAAATCAGAAGAAAAAAATAATAATAGACTTAGAATTTTCTAAATTAATTTTAATTTTTGTAAATTAATTAACTTAATCATTTAAACATGTTTTAAGTAATTTAAAACCAATTAGAATTAGATTTATTTAATTCAAATATTTTCTTAATAAAAATACAAAAAATATTAGAATTATGCTTAAATTTATTTAATAATTATCTTTTTTTAAATTAAATTTAGATTTAAGGTAGTTTAATTATTTTCTTAACAAAAACAACAAAAATAATTTTCTTTTACTTAGAACTTTTTAGGGTTTTAGGCATTCCTTTCGACTCGCGCGCATTATTTATTTTCTATGTTGTATTTTTTCCAAATTATTGTAACTGCTCACAGTCTATAATAGAGTAATTTAGGACTTTACTTTTATTGCTTTATTCCCCCATTTTTGGACTTGTAAAATCCCCCTCCATGAAGCCTTGTAATAGTTAGATTTAGATTTCCGCACTTTTAATTACTGCAAATTTTTAACTGTTTAGATGCATGCTAACTAGGATTTTATGGAAAGAATAACAAACAAAACGCTAGCAAACCTAATGCAAAGACAAAAATAACTGAATATAACACAATTTCCCATGTACACCTCTAGGGTATCCCACTTTGGTTGCCTTCGGAAAAACAGCCACATCTCTCGAAACGTGAGAGATTTTAGTGGCTACCCTCCGGTTTAAAGATCATAAGTCCCTCGATGACCCTCTCGGTGTTGCCTCAGTGTGATCTTAAAAACCCTAGGGTAGTTACTAAAGTTTCTTGCCCAGTTTCCTTTGTGACTGTATAAATGTCCATTTGAATGTCCCTCAAACATCCAACGACTAGGGCTACCTATTCACTAATAGTAGGATAACACTGTCTAATGGAAAAGAGGAAAAGAACAATCCTTTCGAGTAAAGTAGATAGTTGTTAGATGCTTGCTCAAACAACTTTTACATAAAAACTTCTTTCAAAAAACATTTTCAAACAATTTGTATATGTTCTCTACCATTCCAAGAAACATTACAAAGTTCATCGCACTAAGACGCTTTCAAAATACTTTTCAAAAATACACAAAGCACAAAGTATTTCAAAATGAGTTAAGCATCTAAGAGTCCATAGATAACTACGGATGGAAAGGGTGCTAACACCTTCCCTTTCCATAATCTACCCCACTTACTCATAAATAATATCAAAAGGTCTTTTTATGTTCTTTTCACCCTTTCCTTTGTTGGATAAAAGAAAAGTCGGTGACGACTCTTACTTACCGCAAAATTTGCGAATACAAATGCAAAACCAGTATAACAGTCAGTTCTCCCACCGTATTACACTCCCAAATCAATAAGAGATTTTTTGAATGACCTATCCCCAATAGTGCAGGGGATAGTCACAGAACCTCGATCTTTCTTTTTCACTAGAATCTTCATACCCTGCAAAATAGCACTACAAGTTTCGGTTTGAATAATCGGGTCACGATCAATGGTCCTCTTCTTGGAGATGATGTCCTTCATGAACTTGGCATATGTAGGCATTTGTTCCAATGCCTCCAAGAACGGAATGTTAATTTCAAGCTTTTTGAAAATCTCCAAGAATTTTTCAAAATTCTTCTCATGTTGTCCCTTCTTCTTATTTCTTGTGGGGAAATGAAGTTTAACGGTCGGTTTTGGCTCAATAAACTTCTCTTTTGCCACGTGTTCTGGTACAACCAATTCTTCTGTTTCAACCTTATTTTCTTTAATTTCCATATCAACTTCAAGCAATGGGTCTTCTTCTTCAGTATTTTCCTCCAAAATCCCTTTTAATCTACCACTTTTAGTGGCTATCACACTCACATTATTTTGATCTTTCGGGTTTGTAACAGTAGCACTAGGTAGATCACCCGGAGGTTGAGGATTTGCAAGTTGTTGAGCTATTTGACTCATCTGAATTTCAAGATTCTTAATATATGCACCCGTGTTTCGAAAATTACTTCTTGTCTCTTCTTGGAGCTGGGAGCTTTGAGCAGCCATCTTTTCAATGGCGATCTCCCAATCTGCTTCCCTCTGCCCTTGTTGTTGAAATTGTTGTTGAGGTTGCCGATATGGTTGTTAATATGGTTGTTGTGGTGGTGGCTGATACTGTTGTTGTTGTGGTTTACTTTGATATGGAATAGACCCCTATTTTTGAACATTCGCTTGATCTTTCCAGAGGAAATTTGGATGATTTTTCCACCCTGGATTATAAGTGTTAGAGTAGGGGTTGTTCTGCTTCAGAAATTTTATTTCCTCCACCTACTGTGAAGTCACCACACAGTGAATGGCAAAATGAGGTCCTCCACAAATTTCACAATTTACCACCTGGATCAGTTAAGCTGGTTGAACCTTTGCCACAGTTTGAGTATCAAGAGCCATTTTTTCAGTCGTCTTTCAACTTCAGCCGCGATTTGGTCTTCCATTTTCACAACTTGATCTGCCAATTTCAAATCGACTATCCCTTTAGGCTGACTAACACTACGATCATATATACTCTAAATGTTTATTTGCTGCTATGGCCTTTATGATCTCATTAAAACTAGTGGTTTTTGCAAAGTTAGTTGAGTCACCGGCAGCTTTGTCGTTGAGTTGCTTAGTCTTCATCTTGAGACCATTCACAAAATTTTGCATTTGTTCGGTTGCATCCATGTTATGAGTCGTAAATGCAACCAACACTCATTTGAACCTCTTATAAGCGTCACCAAGTGATTCTCCTTCCTTATGTTTAAAGTTCATTATGTCATATCTCTTGCGAATATACACAGAGGCAGGAAAATACTCGTTCAGAAAGGTTGTCTCCATTTGTTGCCATGTTGTAATGCTCCCAGCAGGTAAAGAGTAAAACCACTCTTCAGCATCTTCTGACAATGTGAACGGAAACATTACTAGTTTCTTTGCTTCCTCAGAATGCCCCTCAATCTTTAACGACATGGTCATAGTAAGGAACCTTTGTAAATGCCTATTTGCATCTTCATTGATTTTTCCAGAGAAAGGTCTCCTTTCAATTTGTCTTATTATTGAAGGGTGTAACTGAAAATGATCAACATTTACCGGTTGATTTACTATTGTCATCCGGCCAGCTGGTGCATTTTCTCATCCATAATCACCTAGAAGTCTCTCCATGGGAGGTGGATCAACTGCCATAGTTTCAGACTCTGAATCAGAACACTCATAATGAATAGACAAATGTTCCTCTTAATCAGGCTCCGAAACTATCAATGTTTCTTCTATAGCTTCCAGCCTTTCTTGTCTAACTTTTCGAAGTCTAGCTCGCAATGATCGTTCTGGTTCTGCATCAAAAAGAAACTCAGCTGAGGCCTTACCTCGCATACAAAGATTAGAAAAATATTAGTAGAGAGCAAATAAAAGAAAATTTTGGTTGCAGAGCAACAAAAATTCAATTGAATTACTATTCCACTTAGATTTTGGCGGAACCCGACAACAGCGCCAAAAACTTGATCGGAAAATAGCAAGTGTACTATTTTTATCGACTGCGTAGGAAATACAAGTTATTATAATGACTCAACTGAATAAAAGAACATAGGGGTTTGTTGATTGTGTGAGAGTAATATTAAATGATAGCAAATTAAACAAGGCGAAAATTAAAGATGTATAATATATGAGAAAGCATGCTAGGGTTAGGTGTGTGAATTACTTAGTGACGATCTTTCTTCCATATTTCATGCTATATTGTGAAAGTGAATCAATACCAAATCTCAAGAGTTGTTTTCTTTAATTTCTTAACTGAAAACTTTTTGATATTCATCCTTAATCCTAATTCCTTAGTTATTAACGACGATATCAAGCAATTCAAATTGTTTACCAAGACTTTAATGGTAACTATGGTTAAATCCTCATTCCTAAGCGATTTCACCGTCGTATTATTGTACAAACAACGTTAAGGTGGTTTGTCCGACCTAACCTTAACTTTAAGTCAAGAACTATTTATCCGATAGAAAAATCATTAAACTCATTGCACAATAAATTAAACTTGTAAAACCATCAATATCATAAAAATAATGGAAATTTGGTTCAGAACATTTGCAATTCAGGGACACCCCCTAGTATTGGGGTGTTTAGCTACTCATAATATTCATAAAGCTTACAAAACAATGTGTAGACATTACAAAGATTTATCAATTTCGTTGATCTTCAATTGCGATTGCTCTTGAAGATCCTTCCTCCTCAAAACCCTTGCTCACTCTCTTTCTTTTGTAATTCTCTCTTTTCTATGATCAAAAATATCAAATGCTTCTCAAAACTAGGTTTTAAATAGTATCAGGTCACAACAAATCCGTGGGGAAAGTCAAAATTATCCTTAATGAGCTCAACTATTTAAAGTGAATGAAAATATGATTTATCCTGCGCCTTCCAACACGGGTCGTTACAGGAAACACGGGAACCCGTGTTGGCCCTCTGCATTGGTTATTAAAGGTTCTTGCTCCCAAGCCTGCTGACGCGGGCCGTGTCAGGTGACACGGGCACCCGTGTTGACCCTCTGCTTTAGTTGTCAAATTTCTTGCTCCCAGGTCTGTTGACACGGGCCGTGTCAGGTGACACGGGCGCCTGTGACAGCCTTCTGTTTGTTCTCTTGTGTTTTTCATCCGCACACCCTGACACGGGCTGTGTCAGGTGACACGGACATTCGTGTCAGACTTTTGTTCTTGCACTTTTAACTTCCACAGAATGTCCTCCGACTTTGCATCAATTACTAAGATTTTCTCGCGTGTACCTGAGACATTAACACTACCAAACCAAGCATCAAAAGTACCCTAATTGACATGCATTTCCAAATAAATGCAATGTAAAACCACTTATCATGAAAACTAAATTAAAATACTGAGAATGATAAAAGATGAAACATTGTGTTACTGAAATGATAGACTTTTTACCGACTGATTGCTGAAAATAGAGTACAAATGGTGACTGGTCATTACACCATTTGATTCATCCAAGCTTATGCATACTTAAGCCATATATTTTCCTATTGTAAAGCAATATTCTCTTCACATTGGAGGATTATTACGTCGTCGATTGAGTTTGTATCAAATTTGGAGCACTCCTGTACAAGTTTTATTTCCAACCATTTTATTTATGTCGTTTACATTCTGTCAAGATTTACTTCAAATTATTGCAATTGTATCAGATTCAAGACTTTGTTTGGAGTAGGTTTTTAATTCATTCAATATTTACTTTACTTTGTCTTGTATTTACTTCTCTGTCTTATTTACTTTCATTTATCCTCTTCATCTATTTACCCGTCATTATGTTTACCTTTGCCCTTAAAATCGTTTATGTTTTATTTTCCATAAACATATCCGACTAATTTACTAAGTGTTGGGATGTGAGGATTGTCAATATGTGATGCTCTACATGTTATCTCTTTAGGATCACCTTTGTGGACTGTTTTGATTTAAACATAATTTTTCTGAACTTATTTTAAATCTGCTTACATGAAAGTGAAGCAGTGAAAACGTTGGATAAGATCGAAATTCGTCTGACACTAAAGACTAAAATTGGTTTGTTTTTGTTAACAAATACCGCGAAAGCACTTTGTTATTTAATTAGGAAGATTTGATATTTCTAGAAGGAGGTTTTATAACTATTTGCGGACGCATTTATAGGTTTAGGATTCAATTACCTGAACGGAAACCAGGAACCCTTTTAAGTTAAATTTTTCAATCAAAATTATTTTTCGATTTAGTTAAGAGTTTAATTTCTTAAAATAGGTTTACTACTTTAACGCAATAAACACCTCCCATAAGTGACAATGGCGGACATAAATTAGAGAATAAACTCGATTCTAAATATGCGAAAGTGACAATTCCCGTTAAATTGATTATTTTCAAAGTAGGAAATATTGTCATGTGAGTAATCTTAGTAGAGACAATCAGAGTATTGTTAATTGATGTGAATTACATTCCAACATTGTTATTCATCTGTTTTTATCAAAAGTTTATTTATTTCGTCTCTTTTTCCACTACTATTTTAATCGCCTTAGATAAACACCATAACAACTAGAAACAATAGATTTGACTATTGGTCTCTGTGAATCGTGCACTTACAATTATATTTTACACTCACTAAATAGTCAATCAACTTGCGACCTATCAGCGCCTCATTGGTGGGAGAAAGTATCGGCCACTATTTTCTATGTGATGAATAGAGTTCTCAAATAAAAGAGTGATTTCTCACTTTATGATATTATGAAGAAAATACCACCTAAATAATCATATCTTCAAACACGGGATTTTCTTATATCAGAACCTCATACCTCAAGTAAGTTAAACTCATCTGTAAGATCTATGAATGTGTATTTATTGAGTATGCACTAAATATAATGTTAAAGTGATCAAAATTTCAAATAATATTTCGTAAAAATATATTATCTTTTAAATCAAAAAAAATAGTGACAACAACACGTCAAGTCATGTTCATGTGATCCTGGTCAACCAAAGCAACAAACAAGAAATAGAACTTTGAAGCGAACAAAAATTTATAAAGATTAATATAAAAGACCTCAAAATCCAGTGTAATTCTTGATATTGAATTTATTATGTTAGAAAAGGAAATTTCTTGGAATCAATCTCGTTACATTAAATTGATCTTAAAAAAATATAATTATTTCTGTTGCGTCCCAAAAAAATCTCTAGAGAAAATTCAGTTTTAGAGAATTTCTCTTCAAGAGCATAATGGATAATCATTTTCAAGGAATTTCTCATTCGAGAAGTTACTCACTTCAAAAATTTGAATGGTCTCGACAGTATATTTGCGAATGGTATTTATACCATATGTAAGAGTGTAATTTTAGAATGATCAAGAAATAAATATCAATATTTTTTTATTAAAATTGTAAAATAACTTATAATTTAAAAGAAACTTTTAGACAAAATCGATTGCGAACAATGTATGGGATTCAACTATTTCAGTATAAGATCACGAGTTAGTTATATATGTGGATATATACATGATTAAATAGTACAAAAAAATGAGTGATGAATTATAGTCAGCATTTAAGAAAGTGAAGTACCAATAATCTTCAGAAGAAGAAAAAATAGCATGAGGCCTGTATATGAATGAAGAATTCAAGATCCTAAGCCATCCATTATATCCAAAACGTTATAGCTTCGGCGGTTGGTGATGAGTGTGGTGCCGAAGGACTCCCTAACAGGTGAACTCCCAGCACTTTTGGTCCTGAGAGGGTGCCTGGCTTGAGTTTTCTTGGAAACACCAAGTTCCTGGCTTTTGCTAACTCCTGGGCTCCTCCTCCTTGCAATTACTTCCTCTAGTAATATTCTATCCTCTTGAGAAAGTTGAGTTCCCAATGCCTTGTTGTTTCGGTCCAATGATAGAATCAAAAACTGTCGCATCTTAGACTGAAGTTCAGGTCTCTTGGGTGGAGAGCGCGCTGGCATTGGCCTTGAGGCATTTTGTCTGGATCTTGCAGAGCTAATCAAATAGTGAATCCATGCCAACAAATCAATAATGTGGAGATCTATTTTCTGCTTATCCGCGTAGTAAAGTGTCTGGAGGCGAATTGGGTTGCTCTCTTTGGTTGTGTTATCACCAAAGTCATTACTGCAATATCAAAATAGGAACATCAGTTATCATGGACTCTCCTGGCTTCGCCTACTCCACTAGTTATTTATTCACATTATACGGGTAAACACAGCCACCAAAGAGAGATTTGTGTTTATAACTAACCTTGTGTTTGCCCACTCACCAACCCAACCGAAGCCTTGATGAACTCTGTCAACAATATTGACAAATAAAAGAAAAACACATGAGCATGCAATTGCAGAAACTTCTAGACTATTTTCATCTCGGAAAAACAGGCCAGAAAAAGGAGGGAAAAAAATTAATTTGACAGGTGTAGACAAAAACCAAACGAAGATTTGCATATCTCACTTGGTTGTATTTGCGGCAAATGGTACGAGCCACTTCAGAGTCTTGTCCATGTCAGCTTTGATCTGAGTGAAAGATTGCTGCAGAAAGTTTTTGTTTCATTTAGCGTAATCCAAAACAAAATAAAACTCAATCTTCATGAAGTAGGTGTCACTAACCCCCTCCACCCAAAAAAAAGGCAATGAAAAGGATAAGAAATCGCAAGACAAATGATGTCCAGGAAATGGAGGTTATACCTCTTTTGGGACAGAAATGGATTGCAACCGAGATGGTAGGGCACTCTTAATATTGTTTGGTAAACCTTGATATAATGTATCCCTCGTATTTGGAGGAAGGGAGGCTGGGCGAGATGCCTGATAAAAACAGAAATTATTGTTTAAACAAAAATAACTATTTGATTAGGTAACACAAATTTTGTTAGAGCGATGAATACTTACAATCATATATATCTGATTGATTATGTTAGCATAGTGTAGTGCAAGACCGGATTCACCTAGTCTTTGAGGACCTTTACCATACTTGACAGCACCAGTACCTACCATTAACCCACAATTTCATATTGATTTAGGTGATTAATTATAATATGCTGTTATGAGTAATGAATGACCTTCCAACGATTTCTACACGAAAGATACAGCACATGATGCAACATAGTAGATTATTGTACAACTCAACATAAAGGCGTCTATTTATTATAAGTTTTAAGTCTAACAGTAAACAAGAGCATCAAAAAGATTTTATTTTATTTTTTAATGAAGAGCAAACAAAGATTGAAAAAATTAATCTATGGTCAGTGTGCTTTACTAAGAATCGTGACACAGAGATAGTAGGGATGCAACTCTCTTCAATAATAAAAAGAGAAGGGATGTGGGCAATAGAGGTAGTTCAGATTCAAATCCTAAGCTTATTATATGAGATGAATTCCTGCTGCATAAGGTAACTATACTATACATATCATTTATTTCATACAAGATATGCTCATACCATGATTACCAAGGAGCTCGCAAATTGCTTGATGTATATAGGTAACAATATCTACAAGTTTTTCAACTATCTGCAATAAGCAAATACGATTATGAGTTTTGACAGAAAAAGTCAACTGGTAAATTTATCTCAAACAAAGTCATTTCTGTAATTTGTAAACTTAGCAGCCTCAAAACATTCACCGCTACACTAATATCCAAAATTCTTTTGAGGTAAGGGAATGTAGGATGGGAAATTAATCCAATACTAATAATATACCTCCTCCAAATTTCTGGCCCAAAGAGACTTCTTTTTCAAGTTCCTCACAAGCTTTTTTTGATGCTTTAACTCACTTTGAAAAATTGTGATACTCTCACCTGCATTTATAAAGAATGTATAACTATCAATCATTAGCTATCTTCTGAGAGGAATTACTTGCTCCTAACAATGGGTAACAGATGTTAGAAACCTAATTCTTTTTGGTATAACTATTTCGAAATATACTTCATCTTAAATGTCAAGATAAAATATAGCAAACGAAGGGGGTAAAAACTAAAATGATGATTTCAATACCAAGTATTATTCATTTTATTAAATAAAAACCAAGTATTATTTGACAAAAATTAGGGGAGGTTGGAATTTTCTATTACAACAACAACTACGCCTTATCCCACTAGGTGGGGTCGGCTACATGGATCAACTTTCGCCATAATGTTCTATCAAGGACCATGCTTCTATTACATGGAATTTTCTATTATTAAGTCTTTAAGTTCTAACCTTTCAGAGGAAGATTCAAGGACTCCATTTCCTTAATTTTTTGTTGATAATCGTGTTGAAAGCGTTCGTAAGCATTTAATTCATGGTATAATTCCTACATAAAAAATGAGAAAATTAGTTACTTGAAAAAAAACTACAAAAAGCATTCAATGGAAACCCTAACTTTACCAGAAAAGAACTCAAAGCAAATCAAAAGTAAAAGATAAATATCATCAAAAACATATAGACATGATAACACACACAGAAACTGCAAGTAGATAATATGAAAGATCTAGGAATCAAGTTACGTAGTAGACATGCAAGAAACTAAAAGAATGACTATGGCCTTGCTCAGCCATCAATTCACTGAGGAGTAATAAAATACGTACAAATTTAGTTGAAATGTCAATAAGCTTACCGCAGTATAATTAACTAGACCGGCAAACTCCTGCATTGTCTTTTCGGCATCTACCTGATTTTGTTTGTCGCCCAAGACATCCATGTCTAATCTGATATTTTGTTTTAGGACAAAGATTTAATATGAGAGGTTGTTAGTTTTACCATGTATGAATTGAATCATGATAAGTCAGTATATTCTTCTTAGTTGTCATAAATAAGCAATGTATAAGGGAACTCACCTTGAGAAATATCGATGTAGGTTATGCCACTGTGGGTCTTTACACATGTTTCCAAACCTAGCTACTTCCCGTGAGAAGACATTGAATTCTTCCCTGAAAATTGAAAAACGATAAGAGATATGCAACACAAAGGAAATTCAGAGCAAAAAAAATGCACACATCTCTTTAAAGAAGCTAGAACCTTTTGTCCATCTCAGCAAGACTTATTAACTCTTTCATATCTGTCGAGACTAATTGCTGAATGCCTTCGGATTGTAAAACCTCCTTCTTGAGGAACTGAATGTTTTCTTCATAAAGTGAGTGAAATAAAATGGCACCTTTGGTTATCGTATTAGCTACTTCAAAAGCCAATATTGATATTTTCTTCCCTTTAGAATTCATGCCAGAGACAAACCCACTACTGTTATTTAGCTTTGGCATGCCACTTCCAAGACTGTCCAGAACTTCCACTGCCCTATAGCTAGCTTTGCTCAGTAAAGAGCCCTTCCTGCTGATCTACAAAAAGAAGAGACATCAATCATGAAACACTAAACTTCAAATGAAGAAATTGCATCACACATCATAAGATGCCATACTAGAAACTCAAAATGAAAGCAGATTTAAGCCCGATTTCTGGAATTCTGGTAGCTCCATAATCTTGAGTGATTTACTAGATAGAATCAGTTTCTCGTACTTAACCCAATTATTCAGAGTAAAAACAAGTTTGAACGCAGTCTATGATTTAAAACTTAAGTCATGATTTTAAATTGCGGTCCACAGCATCAATTGCACCCTATAAAAACCTCGAGACATTGCAAGCATATCGGTGTAATGTACCGGCTCTAATTACTACTAGCAGTTACTAACAGTAGAATAGAAAACCCAATACCCAGCAGTGAAAACTTTATTAATCTCCATAACAAAATAATAATCCATACAACAAAACAAACAGAGATAAAAATAAAAAATAAAAATAAAAACCTGTTTTTCCCCCATGGAAGCTGAAGTGGATAAACCAAAGTCATCCGAAAACCCATTTTCCTTATTCCTTAGGTTTTTCCCCTGATCAGTAGACCTTGAATCAGAATCTTTCCGATTCGTAAAACTATCTCCCTTCTTAAGAATCTTCCCAGAAAACCCCAAAGTCTTCCCTCCAAACTCGGCATTTTCCCCAGCCATCCCAGCCGAACAAACCGCCCCCATTTTAACTCTTCACTCCACAATCAAAACTCAAAATTGCAATGCAACACAGAAATCAGAAGCCTCTGCACCAAAATAGGTTGCTTCGAATTCGATTAAACGATTCAATAATCAAATTACTAAACAAGAAACCGAAAAAGTTGAAAAGTTTCAGAGTGAGAAATGAGAAAACATACCTATGTACAGAGAAGCGAGAAGCAAAGAAAAGAATGAAGAGAAAAGAAGAAAAAAAAGAAGTGGGTGAGAATTTACGACTATGAGCCTGAGGTTTGACTTTGAACTCGAAAAACAATAAAGATAGGCGTGACGTGTTGGTGTTCATTGAATATTCATAAAGAGAAAGGGTTGAATATTTTGAAAGAATAAATAAATAAAAGTAAGCGATAATTAAGAAAAATGGAAAACGCGCTAATTTGGTTAAGACGTGGCAGGCCAGAAATGAAAGGAAACGACGACTTTGCCTTCTTTGGTTCTGTCATGTCAAAATACAGGATATTTATTTTATATACGTCGTACTGAAATGTGGAAGGGGTAATCACCCATTTTGATTCCTTTTTTTGCTCATGTAAAAATGGTTTTTAACGTTGTGTAATTTGTTTTGACATGTTTGAATGTTTCTCTCTCCAATTGGTTTTTAATTTAAAGTTTCTATTTCTTTATAAGTATTTTAAAGTTATTCTTATTGATTTTATTTATAAAAAATAAATAAATTTAAATTTATTGAATAATTGATGTATTTAGACCATATATAGATTAAATATATTAATTATTTAATAAACTTAAAAAATAATTTTTTTTTATAAATAAGTCTTAAATAATAAAAGTTTTTTAACTTTATGTTTTATTTTTACAACATAAGTTTTTTAACTTTATGTTTTATTTTTATAACATAAAAATACTTTTTTTTTAATGTGCACAAACATAAAAGTATATTGTAGTTGACATATATAAGGTATACTACCTACTAAGTATTTCATTGGTGAATCATTTAAATTACATCATTGGATTATATCAATGGGTAAGATATGTCAGAACTTATATATTTGTTTACATACAATCATAAAAAATATGTTAAAGACAACTAAAAACATATCTAAAGAAAAAAATCTTTAAGAAACATGAGAGAGAAACTCTAACTTCTCTCTAGGTTGCTTTTCTCTTCTACCATTTCTTCCTCAACAGATTGGGCACAGAAGATGACTGAAGATTGACATTTCGTTCAGAAGCGCAACAGAAGCAGGGGTCGAGATTCAAGATGGGATAATACAAGACGACCAAGGCTTGGTATTTATGATAGAAAACGCTTGAAAACTTCCTTCTTTTTCACGTCATTTCCAGAGGATGCTGATGCAAAGAAGATGTACGAAGAGTTCAAACACTTTTGGGATATTAATGAGGTGTTAATACCTAATAAGAGAGATGTCAGAGGCAAGAGATACAGATTTGTGAGGTTTTTCAACGTTGTGGATCCAATAACTTTGGCCATGAAGTTGGACAATCTTTTCATGGGAAACTAGAAGCTCTTTGTTAACTTACCGCGCTTTCAAAGAAAACAAGGTTAGGAGGCTCGCAGTCGAAGAGACATGGTAGCGGTGACGACTTTGCTCAGCATAGAATGCCTTCTAAAACTCCTTATACTAGACCATTTTCTAAGGGGGTGGCGTCGACCAAGAGGTGTGGAGACAATCGTTCATATGCTAACGTTGTTAAAAATAACTCCAGGACTGCAACACATGGTGAGAAGACCAAACCGCTTTTCGCACACCTTGAATACAATATCGAGGAAGCTGAGATGATGAGGTTTAACAAGGCTTATATTGGTGTTGTTGAGAATGTTGGACTTTCATATAGCATGTAAGAGATCTTCAATATTGAATGTTATTTTGCTATTCGTGTAACGCCGTTGGGTGCTAACATTTGTCTCCTAGAAGACAAGGACGAGGGTGAGATGGAAGCACTTTTGGAGGAAGGTTATGATTGGCTTCAACAATGATTTAAGGAAATCAAGAAATGGCAACCTTCAGATGTGGATAAAGAACGGGTCACTTGGGTTCAGTGTTATGGTGTTCCCTGTCATGCATGGTCTCCAAACTTTTTTGAGTTCATTATGGTCCCATTGGGAAAATATATGTGCTCTGATGATAATACCAAGAACCATGTAAGTATGGGTGTCGCGAGTTTCATGGTCAGGACTAAGCATATTCTTGTTCTGAATGAAACTTTCAATGTTGATATCAATGGGGATGTGTTTTGCATCAAAGTTATGGAAGATGCACAAGGTCCTCTCCGTTGTTATTTCTCTGAAATTATGATTGGCATACATTTTGGTAAAACTAACTTGGCAGCAACATGTTGAACAAGATATTCCAACTTGCAGTTTTTAACATGTCGAATAAGATGTCCCAACTAGGAGGATAGGGCATCACGTCTGCAGCAGCTGACAGTTATGTTTCAGCTGATATATGTAAGTTACTGAATATTAAGAGAATATTTAGTTAGCTTATGTGGCATCCAAGATTGAAAAATCAAAGATTCTATGTTGGTTTTCAAAGATATGCAAAGTTTCTAAATATGGAGACATTTTAGGAAACTTATGATTGAAGACTTATTTTCTTGGAGAAGTTTGTGCATACTTTGTACAGCCTCACTACTGCGATTTAAAGCCTAACCCAGTCCTGAATAATGTTATAAATAGGCTGGTGTATACCTAGTATTAGGTGGAACTTACGTGTGTGTTATGTTAGGGTTTTAGAATCCTTATTGTTGGGTTGTAAGTTACTGTCATATGTTCATAAGCTTTTAAGCATTGAACATTTGTGTGTCAGATGCTCATAAGCTGTTAAGTATTGAGTATTTGTGTGTCAATTCTCATAAGCTTTTAAGCATTGATTTTTATGTGTCTTGAAAGAGTGACTTCTGGTTTTGTTCTCTAATTGTGTTTAGAGTTGCTCCAATTACTGAGTGTAATTAAAGAGGGATTTGAAGAGGGCCTCATACCTAGGTGTGTCTTAGATAGAAGTTAACTAAAAGGTAGTGATTAAGTGCGTGGGCTGTAAACTGTGATGTTTGTTATGAGGTCTACAAATTGATACTATCTAGTTAATTTCGTCTCTGGCTTGGTAGCCCCCAGATTAGGTGTTGTTGTCACCGAACTGGGTAAACATATTTGTGTATTATTTACCTTCAACACTGTTTATTTTGTTTATACATATTGTTGTTGCGTGTTGAAATCGGATCTGGTTTTTCGACATCTCTTAGGACATTCGGGATCTGACAACCAGAATTTTAATTGGTATCATAGCAGGCAGCATGCTCTCACTCTGGGTGAGATTCAGGGAAGTTACTTTCTGGTGCAATGGACAAGGATGAAGGTATTGTGGTTAAAATACCTATTTTGGATGGTACCAACTATGACAGTTGGAAACCTCGTATAGATATGTGCATAAAATCCTTGGTCAACAAGGCCTGAAAAAATGTTGTCAAAGGATGGGAACCACCAAAGATTGTGGATGCAGATGATAAGGTTACTGATGTGATGAAGCCTAAAGAAAATTGGAATGATGTTGATGAGTTATCAGCCCAAGGCAACTCCAAAGCATTGAATGCCATATTCAATGGAGTTGATAAGAATATGTTCAAGCTGATAAAGAACTGTAAGCATGCTAAAGTTTCTTGGGAGACCTTAAGGAAGATTCATGAAGGAAATCCTAAGGTGAAGATGGAAAAACTTCAACTTCTCTCGATAAAATTTGAGAACTTGAAGATGAAAGAGGATGAAAGTATTTAGGACTTTCACATGACTATTCTAGACATTACTAATGACTCAGAAGACCTGGGAGAGAAGATATCAGAGGATAAGCTGATCAGGAAGATGCTCATATCTCTTCCAAAGAGGTTTGACATGAAGGTGATTACCATAGAAGAATCCCATGATGTAAGCACTATGATTATGGATAAACTTGTAAGCTCTCTTAAGACCTTTGAATCTGTTATCAATGAGAGGTCTGGAAAAAAAAGAAGAGTATAACTTTTTCCTCTAATATTGAAAACTCAGAGGATAAAGGAAATGTTTACTCAAAAGGAGTATCTGAAGACCTTGTGCTACTGGGAAGACAGTTTAACAGGGTGTTGAGGAAGTCTAGGTTAAATGCTAAGAACATATCATTCGACATCAACAAAAACCAGGACGTGGGAAGGAAGTCAAAATTTGAAGAGAAGGCAAGCCAAGGGAAAGGTATTCAGTGCCATAAATGTGAGGGATATGGACACATAAGAACTGAATGTGCCACCTATCTCAAAAAGTAAGCGAAGAGCTTATATGTATCATGGTCAGAGGGAGAATATGAAAGTGATCATGAAGAAGAATCATTCAAGCAAGTGACTGTCTTGACTGGAACTTGTGAGTTTGATAAAGAATCATATAATGGAGAAATCACTATTAGTGAATTGGATGCCAGGTTCAAAAATATGTGCCTCAAGAATGAAAGAATGTGTCAGGAAGTATTGGAGCAAAAGATACTTATTGATTAACTGGAGGCTGAGAAAGAAGAGCATTTTTTTTATCATTGATAATCTTAAAGAGGAGGTAATATTGCAAAAATTAAAACTTGACAATATTACCAAATTTGTAAGAGTGCTAAACAATGGATCTATTGTGCTGGATAAGATTCTTCAAACTAGGAAGAATGTTGGGAATATGAAGGTCTTGGTTATAGTAACCGAGTTGTGAAGAGCAACAAACAAGTAGTAGAGTTTTTTTCCTCAAAAGATGAAACAAGAGCAGAAGATTTCAAGTCACATGTCCCAACATCAGCCAAGACATCAGAGAAGGTATTATAATCCCATGTACCATCCATGAAGATGTTATTATTGTGGATTGTTTGGTCACTTACAACCCTATTGTTACAAACTGTATGGCTATCCCAACCATATGCCTTATCATAGAAGAAAATTTGTTCATATTGAGGCAAAGTCAAAAAGAGCTCCTCAACATTATTTGTGTGGTCTCATATCCTACACCTCTCTCAAAGATTTAACTAGGGAGGATTGGTATTTTGATAGTGGTTGTTATAGACACATGATAGGTGTTAATAAATTCCTAGTGGACATTAAACCACGTGCTACTAGCTATGTCACTTTTGGAGATGGGTCAAAGAGTGAAATCAAAGGCGTTGCAGGCTCAAGTGCCAATTCTAAAATTGAAGAACCTATGGTAGCTGACAAAGGACCCTCTCTCAGACTTCAAAAAGGTCATCCTAAGAAACTTATAATATGAAATACTAGACAAGGAGTAGTCACCAGATCAAGGGAAGTTGTAACAAATGCTTGTTTTATGTCAAATATTGAACCAAAGAATGTGAAGGAAGCTTTGAATGATGAGTTTTGGATTAATGCTATGTAAGATGAACTTGGTCAGTTCGAGAGAAATGAAGTCTGGGATTTGGTACCAAGACTTGAAGGGACAAATATCATTGGTGCAAAATGGGTGTATAAGATCAAGATAGATGGACAAGGAGGTGTCATCAGAAATAAAGCCAGATTGGTTGCTCAAGGATACACTCAAATTGAGGGAGTAGACTTTTATGAAACATTTTCTCAAGTGGCTCGCTTGGTATCTATCAGGTTGTTACTTGGAGTGGCTTATCACTTAAGTTTCAAACTGTATCAGATGGATGTCAAGAGTGCTTTTCTAAATGGGCACCTTAATTAAGAGGTGTATGTTGAACAACCAAAAGGATTTGTTGATCCATTTTCCCAAATCATGTGTTCAGACTAAAGAAGGCATTATATGGTCTAAAACAAGCTCCAAGGGCTTAGTATGAAAGATTGACTGAATTTCTTGTCAATCATGGATATAGAAAGGGAGGTGTTTTGGATTGGGCCCGCCATGGCCCAAAAGCAAAGACAAAGGCCCAATCCAAGCAGCTCCTTGAGGAACGCGTGCACGCGGATTCCTGCCAGCGCGCCCGACCACAGACTGCAGCCGTGTCCGCCGTTGCCTGCGACATATGGTGTCCCCGACCACGGGGACTCCAGCTCGGGCCCAGCTCGAGCACCCTCCTCGTAGGGAAGATTCTGACCGTTACCAAATCATCTGAACTCCGGAAAGACTGCGTCTTCATCCCTCCTCATTTCTCGGAGAGCATCACCAGGAAGGGGGCCACGTGCGGGTCCCCACTACACACGTAGAACCTGGCAGTTCCTTTGTTGGGCCAAATCTAGTCGGCCCAACGAGGGGACCTTGGCCCCGCGCTGGGGGTTATAAATACATTTTGTTCCTAGAGGGTCAGGTATTCATCTCTTACGCATACATACACTTTTTTCCTGCTCATTCCGTCACTCATTTTAGCATTGGAGTGCCTTACAGATACCCCCCCCCCCCCCCCATCTCACTCAAATTCTGCTCTGAGCCACTCGTGACAGTCCAAGTCTGATAAGGTAAGATCAGTGGCGCCGTCTGTGGGAAACTAGTTTCCCCGTCTTACAAAACCTTGAAGACCAAAGCTCAAAATCACCCCCTACTGTCATGGCTGACCAAGTTCGAGATGACCAAAACATCTGTGTCGTCGACACCAACAACGGCCTCGCAGATAAAAATGGAGTCCCCGATAACACCGGTAACCCCGACCATAACACACTCCCCGAGGGCACCACCCCGGGCCCTCAGTCCACCGCGACGCAGCTACTGCCTCATCTTCTTCAGTCCCTCCGCCGCTCGAAGAAGACAACACAGCTCCCACAAACTATCGAGCTGCCCAATTTCAGGAAGTCCCTGTCCCCGCCGGGGCAGATGCCACAACCCGTGCACTATTCACGGTGATCAATCAGATGAATTACCTCATCTTTGCCCAGGGGGAAAGATTGAGGGCGCTAGAAGACGATAGAAGACCCGCGAGGAGACACAGGAGGCCCCAGACCCCACCTCCTCGAGTAACTGAGGTACACCTCCCGTCTCCCCCGCGGAGACAATACAGAGACACCTCCCGAAGCCCGTCGCCCCGACCCTCAGGGAGACGACCCCCGTTGGAGAGGCAACCCGTCATTGAGGCCGGGGGGCGCAACCACGGCCCCATACGACAGGAAAGAAGACACTTCGGAGATAGGCACGAAAGAATTGACCAACGAGCACCACGCTCGAGGGATGCCCAACACGACCAGGACCGTCGGGCACGACAATATTTCAGGTCCCATCCCTGTCCCCGGAGCGAAGTGACGAGGACGACCCCCGCGGTCCCCTGTCACAAGCCATCATGGAGGCGCTCATTCCCCCGGGCATGGATAAGCCTCCACATTTGAAGGAATACGACGGAGTTGCGGACCCGGTCGACCACATAGACGGGTTCGAGGCTATGCTGCACTACCACAACGTTGGGGGACCCATCAAATGTCGGTTGTTCCCCACGACCCTCAGAAAGGCAGCAATGGATTGGTATAAAGGCCTCGCTCCTAGATCAATCACCTTGTGGCGAAACCTGAAGAACCAATTCATAAGTTCGTTCACTGCGTCTCGGCGACACTCAAAGACCGAGGTAACACTCGAGGCCATCATCCAGAGACAGGATGAAACCTTGAGAGAATTTATTAATCGCTTCAATCTTGAAGCCATACAGGTCCCCTGCGCGGACCACATGAAAAGGTACTTGCTGGAGAGGGGGCTCCTTCCCGGCACAGAATTCAGAAAGGCAGTGGGCATCAAACCGCCCTGAACGTTTGATGCCCTCCTCGAGAAGGCCCGGGCATATATGGACTACGAGGAAAGGGAGGCGGCCAACAGAGCCCGGGACCCCAGGACTCGCGGATCCAGCAGCAACCCGCGCCAGGAAGCCGCTACTCCTCGACGAGCCGGGGAGAAAAGAAAAGAGGACAAACCCCGAGAAGTCTGAGAGCAAAGAGGACCCTCGGGGCGTTTTACCGAATACACTCCGCTCACAGCTTCCCGTGAGCGCATTTTGGTGGAGTGTGCCAGCACGAATTTTAAAGACGGTGGCGTCAAATGCCCCCGACCTACCCCTACCAAGCCCGAAGCAGACAAGAGCAAGTACTGTCAGTACCATATGAGCCATGGTCATCTAACTGAAGACTGCGTCCACCTCAAGGACAAAAGGCGAACTCCCTTCGGACCAGACAGAAGCGACCATCACGAAATGACGAGCATGCTCCTACGTGGTGCTCGAGCATAAACTATACCGCAGGGGATTCTCGATTCCCCTCCTGAAATGCATCGACGAATCCACAGTCCCCGAGGTATTACGGGAGATACACGAAGGGATTAACGCCCAGCACATGGGTGGCAAGTCCCTGGCGAGAAAAGCCCTGCGAGCGGGGTACTATTGGCCGACGATGCAGAAGGACGCCAAGGAACACATCAAGAAGTGTGACAAGTGCCAAAGGCACGACGACATGCACCTCGCTCCCCCTCATGAGCTGAGCGTACTGTCATCCCCGTGGCTGTTTGCATGGTGGGGGATGGATATCCTCAGACCTTTCGTGCAGGGAACTTATCAAAACAAGTTCCTCATTGTGGTCGTGGATTACTTCACGAAATGGATAGAGGTCGAGGCTCTCGCGAAGATCACCTTGCACAACATCCTCCGTCTCTACAAAAGAAACATCCTTGCCAGATTCGGGATCCCGAGAGCACTAGTCACCGATAACGGCACCCAATTCACCGACCACGGATTCCAAAACTTCGTCACCAAACTGGGAACCAAACAACACTTCACCTGGTCAAGCACCCTCAAACCAACGGGCAAGCCGAGGCCGATAACAGAGTCATCCTCCAAGGACTCAAACACCGCCTCGGTGAAGCTAAAAGAGGTTGGGTCGAGGAGCTGCACAGCGTCTTGTGGGCATATTGTACCACGCCCCATTCAACGACGGGTGAGACCCCCTTTCGACTAACATACGGCACCGAAGTCGTCATCCCGGTAGAAATCAGGGAACCCTCCAGGCTGACAGAAACTCCCCTCGACGAAGAAATGAACGACGAAGCACTCAGGGACGAACTCGACTTAGTCGAGGAAATTCGATCGGGGGCAGCCCTGCGCGAAGCCACTCTAAAACAATGAGTGGCCCTGCGTCACAACGACAAGGTCATCAAACGTGAGTTCGAGATCGGAAGCCTAGTACTACGAAGAAACCAGAAAGACTCCCGCGAAGGGAAATTGGCCGCGAACTGGGAAGGGTCTTATCGCGTCCACGACGCCACAGGTACCGGGGCATACTACCTCGAGCAGCTAGACGGAGAACCATTGCCACGACCCTGGAATGTTGATAAACTAAAGCAGTACTATAGTTAAAAAACCCTTAAACACTAAGGACTCTCGTCGACGAACATCCCCATCCAGTCAACAGAGAGAAATGTCTCGACCACATAGATAGGCCAAGGTACGGGCCCAATCTACGCCCAAATGACATAATGCCGTTCAGCCAACACAAGGACGAACAACGGTGCCCGACAGGGATACCTCAATCGAGATCCACTATCGAAGTACCCACATGGCAGAACACCCAGCTCGCGATGGGAAGTTCACGCCACGGGAAAATGACCCCGGTCTGGGTCATACGCCCGAGCAAGCGGGCTCTACTCCGCACGACCTGTGCATTTCGAAGTGCGTCGGATCACCAAATGGGTCGAAAGAATCTCCACTCGAGGACATAACTTAGGCAAATTTTGCCACAAAGTAACAGCCGAGCACAAGCGTGACTCGAGGACGTAACTTAGGCAAATTTCGCCATAAAGTAACAGCCGAGCACAAGCGTGACTCGAGGACATAACTTAGGAAAATTTCATCACAATATAAAAACTTAGACACGAGAAAGTTTAAAGGTCGAAGTGAACATCTATTTAAAAGCTCATAAGCAAAAAATGAATAAAAATAAACCGACCAAGAAGGCCGGCGATGTTCAGAAATTACAGGCTATGGCACAATGGCCAAAAGAAATGTGTACGGGCACGCAGGCCCCAAAAATATGCACGGGCATGCAGGCCCAAAACAAATACCAATAAACAGGCGCGCATGCCCGACCAGAAATTCCATGGCTATACTTCCCCGGGGCTACCAGCATCCACGACAAGAGACTCAAGAGGAGGCACGACCTGGCCGTCGATGATCTGAGACATGAAACCCACTCCCTCGGTATTCATGCCTGGATTCAATAAAGAGAGCTGGCTAACCGCGGCCTCGAAACCGTACGCTAAGGCACCAACACAATCTATTTTGAGGAGATGGATGCGCGCGACCAGATCCGAACAGCTCCGCAAGGGGGCTGTCTCCTCTGACTCATCTTCAACAGGAAGCATGGCGGTCTTCAGCTCATCGACTTCCTTAGACAGACGCTCGTTGTCGGCCTCCAAGCGTTCCCGGTCCAGTCGAAAACAGTCTGTCTCCTCAACAACCTTCCCCGAGTTTTCCTTCTCCACAGCCAGCAGCTCGGCTTGTTCGCGGAACATCTCCTCAGATCGCTCCAAAGCAGCCTTCAACTTACGAGAGCCGGCAGCGAGGGCAGCTTTCTCCAACTCCAGTTCCCTGACGCGGATAGAGGAGTCAGTCCCCTCCTCAGCAAGGACAACGGCCATCTCGGCCATATTAACCATCCCGACCATACTAGCGGCCAGGTGTTTTCTCTGACTCTCTTTGTTGAGCCGCTTGATGGTCTCAGCCTCCTCGGCACTCACTGTCAAGGGAAACCCCTCGAAGAAACCTTCCTCTTTAAAACAGGGGGGCAAGCCAAAGGCCCTCACTGCGATAGACTCGTCGCCGACTTCCGAATGGTTCTCTGCCCGACTTCTCTTTCTCGTCATCAGCTCAGTGGGCTGCTCGACGTCAGGGGAACCCTGGGACCCGCTAGAAGCATCGCCTAAACTGGTCGGCAGGACCATTCTCGTGGCCTGTGGAGCTCGCACCAACCTCCTGTTCACTCTCTTATCCTGAGACAGTTTTAAAAGCCTCTCCCTTCGTTCGGCCATATTACCTGCAAAGAAGAAAGCTCATGTTAGTTACGAGCAAGTAACAAACAAAGAAATTGGAACAAAACTATAAGACAAAAAGCAACCTAGTAGGTCTACGGCCTGCCCGTAGGATTGGCACTCGACAAGCGCCTTGGTATCGATAGGACGGGCCTCGAAAGTCGGGTAACCCTCCTCGTCAAGAATGTATTCCCCCTCCCTCGTGACCCACCGGGCAGGGAAGAAGTTGTCGACATACTTACAAAGGGTACCATAGACTTCCTCATCCTCAGCACTCATTCCTCCCGCGGGCGTATGGTAGTGCCCGGTACCATGCTCGTAATGGCGCCAGCACCAATACAACGGCAACTTGGATACACACCCCACCACCAGGCGACCCTCAGCGTCCATAAGAGGCTCCCCGTTCTCGTCGGCCACTGCAGTTTCCTCTTCATACATAGAATCCAAAGCAGTCTGGGTGACTGGCTGCAGGATGTACCATTTGTCCTTGAAACCCCGGACCGAATCCATGTACATCCTGAACAGACTCTTCGACTGTTTCAGGGAAACCCAGCTATGCCTGCCTCCTCGAGACTGGCGTTGCAAGTGAAAAACTCTGAAGAAGAGAGGAATGGTCGCCCCGATCCTCAAGAAGCGACATGTCAGCTCGAACGCCCGAAGAAAGGCAATCAAATTGGGGTGAAGCTGCGAGGGGGCCAAGTCTAGATGGCAGAATACCCCGACCTGGAAATCACTGAAAGGAAGTTTAAGGACGAGATCCTTGAATGCGATTTCATACATTGGAAACCCATACTCGGAGAACTCCGAACAGATTCGTGCGTCGAGGGACGGCCTTGTCACAATAAAATTCTTCTGGAAGCCCGACTAACTACCGCCGTGTTCGACGACAGTGTATGCACGTCGACTACGACGACTATATGCCGAGGCAATCCCTCTGGGCTCGAATCCCACCCAATCCAACGAAGGATCATCGACAGTATCAACTAGAGTTACATTCTCCTCGGCACTCTGGTCCTCGACCTCATTACGCCCCGAAGACTCCGGTTCATCAGCCATTTACCTGTAAAGCACAGGAAATCGGTGAAATTCGAGAGCAAATACATATGCTCACCATAACTGACAGGAAGTAGTGCACGACAAGCCAAGACACACTCCGCGCGCGTTAAAACGTTGAGGACTCGAACAAGATCCTGGTTTCGCCTCCCCGATGCTAAGGTACCACGACGAGTTGTCCTACTTACTTCCTAATGGGCTAACATCCCGGCCAGCCCATGGGTGCGCCGACCTAAACTATGAATGTGACGAGCAACATCATGAATCCTAAACCTAGAACTATGGGTTTACCGGGAAATATCATAGATTATGCGCCCAAAACCATGAAGGTCCCGGGCAGCATGGCGAGTCACATACCTAAAGTTATGCGTTTATCAGGCACAAACATGAATGTACCGGGTACGAACATGAATGCACCGGGAACTAATCCCAGATATGGGCTTCTAACATCCAAATAACGGTAAAATTGCCTACAAACGAAGAAAAATAGGAGGGATAAACGCTTACTTGGAAGTAAAGAAGAATGTACGACAACGGTGAAAGAAATCAACGGAGGAAGAGGCGGTAATCTTGCGAAGTTGTAGAAGAACAGCGGCGATAAAGGCAGAGGAAGAAGGAGAAGCGCGAAGAGGAAAAACAAAATATGGGACCCAAGGATCCTATTTATAGGGATGACGTGGAATACGAAACGTCGCCCCGGGGAATCACGAACTTCCCTCCTCGACGCCTACTCCCCTAGGCAATGATGACCCTACTGTCGCTAGGGTGGCGTCACGGTTCCTAAGGGTTGCCTCGTGTACCCAACGAACACAGCCCGCGAGGAATCCCCCGAGCACGCATCGACGAGGATTACGCCACGAACGCAACTCATGAGAAACTTCTCGATCAATCACGAGGAAGCAAATATCCTGGGCCGGGCATCAGACCCCGTGACAAAGGCAAGCTGAAGTCAAGTCATAGCTCCTGCTCCAGAACTCACGACTTGGGGGGCTCCTGTTCTGGACTGGGCCCGCCCTAGCCCAAAAGCAAAGACAAAGGCTCAATCCAAGCAGCTCCTTGAGGAACGCGCGCGCGGATTCCCTCCAGCGCGCCCGACCATAGACTGCAGTCGTGCCAACCGTTTCCCGCGACACATGGTATCCCCGACCACGGGGACTCCAGCTCGAGCACCCTCCTCGTAGGGCAGATTCTGACCGTTACCAAATTATCTGAACTCCAGAAAGACCGCGTCTTCGTCCCTCCTCATTTCTCGGAGAGCATCACCAGGAAGGGGGCCACGCGCGGGTCCCCACTACACACGTAGAACCTGGCAGTTCCTTTGTTGGGCCAAATCTGGTCGGCCCAACGAGGGGACCTTGGCCCCGCGCTGGGGGCTATAAATACCCTTTGTTCCTAGAGGGTCAGGTATTCATCTCTTACGCATACATACACTTTTTGCCTGCTCATTCTGTCACTCATTTTAACATCGGAGTGCCTTACAGGTACCCCCCCCCATCTCACTCAAATTCTGCTCGGAGCCAGTCGTGACGGTCCAAGTCTGATCAGGTAAGATCAGGAGGAATTGACGAGACTCTCTTTGTCAAAGAGAAGGATGGAAAGCTTATGATAGCTCAGATTTATATGGATGATATTGTATTTGGGGGAAAGTCAGATGAAATGGTTCAACATTTTGTCAAGCAGATGCAGTCTGGGTTTGAGATGAGTTTGGTAGGTGAGTTGACTCAATTTCTTGGATTACAAGTCAAGCAGATGGAATACTCCATCTTTCTTTGTCAAAGTAAATATGCAAATAATACTGTGAAGAAGTTTGGACTGAAGAATGCCAAACATAAGAGACCTTCAGCTCCTACTAACTTTAAGTTATCCAGAGATGAAAATGGGGTGAGTGTTAATCAGAGTTTGGAATAGCAAGAAGCTTTGGATTTCTGAAAATTAAATAATAAGACAGAGGGAGTTAAATGTATCATATATAATAGTTACGGAATGTGAAGCAGAGGGAAAAATACTAAGAAAGATATATGGCTTTAGGACATGAAGGTGATTCCTGATTCTTTGTTAAACATTTACCCTACAAACATATCATTGATCAGAAATAGAATTACTATGATACCAGTCTGTTCAAATTGTTACATGAAAAAAAAATCATCTTTTTAAGATTTTTCTTTATCTGTTTGTTTCAGTTTTTGGAAATAATCATAATCTCGAAGAAAAGAACACACAAAACCATTACAAGAGGAACCAAGCTACTTAGTAGAAGGCAATCTAAACCAGAGTGATATTGCTGTTAACAGTTAAACCCCATAACTCCTTCCACAGTACAAGAGGTGTACTGACCTGGCAGTAAAGTATTCAAAACGCCGCAATTTACTGCTAGATGAATAATGATAAACTGCAGGCAGTGGTGGATATTAACACTCTCACTAAGTAGAGTAAGACTTACATTTTCCACATTGGAGATAGAAACATTATACATACTTCTCTATCGGTACCTCATAATTTGTTTGCAAGACAGTTTCGCGGTTCTGTTGGTATTTTTGGACCCATGATGGCCATCAAAACATCCAATACAGAGTTCAAAACAAATTGCACATAGAAAATATATTATTATTATAATAGTTGGAATTTAAACATCTCAACAATTAACATGCCATTTTCAAGTAGTGTAAACTGAATCCTAATCCATCTACTTAAAATCAACACAGTAAGTAAATGAATCACCTTAAGGGTGAACACTCGACCATCGCGCCCATCTGGAAATAGTATTGTTAGCAGCTTTTTGTCTTCTCTAACAACAACACTGAAAAACAAATATTTACAATTTTAAAATGGATTGTCTAAATTCAAAACCACAGCAAAAAATACACTTTGCCAAACATATTGAAGCAGATGATAAACTAGAATAAAAAATACAAAAGGGCAATGTTACATTCATTTATTCTCTGAGTTAAGTCCACCAAAGAAGAATGAACCCCAAATAAAAAACAGTAGAACTATTGCTCCTGCAGAATTATGATATCTTCCATGGAATGCATCATATAATATATGAGCTGGCACAAATGCTCCTGCAGTCTAATTGTTTGGATCATAAAGATAAGCGAAATCCTAAATCGAAGTTGAAAACATGTGTTAATTATCATTCTTCTGCCAAAAACTGAAGTGTTAATTGGTTGATTATATTTATACCTAAATGTTGAATGTAAGTGCCAATATATAAGGATTTATTACATAAAGTCTCAGATACAAATAAAAGTAAAATCTGAAAAAATTCTAGTAGTATCTTTTAACTGTAGTTGCTGCGAAATGAAAAAGCTTCTGAAAATTTAGATTAATGACAAAATAAAATTATGAAACCAACACCGCGACTAATTCAGTTCAAAACATCATATTCAGATCAAAATATGCTGAGAATTATGTTCGTGTTTTTGACTTGGCTGACCCTGCAAAGTTTCCATGGACTTATACTTGGAGCCTGTATATCAGGTTTTAAGCTATAAAAGATCAAAAACAATATTTTTAATCTAATGATACTTGGAAAATGGTATTATGCAGTTTATAATTTATGGCATTCGTCACAACCAAGTCGCCGAGCAGCAACAACAGGGGAAGTTTCTGTTAAACCATGTCCGTTCTGCATGTTCACAATAATAGCCCGGACAAAATAGGGTTTTTGGGTAAATACACTTTTCTTATATTATAGATAACTCAAGTAATGTTATGTGTCAAAAAAAAGGAAGTAATGCTATAGTTATACTCAATCAGTTAATGTTTGTTTGCTTATAAAAAAATTAATGTATGTTTTTTAGTTAATGAAATTATATATGAAAATTAAATTAATTTACCTTAAAACTAATTTTTGAGGAATTTTTTAAGTAATTTAGTAGCAACTTATAATGCAGATGTGTGACAATGGTGTTGTGTTTCGATATTTTATACGATAGATTTAGAAAAATCAAATAGACACAAATGATAATATATCATATGTTAAAGAATAATTAATATAATAAGAACAGTGTATCTTGTATGATTGATGAGATTGTTGTTGGAGATATGAATATGAAAAGATTATTACCCTCATTACCGTCTAGGTTTTTCAGAGATAATTAATCATTTAATGGGATAACACTTAAATAACTAAACAGCCGAGGACGTGGACCTTTCATTGGACTTAACTGAATGACTCAACTCATCACATTTCATTCAAGCACAAAGCTCAATTAAATAATTCATCAATAATTAGTGTTTATTTATAATTGATTAATAAGTAATTATTTCAATCTATATTTGATTAATTAAATAATTAATCTAACAATCTCTCACCTGGATGACAATAATTAATTATTAAAATTACTGATTTTAATATTAGAATATCAATAATGGTCAAAACACGAATCAATTAAAATAGAAGTAAACTTCAACGCTGCAAAAATTGTATTCGATAGAGAAAACAAATCATACATGTTAAATACTCACAATGTATATAAAGAATGACCCAAGCATAAGAAAATGCTATTAATAAACTTTCACTAACCCAAAATATCATAAGACTCATTCATGTATATAAGTTTATGGTTAGTGATTTCCTAATGAGTTTTCAAATTAACGGTCATAGAATATCCACACAGGTCTAAGAATATTAATTATATATAGGCATTACCCTATTACAAGAGTAATTACATTTAATCATAACTACATTCATAACACAATATCATACTCGATAGGAGTATTGATATTTACTTGTACTTTCATATTATGAACTGACAAAGGTTGACTATTGAAGATAGAATAACATAATATCATAGCATGCTAAAGAATTATTGTGTTTTTTACAATATTGACATAAACATCAAATTATATTGTTTTTTGAGATTAAGATTATAATATATATCTCAGTATAATAGAATAAGACTTCTTAGGGTTATTGCATATTTTAAATTCTTCTTAAAATATGTCATATTTATAGTGCGCGTAAGAATATATGACAATATGAGAATAATAATCTAAAATTATTTTAGATTATATGATTGTGTATACATACACTCCCACTTGTTGGATATCTGCCATTATATAATTTGTTCTGGCATGCCATCGTCGTTTATGGCAGTATTGCATAATTCCACTTCAACTTATTCATAATCTATAATGAACGTCACTTCGCCATTACAAGGTTATGGGTCTGCTGTTAATAATATGGGTCGAATTAGCTAACCCCATGGAGAAGGATTTTCTTCCCAAATGTCAAATTTAACAAATCACTTTGCATGAATAATTAAGCAACAAATGGACGAAAGTAACCATGAAATGGTTGAAATGCTTGCACAAACAATGGGTACAATTTTTAACCCTTAAAACACCACTCAAGTGAACCAACAAATGGCAGCACAAATGACACGCATCACTGAATTCTTTGGTGTGCCTCAACCCCCACCACGGCCTCAAAGGGAATGGGTAAGAGAAAATCAAGGGGTAACCCTTGAAGAAGACCCAACAATTAATCAATTTCAACAAAATCTAAGAAATACACCCCAGGCGAATGTGGTAAATCAGAGAGGGGCAGTCGAAATACCTAGAGTCGAACCTCTTAGGCAGAAACCAAAAATTCCAAGGGAGACAAGACCTAGGATTATGATGGTAAATAGGAATCAAAATGTTGATTAAGTTATATATCAAGTTCGACAAGATAATATGACAACAGACAATAATATAGCAGCCATGGTCGAAAGAGTCATGGCTCGCAATGGTGTAAATGTTGGCCTTCATAGGCCAAGTTACACTTCACCATTGAATGAGTACATTTTGCAATTAGATATACCTTCCAGGTGGAAAGTCCCAAAATTTACCAAATTCTCCAAGGACACTACTGAGTCCATTGTCGAACATGTGGCTAGATGCCTAATAGAGGCAGGTGAAATTTCCAGTAATGAAAATCTTAAGATTAAATACTTCTCAAGTTCACTAACGAAAAATGGCTTCACATGGTTCACAACATTACCAATGAATTCAATTCATGGTTGGGCTCAATTGGAAAGGTTGTTCCATGAACAATTTTACATGGGGAAAACTAAGATTAGTTTGAAGGAATTAGCAAGTGTTAAGTACAAATTTACTGAGCCAATAAATGATTATCTAAATAGATTCGGTTTTCTCAAAGATAGATGTTTCACTCAGGTGCCTGAGCATGAGTTGGTCGAAATGGCCGCAAGGGATCTAGATTATTCCATTAGGAAGAAATTAGACACCCAATACTTAAGAGATATGGCCTAATTGGCTGATAGGTTTTGACAAATAGAATGCTTGGAAATTGAAAAAGTTAGAGTAAGTAAGAATAATAGAAAAGAAAGAATAACATATGTTGAATTCGACGAAGGCGAGCAGGGGTCATATGAAGAGCCTTCAGATTTTGACGAAGGCGAAATAGACCTTGCTGAACTTAAGCAAGGACCCTCTTATTCTTTTAAGGGTTTGGTACCTTCAAATGGTAAAAACCTAGTCAAACCCGATAAGGGCGACAAATTCCCTAAAAGGACTTATACTTTCGAGGTCACTAAATGTGACAAAAAAATTATTTATTAGTCAAAGATGGCCAAATGATAGTGCCTCCTGGCGCTAAAATACCCCCTTTGTAACAAAGGAAAAAGAGGGGTTTATGCAAATATCATAATTTTTTGGGCCATAAAACATCTCAATGTTTTCTTTTCAAGGTTCTCGTTCAAAATGCAATCAAATAAGGAAGGCTCAAATTTGGGGAGAAGTCGAAACCCCAAATGAGGATTAATGTTGACCCCCTTCAAGTAACTGAGGCCCATTATGATGAACCATATTTGATTAACATGGTGGAAGTCACTGAAGATTGTGCCAAAGAGGTGGTCATGGTCGAAGCTGAAGGTTTCACAAAGGGGATCACTGAGGATTCCACCCAGAAATTACCAACAACAGAAACTGCAGATGGTTTCATGCAGGTTGATAACATAACCAAGGCTATTGAAGGCCTTGCAACGAAGTTACAGGATATGGGCATCACTGAGGATGCAGGTGTCAAAGTGAACATGGTCGAAGCTTCACAAAAAACTAAGATGGAAGTGGTAGAAGAGGCCAAGAGATATGAAGAGTACAACCAGGTGGAATTTCCCAAGAAAACTGAGAGTTTGCTTGAATTCCTCCATAGGTGCCTGAGAAAGAAGTCTGGGGTTATGCTTTTCACTAGGTGCAATTCGATCTTCGACAAGAAAGTTGTTGAAAACATCGAAGGCTACCGAAGGATCAAGGAAAGAAGGAATCAGAAAAATGTCAATAACAAGTTTACCTTCGATAAGAGGGGAATTCTAAGAAACCAGAATCATGGAGGTCAGATATTTCATGCGAACAACCAATCTTATTTCAAACTAACTGCTGAAGCCCCTAAGGGAAAACGGGTGAAGCTTGCTCACAGGTGGGATCAAGACCAGGCTAAGTGGAAAATTTTTGAGGTTGGAAGAGGATCTTCGTTGGAATATTGAAAGGAATTTCATGTGACTAAACAACAAGCATATGGATCAAGTAACTACAAAGGGAAGAATCTCATGTCTCGCTTCCAATGGCATAGGGAACAGAGGAGGCGAAAAGCTAAAAGAGAGGCCAAAGAGAAAATGGTTGCAGAATCAAGTAGTAATATGCCATTAGACAAAGGGAAGGATGTTGAGAAGGATAGTGAGGGAGTGAGGAGGATCTTTGAAGCATAAAATTTCAAAGATAAGGTCGAAGGTACAAAGAATAAAGATAAACTGCTAACAGACAACTTCGATACAAACTCAGAGCCAAGTCTCAACATCACTTGTAATGTAGTATTTGTTCTGCCAAGGGAATATGACCAAATTAGAGAGGTCAAAGATCCAAAAGAGAATGTTGATGTTGAAATGGCCAAGACACATACCAGTCTGTTATTGTGTGATGAATAACGGATGTGTCGCTGAGAAAAATGCCTTTTTCGAAAGGCCGGGTGAAGTTATGAGAAACCATTTGACACCTCTCTTTATAAGAGGTAAAGTGGAGAACATGGCTATAAATAAGATATTGGTAGATGGAGGCGTTGCAGTGAATTTAATGCCACACACTATCCTGAAGAAGTTAGGAAAAACTGATATGGACACAAAGCCATATAACATGGTTTTGTCGAATTATGAGGGTAAAGTAGGAACAACCCTGGGAGTTATCCAGGTTGACTTGATTTTTGGCACAATAACAATACCAACTATGTTTAAGGTGGTCGAATCAAAGGCCAATTATAACTTATTGCTAGGCCGTGAGTAGATACATGGCATAGGAGCAGTTCCACCCTCAATGCACCAAAGAATAACCATCTGGCGCAACTATGGTATAGTGGAAAATATTGAAGCTGACCAAAGTTATTTTATGACAGAAGTTAATCATGTCGAAAGGCGCCATTTTGACAGAAATCTTGCAAACATTGCTCCTTGCAATCCTGTTGGATTTGCATTTTCACCTGATGATAATGTATATTGTTCCCTTTATTTACATCATACTCAGGGTTTCCAGTGGGATAGACAGGTTATAGGAAATGATGACTTGGGCTATGGGGGAGCAGAAGGTATCCGACCAACAGGTTGGGATAGTGAATGCAGTGAATATATATGAGTCCCAGACATTGAGAAAGAATCGGAAAAAATTGGACTCTCGAACATTGAGAAACTACTTTATTGGTTATTCTTAAAGATCTAGGGGCTACAAATTTTAAGAACCCAAATTAAATTCAATTTTTGAGACGAAAACAACCATATTTATGAGGATATTGAGTTTGGGGGAAGAATAAGGTTAGACACTTTGTTTTAGAGGAAGAATCGGTAACAATTTAAGAACTGGTTCATACAGTTTCTTTTGATCAAGCAAGTATGGAACCTCCACAAGACATTATTGATTTTCCTCCTACTCAATATGATTTAGTAATTCATGAAGAACAAACTCAAAATCCTTAAGAACAAGTGTTACAAGAACCAATACTTTTGCCGAGATCCATTAGAGAAAGGAGAAATACTATTCTAAATGATTACATAGTATTTTTCAAGAACGTGAGGAAAATAATGGTAAGTGGATTGAAGCAGTGAAGTAGGAGTATAAAGTCCATGTAAGACGATAAAGTTTGGGAACTTGTCCCATTACCAGAAGGTATGAAACCCATTGGTTGCAAATGGATTTTTAAGATCAAATGGGATTTTAACGGTAATATGGAAAGGTATAAAGTTCATGTTATGGTTAAGGGTTATACTCAAAAGGAATGGATTGACTTTAATGAGACTCTCTCTCTGGTTTTATTGAAAGAATCTTTTAGAAATATCATGGTTCTCGTTGCACATTATGATCTGGAAATCCATTAAACAGATGTCAAGACGACATTTCTCAATGGATGTTAGCAGATATTTGAGCAATAAAAGAATGGATCATTAGAAAGTAGCCAAAAGGTTATAAGGTATTTAAAGAGAACAAAATACTATATGCTCACATATAGGAGCTTAGACCAGTTAGAGATCATTGGATAATCTGACTCAGATTTTGTTTGATGCCAAAACAAAAGATCTACTTCAGGTTATATATACATGTTGGTTGGTGGTGTAGTTTCTTAGCGCAGTGTCAAGAAAACTCTTACGGCTTCATCCATTATGGCAGCATAATTTATAGCATGTTATAAGGCATCCAACCATGGGATTCAGCTGAGGAATATTGTCTCTGGACTGTGAATTATGGAAGATTTGAAAGACAACTTAAGTTATATTATGACAATAAATTAGTCGTCCTGTAAAAATTATAGGAGTTCGGCCAAGTCAAAACATATTGACATCAAGTTCCTAGTTGTTAAATAAAAGGGTACAAAGTGGACAAATTTCTATAGAACACTTGAGGACAAACTCCATGATAGAAGAACCTCTTACAAAAGGTCTTCCACCCAAGGTCTTTCATGAGAACATTGCTCACATGGGTGTTATACCTTTAGAGGAGTCTTTGGTTTAGTGGGAGTTAGTCAATTATGAATTTTAGGTTCTATGTTTTGGTATTATATATGCATACTATGATTTTGGATATTTTTCAAATTATTTAAGTTTTAATATTCAATCGTTTATATTTTATACAATAAGGTTATTGAGTGATCTCACTAAAGTAAAGTAGGACCAGTTGAAAATCGACATATACAGACCAAATTCATGTGATTTTCATGCTACACATTTTATGATAAATTTATGTCATTTAGTTGTATCACTATTGGTGATTATTGATGAGTTTAATTATGATTGCTATAACGAAAATTACTTTGGTTCTGAATAGTGACATGATTAATGGACGAGATAATTTGGATATGCTTAAGAAATATAATGGCGAATTTTGAGCTCATAAACTCTAACACATGTATATGATTACATATGTGATCAGTGGAAGATTGTTAGAATTTTGGATCACAAATGTAACATTTAAGGTGTTAGTGTCATTATTTTAATTAGTCAAGACTTAAAATGGTCTGATTAATATAATATTAAGTTTGTGGCTAAAAGCTTAAATGTCATAAAATGTCAGGTTATTGTGTAGATACCATAAGTCAATATCTAATTTGATGAGGGGTCAAATTAAAATATTGAATACTAAGAAATAACCTTAAGGTTATTTATAGGAGTTATGGTCCCCATTTATAGACAACAAGAAAACGGTTTATTGGGAATTCTCTCTTCATCCCCATCAGAGGGGAATCAAAGAGCCATAAAGAACTCTAGAAATTGGAAGATCAAATACCCACAAACCTTCAGTGATTCCCAATGAAAAATTTAGGTACGCTTCTGCTTCCATTCTCATAATTGTACTCGAATATGGGTTTAAGGTTTTTTTTAAAGTTCTATTCTTGATTTCTATATTAATAGAAATTATAAGGTTTATGAACAAAATCTAATATATATATATATATATATATATATATATATATATATATATATATATATATATATATATATATATATATATATATATATATATATATATATATATATATATAAGACAACATGTATATATACATATAACTTGTAATATATACATGCAATCATGAAATTACTATTTTTCTTCCTAATATTAACATTGAAAAATTTTGCAAATTTTTAGCATTGTAACTTCAACTTAAAGTTCACGCCCTGATTTCATTACAATTTTTCTTCCTAAGAAATTAGTACTCAAACTAAAAGGAATTGAGTCTGCTTTTCAAATTTCAAAACAGAACATGTCACAGAATTATCAAATAAAATTTATGGCCAGTTTTATGATAGATCTTCCATGCAAATTTTGAAATTCAACATCATAATATTAAGTTATAAAGATTCTAATCAAATGTCAAACAATCCCAAAACTAATATTTTGGGGATATTTAAAGAACTGACTTATTTTCTCTAATTAATCATCTACTAATTTTACTAGTGTTCAAGTTACATAATTAAGTTCTAAAAGTAACTAACCATTTGAGTTGTTGAGAACAAAGTATCTAGTTTTGATTCCAAAGCCTCTTCATCCCACTAATCTTCAAACAAATTTTATACTTGAATCCTTCTAACTTCAGCGCCTAAATATTAAAATATTAAAACAGTCTCAATAATTAACAAAATATACATGCATACTATCAATTTGATCATGAATGACATTTTGAACTGTTACTTAAAACTCATTTCAGCCAATAAATCTTAGAGAAGAAAAAACTTTAAAATCTCACATTTGATTCCTTTACTACAAGAAGGTCTTGAAGGATGAGGCTAGTAACACATGTAAAATTCGAATTTTAAATATTTTAGAAATTTAAGGTTTAGTGTTTTGATACAAGTGGAAAAAAGAAGGAAAACTAAGGTTTTCGATGAGGTTTTACACTTGAATCGTAATTTTTAGTTAAGATTTCAAAATTGAGAATTTTGGCTATGAAGGAGACGAGTTTTCGATTGAGGAAGAAGAAAGAAATGATAAAAATTGTTTTTGATCCAAATGAGAGTAATTGCTCATGTTTTATTCTTTGAGTGAAATAGCCTGGAAGGAGAAATGTCAATTAGGATAATAATCAAAGAAATAGTTATAATTTGAATAAAGAGGGACATGAAGTTGATATGGCCAATCAAGATCAAATTTCTGATGTAGATTTTACTTTAAATGTGATTATTAGTAAAATACAAACTAGTCCGGTAAGAATTTCTCATGTCAAGAGGCCAAAAGTTAGTTGGCCTCTTTGAGGTTTTCCCAAAGTATTTGTTCCTCCACAACAAGTCACTTACACTAAACCTATAGTCACATATATTCATGTCAAATATACAAGCTGGATGGAAATATTTGTATACCATGTAGGAACGGGTAATAGTGGATTCTTACAAATTTTATGAAAAATTCCATACCGCCTTCGATCACTAACACCATTTTACAGTCTCTTAGACAATAAACGATGATAGTAATCATGAAATGATGAATATGATAACTTATTAAGTAATTATATTATCCAATCCAATCATAAAGAACTCTACTACAATTTATTAAACAATATCCACATTAATGGTTAGAATTGACAATGTTATGAGGACTCCAATCAATGGCATTAACAATAAAGTAGTGATGAATAATGGCATATCACAAGAGATTATTGATCCTGAAGTTTTTCAAAGACCATAAATTGACCCTAAAAATATAATGATGACTAATATTAACCAAGAACGTAGATGATCTAATCCATCAAATATGGTATATTATTGGGGAAAACATTTGTCATAGAAAAGAATTTGAATAGACATGGATTCAAAGAAGGGTATGCCAATAAATCGTATTTTGAATATGCATTCCCAAATATTGTCATGCAAAAAGAGTTGTTTTAAGAGATTTTTTTAATGGCAAATATAATATATAAAATAAGAAAGAAGTCAAGTTACAACAAAAAACACGGAGCACAAGAAGTTTCTGGAACAAGATAAAATAAACAAGATATTATACACGAGAAAAACATAAAATCACAAAAAGGATAGGATAGTCGGAACAAAACCAAAACTACTGCGGAATCACCTTACTAGACATTTACTAGATCTAAAACTAAGCATATCCACCATAAACAAATCAGGTCCGAGCACAAGAGGAACAAAAAGCCACCACCACACTCTGAATTAGGGAAAACACTTCATATGCTATATGTGTAGGTAGGGGATATGATTCTGAAGCCACTCCTAAAAGGTGCAATAGCTCTCCCCTGACTTACCCAAGAACCAATTCCAATCTAAAAAGTACTCTTATCATCCACTTCTTTCTCTAATTTTGTGACTCTATTAAATATAACATCATTTTCGGGCTTTTTCTAATATACCTGATTATCGTATGCCAAACCAAGAGAAAACAACCCATAAACTTTACTTAACCTCCTAAAGAATGAAAAATACGAAAAAATCCCCATAAGATCCTGATGAATAACTACGAGGCACCTCGACCATCTGAAAATTGAATACCACACCACCGATGAAGCTAACTCATAAGTAATAAAGAGGTGAGAAACAGACTTAGGCAATAACCAATAAAAGGGACAAGAAATATCACTAGTATCCGAAAGCACCCCTATTTAAAACAGATTAACTCTCGAATGGAAACTTTCATGCAATAACTGCCAAGAAAAAAAATCAAGATCTTATATGGATCCCAACTACTCCAAATAAGTGAAAGGATGTGACTCTAGAACGAAAGAGGATCCATAGAAGATGTCAAACTCCTCTTCTGGACGAGGTAAGTGGATGCCGCTGAAAAATTCTCATCACTAGAATGCATCCAAATTTACTTATCTTTATCCAATGCAAGAATAACATCTCTGATCAAGCTATGAAACTCCTTAAGAACGGGAAACTCTCTAAGGAAGAAGAATATTCTCAATCTAAAGTCTCAGGTCATAACCTCATTGATCACCTCCCATATCTCACCCACCAGCCCTTCTCGCTGGAGAAATTGGAGATCAAACTAGAAAACTTGGACTTTAAGAGGAAATTTCCAAGCCAAGGATCCTCCCGGAAGGAAGTTTGAAGACTCAACCTCAATTTCATAGTAATGTCATCAAAAAACCAATCAGAGTTGCCTTTATTTTTAGTCCTAAGACAAGAAATCTCTTTTCACTAGGATGAGAATGAACTGAAACCCCTGACCCTACCACCACTAAGGTAAGAAATAAAGATATCTCCATATCTAGCTATTAGAATATCTCTCTAGATCCCTAAATCCTCTACAAGTACCCTCAATTTCTACTTAGCCAGAAGAGCATTAATAATCAGTCTAAGATCCCTCACTTCTAATCCTCTTCTACTTTTGGGCTTACAGACATCATCACAATTCACCCATGGGATCTTAGACACATTCTTCACCCCAAAAGAAATCTCCTTTATAACGCCATTATCTTTTTCCAAACCATAGCAGGAAATTTCAGAAAGGATAGAGGATCCCAAGAGTTAAGTTTTTTTTTCAACAACACAACCAAAGGATCCCGAGTAGTCTCAAGATGGGGATTGGACGCCACTGGAAACCCTAGGTTCTTAAAAGGAAGATAGGTTATCTCGCAACGAAGAAAGTCACTTGCAGAAGTAAGAAAGAATGATCGACCTTAACCCCCAATGAGATTATTCATGAAGAAGTTAACACGAAGACTTGAGACCGTCTTAGAACCTCTAAGAATAGCCTTAATACATCATAGATTCTCTAGAGACGGATCAACCATCAAAAGAGTATCATCAACATACTAAAAGTGAAATACTACCAATCCAGAAATACCAACTCTAAATCCAAAGTAAAAACCCAACTCTTCTGCCCCCACTATCAAACTACTAAGACTCTTAGCAACCAGAAGAAAAAGTATGGAAGCAAAGGTTCCCCTTTTTTTCATACACCCTATGAATGTTAATCTCTTGGATAAGAGACCCATTCACCAACACAACAAGGTTCCTGGCAAAGACACAAGCTTTCATCCAAGACCTCCATTTTTCACTAAACCTGAATTTAATTAACATATAATTCAAGAAATTCCAACTAACTGATTTGCATGCTTTCTCAAAATCTACATTAAGAATAAGACAATGTCTTTTAGATCTCTTAGCCAAGTCAACCACTTCATTAATATCTACAACTCAATCCACCAATATTCTCCCCCTTAAGAAAAACATATTGGTTAGGAGAAATGAGTTTATCCATCACATTGTTTATCGGTGAAGTTGAGGAATCAACAATAAAACACGTAGCTAAATATCAAATTGAATGGAGGATATTTAGATAATGATGAATATTTAATGAAGAAATATTTTCCTAGTTTCTTAATTAAAGACACGTTCACATGGTTTACGTTCGTGCCACCAAAATCATTTGGGGGCAATTTGAAATCATATTACCAAAATCCATATTCAATTTGGGGCAATTTGAAACCATATTCCATGAATAATTATTTAAAGGTGAAACTAATTTTGATGTCATGGACTTAGCGAAAATCCAAAGAAAAGACAATAAATCTATTGATGATTACATTAGTAGGTATCAAATAAAGAATATGTTTGACTATGATTTCAGATTATGAGTCGGTGGCTTCAATAATGATGTTCAAAAGATAATGGTTAGCCAACAACTTAAGGACATGTAGCAATTTGTAAATAGTGTCAGGCATATTGTGAGAAATTAAACCTCGAGAAAGAAAAAAAAAATAAAGAGAAAAAAGGTTCCCTTGAAAGGATAAAGGCTATTATGTGGCCTTGGTAGAGAGTGAAAAAAAAAAATACTGGATGACTCCTATAATATGTTTAATTATGAAAGTGTTTAACTGAATGAATTGAAACCATGGTCATCCTAATAATTGAATTTCAAACCTGAACATTAACTCAAACTTTATTAAATGGAAATATGCATTTTATATTAGCAAGGTCAACCAAGTTTTTCATATCTTATTGAACGATAGAAAAATATTACTGAGTGAAATCCATAAGATCTCTTATCTAAATATATAAGAGGGGAAAGTATTGTAAAATGCATAACAATTTTGGTAATCACATTGATTCATGCATTTTATTTCAAGGATACGATCCAAAAGGCAACATAAGATGGAAAAATTGTGTTTGATGCAAAGATCAAGGCACCAGTGAAAATAAATTATGATCATTTCCATGTGCCTGCACACTTTGTTGAACCTTTCTTCAATTATTGTGTAGTATAAGTTGTCTTAGTGGAAGATTAGAGCCTGATATTGTGATTGGGAAGTTCAAGGAAGAGTCTTTGAACAAGGTATATCCAAAAAAATAATGAATGGTTGTTGGATTTCCTTCAAAAGAAATGCAACACCAATAAAGAGGTCATGTTGTATCCTTGTGCAGATTAATGTTTAATAGTTGCTATACAAGCCTTCTAAAAAATCTGAAAGAAATAAGACTTTCGAATAGAAACGAGCTAAGAAAGCACCTAATAAAGAAGGAAATTATTTCCATGCAAAAAATTATCAAAGGAGTTTCTAGAATCCAAGAATAAGTTATTAAACCCCTAAGAAGATGAGGACTTATTTGTCTCATAAAGAGAAAAACACTTACACCCCCTCCTTAAAATGTACCAATAGAAAAATGGTTCATAGAAAAGTAACTAGTCAATATTTTCAAAGCCCCATGTCAAACATTAGTCGAACCAACCTTGCCAAAGGCATTCAATGCCCCATGTCTACAGACGCCTAATTTTGAAAAAAAGGTGTATCTCAAACACAAATTCGAAGGGCTTATCGTGCTCTAAATGTGGTATTTCCAAATCATGAGAGCAACAAACCAATGGATATTACCATCAAATAGAGAGGCAACAATAAGGTCGGAAATTCAAAACTGAAGGAATCTAAAGGTGACAGAGAGGTTTCCCACAACTCAAAACTAGACTTTTTGATGATTTGCAATATCTGAGGAGTGAATTTAATTTCATTGTTTCTAATTGAATAAGCTGAGAGTTTTTAGACTTGAGAAATTAGAAGAACATTATTCGGAATTTACAACTTGAAAAATGCCCTTGCAAGATGGTTTATGTCCCTTGGAGAATACATAAGACAATGTGAATTTCTGCTTCTTTTGATCGCGTCTCAAATGATCAAATGAGAAATCACTTAAAATCTTTATTTGTTTATGTCAAAATTGAAAAAATGTCAAAATTACCTCAAACCACCAAGCCAATTTTGAAGTGCAAACATTGCCGAATTAAAAGAGTTTCATGCGTTTTAAAGTTTTTAAAAATTAAACTGTTAAAAAAAACACAAGTTAATTTCTCTAACATTAGATAGAATCAAGTAAAATTGTATTGAATTCATTAGGTTTTAGAAAAACTCAAATTTCATCCAAATTTGATTTTACAAGTCTGTAATCTAGCAATTTTAAGAATTAAAACTCAATTTTAACCAACGCACTGCCATAAATCAAAGAGCATGTTCTACTCTCCTTCTCTCCCATCCAAATAGCGTGCAATATCTATTTACTCTTTTTACTTTTCTCTATATATTTCCTTTCCTCTTGTTTTTTTCCTAGCTTCCAAATGAAGCATTAGTCTTGGAGTAGCGGATGGCTTCATGGCATGGCCGGGAAAGTCCCAGCCCTCTTAAAACAAAGTGAATTGGTAGGAAACAAAACTAATCCACACAAATACATAAATACATACGTATGATTTAAGGAATAGAAGTATAGAATAATCCTGTCTGACGATTCACAATCTGATTTCCAAACAACTCAGAAATATTAATAATAATACACTTGAAGATGAAATTGGCAAAATGTAGAGAAACATGTAAAATTAAGAATAAAGAAAGAGCATATATGGCTGTAGATACACAAATAACAGCAAAGTTGCATGGTGGACATTTTTACCATTAGTGCATTACCCGAGAGTATCATTCAGCTAATGCTCATCATACGGCTGCTCATCACCCTCTTCTTCTTCATAATCTTCCTCCTCGGCAATTGCATCCTGGTATTGTTGGTACTCTGCTACCAAATCATTCATGTTACTCTCTGCCTCTGTGAACTCCATCTCATCCATTCCCTCCCCAGTGTACCAATGCAAAAAGGCTTTGCGCCGGAACATAGCAGTGAACTGTTCACTAACCCTCCTAAACATCTCTTGAATTGAAGTTGAATTCCCAATAAAAGTGGACGACATCTTCAAATTCTTGGGTGGAATATCACAGACACTAGACTTCACATTGTTGGGAATCCATTCAACAAAGTACGATGAATTCTTGTTCTGCACATTGATTATTTGCTCATCCACCTCTTTGGTGCTCATCTTTCCTCTGAACATAGCAGATGCAGTCAAGTACCGGCCATGTCGGGGATCAGCAGCACACATCATATTTTTCGCATCCCACATTTGCTGAGTCAGTTCCGGGACGGTAAGGGATACATATTGTTGTGACCCACGAGAAGTGAGAGGTGCAAAACCCACCATAAAGAAGTGAAGACGTGGGAATGGAATCAGATTGACAGCCAGCTTCCTGAGATCAGAGTTCAGCTGTCCAGGAAACCTCAGACAACAGGTAACCCCGCTCATGGTTGCAGAAATTAGATGGTTCAGATCTCCAACTGCAATTAGACCATGAGGAAAGAAAAACGTTATTATACCCAATCTTAGAGCAATTGATCGACTAAAATAGAGAAGATGATACTTACAGCTAGGGGTGCTGAGTTTTAATGTCCTGAAGCAAATGTCATAAAGCGCTTCATTGTCAAGAACCATGCACTCATCTGCATTTTCTACCAGTTGGTGTACAGATAAGGTAGCATTGTATGGCTCAACAACTGTGTCGGACACCTTTGGAGATGGGAAAACAGAGAAAGTAAGCATCATTCTGTCCGGGTATTCCTCCCTAATCTTTGATATTAATAGTGTTCCCATGCCAGAACCAGTACCTCCTCCAAGAGAGTGGCAAACTTGAAAACCTGGCAATATTAAAATGTAACTTTTAGATTTTCAGAACAAAAGATGGCAAATATGAAGTTCATAAATCTGATTTCCAGGAGCATGTACTAATGTTGTGCTGTATTAGAGTATAACAATACCATGAAATCATACCAACTCCGATCTGTTTATTGCCCTGTTAGGAAACCATGATATCAACTATGTTCTACATATAACAGAACCCCTTCAGAGGAAAAATTATATGTGTACATAAAGGCAACACTTATATCGTCTGCTTAGGTTGGAATGCTTTTTGTTTTCTGAAGAAAAAAATGGTTTAGAAAAGAATCTGATTATTCTATGGAGTTTAATTCAATTATGCACTATAAAAGATAGGGTGGTCCCTGCATGTCTTTGAATCAAGAGAACATGGACAATAATACTACACTACACAACAGCGCCATGTCAAGTGTCAACTTCTCCAATATATAAAAAAATCAAGTTGCTTTAAAGCCGACATGAAGAAAATCATCATGATACCCCAGATCTTGTTTCTTTATTATAAAAGATCTACAGATGACAAAAAGCATGAACGATCCATAAAGTCAGGAATGTCACCTATCACTGAATTTTTTATTATCCATAAAATATTGTCATTATTACAGCAATTTTCAAGGAGGTTGAGTTGAATTTATAATTCATGCATCAAATTCCTAGATCTACCAAAAATGGAATTGGATCCTAGTACCTATCACTAGGCTTAATTAAGATCGCTGGATTTTATGAACTACTACATATCATTAACTTGTAAAACGTTAGCAATGATTACAATTTACAACCACAATTTCAATGAGAAATAAACATCAAGAATGAAATTCAACAGATCTATAAATGAATTATAGAATGAAGGAAAATTGAAATTACCTTGCAAGCAATCACAATTCTCGGCTTCTTTACGAACAACATCAAGAACAGAATCAATCAACTCAGCACCTTCGGTATAATGACCTTTGGCCCAATTATTGCCGGCACCAGATTGACCAAAAACAAAATTATCAGGCCTAAAGATCTTCCCAAAGGGACCAGATCTGATACTTTCCATAGTACCAGGTTCAAGATCCATAAGAACTGCTCTGGGAACATATCTTCCACCAGAAGCTTCATTGTAATACACATTGATCCTCTCCAATTGCGTATCGTTACCGCCTTCGCTCACATATTTACCGGTGGGATCAATGCCGTGCTCATCGCAGATGACCTCCCAGAATTTGGATCCGATTTGGTTCCCGCATTGGCCTCCTTGAACGTGCAAGATCTCTCTCATGGTTTAGGGTTTGTGGAAATGAAAATGATGATGATTTTGTATGAAGCGGTTGAGGGAGAAATAGAATATACTTATATGGATGGAAGTGGGAGTGGTGAAGAGAGGGAAATGCGGGGGTTAAGATGGTAATAATGGAGGGCGGGATATTTTTGTTTTTGTTTTTGTCTAGAGTGAGTGAGGGCCGTTCGTTCTTCAAGGGTGACAGCCATGTTACGGCCACGAGCCAAACCAACTATAACCAGCGCATAACTTTCATCATGTTATCTATTCGGACCCCACTTTTGTTTACTTCTTTTTACGTTATTGCCCCATTCATCTATTATTGCATCTATTTCGGTGCATTTCTTAATCATTTCCATTTTTTTTTATTTACACCCTTCCTCCCTAAATAATTCTTTCACTCTCACTCACATGTTTTTTTTTTTAATTGGGTAAATAATAAATATGAAAGAAGAAGCTCACCAATATGTGAGTCTTTTAGATTGGATCTAGAACCTCCATATGGCGAGAAGTGGCATAACCTAATACTTCAAATCTTTTTTTAATTGGAATATACGAATGTTTAGAAGTCTCAAGGTACTTAGAAAGCGGAAATTTTTTTTGAAGGCGTGTGTTGAATAAATATTTTTATAAGGTGATATAAGTTATATCGTATCGTCTTTACAGAGATTGAGATTAGTACTATTAAATTATCGTTCGATAAATCTCTCGCGTTTATGAGTTTGAATTTGAATTGGTTGTTTGTAAGGAAAGATAAAAGATATCAACGGGAAAATAAATTCATTCTTCAAAGGAGAAACTTATCAGTCAAGCATATGATTCACTCCTCACAAACTTAAACTTATCGATCAGTTATACTCAACCTACAATTCTCATCAATGTCATCATGTGTCAAACACAACACCCAATATATCACCTCGTTGGCGATCTCTCAACCAACCTCAACAACACAAAAGTCAACAGTGCTACTCACATCGACGATCTCTCAGAACGACACAACTAACACAAAGGCATTAATCGCAGACACCCAAGTGAATAATAGTTCTTAATTTATGCCTAGAATCAAGAAACAATTAGATAAACATCCTATATATCGAGCAGTATATGTCTATAGCATCCCAAACCCCAAGCACGGAGTAAAAATCTAGGACAATAATCGACAAAGATTTGTAAAGCAAGTTTTATACAACACTATGGACGACAAATATATATGAATTCAAAGTAAATACATATACAAAGTCAACAAATAAATAATACACAAAGAAGAAGAGAAATGAACCATAAATCTTCCGGTTTGTCAGCGTCGATCGAACAGAAATTCACCCCAAATCATCCGTATACAAGCTTCATAGTTATTTTCTAAGCTAACCCTAAGGAAAAATGAGGATTGATGAATTTGGGAGCTAAAACTATCCCTAAACCCATAACCCAACAAATGAAATAAAATGGTAAATATAAAGAAAATATGATATGCACGTGTCGCTTGGTGACGATCCTTATTTACAAGGCCTAGCCTGCACTACACAGACAAGCTGGCAAAAATATCTTCCATCGCCCGACGATTGAAAGCTTCGCCCGATGACACATTTATTCCTCGCCCAACGACACAACAGCGAAGCAAGGCAGGAGCTACTAGAAAATTGATCCAACCTCTCGCCCCTCCATCGTTCGATTACGCAGACGCGATACTCCTGGCCTGAGCATCGCCCAACGCTGCACACCAGAATAACAACTTTTGTTGCTTTCTCTACACAACTTCAAATGGCTTCCTCTTTTGCCTTATTTTTTTATCGATCAATTTCACATCCTGGAGCTCCAATTGGAATTTATTCTCAATGCTCCAATGATGCTTGAATACCTACAAAAATGAATACAAAACTATCAAACGATACACTATGTACACGAAAACACAAATATATACAAACTAAATGAATTTACACACAAAGTCGAGTTATTCAACCAATATTAACAACAAAGAGTCGATAAGTGCAACAAAAAGTATATGCAAAAATAGCTACAATTTGTACTTATCAAACTCTCCCACACTTGAACTTGTTTGTCCTCAAACAAGGGCAAACAAACTTAAAGAAGCAAAAGTAATCAACCAAAGAATCATGAATCAACAAGTTTGAAAAACGAAAACAAATGTATGGTTCAAATAAAAACGTACAAGCACAATAAATACTTACCATAATCCTACAAGACAACATGTAAACAAAATGAATCCTAAGTAAAAAAATCATACTAAACATTCTAAAAAAAAAAGCTTAATCATGAATCACACCTAGTAAAAAACCATCAGTAGATGAAGAACACACAAAGGTGAGGAACATAGACACTTATCTAATAGTCTTGCAAACAAAAGACTAAATTATGCATTCATCCAAAAATTCACATTGAACATACAAAGGCAAGAATCACAAGGACTTTTCAAGGATGTAATGTGACTTGGTTAACAAATAAGGGACAATTCCTAATGCTAATTGAAACAAAATTTTGTCTTAACCTAAGGGAGTGATCAACTCACAAAGACTCAAGCAACACAGTTTCAATCAAACTTCTTCCAAATCCCAAGTTTCACAAACCAAACACAATACTTATTAACACAACATTATTCCGTACTCTTTTTGTTTTTCTTTTTCGAAACTTTTTCATTTTTTTTCTTTTTCTTTTATTTTTCACACATTTTTTTTCTTTTTCTTTTCAACCTCATAGCAACCAACACATAAACGAGCAAACATTGCTCTTCTCAACTTGAATTCAACCAACATCAAAGTGAATACTCCCTACTTTCTAAGGCAAGGAAAAAATTCAACTAAAAATCATAGTTGAGTATTCAAGAAAACAAATAATCAATGTACATTCAAAAAGGAAAACCAAACACTTATAGACAAGCATTAAGTTCAAAAATAACATGGACATTGATAAAAAGGCTCAAAAGGGATTAATAAAATTTCACACACTCACAAGGTATTGACAACTTGGCTAGGTAGTTGTGCTCAAAATCAAACAAAATGCCTTTATCATTTTCATGCTTTCATACAATCAACACAAACAAAAGATTAAACATAATGAAATCCAGTTACAACAAGAATTGTGGCCTCCAACATATATGAACAACAGAAAGCTTCCTCACATTTGAGGGTAAAAAGTGAACTAACGTAATTTAAGTCATGAGAAAGTAATGCAAAAAGAATGAATGGCATGGTAATTATGCAAATGAAAGGTTTCATAATCATGTTATGCTATAGAAAGTGATAAACGGGTACCTGGCGTGTACCAACTTCAAAAACTATCATTACCATACATCCGCAAGTTGAAACACTCAAATTCAAACAATCACCAAAAGCGACCTCAAGCTATCAAACTAAAATCAGAGTCCAAACAACAACAAAAGAATTAACACAACTAAACAACCGGGTGAAATTGAATAAATAAGTCGAAAAGTGAAGATTTAAGATTTTAGAATAGGTCTAATTTCAACTTGTTTAAACAGAGATCACCACACTACCTAAACTAAAAGATTTAAAACAATAAAATATGCTTGTTTTATGTTGTAAGCTCGGCGCCTTTTATTTGAGACGTTCCTCCAAGTTGCTTCCACCCGGTTATTCTTAACCAACACACAAGCAAACGTGAAAGGAAACTAACTATGGTATAAGAAATTCTTAAGTATAGAAAACATGCACAAGTGTGATAAACATATACAAGTATTAATATAAACAAGTGAAGATAGACAATATATAAGGTATCTACAAATATCAAAAACAAAGAAACTATCGCAAAAAACACCAATTCCCAACATTAGTGCCATTTTGCTAAAGCGGTAGAGCAGCAAGCAAAAAGTAAGTATTTTTATAGGGTCATATAGGTTATATCGTATTGTCTCCATATGGATTAGTGCTACTGAATTATCGTTCGAAAAATATCTTGTGTTTATGAGTTTGGGTTTGAATGGGTTGTTTGTAAAGAAAGGTAAAAGGTATTAATAGGAAAATAAATTCATTCTTCAAAGGGGAAACTTATCAGGCATGCATATAATCAACTCCTCACAGACTTCAACCTATTGATCCATTATATTCAACCTACAATACTCATCAATGTCACCACATGTCAAACACAACACCTACTATATCACCTCGGTGGCGATCTCTCAACCAACCTCAATAACACAAAAGTCAGTCGTGCTACTCGCGTCGATGATCTCTCAGAACGACACAACTAACACAGGGGCATTAATCACAGACACCCAAGTGAATAATAGTTCTTAATCTATCTCTAGAATTAAGAAACTGATAGATAAACATCCTAGATAAAATTCGAGCAGTATATGTCTATAGCAACTCAAACCCTTAAGCACAGAGCAAAAATCCAAGACAATAATTGACAAAGATTTGTAAAACAAGTTTTATACAACGCCATGGGCGACAAATATACATGATTTCAAAGTAAATACATATACAAACTCAACAAATAAAGAGTACACAAAAAAGAAGAGAAATGAACCACAAATCTCCCAGTTTGTCAGCATCGATCGAAGAGCAATCCACCCCGGACCATCCGTATGCAAGCTTCATAGTTGTTTTCTAAGCTAACACTAAGGAAAATGAGGGTTGATGAATTTGGGAGTTAAAACTATCCCCAAACCCATAACCAAACAAATGAAATGAAATAGAAAATAGAAACAAAATTTGATCCGCACGCGTCGCTCAATGCTCCAAAAGCGTCACCTGACGACTGTCCTTATTTATAAGGCCCATCTTGCGCCATGCAGGCAAGCTGGAAAAAATATATTCCATCGCCCGACGATGGAAAGCTTCACCCAACAACACCTTTATCCCTCGCCTGGCGATATAGCAGCGAAGCAAGGCAGAAGCAACTGGATAATTGATACCAATTTCACGCCCATCTGTCGCTCGACGATGCAGACACGATGCTCCTCGCCTGAGCATCGCCTGATGCTGCACACCAGAACAACAACTTTTGTTGCTTTCTCTTCACAACTTTAAATGGCTTCCTATTTTTCCTTATTCCTTTATTGATCAATTGCATATGTTGGAGTTCCAACTGAACCTTATTCTCAATGCTCCAATGATGCTTGAATACCTACAAAAATGAATACAAAATTATCAAATGATACACTATGTACATGAAAACATAAATATATACAAACTAAACGAATTTACACACAAAGTTAGGTTATTCAACTGATATTAACAACAAAGAGTCGATAAGTGCAACAAAAGGTATATATAAAAATAGCTACAATTTGCACTTATCAGCGTGCAAGGCGGGCTACCACATAAGATCTAAGATTTGTCCCATTTAAATTATGGTAAATAGGGTCTCATAAAATGTTTCTCATGGTTATACGATTCGGTGAGCCGAATACTGGTGGTGAAAAAAATAGAGTCTTTATTTTTTGTACCATGATTAAACTATGATTGATCTACACAGAGCCTCTAAAAATATGTGACGACCTTGCTTAGAAGAGTTGAGGTAGACACTTTATAAGTAAGTTTTTTCATATATCTAATGAGAGAGGTTGTAAAATTTTCTTTATAAGATTAAAACTATATAAGAAATTTTGATTTTTTTTCTTGTAAAAATGACAGGCATAGTCATAAAATCTTTCCTAGTGCAACTTCTTTTATCTTTGTCATATATTCCTAAAAATCTTCTCCTTCAAGGTTGAAGCTTGTGTGCTCTAGGATTTTTGTGACCAAGTCACCATATGGTAGACATATTCCTTTAATTGTGCTTTCCAACATGTATTGTATCACTTCACTTGCCTAGTTTGTTTTAATTTTGTTTGCAATCATTCACATGGTTCCAACATCAGGCCTAGTTAGGTGACTGAAGTTTTTCTTCTTCTTGGAAAGAGTATATGATTGGTTACTGTTGTACACAAAAATTTTCCCTCTATTTTCTCAAGACATTTAACAAAGGGTCTCCAATGCTCAAGGACTCTCAAGAATTGATCAGACAAAATCACCTTCGAAACATTGAGACCACAAATTATGGTTTTGACTGAAAGCGACTGATCACTGACTTTTGACCTAATACATGACTTATTGGTTTGAAACATGATCTCAAGAATTCAAATGCATCATTTTGACTTATTTTAATATCTCAAAACATTTCTCAAGATCAGTGGATTGATAGATGAATTTTGGTCAACTGATGAAAAAGTCAATTGTACACTGAAAAGTCAAATTTTGACTTTTTGGTCAACATTAAGTTTCAAAGATCAAAATTCATCAAGACATTCAAGAATATCAAACTTAATCATCAAGAAATCAAGAAATCAAGAAAGTCAAAAGTCAATGTGAAAAGTCAAACTTTTCAAGACTTAGAAATTTTTCTGTGTTTTTTGTACATGATAATTTCATTTCTTCGTGCCAACTTTTCACCAAGATGCAAGATGATTCAAGGAAAACTTCCAACATGAAAGTTGTAGGTCTCAATGAGATGTAAAACATTGTAGGGTAGGATTTTTTTTCTAAAAATGCTTGGATTAAGTTATAAATTCATGAAGTCATGGCATTTTTGAATAAACACTTAGAGAAATTTTCAACAGATTTTAGTCAGGATTTTATCCCAACTTCTTGGTATTTTTTCACATAGTTACAAGATGATTTTGTAAAAATGGCCAATATGAAAGTTATAGAGGATGTATCAAGATTTCCAAAACATCCAAGAGCATGAATTTATCATACTTGAGCTAGAAGATTCAAGGGCGTGAAGTTGGCATCCATTCTTGAATTGCAAGACATTTTAGTGAAGAACACATAACAAAACCCTTATGCTATGCTGTATAATCTTGTGTTACAAGCCTGATTACTTGACAATATCACCATAATTTAATTCTTACACTCACTCTTGAGCTATTACCCAAGTGTTTAAGCCATTGTCCAAAAGATCTTTCCATTTATGGCATAAAGGCGTCATTGATATTCTTGAAAAGCAAGATTTTTGTACAAAGTTTGTCCTAAGCCCATACTTTGTTTGTTTCTGATTTTACTCCACCATAAATATGGAAATTATCCCCTCTAAACCAGCAACTTTGGTACTTCGTCTTGGGACTATGACATAACTTAATGTTTGTAATCCAACCTAGCCATAACTCCATAGTTTGTAAACCAAATCAGCTTGTTCAAAAATCCTTTGCCTATAAATAGAGGGAGCATTTGCAAGAGAAAGAGGTCATAAAAATAGAGAGAAAAACCAGAAGTTTTGTTGATAAACCCTCAAAAAATCTCATATTCACAAAAACCATAACAGTCCACAAAGCTTCCACACTTGAATTTTAAAGTCCAAACCTTTGAACCTCTCATACTTTGCAAATTTTGTCCAAACATCTAAGCACCTCACATACATTACTTAGAAGTTATTCAAAATCAAGAACAAGCTTCTGTAGCATCTCTGTTTTCCAATCTCAAGAACACTCAAGGCAGCAACTCAAGCTCAAGACACAAATTCCAATTTCAAGGTAAGTCTCCTTGACTTTAAATCCTTCATTTCAAGCATCATTAGTTGATTCATCTTCGAAGATAAAAATGTAATAACCATACCCCTTGAAGCTAACCTTTGTTTATCTTCCATTCTTGTCATTTATGTGTTGAGAACTAACCCATGTATGCAGCAAAACAAAGATAGAGTGAAAAAATAACAATATGAGTCAACACATCTTAGTGAAAAAATAGGTTATGAGTCGACACATAGCCTTATGAGTCAACACATACTGCTATACAGGCCCAAAATAGAAGGAAAAAAGGGAGTATGAGTCGACACAAAGCACATATGAGTTGACACATGCAGGGGGTATGAGTCGACACATACCATTATGCATCGACTCATACTGAGTTAATTTGGCAATACAGGGGCAAGGAAAAGTTATGTGTCGATGCAAAAGAGCATGTGTCGACACATAATGTTCAAAAATGAATTTTTCTTTGTTTTTAAATGTTTCACATATTCCTTTCATGGCTATTTAATATGGTTGTAATATTTAAGCTCCTATTTATCCCCATTTGTAAATTGTACCCCTATCCCCCTAAATAATGTAATAGTGTATGGCTTTATTTTCTGCAATTTAGCGCTTTCAAATATAAATGCTAGTAACTAGGGTGTGTATGGCAAGATGAAAATCAATCTTATACAATCCTAACCACGACAAAACAATGCATGAAAGATAAACACTTTGCACACTTGCATCTCCAGGGTTAACTCCACTTGTTGCCTTGAGAAAATGGTCATGTTATGCATGTGAGATACCTTAGCAAAAACAATCGAAAAATACAAGATCACAGTCCCTCGATAACGCTTGGATGTTGCCTTATAAATGATCTTAGACCCTCAAGATAAATGCTAAGACATCTCACAACATTGTTATTCATGACTATATGATGACCCACGCCCGTCCCTTCACATCCAAAGATAGAGCTTCTTACCAATCAATGGTAAGATAGAAATGTCAAAGGAAGAGAGAAATGAACAAAAGACTTTTGAGTAGGTAGAACGTTCTTAGTTGCTTGCTCACAATCCATCTTCAAAACAAACATTTTTCAAAACATGAAATATTTTCAAAAAGTCCAACACTTTGTATGCATTCTTATAGAGACGAGAATCATTACAAAGTTTGCCCAAATGAAAGTGCTTTTCAAAAATACTTTCAAAACCTACCACAAACACATTTCAAACAAAGCAATTTCAAAAGTGATCTAGCAAGCAACTAAGAGCCCATAGATAACTATGGATGAAAAGGGTGTTAACACCTTCCCTTTTCATAATCTACCCCTCGAACTCAAGAAAATATCTCAAAGGTCTTTCCTGTTGTTGTACCCTAAAATTTTCCCTCTCATTTTATCAACATTTCCTCTCACAAGGCTCTTGGAACTCAAGATCAAGCTAGGGTTTTGCTCTGCTCAAGACATCTCCTTGCATTAATGACCTAAATTAGGGTTTGAGTTTGCACAGGGATTTTTGGAACTTCAATGCTCAAATTGACTTTCATACTTCATTTTGGACTCATGAGTTTGTCCATACCAAGTTTCAAGCCTTGAATCAAATTTTTGCTCAGTCAATTGGACAGTTGACCTAAAAATCAGTTGTATTGGGGAAAAAGTCAACTGTGGCCAATTTACAGTCAAACCTCATGAATTTTGACCCACATAAACATTATGAACTCACGTGAACCATTTGATCAAGTTTGGACCACAACTCCACAAGAAATTTGATCAGATCACCAAAAGGGCAAAATGGTCATTTTTAGGGTTTTGACTGTACAAAGGCAATTTCTGACTTTTTGACCTAGCCAATGGAAAATTAGGTTCAAACATGGACTCAAGGACTCAATGGCATCATCTTGACCTATTCAAAAAGTTTAAAAGACCTCAATTGCATTGGATTGACAGATGAATTTTTCAGTCAACTGATCAAAATTTGATTGTACACTGAAAAGTCAAACTTTGACTTTTTGGTCAAAATCAAGTGCCAAGGGTCATTTTTCATCAAGATGTGTAAAAATATGAAAATTATTCATCAAGAAACCCAAAATTGCAAATTAAGGTTTAAAGTTGAAAAAATTTCATAACTTAGAATTTTTCTAAGTTATGAAATTTTCTTAATTTTTCCTAACTTTGCCCCATATTTTCACCATGATGCAAATGGATTAAAACAAAACTTACAACATGAAAGTTGTAGTCCTCCACAAAGTCTACAACTTTGATTCACAAAATTTTCTCAAAAGAATCTTGGATCTCAAGTTATGATTTTTCGAACAAGGGTCCCTAAAACTTTTAACTTAGTGAAAATTTGCCCTAGTTTAGGCAGGATTTTGACCTATCTTCTTGGCCATTTTTCACATAGTTCCACTTGGAATCTCAAGTTTCATTTCAAAGATGGATTATAGAGAATGTTGCAAGCTTTCCAAATTGTCCAAGAACTCCTCAAACACATTTGTGGTTAGGGATAATCGAAGGCTTGAAGTTGGCAAAAACTCACTTTTTATCCATGGCATATTCATGTTCATACAAGTTGCATTTTCAAATCAGCATGCCTTACACTAGTTTGCAGGCCTCTAAACCACTACACACTCCATAATTTAATGCAAATCCATTGGGCTAATACATTGTTTTGGTTATTAAGGCATTGTACACAAGTTTAATCCCTAAATGGTAAAAGGCACATTTCCATTTTTGCAAAAGTGTGCTTTATGTCAAAATCATAATCCTTGAGCATATAGCCAAATATCTTGCAGATAAATAAATCCACTGATTAGGGGGACCAAGAGCAGAGGTTAGAGGATGTTGTATAGCCTGCATAAGCCTGTTACATATCACTTCCACTTTCTTACTTCAAAAACAAGAAACTTGTCCAAATCCTTAGAACTTAAAAACCAGAAAAGATCAACTTGTGCAAACATTTAAAAACATCTTTCTCACACCCCTTTGAGTTAAAAATACGATTGTTCAAGCCTCTAAACACCCCATAGCCAGAAATCACATTCCTTTGGTAAAACAGGGCAGATGCTGCAACTTGAGTGCCATAGCTTATTTGACTCGTGCGTTTTGCCCCATTTTGCTTCAAACACCTTCCATTCAACTCACTCAAGCTATCCCAAACCTCCATTACCAACTGTAACTCCATTTACAGTGTTCACCATTTTCATTTCAAGCTTGTGCAGGTTGAGTTCTATAGACTGATTCAAGGACATTCAAGGCAAGCTAGCTATTGGAGAAGGTCAAGTGAAGTTCAGGCAAGCTACCAGACATCTCAAACCTTGTTGAAAAGCACTGCATTGCCCTACACGAATCCAACTAAAACAGGTTTTTCTTCACTTTCTATCTCTCTATTTAGGAACATTTAGCCTTAGGTTTGTGAATAAAAAATGTAGTGTTCATTGCCATGAAGCTGTACATATGCTCAGTTTTCATTTATATTAAGTGTGCTAGGAGAATTTCATCCATGAACATGCTGAAAAAACTAGGTCAGATTTTAGGGCCAGAGAAATTCTCTCTGGTCTTTGAGAGTTAGAATTAGTTTTTTATATGGTTGGAATCGTCTTGAAATTCTCTACAAGTTTGATGTTGTGAGTTTTTGCAATAGAGCTCGTATACAAGATCTAGCATTTGAACCAGGCGCGCGCGTTTACAAAGTCTGAAGGTTGAAGATGAAGCTGGCTTGGGCTGGGCTTGGCCTGGCTTGCTTTTGACACCTCCCATTTTCATTTTTGCACCCCCTGGCCCATTTTCTTGTATTTTTACATTTTTGCATTTTTGTTTTCTTTTCTGATTTTGTTTATTTATTTCCAAGTATAAAAAATGCTTAAAAAATATTTTCATTTTTATTTATTTATTTGGCATTTTATTTTAATTTTTCTAATATAGAAAACATTTTAAAATGCTTTTATACTATTTATTTAAACTTAGAAATAATATGTAAATCATACTTTTATTTTTATTTCTTATTTTTATTCAAATTGAAAATATTATAATAAATATAATTTATTTTTGTATATATTTTGTTTTATATTATACATATTTAATATATTTAATATACATATATATAAATATATACTTTTTATTTTATTAAATACTCTAGAATAAAAATACACAAAATATTACATTTTTACTTTTATTTTCATTTATATTAAAAAATACTTTTTTTTTCTAAGTATATTTTATTTTTACATATATTAACATATTTTATTGTATATAAATAATATAATGTATTTATTTTCTTAAGAAATTAGGGTTTTACCCTTAAACAATTAAAATAAATCTTTTTCTTTATTCCTTCATTTTTTTACATTAAAATATTTTACATACATTAATGAACAAAAACTCATTTTTGCATACTTCATATTATTTGATATATTTGTTTATTTTGAATATTTAAATATTGTCCATTTGTTTTATGCAATTAAATTCAATTTGGATTTAATAGTAAACTAGGGTTTATATTTCTTGCCAAATACCCCCTATTCAAAGATTGTACCCCCATCCCCATGATCATGTTGTAATAGTCTAGATTTTAATTCTCGCACTTTACACTTTCAATTATGCCATGATTAGAGAATTAGGGTTTGTATGCAAAAATCCAAATCAACAAATAGCTTGACCTAATCAAAGACAAATATGCATGAAAATCAAGCACAATACACACTTGCACCCCTAGGGTTACAATCCACTTGTTGCCTTCAAAAATGGGCCATGTTATGCATGTTGGGTGCTTTGGCAAAACAAAAACAAAACAAAAGATCATAGTCCCTCGATGACGCTATCTTGGTTGCCTAAACAAAAATGATCAAGTCCCTCAAAAATTTGCCAAAGATACTTAACACAATTGCTATCATGGTCTATACGATGACCCGCACCTGTCCCGTTTAACATCCTAATACAAGGTTGTTCATCAAATGCAATGGTGAAATAACACTGTCAAAAGGGTTAAAAACATTAGAAAAGATCTTTGAGTAAAATAGGATAGACAACTCTTAGTTACTTGATCAAAATCTTACAAAACATCCTTGCTATTTTCAAACACACTTCACAACACAATTTCAAAACGTTTTCCCAAATCAAACTTTCAAACATTGAAATCTTTTCAAAAGACAAAAAACATCTTTGTATACATTCGAACAAGAATCATTACAAAGGTTGCCACAATGATGGACTCTTTTCAAAACATCTTTCAAAACCACACACAAAGCACCATTTCAAACAATTGGAAAAGAAAAGCAAGTGATCTAAACAAGTAACTAAGAGCCCATGGATAACCATGAATGAAAAGGGTGCTTGCACCTTCCCTTTTCATAATCTACTCCCCGAACCCAAGAAAACATCTCAAAGGTCTTTCCTGTGCTTTTTGACCTTTCCTTAGGATAAAATAAAAAGTCGGTGGCGACTCTTGCTAAACCGAAACATTTGCGAACACAAATGCAAAACCTCAAGTCAGTTCTACCACCGTATCACACCTGTTCTTTTCACCCTTTACTTATTGGATAAAAGAAAAGTCGATGGCGACTCTTGCTATTCGCAACAAGTGCGATCAAACGCAAAACACTCAAGTCAGTTCTCCCACTGTATCACAGAACTAAAGACTCTGTTGGGGACTTACTTAAAAGTGAGGTTATCTTAGAGCTAGATCACATTTCAATTTCTTTTATTGTTTGATTTATTTGCTTTACATTATAGGTCCTTGTTTGGGTTTGTATTGATCCTCTACCCAGATCGGGGAACATTATTAGGTAAGTAGAAATAGATCGTGGAGACTGTGCGGGGTATACCAACATGGTTGAAGTGACGGCTACGTTAGTGTGACACATTTATTGGTACTAGTAGCCCTTGAGTTTAGCCAAGGAGAATATGGGGACGTTGTGTGGTGTCATGAAGCACTAACTGACCTTAGAACCTTTAATTGAACAACTTGGCCATTAGGAAGTGGTGAGATAGTCGGCTTTGGTGCAGTTTGAAGTTGGTTGATACTCGATACTACGCTCATTGAGATCAGACATTCGGGATATTTCGGTCGCCAATAAAGAGTCTTGCGCTGAAACAACTCTTGATGAAGAAAGATCAGTGATATTGAGATTCCCTAGAACCCGATTACTTTCTAGGACAGGTTGAACCAACTAAGCTTTAAGAGGGTACCTACCTATGAACCTAATGCAAGCCTAAACCTAAGGACTTGTTTGCTTTGTGTGTATATGTTTGTTTGTACATAACATCATGACATCATACCATGGCATTTTGCACCAACCATTTTAAGGACCTAGAGATTTATCTTTGTCTTATATTTTAGGACATGCTCCCACTTGCAGTAATATTATCCAAATCAACCTCATCAAAATGCCTCATCAACTTAAGGAATTGGCATTAAGGGTCCCCAATTATTCTCCTTTCACCAAGAAATACGGTCGTCTCGTCAACTTGGTTACAACAAGCTTTGAAGAGGATATGGTGAAAGTGTTATTCCAATTCTTTGACCCTAAACACCATTGCTTTACCTTTCCTGATTACCAACTTGTGCCTACTATGGAAGAATTCTCTCAACTCTTAGGAATTCCTATTCTTGATCGACTACCCTTCAACGGTATTGAAAGAGACCCGAGACCTGAAGAGATTGCTCAAGCTCTACATTTACCTTGGTTCAACGTTGTGGCCAATTGGGAAATAAGAAGTGGTGTCAAAGGGTTTTTAGCCAAGTATTTGTTTGAGAGGGCTCAATATTTTTGGGATGCTCTAGATTTACAAGCCTTTGAAGAAGTGTTGGCTCTTCTCATCTATGGGGTAGTTCTATTTCCCAATCCTGACTAACTCATAGATATGAACGCAATCAAAAAATTTCTATCTTACAATCTGGTGCCTACTTTACTTGGGGATATCTTACATTCTCTTCACACTTTCACCATGAAGAGAAGAGGACTTCTTATGTGTTACACTCCTATGTTGGCTAGGTGGTTTATTTCGCACCTACCCCGATCTATTGTGAAGAACGAGCAAGGCTTAAGATGGTATAGTAGGTTGATGTCACTCACACATTCTGATATTTATTGGTGTGCTTGATCTATGGAGGACATTACTATTATTGACCGTTATGGGGAATTACCTAATGTCCCTCTACTTGGCATTAGGGGAGGTATTACCTACAATCCTTGTTTGGCTTTGCGACAGTTTGGATATGCTATGAGGGATGGCCTTCATGATGAACTTGTCCAAGGAATTGCGTTTGACTACGAGAGTAATGTCCAAGGTTATCGTCATAGATTCATACGATATTGAGGCATGGTTAACAAGGTTGATAGCAAGACATTGGGGCATAATAACTCCATTCCTTTGGAGCCTTATCTTAAGTGGGTGCGAACTCGCACCCAAAACCTCATGATTCCTCATGAAGCTATCCTACCTATCATCATGGAGCCTGTTGCCGAAGGGGATGTTCCATATACTATCCTTTATCCTGATATGCCTACTGTTGTACCCCAAAATTTTCCCTCTCATTTTACTCAACAAATGTCAAGTGAGGTCCCCAATTTGCTCAAGGTTGCCCAAGAGTTGACCAGACAAACTCTCTCCTAAGGCAGTATACCCCAAATTAGGGTTTCTATTTTCATCAAGATGGGTGGACCACAAAGGTCTCATATGCTCCCCATGGTCTTAATATGTTCCAAAGATCATCCATGCCAAGTTTCAAGCCTTGCATAAGAAGTTTACTCAGTCAACTGCTCAGATGCTTGAGAATCAACTGTACTAGGTCAAAAGTTAATTGTGGCCCACATACAGTCAAACTTCAAAAAATTTAGTCAACATCAACATTTTGAAGTAACTTCCATCATTTGATCAATGGTTGGTCATGATTCCTCAAGGGATACTCCAAATTCATCAAAACCTAAAAGTTGCTAAATTAGGGTTTCTCAATAAAAGTCATATTCAGCTCATAAGTTCATTTTTAAGAGGATACAATTCCCTACAACTCATATTCAGCTCACAAGTTCAAAATATGCACCCATAAAAAGATATGAATTTCTATATTATGGGTCATTTTGAAAAGTCAACAAAAACACCTTTTGGGTCAAAGCTTTATACATGAACATGGAAGATCCAATTGAGATGAAACCAAAAGGGTTGCTTATGGAACATCCTAAGATTTCTAATAAGTCCAAGAACACCCTCCTAGGGTCAAAATTGAGAAAGTTGTGCATTGTCAAAGTTGGCAATTTTTGGAAAATTGTCAAAAGTCAATATTGATCAAATTTGCATTTTTCCAAAGAGACCCATGTTTTCTTGCTTGAAACATGTTTCTAATAGGAACCACGACCCCTGAGCTCATTCACCTCTTATTTTATTATTTTTATCATTTATTTTGATTTTTTTTAAATTTAAATCAAAATAAATCAAATTAAATGGTAAAATAATTAAAACAAATCAAATCTTGAGATTTTTGTGCACATTTCGAGTCCATGTACAGCTAGCATGCCAACCAATTCGTGAAAGACTCATTAGGGTTGAAAAAGATTGGATTGAAGCAAGTTTTGGAAAGAAATCATACATGAAGCAAATAAAATAAAATCTCTATTATTTCTCAAGATTCATGTCAATTTTGTTGACCTAATTCAGTCTACTATAAGTGCATAACAATTCAAGATCAAGAGGACAAGGATTGGAGGCGTGAAACAGCAAGAACAAAATTGAAATTTTGGATAAAAAGTGTGAGATAAAAATCCACTCTAGAGCCATCCTCACAGAGATTTAAATATTCCAATTTATTCCAGGACATCCCAGGAAGCTACCAGCACCATTTGTAGGCTTCAAAACATCAAGAATCCTCGCATAGAAGGATCACGGTTTGTACTAAGAACTCAAAATCGTTTACCATGTTTTACGTATCATAAGCATGTTTTAATTATATATTCTTGTTCATCATCTTGTTTGCAAGCTATTGGTACCATTTAATTGCATTTACAGCACATGAATCACAATATGCCATAACTAGGGTTTCGAGCTTCGTTTTGGGGTTTCTTAACCTAGGCAAAATTAGGTCTGATAATGGGTACCATGATGATCAGGGCTTCAAACCCAGTTGATTCATGGTCCCCAAATGAATTTATATTGCGTGTTCTTAATTTTTAAAGGGTGCAGGGTTATAGCTATGAACAAACGTCCGTAGGTAAAAGTTTGAACCTAAAACAACAGTCCCAGCGAAGAAGACAATGGAGTGGCAAGGCGTGGTTGGTCCATTCAAATTTTGCGCGTTGTTCTGGCAGGATACGTGATTTGGCTTTTGATTTTATTTGTTTATTATGTTTATAAGTTAACAATGCATCACAAATGGTTGGAAGGAGTGCCTTTGATGCACACGTCCTGGGTTCGATCCGAGGTGTGTGCATTTTATTATTTTCCTAATTGTTTCAGGAAAATCCAGTGCAATCTTCCCTCGTGTGCCTTCCATACACGCTCAACGTCTATCCATTAGATGCACTACTGGCCAGATCTCATGCTTCTCCAATGAAGGTTCATGGTACTCCTCCAAGTCAATGCTACACTAGATCCCAAAGTTGACCGAACTTGGAGCTTCATGGGCCTAGGAATTCAGATTCATACCCCCCCAGAATTGCTAACAACAGGCCCACTTGGTTATTTTACTATTTTTTTCTTTAATTTCTTTTTTCAATTATTTTGTTTTTTTTATTAATACAAAAATTATTTTATTAAATTAACCAATCAAAAATCACAAAAAGATTTATTTTCTTAATAAATATATTTTTAATTAATTAGTTTAATTAATTTAGGGTAAGTTTAATTTCTTTCATAATTTAAAACAAGTAGAATTAGGGTTTGAGATTTTGCACGGTTTAATTAATTTTCTCTAAAAAATACATCAAAGATCATTTTTTCGTAAATATTTATTTCTTTAATTAATTAGGTTAATTAGAAAATTAGATTAATTTATTTACTTTCATAATTTAAAAACAATTAGAAATTAGGTTTAATTAATTTGTGATTAACTATTTTCTTCAATAAAAATCCAAAAAAATAGTTTTTCTCTCAAATTAGGGTTTTAAATTATTCCAATCGTCCTCGTACTTAATTTGCAGTGCACTTATTATTGATTTTGCCATTATTTTGTAATTGTTTCAAGGATGTAATAATTTTAATTAGGGTTTTAAATTCCGTACTTTTATTTCCCGTTAAGGAAATTATGTAACTATCAAAGCTATGTAATAGCTAGGTTTATTTCCGCTTTTACTTTCAGCAAATTATTAACTGTTAGATGAATTAATAGGATTGTATGGCAAGAACGCATGAAAAATTAAAACGGTTAGAAAACCCTAATGTGCAAAGATTAAATAACTGAAATAAATCACTCACACATGTTCACTCCTAGGGTTTACCTCACTTCGGTTGCCTTCGGTAAACAATCATTAAGCATAGGAGATTTTAGTGGTTGCCCTCCAGTCTAAAGAGATCAAATTGTCCCGTTCGAATGTTGCCTCGGAAATGTTGCCTCGGAAAGGTTGCCTCGAAAAGATCTTAAGACTCTAGGGTTACTACTAAAGTTTTCTAACTATTGCTTTAGTGATTGTACTTGTCCCTTTTGAATGTCCCTTACAACTCCAACGACGGTGCTACCTACTCCTTAATAGTAGGATAGCATTGTCTAAAGGAAATAGAACGAACAATCTTTTTTCGAGTAGGTAGAATCTTAAGTACTTGCTCAATAAAAACTTTTCACACAAACACCCTTTCAAAACAAATTTTCAAAACAAACTTCGTCACATCCTTAAGGACAGATACAAGGGTTATCACGAAGTAAAACATTTTCAAGACAAACACACACAATAAATTTGAAAAATGAGCAAGTACCTAAGAGCCCGTAGATAACTACGGATAAAAAGGGTGCTAACACCTTCCCTTTCTATAATCTACCCCCCGTACTCAGAATATCTCGAAAAAAAGGTTTTTTTTGTTCTTTTTCCTTTTTCATGATTGGATGAAATAAAATTCGGTGGCGACTCTTGCTTACCGCGACATTTTGCAAACAAAAAACGCAAAATGCAAACCAGTATTAACAGTTGGTTCTGCCACCATATCACAGAACTGGCAACTTTGTTGGGGAAATATAAGTGGGGTATACCTTAGGATCTAGGTCATTAAAATTGCTTCTCTTGATTGTCTTGATTGCTTTACTTTTGAGGGTTTGTTTGGGGTTACTATAGATCCTACACCCGGATCTGGGGGCACTCATTAGGTAAACAGAAAAAGATCATGGAGACTGTACGGTGTAGACCAATATGGTTTAAGCGATGGATGTGTTAGTGTGGCACTTTGGTTGGTACTGGTATCCTTCGTGGGGAAACGAGGAGAATATGGGGCCTCCTCGTGGTGTCGTGAAGCATTAACAGACCTTAGAACCTTAGTTGAACAACTTGGCCATTAGAAAGTAGCGAGATAGTCGACCTCGGTGTAGAGCTGAGAATTGGTTGATACTCGATGCTACACTCATTGAGACCAGACTTTCGGGATATTTTGGCTGCAAGAAAAGATTGAGAGCTGAAACAATGCCCGATAAAGGATGGTCAGTGATATTGAGAATCTCTAGAACACGGTTACTTTTTTAGGACAGGTTTGAACCAACTAAAACTTTAAGAGGGTACTACCTTTAACCTCATGCAAGCCTTAAACCTAAGGACTTGGTGTGACTTCACTGTGTTTTCTATACCTGTGTTTATTATACATGTGGTTTATCATGACATCATGCATCATAACATGGCATCCATGCTTATTGCACTAACCATTTCAAAGACCAAGGGAATTTATCTTTGTTCTATTTTGCAGATTATGGCTTCCGTTCATAGAAATACCATCTGAATCATCTTTGTGAAGATACCTTCCCAACTCAAAGAGCTAGCATCAAGGGTTTCTAAAACTTCTACGTTCACTAAAAGACATGGTCAACTTCTCAACCTGGTTACTTAAAACTTTGATGAAAAGATGATGAGTGTACTTTTTAAATTCTTCGATCCCAAGCACCACTGCTTCACCTTTCCAAACTATCAGTTGGTGCCTACCTTGGAAGAATTCTCCCAGCTATTGGATATACCTATTCTTGAACAGGTACCCTTCACAGGTCTAGAAGAAGTTTCTAAGCCAGAAGTCATTGCCTCAGCTTTACATCTGAAACGGGCCGACGTGGTATCCAATTGGGAAACTAGAAGCGGAGTCAAGGGTTTTCTAGCTAAGTTTCTGATAGACAAGTGTAATACCCCAAATTTGTCCTACCCTTTTACTTCCTATCTGGCTTACGCATTTTTGCATTTTTCTCACATTTGGTCATCTAATACATCATGCATCATTAATCAATAAATTGGCATGAGATCATGGATTTCGAGGAATAAGGGTTGGTGTATGGCTTTAAGGCTCCCGTCTTCGCACAAGCTTGTTTCGGTTGATTTCTCCATTAATAATCTGTTTGAAGCTAGGTTTTCATTTCATGGACCTTATCATCATCAAGCTACGATGCTATTCTTTTCTTCTCAATGTCAAGTTGCAAGGTTTTATGAGACGAAGCTAAAAATCAGGGTTTATACATTTTCATATTTGAGCTTGTCAGCATTCTACCTGAGGTTCATTCCATCAAGGTATTCACATGTCTCATCTTTCATATTCATCTGCAAAGAATCCCTCAGGGCATAGTCATTATCATCTATTGAGAAGGGGTCTAAGACGTCGTTGTTCTAGTAATCGGGACATGGTACAAGATGTTGATTGTGATCAAGGTGTCATTATTTCAAATGTTTATTGCTTGACACACAAGTTTGGTTTATACTGAGGAATTGAATTGAATTAGGGGTTCACTGAAGCTGTGGTTTGATTAGAATTCATTCATCAATATTTGAAGTGGATTTGGAGAAAATCAAAGTTCTTAAATATTCGCGTGGCTTTTCTTGGAATTCAAACCACAAATATGAAAAAGCATGCATCAAATTCATCCAACCATCAAAATATTGTCCAAATATCCTCTCTTGGATTCATTCAAGATTCATGTCTCTTTTGGTTGCCTTGCAAATATTTTGGATTAATACCATTTATTTGAATTCATACAAAGGCCATTTCATTATGTGGAAATAAAGTCAACATACATTCCAATGTGTATTCAAATACATACAAGTCCAAATTCCATTACAATTATTCAAATACATACAAATCCAAATTCCATTACAATTATACATAACATCTATACATTTTTACCAAAACCTATCCTAATTTTCAATCATTCTTCATGTTCCAAACTTCAAGCTTCCATAACATCTCAAAGTAATCTCCATGCTCGATGCCCTATGTCTTGAATTTCTTCACCATGTTTATTCGCATCATCTATGACCAAACTTGCTGTTAAAACCATCTTCAATATACCTTTTCATTCACCATGCCAATCTGCACCACTGAACCTGCACCACACATATTCATTATCATGATCATAAAATCTGAAAAAATAGCATAAAACTAACGTGTTCATGCACACATCAAGTCACCCTGCTGTTTCAAGAATACCATGACATCACGTCTGTTTGCTAAACCTCACTCCACCTTCAATTTATTTTCATAACCGAAAAATAACTGATACTAAGAGAAACCCATTTCGGTAATTCACTTCATTAACTTTCCTAACATATCTTTTCTTAACTTTCTTCATAACTAACTTAACCACCTAACCAATTTTATAACAAACTTCTAGCCAAAAAAAACTTACAGCAACATGACCTGTAATTAAATAACAAACATAATATATAAACTCCTAACCGAAATTAACCAATTTCAACTTTCCATTTTTCCCAACAACCTATAACCAATTCCCTAATTTCTAACAGCAAAAACTAACTCAACTGTAACCAACTTTCCTTTTTTCCCACCTCTTAACCAATTTATAACAACCTCTCTAAATCCTAACCAATTAACAGAATAACTTCCTAACAGAATTTCTGTTAACCACCCTGTTAACCTCCTAACTAATTTCTAACCTTATCCTAACTAACTTAACTAACCTCCTAACCAACAGACCTTCGGCATATATACATAACAGATGGACAGAATAAGAGAGGAGAAAGGAATTCATTTTCGACGATTCACAAAAATCACAAGATCCTCACCTTGAACCCATGATTCATTGCACAAAATTGCAAACAGAAGTTCTTCAACACCCTGAAGAATCATCACCAAATTTCCTCTCTTATCTTCATTATCCAACCTTCATCTCCAACCTGCATAAAATTGCAACGCAATCAACAACAATCCACAGAAGCGTAATCGCAAAGCAAAACGCATAACAAGAAGGTGAAGAGAATATGAAACAAAGAAACAGTTATACAGAGGAATTTCAACACAGAAAAAGATTATTACCTCTCAATCATCTCACTCTGGAATCTGCAGAAGAACTGTCACCTTCAAACTCTCTCACTCTCTAAGCCTCAACCTCATTCTTTCTCCAACCTCACACTGTATCTCTGCATCTTCTTCACCACATCACAGCAAATACGACTTCAACTACCATAAAAAATCATCTTTCATCTTTGTCTGCAATCATCACCATTAATCTCTCGTTCTTCACATCATCTTCATTCCACATGTCGTAATACAAGGTTCTGTAATTTTCCACTTCGACGAAACTGCGAAATTGCATGCAGAGCTTCAACATCACAAAATCAAGAAGAAAAAACTAATGCAGAAGAAAAGAAGAAAAAGAAGACGCAGTTGCAGAGAGAAATTAGAGATACATACCCGAGACATTGATTTTCTGTTATCGCTGTCGTAGACGTGCCGAATCGATCTCCAATTGGTAAATCTCATCCTCTTCAAACACTTTCTCCCTGTGATTGCCTTTGTGTTTGTTTAAGTTCTGCAAAGCGTTGGGGTCTCTTCCCTCAAGTTAAAGAGAGGTTGAGACAGACATGAGAAGGTGGTGTTCGCAGCGACACTATATTTTGTTGATCGGAGAAGAAGAGTATATGGAGATAGCGCCGCCGCGTCTGCGTCAAATCCGAGAGAAGAGATGAGAGACTATGAGCTTCCGCCGCTGTAAGCGAAGAGAAGAGGCCGTGCCGGTGATGAGGAGAAGAGAGAATGAGACGGCAACGCGAGGACGAGAAGACCGTCGGCGCCGATTCCGTTCATGAAGGAGAGGACGGAACATTCTTTTCTCTAACCCTAACCCTTTTCCAATTTCATATGCTTTCTTTCACTTAATTTAATTGTTTTATTATTTTATATTTTTGTTTAATAATAATAACATGCTGAAATAATATAATTGTTTTATTATTTTATATTTTTATTTAATAATAATAATATGCTGAAATAATACCAAAAAAAATATGAGTTTTTGTTGTAAGAGGAATTAGTGATGGAATGGACCAAACCAATCGATTCCTGGGCCCAATATTTTTTTCTGGTTGCTTTTTGGTTTATTTACTATAAAAAACATTTTCTTTTGGGTTTATCTTGATGGGCCTAATGTCATTCTATTTTTTGCAGCACACATTGAATCCAGCTTGCACCTCCTAGGGTCTTATTTTCGATACTTATTTCGATTGCGTTTGCCATTAATTTTGGCGATTTATTTTCTTTGGCAATATTGGTAAATAAAAGAGATTTCTTTTCAATTCTCTCACTTTTTCTTTTCAATTTTAATCATTAGTTTTACTCATTTTTATGTCATGTGTTTCGCTTGCAATTTTTATGGATTGTATGCGATATTTTGATACTTGCTGCCTAATTTTACTTGTTCGTATATTATTTCATGATTCCTTAGGAGATTTTGGTTCAAATTTAATCTTCGATTTAATTGAACTAAAAGTAGACATTAGGCTTTCAAATTCAAACATGCTAACATTAGGTAGAATACCTTCAAAATTCTAACTTTAGGTCTAACCACGCATAATAACATCAGGTTTAGAAGTAAGTTAGTCCCATTTGACTTTCCTTTCTCTTTGAACATACGCACCTAAAACTAAAACTTCTTTTCTTTCAAAAAATTCAAAAATACTTTAAAACTATTGATGAGAATCATGCTTTTGCTTGTACGGGAAATGATAAGCGAGTCTCTTCTCGATCTTATTGTTCTTCATCTCAAGCATATGTGTGGTTCAATTCTCAAAGACTCCTTTCATGACTAAGTAGAAGAATGGCTAATATCTCTCTCTTGAGGTCAATCAGTCATCATCTACAACAAAAATACAGAACAAAATCAAATCTTTTGTGCGCTCGAGCACCATTTCATTAAAAAAAACCCTTTTCAGGTAAAGACACGATTAATTTACTTCTGTGCCAACGCATAAGTCTCCAAAGGTCGAGCTGCGGCAGAAGGAGGAATTAACTTCGTCCACAAAAAAACATCTACAACAAAATATAAATCAAAAAAACCTTTTCAGGTAAGGACACGATTAATTTACTTCTGTGCCAACGCATAAGTCTCCAAAGGCCGAGTTGCGGCAGAAGGCGGGATTAACTTCGTCCATAAAAAACACAAACAAACAAAAAATGTGAGCCGAGCTACGGTAGCTCTGATTCCTTAAAACGGATACGTAGGCATTGGGGTAGGGCCCAAGCGAGCACAATTTTATTTTCCCTACATTCTTTTTCTCTTTTCTTTTGCATGCATTCCTCCAGTAGTATAATAGACAGTAAGCATAGATTGAACACACCCATAAGATAGATAACAAGAGTGGATACCGTAGAGTACTACGGGCGTGTGGGGTGCTAATACCTTCCCCTCGCGTAACAGACTCCCTTACTCAATCTCTCGGTCGCAAGGCCGTGACTTCTCCCTCATCAGGTTTTCTCGATGTTTACCTTTCCCTACATGTGGGATAAAAGACGTTCGATGGCGACTTCATTATTTGATGATTTTCAGCCGGTTGTTTCAGCTGGCGACTTCACTAGGGAATAGGTCGACCAAGTGCTGGTCCATCCCGGAGTCACTCCTAGCTCTTCTTTTCTTTTCTTTGGGTGTTTATCTTCACGCTTTCGGTTTATTCATTCATTTTGTATATACTCAAGCATACATACGCATTGTATTTACTGTCTTCCATATACTACTGTTGTACAGGATCTACTTCTTATTGGGTTGGGATGTTACTTTTGAGGTAAAAGGCCCAATACCCAGGCCAGAGTGTACTAGGACGCCTAGTAATAGAGTGGGGGCATGACGGCTATAGGACGTGGTCCGATTAGTGCAGTCATGTCACATACCACGCTCGGATGAGGTTCAAATGAATTACTATCGGCACCCACGTCTGTGGGTAAGCCCATAGCACTTTCAGGCGGACCCGTGATTTTCGAGTTACCATTATATTACCCTGACCTAGTTTCACCCGTGAGTGGGGAGGGAATTTCTATCTCAGGTACAGATGGTGACTCATATTCAGATGATTACTCATATTCAAATGATGACTATGCTCAAACAGTGACTATCGGTTCTATTGGATATGCTCTAAAACTCTGTCAATGGTTAGGAGGTTCTCAGATTTATTTTCTGAGTCCCGAATCTGTTCATAAGATTGTATGGTTTATGTTCTGGACCTATGATCCTGGTACTTACAAGCTACGCAGAGACAATACATTAGATATTGGTATCATGGAAGTAGTAACACCATGATCATTTTGCATTTACATCTAACATGTTTATTTCTCAACAGAAAAAAATGTCAGAAAGATGAAATTATCAACCTTGCATATGCATGTCCACTTTGGATACCTCACTGGCATAATTTTCGCCAATAACATTTGGCAACGGTGATGTTCGCAAGAAAACCAAAGGAGACAATCATACTTATTTGTACTATTTAAAGTTTTCCGCTCAAGTTCTTGGCCTTCTTTGAAGAATCTAGAGGACCATTTTCGTCATTTTGACCCTATTTCAGTCTTACAGCTACAAGTTACACATTCTAGGACTACCAAATTGTTCCAATTCCGGAAGGACAATCCTCTCTGCTGAACACCTACCTGTCACCAAGTCCGGATAGGCACAATTTTGAAATTGTCGCTAAGGCACTTTATTTGAGCCTAAGCGACATGAAAAATAACCTACCCCCAAACTAATAATTATTGTTACCAATTGCTCACACTCCCATAACCTTCTTATATTCAGTTCTGTGGGAATTTCTCTTATCTTTGGATGTCTTCTTCATGTGGTCATTCTTATCATCATGTTGCTCGATTACTATTGACGGTAGTTGAACCATGGAGAACCAGAGTGGACAATCATTTCATACATCATACATATCATGCATTTCATAAATTGCAGGTTTGCTGGCAGGAGTTCTTATCTGATGATTTTGCCTTTTATTATAGAATCTACAAGACGACTTCCATACATCCTTATCGCACTCGAGCCAACAAGTTGAGGATCATGGAACAGATTGAGCAGAACCAAGCCTCTCTCCGCAAAGACATGGACACCATGGGTGACCGGATGAACCAACTCATGGAAACTCTTCATGCTGTCATCCAAGGGCAGGAAGAGCTCAGAATAAGCGTCACAAAACTGGTGGACATTGCCTCCACATCCGAGAACGGTGGACCCAAGAATAATCATGGGGGGATTCCTAAGGAGAACCCACAAATGATTATAGATGACCACCATGATGTCATTGATCTTGATGACCCTCCAAAGGGTTCTACGGCTGATCTGTCTGAAACTGCTAAGATGTACAAGGCTCTGGAAGAACGCTTAAAGGCTATGAAGACTTCTAAGAAACCAGGATTCAGTGCCGCTGCTATGTGTTTAGTTCCGGGGGTTGTGATTCCGCCGAAGTTTAAGGTACCCGATTTCGACAAGTATAAGGGAGTTACATGCCCAGAGACTCATCTCCGATCTTACTGCAGAAAGATGGCTGCTTATGCTAGCAATGAGCCGCTGCTTATGCATTTCTTTCAGGACAGTCTTGCTGAAGCTCCATTAGAATGGTACATGCAATTGGAACAAACTCATGTTAGTAATTGGAGTGAGCTTGTTGATGCTTTCTTAAAACATTATCACTACAACACCGCCATGGCACCTAGCCGTGCACAACTGCAGGGTATGTCTCAAAAGACTGGTGAGTCCTTCAAAGAGTACGCCCAGAGATGGCGCAATTTGGCCGCAAGAGTTCAACCTCCTCTCCTAGATCGAGAACTAGTGGATTTGTTCATGAGTACCCTACGAGGCCCGTATTTGCAACATATGCTCAGTAGTACTTCTGACTCGTTTTCAGATATGGTCATCATCGGGGAACGGGTTGAAATATGTGTTAAAGTGGGGACTATTTCAGGTACATCTGGCACGAATAATAACAACAACTCAGGTGGTGGGAAGAAACCATACTCTAGCGGTTTCGTCAAGAAAAAGGAAGGAGAGGTGAGCAATGCCTCCGATGATAAGGGGAAGGCTACTATACAAGTTCCATATTACCAGACCCCCGCGGCTGCTCCGCAACAACAATACGCACCGCCACGAAACTATCAACAGAACCAAAGGCCTCAGGGGCATAGGGGTCAACAAAGGCAGCAAAGGTACCCCGAAAGGAGGATCGATCCAATCCCGATGCCGTATGCTCAATTGCTTCCACAATTGCTAGCCAGTCAGTTAGTACAACTTCGAGAGTTAGCTCCTCCGCCAGCGGAACTCCCAAGGGGTTATGATGTTAACGCACGTTGTGAATTCCATTCAGGTGCTCCAGGCCACTCGATCGAAAATTGCAAAGCTTTAAAATACAAGGTGCAATCTCTTTTAGATGCCAAGGAGTTAAGCTTTGCTCCTATAGGCCCTAATGTTCAGAATAATCCTATGCCTCCCCACCATGGGGATGCTGCCAACGCTATTGGGTTTGACAATGACCATGACTTAGTGACTCAAGTTGAAGAGGTTCAGATGTCAATGGCAGCCCTAAGAGAGCATCTTTTACAGCAAAAAGTTCTACAAGAGCTTCATAGTTTTTGTTTAAAGTGCTCGTCCAATCCAGACGAATGTGACGATTTGAAAAATTCCATTCAAAAACTGATGGACGAAGGGATTGTCAGAGTTGAGAAAGTCGTTCCCGAAGGTGATGTCGCTATTTTGGAAATTCCGTATTATCCGGCCGATGTTCAGAGAAATGCTTCAAGAGTTCCATTGGTTATACAGGTTCCAACGCACCCTGCACCAAACCTAAATCTGGTTGCTCCCCTGCCAACCCAAGCATCAACACTTCCAAGTTCTGTTCCCGATTCGTTAACTGACAACAGGGCAGTGCCATGGGAATACAACACCGTTTACATTCGGGGAAAGAAAGTTGTTTGTCCGCCGATTGAAAATAAGGATGTAACCAACATTGTCGGGACTAGTAGAATAACTCGAAGCGGGAGAGTCTTCGCTCCTACTCCACCACCTCCTGAGGAAGTTATCGAAGAGATTCCTGTAAGAGATAAAGGGAAACAGGCAATTAATGATTCTCCTGGTACGTCTTTTGAACAACAAGTGGAGCAGTTAATCAGAGTAATCAAGAAGAGCGATTTCAAGGTGGTTGACCAGCTGAATCAGACACCCGCAAAGATCTCAATCTTATCCCTCCTCCTGTATTCTAAAGCTCATCGAACCGCCTTGATGAAAATTCTACATGGTTCCCTTGTAAATCCTGAGATCTCTGTGGCCCAATTTGAAGGGGTTGTTACAAATATCTCCGCAGGAAATTATCTAGGCTTCAGTGATGACGAGCTCCCTCCTGAGGGTCGGGCTCATAATAAGGCGTTGCATATTTCCATCAGGTGCTTAGATACTGTAATGTCTCGGGTCTTAGTAGACACTGGATCTTCTCTGAACGTGATGCCTAAGCATACTCTGCTCAAACTAAACATGGACGGGGTGATGATGAAACCCAGTATGCTAACAGTCAAAGCCTTTGATGGGTCGAGGAGATCTGTAGAAGGAGAAGTTGACCTACCCATCAAAATCGGCCCCCACGTGTTTTACCTGTCATTCTATGTCATGGACATTCATCCATCTTACACTTGCTTGCTGGGACTCCCGTAGATCCATGTGGCAGGGGCCGTTACTTCAACCCTGCACCAACGTTTGAAGTTCATTATCCAAGACAAGGTCGTCATTATTGGCGGAGAAGAAGATGTCGTGATTAACAATCTTACTTCCTTCCGTTATGTCGAAGTAGACGGAGAAGTTCATGAGACCCCTTTTCAGGCCTTGGAAATCGTTTCTGTTGACAGAGTCCCCACCATGCTGGAAAATACACATAAGTCTGGAGTTCCGTTGGTTTCCTTGAAAGATGCCAAGGCTATTGTAGAATCTGGAGTCTCTAATGGAGACTGGGGCAAAGTGATAGAGGTGCGCGAAAAGCAAGACAAGTCTGGACTTGGGTTCAGGTTGCCGTATTCAGACCATGTTGGTACGAGTCTAATTATGCTCAAGGGAAAACAAGTTCCTCCGCTTTCAAAGGTATTTGTTAAGGCTGGTCCGGAGGCTCAAGGACAAATCCATGCAATTGATGGTGAAGACGATGCAAATATGGCTCAGTACATCTACCAGATTGCGCCTAATCAGGAACTCGACAATTGGACTGCCACTGATATTCCCGAAGTTGTTTTCTTTGACATGTAATGTTCTTATTTTAAATAAGTCATATGCTTTTGCCCAAAGCATGTTGACGGCTTGTGAAAAGGGCCCCTCATGTTTCTATGTTTGTTTGAAAATTGAATAAAATGTCATTTTTGCATACAATTTTTCTCTCTGTCTTTTCTTATTTTCATAAAATAAAATGGCAATGTTTTTCTGACTCTTTAAACCATTTCCCAATTCGCATCCATATTCTAAAATAAGGCATGATTCATCAAATCATGCAGGTCTGCCTCAAATTCCATAAAAAACGGTGATGTTACAGTTCCTTGCACCAATATCCTTGGAAATCCGAATGACCAGGCCGATGAAGGTAGTGGGGAAGATTGTGAAATTCTGGAGGAATTGGCAAGACTGTTGAAACAAGAAGAAAAAGTGATATTGCCTCATCAAGAAGCCATTGAAGTCATCAATCTCAGCACTAACACAATAAAGAAGGAGGTCAAGATAGGGGCCGCTTTGCAAGATAACGTAAAGAAAAGGTTGATTGAGCTTCTCAGAGAATACTCTGACATCTTTGCTTGGTCATATGAAGATATGCCTGGTGTAGATACGGATATAGTCATGCACCACTTGCCACTCAAGCCAGAATGTCCTCCAATAAAGCAGAAGCCAAGGAGAACTCGTCCAGATATGTCTCTCAAAATCAAAGAAGAAGTTGAAAAGCAGTTAAATGCAGGCTTTTTGTTGGTATGTGAATACTCAGATTGGATTGCAAACATCGTACATGTCCCCAAGAAAGATGGGAAGGTGCGCATGTGTGTAGATTATCGAGATCTGAACAAAGCAAGCCCAAAAGACGACTTCCCGTTGCCACACATCGACGTGTTGGTTGATAACACGGCTCAGTCCTCGGTTTTCTCCTTCATGGATGGTTTTTCAGGATACAATCAGATAAAGATGGCCCCAGAAGACATGACAAAAACGACATTCACTACTCCATGGGGTACTTACTGTTATAAGGTCATGCCTTTTGGCCTCAAAAATGCTGGTGCAACATATCAACGTGCCATGGTAACGCTTTTCCATGATATGATTCATAAAGAGGTCGAAGTGTATGTCGACGATATGATTGCAAAATCACAAAACGAGGAAGAACACTTAGTCCATCTACAAAAGTTATTTGCGCGTCTGCAAAAGTTTAGACTAAGGCTTAACCCAAATAAATGCACCTTTGGAGTGCGATCCGGCAAACTACTCGGTTTTATCGTAAGTCAACGAGGCATCGAGGTAGATCCCGACAAAGTAAAAGCTATACAGAATATGCCAGCACCAAAAAATGAAAAAGAAGTAAGGGGGTTCCTCGGGAGATTGAACTATATAGCCAGGTTCATTTCTCATCTCACAGCTATTTGTGAACCCATCTTTAAATTGCTGCGCAAAAATCAAGATGTCCGATGGGATGCTAATTGCCAAGAAGCCTTTGAAAAGATTAGACAGTACCTCCAAGAGCCGCCAATCCTTATCCCCCAGTACCCGGGAGGCCACTCATTATGTACTTGACGGTGCTGGAAGGATCCATGGGTTGTGTGCTCGGGCAGCAGGATGAAACAGGACGTAAAGAGCACGCCATCTATTATCTAAGTAAAAAGTTTACTGATTGCGAGTCTAGATATTCTTTACTTGAAAAAACTTGTTGTGCGCTTGCTTGGGCTGCTCGACGTTTGAGGCAGTATATGCTGACATACACGACCCTTCTAATATCGAAAATGGACCCGATAAAGTATATCTTTGAGAAACCAGCACTCACAGGCAGACTTGCTCGATGGCAGATGCTTCTATCTGAATATGACATTCAATATGTTACGCAAAAGGCTATCAAAGGTAGCATTCTTGCGGATCATCTTGCTCATCAGCCGTTAGAGGAATACCAATCAATGAAATTCGACTTCCCTGATGAAGATGTTATGAAGCTTGATGATTATGATGGGGTCGATCTAGAAGAACGATGGACTCTTACGTTTGATGGTGCTTCGAACGCTGCATGGCATGGCATTGAGGCAGTACTGACTTCTCCATGTAATATTCATACACCATTTACGGCCCGGTTATGTTTTGATTGTACAAATAACGTGGCAGAGTATGAGGCATGTGTAATGGGTCTTGAGGCAGCTATCGACCTTAAAATCAAGATCCTGGAGGTCTTTGGAGACTCTGCTCTGGTCATACATCAAGTACTCGGTGATTGGGAAATGAAGCACCCCAGTTTGATTCCATACAAAGATTACATCTTGCAGCTAATACCCGCTTTTGAGGAAATCACCTTTGAGCATATTCCCAGAGATGAAAACCAGTTGGCTGATGCTTTAGCCACACTAGCATCCATGTTTTCAGCGAGCTTTCCAAATCAGGCGCCTAATATACGCGTCCTCAGGTACAAAGAGCCGGCACATGTCTTTCCTGCCCATTGTCTCTCAACCGAGGATATGACTGATGAGAAACCGTGGTATTACGATGTTAAAAGGTACCTCGAGAAGCAAGAGTATCCCGAAAATGCTACGATTTGTGATAAGCGTACGCTTAGAAGGTTAGCATCCAAGTTCTTCTTATCAGGAGACGTCCTGTATAAGAGAAATTATGACTCGGTTCTGCTCAGATGCGTGGATAGACACGAAGCAGAGTCGATCATAAAGGAAATCCATGAGGGTTCTTTCGAGACTCATTCAAGCGGGCATTCTATGGCAAAGAAAATCCTACAAGCAGGATACTTCTGGACGACGATGGAGAGCGACTGTTGTGTATACGCGAAATCATGCCACAAATGCCAAGTATATGCAGACAGAATTCATGTTCCTCCAACCCCGCTGAATGTTATAACCTCCCCGTGGCCATTCGCAATGTGGGGAATTGATATGATTGGAAGGATTGAACCAAGTGCTTCGAACGGTCATAGATTCATCCTAGTGGCTATCGACTATTTCACCAAATGGGTAGAAGCAGCTTCTTACAAGAATGTAACCAAACAGGTCGTCACCAATTTCATCAGGAAGGAAATCATATGCCGTTACGGAGTCCCTCATAGAATCATCACTGATAATGGTTCTAATCTTAACAACAACATGATGAAAGAATTGTGTGGAGAATTCAAGATCGAACATCACAATTCATCACCTTATCGACCAAAAATGAATGGTGCAGTTGAAGCTGCTAATAAGAATATAAAGAAGATCGTCCAGAAGATGGTCAGAACGTATAAAGATTGGCATGAAATGTTGCCTTTTGCTCTACATGGCTACAGGACATCTGTGCGCACTTCGACAGGGGCAACCCCATTTTCACTTGTCTACGGCACTGATGTTGTGCTCCCTGTTGAAGTAGAAATTCCTTCGTTAAGAGTGCTGATGGAGACCAAGCTTGATGAGGCAGAATGGGTTCAGACGAGGTATGACCAACTCAATCTGATTGATGAAAAGCGGCTGGCGGCCATCTGTCATGGCCAGTTGTACCAACAAAGAATGAAAAGAGCATTTGACAAAAAGATTCGTCCTCGAAAGTTTTATCCTGGTGATCTGGTCCTAAGAAGGGTCATCATACAAAGCCATTCCGATCCAAGGGGCAAATGGACTCCCAATTACGAGGGACCATACATCGTGAAGAGAGCTTTTTCAGGAGGTGCCTTAATCCTGACAGATATGGATGGGGGAGACGTTCCGCTCCCAATCAATTCAGACTCAGTCAAAAAATTCTACGCATAAAAAGACCCGCTAGGTCGAAAACTCGAAAGAGCGACTTAGGCAAAAAAAAATGGGCATCCCGGTGGGCACAAAAGCCCAGGCAAAAGTTAGGGATAAAATGAAAAAAATAACAACCCGCTAGGTCGAAAACCCGAAAGGGCGACTTAGGCAAAAATGGGTATCCCGTTGGGTCGAAAACCTGAAAGGGCGATCCAAGCAAAAATTAGGGATTTTAAGCGAGAGGCTGCAGTCTGAATGCTCTTCACAAATGACACGCGCACATCTATAGCACCTTGGCAGCGAATTGACCGATCCAACTACTACTCTTCGGAGGCAAGGCATTGAGACAACTTAGGATATGGGAACTGTAGCAATACCGGTTTTAATGGAAATTCGAGCATCTCTCATTGCCATTTACGCCTGTTATACTTTTTTCGTTTCTATTTTGCAGCTACCTCATATAGGAGTTGCTTCCTTGTACGAATGCCTATTCACAGGCCAATCAATAAAATCTGTTTTCATCAAAGTTGCCTCTTATTATCATAAAATGTTTTGTATGCAGAATATGTTTTATTTGATAATTAAACATGGCATTAGAAACATGGGGAATAAAAATTCTCAAGCCAAGATAAAACTTGATGTCACGTCAATGTATAACCATGTGGGGATGTCATATGCACTCCGAATGTTGTTTTTCCTTGCAGGTAGCAATTTACGACAGTCACCCTAACCCCGCCAGCACGTGAAACTGCCTCCATCTACTACAAGCAACTTCGGGTCTGATTCCCCAAGTGAATTCAGAAAGTCTAGAATCATCTTTTAACTCAGCACGCGCAAGGGCATCCTCAGTGGAGTTAATCAAGAGCATCCCCAGTAAAGCTAAACCGGGGCATTCGTAGAGCTAGACCGGGGCATTCGCAAAGCTAAACCGGGGCATTCGCAAAGCCAGACCGGGGCATTCGCAAAGCTAAACTGGGGCATTCGCAGAGTTCAACCGGGGCACTCGTAGGTGTCCACGCTCATCTCTTATCCCCAAGTGATTCAAGAAACAATTCCCCAGTGTGCGTAAACTTGGAACATGTATTCGAAGGGATCCACATGGTGTTCAGTATCCATTCTTCAGCATATTCACTTATATCACCCCCTCAACAGTTCAGGATGTTTGGAAGTCCGGCCAGGTTATCTCTTCCCAACGGTATGATTCAGAATCCAGCAGTGTACCTAAAGACTCTTTTCGTCAGCAATTCAGTCCTCAGCGGAGTCATCAACAATCTTCGATATCATGGGCTCCCCAGTGCAGATCTTTATCAGTATCCCCAGCAATCTTTGGTACTACGGACTTCCAGTGTCGATATGTATTGACATCCCCAGTGATGAACAATGGTTCCCAGCAAGCCTACTCTTATCCCCTTGAAGTTTATTTCTTCGCATTGCATATAGTTATCATTACATATCATTGCATCCTCAAAAGCGTGTAGCTGATCCATCAGAATGGATCTCTGCGTCAAAAGAAATTCAAACATGCATACAAAGCATAAGCCAGACCAGGTACCTTACACGAAAGACCTGAATTATTCAAGGACAACAATACATCCCTACAGGAGGGTATCATGCTCAAAGTTCCCAGTCGGTGACCTTCACCTTTTCAATGCCAAACAAAATTAATACACTTTTCCGTTCTAAACCTAGTTCTTGTCTGGTAGTCGGTTCCCTAAACACTCGTCAGTATCCATTCCTAAGCACTCGTATGTGTCAAGTTTCCTAAACACCCACCCGGGTCAGTTATTCAAACACTCGTTCGTGTTTAAACTTTCTTGATGCTCGTCCGTGTCGCTTATCTAAAACAATCATCATGTCATAACCCATGTTCCCTTCGTCGAACCTGAGATCGCCTCTTGGCTAGGTTCTTCCTTCAAATCATCGTCGAACCTGAGATCGCCTCTTGGCTAGGTTCTTCCTTCAAATCATCGTCGAACCTGAGATCGCCTCTTGGCTAGGTTCTTCCCTCAAATCATCGTCGAACCTGAGATCGCCTCTTGTCTAGGTTCTTCCTTCAAATCATCGTCGAACCTGAGATCGCCTCTTGGCTAGGTTCTTCCCTCAAATCATCGTCGAACCTGAGATCGCCTCTTGGCTAGGTTCTTCCTTCAAATCTTTGTCGAACCTGAGATCGCCTCTTGGCTAGGTTCTTCCTTCAAACCTTTGTCGAACCTGAGATCGCCTCTTGGCTAGGTTCTTCCTTCAAATCTTTGTCGAACCTGAGATCGCCTCTTGGCTAGGTTCTTCCTTCAAACCTTTGTCGAACCTGAGATCGCCTCTTGGCTAGGTTCTTCCTTCAAATCTTTGTCGAACCTGAGATTGCCTCTTGGCTAGGTTCTTCCTTCAAACCTTTGTCGAACCTGAGATCGCCTCTTGGCTAGGTTCTTCCTTCAAATCTTTTTCGAACCTGAGATCGCCTCTTGGCTAGGTTCTTCCTTCAAACCTTTGTCGAACCTGAGATCGCCTCTTGGCTAGGTTCCTCCTTCAAATCTTTGTCGAACCTGAGATCGCCTCTTGGCCAGGTTCTTCCTTCGAATCTTTGTCGAACCTGAGATCGCCTCTTGGCTAGGTTCTTCCTACAAATCATCGTCGAACCTGAGATCGCCTCTTGGTTAGGTTCCTTCCATATACTTTGTCTTAGAACTTGAGATCGCCCTTTGGCTAGGTTCTCTGTCAGATCACTCTCATGTGTCACCCTCGGATCATAGGCCGCCCATAGACCTCGTCCGCTGTCTTTTCATACCAACCATTTGTCTTGTATTGGCATCAAGCCACGTTACAAGTCCAATCTTTGTCTCTTCATTGAAAAACAAATTTTTCCCCAATAAATATCACAAAAATATAAAGAAAACACTTACGCTCTCCCTCAGGACAAATTTTTGGCATTGATATTTAATCATCTTCAACCTTGATCTTCCGAAAGGCATGTGCCAATCATGCTTTCAGGTTTAAGACGATTAAATAGGGGCAGCTGTAATACCCCAAATTTGTCCTACCCTTTTACTTCCTATCTGGCTTACGCATTTTTGCATTTTTCTCACATTTGGTCATCTAATACATCATGCATCATTAATCAATAAATTGGCATGAGATCATGGATTTCAAGGAATAAGGGTTGGTGTATGGCTTTAAGGCTCCCGTCTTCGCACAAGCTTGTTTCGGTTGATTTCTCCATTAATAATCTGTTTGAAGCTAGGTTTTCATTTCATGGACCTTATCATCATCAAGCTACGATGCTATTCTTTTCTTCTCAATGTCAAGTTGCAAGGTTTTATGAGACGAAGCTAAAAATCAAGGTTTATACATTTTCATATTTGAGCTTGTCAGCATTCTACCTGAGGTTCATTCCATATCAAGGTATTCGCATGTCTCATCTTTCATATTCATCTGCAAAGAATCCCTCAGGGCATAGTCATTATCATCTATTGAGAAGGGGTCCAAGACGTCGTTGTTCTAGTAATCGGGACATGGTACAAGATGTTGATTGTGATCAAGGTGTCGTTATTTCAAATGTTTATTGCTTGACACACAAGTTTGGTTTATACTGAGGAATTGAATTGAATTAGGGGTTCACTGAAGCTGTGGTTTGATTAGAATTCATTCATCAATATTTGAAGTGGATTTGGAGAAAATCAAAGTTCTTAAATATTCACGTGGCTTTTCTTGGAATTCAAACCACAAATATGAAAAAGCATGCATCAAATTCATCCAACCATCAAAATATTGTCCAAATATCCTCTCTTGGATTCATTCAAGATTCATGTCTCTTTTGGTTGCCTTGCAAATAATTTGGATTAATACCATTTATTTGAATTCATACAAAGGCCATTTCATTATGTGGAAATAAAGTCAACATACATTCCAATGTGTATTCAAATACATACAAGTCCAAATTCCATTACAATTATTCAAATACATACAAATCCAAATTCCATTACAATTATACATAACATCTATACATTTTTACCAAAACCTATCCTAATTTTCAATCATTCTTCATGTTCCAAACTTCAAGCTTCCATAACATCTCAAAGTAATCTCCATGCTCGATGCCCTATGTCTTGAATTTCTTCACCATGTTTATTCGCATCATCTATGACCAAACTTGCTGTTAAAACCATCTTCAATATACCTTTTCATTCACCATGCCAATCTGCACCACTGAACCTGCACCACACACATTCATTATCATGATCATAAAATCTGAAAAAATAGCATAAAACTAACGTGTTCATGCACACATCAAGTCACCCTGCTGTTTCAAGAATACCATGACATCACGTCTGTTTGCTAAACCTCACTCCACCTTCAATTTATTTTCATAACCGAAAAATAACTGATACTAAGAGAAACCCATTTCGGTAATTCACTTCATTAACTTTCCTAACATATCTTTTCTTAACTTTCTTCATAACTAACTTAACCACCTAACCAATTTTATAACAAACTTCTAGCCAAAAAAAACTTACAGCAACATGACCTGTAATTAAATAACAAACATAATATATAAACTCCTAACCGAAATTAACCAATTCAAACTTTCCATTTTTCCCAACAACCTATAACCAATTCCCTAATTTCTAACAGCAAAAACTAACTCAACTGTAACCAACTTTCCTTTTTTCCCACCTCTTAACCAATTTATAACAACCTCTCTAAATCCTAACCAATTAACAGAATAACTTCCTAACAGAATTTCTGTTAACCACCCTGTTAACCTCCTAACTAATTTCTAACCTTATCCTAACTAACTTAACTAACCTCCTAACCAACAGACCTTTGGCATATATACATAACAGATGGACATAATAAGAGAGGAGAAAGGAATTCATTTTCGACGATTCACAAAAAATCACAAGATCCTCACCTTGAACCCATGATTCATTGCACAAAATTGCAAACAGAAGTTCTTCAACACCCTGAAGAATCATCACCAAATTTCCTCTCTTATCTTCATTATCCAACCTTCATCTCCAGCCTGCATAAAATTGCAACGCAATCAACAACAATCCACAGAAGTGTAATCGCAAAGCAAAACGCATAACAAGAAGGTGAAGAGAATATGAAACAAAGAAATAGTTATACAGAGGAATTTCAACACAGAAAAAGATTATTACCTCTCAATCATCTCACTCTGGAATCTGCAGAAGAACTGTCACCTTCAAACTCTCTCACTCTCTAAGCCTCAACCTCATTCTTTCTCCAACCTCACACTGTATCTCTGCATCTTCTTCATCACATCACAGCAAATACGACTTCAACTACCATAAAAAATCATCTTTCATCTTTGTCTGCAATCATCACCATTAATCTCTCGTTCTTCACATCATCTTCATTCCACATGTCGCAATACAAGGTTCTGTAATTTTCCACTTCGACGAAACTGCAAAATCGCATGCAGAGCTTCAACATCACAAAATCAAGAAGAAAAAACTAATGCAGAAGAAAAGAAGAAAAAGAAGACGCAGTTGCAGAGAGAAATTAGAGATACATACCCGAGACATTGATTTTCTGTTATCGCTGTCGTAGACGCGCCAGATCGATCTCTAATTGGTAAATCTCATCCTCTTCAAACACTTTCTCCCTGTGATTGCCTTTGTGTTTGTTTAAGTTCTGCAAAGCGTTGGGGTCTCTTCCCTCAAGTTAAAGAGAGGTTGAGACAGACATGAGAAGGTGGTGTTCGCAGCGACACTATATTTTGTTGATCGGAGAAGAAGAGTATATGGAGATAGCGCCGCCGCGTCTGCGTCAAATCCGAGAGAAGAGATGAGAGACTATGAGCTTCCGCCGCTGTAAGCGAAGAGAAGAGGCCGCGCCGGTGATGAGGAGAAGAGAGAATGAGACGGCAACGCGAGGACGAGAAGACCGGCGATGCCAATTCCGTTCATGAAGGAGAGGACGAAACATTCTTTTCTCTAACCCTAACCCTTTTCCAATTTCATATGCTTTCTTTCACTTAATTTAATTGTTTTATTATTTTATATTTTTGTTTAATAATAATAACATGCTGAAATAATATAATTGTTTTATTATTTTATATTTTTATTTAATAATAATAATATGCTGAAATAATACCAAAAAAAATATGAGTTTTTGTTGTAAGAGGAATTAGTGATGGAATGGACCAAACCAATCGATTCTTGGGCCCAATATTTTTTTCTGGTTGCTTTTTGGTTTATTTACTATAAAAAACATTTTCTTTTGGGTTTATCTTGATGGGCCTAATGTCATTCTATTTTTTGCAGCACACATTGAATCCAGCTTGCACCTCCTAGGGTCTTATTTTCGATACTTATTTCGATTGCGTTTGCCATTAATTTTGGCGATTTATTTTCTTTGGCAATATTGGTAAATAAAAGAGATTTCTTTTCAATTCTCTCACTTTTTCTTTTCAATTTTAATCATTAGTTTTACTCATTTTTATGTCATGTGTTTCGCTTGCAATTTTTATGGATTGTATGCGATATTTTGATACTTGCTGCCTAATTTTACTTGTTCGTATATTATTTCATGATTCCTTAGGAGATTTTGGTTCAAATTTAATCTTCGATTTAATTGAACTAAAATTAGACATTAGGCTTTCAAATTCAAACATGCTAACATTAGGTAGAATACCTTCAAAATTCTAACTTTAGGTCTAACCACGCATAATAACATCAGGTTTAGAAGTAAGTTAGTCCCATTTGACTTTCCTTTCTCTTTGAACATACGCACCTAAAACTAAAACTTCTTTTCTTTCAAAAAATTCAAAAATACTTTAAAACTATTGATGAGAATCATGCTTTTGCTTGTACGGGAAATGATAAGCGAGTCTCTTCTCGATCTTATTGTTCTTCATCTCAAGAATAGGTGTGGTTCAATTCTCAAAGACTCCTTTCATGACTAAGTAGAAGAATGGCTAATATCTCTCTCTTGAGGTCAATCAGTCATCATCTACAACAAAAATACAGAACAAAATCAAATCTTTCGTGCGCTCGAGCACCATTTCATTAAAAAAAACCCTTTTCAGGTAAGGACACGATTAATTTACTTCTGTGCCAACGCATAAGTCTCCAAAGGTCGAGTTGCGGCAGAAGGCGGAATTAACTTCGTCCACAAAAAACATCTACAACAAAATATAAATCAAAAAAACCTTTTCAGGTAAGGACACGATTAATTTACTTCTGTGCCAACGCATAAGTCTCCAAAGGTCGAGCTGCGGCAGAAGGCGGGATTAACTCCGTCCATAAAAAACACAAACAAACAAAAAATGTGAGCCGAACTACGGTAGCTCTGATTCCTTAAAACGGATACGTAGGCATTGGGGTAGGGCCCAAGCGAGCACAATTTTATTTTCCCTACATTCTTTTTCTCTTTTATTTTGCATGCATTCCTCCAGTAGTATAATAGACAGTAAGCATAGATTGAACACACCCATAAGATAGATAACAAGAGTGGATACCGTAGAGTACTACGGGCGTGTGGGGTGCTAATACCTTCCCCTCGCGTAACAGACTCCCTTACCCGATCTCTCGGTCGCAAGGCCGTGACTTCTCCCTCATCAGATTTTCTCGATGTTTACCTTTCCCTACATGTGGGATAAAAGACGTTCGATGGAGACTTCATTGTTTGATGATTTTCAGCCGGTTGTTTCAACAAGGCCCGACTGTTTTGGGATAATATGGATTTTCAGGCTTTTGAGGAGGTTTTGGCTCTTCTTATCTATGGTTTGGTTCTCTTACCTAATCCAGACTCATTCGTAGATGTGAATGCTATCAAGATCTTTATCTTTTACAACCCGGTGTCTACCTTGCTCAGAGATATTTTACATACTCTTCATACTCGTACCATGAGGAGAAGAGGGATTCTTGTGTGCTGCATGCCATTGCTGTCGAGGTGGTTTATTTCTCACCTCCCTAAGTCCATACTGAAGAATGAAGAAGGTCTGGTCTGGTCACAAAGGGTAATATCACTCACTTATACGGATGTTCTTTGGTGTTCTCGATCTATGGAAAATATTGCTATCATTGACCGCTGCGGGGAGTACCCTAATGTACCATTACTTGGTATCAGAGGGGGTATAACCAACAATCCTTGTTTAGCTCTGCGACAATTTGGTTACGCTCGAAGGGATGGTCCCCATGAGTTACTAATCAAAGGAATTGTGTTCAACTATGAATAGGATATTCAAGGGTATCACCGGAGGTTCGTACGAGCTTGTGGCATGGTAAACAGATCGAGCGTTAGGGCTTTTGGGCCAAAGACTTCCATTCCAATGGAACCTTATCTATAATGGGTACGAGCTCGTGCTTAGAAGCTTATGATGCCATACGTGGCTGTTTTTCCAGTGATTGTGGAACCCACCACTGAAGAAGGAATTCCTTACACGGTTCTCTATCCTTACATGCCCACTGATCTAGGGGAATTATAGAGGTCTTGGATTCAGTTGATGGAAGAGCGGGATACTTACAGGGATCAGTTCCATGCTCAGGAGAGGAAAGTCTTAGAGCTCATAAAGCAGTTACATGAGGAAAAAGGATTGAATGATTATCTCGGCGCAAAGAAGAAGCATCCATGGGACTTTTGATTTTTCTTTCTAGTTTTAGATTTATTTTTATTTGTAACGCCTTAAAGGCATTTGAACTTCAGTTTCCGCTAATAAAGTTTGTTTTTTTGTTTTTTTTGGTTCGCAAATTTAAATTTTTCGAGGTCTTTGAAATCAATACATGCGTATACCATTATCATACACATCATTACAGGTACCATTACAAGTTTCTCATCTCCTTCGCTGTTTATTTCAGCAGAAATATCTTTCGAACAAAGCATTAAGGACCTGCAGGCACAGAACGCCCAGTTCTAACAAATGTTTATCAGTCTGACAAAGGGGCAGGAGGATCTGAAAGCCCTCATTCTGAAAGAGAGGAAGAAAAAGAAGAAGGCTACTAGTATTCTGAACATGGGCCGAAGGTTTGGAGAGCGGTTGAAGCGATAGGTCGACCTGACCTCTTCATCTAAGGAAGGGGAGCACCAAGAAGGATAGACGGACCCTAGTCCTGCAGTCTCCGACAATGATACTGACTACAATGATGAGAAATATCCTACTGCTGAGGATAGGTACAAGCAGTTAGAAGACCGACTAAGTGCTATGGAAGTTCAGAGGATACCTGGATTGGATTTTGAAGAATTGGGTTTGGTGTCGGGAGTGGTCATCCCGCATAAGTTCAAAGCTCCAGTTTTTTCCAAGTATGATGGGGTGTCCTTCCCAAAGCTTCATCTCCGCTCTTATGTCAGGAAGATTCATCCCCACACAGCTGATAGAAATCTGTGGGTGCATTTCTTTTAAGATAGTCTGTCAGGGACTCAGCTTGAATGGTTCTATCAGCTAGAGGGAGCCAATGTCTGAAACTGGGAAGATCTGGATGCTGCTTTCTACAAGCAGTATCAGTATAATGCCGACCTTGCTCCCACTCGTACTCAACTCCAGAGTATGTCCATGGGTGCAAGTGAAGGTTTTAAAGATTATGCACAAAAATGGAGAGACTTGGATGGGAGAGTTCAACCCCCGTTGTCTGATAGGGAGTTGGTTGATATGTTTTTGGGAACGCTATCTGGTCCATTTTTCAATCATTTGATCGGCAGCTCGTCGGCTGGTTTCACCGAGTTGATTTTAACTAGAGAGAGAGTAGAGGCCGGGATTCGAAGAGGAAAAATATAAAAGGATGCCTCGTCAAGTTTAGTAAAGAAGCCTTTTGCTGGTAAGAAGGAAGCCAGTGCCGTCTATAGCTCGAGAGGTCAGAACAGGGCTGAACAACGTTAGATAGTAAGTGTCGTGATGATACCTAGACCTGCAATTGCTCCACAATGCAATAATCAACAAAGGGTGGAAAGACCACAACGACAGTTTACCCGCATCAACATGACATTGGCTGAAGTTCTACCTCACCTGCTGAGATCCAACTTGGAAACCTTGAGAGAGGCTCCCAAGAATCCAAATACTACATCTCCCCGATATAATCCAAATGCCCGGTGTGCCTATCTTTCTCAGAGTCCTGGCCACGATACAAACGACTGCTGGGCTTTGAGAAACAAAATACAAGACTTGATTAAAGCTAAGGAAATAGATTTTGATGCTCCGGAGAAGCCAAATGTCTTAACTTCTCCCATGCCTAAACATGGTCGTGGAGTTAATGCTATTGATACTGATTTATTTGTTACCTTTGTTGACGAAGTTTCTACTCCTCTCATGACTGTCAAGAAGAATTTGCTGGTGGCCGGTTTATTTCCGGGTTATGGAGAAGGTTGCCACATGTGTTTGCTTCTACCTTCTGGTTACCGTTTGTTGAAATTAGGTGTTCAACGCCTGATAGATAGCAAAGATATTTTGTTCGAGAAGACTATGATTCTTATTGTTCCGATTGAAGACGTTGCCATTATAACCATTTCCTCCAATCCTTCCAAGGTTTCCTCGAGAAGACCTGTTAGGATTACACCCGCTCCAAGAATTGCTCCGCTGATAATCACTGTTCCTGGTCCTGTCCCATATGTCTCCGATAAAGCTGTCCCTTGGCATTATGGTGCCGATGTGTACTATCATGGCATCAAACAAGATCTAAAAGATGAATAAGCTGATCTTGATATCGATAACATTGTCAGAACCAGTAAAATCACCCGAATTGGAAGGGTCTTCTCTCCTGAGATTTCCCCTAAGACTGTTAACAAGCCTATTGTCATTACATCTGTTGTTCCTGCTAGTACATCAACTATTGTTCCTGTTCTTACTCCAGTCGAAGAATCATCTGATACCTGCAGCAAAGAGGTTTTAGGTGAGCCTGCCCAGACGGAGGCCCCTAAGAAAATTGTTGTGGAAGCCTCTAAACAAGAAATAGAGGAAATACTGAAAATCATTAAGAAGAGCGACTACAATGTGGTTGAGCAGCTGGGGGATACCCCATCAAAGATATCCATGTTGTCTCTATTGTTGTATTCTGAAGCCCATGCGAAGGCTTTAATTGTATTCCTCAAGACTGCGCATGTGCCACAAGAGACTTCCGCTGATCAGTTTAAAGACTGTGTGGCCAGCCTGACTGCTGATAATGGGCTGGGTTTTTCAGATGTAGATTTGACACCAAAAGGAAGGAAGCATAATAATGCTCTGCATGTCTCAATTGAATGCAGGGGCACCACTATGGCTCATGTGCTGGTAGATACTGGGTCTTCACTGAATGTTCTACCGAAGAAGGCGTTGGACCGTTTGGATTGCAAGGGTCTAACTCTAAAGCCTACTAACATTGTGGTAAGGGCTTTTGACGGATCGAGGAGAACGGTGCACGGGGAGGTGGACATCCCTGTCAAAGTGGGTTCTCAGACTTTTGGGTCCACTTTCTATGTGATGGATATCAGGCCGTCGTATTCTTGTTTGCTGGGTCATCCTTGGATCCAAGAGGTTGGGGCAGTAACCTCCACACTCCACCAAATGCTGAAGTACCCATTAAAAGGAAAAACCGTCACAGTGCGGGGTGAAGAAGAATATATGGTGAGTCACCTCAACTCCTTCCGCTACGTAGAGATGGACGGGGAATTCATCGAAACTCCTTGTCAGAATTTTGAAGACGTCCCTCAGATCTTGGCTTCGACTGAAACTACCAACAACAAACCTCCTTTGAAGATGGCTTCTCTCAAGGACGCCAGGGCCGTGGTTGAAGAAGGTGGGTGTGCCAATTGGGGTCAGCTCCCTGATTTCACTCATAAAACTGACAAATTTGGTTTGGGCTTTACTACAGGGGCTCAAAGGGCCGTTAGACGTGCTCGGGCTGGAGGACCTCCCCTACACATCAGCAATCGTGGGATTAACGCCATTGAATACAGTGAAGAGGAATCAGACATTGATAGCTGGATCTACCCGACTACCAACGGGTGACCAAGTAAATGGATGGCTAGGGACTTCATACCTGTTTCTTTTGTTTCGCAGTAATTGACTTATTTGTTTTAAGATTTGTAATAAACAATGTGAAACTTTACGGCCCTGTGCCTTGCCCGAGGAACCTTGGCTTTGCTTGTGAGGGATATTATTTGTCATTTCATAATCATTAATAAAGCATTGGACGTTTCTGGCATACAAATGTTGCGCTCTCTATTTTTCTTTTCTATTTTTTTCACTTTATCAAACAGATATGCTCTTACACACACTCACGTATCATAATGCAGATCCATATCCACTCTGGATCCCATTAATAACAGCTCTGCTATTTCCAGTTATGACTTCAAAAATCCGATCAACCAAGCCGAGGACGAAGGTGAGGATGATTATGAGGTGCCTGGAGAACTTGCTAGACTATTATAGTAGGAGGAAAGGGCCATACAGCCGCATGAAGAGCCAGTTGAGTCAGTGAATTTGGGTACAAAGGAAAACAGGAAAGAGGTCAAAATAGGTGCGAATCTGGAGCTTAGTATCAAACAACGGTTAGTACAGATACTGCACGACTATGTTGAAATCTTCTCCTGGTCCTATGAAGACATGCTTGGTTTGGACACTGATATTGTGGTACATCGCCTGTCAACTAAAGAAGACCATCCTCCGGTTAAACAGAAGGTCCGTCGTATGCGCCCTGAAATGTCAGAGAAGATCAAGGCAGAGGTCATGAAACTGTTTGATGCATGATTCTTAGTTGTCACTTCGTATCCACAGTGGGTTGCCAATGTTGTTCTGGTATCTAAGAAGGACGGTAAGGTACGGATGTTTGTTGATTACAGAGATCTGAATCGGGCAAGCCCTAAGGATGATTTCCCACTTCCTCACATCGATGTTCTGGTCGACAACAATGCACAACATAAAATCTTCTCCTTCATGGATGGTTTCTCTGGCTACAACCATATCAAGATGGCTCTTGAAGACATGGAGGAGACAACCTTCGTCACACAGTGGGGCACCTTCTGCTACAAGGTGATGCCTTTTAGATTGAAGAATGATGGGGCAACTTATCAGCGCGCCATGGTCGCTTTGTTCCACGATATGATTCACCATGAGATCGAAGTTTATGTTGATGATATGATATCCAGGTCCCAGACTGAGCAAAAGCACCTTGATCATCTCCAGAAATTTTTTGACAGATTGAAGACATATAAGCTGAGGTTGAATCTGAACAAGTGTACCTTCGGGGTAAGGTCTGGTAAGCTTCTGGGTTTTGTCGTCAGTGACAAGGGTATTCAGGTAGACCCTGTGAAGGTAAAAGCCATACAAGAGATGCTGGTTCCCTGCACAAAGAAAGATGTTAGAGGTGTCTTGGGACGTCTGAATTATATCGCCAGGTTCATTTCACATCTGACTGCTACTTGTGAGCCAATCTTCAAGCTGCTGAAGAAAGATCAAGTGGTAAAATGGAATGATGAACTCCAGACCGCTTTCAAAATAATCAAAGAATACCTTCAAGAATCTCCATTTCTGATGCCTCCGGTTGAAGGAAGAACTTTGATATTATACTTGACACTGCTAGACAATTCAATGGGGTGTGTGCTGGGGCAGCATGACGAGTCTGGCCGAAAAGAGCACGCCATTTACTACCTTAGCAAAAAGTTTACCGACTGTGAGACCCGATACTCATTGCTCGAGAAAACTTGCTATGCTTTGGAATGGGCTGCTCGCCGGCTGAGACAGTATATGCTGACTCACACTACTTTGTTGATATCAAAGATGGATCTGATCAAATATATTTTCGAGAAGCCCGCTCTCTCCGGAAGGATAGCAAGGTGGAAAATGATCTTAACCGAATACGACATACAATATACGACCCAAAAAGCAATAAAGGGGAGTGTATTGGCTGATCATTTGGCTCATCAGGCCGTGGATGACTACCAGTCCATGAATTTTGAGTTCCCGAATGAGAATATCATGTTGGTGACTGACTACGAAGAACCTGGACCGGATGAAGGACCTGAGGAGGGATCCCGATGGTCTATGTATTTTGATGGAGCCTCAAACGCACTGGGTAACAACATTGGCGCTATAATTATATCTCCTGAGGGCTGTCATACTCTGTTCACCTCCCGACTATGTTTCAACTGCACCAACAACATGGCGGAGTATGAAGCATGTATCATGTGACTTCGAGCTGCTATTGACCTGAGGATTAAGTTTTTAAGTGTATTCGGGGATTCCTCCCTGTTGATTAGTCAGATCAAAGGCGAGTGGGATACAAAGCACCCGAATCTCATTCCTTACAGAGAGTATGTACTGACATTGCTCCCACACTTTGAGGAGATAACCTTCGAGCATTTCCCACGAGAGGAGAATCAGTTGGCAGACGCACTAGCTACCATGTCTTCTATGTTCAAGGTTAGGTGGGACAATGAGGCTCCCCAGATTACCATTGAGAGTTGGATGAACCCGCACACTGCTGTGAGATCGATACTGAAGAAGTGGCAGGCAAACCCTGGTTTCACAAAGTCAAAAGGTATCTCGAGGCTCAGGAATATCCTGAAGGGGCATCTGTCAATGATAAGAAGTTTTTGAGAAGGTTCGCTGGAAAGTTATTCCTCAATAACGGGATCCTCTATAAGCGCAACCATGACTCCATACTACTACGGTGTGTAGACAAGAGCGAAGCAGAGAAGATCATGACAGATCTACATGAAGGAACCTTTGGAACCCATTCTAGTGGACATACCATGGCTAAGAAGATCCTACGGGCAGGATATTACTAGTCCACTATAGAAGCCGATTGTTATCAGCATTCTCGAACCTGTCATAAATGCCAAATATATGCTGATAAGGTGCATATTCCTCCAGTTCCTCTGAACGTCCTGACAACTCCTTAGCCCTTTGCGATGTGGGGCATCGACAAGATCAGCGAGATCAGACCTACTGTGTCCAATGGACATCGCTTCATCTTAGTGGCTATTGATTACTTCACGAAGTGGGTTGAAGCAACTTCCTTTTCTACAGTAACCAAGAATGTTGAGGTGCGGTTTATTCGACACAATCTGATCTGTCGATATGGTGTACCAGAGAGAATTATTACTGACAATGGTACAAATCTAAACAACACAATGATCACCGAGCTCTGCAAACAGTTTAAAATACAACTTCATAATTCTTCTCCTTACCGGCCGAAGATGAATGGCGCTGTTGAAGCAGCTAACAAGAACATCAAGAAGATTGTACAGGAGATGACAGTGACATATATAGACTGGAACGAGATGTTACCATTCTCTCTTCATGGGTACCGTACCTCAGCGCGGACGTCGACAGAGGCAACCCCTACTCTCTGGTGTATGGCATGGAGGCAGTCCTACCCATCGAAGTCCAGATACCCTCTCTCAGGATTATGAAGGATGCAAGTTTGAACGAACACGACTGGATTCAGACCCGACTTGATCATCTAAATTTAATAGATGAAAAGAGACTTACTGCTATCTGCCATGGTCAAACGTATTAAAAGCAAATTATCAAGGCTTTTAACAATAAATTCAGGCGTCAAGAATATCAAGTCGGGGATCTGGTGATCAAACGCATCATACTGCTGCAAGGTGATCCCAGGGGGAAATGGACTCCCACATACGAAGGGCCATTTATGGTTAAGAACATTTTCTCGGGAGGAGCCATGATTCTAACCAACATGGATGGTGACGACCTTCCTCACCCTGTTAATGCAGACATAGTGAAAAGATACTACGCATAATCAAAGACCCGCTAGGTTGACTGGCCTAGGCAAAAATAAGGGCTTCCCGACGAACCAAAAGGGTTCAAGAAAAAGTAAGGGATGAAAATGAAAAAATCTGTACAGCCGGCAAGTCGAAAACCTGAAAGGGAGGCTTGGGCAAAAAAGGGTATCCCGGTGGATTGAAAACCCGAAAGGGCAATGCAGGCAAAAGTTAGGGATTAAAGCGTATCACTATGTCTCATTGGATCATCTTGCGACCAGACTTCGGTATCAACTATCAAGCTCAGACGGCGCCAATCAATCTGATCAACCTTCAGCCAAGTAGCAAGGTGATGAGACGCTTGAAGATATAAAGACAATAGTAGAGTTGGAACCCAATGGGGTTGTTTCACATAGCTTTTTTTCTTTCTTTTGCATAAATTGTAATTTCTTTCGGCGGTGTTCTCTTACTAGGACGTCAGCCTCCTTGGACAAAATGCCTATTACAGGCCAATTTCAAAATCAATACAAGTCATTTTTATAAAACTTCAGTTTGTTTCTTTTTTCTTTTTCTGTTTTGTTTTTCAAGAACGTCCAATGATTTATTTTTGATATATGCATTTGAAAATGATTGCTGCTCATAAATATTTGCATAAGAAACAAAAGACAATTACTCGTAATTCCAGACAGGGAAAATAAGAAGTACCAAACCCTACAGTCACTTTGCCCCGCAGGTATCGGGATAGAGTCATGCTTGGGAACATAATTATTGGTATGCGCACTCCCTACAGAGTAAAAATATCCAAAGGAATTGATGTTAGCTTTCCCGAAATAGGACATAACTATCCCCAGCCAAGGTTCGTAATCGCAGGAGAGTCAATAAATTTCATTCCCCAAGCGGAGTCAATTTCTACAGATACAGAAGCTCAATCTCCAACAGAGCTCATCACTTCTAGCAACGGAATTTCATCCCCATCTGAGTTTATTCCTCCAGGACGGCAAGTCTACCAACAGAGTATCTCTTCCCCCAAAGTCTGGTCCTCGCAGAGTTATTTCTCCAACACCTCTTCCCGATAGAATATTTGCGAATCTCCAGCAATAGTCAGGGATTTATTTTCCCAGGTGCAAGCATACCCCGACAACATTTCACGAACATACATCATGACATACGCAGACATATCATATACAACATAATCTCATTTATTTTGAGAACATCATATCGCCCTGCATTTCATGCATCGCATATAACTAACCCTGATATTTTTCAAGAAAAGACGATTAGCTTCAATGAATCCAGCAGTTATACAGATCACATCTACGGACAACTAATGGAAACTCAGTTCCAAAAATCAAACGGGTCAACTAATCTACATTATCATAACAAGGTAACCTTACCCCGGTTTCTCCTGAAGTTTTACACAAACTTATAACCTTACCCCGGTTTATCCTGAAGTTTTACACAAACTTATAACCTTACCCCGGTTCTTTCTGAAGTTTCACACAAACTTATAACCTTACCCCGATTCTTTCTGAAGTTTTACATAAACTTATAACCTTACCCCGGTTCATCCTGAAGTTTTACATGAACTTATAACCTTACCCCAGTTCATCCTGAAGTTTTACACCAACTTATAACCTAACCCCGGTTCTTTCTGAAGTTTTACACAAACTTATAACCTTACCCCGATTCATCCTGAAGTTTTACGCAAAAATTGTAACCTTACCCAGGTTCCTTTTAAAGTTTTAGACAAACTTATTTCAAAGTAACCTTACCCAGGTTCCCGCTGCAGTTTTACCCAAACTCCTCACGAAACAGCCCTACTATCCAGGCTTTCATATCGAAGTAACCCTACTACCCAGGTTCCTTCTCACAACCCTACTATCCAGGCTGTCATATCGAAGTAACCCTACTACCCAGGTTCCTTCTCACAACCCTATTATCCAGGCTTTCATATCGAAGTAACCCTACTACCCAGGTTCCTTCTCACATCCCTATTATCCATGCTTTCATATCGAAGTAACCCTACTATCCAGGTTCCTTCCCTCTTATCTCCAAACAGCGGTCCATAACACTGTAAGACCGGGACTTAATCAAACACGATTGGTTTCGCCTTTCCCTAGTAGAGTAACGGAAAGCTGAAGCTCCTAAAATTCTATATCTCCCGAGACATATACCAACATTCCTCAGCAGATTCCTCCTCAACAACAGCAACAGGGACTCTCGTCAAAGGAATATCTCAAGAAATCCACATTCTCTAGATGGCATCTTTAAGCCCATCTCAGAAAATTCTCCGTCACATCCAGGATGGCATATTTAAGCCCATCTCCGACAAATATTCTATCATCAACCTCCAAATGGCATCTGTAAGCCCATTCCCGATGTCATAAGTCAAGTGCCACTTCATGCGAGTGCAAATTTCTGGGCACTTTAGTGTTCAATCATCTTCCACCTTCAGATTACGAAAGACAGACAAGCCAATCTACATCCGCAAGTTTAAGAAGATTGAACAGGGGAAGCGGTTGTACCCCAAAATTTTCCCTCTCATTTTACTCAACAAATGTCAAGTGAGGTCCCCAATTTGCTCAAGGTTACCCAAGAGTTGACCAGACAAACTCTCTCCTAAGGAGTATACCCCAAATTAGGGTTTCTATTTTCATCAAGATGGGTGGACCACAAAGGTCTGATATGCTCTCCATGGTCTTAATATGTTCCCAAGATCATCCATACCAAGTTTCAAGCCTTGCATAAGAAGTTTGCTCAGTCATCTGCTCAGATGCTTGAGAATCAACTGTACTAGATCAAAAGTCAACTGTGGCCCACATACAGTCAAACTTACGGATTTTTGGTCAACATCAACATTTTTAAGTAATTTCCATCATTTGATCAAGGGTTGGTCATGATTCCTCAAAGGATGCTCCAAATTCATCAAAACCCAAAAGTTGCTAAATTAGGGTTTCTCAGTAAAAGTCAACCCAACTTTGACCAAGCGTAACTTCTTCATATTTTATCAAATATTTTCCATCCAAATCTCATTTTGAAGAGAATATAATTCCCTACAACTCATCTTCAGCTCACAAGTTCAAATATGCACCCACAAAAATATATGAATTTCTACATTATGGGTCATTTTGAAAAGTCAACAAAAACACCTTTTGGGTCAAAGCTTCATACATGAACATAGAAGATACAATTGAGATGAAACCAAAAGGATTGCTTAGGGGACATCTTAAGCTTTATAAAAAGTCCAAGAACACCCTCCTAGGGTCAAATTTGAGAAAGTTGTGCATTGTCAAAGTTGGCAATTTTTGGAAAATTGTCAAAAGTCAATATTGATCAAATTTGCATTTTTTCCAAAGGGGCCCATGTTTTCTTGCTTGAAACATGTTTCTAATAGGACCCACGACCCCTGAGCCCATTCACCTCTTATTTTATTATTTTTATCATTTATTTTTATTTTTTTATTCATTTAAATCAAAATAAATCAAATTAAATGGTAAAATAATGAAAACAAATCAAATCTTGAGATTTTTGTGCACATTTTGAGTCCATGTACAACTAGCATGCCAGCCAATTCGTGCAAGACTCATTAGGGTTGAAAAATATTAGATTGAAGCAAGTTTTGGAAAGAAATCATACATGAAGCAAATCAAATCAAATCTCTATTTTTCGTAAATATTTATTTCTCTAATTAATTAGGTTAATTAGGAAATTAGATTAATTTATTTCCTTTCATAATTTAAAAATAATTAGAAATTAGGTTTAATTAATTTGCGATTAACTATTTTCTTCAAAAAAAACAAAAAAAATACTTTTTCTCTCAAATTAGGGTTTTAAATTATTCCAATCGTCCTCGTACTTAATTTTCCGCGCACTTGTTATTGTTTTTGCCATTATTTTGTAACTGTTTCAAGGATGTAATAGTTTTAATTAGGGTTTTAAATTTCGTACTTTTATTTCCCGTCAAGACAATTATGTAACTGTCAAAGCCATGTAATAGCTAGGTTTATTTCCGCTTTTACTTTCAGCAAATTATTAACAGTTAGATGAATTAATAGGATTGTATGGCAAGAATGCATGAAAAATTAAAACGGTTAGAAAACCCTAATGTGCAAAGATTAAATAACTGAAATAAATCACTCGCACATGTTCACTCCTAGGGTTTACCTCACTTTGGCTGCCTTCGGTAAACAATCATTAAGCATAGGAGATTTTAGTGGTTGCCCTCCAGTCTAAAGAGATCAAATTGTCCCGTTCGAATGTAGCCTCAGAAACGTTGCCTCGAAAAGATCTTAAGACTCTAGGGTTACTACTAAAGTTTTCTAACTATTGCTTTAGTGATTGTACTTGTCCCTTTCAAATGTCCCTTACAACTTCAACGACGGTGCTACCTACTCCTTAATAGTAGGATAGCACTGTCTAAAGGAAATAGAACGAACAATCTTTTTTCGAGTAGGTAGAATCTTAAGTACTTGCTCAATAAAAACTTTTCACACAAACACGCTTTCAAAACAAATTTTCAAAACAAACTTTGTCACTTCCTTGAGGACCGATACAAGGGTTATCACGAAGTAAAACATTTTCAAGACAAACACACACAAGCAATTTGAAAAATGAGCAAGTACCTAAGAGCCCCTAGATAACCACGGATAGAAAGGGTGCTAACACCTTCCCTTTCTATAATCTACCCCCCATACTCACAATATCTCGAAAAAAGGTTTTTTCTATTCTTTTTCCTTTTCCATGATTGGATGAAATAAAATTCGGTGGAGACTCTTGCTTACCGCGACATTTTGCGAACAAAAAACGCAAAATGCAAACCAGTATTAACAGTCGGCTCTGCCACCGTATCACACCTACTTCTCTTGAAGATTTGCAAAGAGCTTGGATTCAGCTAAAGGGAGAGTAAGACACCTTTGTAGCCCAGTTTTATGCAAGCTAGAAGAGGACATTGGAGCTCACGAGACAACTTCATGAGGAGAGGAGCCTGAATGCCTATATTGCTCCAAAGAGGAAGCATCCATAGGAAACTTGAGCCATTTTTATTGTATTTTAGTTCATTTTGTTTCTTTTGTTTCAATGTAAGCCCAAGAGGCATGTTGTAATCAATTTGAACTTATTAATACAATTAATGTTTGTTCCCTTTTGTCTAAAAAAATTTAAATATTCTAAGTCCTTGAAATCATTTGCATATGCATTTTCGTGCATCATAACATAAACAGGTTTTTCAAAACAGGTTTCCTTATCTTTCTTCTGTTTATTTTAGTAAGATGGATATCGAACAAACAATGAAGGACTTGCAAGCATAAAATTCCCAATTCCAAGCAACCTTGCTGACACTGGCCAAGGGACAACAAGAGCTGATGACGCTGCTGGCGGCCAAAAACAAAACTAAGAAGAAGGCCCTTATCAACACGGGGAAAAGGTTTAAAGGCCCAGTCCGTCAAGTGCAGATAGATGAAGAGTCATCCAAGGAAGACGAGAACTGGGTGGAAGAGGCAAAAAACACTTGTGCTGGGGGTGCAAATGGTCAAGCTTCCAAGGACGAAGACTACTTTAATGAACAGTACCCACCTGCCGAGGATAAATACAAGCAATTGGAGGATAAACTAAAGGCTGTTGAAATTTAAATCGTGTCTGGCTTGGATTTTGGTGATTTGGGCTTAGTACTTGGGGTCATCACTCCCCATAAGTTCAATATACCGGTCTTCGCCAAGTATGACGGGGTTTCCTGCCAGAAACTTCATCTAAGGTCTTATGTGAGCAAGATACAACCATACACGACCGACAAAAAGCTCTGGATTCATTTCCTACAAGAGAGTCTAGCTGGGACTCAACTAGAATGGATCTATAAATTGGAGGGTTCCCGCATCCACACCTGGGAAGATCTAGCCACTACTTTTTATCATCAGTATCAATATAATACCGATCTGGCACCAACCAGAGTCCAACTTCAAGGTATGACAATGGGTACTAATGAGGGGTTTAAAGAGTACGCACAAAAATAGAGGGATCTTGCTGGTAGGGTCCAACCACCACTAACTGACAAAGAACTAGTTGATATGTTCATGGGTACATTAACTGGCCCATATTTCAACTTGCTAATTGGTAGCTCATCTTCCGGTTTCACTGAGTTAATTCTGACTGACGAAAGGGTCAAGAGTGGAATAAAGAGTGGAAAAATCCCCATGGCATCTGCGTCTACCTCAAGCACTATAAAGGAACCCTTTACTGGCAAGAAAAAAGCCAATGTTGTTTATGGGTCAAGGGCCCATACCAAGAAAGATCATTGTCCATATGTTAATGATGTTTTGATCTCCAACCCTCCATCTGCTCAAAGACAATCATCCAACAATCAACGATCCTAAGTTCCTCGAAGACATTTCTTAAGGATTAGCATGTCACTGTTCAAAGCCTTGCAATATCTGTTGAAGGCCAACTTAGTAACATTGCGTGATCCACCATCCAATCCAAACATTTCATCACCAAAATACAATCCTAATTCCAAGTGTGCATATCATTCAAACACTCTTGGGCATGATATCGATCAATGCTGGGCGCTGAAGACCAAGATTCAAGATCTGATAAACAATAAGACGATTCGATCCACCCACCACTCCAAATGTGATAACCGCACCAATGCAAAACCATGGTGTTGTACCCCAAAAATTTCCCTCCCATTTTACTCAATACATGTCAATTGAGGTCCCCAAGTTGCTCAAGGAAGTCCAAGAGTTGACCAGACAAACTCTCTCCTAAGGCAGTATACCTCAAAATTAGGGTTTCTATTTTCATCAAGATGGGTGAGCCACAAAAGCCCCAAATGTTTTCCAAGGTCCTAATATATTCCCAAGATTCTCCATGTCAAATTTCAAGCCTTGCATAAGAAGTTTGCTCAGTCAACTGCTCAGATGCTTGAGAATCAACTGTACTAGGTCAAAAGTCAACTGTGGCCCACATACAGTCAAACCTAAAGATTTTTGGTAAACATAAACATTTTGAAGTAACTTCCATCATTTTATCAAGGGTTAATCATGATTCCTCAAGGGATGCTCCAAATTCATCAAAACCCAAAAGTTGCTAAATTAGGGTTTTGCAAGAAAAGTCAACCCAACTTTGACTAAGCATAACTTCTTCATGCTTTATCAGAAAATTTCCATACAAAGCTCATTTTGAAGAGGATGCAGTTCCCTACAATTCATATTCAGCCCACAAGTTCAAAATATGCACTCATCAAAAGATATGAATTTTGACATTATAGGTCATTTTGAAAAGTCGACAAAAAACACCTTTTGGGTCAAAGCTACATACATGAACATGGAAGACTCAATTAAGATGAGACCTTAGGGGACACCCTAAGCTTTCTAAAAAGTCCAAGAAAACCTCTCTAGGGTTAAAATTGGAGGAGATATGCCTTATCAAAGTTGACCTTTTTTGCAAAATTGCCAAAAGTCAAATGTGCTCAAAAATGCATTTTTTGCTAAATGGGCCTAACTTTTATGCTTGCACCTCACTTATAATGTGGTCCACGACTCAAACATTCACCCACACATTATTTGCTTTATTTTCAATTTATTTTGATTTTTTGTTAATTAAAAAGTGAATTAAATCAAATAATTGATGAATAATAGCAAAGATATGATTTGATTTGGTTTTTGGACAGGTTGGCAATCAAAATATGTTGAATTATCAAGGCTAAAACGAATCAAGCATAATTGGTACAAGAAAGGGAAGATTTGGCTCAAAATAGCAAGTTTACATAAGCTTGAAAATCAAATCAAATCTCTTATAATTGCAAAGATTCAGTCCAAATTTGTAACCCTAATTCATTCCTAGATATATAATGGACAAGAACAAAGCATGGCATAAGTTTTTGGACGTGCAATCTGCCAAAACAAAACTGAAAATTTGAACAAAAAGTGTGAAATCGACTTCCATCTTAGAACCACTCTCAAGGGGATTTGAGGCCAGCAATCCACTCCTAGACACTTTCTGGAGCTACTCCATTCATTTGCAGGCTTCTAAACATCCAGAATCTCATCCTACAACCGTCACGGTTTGCACAAAATCTTAAACTTGATTCTAACAATTTACTCATCATAAACATGTTCTAAGCATATATTTGCGTTTATCATCATGTTTTCCACGTTTCTGGATTGTTTGATTGGAGTTTAAGTGCAGGTACGAGCGATTGCCATTATTAGGGTTTTAAGGTCCACTTTGGGGATTTTCAGTACAGGGAAAATTGGGCCAAGAAAGGAGTACCATCACACTCGTGAGGTCAAGACGAGTAGATCTATGGCTTTAAATTATATTTATGTTGCTTGTGGTAGATTTTTGAAATACGCATGGTTTTAGTTACAGCCATGAACCGTAGGTAAAAGCTTCATGCCTAAGACGACGGTTGCAGGAAGAAGATGATGCGTGTCACAGTGTGGTTGGTCCATTTGAATTTGGCGTGCGTTTTCTGGCCACTAACTTATTTTCCAATATATTATATGTTCATTATTATATTAACAATTGAGACATCCAGCTCAGTTGGTCAGAGGAAGGAAGTATGAAGCTCATGTCTTGGGTTCGATCCCAGGCGTGAGCTTTTGGCATTTTCTCCATTATTTTCACCAGATCCAGCACACCTCACCTTCTGAGGATCATCATGCGCCCTCTGATCTTATCCTCTGGATCCATCTCCTGCCAGATCCAACACCAGCATACGCAGGTCCACCATGCGTCTATAGAAGATGGTCTCATTAGATCAGGCGCCAGACTCTGGGCCATCCTTCTGGGTTTCAGAAGTTCAACATACACCCCCAGTTTGCTTCATCACTCCACGCCCAAATCTTTCTCTCTTTTTTTAATTCTTTTTTATTGGTTATTTTTAATTATTATCACAACAAAAATAATTTTTTTAATCATAAAATCAAAAAATCACAAAAATTAGATTTTAGTTTTTTTTTTTATAAAAATATTTAATTGGAATTAATTAATTAGCTTAATTAGATTAATTCAAATTCTTTTTTTATAATTAAAATTAATTAGACAAATTAGGTTAAAATTTCAAATATTTTTCGCAACAATAAAATACAAAAAAATATTTCCTCTTTAATTGATTAGATTTTTTAGGACTCAGACTTTATTCTCGTACGTAATTCATTGCGCGCACCTTGACTTTCTCTTAATTCAAATTATTGTAACTGTTTCAGGGTTGTAATAGTTTAATTAGGATTTTAAATTCCACATTTTTATTTTTATTTTTACGTCAAGGCAATTGTGTAACTGTCAAAGCCATGTAATAGCTAGGTTTATTTCCGCGTTTACTTTCAGCAAATTATTAACTGTCTATATGTATGGCTAATAGGATTGTATGGCAAGAATGCATGAAAATTAAAACAGTTAGAAAACCCTAATGTGCAAAGATTAAAATAATTGAAACAAATCACTCGCACATGTTCACTCCTAGGGTTTACCCCACTCCGGTTGCCTTTGGTAAACAATCATTAAGCATAGGAGATTTTAGTGGTTGCCCTCCAGTCTAAAGAGATTAAATTGTCCCATTGGAATGTTGCCTCAGAAATGTTACCTCGGAAACGTTGCCTTGAAAAGATCTTAAGACTCTAGGGTTATTACTAAAGTTTTCTAACTATTGCTTTAGTGATTGTATTTGTCGCTTTGGAACGTCCCTTACAAACTCCAACGGCGGTGCTACCTACTCCTTAATAGTGGGATAGCGCTGTCTAAAGGAAATAGAATGAACAATATTTTTTTCGAGTAGGTAGAATCTTAAGTACTTGCTCAAAACAAATCTTTTCACACTAACACCTTTTCAAAACAGTTTTAAAAAAAAACAACTTCGTCAAACCCTTTAGGACTGATACAAGGGTTATCACGAAGTAAAACATTTTCAAAGCAAGCACACACACAAGCAATTTTAAAAAGATGAGAAAGTACCTAAGAGCCCATGGAAAACCATGGATAGAAAGGGTGCTAAAACATTCCATATCTATAATCTACCCCCCGTACTCAAAAACATCTCGAAAACGGATTTTTCTGTTCTTTTTCCTTTTCCATGATTGGATGAAATAAAAGTTGATGGCGACTCTTGTAAGTCTAAGAGTGCCTAAGAGGGGGGTGAATTAGGTATATAAAATTTATTCGGTTTTATGAGAATACTTGTAGTAATTTGGTTAAGTGTTTGAAGGTTTTTGACTATATCTTATCTTTTCTTGATTATGGTGATGAAAGCGATAAAAGCAGAAAAGTAAAGAACACAACGATATATCCTGGTTCCCCTCACAATCCGAGAGTACTCCAGTCCCCTTTCCAACACGAAAGAGATTTCACTATAGTTTAGAATGATTGTACAACCTATGCTTACTATCTAACCTATAGGGTGACTAAAGGTTCTTAACACCTTTAAGATCAAACAAACACTAATGTGAATGAAGAACAATCCTCTTCAAATCAAAACACTTACTTCCAACAATCCTGGATAGTAAGGGAATACTTTCTTTTTGTAATACAATGATTTATTTGAAAGAGATGGAGAGCACTATCAATCTTCAATTGATCTTCTTCTTCAAGATAGAAACAATTCTCAAGCAATGATTATAAATGTTCATAATGAATGTATGAAACTTGTAATGATTTCTTAATGAAAATGTATATGGCAAGTTTCACAAAATTTATGAACACTTGAAAGTTTGTATGCAAATTTGAATGATGAAAATTGTTTTTTTTTTGAAGAAGGTTTTTTTTTTTAATCTGAAAATCTGCACATTTTATAATGTCACAAATACCTCTTCATTCATGCCATTTGATATGAAAAGATGCAATGCATTCATGAAAGAATACCATTTGAAATATGTTCAAAAACCAAAAGAAAATCTGCACTGGTTCGCTGGGAACCGGTTTCGACACAGGCAGAACCCGGTTCTTAGTGAACGTTATAACTCAGAATTCAAAAAATAACACGCAGGAACCGGTTCCCCTATAGGTACAACCCGGTTCCTGGTACAAATTCCAGGGACGTGTTTTTTGAACAAGTTTGGAACCCGGTTCCCTGTTAGGTAGGAACCGGTTCCTGAAAGTTTATTTTCAAAAATTCTTTTTGAAAAAAGATCTCAAACAAGGTTTTTCTTATTGTTAAAAATGTGGGATATGTATATGATTATGAATGAAAATTTGTGAACATCTATATTCAAGTTTAAGAATTATTTATACCTTTTGACATTTGTTGTTTCTTTAATAATTCTTCTTCTAATCTTCAAGACTTCTATATGATATTGATAAGCTTTTTGCATATTCTTTGAATGTTGATATCCATGTTGTCTTCATCAAAACCAATGCTTTAAATATGACTTGAGAAGCTTGCAATTACATTCTCCCCCTTTTTGATGATGACAACCAAGTCTTGAAAACAATTCTTGAAATGTTTATGTTGTTTTGTGTAGCAATAATGTTGAGCAAATGCAAGGCTCCCCCTAAATTGTATGCTCCCCCTAAGTCCATGATTCTTTGAATTTTGGAGTGAGTGCCTGCAATTTCTTTGAAACAAAACAACACATATGCATATTCTTCTCCCCCTTTGTTAACATCAAAAAGGATGGGGGAAAAGAGTGAAACAAATTCATTTAAAAATTAAGACGATTTTAAACACAACCAAGTTGTAAGTCTTTAGTCTTCATCCTCATTCATCTTTTGTAAATTTGATCTTGAAGCCTTTGTCACAAAGTTGACTTGTACTTAGAAGTTGTATTTTGTTTTTCAACATAAAGTACATCTTCAATGGATATGAAAGTTAGTGTATCAACTTTGCCAATGTCAAGAATTCTTCCTTTAAGGTACTTCCCATATGTGAAATAATCCTTGGACTTGAACTAGATTTGAAAGTTAGTGTATGTCTCCCATCATATGCTTTGAACAACCACTATCAAGATACAAAATATTGTATGTGGTCTTCAAGCATACCTACAAAACAAATTAAGTTTGATTTGGTACCCAATGTGCTTTGGGTCCATCATAGTTAGTTCCTTTCTTAACCCACACATAATGCCCACTTGCCATACTAAAGTTTCTAACATAGCAAGCATTAGGTGTATGGCCTTTAATACCACAATAAAAACAAGTAGGTTCAAAGTTACTTCTATATCTAGAAGGATAAGATTTCTTCTTAGGAAATGTTTTCTTTTTCGAATAGTGACGAACTATTTTAGGTTTGTTCACTTTCTCTTTGGAAGATTGATCACTTGCCTTAACAAAGATAGTTTTTTTATAACTTGGTTTTGAGAACTTTGAATATCCAAGTCCACTTTTATCATTGGAGTATCTTTGTTGGCTAAGAACACCTTCCAATCCAATTTGCCCTTTTTCATATCTTTCAATGACTCTTTTTAATTGGACAATTTGGAAAGAGAGTGAATCACAATTTTTGCATACAAAATTCTATTTTTGTTCATCACTTGACTTTTGTTTTTCATCTTTGAAATCTTTTTCCATTGAAACGTATTTTTCTTCTAAGGATGAAATTTGTTTCTTTTGTGATGAAATGGTTTTATACAGAATTTTACATTCATTCAATAGTTCATCTATAACACCTTGTGCATCACTATCAGAAAGAGAAAATTCATTACTAACCTCATTGTCTTCATCATCGGAATGGTGTGAGACCATCAATGCTAGATTTGCACGTCGATTGTTTTTGGAATCGGAAGATGAACTTTCCCATGCTATATATGCTTTCTTTGACTTTTTATCTTTATTTATCTTGAAATATTTCTTCTTCTTTTCAAGTGTAGGACATTCACTTTTAACATGTCTCTTTTCTCCATATTCAAAGCATATAACCTTCCTTGTTGGTGCTTCTCTTTTTCTTTCTTTTCGTAAAACCTTTTCAATCTTCTTGATAAGATCATCATCTTCACTACTAGTGGATTCATCCTCTTGATTGCTATCATGATTTTTTATCCTTGTATTCAAAGCCATGTCTTTTGAGTCTTTTACTTGGATTTCATGCTTTTCGAGTCTTGCAAGTTCCGTCTCATATTCTTGAAGTTTTCCGAACAAAGTGGCAGAAGTCATTGTGGATAGATTCTTCTTCTCGGATATTGCTGTCACTTTTGGTTGCCATTCCCTGGATAAAGATCTAAGCACTTTAAGATTAAGTTCGTCATTAGTTAAAGTCTTACCTAGTGCTTTCAAATGATTTGTCAAGTGTACAAATCTTTTCTGCAAGTCGAGGATTGATTCTCGGGGCTGTATTCTGAATAGTTCGTATTCTTGACTCAAAGTATTTAATCTTGATCTTTTAACTTCAGCAGTTCCTTCATGAGTTTCTACAAGAGTATCCCAAATTTCCTTTGCCGTTGTACATGCCGATACTCAAAAAAATTCATCCATACTAAGAGCACTTTGGAGAATATTGATTGCCTTTTTGTCAAAGAGAACTTTTTTCTTGTCATCGTCATCCCATTATGCTTTAGGCTTTGATGACCCAACACCATTAACAACACACACCGGAGTAAATGGACCATTCTCAACAGCATTCCATATTTCTTCTCCTTGCGCTTCAAGATGAGCCTTCATGCGAATTTTCCAAAAGTCAAAGTATTCACCACAAAACAATGGAGGCTTGTTGTTACTACCACCATCTTTGAAAACCGGATTTGGATTTGCGGAAGCCATTCTGGATCTTTAGGAACAAGTTACATATAACTTGCTCTGATGCCAATTGTAAGTCTAAGAGTGCCTAAGAGGGGGGGTGAATTAGGTATATAAAATTTATTCGGTTTTATGAGAATACTTGTAGTAATTTGGTTAAGTATTTGAAGGTTTTTGACTATATCTTATCTTTTCTTGATTATGGTGATGAAAGCGATAAAAGCAGAAAAGTAAAGAACACGGCGATATATCCTGGTTCCCCTCACAATCCGAGAGTACTCCAGTCCCCTTTCCAACACGAAAGAGATTTCACTATAGTTTATAATGATTGTACAAACTATGCTTACTATCTAACCTATAGGGTGACCAAAGGTTCTTAACACATTTAAGATCAAACAAACACTAATGTGAATGAAGAACAATCCTCTTCAAATCACAACACTTACTTCCAACAATCCTGGATAGTAAGGGAATACTCTCTTTTTGTAATACAATGATTTATTTGAAAGAGATGGAGAGCACTATCAATCTTCAATTGATCTTCTTCTTCAAGATAGAAACAATTCTCAAGCAATGATTATAAATGTTCACAATGAATGTATGTAACTTGTAATGATTTCTTAATGAAAATGTATATGGCAAGTTTCACAAAATTTATGAACACTTGAAAGTTTGTATGCAAATTTGAATGATGAAAATTGTTTTTTTTTTGAAGAAGAAGAAGGTTTTTTTTTTAATCTGAAAATCTGCACATTTTATAATGTCACAAATACCTCTTCATTCATGCCATTTGATATGAAAAGATGCAATGCATTCATGAAAGAATACCATTTGAAATATGTTCAAAAACCAAAATAAAATCTGCACTGGTTCGCTGGGAACCGGTTCCGACACAGGCAGAACCCGGTTCTTAGTGAACGTTATAACTCAGAATTCAAAAAATAACACGCAGGAACCGGTTCCCCTATAGGTACAACCCGGTTCCTGGTACAAATTCCAAGGACGTGTTTTTTGAACAAGTTTGGAACCCGGTTCCCTGTTAGGTAGGAACCGGTTCCTGAAAGTTTATTTTCAAAAATTCTTTCTGAAAAAAGATCTCAAACAAGGTTTTTCTTATTGTTAAAAATGCGGGATATGTATATGATTATGAATGCAAATTTGTGAACATCTATATTCAAGTTTAAGAATTATTTATACCTTTTGACATTTGTTGTTTCTTTAATAATTCTTCTTCTAATATTCAAGACTTCTATATGATATTGATAAGCTTTTTGCATATTCTTTGAATGTTGATATCCATGTTGTCTTCATCAAAACCAATGCTTTAAATATGACTTGAGAAGCTTGCAATTACAACTCTTGCTTACCACGGCATTTTGCGAACATAAAACGTAAAATATAAACCAATATTAAATAGTCGATTCTGCCACCGTATCACAGAACTGGAGACTCTGCTGGGGACATATAAAATGGGGTAAACCTTAGGATCTAGGTCATATTTAATTGCTTTCTCTTGATTGTCTTGCTTGATTTATATTTATGGGAATTATTTGGGTTATTTGATCCTACACCCGGATCTGGGGGACACCTTTTAAGTAAGTAGCAATAAATTATGAGGGAACTATGCTAGGGTATACTGGCACGGTTGAAGCAGTAGCTACATTGATGTGGCACTTTGGTTGGTACCAGTAACCCTTGAGTCAATCGGGGAGAGTACGGGGCCGCCGCGTGGTGTCATGAAGCATCAACTGACCTTAGAACCTTTAATTGCCCAACTTGGCCATTAGAAAGTAGTGAGATAGCCAACCTCAGTGTAGAGTTGAGAACTGGTTGATACTCGATGCTACACTCATTGAGATCAGACTTTCGGGATATTTCAGCCGCAAGAAAAGATTGCGTGAGTTGAGACAATGCCGATAAAGGATGGTCAGTGATATTGAGATCCTCTAGAACCCGATTACTATTTCTAAGACAAGTTTGAAACCAACTAACTTCAAGAGGGTACTATCTTTGACCTCATGCAAGCCTTAAACCTAAGGGCTTTGTGTGATTTGACTGTGCTTGCTATACCTGTGTTTGCTATACCTATGTTTTATCATGACATCATGCATTATAACATAGCATCCATTCTTATTGCACTAACCATTTCAAAGACTAAGGGAATTTATCTTTGCCCTGTTTTGCAGATCATGGCTTCTGTCCATAGAAACACTATCTGAATCAGCTTTGTGAAGATACCTTCACAACTCAAAGAGCTAGTATCAAGGGTTTCTGAAACTTCTGCGTTCACCAAGAGACATGGTCGACTTCTCGACCTGGTTACTTCAAACTTTGATGAAAATATGATGAGTGTGCTTTTTCAGTTCTTTGATCCCAAGCACCACTGCTTCACCTTTCCAAACTATCAGTTGGTACCTATCTTGGAAGAATTCTCTCAGTTGTTGGATATACCCATTCTTGAGCAGTTACCCTTCACAGGTTTAGAAGAAACTCCTAAGCCAGAAGTCATTGCCTCAGCTTTGCACCTGAAACGGGCCGACATGGTATCCAATTGGGAAACAAGAAGTGGAGTTAAGGGTTTTCTAGCTAAGTTTCTGATAAACAAGGCCCAACTGTTTTGGGATGATACGGATTTTCAGGCTTTCGAGGAGGTCTTGGCTATTCTAATCTATGGGTTAATCCTATTCCCTAATCCGGGATCATTCGTAGATGTGAATGCTATCAAGATCTTTCTCTCTCGCAACCCGGTGCCTACTTTGCTCGGAGATATTTTGCACGCTCTCCATACTCGTACCATGAAGAGAAGAGGGATTCTTATGTGCTGTATGCCATTGCTATCGAGGTGGTTTATTTCTCACCTCCCTAAGTCCACACTGAAGAATGAAGAAGTTCTGGGTTGGTCGCAAAGGATAATGTCACTCGCTCATACGGATATTCTATGGTGTTCTCGAGCTATGGAAAATACTGCCATTATTGATCGCTGCGGAGAATACCCTAATGTTCCGCTACTTGGCATCAGAGGGGGTATAACCTACAAACCTTGTTTAGCCCCGCGACAATTTGGTTATGCTCGAAGGGGTGGTCCCCATAAGTTACTTATCGAGGTATTGTATTCAACTATGAGGATGATGTCAAGGAGCACCGCTAGAGATTCATACGAGCCTGGGGCTTGGTAAACAGATCTGGCGCCAGGGCTTTGGGACCAAAGACTTCCTTTCCAATGGAACCTTACCTACAATGGGTATGAGCTCGTACCCAGCAGCTTATGATGCCCTATGTGGCTGTTTTGCCAGTGATTGTGGAACCCACTACGGAGGAGGGTATTCCTTACACAGTTCTCTATCCTTATATGCCCACTGATTTTGGAGAATTATAGAGGTCTTGGATTCAGTTGATGGAGGAGCGAGATATCTACAAGAATTAGTTCCATGCTCAGAAGAGGAAGGTTTTAGAGCTCACAAAGAAGTTGCATGAAGAAAGAGGACTCGATGACTATTCTGGTACAAAGAGGAAGCATCCATAGAATTTTTTATTGTCTTTTATAGTTTCAGATTTATTTTTTAAATTATAACGCCTAAAAGGCATTTGAACTTGAAATTCAGCTAATAAAGTTTTTGTTTATTGTGGTTTGCAGATTTAAATTTCTCGAAGTCTTTGAAATCATTGCATTCACATCCCATACATAGCACATCATTACAGGTACCTTTACAGGTTTATCATCTTCTTCGCTATTTATTTCAGCAGAAATGTCTTCTGAACAAAGCATCAAGGACCTTCAAGCATAGAACGCCTAGTTCCAACAAATGTTCATCAGTCTGGCAAAAGGGTAGGAGGATCTGAAAGCCCTCATTCTGAAAGAGAAGAAGAAGAAGAAAAAGGTTGTCGGTATTCTGAATATGGACCAGAGGTTTAGAGAGCGGTTGAAGTGTCCAACTGATCTGACCTCTTCATCCAAGGAAGGGGAGAACTAAGAAGGAGAGAAGGACCCTAGCCCTGCAGTCTCTGATAATGATACTGACTACAATGATGAACAATATCCTCCTGCTGAGGATAGATACAAACAACTAGAAGACCGTCTGAGTGCCATGGAAGTTCAGAGGATACCTGGGCTAGATTTTGAAGAAATGGGATTGGTGTCGGGAGTGGTCATCCCGCAAAAGTTCAAAGCTCCATTTTTTGCCAAGTATGATGGGGTGTCCTGCCCAAAACTCCATCTCCGCTCTTATGTCAAGAAGATTCATCCCCACACAGTTAATAGAAATCTATGGGTTCACTTCTTTCAAGATAGTTTATCAGGGACTCAACTTGAATGGTTCTACCAGCTAGAGGGAGCAAATATCCGAAACTGGGAAGATCTGGCTGCTGCTTTCTACAAGCAGTATCAGTATAATTCCAACCTTGCTCCCACTCGTACTCAGCTCCAGAGTATGTCCATGGGTGCAGGTGAAGGCTTTAAAGATTATGCACAAAAATGGAGAGACTTGGCTGGGAGAGTTCAACCCCCATTGTTTGATAGGGAATTGGTTGATATGTTTTTGGGGACGCTATCTAGTCCATTTTTCAATCATTTGATCAGCAGTTCATCAGCTGGTTTCACCGAGCCAATCCTAACTGGGGAAAGAGTAGAAGCCGGAATTCGAAGCGGTAAAATACAGAAGAATGCCTCGTCAAGTTCAGTAAAGAATCCTTTTGCTGGTAAGAAGGAGACCAATGCCGTCTATAGCCCGAGAGGCCAGAACATGGCTGAACAATGTTAGACAATAAGTGTCATGATGATACCTAGACCTGCAACTGCTCCACAATGCAATAATCAACAAAGGGTGGAAGGACCACAACGGAAGTTTACCCGCATCAACATGACATTGGCTGAAGTCCTACCTCATCTGCTGAGATCTAACCTGGAAACCTTGAGAGAGGCTCCCAAGAATCCGAATACTACATCTCCTTGATATAATCCGAATGCTCGGTGTTCCTATCATTCTGAGAGTCCTGGCCATGATAAAAATGACTGCTGGGCTCTGAGAAACAAAATACAAGACTTGATTGAAGCTAAGGAGATAGATTTCGATACTCCGGAGAAGCCGAATTTCATAACTGCTCCTATGCCTAAGCACGGTCGTGGAGTTAATTCTATTTATACTGATTTGTTTGTTACCTCTGTTGATAAAGTTGCTACTCCTCTCTTGACTGTAAAGAAGAATTTTCTGTTGGTCGGTTTATTTCCGGGTTGTGGTGAAGGTTGCCACGTGTGTTTGCTTTTACCTTCTGGTTGCCGTTTGCTGAAATTAGGTATCCAACGCCTGATAGATAACAAAGAAATTATGTTTGAGAAAACTATGATCCCTGTTGTTCCAGTTGAAGACATTGCCATTATAACCATTTCCGCCAATCCTTCCAAGGTTTCCTCGAGAAGACATGTTAATATTACACCTGCTCTAAGAATTGCTCCACTGATAATCACTATTCTTGGTCCTGTCCCGTATGTCTCCGATAAAGCCGTCCCCTGGCATTATGGTACTGATGTGTACTATCATGGCATCAAACAAGATCTGAAAGATGAAGAAGCTGATCCTGATATTGATAATATTGTCAGAACCAGTAAAATCACCCGAAGTGGAAGGGTATTCTCTCCCGAGATTTCCCCTAAGACTATTAACAAGCCTATTGTCATTACATCTGCTGTTCCTGCTAGTACATCAACTACAGTTCCTGTTCTTATTCTAGTTGTTACCCTTGTCGGCGAATCGTCTGATACCCGTGGCAAAGAAGTTGTAGGTGAGCCTGCCCGGATAGAGGCGCCTAAGAAAATTGCTCTGGAAGCCTCTAAGCAAGAAATAGAGGAAATACTGAAAATCATTAAGAAAAGAGACTATAATGTGGTCGAGCAGCTGGGGCAGACCCCGTCGATGATATCCATGTTGTCTCTGCTACTGTGTTTTGAAGCCCATGCAAAGGCTTTGATTGCATTTCTCAAGACTGTGCATGTGCCGCAGGAAACTTCAGCTGATCAGTTTAAAGATTGTGTGGCTAGCCTGACGACTGATAATGGGCTAGGTTTTTCAGATGCAGATTTGACTCCGAAAGGAAGGAAGCATAATGATGCGCTGCATGTCTCGATTGAATGCAGGGGCACCACTATGGCTCATGTGCTAGTAGATACTGGGTCTTTACTGAATGTTCTGCCGAAGAAGGCATTAGACTGTTTGGATTGCGAGGGTCTAACTCTAAAGCCTAGTAACATTGTGGTAAGGGCTTTTGACGGATCGAAGAGAATGGTGCACGGGGAAGTGGACATCCCTGTCAAAGTAGGTTCTCAGACTTTTGGGTCCACCTTCTATGTGATGGATATCAGGCCATCGTATTCTTATTTGCTGGGTCGTCCTTAGATCCATGAGGCTGGGGCAGTCACCTCCACACTCCATCAAATGCTGAAGTATCCGGTGAAAGGAAAGATTGTCAAAGTGCGGGGCAAGGAAGAATATATGGTGAGTCACCTCAACTCCTTCCGCTACGTAGAGATGGACGGGGAATTCATAGAAACGCCTTGCCAGAATTTTGAAGAGGTCCCTCAGATCTTGGCATCGACTGAAACTGCTAGCAAGAAACCTCCTATGAAGATGGCTTCTCTCAAGGACGCCAGGGTTGTGGTTGAAGAAGGTGGGTGTGCTAATTGGGGATAGCTCCCTAATTTCCCTCATAAAACTGACAAATTTGGTTTGGGCTTTACTACAGGGGCTCAAAGGGCTGTTAGACGTGCTCGGGCTGGAGGACCTCCCCTACGCATCAGCAATCATGGGATAAATGATATTCAAGATAGTAAAGAGGAATCAGACATTGACAGGTGGATTTACCCGACTACCAACGGTGGACCAAGTAACTGGACGACTAGGGACTTCATACCTATTTCTTTTATTCCGTAGTAATTGACTTATTTGTTTTAAGATTTGTAATAAACAATGTGAAACTTTACGGCCTTGTGCCTTGCCCGAGGCACCTTGGATTTTCTTGTGAGGGCTATTATTTGTCATTTCATAATCATTAATAAAGCATTGGACGTTTTTGGCATACAAATTTTGCGCTCTCTGTTTTTTTTCTTTTTTGTTTTTTCATTCTATCAAAACAGCTATTCTCTTACACACACTCACGTATCACAATGCAGATCCATATCCACTCTGGATCCCATTGATAACAGCTCTTCTATTTCTAGTTATGACTTCAAAAATCCGATCAACCAAGCCGAGGACGAAGGTGAGGATGATTGTGAGGTGCCCGGAGAACTTGCTAGACTACTACATCAGGAAGAAAGGGCCATACAGCCTCATGAAGATCCGGTTGAGATAGTGAACTTGGGTACCGAGGAAGACAGAAAATAGGTTAAAATAGGTGCAAATTTGGAGCTTAGCGTCAAACAGAGGTTGATACAGATGTTACACGACTATGTCAAGATCTTCGCCTAGTCCTATGAAGACATGCCTGGTTTAGACACTGATATTGTGGTACATCGCCTGCTGACTAAAGAAGACTGTCCTCCGGTCAAGCAGAAGGTCCGCCGTATGCGTCCTGAAATGTCAGAGAAAATCAAGGCAAAGGTCATGAAACAGTTCGATGCAGGATTCTTAGCTGTAACTTCGTATCTACAGTGGGTTGCTAAGTTGTTTCGGTACCCAAGAAAGACGGTAAGGTACAGATGTGTGTTGATTATAGAGATCTAAACAGGGCAAGCCCCAAGGATGACTTCCCCCTTCCTCACATTGATGTTCTGGTTGACAACACCGCGCAACATAAAATCTTCTCCTTCATGGATGGTTTCTCTGGCTACAATCAGATCAAGATGGCTCCTGAAGACATGGAGAAGACAACCTTCGTCACACAGTGGGGCACCTTCTGTTACAAAGTGATGCCTTTTGGGTTGAAGAATGTTGGGGAAACCTATCAGCGCACCATGGTCACTTTGTTTCACGATATGATTCACCATGAGATCGAAGTGTATGTTGATGACATGATAGCCAGGTCTCAGACTGAGGAAGAGCACCTTGATCATCTCCAGAAATTGTTTGACAGGTTGAAGACATATAAGCTGAGGTTGAATCCGAACAAGTGTACCTTCGGGGTAAGATCTGGTAAGCTTCTGGGTTTTATCGTCAGTGATAAGGGTATTCAGGTAGACCCTGGATAGGTAAAGGCCATACAAGAGATTCCAGTTCCCCGTACTGAGAAGGAAGTTCGAGGCTTCTTGGGACATCTGAATTACATCGCCAGATTCATTTCACATCTGACTGCTACTTGTGAGCCAATCTTCAAGCTGCTGAAGAAAGATCAAGTGGTGAAGTGGAATGACGAATGCCAGACCGCTTTTGAAAGAATCAAGGAATACCTTCAAGAACCACCCATTCTGATGCCTCACATTGAAGGAAGACCTTTGATATTATACTTGACAGTGCTAGACAATTCAATGGGGTGTGTGCTGGGGCAGCATGAAGAGTCTGGTCGAAAAGAGCATGCCATTTATTACCTTAGCAAAAAGTTTACCGACTATGAGACCCGATACTCATTGCTCGAGAAAACTTGCTTTGCTTTGGCATGGGCTGCTCGCCGACTGAGACAGTATATGCTGACTCACACTACCTTGTTGATATCAAAGATGGATCCGATCAAGTATATTTTCGAGAAGCCCGCTCTCTCCGGAAGGATAGCAAGGTGGAAAATGATCTTAACCGAATACAACATACAACATACAACCCAAAAGGCAATTAAGGGAAGTGTATTGGCTAGTCATTTGGCTCATCAGGCTGTGGATGATTACCAGTCCAAGAATTTTGAATTCCCGGATGAGAATATCATGTTGGTGACTGACTACGAAGAACTTGGATCGGATGAAGGACCTAAGGAGGGATCTCGATGGTCTATGTATTTTGATGGAGCCTCAAACGCACTGGGTAACGACATTGGTGCTATAATCATATCTCCCGAGGGCTGTCATACTCCGTTCAATGCCCGATTATGTTTCAACTGCACCAACAACATGGCGGAGTATGAAGCATGTATCATGGGTCTTCGAGCTGCTATTGACCTGAGGATTAAATTCTTAAGTGAATTCGGGGATTCCGCTCTGGTGATAAGTTAGATCAAGGGCGAGTGGGATACGAAGCACCCAAATCTCATTCCTTATAAAGAGTATGTACTGACATTGCTCCCATACTTTGAGGAGATAACCTTCAAACATTTCCCACGAGAGGAGAACCAGTCGGCGAACGCGCTAGCTACCATGTCTTCTATGTCTATAGTTAGTTGGGACAATGAAGCTCCCCATATTACCATTAAGAGGTTGGATGAACCAACACACTGCTATGAGATCAATACCAAAGAAGTGGCAGACAAACCTTGGTTTCATGAAGTCAAAAGGTATCTCGAGGTTCAGGAGTATTCCGAAGGGGCATCTGTTAATGATAAGAAGTTTCTGAGAAGGTTCGTTGCGAAGTTCTTTCTTAGCAATGGGATCCTCTATAAACGCAACCATGACTCCACATTACTACGGTGTGTAGACAAGAGCGAAGCGGAAAGGATCATGACGGATCTACATGAAGGTACTTTCAGAACCCATTCTAGTGGACACACCATGGCTAAGAAGATCCTACGGGCAGGATACTACTGGTCCACTATGGAAGCCGATTGTTATCAGCACTCTCGAACCTGTTATAAATGCCAAGTCTATGCTGATAAGGTGCATGTACCTCCAGTGCCCCTGAATGTTTTGACGGCCCCTTGGCCTTTTGCGATGTGGGGTATTGATATGATCGGCGAAATCAGACCTACTGCGTCCAACAGGCAGAGCTTCATTCTGGTAGAATTTGATTACTTTACAAAGTGGGTTGAGGCAGCTTCTTTTGCTACAATAACCAAGAACATCGTGGCATGATTTACCTGACATAACCTGAGTTGTCGATATGGTGTACCAGAGAGGGTTATTACTAACAATGGTACGAATCTCAACAACACAATGATCACCGATCTTTGTAAATCATTTAAGATACAACATCATAATTCTTCTCCCTACCGGCCAAAGATGAATGGCGCTGTTGAAGCAGCTAATAAGAACATCAAGAAGATTGTACAGAAGATGACGATGACATATAAAGACTGGCACGAGATGTTACCATTCGCTCTTCATGGGTACCGTACCTCAGCACAGACGTCAACAGGGGCAACACCCTACTCTCTGGTATATGGCATGGAGGAAGTCCTACCCATAGAAGTCCAGATACCTTCTCTCAGAATTATGAAGGATGCGAGTTTAAATGAAGACGACTGGATCCAAACCCAGCTTGATCAGTTAAGTCTAATCGATGAAAAGAGACTTACTACTAACTGCCATGGTCAGACGTATCATAAGCGAATGATCAAGGCTTTTAACAAGAAAGTCAGGCGTTAAAAATATCATGTCGGGGACCTGGTGATCAAACGCATCATACTGCCGCAAGGTGATCCCAGGGGCAAATGGACTCCCAGGTACGAAGGGCCATTTGTGGTTAAGAACATTTTCTCAGGAGGATATATGATTCTAACCACCATGGACGGTGACGACCTTCCTCACCCCGTCAATGCAGACATAGTGAAAAGATACTGCACATAATCAAAGATCCGCAAGGTCGACTGACCTAGGCAAAAATAAGGGCTTCCCGGCAAACCAAAAGGGTTCGGGCAAAAGTAAGGGATGAAAATGAAAAAAAAATCTGTACACCCGGCAAGTAGAAAACCCGAAAGGGCGACTTGGGCAAAAAAGGGTATCCCGGTGGACTGAAAACCCGAAAGGGAGGTCCAGGCAAAAGTTAGGGATTGAAGCGTAACACTATGCCTCATTGGATCATCTTTCAACGAGACTTCAGTATCGACTATCAAGCTCAGACAACGCCAATCAATCTGATCCACCTTCGACCAAGCAGCAAAGTGATGAGACGCTTGAAGATATAAAGGCAATAGCAGAGTTGGAACCCAATGGGGTCGTTTCACATAGCTGTCTTTCTTTCTTTTACACAAATTGTAATTTCTATCTTTCGGCGGTGTTCTCTTACTAAGACGTCGACCTCTTTGTACAAAAATGCCTATTACAGGCCAACTTCAAAAATCAATACAAGTCATTTTCATAAGAAACTTCAATTTGTTTTTTTTTCTGTTTTGTTTTGCAAGAACGTCCAATGATTTATTTTTAATATATGCATTTGAAAATGATTGTTGCTCATAAACATTTACATAATAAACAAAGACAATTACTCGTAATTCTAGAAACAAGGAAAATAAGAAGTACCAAACCCGACGGTTCCTTTGCCCAGCAGGTATCGGGATAGATTCAGCGTTGGGACATGATTATTTGTACATCACTCCCCACATAGTAAAAGTACCCAAAAGCATTGATGTCAGTTTCCCCGAAACAGGACGTAACTATCCCCAACCAAGGTTCATAATCGCGGGCTAGTCAGTAAAATTCATTCCCCAAGCGGGGTTTATTTTCACCGATACAGAAGCTCCATCTCCAACAGAGCTCATCACCTCCAGCAACTTAATTTCATCCCCAGCTAAATTTATTCCTCCAAGTCAGCAGGTCTACCAACAGAGTATCTCTTCCCTCAAAGTTTTGTCCCCGCGGAGTTTATTCTCCAGCATCTTCTTCTCGACAGAATATTTACAACTCTCCGTCCATAATCAGGGATTTATTTTCCCAAACGCGAGCATACCCCGATAGCATTTCATAAACATACATCATGACATACACATACATGACATATACAGCATAATCTCATTTATTTTGAGAACATCATCTCACCCTGCATTTCATGCATCGCATACAACTAACTTTGAAATCTTCTTGCAGGAAAAGAAGATTAGCTTCAACAAACTCAGCAGTTATACAGATCATATTTACAAACGACTAATGGAAACTCAGTTCCCGAAGTCAAACGGGTCAACTAATCTACGCTTAAAACCTTACCCCGGTTCATCCTGCAGTTTTACCCATTCCTCACAAGGCAACCCTACTATCCAGGCTTTCATATCGAAGTAACCCTACTATCCAGGTTCCTTCTCACAACCCTACTATCCAGGCTTTCATATCGAAGTAACCCTACTATCCAGGTTCTTTCTCACAGCCCTACTATCCAGGATTTCATATCGAAGTAACCCTACTATCCAGGTTCCTTCTCACAGCCCTACTATCTAGGCTTTCATATTGAAGTAACCCTACTATCCAGGTTCCTTCTCACAGCCATACTATCCAGGATTTCATATCGAAGTAACCCTACTATCCAGGTTCCTTCTTATAACCCTACTATCCAGGCTTTCATATCGAAGTAACCCTACTATCCAGGTTCCTTCTCACAACCCTACTATCCAGGCTTTCATATCAAAGTAACCTTACTATCCAGGTTCCTTCTCACAGCCCTATTATCCAGGATTTCATATCGAAGTAACCCTACTATCCAGGTTCCTTCTCACAGCCCTACTATCCAGGCTTTCATATCAAAGTAACCCTACTATCCAGGTTCCTTCTCACAGCCCTTTTATCCAGGCTTTCATATTGAAGTAACCCTACTATCCAGGTTCCTTCTCACAGCCCTACTATCCAGGCTTTCATATTGAAGTAACCCTACTATCCAGGTTCCTTCTCACAGCCCTACTATCCAGGCTTTCATATCAAAGTAACCCTACTATCCAGGTTCCTTCTCACAGCCCTACTATTCAGGCTTTCATATCTAAGTAACCCTACTATCCAGGTTCCTTCTCACAGCCCTACTATCCAGGATTTCATATCGAAGTAACCCTACTATCCAGGTTCCTTCTCACAGCCCTAATATCCAGGCTTTCATATCGAAGTAACCCTACTATCCAGGTTCCTTCTCATAGCCCTACTATCCAGGATTTCACATCGAAGTAACCCTACTATCCAGGTTCCTTCTCACAACCCTACTATCCAGGCTTTCATATCGAAGTAACCCTACTATCTAGGTTCCTTCTCATAACCTTACTATCCAGGTTCTCCCTCTCTTATCCCCAAGCAGCGGTCCACAACACTGTAAGACCGGAACCCGATCAAACATGATTAGTTTCGCATTTCCCCAGTAAATCGCAGTGCAACATATACCCCGACCAGATACACAGTACGCTTCCGCTTCCTTAAGTCGGAGTTATTCCCTAGTAGAGTAACGGATAACCGAAGCTCCTAAAACTCTATTTCTCCCAAGACAAGCAATCAACGTCCTCTAGATGGCATCTTTAAGCCCATCTCCTGCAATACTCCGTCGCATCCAAGATGGCATCTTTAAGCCCATCTCCGACAATCTTCAATCCTCTACCTCCAAAAAGCATCTGTAAGCCCATTCCCGATATCATAAATCAAATGCCACTTCATGCGAGTGCAAATTTCTGGGCACTCTAGTGTTCAATCATCTTCCACCTTCAAATCACGAAAGGCAGAGCAACCAATCTACATCCTCAGGTTTAAGAAGATTGAACAGGGGCAGCTGTTGTACCCTAAAAATTTCCCTCCCATTTTACTCAATACATGTCAATTGAGGTCCCCAAGTTGCTCAAAGAAGTCCAAGAGTTGACCAAACAAACTCTCTCCTAAGACAGTATACCTCAAAATTAGGGTTTCTATTTTCATCAAGATGGGTGAGACACAAAATACCCAAATGATTTCCAAGGTCCTAATATGTTCCCAAGATTCTCCATGTCAAATTTCAAGCCTTGCATAAGAAGTTTGCTCAGTCTACTGCTCAGATGCTTGAGAATCAACTGTACTAGGTCAAAAGTCAATTGTGACCCACATACAGTAAAACCTCAAGATTATTGGTCAACATCAACATTTTTAAGTAACTTCCATCATTTGATCTAGGGTTGATCATGATTCCTCAAGGGATGCTCCAAATTCATCAAAACCCAAAAGTTGCTAAATTAGGGTTTTGTAGGAAAAGTCAACCCAACTTTGACCAAGCATAACTTCTTCATACTTTATAAGAAATTTTCCATCCAAAGCTCATTTTGAAAAGGATGAAATTCCCTACAATTCATCTTCATCCCACAAGTTCAAAATATGCACTCATCAAAAGATATGAATTTTGACATTATAGGTCATTTTGAAAAGTCGATAAAAAACACCTTTTGAGTCAAAGCTACATACATTAACATGGAAGACTCAATTGAAATGAGACCAAAAGGGTTACTTGGTGGACACCCTAAGATTTCTAAAAATTCCAAGAACACCTCTCTAGGGTTAAAATTGGAGGAGATATGCCTTGTCAAAGTTGACCTTTTTTACAAAATTGCCAAAAGTCAAATGTGCTCAAAAATGCATTTTTTTTGTGCTAAATGGGCCTAACTTTTTATGCTTGCACCTCACTTATAATGTGGTCCACGACTCAAACATTCACCCACACATTATTGTCTTCATTTTTCAATTTATTTTGATGTTTTGTTAATTAAAAAGTGAATTAAATCAAATAATTGATGAATAATAGCAAAGATATGATTTGATTTGGTTTTTGGACAGTTTGGCAATCAAAATATGCTGAATTATCAAGGCCAAAACGAATCAAGCATAATTGGTACAAGAAAGGGAAGATTTGGCTCAAAATAGCAAGTTTACATAAGCTTGAAAATCAAATCAAATCTCTTATAATTGCAAAGATTCAGTCCAAATTTGTAACCCTAATTCATTCCTAGATATATAATGGACAAGAACAAAGCATGGCATAAGGTTTTTGGACGTGCAAGCTGCCAGAACAAAACTGAAAATTTGAACAAAAAGTGTGAAATCGAATTCCATCTTAGATCCACTCTCAAGGGGATTTGAGGCCAGCAATCCACTCCTAGACACTTTCTGGAGCTACTCCATTCATTTGCAGGCTTCCAAACGTCCAGAATCTCATCCTACAACCGTCACGGTTTGCACAAAATCTTAAACTTGATTCTAACAATTTACTCATCATAAACATGTTCTAAGCATATATTTATGTTTATCATCATGTTTTCCACATTTCTGAATTATTTGATTGGAGTTTAAGTGCAGGTACGAGCGATTGCCATTGTTAGGGTTTTAAGGTCCACTTTGGGGCTTTTCAGTACATGGAAAATTGGGCCAAGAAAGGAGTACCATCACACTTGTGAGGTCAAGACGAGTATATTTGTGGCTTTAAATTAAATTTATGTTGCTTGTGGTAGATTTTTGAAATACGCATGGTTTTAGTTACAACCATGAACCGTAGGTAAAAGCTTCATGCCTAAGACGGCGGTTGCAGGAAGAAGACGATGCGTGTCACAGCGTGGTTGGTCCATTTTAATTTGGCACGCGTTTTCTGGCCACTAACTTGTTTTCCAATATATTATATGTTCGTTATTATATTAACAATTGAGACATCCAGCGTAGTTGGTTTGAGGAAGGAAGTATGAAGCTCATGTCCTGGGTTCGATCCCAATCGTGAGCTTTTGGATTTTTCTCCATTATTTTCACCAGATCCAGCACACCTCACCTTCTGAGGATCATCACGCGCCCTCTGATCTCATCCTCTGGATCCATCTCCAGCCAGATCCAATGCCAGCATACGCAGGTCCATCATGAGTCCCCAGAAGATGGTCTCATTGGATCAGGCGCTAGACTCTGGGCCATCCTTCTGGGTTTCACAAGTTCAACATACACCCCCAGTTTGCTTCATCACTCCAGGCCCAAATCTTTCTCTCTCTTTTTTAATTATTTTTTATTGGTTATTTTTAATTATTTTCACAACAAAAATCTTTTTTTTAATCATAAAATCAGAAAATCACTAAAAAATTAGATTTTAGTTTTTTTTTATAAAAATATTTAATTGCAATTAATTAATTAGCTTAATTAGATTAATTCAAATTCTTTTTTTATAATTAAAATTAATTAGACAAATTAGGTTAAAATTTCAAATATTTTTTGCAACAATAAAATACAAAAAAATATTTCCTCTTTAATTGATTAGATTTTTTAGGACTCAGACTTTATTCTCGTGCGTAATTCGTCGCGCGCGCCTTGACTTTCTCTTAATTCAAATTATTGTAATTGTTTCAAGGTTGTAATAGTTTAATTAGGATTTTAAGTTCCGCATTTTTTTATTTTTATGCCAAGGAAATTGTGTAACTGTCAAAGCCATGTAATAGTTAGGTTTATTTCTGCGTTTACTTTCAGCAAATTATTAATTGTCTAGATGTATGGCTAATAAGATTGTATGGAAATAATGCATGAAAATTAAAACAGTTAGAAAACCCTAATGTGCAAAGAGTAAAATAACTGAAACAAATCACTCGCACATGTTCACTCCTAGGGTTTACCCCACTCCGGTTGCCTTCGGTAAACAATCATTAAGCATAGGAGATTTTAGTGGTTGCCCTCCAGTCTAAAGAGATCAAATTGTCCCATTCGAATGTTGCCTCGGAAATGTTGCCTCGGAAACATTGCCTCGAAAAGATCTTAAGACTCTAGGGTTATTACTAAAGTTTTCTAACTATTGCTTTAGTGATTGTATTTGTCCCTTTCGAACATTCCTTTCAAACTCCAAAGACGGTGCTACCTACTCCTTAATAGTGGGATAGCACTGTCTAAAGGAAATAGAATGAACAATCTTTTTTCGAGTAGGTAAAATCTTAAGTACTTGCTCAAAACAAATCTTTTCACACTAACACCTTTTCAAAACAGTTTAAAAAAACAACAACTTCGTCACACCCTTGAGGGCTGATACAAGGGTTATCACGAAGTAAAACATTTTCAAAGCAAGCACACACACAAGCAATTTTAAAAAGATGATCAAGTACCTAAGAGCCCATGGAAAACCATGGATAGAAAGGGTGCTAACACCTTCCCTTTTTATAATCTACCCCCCGTACTCAGAAACATCTCGAAAAAGTTTTTTTCTGTTCTTTTTCCTTTTCCATGATTGGATGAAATAAAAGTCGGTGGCAACTCTTGCTTACTGCGACATTTTGCGAACACAAAACGCAAAACGTAAACCAATATTAAACAGTCAGTTCTGCCATCGTATCACACATGACAAAGGTGTTAACGCAATTGACCATACTACTTTTGTTTCCTTCATTGAGGATTTAACAACTCCATTAACTACTGTGAAGGATAATTTGCTGAGAGCTGGGGGGTTCCTTGGCTATTCTAAATATTGTGTTTACTATGATCAACAAGTAAATGGGTGCAAGCGAATGAAGGAAGGTGTGCAACGCCTGATAAATAGTCGCGAGATTCTGTTTGAGAAGATTCCTACCATCAAAAGTTTAATCGACAAAGCTGAAGACCTTTCCATCATAACAATTTCCAACAAACCTCTTAGAATCTCCTTAAAAGGTCCTATTAGGATTTCAAATGAACCAATCATTGCTCCTTTAATAATCACTGCCGTTGGGCCTATTCCCTACTCCTCTGACAAAGCGGTTCCATGGAACTACGGTGCCGAGGTTTATTATCATGGGACAAAACAAGATTCTTGGATCAATGAAAACGAAGCTGATGTTACTAATATTGCAGGTTCTAGTAAAGTCTAGTGCCAACACTAGAGGCAAAGAAAAATAAGGTGAGCCTAATGGGATAGAGGCACCTACCAAATATACTGATGTTGAAGAGCCCTTCACTCGAGAGGTGGAGGAAATCCTAAAAATCATAAAGAAGAGTGACTTCAAAATAGTGGAGTAACTGGGGCAAACCCCCCCCAAAATCTCCATTTTGTCATTGTTACTCTGTTCGGACGCTCATGCCCAAGCTCTAATCAAGTTCTTGTAGAAAGCCCGTGTGCCCCAAGAAACCACAGCTGACCAGTTCGAGAACTGCGTAACAAGTTTAACGACTAATAATGGATTAGGGTTCTCCAACGCTGATTTAACTCCTATGGGAAGGAACCACAACAAAGCCTTGCATGTCTCTATTGAATGCAAGGGAACCACCCTGGAACATGTCTTAATTAATACTGGCTCATCTCTAAGTGTGTTACCCAAAGGTGCTTTAGACTGGTTAGATTGCGAAGGCCTGGTGTTAAAACCAAGTGATATTATTGTAAGGGCTTTTGATGGGTCTAAAAGGATGGTTCATGGAGAGGTGAATCTCTCAATTAAAGTTGGCTCGCAGATTTTCAACTCTACCTTCAACATAATGGACATCCGTCTCGCTTACTCCTGCTTACTTGGGCGCCCTTGGATACATGGGGCAGGGGCAGTAACATCCACCCTTCATCAAAAATTAAAGTATCCAGCCAAAGGGAAGGTCATTACTGTTTGCGGCGAAGAAGAATTTATGGTGAGCCACCTCAATTCCTTCAAGTATATGGAAATGGATGGTGAGTTTATAGAAACTTCGTGCCAGACTTTCGAAGTTGTTCCTCCTATGGTTGCCGTCACCAAAATCTCTTCTGACATACCAAAAGCTGATAAAATTATTCCAAGAATGGTTTCGCTTAAGGATGCTCGTGCCGCAGTCGAAGACGGAAGTTGTACTACCTGGGGGCAACTCCCCGAGATAACGTTTAAAGCAGATAAATTTGAATTGAGTTTCACCATCAAGGCTCAAAGAGAGGTCAGGCGCGCTCACTTGGGAAAGCTACCTTTTTGCATCAGAAATTCTGAAGTAAATGTTGTCGAAGACTCTGATGATGAATGAACTTTTGAAGAATGGATCTACCCTACTGCCGGAGGAAAGCTCAACAACTGGCACGCAAAGGATTTTACTCCCATATCCTTCATTGAAGAGTAATTACTTTTTATTGTTTTCTGTCAATTCAAGAACTTTTTCTATAATTTTAAATTCCAAACAATGACTTTTAAGCCATGTGCCTTGCCCGGGGCACTATGGTCCATTTGTTAAGGGTTTTGTTCATGTTCATGTTCATTTATCATACGATCATTTAATATAAACTATTGGACCTTTTGCATTCAAATTTTGTGTTCATTGTCTTTCTTTTCTTTATTGCATTTTTCAATATCCATGTATCTTACATGCACACACACTTGCAGATCCCCATCCACTCTGGATCTCATTGCCAACGACTCTACTATTACCAAATATGACTTCGAACATCCAATTAACCAAGTTGAAGATGAAAGCGAGGAAGATTGTGAAATTCCAGGGGAACTAGCCAGACTATTGATGCAATAGGAGAAAGCTATTCAACCTGATGAAGAGCCGATCGAAGTTATCAACCTAGGTACCAAAACAGACAGGAAAGAAGTCAAGATCGACACCAACCTAGAAGACGATATCAAGAGCAGTTTGGTTCAGATGCTACATGACTATGTTGAAGTGTTTGCTTGGTCGTATGAAGATATGCCAGGGTTGGATACCGATATTGTGGTTCATCGTCTGCCAATAAAGGAAGATTTCCCTCCTATTAAGCAAAAGGTTCATCGCATGCGACATGACATGTCTGAAAAGATAAAAGCTGAAGTGATGAAACAATTCAATGTAGGTTTCCTAGCAGTGACATCTTATCCTCAATCGGTTGCAAACGTGGTCCCCATGCCGAAGAAGGATGGAAAAGTTCATATGTGTGTAGACTATAGGGATTTAAATATGGAAATCCCAAAAGATGATTTCCCTCTACCTCATATTGACGTCTTAGTTGACAACACCGCTCAACAAAAAGTCTTCTCCTTCATGGATGGGTTTTCTGGCTACAACCAAATCAAGATGGCTCCCGAAGACATGGAAAAGACCACCTTTGTTACATAATGGGGTACCTTTTGTTACAAGGTTGTAATACGGTGACAGAAACGACTGTTTATACTGGTTTTACGTTTGTGTTTACAAATGTTGCGATAAGCAAGAGTCGCCACCGACTTTTCTTTTATCCAACAAAGGAAAGGGTGAAAAGAACAGAAAAAGACCTTTCGAGAGTTTTCTGAGTAAGGGGGGTAGATTATGGAAAGGGAAGGTGTTAGCACCATTTCCATCCGTAGCTTTCTAAGGGCTCTTAGATGCTTAGCTCATTTGAAAAAAAATACCTTGTGCTTTGTATGTTTTTGAAAAGTATTTTGAAATGCCTTAGTGTGGCGATTTGCTTTATGATAACTCTTGTATCAGTCCTCAAGAGTGTTGATAAAGCGTTTTGAAAAGGTTTTTGAAAATTATTTTGTGTAAGTGTAAAAGCTTGTTTTAAGCATATCATTTAGGAACTATCTACTTTTACTCGAAAGGGTCGTTCTTTTCCCCCTCTCCTTTAGACAATGTTAGCCTACTATTAATGAGTAGGTAGCCATAGTCGTTTGGATGTATGAAGGACATTCGTGGGTCATCGTACAATCATAAAGGAAACACATAGGGACGCTTTAACAATTTTTGTTTAAAGGACTAGATCATTTACCCAAAGGCAACACCGAAGGGTTATCAAGGGACTATGATCTTTTTATTCAAGGGTCTTTGCTAAAGCGTCCCCACTTTCGAGGGACATGACTGTTTTATTTTTCGAAGGAAACTAAAGTGGGAGTATCCTAGAGGTGCATATGTGAAAGTGCATTGTATTCATTTATTTTTTTATCTTTTGAATTAGGTTTTCTAGCTTTTGGTTTATTCTATCCATACATCCCTATTTAACATGCATATAGACAGTTAATATTTTGTAGAAATTTAAAGTGTGGGAATTGTAAATCCTACGCTATTACAAAGCTCCGGGGAGAGGATACTTACATGTCCAAAAACTTGGGGGGGGGGGGGGGGGGGGGAATAAAGAAAGCAGTAAAGATCCTACTAATCATCTATTACATCTTGTTGTACCCAAAAATTTTCCCTCCCATATTTCTCAATACATGTCAAGTGAGGTCCTCAAGTTGCTTAAGGAAGTCCAAGGGTTGACCAAACAAACCCTCTCCTAAGGCAATCTACCCCAAATTAGGGTTTCATTTTACATCAAGATGTTTGAATCCAAAGGGTCCCAAATGCTCAACATTGCCATAATATGTTCTCAAGATCATCCATGTCAAGTTTCAAGCCTTGCAGAGGAAGTTTGCTCAGTCAATTGCTTAAAGGCCTGAAAATCGACTGTGCTAGGGCAAAAGTCAACTGTGGCCCACATACAGTCAAACTTCAAGATTTTTGGTCAACATCCTCATTTTGAAGTATTATTCATCATTTGATCAAGGGTTGATCATGATTCCTCAAGGGTGCTCACAATTCATCAAAACCCAAAAGTTGCTAAATTAGGGTTTTGTAGGAAAAGTCAACTCAACTTTGACTAAACATAACTTTCTCATACTTTATCAAAAATGACCCATCCAAAGCTAATTTTGAAGAGAATGTAATTACCTACAATTCATCTTCATCTCCCAAGTTCAAAATATTCACTCACAAGAAGATATAAATTTGGACATTATAGGTCATTTTGAAAAGTCAACAAAAACACCTTTTGGGTCAAAGCTTCATACATGAACATGGAAGACTCAATTGAGATGAGACCAAAAGAGTTGCTTATAGGACATCCTAAGATTTATAAAAAGTCAAAGAACACCTCTCTAGGGTCAAAATTGAGAGAGTTATGCATTGGCAAAGTTGACCCTTTTTGCAAAATTGCCAAAAGTCAAAAGTGTCCAAAATTGCATTTTTTGCTAAATGGGCCCAACTTTTTAAGCTTGCACTGAGTTTGTAATGTGACACACGACCCATGAGACCTTCCTCTTGTCATTCTTTTATTTTTTCATTTATTTTGATTTTATTTCATTTAAATCAAATAAAATCAAAATAAAATAATGAAAATATCAAAAACTAATTAAATCTTGAGATTTTATGCATGTTTAGGTTCACTACACAGCTGGAAACAAGATCAAATCATGCAAGGTGCAAAATGGACAGAAAAAGATTGGATTTGCTTGATTTGGAAAGATTTTGTACAAGGATCAAATCATGAATCAATATTCATAAATGGAGAAGATTTGAAACAAATGGCAACCCTAATTCATTCTTGAATACATAAGGAACAAGTGCAGACCAAAAAAAAGAGGTTAGAGGTGTGCAAAGGAGAGAACGATTTTCAAAAATTCAAGGAAAAGTTGCAAATTGATTTCCAGGTTTCAGGCCACCTCAAGCCATTCTGATCATACCAATCGTTTGCTGGACATCCTAGGATCCTATTTCAATCTCTAGCAAGCTTCCACACGCATTAAAATGCCCTGTAAGAGTCACACGGTTCATCTCTTTTCTTGAATTCGAATATCTTAATTCTGGCATATTTAACATGATTGATTAGAACATTCTTTATCCTTGAGATGTTTGCAAGCTAATGGTTATGATTAATTGCATTTTTATTGACTGTACAGCAAAATGCCATGGCTAGGTTTTTTCCTTCGTTTTTAGGGTTTTCTTGTACAGGAACAATTGACCATTAATAATGGTACCATGATGCTTGTGAAATTGCAACGAGTTGATTGGTACCATTGGTTTTCATTTATCATGCTTGTATGAGATTTTGGAAATGCACAGGGCTATACCTACGCTTGATGTCCGTAGGTAAAGGTCTTTTGTCTAAAACAACGGAAGCAACGAGGAAGATGTTGACGTGGCAATATGGGAGTGGATCGTTTGAATCTGCGCGCATTTTGGGAAGCGTGGAACATGATTTGTATTATATTTTATTTGCTTTGTTATTGTTACAACTAAACAAGCTGGCGCAGATGGTAAGGTTGTTGGTCTTTGATGCACACGTTCTGGGTTTGACCCCAGGCTTGTGCATTTTATTTTCTCAATATTTTCAGGGTAATCTAGCGTATCTCACACTCCAGGATCCATCATGCACTCTCCAGATCTGATAATCCAAACCATCAAGGCTGCAGATCCAATGCCTTCTCCCTGAAGGACCACCATGTGCCATAGTCAAGCATGCACACAGGATTGGAAAAGTCAATGGGGCCAGAAGCTTGTTGGGCCCAGAGTTGCAAATAACACCCCCCTTTTGCTAAACAACACCAGGCCCATTCTTTTTCTTTTCTATTATTTTCTTTTATTTAATTTAATTAGTTTAATTATTTTTTTAAACCAAAATCAATTTCTTTTTCACAAAAAATCATAAAATCAAGTTTCACAAATTTAGAATTAGGTTTTTTTTTATTTTATCAAATTTAATTTAATTTAGTTTCATTTAATCTAGGGTAATTTTAACCTTTTTTGTATATAAATAAAATCAATTAGAAAAATTAGGGTTCAACTCTTGATTTAATTTAATTTTCTTCTCAAAAATAAAAATACAAAAATAGGTTAATTTAATTATTTTTCTTAATTAAAATTTATTAGTAATTAGGTTTTTTATTTACTCAATTAAACTTTATTTTCTCAAAATAGCACAAAAACCAGAAAAAAATGATTTTTCTTTTAAATAGGCTTAGTTGGGGTCAAAACCCTAATTATTCTTTTCATTCGATTCATCACGCGCGTTTATATTTTTGCAATATTAATGTAACTACTTATGGTATGTAATAGTCTAATTAGGATTTTCTTTATTTATCGTTTTTACGGGTTTTTTTTGGCTATGTAATTAATCTCTACCCCGAAGCCTTGTAATAACGTAGTTTTACTTTCCCGCATTTTAATTCTCACAAATATTAACTGTTTAGATGTATGTTAATAGGATTGTATGACAAGATTGCATGATGATTGTGCAAAGATAATAACTAAAATCAAATCACTCGCACATGCGCACTTTTAGGGTATACTCTCACTTCGGTTGCCTTCGGTAAAATGATCATTAAGTATAGGGTGTCTTAGTGGTTACCCCCCTGTCTAAATAAAGATCAAAAGTCCCGTTCGGAAATTTTGCCTCGGAAATGTCGCCTTGAAAATGTTGCCTCTAATATGATCTTAAGACTTTAGGGCTATTACTAAGACGTCCTAACATTGCTTTAGTGATCGTACGTCCCTTACGAATTGACCCTTACAACTCCAATGATGGTGCTGCCTATTTCTCAATAGTAGGATAGCATTGTCTAAAGGAAACAAGAACATAAACGATCTTTTTTTTGAGTAAGTAGATGCTAGTAGGTACTTGCTCTAAATCAAACTTTTCACACCAAACACTTTTCAAACAAAGTTTTCAAAAACAACTTCGTAATACTCTTGAGGACAGAAACAAGGGTTAAAACGAAGTAAAACAAAACTTTTCAAAACAAACACACACAAGCAATTTTAAAAGATAAGCAAGTACCTAAGAGCCCATGGAAAACCATGGATAGAAAGGGTGCTAACACCTTCCCTTTCTATAATCTACCCCCGTACTCAGAAATATCTCGAAAAAGGTTTTTTCTGTTCTTTTTTCCTTTTCCTGATTGGATAAAGTAAAAGTCGGTGGCGACTCTTGCTTACCGCGATATTTTGCGAATAAAAACGCAAAACGCAAACCAACATTTTCAAAATAGTCGGTTCTGCCACCGTATCACACATCCCAATATACAATTACAGTAATAAAAGGAAGTGTGAAAGAATAATAACGCGCGAATTTGAAAAGACGTCTAAAATCCTAAGAATAAAATCTTTTTGTTTTGTTTTTGATTTTTTTAAGAAAATAATTTAAGCTAAGGAAATTAATTAACTCACCTAAGATTTATTTAAAGTAAAATAAAATTTAATTAAGAAAATAATCTAAGTTCTTTTGTTATTTTTTTTTATGAAAAGAAAGTAAATTAAAAATAAAATTAAACCTAAATTCTAAATTATTTTATTTTTGAAAAAAATGTTAAAATTAATTAATTAATTAATTCATAAATTAATTTAATTAATAAAACCTAATCCTAATTTTTATGATTTTTTTATTATTTAAAGCTGATTTAAATAATAAATTCAATAAAGAAACAAACAAAAAAATGAAAATACAAAGGGCCATCCTTCGATCCAGGGAGAAATGTTGTTCTTCGATCCAGGGAGAAATGTAGTTTTTCGATCCAGGGAGAAATGTGGTTTTTCGATCCAGGGAGGGAGCTGCCTTTCAATTTGGATCTGTAAGACAAATGTTAGCAAAAATAAAGATGCAGGACCTGGGTATCGAACCCAGGTCTTTCTCCCTAATTCGAATCTTCTGTCCTCAGGCCTAAGCTTATTTTCGCTTGAAACTGGCTATACCATGAGTTTCAAAAGGCAAACTCAGGTCATGCCTTTCGATGACATGATTTTATTCCTGCATGTTACCTTGTGTATGATACGTTCATATAAACATAAATGACATTAGCATCATAGATATACCAAGAACATGTATTTAAAGGTCCTAGAAATACAATTTTGAATTGGGTGAATCCTTACCAACTGGAAATGCTTCGATCTATGAATTTGGGCGTGGAATTGCTTGTGTAAAGGCCTGGGTGACTCCTGGATGCAAGGTTTTTTCCTGGCTAATGCGTGTATAGGCAGAAAATTTTCTATCTAATGGCAATATTTCTGTGTCATGTAGTATGTATCTCCCTTTTTCCCGTCCTTTTGCAATGTGCCCTTAGGCTTGTATTTATAGAGTTAGGAGAAAAGCAAGTATGGTAAGAGACAAAGGCTTTCAAGGCCATGAGATAAAAATCCAACATATTGAAAGTTTGCCATATTTGGATAATTCTTGCCATTTTGAAATCTTGAGTGAACTTGGACATGTTTCGCCCCCTGCCTCTTTCGAATGACTCTACACCTGGTTCTTTGATTGGCCCTGAGTTGCTTCCTTCGAATGGCACCAGGCCTCATCATTATAGCCTTTTCGATTAAACCACTATCTGCCTTAGTAGCTTGATCTGAAACTCTTCAACTAGCCCAAACAAAAACTCCTTTCTGGCCAGTCGAAGCTTCTCTTGTTACCTCCTTCGAATGCAATTGTGCAGAAGGCTTGGGCTTAGCAGCATGTTGGACTTTGGCCAACAAACCTCTTGGACCAAGACTCATCATAAAACAAACTGGTTTCCCATAATAATGTATCCTTCGAATGGGCCAATTGTAGGTCCTTTGAAGGCACCATTTGTGTGTCCTTCGAGTGGATCTTTGGAATGCTTCTTTGAATGGACCTTTGGAAATTTTCTTCAAAGGGACCATCTTGTGTGTCAAAGTGTGGAAAATTATGTGTTGAAAGGTTTAGAGGTGAAGTCAAACTAGCATGAGGGAAGCCAACTTCTTAATGAATCAAAGTACATATGAAAGAAAGCAACTACTTTATGGGTGCTAGCATGAGGGGAAACCATTGGCTTGAGCATTGGAGGCAAGCATAAAGGAAGTTATTTCCTTGTGGGTCGAAAGCAAGCACAAAGGCAAGTTGAAGTGGCCTTGGCCTTGTGGATTGAAGGCAAGTCTGAGGAAGCCTTTTGCCTTGTGCGATGTAGGCACACACAGAGGAAGTCATTTCCTTATGGGTCGAAGCACGCATGGAAGAAGCTCTTTCCTTGTGAATCGAAGGCATGTAGGAAGTCTTTTGCCTTGTGAATCAAAGGCAAGCATGAAGCAGCCTTTGCCTAGTGGATCCAAGGCAAGTATGAAGAAGCCTTGGCCTTGTAAATCCAAGGCAAGCATGAAGAGGCCTTTTGCCTTGTGAATCAAAACAAACCTGCAAGAGGCCATTTCTCAATTGAAGCAAGCATATAGGAGGTTACTGCTTGTGAACTGAAGAAAACCTGTATGGGGCTACTGCTGGTGAATCGAATCAACCCTGTAGGGGGGCATATGCCCAAATGAAACCTGTGGACCAAAGCTTGCTCGAAGGTGTAGGTGTTTAGGTATTGGCTTGCATTTTTGGTAAATCCCAAGTGTATGTGTGAATGTCATGACTGATGTCATAACATTCTAGTTCAGTTTGTACTGACTCATTAGGTACCTTTGCAGAAAAATATTGTAATTGAAGTACTGATGTTTATAAGTGTGTATCTGAGCATTTTGCAAAATGATCACATTTTGCTAAATCAGTAGACAGGTTTTATCAGATGTCATAACAGATGTTATGACATCCTGTTTTGAACTAACAGGTATGCAGGATGGATAAGTCTGAGTTTTTTCAGGAAATAACTCAGTCTTTCCTGAACAGAATCCTGCGTTTTCTGAGGGGTAACCTAGCTCAACCCTAACCTGGTTAATAAAGCCCTGTGACCTGGTCTTTAGGTTAAACGGAATTAACCCTAGGATTTTGGAAACCCTAACTGAAGTTGCAGCTGCTATATATTCAACAGAGCTGCTGTTTTTCAAGGGCTCTTGATTTTATTGATCAGAAGATCATTTGTAATCTGTATAGATTTGATTATTGTACTCCAAGCAATTATCATTGTGATAAGTTCCTTGGAATAGGTTTCTAATTGTAAGGGTTGTGTAGCACTCAAAGCTTTGAAGCAAGAGTGTTTGAATGTTCCTTGACTAAAGCTGTGAAGCAGAGTCAAGTTAGATGTGTGCATCACTCAAAGCTGTGAAGCACGAGTAATTGTGTTGCTTGATTAAAAAGCTGTGAAGCTTAATCAAGTGTTTGTTTATGAAGAGTGTCTTCATCAATTCTTAAGTCAAATTGGTTTATGTATCACTGCTGTGATTGAGGGGGAGTGAGTAGGAACTCAGGTTTAAGTTGTACTTAGATTGGAATTGCATTGGGTAGGTCTTAAGTGAAGGAGATAAACTGGTTGGTTTATTCCTGAATTAAAATCTCTTATAGTGGATTTCCTCCCTGGCTTGGTAGCCCCCAGAGTAGGTGTTGTTGCACACTGAACTGGGTAAACAATTGACTGTGTTCTTTATTGCTTTTGTATTTACTGTCATATAGATAAGTCAGATACGGTGTCATAACATTGAACGTGACATTGAGTATCTGCTGCCAGAATTTCAATTGGCATCAGAGCAGGCACCCTGCCTGTATTACTGGGTGAGATCTAGGGATATCACTTTCTGGCACTATGGACAAAGAAGGAGTTTTTGGAAATAGACCACCCATTCTGGATGGAACTAATTATGACTACTGGAAACCTCGTATGATTGCCTTCCTAAAATCTCTCGACAAAAAGGCTTGGAGAGCTGCTGACAAAGGATGGATTCATCCCACCATAACTGAGATAGATGGGACAATCAGTCTGAAGCCTGAGGAAGATTGGAGTAAAGAAGAAGATGAGTTAGCTCTGGTAAATTCAAAAGCTTTAAATGCCTTGTTCAATGGAATTGATAGAAACATTTTCAGACTAGTACATCAATATGAACTGGCCAAGGAAGTTTGGGACACTCTCAAAACTACTCATGAGGGCACTTCCAAAGTAAAAATGTCAAGGCTTCAGATGTTGACTACCAAATTTGAGAATCTAAAAATGATGGAAGATGAAACCATTCATGAGTTTCACATGAACATCTTGGAGATTGCCAACACCTCAGGAGCACTGGGAGAAAAGATGTCAGAAGAAAAACTGGTGAGGAAGATTCTCAGATCCTTGCCTAAAAGATTTGCAATGAAGGTAACTGCCATAGAGGAAGCCCAGGACATTAGCAAGTTGAAAGTGGATGAACTCATTGGGTCTCTTCAGACTTTTGAGATGGGGATCACTGATAATGGTGACAAGAAGAACAAAAGCATAACACTTATATCCAACACTGATGTTGAATACAAGGAGGATGAAGAGGAAAACATATCAGAAGCTATTGCCATGCTTGGAAGACAGTTCAACAAGCTCATCAAAAGAATGGATCCAAAGTCAAGGTCTAATGTTCATAACATTCCCTCTGACATTGACAGTTCCAGCAGAAGACCAAGGTCAGAGGATAAGGGAAACCAAGGCAGAGGTATTCAATGCCATGGATGTGAAGGATATGGACATATTCGAGCTGAATGTCCTACCTTTCTTAAGAAACAAAAGAAAGGAATGACTGTTACCTGGTCTGACTATGATTCAGAAAGTAATTCTGAAGAAGAATCTGCCAAACTAGTTACTGCCCTAACTAGTGTTTGTACTTCTGAAAGTGACACTAGTGATGAAGAAGTGACATTTGAAGAACTGGCTGATACCTACAAGAAATTGTGTATCAGAAGTGCTGAAGTCTGTGTGCAGAATGAGAAACAATCAAAACTCATTATAAAGCTGGAGGCTGAAAAAAGGGCAAATCTTGAAACTATAAGTCATCTAGAAGGAGAAGTTAAATTGCTGAACTCACAACTGAATCAAATGACCAAATCTGTCAAGATGTTGACAAATGGAACAGACAAATTGGAAGAGATCCTTCAGGTTGGACAAAATGTGGGAAATAAATCTGGACTAGGATTTATGGAAGCAAAGAAATCTGGTACTGGTAAGCAAATGTCAAAACAGATGTCTCAACACAACTCTCAACATCAGGAACAGAGACATATGAAGAAAAGGTACCAAAGATGGAAATGTCATCATTGTGGGAGATATGGTCACATAAAGCCCTTCTGCTTCAGACTACATGGATATCCTAATCAGAACTCAGGTGTCAAACCTAAGTCTAAAAAGGTACCACATGCTCCTAAATGGAAGAAAAAGGCTACTGCACTGATAGCTCACACTTCCCTGAGGGTCTCTGCAAAGGAAGATTGGTACTTTGACAGTGGATGTTCCAGACACATGACTGGATTCAAAAATCTCCTCAATAATGTTATGCCTCACACCACCAGTTTTGTGACCTTTGGAGATGGTGCTAAAGGTGAAGTTAAAGGAGTTGGTAATTTGGACTGCCCTGGAATTCCAAGTCTGAATAAAGTACTGCTGGTAAAAGGGTTGACTGCTAATCTCATTAGTATCAGTCAATTATGTGATCTAGGATTCAAGGTCAACTTCTCAAGATTTGAATGTCTAGTAATTAATGAAAAACTAGAAGTTGTAATGAGAGGAATCAGATCCAAAGATAACTGTTACGTGTGGCAGCCTGAGAACACTGATATCTCCACTATGTGTCAAATAATCAAAGAAGAAAAAGAGATGAAACTGTGGCAGCATAAGCTTGGCCTCCTTCATCTAAGAAGAATGAAGAGAGCTATTACTATGGAAGCTGTCAGAAGAACTCCAAAACTACAGGTTGATAATATCTGTGATGTGGCAAATAAACTTGAAGAAGGATGTGTTGTCAGAACCTTAAGTCATCTGGACAAGGATGTTGGAAATAACAAGTCTAAAAACATCTGGTCAAAACAGATGCTCCCTGAGTACAATGTTACACAAGATGTTGTGACATTGTGTTGTGACAATCTGAAAATAATCAACATTTCCTTGAACCCTTTTGACTTTGAAGAGAAGAAGTCATTTAAACTGGAACATAGTTTCTCTAAGCTTCAGCTGACTGATTCTTCTACCAAGGCGCTTGTTGGAAATAAACTTGAAAATTTGAGGGGCAGGTTGGGTATTCACCAACATGAGAAATTATAGCAATTAATTTTGCTTAAAACAAAGGTTGAAGGGATTAATTTTATTAAGTCTATATTTAGTGGGTTAATCATATTCTTTCATAATTCCTTCAAAATCCTTAAGAAGTTGAAGAGACTCCCTTTTACCCCCTACCTCTCTCATCCTTGCAACCTGTTTCCTCCTCCCAGTCAAAGATTTTTCTCAAACTGCTACCATTACTCAAAGTCAATCAAAATGTCTCAGACATCGTCTTCAACCATGGCGACTTCGTCATCCTCATCATCGTCATCATCTGACCAAGATTCTAGGGCAATCACTACATGCATAGAATCTGAAGTTCTTGAGGTCACTCCTCTCAGGGAGATGGCAACTGACCCAGCCAAAGTCAAAAAGCTCAGAACCAGACATGCAGGAAGAGCTCAAGCTACAGCCTCTGGTAATTCTTCTCATCCTTCGTCTTCTGTACCTAATAGAGAAGGATCAGTTCAAGTTCACCAAGCTATTGCTAGGCTGGTTACTAGTATACTGAGTGGCAACCAATCTGTACCGGGGATTTCTATCCCTTTAAATCAATCAGAAAGTCCACATGTGGAAGTTTCTGAAAATGTAGATGTCACTGAGAATGTTGTGACACCAAAAGACAACATTCAGAACCCCTCTGAAAAGGCTGCTGATCCACCTATCATTGATGTGGATGAAGATTACTCAGATAATGAACTGATTACTAATGTGAACCCTAGCATAGCTAGGAGATTAATGAAAAGAAAGAGTAGTCAGAATGATAAACCTGATGCTAAGAAATCAAGGCTGAAGGCATGGCAGGGAAAAGTATTCAGACAAAAGGGAAGAAGGCCCAGGTGCATACTGCTAGACAACCAATCTCTAAGAAGAGTAAAGAACCTGAAACTTCTGATTCAGATGAGGAATCAGAATTTGAGATTGATATTGAAGAAACTCCCATCAGAAGGAAGCTCCCCTCCAGCAAAATTGCTAGAGTGCCCGAAGTGCCAACAGATAACATCTCTTTTCATCATCCTGACAATGCAAACAGATGGAAGTATGTCTGCTTAAAGAGAATAGCCTTAGAGAGAGAACTCAACAATGATGCCTTAGAGTGCAAAGACATCATGGACCTGATCAAGAATGATGGGCTAATGAAGACAGTGATAAAGTTTAACAAATGTTATGAAAATCTGGTCAAGGAGTTTGTAGTGAACTTGTCAAATGATTGTGCTGATGGAAGGTCAGCTGACTTTGAAAGTGTTTTTGTTAGAGGAAGAAGGGTCAAGTTCTCTCCATCAGAAATCAACAAGTTTCTTGGAAGAACAAATGAGGACTGTCCTGATCTAGAGGCAACTGACAATGAAGTTTGTCTAACCATCACAGCCAGGCAAGTAAAGTGCTGGCCCTTGAAAGGGAAGCTGAATGCTAGTAAACTCAGCATGAAATTTTCCATCTTGCATAAAATAGGTGTAGCCAACTGGGTGCCTACAAATCACAAATCAACTATCTCCACAGGATTGGGGAGATTTATCTATGCTGTGGGAACCAAGACTGCTTTTGACTATGGGAGGTACATCTTTGAACAAACTTTAAAGCATGCTGGCAGTTATGCTGTCAAAGGACCAATTGCCTTTCCCTCCCTCCTTTGTGGAATCATCCTTGCATAATACCCTGATATCCTTGTGGCAAGAGATACAATCTGCAAAAGAGCTCCTGCCCTTGGCCTGCACTACAAACTGTTTCAGGGATCTCATGCCCCAGACATTGTCATAACATCAGCTGAGACATCGTCTGTGAAGACCCAGTCCAAGACATCAGATGTCATAGCTGTTTTAAGAGAAACTTGCAAAGAGCTGGATGCTAGAAAAAGGACCCTAGAAATTCTAATTGCCAGGCTAGAAAAGGAGGAAGCTGAAGAAAACAGAAGGGAAGAAGGTGTAGAAGATGAAGGACATCTCAACATTGAAGAAACCAGCTCCTCTGAGTCTGATGACAGTGCTTGAAGGTTGATTGCTGTTTGGTGGTGTTGCTGGTTGGTGCTGATATCTGGTGGAGTTTGGAAGTTGTTTTCTGCTGCTGCTCTTATTAATTTGTTTTGGATAACTGTATAATTTTATGAACATGTATCTTTGGCCCATTTGTGGCTAAAGAGGGGGAGAATATTTTGGTACTTACTTAATTAGTACTTGACATTCTATTTTTCTGCTGTCACTTATTTCTGCTGCTATCTATCTCTGATTGTTTAGGGTCTTTAGCCAAAAATCTGCCAAAGGGGGAGTTTGTAGGTGTTTAGGTATTGGCTTGCATTTTTGGTAAATACCAAGTGTATGTGTGAATGTCATGACTGATGTCATAACATTCTAGTTCAGTTTGTACTGACTCATTAGGTACCTTTGCAGAAAAATATTGTAATTGAAGTACTGATGTTTATAAGTGTGTATCTGAGCATTTTGCAAAATGATCACATTTTGCTAAATCAGTAGACAGGTTTTCTCAGATGTCATAACAGATGTTATGACATCCTGTTCTGAACTAACAGGTATGCAGGATGGATAAGTCTAAGTTTTTTCAGGAAATAACTCAGTCTTTCCTGAACAGAATCCTGCGTTTTCTGAGGGGTAACCTAGCTCAACCCTAACCTGGTTAATAAAGCCCTGTGACCTGGTCTTTAGGTCAAACGGAATTAACCCTAGGATTTTGGAAACCCTAACTGAAGTTGCAGCTGCTATATATTCAACAGAGCTGCTGTTTTTCAAGGGCTCTCGATTTTATTGATCAGAAGATCATTTGTAATCTGTATAGATTTGATTATTATACTCCAAGCAATTATCATTGTGATAAGTGCCTTGGAATAGGTTTCTAATTGTAAGGGTTGTGTAGCACTCAAAGCTTTGAAGCAAGAGTGTTTGAATGTTCCTTGACTAAAGCTGTGAAGCAGAGTCAAGTTAGATGTGTGCATCACTCAAAGCTGTGAAGCACGAGTGATTGTGTTGCTTGATTAAAAAGCTGTGAAGCTTAATCAAGTGTTTGTTTATGAAGAGTGTCTTCATCAATTCTTAAGTCAAATTGGTTTATGTATCACTGCTGTGATTGAGGGGGAGTGAGTAGGAACTCAGGTTTAAGTTGTACTTAGATTGGAATTGCATTGGGTAGGTCTTAAGTGAAGGAGATAAACTGGTTGGTTTATTCCTGAATTAAAATCTCTTATAGTGGATTTCCTCCCTGGCTTGGTAGCCCCCAGAGTAGGTGTTGTTGCACACTGAACTGGGTAAACAATTGACTGTGTTATTTATTGCTTTTGTATTTACTGTCATATAGATAAGTCAGATACGGTGTCATAACATTGAACGTGACATTGAGTATCTGCTGCCAGAATTTTAGAAGGGGACCCAACGCTCAATAGAAGCTGGTGACCAAAGCTTGATTGAAGGATTTCAGATGCCCAATTGAAGACTTTGAAATCAAGGCTAACTTGAAGAATTTCAGATGCCTAATCGAAGACTTTGAAATCAAGGCTACTTGCTCCTCTTGGATTTGATGCTTGAAAGACAAAAATCCAATTGTATTTGTATGAACTTGGACTTCTGAAAAATCCTTGTGAGAAAATGTCTGGAGAAAAAGGGAGGGAAAATTTTGGGGTACAATAGATGCCCCTGTTCAATCTTCTTAAACCTGAAGATTTAGATTGGCTTGTTTGCCTTTCGTGATCTGAAGGTGGAAGATGATTGAACACCAGAGTGCCCAAAAATTTGCACTCGCATGATGTGATGGTTGACTGTGTAGGGAATGGGCTTAAAGATGCCATTTGGAAAAGATGACTGAGAGTTGTCTGAGATGGGATTAAATATGCCATCCAAAGTAGGTGCTGACTTCATAAGAGGTCCCTTTGTAGGGAATTCCTATTCCTGCTATCTGAGGAGGAGTCCACTGGGGAATGTTGATTTCTGTTGTTCTCCTGCTTGAGGAAAACTCCGTGGGGAATAGAGTCTAGGAACTTCAGTTGTCCAAGGCTCTACTGAGGAGTTATCTCTGGAAAAGTTTTCTATTTTCTGGTTGAAATCCAGATCTCACAGTAATTTGATGGGGTGAATGAAATTAATTGCTATCTGGAAATGTATTAGAAGAAACCTGTGTAGGGATGCTTTAGGATGAGTCTGTGTTAGACTGCATCTAGAAACTTCGAGAAGGAACCCATGTAAGATTTCTTCAGGATGAGTCCATGTTAGACTACATCTGGAGATTAGGAGAAGAAACCCGTGTAAGGTTGGTTCAGGATGAGTCCATGTTAGACTGCATCTGGAGATTCTGAGAAGAAACCCGTGTAAGGTTGCTTCAGGTTGAGTTCGTTTTAGACTGCATCTGGAGATTCTGAGAAGAAACCCATGTGATATTGCTTCATCTGGTCATGTAGATATTTTTCCTGTCCGACTTCAAGTATTAATCTATAATCAGTCGTTCCCAGATAGTTATCCTGTCTTGTTTCAGGTATTAATCCGGAACTTGCTTTTGATCGTTGAGATAGTTGTCCTGTCTGGTTTCAGGTATTGATCTCTGACCTGAGAGAAAGAAAGATAGTTTTCCCGTCTTGTTTCGGGTATTAATCATCAATCTGGTCATGTAGATAGTTTTCCTATCTGGTTTCAAGCATTAATCTACAATCAATCGTCCACAGATAATTGTCCCATCTTATTTCAGGTATTAATCTGGAACTTGTTTTTGTCGATTGCTGAGATAGTTATCCTGGATGGTTTCAGGTATTAATCTTTGACCTTAGAAAGAAAGATAGTTTTCCCGTCTAGTTTCGAATATTAATCTTCAATCTACTGATGTAGATAGTTTTCCTGTCCGGTTTCAGGTATTAATCTACAATGAGTCGTCCACAGATAGTTATCCTGGCTTATTACAGGTATAAATCTGGAACTTGGCAATGTTGGTCACATAAATAGTTTCCCCGTCTGGTTTCGAGCATTAATCTGCGGCTTGCTGTATTTGTTGGTAAACTCGTCTTGCTCCGGCAGTTCATACCACTTGGCCATGTAGATAGTTCCCTTGTCTGGTTTCAGGCATTAATCTTTGACCTGCTGTATAAGTTTATAGTGTTTATCTGTCTGCTAATTTAACCTGAACAGGTAAAACTAGTTTCATGCGATGTCATGATGTATGAATTTCATGATGCTCTCAAAATAAATGAGATTGTGATATATGAATCTGTGTTGCATATGCTATGATGTTTGTAGAATGATGCATGAGTGCAATGTATGAACGTATCTGCTGTTCTATTGCAGTGTTGTTGAACTAGGGAAAATAAATCCCTGATTGTTGCTGGGGGTGAAGAATGTAGGTCTTCAAATTTTGTTGAAGTTGAAATGCTGGGAGACGGATTTCCGTTATTAGAGAAATAAACTCTGTTGGGGAAGGGAAACTCCATAAACTACTTGGGGATTTTGCTGAAATCCTGCTGAGGAATCCTAAAAAGCTTGTGAATCAGGTTAGGGAATTCTTTAAGATGCCAGTGCAGTAATTGGATATTCTTGCTTTGCCGGGGATATAAGAACACCTAACATCATTAGGCTATATGCCGAGGATATGGCAGTGACTTTATAGTAGTATGCCCCTGCCTCTGTACCTACTAGAGAAAGTATCTGCGGGGATTTTGTGGATGGCCTTTTAAACATTATCTCGTTTATTAAAGCCATTAGTAACTATCTTTCTGCTTTTTTATGCGTGTATTTGTAAATGGTAATCACATTCAAATGCATATGTTCAAAAATAATCATTTGATGTTTTCGCAAACAAAACAGAAAGATAAAAAGAAAACAAATAGTTTTGCACTTTCAAAGAGATAATTTTGTATTAATTTGAAGAATTTGTGCCTATGATAGGTGTTTTTGTACAAGGAGGCCATCATTCTAGTAAGATAATGTCGTCGTAAGAATGGAAAATATACAAAGAAAAAGAACAACTATGTGAAACAATCTCAGTGAGTTCCCATTCTGCCATTGCCTTTATGTCTTCGAGCGTCTGATCTCTTTGCTGCTTGTCTAAAGCTGACTGGATTGATTAGTACCACTCGAGCTTAATAGTTGATACTGAAGATTGGCTGTAAGGTGATCCAACGGGACATAGTTATACGCTTTAAATCCCTAACTTTTGCATAGACCGCCCTTTCGGGTTTTCAGTCCATCGGGATACCCTTTTTTGCCCAAGTCGTCCTTTTTGGTTTTCGACTTGCCGGATGTACATATTTTTCATATGTATATCCTAATTTTTGCCTAGGCCAGTCAACCTAGCGGGTCTTTGTTCACGCGTTATATCTTTTAACTATGTCTGCGTTTACAGGATGCGGAAGGTCGTCGCCGTCCATAGTAGTTAAGACTATGGCTCCACCAGAAAATATGTTCTTGATCACAAATGGCCCTTCGTATGTGGGAGTCCATTTTCCCATGGGATCACCATGCGGCAGGATAATGCGCTTGATTACTAGGTCACTGGCCTGATGTACATGACGTCTGACCTTGTTAAAAGCTTTAATCATATGTTTTTGGTACATCTGACCATGATAGATAACTGCGAGCCTTTTCTCGTCAATCAGGTTTAATTAGTCAAGTCGAGTCTGAACCCACTCGTCTTCACTCAAACCTGCATCCTTCATGATTGTCAAGGAAGGGATCTGGACCTCGATAGGTAGGACAACTTCCATACTGTATACCAAAGAGAAAGGAGTTTCCCCTGTTGATGTGCGCATTGTAGTACGACAACCATGAAGAGCAAATAGTAACATCTCATGCTAGTATTTATATGTCACCGTCATCTTCTGGATGAACTTCTTGATGTTTTTATTAGCAGCTTCTACAATGCCATTCATCTTTGATCGGTAAGGAGAAGAATTATGATGTTGGATCTTGAATTGCGTGTAGAGCTCGGTGATCATAGTATTATTGAGATTGGTACCATTATTCATGATGATTCTTTCTAGAATGCCGTACTAACAGATAAAGTTGTGTCTGGTGAATCAGGTCACAACGGTTTTGGTAACAGAAGCAAAAGAGGATGCCTCGACCCACTTTGTGAAGTAATCAATGGCGACGAGGATAAAGCGATGCCCATTAGAAGCTGTAGGTCTAATCTCCCCAATCATATCGATTCCCCACATCATGAATGGCCAGGGAGCAGTCAAAACGTTCAAGGGGACCGGAGGCACATGTACTTTATTAGCATAGATATGGAATTTGTGACAAGTTCATAAATGCTGGTAACAGTCTGCTTCTATAGTGGACCAATAGTATCCTGCCCGTAGGATCTTTTTAGCCATTGTGTGCCCCCTAGAATGGGTGCCAAAGGTACCTTCATGTAAATCTGCCATAATCTTTTCTGCTTCACTTTTGTCTACACACCGAAGCAAAGTAGAATCGTGGTTGCGCTTATAGAGGATTCCGTTAATGAGAAAGAAATTGGCAGAGAATCTTCTTAGGAACTTCTTATCATTGACTGAAGCTCCCTCAGGATACTCTTGGGCTTCAAGGTATCTTTTTACTTCATGGAACTGAGGTGTTTCCACTACTTCTCCAGTATCAATCTCATGATAGTATGCTGGTTCATCCATTCTCTCAATAGTGATATGAGGAGCTTCATTATCCCACCTGACCTTGAACCTGGGTTGACATAGTAGCTAGCGCGTCAGCTAGTTAGTTTTCCTCTCGTGGGAAATGTTCAAAGGTAACTTCTTCAAAGTATGGAATTAGTGTCAACACATGCTCTCTGTTAGGGATGAGATTAGAATGCTTTGTGTCCCATTCTCCTTTGATTTGACTGATTACTAAGGCCTAGTCTCCAAATACACTCAAGAATTTAATCCTCAAGTCGATAGCAGCCTTGAGGCCCATAATGCATGCTTCATATTCAGCCATATTGTTGGTACAATTGAAATATAGCCTGGCAGTGAAAGGAGTAGGACAACCTTCGGGAGATATGATCACATCACTGATGCCATTGCCAAGAGCGTTGGAAGCTCCATCAAAAACCATAGTCCACCGAGATCCTTTTTTCAGGTCCTTCATCCGGTCCAGGTTCTTTACAATCAGTTACTAACATGATGTTCTCATCCGGAAACTCAAAATTCATGGATTGGTAGTCATCCACAGCCTAATGAGCCAAACGATCAGCTAATACACTCCCCTTAAGTACTTTCTGGGTTGTGTACTGAATGTCATATTCGGTCAGGATCATTTTCCATCTTGCTATTCTTCCGGAGAGAGCGTGTTTCTCAAAGATGTATTTGATAGGATCCATTTTAGATATCAATAATGTAGTGTGAGTCAACATATACTATCTTAGTCGACGAGCAGCCCATGCCAAAGTGAAACAAGTTTTCTCGAGCACTGAGTATCTTGTTTCACAGTCGGTAAACTTTTTGCTAAGATAGTATATTGCATGCTCTTTTCAACCAGACTCGTCATGCTGCCCCAACACACACCCCATTGAATTCTCTAATACTGTCAAGTACATGATCAGAGGTCTTCCTTCAACTGGCGGCAACAAGATTGGATGCTCTTGAAGATATTCCTTAATTTTGTCAAAGGCGTTCTGGCAATCGTCATTCCACTTCATTGCTTGATCTTTCTTCAGTAATTTGAAGATTGTCTCACAAGTAGTGGTTATATGGAAAATGAATCTGGAAATGTAGTTTAGATGTCCCAAGAATCCCCTAACTTCCTTCTCAGTGCGAGGAGTTGGCATTTCTTGTATAGATTTAACCTTTGCAGAGTCTACTTCAATACCTTTTCCGCTGACAACGAAGCCTAAGAGCTTATCGGATCTTACTCCAAAGGTGCACTTATTCGAGTTCAACCTCAGTTTGTACTTTTTCAGCCTTTCAAACAGCTTCTGCAGGTGATCAAGGTGCTCCTCTTCAGTTTAGGACCTGGCTATCATATCATCAATGTAGACCTCTATCTCGTGATGGATCATATTGTGAAACAAAGCTACCATGGTGCATTGATAGGTTGCCCAGTGTGATACGGTGGGAGAACTGACTTGAGGTTTTACGTTTGTGTTTGCAAATGTTGCGGTTTAGCAAGAGTCGCCACCGACTTTTCTTTTATCCAAAAGGAAAGGTGAAAAAGCACAGGGAAGACCTTTGAGATGTTTTCTTGAGTTCTGGGGGTAGATTATGAAAAGGGAAGGTGCTAGCACCCTTTTCATCCATGGTTTTCCATGGGCTCTTAGTTACTTGCTTAAATCACTTGCTTTGGTTTGTTTGAAATGGTGCTTGATGTGGTTTTGAAAGTATTTGGTAAAAGATTCCATTCGTTTAGGCAATCTTTGTAATGATTCTCGTTCGTAAGAATGTATACAAAGATGTTTGTCTTTTGAAAATGTTTTCAATTGTTTGTAAGATGTTTTTTGAAATGTGTGTGTGTGTTTGTTTTGAAAATAGAAAGGATTGTTGTTTGAAATGGAGCAAGTAACTTAGAAGCTATCTACCTACTCAAATGTCTTTCTTATACATTTTCTATTCCTTTGATATTGTTGACTTACCATTTATTTGGTAAGCAACCCTATCTTTGGATGTACACGGGACGGGCGTTGGGACATTTGTATAGTCATAGAAGGCAACATATGGGACGTTTTAGCAATGTCGTTTTAGGGACTAGATCGTTTACCGAAGGCAACATCGAGGGTCATCGAGGGACTACGATCTTTTTATCGAGGGTCTTTTCTAAAACGCCCACGCTCGAGGGATATGACTATTTTCCGAAAGGGAACAAGTGAGATTACCCTAGAGGTGTATGTGTGAAATAGTGTGTTAGTTTGCATGCATTTTTGTCTTGTTTTTTAAAGTCATCTATTTGTTCATTTTATCTTGCCATACACACTTATTTACTAGCAATATATGAAAATCAAGTAAAAGGCGGAAAGTAAAATCTAAGCTATTACATCACTTTAGGGGGATGGGGGTACAATTTAGAAATGGGGTGAAGTAGGAACTAAAATATTACAACCATATCGAATGATAATGAAAAGAATGTGAAAACAGTGTAAAATAAAGGGAAAATGAACTTTTGAACTGCTATGTGTCGACCCATGCTGCTATGCATCGACACATAGCTTCTCCTTGCCCCTGTAAAGTGAAATTTGTTCAGTATGAGTCGATACATAATGGGATGTATCGACTCATACACCTTTTTGCATCGACGCGAAATGCGTATGTGTCGGCTCATAGGCCTTTCCAGTTTCTGTTTTGTGACCTGAACTCACTATGGGTCGATGCATGAGGGTCATGTGTCGACTCATACCCTGTATTTTCACTAAGATGGGTCAACACATGTGGATATGTGTCGATACATACTGCATTTTTCTGCCTTAAACACCATTCTTTGCATACATCAGTCAGTTTTTAACATATGAATGAATAACAGGAACAAACAATAAATGATTAACTTCAAGAATAATGATTGCTACATCCTATAAACAGAAAAGTTGATGTATGGAAAAGGCAAGGTAAAGATGACTTACCTTGAAACTGCACTTTAAGTTTTGAGTCCAAATGCCCTTCAAGATGTTGTATGAACCTTAAGGAATTTCCAACAGACTGCTAGACTTTCCCTTTTGTTGAAGGTTATTAAACAACCTCTGTGTGGTATGAAATGTCTGGATGGTTTTTTAGGTGGAATATGCAAAGTATGAGAGGTTTTAAGGTTTAGACTTCAAAACTCAAGAGTGGAAGTCTTAGGGACTGTTATAGCTTTTTTTTGAAGGTTTATCAATAAAACTACTGGCTGTTCACTCTATTTTTCTAACTCTTTTCCAAACTGTTTTTCCAACCCCTTTCTCTTGCAACTGGCCTCTCTATTTATAGAGAAGGTTTGAGATTTGAAAACTCATATTTTTAATCACATGTTATGGCTAGGTTAGATTGTACATGAATCAAGCTTGAAGATTGTAGTTCCAATGCTTTGTACTTTGTTGCATATAGATGTTGGACACTTTAAGCATGCCCTTCTGATTTGTGTGTGATTAGAATAACAAGTTAGAGGCTCAAGAAATTGACTTTATGATTAAAGTGAACTTTGCAAGAATGGCAATGGTGCCTTTGTGCCAAAAATAGAAAGATCACTTGAATAATGCTTAAAACCAATGGACCATAGCTCAAAAGTTTGTGTAAGCATTAAATTATGGTAAGAGTTGCAAGTCACAAGGCCTGCAAATTGGAGATTATACAACATGGATTAAGATTCTTGTTCCTTGTTCATCACAAATCTGCCTTGTAAATCAAGAATGAATGTCCAACTTCAGATCCTTGTATCTCCTAAATCAAATAAGATAAATCCATGCTCTTGGATGTTTTGGAAAGCTTGAAACACCCTCTATAACTTTCATGTTGGCCACTTTTGTTAAATCAAACTGGAACTTGATGAAAAATGGGCAAGAAGTTGGGTCCAAAACCTGCCTAAATTAGGGCAAAACTTCACTAAGTTAAGAAGTTCATGGCCATGTATTCATAAATTTATAACTTGAGATACAAGCATCTTTAGGGAAAAATTTGTGAAGCAAAGTTTTAGATTTCATGGAGGACTACAACTTTCATGTTGGGGACTTTCCTTGAATCATTAGGCATCATGGTGAAAAAGTGGTGAAACGTTGAGAAAAAATAAGAAAATTTTTATACTTAGAAAAATTCTAAGTTATGAAAATTTTCAAATTCAAACCCTAATTTTCAAATTTGATTTTCTTGTTGAACAAGTTTCACATTTTGACATATCTTGATGAATTATGACCCTTGGCACTTGATTTTGACCAAAAAGTCAAAGTTTGACTTTTCAGTGTACAGTTGACTTTTGATCAGGTGACTGCAAATTTCATCTGTCAATCCAATGAATCTTGAGATGTTTTGAACCGTGTAATTAAGTCAAGGTGATGCCATTGAATCCTTGAAATCATGCTTGAACTCAATTGGTCATTGGCTAAGTAAAAAAAATCAGAAGTTGCCCTTTCCCAGTCAAAACCCTAATTTTGACCATTTTGCCCTTTTGATGATTTGATCAAATTTCTTGAGGAGTTGTAATCCAAACTTGATCAAATGGTACATATGAGTCTAAAATGTTGATGCGGATAAAAAATTATGAAGTTTGACTGTAAATTGGCCATGGTTGACTTTTTCCCCCCAATACAGCTGATTTTTAGGTCAACTGTCCAATTGACTGAGCAAAAGTGTAATCCAAGGCTTGAAACTTATCATGAGCAATCTTAGGGGTCTAAAATGATGTATGAAAATCACATGAAGCATTGGTGGTCCAAAGTTCCTTGTGCAAACTCAAACCCCAATTTTGGGTTACCAGTGCAAGATGAGATGTCTTGAGCTGACCAAACCCTAATCTTGTCTTGAGTCAAAGAAGTCTTGTGAGAAAAGTCTTGATAAATGAGAGGGAAAATTTTGGGGTACAATAACTGCCCCTATTCAATCTTCTTAAACCTGAAGAGTTAGATTGACGAGTTTTTCCATTCATGACTCAAAGGTAAAAGATGATTGGACACTAGAGTGCCCGTAAATTTGCACTCGACAAAGTGTAGTTGAGGGAATGGGCTTAAAGATGACATTCAAGAATGTTTGTTGAATTGTAAGTCAAAAGAATAAGTATCAGAATGGTGTCTGTATCTGGAACGTATCTGAACTGTATCTGAAATTTAAATCTGAATAAGTGTCAGAATGACATCCGTGTCTGGAGCGTATCTGAACTGTATCTGAACTTGAAATCTGAATAAGTAATAGAATGACTTCCGTGTCTGGAACGTATCTGTACTGTATCCGAAAGCTGAATCTGAATGAGTAATAGAATGGCTTCCGTGTCTGGAACGTATCTGTACAGTATCTAGATTGCTGAATTTGAATGAGTAATAGAATGACTTCCGTATCTGGAGCGTATCTGTACTGTATCTAGATTGCTGAATCTGAATGAGTAATAAAATAGCTTTTGTGTCTGGAGCGTATCTGTACTGTATCTAGATTGCTGAATCTGAATGAGTAATAGAATGGCTTCCGTGTCTGGAGCGTATCTGAATTGTATCTAGATTGTTGAATCTGAATGAGTAATAGAATGGCTTCCGTGTCTGGAGCGTATCTGTACTGTATCTAGATTGCTGAATCTGAATGAGTAATAAAATGGCTTCCGTGTCTGGAGCGTATCTGAACTGTATCTAGATTGCATGTTGTCAATAGTAGTTTGTTAATCTTATCCTGAAAAGGGTAAAATGTTAGCTGAAACACAAAGTTATGTTGCATGAAATGTATGATGCAATATGTGTGTTTTATCAATGTTTATTATATATGGATGTAATGTATGCGCATGTAAGCTGATTTGCTGTATTGCTGAGGAAAATAAATCCTTGACTGCTACTGAGGATATATGGATTCTTCATGTCTTGAAGTTGGAGTAATTGACATAAATTCTGTTGTGAGCAATGTCATATACTGCTTGAGTAATCTGTTTGGGGAATCCAAAGAATTTTGATGACTTCTACTGGGGGATCTAACAATGGGAATCCTCGTTCTGTTGGGGAACAATGAAAACTCTGTGGGAAAAAGCTTATTCCTGTTTGGAAAAAGTTCAGAAGTTTCGGTCACCTGCCACTCTACTGGGGAGTTATCCTAGGTTAGGGAGAAATAGAAGTTAGCCGTTATCCAGTTGATTTTCAGGCTTCAAGACAACTTGCTGGGGAACTTGGAGAAACTGGATGGTTTCCACCGGGGATTAATAGTTTGAATTTTCAGCTCCGCTGGGGATCTTAATGACGTACTGTAGGGATTGCTCATGGAATATCCTAAATTTGGGATGTTTGGGTTTTTTTTTTTTTTTTTTTTTTGCAAAGGACGAATCCTATACCCGGATTAAGTAACACTTAAGGAATAGGACGGGCGGTATAGTCATGTTAACTTTGAGGGAGTAATCCCGAAGAAGGAGGCATGAGATCCCCCACTCAATGGAAGGCCCTCTTGAACTTAATATTTGTTTACCGAGTAATCGGGAAGACGTTATTATTTTCGACCTAGGAGCCCGAGAAGTTGAGGACCATAGAACCCTAACCCATCTTGGCCTTTTTAGGTGTAGCGCGGAGACTATAACGGAGTAATTCGGAAGTAGTTGTTACGCGATGCTACGCTCGGACGAGTTTCTCTTAAGAATATTGCTAATTATCGAGTAATCAAGACGTTGGCAATATCCGAAGGAGGAATGTAGACTCTGGGAACTCTTAGAACCTTGTCTTACAGGTGCGATTGAAACGTTAGTACATACCTTTGGGTGGGTTTTACCCTCGACTCCATGCGGAACGTTGAACCTTTAAACCCCATGTTTTTGACCTTGCTTGTGGTTGTTGCATCGCCATGCATTCATGCATCCATAAAACTCTTTTCACTTGACTTTGAAGGAGTTTGGAGGTCTTTCTTTGTAAACATCACTAGTTTCGTCAAACTCAATGGATCTTGGGTGTCGATAGGGCGAAAACCCTAATCCACCAAAATGGATGATTGATCTTGACGATAACTTGATCAATGTTTGGAGCCAATTTAAAATTCATCTGTTATCTTCATACTTGGATGTTTATAACTTGATATCTTGAGTTCCTTGAAAGTCAAATAAAACTCTCTTTTGCATATCATACATCATTCTACATTTTCTTTGTCTCACTTTCAAAGGTCTTTTTTCCGAGTCTTATTTTTTCCCTTGGTCTCACTAGTACAACACTCGCGCTAAGAGGATAATGGAGAATATCAAGCAAGAGGTTTCTGAACTCCGCAGAGAGGTGACTATTTTGAAAGCTGGTTTGGATCACTTAATTGGTTTGGTGGAAATTCTGCTTGCCGCCCAAGTCAATCCTTCTAGGAGGGAGGAAGCAAGGATAAAAGTCTTCATGGGGACTCTAAAATCTTTTTCTCATGAAAAGGTGACGGTTAATGCACCTGACGACTTTCCTGACAAGGTGAATGTGGGAGTGCGTCTAGAAGAAGATGTCGGAAAGGGATGTTTATATGAAGTGGGTAGCTCAGTTAATGGTGTGAAGAAGTTTGATAATGACTTTTCCAAGAAGAGAACCAGAGGAAGGGATAATCATCCTCAGAATCATCACGTTCATCAACAGAATCAGCAAGTTCCTAATCAAAGGAAAACCCAGTTTGATTCAATTCCAATCACCTATACAGAGTTGTTCCCTATCCTGATGCAGAGGAATTTGGTTCAGACCCGACCTCCACCGAAGGTCCCTAAGAAGATACATTGGAACTACAAAGCTGATTTGGCTTGTACTTTTCATCAAGGTGCTCGTGGGCATGACTTGGAGGGTTGCTTCGCTTTGAAGATTGAGGTTCAGAAGTTGGTCAGAAGTGGTATCTTGTCATTCAAGGACGTTGGTTTTGAAGTTCAAATCAAACAGGCGCCGAAGAGTAAACACGATTGAGGGTGACTTTGGGTTTTTGAGGATGTTTTCGGTAGTTCAAGTGGAAAGCCTTCCCAGATTATTAACTTGTTTGCTGCTTTTGTAGCTTTTCTTATTTATCGAAACATTGTTTGCATGTAAGAACTTGTTTGCGTCTGAATGATTATTTTAATACAATGAGTATGTTTGTCTTGAAGAAATTCATTCGTTTCACTCATATTTGTTTTCAAATTGTAAATTTCTTTTTGCATTATGATGCCAACTTGCTGACCATTCTCTTGCCTAGGCAGAGATTGGGGGGGGGGGTGATGATCTAAAGAACACAAAATCTTTGGTTGCATGCTTTTGAATAAAATCTTGTTGATGATGTACAGGCATTGTTTCAAATCCCTAAACACCGGAGATATAAGGAAGATAATCCCTTGCTAACCCCTTTTGAGCCTTTGAAGCAGAAGTTTCTTTTCTATACGAAAAAACCTTGAATTTTAACCTGGGGCAGGGTAGTTTTCAGTTAATTTGATTGAGTGTTCAAAATTCGCAAGGAAGATGTTACCGTCATAAAATCCTTTGAGAGATGAACACTCATGTTGAATTAACCGAACATAGAGTTGGAGAACATCATGAAGAATGGGTGGGCACCAAATATTTTGAGCCTTAAAATCTTTTTCTAAAAAAACCATGAATCGGACCACATTACAACCTTCAAAAGTCCTAATTGAAGCAAGGTCATTCTGAAAGCATACTTCAGTGAGATAGTGTTCCTGACTCCCATGAATGTTTATGTTGGTAGCATATGTTTTTCCTATACAAAAATAAATGATGCTCTAACTCGCAAAATTTGTGCGATATCTTTTCAAAATCTTCAAGACTTACATAACTGTTGCATTAGAATTTTCATTCTCATTGTAAACTTTTTCTAACTGCAAAACATTTGTTTGATATCAAGGAAGCTCACATAAACGCCAGTGATGAGTTTACCCTTTTAAGGCTTGAAACTATGTTGAGTAATTGGAGAATCAGTTCAAGAAAATCATATCCAGGGGCATGTCAGTTGAAGACCGTAAGCATGGACAGGTTGCTTCTCCTAGTTATGCTTTTCCCAATTTGTTTGCTCGTTTGGGGCAAAAATTCGAAGACTTTGTTGTGCCGACTACAGTCAATCCGGGGCAATCGCGTCAAGATTGGATGATTTCCTCTAAGAGCTCGAAGACACCAGAGCATGGTGAATGCCAGGTCTTTTGTAAAACCCTCGTTAGACGATTTTCTTGCCATCAACCTTTTAGCTTGGGGCATTCTAGAAGTGAAACTATTCGCAAGAATCGTCGTGCATCATGCAGCTCGTCAGCAGTAACTTGGGGCATCCATATTGGTCCAAGGGGCAATCTAGACCTGTTAGAATGTGTGTTATGTATCGCACACTTTATCAGAGGTTGGTGTTCCCAGTACCTCCAGCTAAGCATGACTCCTTCCAGCTGAAGCTTTGTTCGTGTTGTTATCCTTTCAATGGATTGTCGACGTTAGAAGACTAGACTTTGGATTTTCTACCTAAAATATCTTCCTCTCCAAGAGATTTAAGCCTTGTAGAAGGATTTTACAGCATTGTTGGCTTTTGTCTTCTATCTCCAGTGATGTTCCCCTCCTTTTGAGATTAGCCGAGCATCGGGTTGTACTGTGATGTCTTATCATCTTCTGTCCATCTCCCCCGTCGGTTTTTGTCAGCATATACATGGCATTCATTTATTCATTTACACTTGCATCATGCACGCACAATTGTAGTTGTTTATGTCATTGAGTTCGTACACCTTCGTTGTGTCTTTTCAAATAGCACATTTGATCTTTCCAAATAGAGTGTCAACTTAAGCATAAAATGTGCCTCCTTTCTAATTCCCCAATCGAGCTAATCCTCGTGGATGATTTTTGATTTAGCTTACCTTGTCCATTTCTGGATAGGATAATTTCCCCAATCGAGTTACTTTCTCATTGGGTGGAGTCTTGTTTGACTGTTTTCTCTCTGGGTTATTCCTGGATGAAGTTGCTGCCTCTTGCATAGGCTATACTCTTTGATTTTCCCCAGTGAGTTTGCGACCAAGACGACTGGTGCATTTATTTTGCACATTTAAGTATTTGATCTCCTCGGGAAGGATTGATTCAAGTTTCTCTTTGACGAGGATTATATTCTCTGCCAGTATCATCGCAGTCTCCCTCTGAATTATGTTGGAAAACGACAAGCGGTAGCTCTTCACGAGCAACTTGTACGTTACTATCTTCGACAAGCGCCGAGCAGCAGTTCTTCATGAGCTACTAGTGCGTTATTTATTTTCTGAAGCGCCGAGCAGCAGTTCTTCATGAGCTACTAGTGCGTTATTTATTTTCTGAAGCGCCGAGCAGCAGTTCTTCATGAGCTACTAGTGCGTCATTTATTTTTCTGAAAGCGCCGAGCAGCAGTTCTTCATGAGCTACTAGTGCGTTATTTATTTTCTGAAGCGCCGAGCAGCAGTTCTTCATGAGCTACTAGTGCGTTATTTATTTTCTGAAGCGCCGAGCAGCAGTTCTTCATGAGCTACTAGTGCGTCATTTTTTCTTTTCGAAAGCGCCGAGCAGTAATTCTTCATGAGCTACTAGTGCGTCATTTTATTTTTCTGAAAGCAACAAGCAGCAAACTCTTCATGAGTTACCAGTACGTTATTACTTTTCTTTGGGATACAGCAAGTGGTAGCCTCTTTATTTGAGCAACTTGTTTGTTATCGGTATTTTCTTCGGAAAACAGCAAGTGGTAGCTTCTTTATTTGAGCAGCTTGTTTGTTATCGGTATTTTCTTCGGAAAACAGCAAGCGGCAGCTTCTTTATTTGAGCAGCTTGTTTGTTATCGGTATTTTCTTCGGACGACAGCAAGTGGTAGCCTCTTTATTTGAGCAACTTGTATGTTACCGGTATTTTCTCTGGACAACAACAACTGGCAATTTTCTTTATTTGAACAACCTTCGTATCTACAGTCTCATTACCTCAGCATTAATGAGTATATCTCTGAAAATCTAGCAAAGAAGTCTGTTACGAATCTCCACCTCCAGAAGTCGGTAACCAGTTATCAGCAATTTGATACTCTCTGTCTACCATCGGCCTTGAGTTGCGAACTCACTGTTTTGGATCAAATCTGTTATGGCCTATGCAAGATGCTCTCTTCGTTAGGGTTAGAGGTCGTATTCCCTCAGTTTTTATTCGCTGTCAGGAGTCTGTCGTTTGAAGTCGATAGCTCGTTTTCCCCAGTAGCGTATAATTCATGCCGCTGTGTTTTGTTGGCGTTCGTTCCTCCAACATTTGTCTTGTTTCATACAATATCTTTCTCTGTGAATTCAACACTACATTCATATCACCGCATGATGACAGCATCTTAGGACAAAATTTGCGTAATTATGTATTTAAGTACCTTCAATCTCGTCGAGACGAAGACTTTAATCTTCATATCTCCGGATAGAAGGAACTTAAATAGGGGCAGCTGTTGTACCCCAAATTTTGACCTAAGATACCGTCTTCCATCTGCATTATTCGCATTGCAAGGGTTTTCACATATTTTATCAAATTTTCAAAGCAGTTTAAAAATTCATAACTTTTTCGAGTCGGGAGCTGTTTATTTGTTGAACGCTAAATTTATTAACTGATCAAGATTTAAATGACGTTTATTAATTATTTATTATCTTAAATTTAAATAATTGGAATCTATTTTTCAATTGTTATATAATTTAAAGACTTATGAATAATGAAATAAGCATTTGAGAATGAGTTTATTAATTGGTCAACAATGATTATTTAATTCTTTATCATTTTAGATTAAATAATTAAAATTCTATTTTTAATTATTATAATTTGGAATTTTACGAATAATGAATTAAATAGTTGAATTTGTTGATTAGTCAATGATGTTTATTTATTTGTTTGTCATTCTGAATTTAAATGATTGGATTTGATTTTCAATCATTATATGATTTAAGGAATTATAAACAATAAATAAATAATTGGAAAGAAAAGGAATTAATTGGGAAATAATAGAATTTTTATTCACTTTATTCTATTTATTACAATTGTTGTTTAAATACTATTGTACAAAGTATTTATAATAACCATTACATAAATGCTTAAAGTAAAATAAAACTATTTTCCTAAATTCTAATTCTAATCTTCTATCCAATACTCTTTGTCTGCTCATTTAAATTTTACCTGCAAAAAAAAAATGATTAAAAGAAAGAAATTAGAATTCGAATAAATAATTAAAATGCAGAAAATAAATTCAATGTTCATCATTAAAAGCAATGGCCGGAATCAGTTACTCTTTTTTGCAAATCACGGGATTTCTCCCGGTTCACAAAAAAGAGAGGAATTTTTAAATGAATGCACAATTAAAAAATAGCACATTTTCAAAATCATTTGCATTTTTATCAAAAAAAGCCCATTGCATTCTTCACATATGCATAAATTCAATTTTGGTCAAAACTGCATAAGCATAAATCAACAGCATACATAATTTCAAACAACATATGCACAACACAAGCTAACGTTAACCTGCATAATAACATAGGCTAATGCAAGACAAAGAGATATGCAATTTCAAACAATGTGCAGTCTTAAAACTATGTATGCAAGCAACCTATATTTCCTTTTTTCATCATATTCCAGCCTATTACTTTTTCAGACAGCAGTACAAGATATCATATATATATCATTTCTGTACTTGAGGGAGAGAGAGAGAAGAGGTTCCATTTTGCAGGTTCTGGCCTAAGCATGAAATGGGAATGAAATCACATGTAGCAGCATATGTGCAGAGCATTAGAAAATATAAAATACTCAAACCTGAGCCACCAAAAAAGAAGCAACGGTCATATGAGAAAATCCCTTCAAAAGGAAGTCTTAACTTGCATAGTATCACTACACAAGACATCACTAAAAAAAACCTTTCAAAAAAAAAAACCATCTTTCAAAGACTTTTTGCCAAACCTGCATATGGCATACTGCATATTTTCATAAACCTGCATATTTCATTCTGCATATTGCCAAAACCTGTATATTCAATAACCATTTCCAAGCATAACCATCACTTGCATAATCCTTTGCAAAACCACATCACTGCATAGCATACTGCATCAGAATCATAACCAGCATACTACACCAAACCATCTCTAAGCATTTGCAAAAACCTGCATACTGCTATCATAACCAGCATACTACACCAAACCATCTCTAAGCATTTGCAAAAACCTGCATACTGCTATCATAACCAGCATACTACACCAAACCATCTCTAAGCATTTGCAAAAACCTGCATACTGCTATCATAAACAGAACCTACAACCATATCATTGCAAAACCATTCCCAAACAGAACCTACAATCAAAACCATCTCTAAGCATTTTGCAAAACCACACTGCAAAAACTATTCAAGATATAGCATATCTCTGCCTAACCATCACTGCATCTAAACTATAAAAACATGGTCCTTTTGCAAAACAACAACAAGCATATTGCAAAACCATAACCTGCATACTGTACCAAAACCATAAAAAACAGTATAATCCAAATCCATCAAAAAAACCATTTATTCAATATTTCCAACCAGTTTTTTTAGACGGAGAAGAAGAGAAGAATTAGTGGCAGAAAGCAAGGAGCGAGGAGTCTTCGGAGCTTACCTGACTTCGCCGGAATCGTACCGTCGGACTAGCTCCGACCATGTGAGTTTTTTTTCAGTTTTTCGCATAAACCTTTATACCGTTGCGTTGCCTTTGTCTCACTTAATAATCCTCTCTTAATTTCCTGAAATCATGTAAAATGGCCATTTAATATCATTGCGAATCACCAACACAATCATAAACACTGTTAATTTAAAGCCAACTTGTAAAAAATGCAGAAAATTCACAAACCTTTTTCAACTACCCAATTCGACTTTACAATTCATCACTATCATATTTCTAGAGGGAGTTGGAGGGATTCTATTCGTGTTCGGCAGCACATTTGGATCCTTTCTTTTGCTTTCGCATTTGGCGCTTACTACTATTCCCAGGAAACAGTTCAGGAAGAAGACGACCCCTAAAACAAAACCAAAAAAACAAAAGCAGTTTAGAAATTAGAAAGATATGTATCTGTTTACTATGAACAGGCTGTTGAATCGCTGTGTTGCCGGGTTTTGGAATAGTTAGTTAAGCCTTTTTTACAATGTTGTTTTTTTGTTAATTGACGCATAACTTGATTATGGATGTACCTGAGGTTTGTTCACAGTTCTGTTGCAATTGCGGCTAAGAATAGCTATTAGCAAAAGATTTGGTAAAAAAACAACAAGAACAAATAACAACTAACCGTGCTAACAGATCGTTTTCCTCTTCCTCTTCGTGTAGCTTCCTCTTCGCTTCCCTTCTTTACCTCCATCAATTTTCACCTTCTCTCTGCAATTATCACGATCACAAATCGCACCGTTTTCCTCAAGGATCTTCATGGCTTCCTGTAATTAATACGGTATCAAGTTAATACACTTTTACAAACGCTCTTTACAACTCACGATTTCCAATTTGACCTACAAACATAACAATAATATCCAAAGACAGAAAATACAAACAAAACAACCACATAAATACCGTGAATCCGCGATTCCGAACCAACACAGATCTCCCTCTGTCCACACTTTCTTTGTCAAATTGCTCAATTTCCTTCTTCCACTGTTTGCGATGCCTGTAATATTGCATCTACAAATTTTTCCTCTAAAAATCATTTATCAAAAAGAACAAGTTCAAATCCATTAACACAACACAATTTCAAGCATCATGCGAACAAAATCATCCATCAAAAGCTCTTCATATAGGCTAATTAGAGTTTCAAATTAAAACTTCAATTAAGCTTGAACTAGAGTGTTCTATACCTGCAACAAACATACAGTTCCAGACAAACACTGAGGAGGAAGAATAGAAAACATTATACTGAGGAAGAAAAATAGAAAACATCATACTAATATACTGCACAAGATCAACTGCTTCCTCCAATAGATCATCACCACCAATCAACTCCGCACAACCACCCTGTCCAATTCCCTCCGCCTTCCTTCCATATCCCAGCTTCATTTCATCATATCGTAACTATCACTTTCTAATCTGAAAAAAAAACTCAACACGACCTAAAACCCTGAGAATCCGATGAAATCGCTTTGGTAGAGGTTCGGGCCATGAGTCCCTGGGGGAAAGATTCGGAAGAACCTAATCTTTATCAATGTATGAAGAATATCTAAAAGAAGATGACGAAATGAGAGAATCAGAGTTTTACCTGCCGGAGGAGCTCTGGTGGCTCTTTAAAAGCGATGAAGAGCGTAGCCAAAGATCCAAAGAAATTCAACAATGCGAAGGTGGAATCGAGCCGGCACCGACCTCCGAGACAGTCACCAGCGGCGGCCAAACTTGCACGTTCCTAGGTTTTGTCGCTACAGCATTCGCGTTCTTGGGTCTGGGTCTTCCATGACCCGCTCCACTCCCCTCAACCCAGCTCATTCCTTGTTTTACCTAAGCCCATTCTATTTGTTTTACTTAAGCCCATTCTCTTTGCTAATTCACACCCCATCTTTTGTTTGCTATTTAATTAACTCTATTCATTTTCTTAACTTATTTTAATTTTAATTAATTAGTTTCTTAGAAATAATATATAGTTTTAAATAGATAATTTTAATATTATTTACCCAAATCTCATTTAGTTTAAATTTATGTTTATTTAATAATTTTAGTCTTACTTATTTCTAATTCAATTTAAATTCATGGTTTGTAAGTTTTATTTAAAAAGATATTTAATATCTCTAAAAAACATATGAAAGTAAAAATGAGAAAACTAAAAGGCATGCTATTTTTCTTTAATTTCCTCCCCTCATTTTGATTAAATACTAATACAAAAAAAGACATAAAAAAATAGAAACATATAAAATCTAAAAAACATTTCTATTAATTCTCATTACCTTTTATCATTAAAAATGCGTAAAAAGTGAAAACCAATTAAACTTTTTCTTTTCGCCTATTAAACAAAAATCATATAAAAAATGCATGTTCACATTTAATTGTTGTGTATCATTTTCTGTCAATTATTTCATTGTACTTGTTTATTCTGTTCGCACCAATCCAAAGGGAATAGTCTAATTTTTGTTGACTTCATGTCCTCAAAAAACGATCGAGCGAGTACCCTCATTTCATTGAAACTTAGGATAATTTTTTCCTCAAACATTCACATTACTTCAAAATTTCAACCTTTTCAAGACCTATACCTTTTAAACAAAAACTTCGACATTAGGTCGTCGTATTTTTTAAAAACCCGTCCGTATCCCTTTTTCGGCCAAAACGATTTATTTTCAATCAAGCGATCAATTTTAAATAAAACAGATATTTCAAAAGGTTCCTATAGAGTACTATAGATGCATTGGGTGCTAATACCTTCCCATTGTATAACCAACCCCCGAACCATAAGATCTCTTTTCAAAAACGCTTTGTATTTGTATTTTTATTTACATTGCATATTTAGGGTTTTATTTCGCTCTTTTCCCTTTTCCTTTGGAAACAATAAAGCGCGGTGGCGACTCTTGCTTTTGTGAGACGAATTAATCAATAATTCGATCTCCGATTTACCCCGCTACATTTTTTATCGCTACAGTACGGTACCCGTGGAGAGAAAATGGTAGTATCTCATGCCAGTATTTGTAGGTGACTGTTATATTTTGTATGATCTTTTTAATGTTTTTATTAGCAGCTTCGACTGCACCATTCATCTTTGGCCGATAGGGGGATGAATTGTGATGCTGAATCTTGAACTGCTTGCACAAGGCGGTGATCATAGTATTGTTAAGGTTTGTACCATTATCAGTGATGATCCCTTCTGGGATACCATACCGACAAATAAGATTTTGCTTGATGAAGCGGGCAACAACATTCTTAGTAACGGATACGAAGGAAGCTGCTTCGACCCACTTCGTGAAATAGTCAATGGCCACTAGAATAAAGCAGTGTCCATTGGAGGCTGTAGGCTTGATCTCCCCAATCATATCGATTCCCCACATAGCAAAGGGCCAAGGAGCTGTTAAGACATTTAGAGGAACCAGAGGCACATGCACCTTGACTGCGTAGATTTGACACTTATGACAGGTCCGAGAGTGTTGATAGCAGTCTGTTTCCATGGTAGACCAATAGTAGCCTGCCCGTAGGATTTTCTTCGCCATCTTATGCCCACTAGAGTGAGTGCCAAAGGTACCTTCATGCAGCTCATCCATAATCTTTTTAGCCTCAATCTTATCCACACAACGGAGCAGAATAAAATCATGATTATGTTTGTACAGGATGCCATTACTTAGGAAGAACTTAGCGGAGAATCTCCTTAGGAACTTTTTATCATTGATTGAAGCTCCTTCTGGATATTCTTGAGCCTCGAGATACCTTTTGACTTCATGAATCCAAGGCTGGTCCACTACTTCTTCAGTATTAATCTCGTGACAGTGTGCTGGTTCATCCATTTGTTCAATGGTGATCTGGGGAGCCTCGTTATCCCAATTAAGTTTAAACATAGATGACATTCTGGCTAGAGCATCTGCTAGCTGATTTTCTTCTCGCGGGAAGTGCTCGAAGGTAATCTGCTCAAAATGTGGTAGCAATGTCAAAACATGTTCTTTGTAAGGGATAAGGTTTGGGTGCTTAGTGTCCCACTCTCCTTTGATCTGACTGATGACCAAAGCTGAATCTCCAAACACAACTAAAGATTTGATTCCCAAGTCTATGGCAGCCTTGAGACCAAAGATGCATGCTTCGTATTCCTCCATGTTGTTCGTACAGTTGAAGCAAAGTCTGGCAGTAAAGGGAGTATGGCACCCTTCCGGAGATATGAGTACAACACCGATACCATTACCAAGTGCATTGTGTGATACAGTGGGAGAACTGACTTGAGTTTTTGCGTTTGTATTCGCACTTGTTCGGTTTAGCAAGAGTCGCCACCTACTTTTTATTTTATCCTAAAGGAAAGGTTAAAAAGCACAGGAAAAACCTTTTGAGATGTTTCGTGGGTTCGGGGGGTAGATTATGAAAAGGGAAGGTATTAGCACCCTTTTCATCCATGGTTATCCATGGGCTCTTAGTTACTTGTTTTAGATCACTTGCCTTTGATTTTCAATTGCTTGAAATGGTGGTGTGTGTGTGTATGTTTGAAAATATTTTGAAAAAGATGCCTTGTCTAGGCAACCATTGTAACAATTCTTTACTCGAATGTTTTACAAAGGTGTGTGTCTTTTCGAAAAGATGTTTCAATGTTTTTGGAAATTGTTTTGAAAGTTGTGTTTGTGAAGTGTGTTTTGAAAAGTAGGCAAGTGTGTTTTGCAAGTTTGATCAAGTAACTAAGAGTTGTCTACCCCTAAATTTACTCAAAGATTTTTCTCATGTTTTAACCCTTTTAACAGTATTGTTCCACCATTGTATTTGGTGGACAATCTTGTGTTAGGATGTTAACGGGACTGGCGCGGGTCATCGTATGGACCAAGAATGCAATGGTGCCAAGTGTCTTTGGCAATTTTTGCTTGAAGGGACTATGATCATTTTGTAGGCAACTTCGAAAGCGTCATCGAGGGACTATGATCATTTGATTTGTTTTGTTTTGCCAAAGAAACTCAACATGCAAGCATGGCCCATTTTGGAAGGCAACAAGCGGGATTACCCTAGGGGTGCAAGTGTGAATTGTGTATTGATTGTCATGCATTTGTCTTGTATTAGGTTATCTAGCGGTTGATTTTATTTGCATACAAACCCTAGGTCTAAACATGGTATAATTGAAAGCGATAAATTGCGGGAATTTAAAGTCTACGCTATTACAAATGAGTATCCGGGAGTGGGGGTACAAATATTTACAAATGGGGATGAGACTTATTAGGAGAGTAGTGTCCAAATATATTTACAACCAAATTGAATCGCAATAGCAATGTAAAATGTAGCAATACATAGGAATCAAAGAGAAACAAAATGTGTATTGTAAAAGTGTATGTGATTTATTTACAGGTGATGAAAAATAATGTTAACCTAATACAATATTAAGTATTTTTTTTTTGTATTTTTGTTAATATGTACAAACAAAAATTTCAAAGAAAAGAAAAATGTTTTAAGAAATTCTATTTTTTATGTATTAATGTTAATGTATTTTAGTTAGTATTTTTATGTACAAAATTTAAATTAAACAAAAAAATGCTAAACTTAATAGAACTAAGTTTTTATGCCTTTTTAATTGTTCTAAAATAAAATATAAAATATTCTAGAAAATTTTGTATACATATAAAAAAAAAGGTTAAAGTGTTTTTTATTTAAAAAAAAACAAATTATGTTATAAAGAAAAGAAGAGAGTATTAGTATAAAAAAGTAGAAAATAAAATAAATAAAAATGGGGAGGAGTTAAATGGGCTTGGTGTGAATTTATGATCCAAACAAAACAAGTAAGACTAAGACAGGGGGGTGTAAGGCCCCAAATTTCTGAGATTGGGCTTAGGCTTTGCAAAAGGGGTCAGGCCCAACGCGCTTGACACAACATTTTTCTTTAGGGTTTTAATTGTTTTGTTTCATTTGCCTCATTCAGAGCTAGGGTCACACTTGAGAGGCGCCGTTCCTCATCGTCTTCTTCATCGTTCTTCTTGAGCCAAGCATTTCTGAACTAGGTTCTTCCCTGCCTGGCCACCAAGCGCCACCTCTGGCTCCTTCTCCCTCCATGGTTGAGCATAACAGCGACAAAAAAGGTAACAACTTCTCCTTCTTTACGCCTTAGGGTTTCGTACTTTGTCTTGCTCGTGCATGTTTTAATCTCGTGTTCTGATTTTTATGTTGTTATTTGTGTTCTGTTTCTATGAGGTTTTGAAGAAAAGAGGGGAGAAATTATACCTTTGGAGATGGAGACGGAGGAGGACGGCGGCATCCTAGGCGGCCAGGCGGAGGGGAGACGACACTGATGAGCTTGCTTGGAAATCAGGTACCTTTGTATCTTGTTTTTATGGTTTCATGATGAATACTGAAAACCTAGCTTACCTGTTTCTAAACACTTCTTTTCCTCTTCCGCTTGCTTACTTTGATGCTTAGAATCTGAATATTGCTGTTGGACCCTGTGATGAGCCTAGCTCTGAGGGTTTTTGGTTTGCTTTGAATGCTTCTTTTCCTCTTCCACTGTTTGCTTGCTGAGATGCTTGATATGCTGTTGAACCCTATGATGAGCCCAGCTCTGAGGGCTTTGTGATTTTGACTTTGGACGAATTTTTGTGGTTTGTAAGTTTGTTTGGAGCTCAGGCTTCAGGCTTGCTGGTTTATATGGGGTTTATCAGTTTGTGTGGCTTTTTCTGGTGTAGGCTAACTGGTTCAAAACAGGTTACAGGCTTCTGTTTGTGGCTTGCGGTTTGTTTGTTTTATGGTTCTTGTACTGTATAGGCTTTAAGGCTTTGACAAGCCAAAGGTTTATCAGTTGGATTCAGGGTTAGAACAGGTTTGCAGGCAGGTTGATGACTGAGTCTTGAAAGGCTTGAGGTGTTAGCAGGCTTCAGACTTGGTCATAGGCTTGGCTTGGTGATTTGTGAGTTATGCAGGTTGATGATTTGTGAGTTATGCAGATTGGTGATTTGTGAGTTATGCAGATTGGTGATTTGTGAGTTATGCAGGTTGGCTTATGGTTTTGATTTGTTGTGATAGGATGCAAGGCTTTGTTTGTAAGCTGGTTAAGGCTTGGTGTTGAAAGGTTTGACACAGTTTGTGTTGGAGGCATTTTTGTTTGTTTGCTTATGTTATGTATCACAGTATTGTGGTGAGCTATATCTTTTGTGATGTTCTGCCTCGGATTTCTATGTTCTGATAGCTTGTTATATCTTTTTTCTCTAAGCCTCAAGCCTGCTGTAAGCCTATACTTCTTTTCCTCTTTCTCTCTCCACAGATTTAAAAAGCATTTTATTGCTTTCAACTGTACCTTTCTGAAAAAGTATACTGGCTGGAAAATGATGATCTTTTTGAATATGCTTGTATTTGTCTCTTTCCTCTGTGTATTTTCAAGATTTCTGCATATCTCTTGACAACTTTATATCTTTTGATATCTTTTGGAAGCTTGGTTTTGACATTTTAAACTTGGTTAGGCATGTGCAATTCAGTTTGCCTTTTGGACTTAGTTTGGAATTTTGACAGCTTTGCCTTTCAGTTTGACAATTTATGCAGCCTGTTTGATATTTGAATTTGTGCAATTGCAGCTTTGTGCATTTCATATTTTATTTGCAAGCATATTTCTATCCCTCTTTGTGAACCAAGAGTAATCTTGTGATTTGCAGAGAGGGCAAACAAACTGATTCTGGCCAGTTACTTTTAATGATGAATTTTAAATATCTACATGCCTTTTTTATTTAATTCATCTGCATTTGACTTTTTTCTTTTCTTGTTTTTGCAGATAAAATCAATTGAGCAAAGGAGCATCAGAGGATGAAGATTTAGAAAACTTAGGATATAGCTTTATTTTACCTTTAATTATTTGTAATAACATTATTTGTAAATACTGTAAATGTATTCAAATAACATTTGTACTTAATAATTAAAAGTAAATAAAAGTTTAATCCTTTTTTCTTCTTCAATTGTTTATTTAATTATTTATAATTCTTAAATTATAATAAATGGAAATAAATCCCAATTATTCTAACTTAGAATAAATAATTAATTAATAAACACTGTAGTCTTGCAATTAATAATAAACCTGGCGCTCCAATTAACCATAGCAATGCACAGTTAATCAAACAAACGTCCACATGTTTTTTTCTTTTACTGATTAAATCAAACCCTGCAAGTTCTCAATCCAAATGCCTCAGCTCATATCCCAGAGTAAATTGAAAAGCACTACAGAATTAATTCTTTCTGAGAATACGCGCACAAAACCCTAATTCTTGACTTAAGACCAAAGAAACGCCTGTCTGATCAAACTTTGAGCCAAACTCAACCAAACCCTAATAATTTGCTTGAACTGTTCCAGAGTCCATGAAAACCCTAAATTTGTCTGACTGGTGAGAAAAGTCTGTTTGACTGATTCTTACGCCATTCTGAAAAATCAGGAAAAGCCCGAAGCTGTGATTTCTTGTGGAAAAATAGGAGGGCAAATTTTGGGGTACAACAGTTGCCCCTGTTCAATCTTCTTGAACCTGAAGAGTTAGATTGGCAAGCTTGCCTTTCGCGACTCGAGGGTAAAAGGAGATTGGACACTAGAGTGCCCAAAAAAATTTGTACTCGGTGATGTGATGATAGAAGGAATGGGCTTACAGATGCCATTTGGTGATGGGCTTAAAGATGCCATCTGGAAATTGCTGGTAGGAGGATGGGCTTAGAGATGCCATCTGGAAATTGCTGGTAGGAGGATGGGCTTAGAGATGCCATCTGGAAATTGCTGGTAGGAGGATGGACTTAGAGATGCCATCTGGAAATTCCTGGTAGGAGGATGGGCTTAGAGATGCCATCTGGAAATTGCTGGTAGGAGGATGGGCTTAGAGATGCCATCTGAAGGTGATTGTTGAACTGTATGTTATTGGTGAGTAGGTGAGTATCATAAAGGTATCCATGTTTTGGGACATCTCTGAACTGGGGGTCTGAATAAGCAATAGATTGACGTCCGTATCTGGAAGCATCTGTAAACTGTTTTCAAAAGTTGAGTCTGAACAAGCGATAGATTAACATCCGTTGTTGGGAAGAATTCGTAAACTGTTTTCAGAGGTTGAAGAATCTGAACAAGCGATAGATTAACATCCGTTGTTGGGAAGAATCCGTAAACTGTTTTCAGAGGTTGAAGAATCTGAACAAGCGATAGATTAATATCCGTTGTTGGGAAGAATCTGTAAACTGTTTTCAGAAGTCTTGACCTTGAATAAGCAATAGAGCAACATCCGTTGTTGGGAAGCGTCCGTAAACTGTTTTCAAAAGTTGAGTCTGAACAAGCGATAGATTAACATCCGTTGTTGGGAAGAATCCGTAAACTGTTTTCACAAGTTGAGAAGAATCTGAACAAGCGATAGGTTAACATTCGTTACTGGAGAACCCGTGAACTGTTTTCAGAAGTCTTGAAGTTGAATAAGCAATAGAGCAGCATCCGTTGTTGGGAAGCGTCCGTAAACTGTTTTCAAAAGTTGAGAAGTGGAGAAGGAACCGGTGTAGGTTTTCCTAACGATGAGTCCGTGTAAAACTGCATCTGAATGAATCTGGAATAAGTATCAGAATGTCGCCATGTCTGGGTCACATCTGAACTATCTCTGGGTGAATCTGGAATAAGTATCAGAATGCCGCCATGTCTGGGTCACATCTGAACTATTTCTAGAAAGAATCTCAGAAGATGATGATCTTTGTCTGTCGACTGATCTTTCCTGAAAAGGTAAAGAGTTAGTTGTATGCAATGTCATGATGCATGATGCAATGTATGTTATCAATGTTTATGATATGAATGTGATGAATACGCGTGTAAGCTGATGAGCTGTCTTACTGAGGATAGATGAATCCTGGATGGCTGGAGATAAAAGAATCTTGACTGCTGCCGGGGAAAGTAATTCCTTGACTGCTGCAGGGGATTGAAAGAATCATTTGATCGTTGAAAATGAGAAGTCCTGGGACCGCTGTTGGGGAACCAGGAGCTTGGGTTGTATGCCAATCTACTGGGGATTCCTGTCTTGAGGGGATCTTCATTGGAGAATATTCGAATATCCTGTGAGGAACTGAGAATGAGAGTCTTCATTCTGCTTGGGGATTGATAGTTGGAAGTTTTAGTTCCGCCGGGGATTGCAAGAATCCTTTGATTTCTGCAGGTATTTGAAAAGGGTTGGTCGGTGAGATAGTTGTCCTGGATGGTTTTAGGTGTTGATCTCTGACCTGAGAAAGAAAGATAGTTTTCCTGGCTTGTTACAGGTGTTGATCTTCAATCTCTTCATGTAGATAGTTTCCTGGCTTGTTACAGGTATTGATCTACAATCAGTCGTCCACAGACATTTTCTTGGCTTGTTACAGGTATTAATCCGGAACTTGGGTTATACGCCACTTTGAGAATGAGAATCTTCATTCTGTTGGGGATCAGAAATTGGGAGTATACCAATCTTCTGGGGTGATGAGAATCTTCATTCTGTTAACGGTCAGAAACTGGGAGTATACCAATCTTCTGAGGTTTTAAGGATGATAATCTTCATTCTGTTAACGGTTAGAAATTGGGAGTATACCAATCTTTTGAGGTTTTAAGGATGAGAATCTTCATTCTGTTAACGGTTAGAAATTGGGAGTATACCAATCTTCTGAGGTTTTAAGGATGAGAATCTTCATTCTGTTAACGGTTAGAAATTGGGAGTATGCCAATCTTCTGAGGTTTTAAGGATGAGAATCTTCATTCTGTTAACGGTTAGAAATTGGGAGTATACCAATCTTCTGAGGTTTTAAGGATGAGAATCTTCATTCTTGAGAGAAACAGATTTTTAAGAGCTTCAATTGTCCGTTATTCTGTTGGTGGTTGTAATTTCCAGCAGGTGATGAAGGAATTGTTGGACACTTTTGACATTCGAATGCCCCAAGTGATGATGAAGGAGTCTCTTCATGCTGTTAACCGTTAACTGCTATCTGGTTGTAATCCAGGCTTCGCGGTGGTCTGATATTGTGAATGAGTGGCAGAATGGCTACCGTGTCTGGAGCGTATCTGAAACTGTATCTTGGAGGTGAGATCTGTATGAGTAGCAGAATGACTTCCGTATCTTGGAGTGTGTCTGAAACTGTAACTGAGGCCTGAATGAGTGACAGAATGGCTACCGTGTTTGGAGCGTATCTGAAACTGTATCTTGGAGTTGAGATATGTATGAGTAGCAGAATGACTTCCGTGTCTGGAGTGTATCTGAAACTGTAACTAGGATCTGAATGAGTGACAAAATGGCTACCGTATTTGGAGCGTATCTGAAATTGTATCTTCCAACAGGTGGTGAAGGAATTGTTGAACACTTTTGACATTCGAATGCCCCAAGTGATGATGAAGGAGACTTACCCCAAGTTCACTGAACTTTTGAGAGATTTGTTGAAATCTTGACTGGACTGCCCCAGGTTAACTGAACTTTGAAAGATCTGTTGAAACCTTGACTGGACTGCCCCCGGTTAATTGGATGGTGACATGTCATGCCCCTTGTTGATAGGAGATTTGTCGTTGGAAGTGTCATCCTTTTTGAAGTGATTTTGTTCACTGAGAGAGTTTTCGTTCCTCCGAACATTCGTTGTATGAATTTTTTTTTCGCTGTCAAACAAATAACCATGTGCAAACAACGATATTCAAATAATGCAAAGTTTATGCTTGTCTCGAAGTTTTGAAAAATGCATTTTTTAGCAGAAAACTTTTTATAAGACAAGTTCAACACAAGATTTAGAGCAAAGCCTTACAGGAGTCAGGATACCTTTTGTAACAGTATGCTTTCGAACTAACCCATGCTTCAATTAGGACTTTTGAAGGGTTGTAACGTGGCTTAGTTCACGGTTTAAGAAACAAAGGATAAAGGCTTAAAGTATATTTTTACCCACCGGCTCTTCGTGATGTTCTTCAATCCTAAGCTCAGTTAATTGTGCGTCGCCCTCTATTCGAATTTGGAACGACTTTTGGGTGATGGTTCACCAGTTGAACTTTGGGAGACAATCATCATCTCCTTTTTCTTTTGCAACATTTTTCATGTTGTTGAGGACTTGTAATGACCTCGTTCTTTTGATTTGTTATCCCTAACTTTTGCATGACTGTTCCTGTTTTCGAGATTACAGTCAGCGGGATGCCCCAGTTTTCTTAAGCCTCCTTTGTAGGTTTGGCTCAGTGGGCTTTTTTCTCTTTTTTTTGTTGAGAGATAATGACTGCCTATGAGATAAAGAACCATCACTGTCTTTTAATTCCAGAGGAATGCTTTTTTTTTTGTTGATGTTGTTCGTTGTATTACGAACTGAGAGTTTGCGACTTCAATGCACATCTTTTTTTTGAATTAACTGAGATACTACCCTGCCCCAGGTTTATATCAAAGGTTTTGATTGTTTAGAACATAAAACTCCTACTTCTTTGGCTCGAAGGGGTTGACTAGGGATTATCTTCCTTATAACTCCAGTGTTTGGGAATTGAAAGAAATGCCTGTACATCATCAGCAAGGTTTTGTTCAAAAGCATACTGTATAAGATTATGGTATTGTTTCGTCATCCTCCCTCTAAAGGCTTACAGCTTTTTATCAAGAGTTAAATTTCATAAAGAAAGCATAAGAGTAGTGAAAACGAATGGATGAATTCAAGACAAACATATGCAATGCATTAATGAAACAAAGTTTGACATTAATAGATAATTGTTTGAATAACAAAGAGATTACAACTTGAAAATCCAAATGAAACAAAAGTTTATCAGTTTGAGCTTTATCACTTCAGGTGAAGAACTCCTTAACAGAAGATTTTCATCTCGCCGTCTGGCATGAACCTCAGCACTCCAATGTCAATCAGATCTTGAATCTTGTTCTTCAAGGCCCAACAGTCGTCGGTGTCATGTCCCGGGCTATAGGAGTGGTACACACAAAATGCGTCGAGATGATAGTTAGGAGCGGAGGTATTGGGCTTCCGAATAGAATCCCTCAAAGCAGTCAGATTGACCTCCAACAAGCGCTCCAGTATTAGAGATGAAGGTATGTCAGTCTCTGTGAACTGTCTTCCCGACGTATTTTGCTTACGCCGATTACCCCGTTGATGCTGACGAGATTGTTGATGGGCTTGTGACCCTGAAGCAAGTAGGGAAGCCTTACCTTTGTCTTCTTGTCTGGAGGGGGGTTGAGTGGTGACTTGCTCTTCAACCTCAGGTGTTTGCCCCACTTGGTTGTCCCGAAGCAGTTGGTTGACGAGAACTCTGAGTTCCTCTTGTCTTTGAGCCAAGTCCTGGATGAGAGCCATCTGGCCCACCAGTTGCCCCATCATTTGGATCCTCATTGTAGTCAGCTCGGACTGTAGTGCCTCCAACTGATCGCTCCTGGCATTGCTTGAATTCCCCTGGACCAACCCCCTTGTGAGGAGAGCTTTCACTTCTTCTTGCCCCAGAGACAGGTTCAAGAACATCTCTTGAAGCTGAGCATTTTGATCCTGGATGTCCTTAACAGTCCTCTCTAGAGCCATCTCTTACTGAAATAAACAGTAGGAGAGTAAGGAAACCTGAAAAGGAAAGAATTGTCATGATGCAATGCATGATATGTGGATGCATGCTTTCAAGGAGCTCTTGTGGTAAACACAAGAGAATGTTAGAGGTTGAACTTCGATCTTTGATTGGATAACTTTGCACCGGTGGATGTCTTTCCACAACAATCAAGCTCACCATGTCAAGTGGGTCATAGCCCCTGATTCAAGTTGTTGCATTTGATCTTTGATGGTATTGGTTAGAGGAGAAACCTCTTGCCCTTTGGTAGACGTCTGGTTCAATGTAACCCTGCATCAAAAGAACCCTCGAGATCCTTGAAACGGTTATTGAAAATGCTATGGTATGATGTCATGATGTTATGTACATGTATGCAAAAACAAGCAAGTGTATATACAGGTAATCATATTCACACAAAGCAAACAAGTCCTTAGGTTTAGGCTTGCATGGGGTTTGTAGGTAAGTACCCTCTTGAAGTTAGTTGGCTCATCCTGTCCTAAAATAGAAACCGGGTTCTAAAGAGCTCAATATCATTGGATTATTTTTCTGTGTTCATTGTTTTGGTTTAGCCACTTAACTGGCGACCAAAATATCCCAAGAAAACAATCCTCAATGAGTGTAGTATCGAGTATCTACCAACTTCTGACTGCACCAAAGTCGGTCATCTCACTACCCCTAAAAAGGCTAAGATGGTCAATTAAGGTTCTAAGAGTTCGTTAGTGCTTCACGACATCACTCAGTGGCCCCGTACTCTCCTTGATTGAACTCATGGGTTACCGGTACTCACAAATATGTTGCACTAACATAGCTTACTGCTTCAACCATGTCGGTATACCCCGCACAGTTCCCTCATAGTTTTATTGCTATTTAACTAAAAAGGTGCCCCCAAATCCGGGTGTAGGATTTACAACAAACCCAAACAAGGACCCAAAAAGTAAAGCAATCAAAGCAATCAAAGCAAGTATGTATGGGTGATCTAAAACCCTAAGGTAACCCCACTTTAAAATTTTTCCCCAGCAGAGTCGTCAGTTCTATGATACGGTGGGAGAACTGACTTGAGTTTTTGCGTTTGTATTCGCACTTGTTCGGTTTAGCAAGAGTCACCACCGACTTTTTGTTTTATCCTAAAGGAAAGGTTAAAAAGCACAGGAAAAACCTTTTGAGATGTTTCGTGGGTTCGGGGGGTAGATTATGAAAAGGGAAGGTATTAGCACCCTTTTCATCCATGGTTATCCATGGGCTCTTAGTTACTTATTTTAGATCACTTGACTTTGATTTTCAATTGCTTGAAATGGTGGTATGTGTGTATGTTTGAAAATATTTTGAAAAAGATGCCTTGTCTAGGCAACCGTTGTAACAATTCTTTACTCGAATGTTTTACAAAGGTGTGTGTCTTTTCGAAAAGATGTTTCAATGTTTTTGGAAATTATTTTGAAAGTTGTGTTTGTGAAGTGTGTTTTGAAAAGTAGGGAAGTGTGTTTTTCAAGTTTGATCAAGTAACTAAGAGTTGTCTACCCCTAAATTTACTCAAAGATTTTTCTCATGTTTTAACCCTTTTAACAGTATTGTTCCACCATTGTATTTGGTGGACAATCTTGTGTTAGGATGTTAACGGGACAGGCGCGGGTCATCTTATAGACCAATAATGCAATGGTGCCAAGTGTCTTTGGAAATTTTTGCTTGAAGGGACTATGATCATTTTGTAGGCAACTTCGAAAGCGTCACCGAGGGACTATGATCATTTGATTTGTTTTGTTTTGCCAAAGAAACTCAACATGCAAGCATGACCCATTTTGGAAGGCAAGAAGCGGGATTACCCTAGGGGTGCAAGTGTTAATTGTGTATTGATTGTCATGCATTTGTCTTGTATTAGGTTATCTAACGGTTGATTTTATTTACATATAAACCCTAGGTCTAAACATGGTATAATTGAAAGCGATAAATTGTGGGAATTTAAAGTCTACGCTATTACAAATGAGTATCCGGGAGTGGGGGTACAAATATTTACAAATGGGGATGAGACTTATTAGGAGAGTAGTGTCCAAATATATTTACAACCAAATTGAATCGCAATCGCAATGTAAAATGTAGCAATACATAGGAATCAAAGAGAAACAAAATGTGTATTGTAAAAGTGTATGTGATTTATTTACAGGTGATGAAAAATAATGTTAACCTAATACAATATTAAGTATTTTTTTTTGTTTGTATTTTTGTTAATATGTACAAACAAAAATTTCAAAGAAAAGAAAAATGTTTTAAGAAATTCTATTTTTTATGTATTAATGTTAATGTATTTTAGTTAGTATTTTTATGTACAAAATTTAAATTAAACAAAAAAATGCTAAACTTAATAGAACTAAGTTTTTATGCCTTTTTAATTGTTCTAAAATAAAATATAAAATATCCTAGAAAATTTTGTATACATATAAAAAAAAGGTTAAAGTGTTTTTTATTTACAAAAAAACAAATTATGTTATAAAGAAAAGAAGAGAGTTTTAGTATAAAAAAGTAGAAAATAAAATAAATAAAAATGGGGAGGAGTTAAATGGGCTTGGTGTGAATTTATGATCCAAACAAAACAAGTAAGACTAGGACAGGGGGGTGTAAGGCGCCAAATTTCTGAGATTGGGCTTAGGCTTTGCAAAAGGGGTCAGGCCCAACGCGCTTGACACAACATTTTTCTTTAGGGTTTTAATTGTTTTGTTTCATTTGCATCATTCAGAGCTAGGGTTACACTTGAGCGGCGCCGTTCCTCATCGTCTTCTTCATCGTTCTTCTTGAGCCAAGCATTTCTGAACTAGGTTCTTCCCTTCCTGGCCACCAAGCGCCACCTCTGGCTCCTTCTCCCTCCATGGTTGAGCATAACAGCGACAAAAAAGGTAACAACTTCTCCTTCTTTACGCCTTAGGGTTTCGTACTTTGTCTTGCTCGTGCATGTTTTAATCGCGTGTTCTGATTTTTATATTGTTATTTGTGTTCTGTTTCTATGAGGTTTTGAAGAAAAGAGGGGAGAAATTATACCTTTGGAGATGGATACGGAGGAGGACGGCGGCATCCTAGGCGGCCAGGCGGAGGGGAGACGACGCTGATGAGCTTGCTTGGAAATCCGGTACCTTTGTATCTTGTTTTTATGGTTTCATGATGAATACTGAAAACCTAGCTTACCTGTTTCTGAACACTTCTTTTCCTCTTCCGCTTGCTTACTTTGATGCTTAGAATCTGAATATTGTTGTTGGACCCTGTGATGAGCCTAGCTCTGAGGGTTTTTGGTTTGGTTTGAATGCTTCTTTTCCTCTTCCACTGTTTGCTTGCTGAGATGCTTGATATGCTGTTGAACCCTATGATGAGCCCAACTCTGAGGGCTTTGTGATTTTGACTTTGGACGAATTTTTGTGGTTTGTAAGTTTGTTTGGAGCTCAGGCTTCAGGCTTGCTGGTTTGTATGGAGTTTATCAGTTTGTGTGGCTTTTTCTGGTGTAGGCTAACTGGTTCAAAACAGGTTACAGGCTTCTATTTATGGCTTGTTGTTTGTTTGTTTTATGGTTCTTGTACTGTATAGGCTTTAAGGCTTTGACAGGCCAAAGGTTTATCAGTTGGCTTCAGGGTTAGAATAGGTTTGCAGGCAAGTTGATGACTGAGTCTTGAAAGGCTTGAGGTGTTAGCAGGCTTCAGACTTGGTCATAGGCTTGGCTTGGTGATTTGTGAGTTATGCAGGTTGGTGATTTGTGAGTTATGCAGATTGGTGATTTGTGAGTTATGCAGGTTGGCTTATGGTTTTGATTTGTTGTGATAGGATGCAAGGCTTTGTTTGTAAGCTGGTTAAGGCTTGGTGTTGAAAGGTTTGACACAATTTGTGTTGGAGGCAGTTTTGTTTGTTTGCTTATGTTATGTATCACAGTATTGTGGTGAGCTATATCTTTTGTGATGTTCTTCCTCGGATTTCTATGTTCTGATAGCTTGTTATATCTTTTTTCTCTAAGCCTCAAGCCTGCTGTAAGCCTATACTTCTTTTCCTCTTTCTCTCTCCACAGATTTAAAAAGCATTTTATTTCTTTCAACTGTACCTTTCTGAAAAAGTATACTGGCTGGAAAATGATGATCTTTTTGAATATGCTTGTATTTGTCTCTTTCCTCTGTGTACTTTCAAGATTTCTGCATATCTCTTGACAGCTTTATATCTTTTGATATCTTTTGGCAGCTTGGTTTTGACATTTTAAACTTGGTTAGGCATGTGCAATTCAGTTTGCCTTTTGGACTTAGTTTGGAATTTTGACAGCTTTGCCTTTCAGTTTGACAATTTATGCAGCCTGTTTGATATTTGAATTTGTGCAATTGCAGCTTTGTGCATTTCATATTTTATTTGCAAGCATATTTCTATCCCTCTTTGTGAACCAAGAGTAATCTTGTGATTTACAGAGAGGGCAAACAAACTGATTCCGGCCAGTTACTTTTAATGATGAATTTTAAATATCTGCCTGCCTTTTTTATTTAATTCATCTGCATTTGACTTTTTTCTTTTCTTGTTTTTGCAGATAAAATCAATTGAGCAAAGGAGCATCAGAGGATGAATATTTAGAAAACTTAGGATATAGCTTTATTTTACCTTTAATTATTTGTAATAACATTATTTGTAAATACTGTAAATGTATTCAAATAACATTTGTACTTAATAATTAAAAGTAAATAAAAGTTTAATCCTTTTTTCTTCTTCAATTGTTTATTTAATTATTTATAATTCTTAAATTATAATAAATGGAAATAAATCCCAATTATTCTAACTTAGAATAAATAATTAATTAATAAACATTGTAGTCTTGCAATTAATAATAAACCTGGCGCTCCAATTAACCATAGCAATGCACAGTTAATCAAACAAACGTCCACATGTTTTTTTCTTTTACTGATTAAATCAAACCCTGTAAGTTCTCAATCCAAATGCCTCAGCTCATATCCCAGAGTAAATTGAAAAGCACTGCAGAATTAATTCTTTCTGAGAATGCGCGCACAAAACCCTAATTCTTGACTTAACACCAAAGAAATGCCTGTCTGATCAAACTTTGAGCCAAACTCAACCAAACCCTAATAATTTGCTTGAACTGTTCCAGAGTCCATGAAAACCCTAAATTTGTCTGACTGGTGAGAAAAGTATATTTGACTGATTCTTAGGCCATTATGAAAATTCAGGAAAAGCCCGAAGCTGTGATTTCTTGTGGAAAAGCCCATACCAGAGCGCAACAAGTTTTCTCGAGCAGTGAATATCTGGTTTCACAGTCGATAAACTTTTTTCTCAGGTAGTAAATAACGTGCTCTTTTCAGCCAGGCTCGTCATGCTGCCCCAATACACACCCCATTGAGTTCTCTAAAACGGTCAGATACATGATCAGTGGTCTTCCCTCGACTGGAGGCATTAAGACAGGAGGTTCTTGTAAATACTCTTTGATTTTGTCAAAAGCAATCCGACACTCATCATTCCATATGACTACTTGATCTTTCTTCAATAGTTTGAAGATTGGTTCACAAGTAGATGTTAGGTGAGAAATGAATCTGGCAATATAGTTAGGCGTCCCAAGAATCCTCTGACTTCCTTCTCAGTGCAAGGAGCAGGCATTTCTTGTATTGCTTTAACCTTGGCAGGATCAACCTCTATGCTTTTGTTGCGGACAATGAACCCTAAGAGTTTACCGGACCGAACTCCAAATGTGCACTTGTTTGGATTCAACCTTAGTTTGTACTCCTTCAATTTCACAAACAGCTTTTGCAAGTGATCAAGGTGTTCTTCTTCAGTTTGTGATCGGGCTATCATGTCATCTACGTAGACCTCTATCTCATGATGTATCATATCATAAAACAAAGCTACATGGCACGTCGATAGGTTGCCCCGACATTCTTCAGTCTGAATGGCATCACTTTGTAGCAAAACATGCCCCACTGTGTGACAAATGTAGTTTTCTCCATGTCCTCAGGTGCCATTTTGATCTGGTTATAGCCTGAGAATCCATCCATGAAAGAAAATACTTCGTGCTGGGCCGTATTATCAACCAGGATGTCGATGTGTGGAAGTGGAAAATCATCTTTAGGGATGGCCCTGTTTAAATCTCTATAATCCACGCACATTCTTACTTTGCCGTCCTTTTTAGGCACGGGAACAATGTTGGCCACCCATTAAGGATAAGCAGTAACAACCAGAAATCTAGCATTGAACTGTTTCATAACTTCTGCTTTGATCTTCTCTGACATGTCAGGTCTCATGCGGCGGACTTTTTGTTTCACTGGTGGACAGTCTTCTCTTGTGGGTAGACGATGTACCACGATGTCTGTATCGAGTCCCGGCATGTCTTCGCATGACCAGGAAAAGATCTCAACATAATCATGCAATAGCTGAATTAGACGCTCCTTGACTCTCGGCTCTAAATTGGCCCCCACTTTGATTTCCTTTTTATCTTCCTCGGTACCCAAATTGATTGTATCCAACAGCTCCTCATGAGGCTGAATAGCTCTTTCCTCTTGTTGTAGTAGTCTGGCCAATTCCCCCGGCACCTCACAATCTTCCTCACCTTCGTATTCGGCTTGGTAGATCAGATCTTCAGAGTCACTACAGGCTATAGAAGTATCATTACCCATGGGATCCATAATGGAGGGGTACCTGCATTTGTGAGTGTGGGTGTGTGTAAGGGTATAACCATCTTTAAACAATAAAATGTAAAAGAAAGATAATGAGCACAAAAGATTTATATATGAAAAAGCGTCCATGATTCATTGAATGTCATATGAAGATAAAATAAAAACCCTTACAAATGGACCATTGTGCCTCGGGTAAGACACAATGTTTTTAAAGTGCGAATTGTTCGTGAATATTACAAGTCCAACAGAAATGTAAAAGATAAATTACTGAGAGATGAAAGTTATTGGGACAAAGTCTCTGGCTTCCCAGTTGCGAAGTCCTCCGTTGACAGTAGGAAATATCCAATCTTCCAAGCTGCCATCCTCTTTATTGTCTTCTACTACATTGACCCCTTGGTTACTAATCTTCACACGTGGCCCCCCAGCATGGGCACGACGCACAACCTTCTGAGCAGTTGAAGTAAACCCCAAGCCAAACTTGTCTGATTTGTATGGAATGTTTGGAAGCTGCCCCCAGATGGTGCATCCACCCTCTTCCACTACTGCCTTTGCATCCTTTAGAGATAACATTCGAAGTGGAGGTCTTGTGATCTTAGGGATCGAGGATACTGCCTTGGTCGCCGCTACTTCCTGAGAGACTTCTTCAAAATGTTGGAAAGGGGTTTCAATGAACTCGTCATCCAACTCCACATATCGGAAAGAATTCAGATGACTAATCATGTACTCCTCCTCCCCATGGACAGTTATGATCTTTCCTTGGACCGGGTACTTCAGCATCTGATGCAATGTGGATGTGACAACACCGATATTGTGGATCCAGGGGTGTCCTAACAGACAGGAATAAGAAGGACGGATGTTCATCACATAGAAGGTTGAGTTGAAAATCTGAGTTCCCACCTTTATTGGGATGTCCACCTCCCCGTGGACCATCCTCTTCAAACTGTCAAATGCTCTCACCACTATGTTACTGGGTTTTAAAGTCATCCCTTCGCAATCCAATCTATCAAGGGCTTTCTTCGGTAAGACGTTCAAAGATGATCCCGTGTCCACCAAGACATGGGCTAGGGTTGTTCCTCTACACTCCACTAAGACATGTAATGCCTCGTAGTGTTTTCTCCCTTTGGGTGTCAAATCAGCATCGGAGAAACCCAAGCCATTATCAGCTATCAAACTGGCCACACAGTCTTGGAACTGGTCGGCAGACGTCTCTTGTGGCACATGAGCTGTCTTCAGAAATTTTACCAGAGCTTTCACATGTGCTTCAGAGCACAACAGCAGAGCTAGCATAGAGATCTTGGAAGGGGTTTGCCCCAACTGTTCAACCACATCATAATCACTCTTCTTTATTATCCTCATGATTTCTTCCATTTCCTTCTTGGATGTTTCGGGAATATCTAGTGATTGGGCCTTCGTCCGGACAGGCTCTTCTTGAATTCTTTTTCCTTTATTCTCAGTAGTGGAAGTAGGGATAGGGATTGTGTTGTCTTTGTCGATAAGTATGCTTGTAGGTATAATCACTGGTACAGAGGTAATCTTCGGAACGACTACGGGTCCAAAAACTGCCTTTGGAGGGGCAATCTCTAGAGAGAAGATTCTACCACTACGGGTAATCTTGCTAGTTCCGGAAATATTGCTAATGTCGGAATTTTCCTCTTCGGAGCTCTCTTCTTCGGCAATCAGTTCATCTTGTTTAATACCATGGTAGTAGATTTCTCCACCGTAATTCCACGGTACTGTTTTATCTGACTTGTATGGGACCGGCCCAGGCATTGTAATCTTAAGTGGAGTAGTCTTTGAAGCAGGTGTAATCCTAACGGGTCTTTTAGGGGCCCTGGAAGGATTGGCGTAGATGGTTATAATTGAAATGTCTTTAACAGAAACGGGTGAAATAGGAGCATTCTCGAACAGAATTTCTTGGTTATCAATTAGTCGTTGGATACCTTTTTTCAACAGAGGGAAATCAAATGATGAGGATAGGCAAACATGGCAGTCTTTATCACAACCTGGGAATATACCAGCTTTCAACAAATTCAACTTAATGATCGGGAGCGGGGTCAATAGTTCATCCACAGTGGCAACAAATAAATCTTCTTCAATAGCGTTGGCATTGTGATCATGCCTAGGCATCGGAGCAGAAATAACATTTGGTTTCTCAGGCGCATCAAACTCAACTTCCTTCGCATCTATCAGGTCTTGAATTTTGTTCTTCAGAGCCAAACAATTGTTAGTATCGTGCCCTGGACTTTCAGAATGGTATGCACATCTGGCATTCGGATGGTAATGAGGAGACGCAGTATTGGGATTCGTTGGGGCCTCTTTTAAAGTTGCCAGATTCAATTTCAGAAGATGTGGTAGAACCTGGGCTGGAGTCATGTTAATCCTGGTGAATTGCCAGACTGACCTTTCCACCATTGGCTGGTTATTTCTTGGCTGGTCTGATGCAGGCTTCGGAATCATAACGACCCCCACCATTGGTCAGCATTCTGTTCTTAGTTGATTCCTCTGTGAATAAATAGCAGATACCTCCTTCTTCCCAGTGAAAGGTTTCCTCACAGCTGTAGAGGCAGACGTATCTTTCTGAATCTTCCCACTTCTTATACCAGCTTCCACCCTCTCGCCGGTTAATATCAATTCAGTAAACCCTGCAGAGGAACTCCCAATCATATTATTGAAGAAAGGTCCCAATAGAGTTCCTAAGAACATGTCCACCAACTCCCTTTTAGATAGAGGGGGTTGCACTCTTCCGGCTAAATCTCTCTACTTTTGCGCGTAATCTTTGAAGCCCTCATTTGAAACCATAGCCATACTCTGAAGTTGATTATGGGTAGGCGCCAAATCAGCATTGTACTGGTATTGTTTATAGAAAGCTGCGGCCATGTCTTCCCAATTATGGATGTCGGCTCTTTCCAATTGGTAAAACCAATCGAGTTGCATTCTTGATAAACTGTCTTGGAAAAAGTGGACCCACAAGTCTTTATCAGTAGAATGAGGCTGAATCTTCCTGACATATGATCGGAGGTGCATTTTAGGAAAAGACACCCCATCATACTTGGCAAATAATGGCACTTTAAACTTTGGCGGGATCACAATTCCTGACACCAGCCCCAGTTCTTCAAAATCTAGACCCGATACCCTCTGTATTTCCATAGCGGTTAAACGCTCTTCCAGGTGTTTGTATTTATCATCAGCCGGAGGGTATTGTTGTTCAGAGTAATCCTCCTCTTCTTCAGAGTCTGATGGAACTGCCGTTTCTTTCCCCTTCCTTTCCCCTTCATCAGATGTTGCTGGAAATTCTAAGGTCCTTCTGTCTTGTCCCTGAAACCTTCTGCCCATGATTACCACACCAGCTGGCTTCTTCTCTTTCTTCTTTTTCTCTTTTTCTAGCAGAGTCTTCAGCTCCTCTTGCCCCTTGGCTAGGGTCATGAGTAACTGTTGAAATTGTGTGTTTTGAGCTTGAAGGTCTTTGACCGTCTGTTCGAGATCCATCTTACTAAAATAAACAGTAGAGAGATGAGGAAACTTGTTACAAAGACCTGTTTATGTTTATGATGAATGATATGTAATATGAAAATGATTTCAAGGAAATTTAGAGATTTAAACTTTGTACAAACCAAAAAAAGAACACACGTCATATTAAATAAAACCAAGTTTGAATACATCATGCTTCCTTGGGCTTATAAAGAAAGAAACAAGATACAACAAAAACTCCTAAGACAAAAAGACCAAACGCATCCTCTTTGGAGCAATGTAGGTATTCAGATTTTTCTCTTCATGAAGCAATTTGGTGAGCTCTAGAACCTTCTTTTCACTAGCGTAGTACTGGGTTTCAAAGGTGTCTCTTTTTTCCTTTAACTGAATCCAAGCTTTTTGCAGGTCTTCGAGAGAAGTAGGCATGTTAGGATGAAGAACAGTGTACGAGACGTCTCCTTCAATAACGATGTGATACGGTGGGAAGAACTGACTGTTTTTTGGAATGCTGGTTTTCATTTTGCGTTTGTTTTCGCAAAATGTCGCGGTAAGCAAGAGTCGCCACCGACTTTTATTTTATCCAACAAGGAAAGGAAAAAAGCACAGAAAAATTCCTTTTTCGAGATATTTCTCGGGTTCGGGGGGTAGATTATAGAAAGGGAAGGTGTTAGCACCCTTTCTATCCGTGGTTATCCACGGGCTCTTAGGTACTTGCTCATATGTTTTCAAAAATTGCTTTCTTTGTGCTTTGTGGGTTTGAAAAAGTTTTTGTTTGAAAACTTCAATTTAACTCTTACTTCTGTCCTCAAGAGTGTATGAAGGGTTTTTTGAAAACTTTGTTCGAAAAGTGTAAGTGTGAAGAGTTTTTGTTTTTTGAAAGAGCAAGTATCTAAGAACCATCTACCTACTCGAAAAAGGAATCGTTCTATGCTATATTCCTTTAGAAAATGCTATCCCACTATTGATGAGTAGGTAGCATCGTCGTTGGAATTTGAGGGTCAATTCGAATTTAGGGACTTACGGTCACCAAAGAAATGTTAGGACGCCTTAGGGGTAACCCTAATATCTTAGATCATTTGTTTGAGGCAACAATATCCGAGGCAACCGTTTCGAGGCGACTATGATCTTTAGACAAGAGGGCGACCTCTAAAACAACCTATACTCAATGACCGTGTACAAAGGAAACCAATTGGGGTGTACCCTAAGAGTGCGCATGTGCGAGTACGTCGTTTTCAGTTAATTTTATCTTTGTACATGTTAAAGTTGATCTATGTTGATTTTAGGTTAAACATTCATTCTTGTCATGCATCCCTATTATCAAACATCTAACAGTTATATTTTGCGGAAAATAAATTGCGGAAATTAAATTATAAGGCGTCGGGTATTTACATCGCCAAAAGCAACCCTTTGAAATTTAAATGCGGAAAAATAAATGAAGCGATAAATAAATGGTCCTAATTATTTATTACATTCCGGGAACAAGTACAATATTGAATAAATAAATCGCGTGCGGGAAATTAAATCGAATGCAAGTTTAGGGTTTTGACCCTTTAAAGAAAAGACTTTTTTGTTGTTTTCTATTAAGAAAGAAATCAACCTAAGTTAATTGATAAATCAAATTAATTAATTAATTAATAAAATAAATTATTTTTGGATTTTTAGTATTTTAAGAAAGAAAATAAAATTAATTAATGTTAGTAAAAACCTAATTAAGTCTAATTAGTTTTAATTATTTACAAAAATACATTAAAGTTATTTCTAATTAATGGCCTAAATTAATTAATAGATTTGTTAAAAAAAATAAAATACTAAAATTTAATTTAATACAGAAAAATATTTTTTGGTTTTAATTTTATAAAGAAAAATAAAATTTGATTGGTTAGTTAATTAAATAGAAATAATAACTAAATAATTAAAAACAAAATAAAGAAAATATTGAGAGAGAGGGGTATGGGCCTGCTTTGGAGTGTTTGGGAAGAAATTCTGAGGCCCATTGGAATCTGGCCTCGTTTGACTTCTGAGATCCCCTGCGGGCATGTTGACTTGACTCCAGGGTAGACCATCAACCTGGATCACCAGATCTGGCCTTTGGCCATCTGACTGTTGGACGTGTGAAGGCACATGGTAAGCTGCAAGCCTAGATTTGTACCTGATTACATGAAGAGGAAAAATAACAAAGAGCATGGGGGACCTGGGATTCGAACCCAGGTCCTGTTGGATATTGGCAAGCACGCTCACCACTTGGCTATTATGCTTCATTTGTTAATTATATACAAATAAAATATAATATGGGAAAACGAATTAATATGCCAGCACAACAAAATTAAGCGCGCCATGGTTTGAATTGGCCTCTGGGGGGGGGGGGGGGGGGGGGGGGGGGCGACATGCCATCGTCCCCTACCTCCAGCCACTGTAATATTTCCTGCGGATTTGGATCCGCAGCTAAATGCGTAGCTCGATCCAAAAATCAACTCCAGGCCATAAAAATGACCTTCTAAGACATGGTTGGGTTCGTCTCCCTCTCCTGAGTGCAACCATGCCTATCATAATAATCAATTTTACCTGAAATACAAATCCCTAAAATCCAAAACGTAACCCTAGCCATGCTGTTATGAGGTTACAGTCCATATAAATCAAATTAAGTATTGCCAAAAGTTTAGAAATGCTATAAGGATTATGAATATGCAATTAATTTGTACAAAAGATGCAAGAATAATGATTTTTGAATTCAAGAACAAAGCTTGGCATCGTGATACTTACAGAGCTCTAGAAGGCTTGAGAATGCGTGCTTTGGATCTAGGAGGATTATGTGATCACCCAGGAATTGATTGGGATGCTTCTTGGCTTCTGAAAACCTCTCTTGCTATGATTTCGAATTCCAACTTTTTCACCACTTTTTCAAGTTTTGTTCTTTCTGTTATTGCAGCCTTCAGCCCTTGTTTTCGTATCTTAAGCTTCCTTATGTATTGTGGAATGCATTAGGTTAAGAATTATGGTCCAAATCTTCTCCCATCATGGCTTGCATATTTGATTTGATTTCCATTTGAAAGCTTGCCAAATTTGTCAAAAAACCATCTTTTTGCACATGATCTTGTGTGATATGAATTTGATGATGATATTGATGAGAATCCAATCCTGAAAATAGCAAAAAATCTCATGTAATCAAAGTTTGGGATTTTATTTGATTTAACTTGATTTAAAATGAAATAATTCAATAAAAAATCAAATAAAATAATAAAATTGATAAATGGACACATGGCTGAAGCTAGGACACGTGGGCAATGATGTAAGCTCAAATCAAGTGGAAAAGAATGGGCCCATTTGACAAAATTTGAAGTTTTGGGGGTAGTTGACTTTTGGCAATTTTGCAAAAATGCCCAACTTCAACAATGCATAACTTATTCAATTTTGAACTTTTGGAGGTGTTATTGGACTTTATAGAAAGCTTGAGATATCCTCTAACCAACCCTTTTGGTCTCATCTCATTTTGACATTCCATGCTCAAGTTATAAGTTTTGACAAAAAAGGTGTTTTTGTTGACTTTCAAAAATGACCTATAATGTCCAAATTTATAACTTCTTGTGAGTGCATTTTCTGATCTTGGGGTATGATGATGGATTGTAGGGAATTGCATCCTCTTCAAAATGATCTTTGTATGGGTCATTTATCATAAAGTATGAGAAAGTTATGCTTGGTCAAAGTTGAGTTGACTTTTCCTACAAAACCCTAATTTAGCAACTTTTGAGTCTTGATGAATTTTGAGCAATCCTTGATGAATCATGATCAACCCTTGATAAAATGATGAAATATCCTTCAAAATGAGAATTTTGGCAAAAAATCTTGAAGTTTGACTACTTGTAGGTCACAGTTGACTTTTGCCCTAGCACAATCGACTTTTGGACCCTTGAGCAATTGACTGAGCAAACTTCCTCTGCAAGGCTTGAAATTTGACATGGATGACCTTGAGAACATATTAGGACATTGGGGAGAACTTGAGGTCATTTGGATTCAAGGATCTTGATGCAACACAAAACCCTAATTTGAGGTTGACTGCCTTAGGAGATGACTTGACTGTCCAACTCTTGAGCAATCTTGAGCCACTTGGAGATTTTTCTTGCAATGTTTCGAGAAATATGAGAGGGAAAATTTTGGGGTACAATAGCTGCCCATGTTCAATCTTCTTAAACCTGAGGATGTACATTGGCTTTCGTGCCTTTCGTTATCCGAAGGTGGAAGATGATTGAACACTAGAGTGCCTAGAAATTTGCACTCACATGAAGTAGTATCAGCCATGTGATGTCGGGAATGGACTTACAGATGCCATTTGGAGATTGTTGGTAGAAGGATGGGCTTACAGATGCCATCTGCAGGAGCATCGATCGCATAAGAGATTCCTTAGCGAGAATTTGCATACCTGTTGTTTGTAGAAGATTCTGCTGGGGAAGTCTATCTTTTATTGAGATTTAGGAACTTGCCTGTACCTCAGCTGAGAGAACATCTCTGCTTAGTTTTAAGAACTTGTCCATAATTCAACTGGGGGGAAACATCTTCATCACGATCTAGGAACTGTCTGGTCTTCAACGGAGTATAATTCTGTTGAGATTGTAGAACTCGTCCATACTTTGACGGAGGAAAACATCTTCATCAAGATCTAGGAACTGTCTGGTCTTCAACGTAGTATACCGTTGAGATTGTAGAACTCGTCCACACTATGACAGAGGAAAACATCTTCATCAAGATCTAGGAACTGTCTGGTCTTCAACGTAGTATACCGTTGAGATTGTAGAACTCGTCCACACTATGACGGAGGAAAACATCTTCATCAAGATCTAGGAACTGTCTGATCTTCAACATAGTATACTGTTGAGATTGTAGAACTCGTCCACACTATGACGGAGGAAAACATCTTCATCAAGATCTAGGAACTGTCTGGTCTTCAACGTAGTATACCGTTGAGATTGTAGAACTCGTCCACACTATGACGGAGGAAAACATCTTCATCAAGATCTAGGAACTGTCTGGTCTTCAACGGAGTATAATTCTGTTGAGATTGTAGAACTCGTCCATACTTTGATGGAGGAAAACATCTTCATCAAGATCTAGGAACTGTCTGGTCTTCAACGTAGTATACCGTTGAGATTGTAGAACTCATCCACACTATGAAGGAGGAAAACATCTTCATCAAGATCTAGGAACTGTCTTGTCTTCAACGTAGTATACCGTTGAGATTGTAGAACTCGTCCACACTATGACGGAGAAAAACATCTTCATCAAGATCTAGGAACTGTCTGGTCTTCAACGTAGTATACCGTTGAGATTGTAGAACTCGTCCACACTATGACGGAGGAAAACATCTTCATCAAGATCTAGGAACTGTCTGGTCTTCAATGTAGTATACCATTGAGATTGTAGAACTCGTCCACACTATGATGGAGGAAAACATCTTCATCAAGATCTAGGAACTGTCTGGTCTTCAACATAGTATACCGTTGAGATTGTAGAACTCGTCCACACTATGACGGAGGAAAACATCTTCATCAAGATCTAGGAACTGTCTGGTCTTCAACGTAGTATACCGTTGAGATTGTAGAACTCGTCCACACTATGACGGAGGAAAATTGTCGAGATTGAGAACCTTATCTGAAATTCAACCGAGGATAATTCAGTCGGTATTTAAGAACTGGTCCAGTTCTTTGACATAACTGAGAATTTAACTGCCTCCTTTCTTGAAAGGTAAAGGTCAGTCATATGCAATGCATGATATAGATCAAGCAATGATGTTCTCAAAATAAATGAGATTGTGTTGTATGATGCATATATGTATGTATCATGATATATGGAAATGTAATGTTTTAGCTGGGGAAAATAAATCCCAAATAGCTGCTGGAGAATAGAGTTGGATTCTTCGTTTCCGCTGTGGATGACGAACGAAGATGATGGCGAGAATAAACCTGCAGAAGAAGATAACTCCATTGGGGGATAAACTGATGAGGAGATTACTCTGTGGGGAAGAGATTGAAGTGGTGAAAAACACAAGAAGGGGGGGTTGAATTGTAAAACTGAAATCTAAAGCAATGAACACGATATTTTTATCCTGGTTCGTTTGATCTCAAGCTACTCCAGTCCACCCGTCAAGGTGATTTCGCCTCTCTCCAACGAGGTCTTAATCCACTATATTCAACTGAATATTACAGACTGCTTTAACAACTGCTAAAGCCTTCTTGATTCAAACCACCACCCGGTTTGTCAAGGTAACACTTTCTTACAAAGAGATAAAACAATGTGTGTGGATGTTTTCTACAAAACTTTATCACAACTGTGATGTATACACAAATTGAAGCTTAGAAACTAGATTGCTAAACAGTAATGGAATATCAGAGTGTATGGTTTAGCAAAACTGGTAGAACGAAGATTATGGTTCAGCTTTTGTGCGTGTAGAGATTTGGAGAGCATTAGCCATTATAATCTTCAAATCCTTATTTATATAGCACTTGAGATGATGAACGTTGGATGCAATATTCTTGATTCAATGCTAATAACAAGCTTTCCTTTTTGAGCAGATCTTGTCTGGAATGAAGCCGTTGGAATTAATTAGCTTTCAATGCACAGTATCGTTGCTTACTTAATGCACGTTCTGGCTTGGCTCATTCTGATTCTGCTTCGCTGCTGATGAACTATTGTGTTTCTGTATCAGAGTATTGAGCGCAGTCTTGTTCATCAGGCTTCAGCATGTACGTGAGTTGATCATCTGATTTTGACGTTCTGATGTAGCAACTTCTGATGCTGGTGTCTGAAATCAAGTTCTGATGCTGAATAGATGTGATCTTGCTTGTTTCAATCAGCGTATCTGCAAGTCAGAACATAATAATTTTAGGCAGCAGATAGTTCATTCATGAAACTTATAAATACTATATCTTTTCACTTTGTTATCATCAAAACTTAAATATAGGGTAGTAGATTCAAACATTGTTCTAACAATCTCCCCCTTTTTGATGATGACAAAAACTAGATATTTTAAATGAAAATAACGTGAAAAGGTATCTGGAATATGTATCAGAATAAGAAGTAAAAGAATAAGGAGTAAGGAAATACTCCCCCTGAGTTTATTACTTCCCTTTGATTATACGTGTTCTTCAGGATCAGATCTTTTTCTTTCTTTGAACATCAGATTATCAGAGTCTTTGACTTATCAGAGAGCAGAGCTTCAGAGCTTTTCTTGTCAGAGCTTTGCTTTGGATCAGAGTATCAGGACGATCAGAACTTCATATTGATCAGAGCAACATTGATCAGAGCTTCTAGTCTTCAGAGTATCCAGGAGCTTCCTTGTGCCTGTAGACTTTAAACAAAACAGAAAAAACATTTCAAGTAATAGAGTTAGAATGTTTGAGAATTTCTGTCTAGTTAGCCGTTATTGATTTAAATATCATTCTTGTTCTCCCCCTCTTTGTCAGCAATCAAAAAGTGTTGGTGGTGTGCTAAAATAAGTAAGATCAGAAAAAACTAATCATATTAAAATAGTTCAGGATCAAAACAAGAAAATATTACAAAACATAATCAAAACAGTACATCAGAAAATCAAGAAAACATGAAAAAGGTCATGCATGAAAAAAGATTTAAGGTTGAGGAGGCAAGCGTGTGAACAGGCTCTCCAGCATCGCTTGAATCTTTTCAGAAGTCTCATTTTGCTTATGAACCATGCTGACAACAGTGTCAATCTTGCTGTCCTGCACATCCATTCTTGCTTTCATCTTCTGATCGTTTTCATCCATCCGCTGCTGCAGACGTATGTCATTCAACCTTAGTTCTTCCAGAGTCTTCCTGTCCAAGGCAACTTGAGAAGCATCAGAAGGAGGAGGCTTCTCAGAACTTTCAGCAACATCTTCTGCTTGACTTTCAGCCTGAATGGTCTTGTCTTCTTCTGATGGTTGCACCTTTGCAGCTTGCTGTTTCTCAGACCAAGGTTCACTGTCCAGAGGAAGCACAACTTCCTGAGGCAGCTGACTTTCAACTTCCTTCAGCAGCTTGCTGAAGTTCTGTTGTGCCTGCTCATAGTTGATATCCTGCAACTTGAGGGCTTCAGCACGTACCCAACGTCTGAACTGTGACCAGAGCTGATCAGAAGCAGCTGGGTCAATCATCCCAGGACAGACTTGCTTCAAAGAAGCAATCCATTGCAGCACACCTGTTTCAAAATTCAAAATACCAGAGCCAACATCTGGTTGCTTTGGTTTTGGGATGGCAATTTTGTGTTTTAGATCAGCAAGACGGTCAAGACTGGTTAAGTCAATGAAAGTCCTGCTGGGGTTTTCAGAGGTTTACTGAGAGGCTGTTTGTTTTGGAGGAGGGGTATCAGAGTCAGATATTTCGATTGGAGTGGGTGGTGTTTTGGGAGTTTTTGGGGGTGTCGATTCTGATGAGGATGGAAACTGGGGCATGAAAACAGTGGTTCCACATGGCAACTGCATTGCCAACAGTGATGGTTGAGGTGAGTGAGGGTCAGATTGAAGTGGTGAAGGTGGATTTATTTCTGGTTGGGGAGAGGGAGGTGGAATCTCTGATTGCTCAGGGATCAGAGGTTCTTCTGAGAGTGGTTGTTGTTGTGGTTCTGGTTCTGGTTGATGTTGTTGTTCTGGTTGTGGAGGAGGAAAATTTGGTGGTTCAGAGTTTGGTTGAGCAGAGGCATGTTGACGCTCAATATCAGCCAGCACTTGGTCAAGTGCTGTTGTTGTTGAAATTGTTGGTTGTTTGGGTTGTTTGGTTCTAGGTCTTCTGAGTTTTAATGCCTCAGAAGGGTCTTCTTCTTGTATGGTTTCATCAATGGTAGGGATGGGAATTGATATTCTATGAGAGGTTTGAGGAGGTATAGATGTTGGAATAGTAAAAGAATTTGAAATAGGGGCAGCAGATGAAATACCTCTTTTCTTTGGAGTCTGCTGAGATGATCCTTCTGATGGCGCTTTCCTCTTCTTTGTCTTCTTCAGAGTCACTTCTGATTGGGGTTGACGCAGATCTCTGATATTCAGCTTTGGATCTGTATCTTCTGCCTTGTACGCATCTGGGTACCTGAGAAACATTTCTGGTTTGGATTCCATTTCAGAAAATATCGGAAAATCACTCAGAGGCACTCTTCTGCTGGAGATATCAGCAGTGGAAGTAGCTCTGGGTTCCTTCTGAATATTTTCTATCAGCTTCATCTTTTTCAGATTCTTTGCGTTCAGAGGTTTCCCAATTGTTGGTTCAATAGTGCTCAGCTCCTGAGCTTCTATCAGATGTTCAATCAGCCTATTCTCTGTCAGAATATCTGATATTAGCCTTCCAAACGGTATCCAGTCCCTCTTGGTTCTTTCTTCTTCCCTTGTTTCTTTCACACTGGTTTTGAGATGGTTGAACAAGAAGTGAGCCAGATTGATTTTTATCTTCTGATCAATAAAGTAGATCAGAAACTGCTGATCCACATTTATATAATCAGGAGAACTTGTTGGTTTCCTGTGGTTAAAGCACCCCAGAACAATCTTAGCCCATACTCTGCAATGATCCTTCAGATCCTTAATCTTGCTGCTGGGCATCCCAAGAGTGAAAATCCTGTTAGCTACCACACCTGTATCAGCACATCTTTCAGCCATGTCCACACAACGGACGCCACCACCACTTTGACCGATTAGCCTTGCAATGAGATCTTCAGAAATCACAATCTTCTTCCCCATGACAGAGGAGATGACTAGATGTTTTGAAACCTTGGCGTGAATCCAAAATTCCTTGACCAGCGCTGGGAATGTTGGTCCAACCAACCTATCGAAATACCTCTCCCACTTTTGAGCCCTAATTTCTTCAGTTAGGTCAAAACCATTCTCCTTCAAGCTTTCAAAGTCAATGATTAACTCAGAGAGCACTTCAAGGTTCTTCACCGGAGTGAGGAGAGTTCTGAGTGGCACTTGATATTGCTCAGAAGTTACTTTCTTCTGATTACCTGCAGAAACGCTGCTGGAGGATGCCATTGTTCACACTAAAAAGGGTTTTGAGAATGAATTGAAGAAAAAGGTTTGCAAGAGATGAACTCAGAGATATGCAGAAAAATTGCTTGAGTGATAGTGAGAAAGCGTAAAGAATAAGAATGAGAGATTAATGTGCTTAAATAGAGTTTTCAAAATTATTTTGAAAAGATAAACGTTTTTAAGAGAGAGAAAAATCATGATTGCCATTTAAAAGCATGATTACTTTTCATTAAATGCTTGCTGATTTTGGGGGATTTGAGAAAGATACTTAAAAATGGTTACCAGACATGTGTCTCAATGCACCCAATCAGCGCTTTGCCTTCTCAGAAGCGTGCACGCGTTCTGCTTCAGAGATATGCTGATGATTGGATGGCACTTGTTTCATGTAGTGATCAGCACGTCTGTTTTTGAGCTTAGACTCTCAGATCTTTAGACTTGCATCTGATACAATCTGCATGTTCTATCTTTCTGAAAGGAGATTGATCAGAAGTTCACAGTAAAATAATTACATTCTGAAAGTAAATATATGGAATTAAAACATTTTCACTCTGGGCACACTTTCATGCTGAGATGTTTCAGAATGAAATTAAACCTATCTTCTGAAAGGGGTTTAGTAAAGATATCAGCCCATTGATGGTCTGTATCTATAAATTTTAAGTTCAAAATACCTTTCTGAATATAGTCCCTAATGAAGTGATGTTTTATTTCTATATGCTTAGCTCTAGAATGTAAAATAGGATTCTTACTTAAGCAAATAGCAGAAGTATTATCACAAAGTATAGGAATGTTACTCTCAAAAATCTGGAAGTCTTCAAGCTGACTTTTCATCCAGAGCATTTGTGTGCTACATCCTGCTGCTGCTATGTACTCAGCTTCTGCTGTTGACAGAGCAATTGTTGATTGCCTTTTGCTGGACCAAGAGATCAGATTTTCTCCCAGAAACTGGCAGCTTCCAGAAGTACTTTTACGTTCAACTCTGTCTCCAGCAAAATCAGCATCACAATAGCCTACTAAGCTGTAATCACTAGATTTTCTATAAAACAAACCCAGATTAGTAGTACCTTTCAGATACTTGAAAATTCGCTTAACAGCTGTTAAGTGAGATTCTCTAGGATCTGATTGGAATCTAGCACAGATACAAACCTTGAATAATATGTCAGGTCTTGAAGCAGTCAGATAGAGGAGAGAACCAATCATACCTCTGTAGACTTTCTGTTCTACACTTTTGCTTACCTCTTCTCTTTCCAGAATGCACGTGGGATGCATTGGAATCTTTGATGGCTTACATTCTGAGAGGTCAAATTTCTTCAGAAGATCTCTGATGTATTTGCTCTGATGAATGTAAGTTCCTTCTGGAGTTTGATTGATCTGAATTCCTAGAAAGAATTTCAGTTCCCCCATGAGGCTCATCTCAAATTCTGCCTGCATACACTTAGCAAATTTTCTTCCAAGAGAAGGATTAGTAGAACCAAAAATGATATCATCAACATAAATTTGACAGACTAAGATGTCACTCTTAACTGTTTTACAGAATAGAGTAGTGTCCACTTTCCCTCTGGTGAATTCATTTTCAAGCAGAAAGTTACTTAGCCTTTCATACCAAGCTCTGGGAGCTTGTTTCAGACCATACAGTGACTTCTTTAGTTTGAAAACATGTTCTGGATGTTTTGTATTTTCAAAACCTGGGGGTTGGTGAACATAAACTTCTTCTTCTATATAACCATTTAAGAATGCACTTTTGACATCCATCTGATACAGAGTGATGCCTCTATTAACAGCAAATGAAATTAAAAGCCTGATAGATTCTAACCTGGCGACTGGGGCAAAGGTTTCTGTATAGTCTATCCCCTCTTGCTGACTATAACCTTGTGCAACCAGTCGTGCCTTGTTTCTGATGACTTCACCTTGTTCATTTAGCTTGTTTCTGAACACCCATCTTGTTCCAATGACGTTGAATCCTTTTGGTCTGGGAACGAGATCCCATACGTCATTTCTGGTGAATTGATTCAGCTCTTCTTGCATTGCCAGAATCCAGTCATTATCCAGAAGTGCTTCATCAATAGAAGAAGGTTCAATCAGAGACACCAGTCCCATAAGAGTTTCTTCAGAGTTTCTGAAGCTTGCTCTTGTTCTGATTGGATCTTCCTTTCTTCCTAGGATAGTCTCTTCTGGGTGATCCAGGCTGCTTCTGGGTAATCTCTTCTGAGGTTGATCAGCAGCTGTTGTAGGATTTCTAGCAGTGCTCCTTTCAGACGTTGAAGGAATGTCTCTGTTGAGAGCTTCTGATGACTTGTCTTCAGAACCTGCAAATTCAATTTCTATACCTGCAAAAATTTCATTCTGCTTTGACTTTTCAGAGTCAAGCTTGTCATCAAAACGAACACTGATTGATTCTTCCACAATCTGTGTTTCTGTATTGTATACTCTGTACCCTCTTGAGCGTTCAGAGTATCCTAACATAATACACTTCTGTGCCTTAGAGTCAAACTTGTTCAAATAATTCTTTGTATTTAATATAAAGCAAGTACATCCAAATGGATGAAAATATGAAATGTTGGGCTTTCTGTTCTTCCACAATTCATATGGAGTCTTTTCCAGAATAGGTCTTATTTAGATTCTATTCTGAATGTAACACGCTGTGTTTATTGCCTCTTCCCAGAAAGTCTTAGCAACATTTGTCTCATTGATCATGGTTCTGGCCATTTCTTGCAATGTTCTGTTCTTTCGTTCTACAACTCCATTTTGTTGGGGAGTTCTAGGACAAGAGAAATCATGCAGAATGCCTCTGTCATTAAAGAATGACTCAAAGTCTTTATTTTCAAATTCTCCACCATGATCACTTCTGACTTTAACGATTCTAAGATCTTTTTCATTCTGAACTTGGTTACAGAAGGTAACAAACACAGAATGTGACTCGTCCTTGTGTCTTAAGAACTTTACCCATGTCCATCTGCTATAGTCATCTACGATTACTAACCCATACTTCTTACCACTGACTGAAGCAGTTTTAACTGGTCCAAATAAGTCAATGTGCAGAAGTTCTAATGGCTTAGAGGTAGAAACAACATTTTTGGATTTAAAAGAAGGTTTTGCAAATTTGCCTTTCTGACATGCTTCACACAGAGCATCTGAATTGAACTTCAGATTAGGATGTCCTCTGACCAGATTGAGTTTGTTAATCTGAGATATTCTTCTCATACTAACATGCCCTAATCTTCTGTGCCAGATCCACTGCTCGTTGTTAACAGACAGAAGACATTTTACATTCTGACTCTTTAGTTCAGAAAGTTTGATTTTGTAAATGTTGTTTTTCCTCTTACCATTAAACAGGATAGTCCCATCTTTCTGACTAACAGCTTTACATGATTTTTGATTAAAGATTATATCATAACCGTTATCACTTAATTGACTTATGGATAACAGATTATGCATCAATCCATCTACTAGCAGAACATTATTAATAGAGGGAAGATTTCCATTACCTACAGTTCCAGAGCCAATTATCTTTCCCTTCTGATTGCCTCCAAAGCTAACGTGGCCTCCAGGCTTAAGTTCCAGGCTTTGGAACATATGCCTTCTTCCCGTCATGTGTCGTGAGCAGCCAGAGTCCAGGTACCATGACTGGTGTTTCTGACTTGCTGCTAAAGATATCTGCAACATGTATTATTTTGTCCTTAGGTACCCAGATTTTCTTGGGTCCTGATTTGTTAGTTTTACCAAAACTCTGGTTGAATTTTGGTTTCACAGAGTGCTTACTGCTAGTATATTTTATATCATGTGTGTGACCATACACAAAGTGTGAATTTAGAGGAGTGTGTTTAATGGTTAAGTCCATGACATTCTTTGGTGTAGGAACCTTACCTTGGTATCCTATTCCTTTCCTGCCGTTTCTGCTAACTCCATAGATCATTGAAGCCATTCTGCTTCTATCTATGCTTTTAGCTAGGAACTTCTGGAAACTGTGATCATACTCCTTGATGATCTCATCAGCGTTGCTGGGAGTTTCAGAAATTGGTTCCTTCTGAGAGTTTTGTAAAGTGTTTTCTAATTTTGAAATCTTATCTCTCAGCTCAGAATTTTCCAATTTTAGACTCTCAGACTTATTAGAGTCAGATTCAAGATTCCTTTTCAGGTCTCTGAATTTAGCTCTAATCTGCTGATAACGTTCCAGAATCTCATTAAGGCTTTCACCAAGTTCAGCCTTTGTAAAGTTAACAGCGAAGTTAGGAAATACCTCTTCTGTGTCTGATTCTGAGTCTGATTCAGAAGCTTCACTATCTTCTGAAATGTTTGCCATGAGAGCTATGTTTGCCCTTTCATCATCTGATTCTGAGTCAGCTTCAGACGAGTCAGAGTCATCCCATGTAGCCATGAGACTTTTCTTCTTCTCTCTTCCAAACTTCTTTTTGGGCTTTTCCCTCTGAAGCTTTGGGCAGTCACTCTTGTAGTGTCCTTGCTCATTGCACTCATAGCAGATGATGTCTTTTGTGTTTGGCTTTTTGCTACTGGAGGAGCCTTCAGATCTTCTGTATCCAGAGGAAGAATCTGTCCTTCTGTATCTGGAAGAAGACTCGTTTTGATCAGATCTTCTGGGATTCCTGAACTTCCTTTGTCTTTGCTTCCACAGTTGATTTACTCTTCTGGAGAGAAGGGAAAGTTCGTCTTCTTCTGATGAGGATCCATCAGATGTTTCTTCAACTGCCTGCAAAACTTTAGACTCAAATTTTCTGTTAGATTTTAATGCTAAAGGCTTACCTTGCTTCTGAGGCTCATCAGCTTCTAGCTCTATCTCATGACTTCTAAGGGAGCTTATAAGTTCCTCCAGAGTGATTTTGTTGAGATCTTTAGCTAGCTTCAGAGCAGTAACCATAGGCCTCCACTGCTTGGGTAAACTTCTGACGATTTTCTTGACATGGTCAGCAGTAGAGTATCCTTTGTCCAGAACTTTGAGACCAGCTACCAGAATCTGGAATCTAGAGAACATAGTTTCAATGGATTCAGATTCTTCCATTTTGAACGCCTCATACTTCTGAATGAGCGCCAGAGCTTTTGTTTCTTTGACTTGAACGTTGCCCTCATGCGTCATTCTGAGAGAATCAAAGATATTCTTTGCTGTGTCTCTGTTGGAGATCTTTTCATACTCAGTATAGGAGATGGAACTGAGGAGGATGGTTCTGGCCTTATGGTGATTCTTGAAGTCACGCTTTTGTTGATCAGTCATTGATTTTCTATCAATCTTCTGACCACTTGCATTCACAGGGTGCGTGTATCCATCTGTCACCATATCCCACAGATCAGCATCATGTGCTAGAAAGAAGCTTTCAATTCTGTCTTTCCAGTAATCAAAGTTTTCTCCATCAAAGACTGGAGGTTTGCCACTGAATCTGTCTCTGTCCTCGTTATTGTCATTGCTGATGTGAGAATTGTTTCCTGCCATTGTGTTTTTCTGACGCTGGATCTTGTACTGACACGGTTAAGTGTTTTAGCTCAGAACCAGGCGCTCTGATGCCAATTGAAGTGGTGAAAAACACAAGAAGGGGGGGTTGAATTGTAAAACTGAAATCTAAAGCAACGAACACGATATTTTTATCCTGGTTCGTTTGATCTCAAGCTACTCCAGTCCACCCGTCAAGGTGATTTCGCCTCTCTCCAACGAGGTCTTAATCCACTATATTCAACTGAATATTACAGACTGCTTTAACAACTGCTAAAGCCTTCTTGATTCAAACCACCACCCGGTTTGTCAAGGTAACACTTTCTTACAAAGAGATAAAACAATGTGTGTGGATGTTTTCTACAAAACTTTATCACAACTGTGATGTATACACAAATTGAAGCTTAGAAACTAGATTGCTAAACAGTAATGGAATATCAGAGCGTATGGTTTAGCAAAACTGGTAGAACGAAGATTATGGTTCAGCTTTTGTGCGTGTAGAGATTTGGAGAGCATTAGCCATTATAATCTTCAAAGCCTTGTTTATATAGCACTTGAGATGATGAACGTTGGATGCAATATTCTTGATTCAATGCTAATAACAAGCTTTCCTTTTTGAGCAGATCTTGTCTGGAATGAAGCCGTTGGAATTAATTAGCTTTCAATGCACAGTACCGTTGCTTACTTAATGCACGTTCTGGCTTGGCTCATTCTGATTCTGCTTCGCTGCTGATGAACTATTGTGTTTCTGTATCAGAGTATTGAGCGCAGTCTTGTTCATCAGGCTTCAGCATGTACGTGAGTTGATCATCTGATTTTGACGTTCTGATGTAGCAACTTCTGATGCTGGTGTCTGAAATCAAGTTCTGATGCTGAATAGATGTGATCTTGCTTGTTTCAATCAGCGTATCTGCAAGTCAGAACATAATAATTTTAGGCAGCAGATAGTTCATTCATGAAACTTATAAATACTATATCTTTTCACTTTGTTATCATCAAAACTTAAATATAAGGTAGTAGATTCAAACATTGTTCTAACAGAGATGTTCTGCTGAGGATTCCACTGATAACTTCCGTTGGGGACGAATTACCGTTGCTGGTGATACTGAATCCTGTTGGGGATTGAATTCCTGTTTGTGAAAGGAAAGAACTCCGTTGGGGATGATCTTTCAGTTGTGACTTCACTAGGGATAACCTTTTAGGCTCTAATGGGGATAATCCTTTGAGCTTTGCTGGGGACAATCTTCCTTTGAACTTGGTTGGGATATTCATTTTTATACTCCACCGAGGACGAACTTCCGGAGTCTACTGGGGATGATTCTTCAACTCCATTGGGGAAGCTTTTTCAGACTGCGCTGGGAAAATTTTAACTCCACTGGGGATATCTTGTATTCTGCCGGGGATCATTCTTATACTCCGCTGGGGAATATTAATACTGCCGAGGATATTAAGCCTTTTCAGTATGATGGTCATTGAACTCTTCTTGGGGGAGAATATTACCGATTCATTCACCCACAGTTGTAAGTCTCAGTTGGGGAGAGCTATCATTACTGTCTTACTCTGCGGGGAGTGAAAGTACCTTAACCATGTTCTTCAGCTGAATTTACCTTGTACCTGGTGGACAGAGCAACTATACAGCTTGGACAATTCTCATTTGCCCCTGTTTCTGATATTACCAGTAATCATATTTTTGTTTCGCATGCAAATATTTACGAGCGACAATTAACGTCAAGTGCATATATCAAAAATGAACATTGGACGTTCTTTGCAAAACAAAACAGATAAAGGAAAAACAGTTTGAAATTTATTTGAAAATGAATTGTATTGATTTTGAAGTTTGGCCTGTAAAATAGGTGTTTTTTTGTACAAGAGACTGACGTCATAGTAAGAGAACGCCGTCGAACAAATATAGTTTATACAATTTGTGAAAAACTAAACAAAACAGCTATGTGAATGATCCCACTGGGTTCCAACTCTGCTATTGTATTTATGTCCTCGAGCATCTCATCACTTTGCTACTTGTTGAAGGTAGATCAGATTGATTAGTGCCGTTTGAGCTTGATAGTCGATATCGAAGTCTGGTTGCAAAGTGATCCAATGAGACATAGTGTTACGCTTTAATCCCTAATTTTTTCCTGGACTCCCCTTTCGGGTTTTCAGTCCACCGGGATACCCTTTTTTGCCCAAGCCGCCTTTTCAGGTTTTCGACTTACCGGGTGTACAAATTTTTTATTTTCATCCCTTATTTTTGCCCGAACCCTTTTGGTTCGCCAGGAAGCCCTTATTTATGCCTAGGCCAGTCAACCTAGTGGGTCTTTGATTATGCGTAGTATCTTTTCACTATGTCTGCATTGACGGGGTGAGGAAGGTCGTCACCATCCATGGTGGTTAGAATCATATCTCCTCTTGAGAAAATGTTCTTAACCACAAATGGCCCTTCGTAAGTAGGAGTCCATTTGCCCCTGGGATCACCTTGAAGTAAGATAATGTGCTTGATTACCAGGTCCCCAACTTGATACTCTTATCGTCTGACTTTCTTATTAAATTCCTTGATCATTCGCTTTTGGTACGTCTGACCATGACAAATAGCAGTAAGTCTCTTTTCGTTGATTAGGTTCAGATGATCAAGCCGGGTCTGAATCCAGTCATCTTCGCTCAAATCTGCATCCTTCATAATCCGAAGAGAGGGTATCTGAACTTCGATGGGCAAGACTGCCTCCATGCCATAAACCAAGGAATAGGGTGTTTCCCCTGTTGACGTCCGTGCTGAGGTACGATACCCATGAAGAGCAAATGGTAACATCTCGTGCCAGTCTTTGTATGTCACAGTCATCTTCTGCACAATCTTCTTAATGTTCTTATTAGCCGCTTCTACAGCCCCATTCATCTTCGGCCGGTAAGGAGAAGAGTTGTGATGCTGTATCTTGAACTGCTTGCAGAGCTCAGTGATCATCTTATTGTTGAGATTGGTACCATTGTTCGTAATGATCCTCTCGGGTACACCATATCGACAAATCAGATTGTGCCGAATGAACTGTGCCACGACGTTCTTAGTTACAGTAGCAAAGGAAGCTGCTTCAACCCACTTCGTAAAGTAATCAATTGCTACCAGGATGAAACGATGACCGTTGGATGCTGTAGGTCTGATCTCGCCGATCATATTGATGCCCCACATTGCAAAAGGCCAAGGAGCTGTCAAGATGTTCAGAGGAACTGGAGGTATGTGCACTTTATCAGCATAGACTTGGCACTTGTGACATGTCCGAGAATGTTGATAACAATAGGCTTCCATAGTGGACCAAAAATATCCTGCCTGAAGGATTTTCTTTGCCATGGTGTGCCCACTGGAATGAGTTCTGAAAGAACCTTCATGTAATTCTGTTATGATTCTGTCTGCCTCGTTCTTATCCACACATCGTAGTAAGGTTGAATCATGGTTACGCTTGTAAATAATGCCATTGTTGATGAAGAACTTCGCCGCGAATCTCCTCAGAAACTTCTTGTCATTAACAGATGTACCCTCAGGGTATTCTTGAGCCTCAAGGTACTTCTTTACTTCATGAAACCAGGGTTTTTCTGTTACCTCTTCAGTCTCAATATCACAGCAATGCACAGGTTTGTCCAATCTTTCAATGATAATCCGGGGAGCCTCATTGTCCCAATTTACTTTGAACATAGAAGACATCGTAGCCAGCGCGTCTGCCAACTGATTCTCCTCTCTAGGGAAGTGTTCAAAGGTTATCTCCTCGAAGTGCGGAAGCAATGTCAACACATACTCCTTGTAAGGAATAATATTTGGGTGTTTTGTATCCCACTCGCCTTTGATCTGACTGATCACGAGAGCGAAATCTCCGAAAACACTTAGAAACTTAATCCTTAGGTCAATTGCTGCTCGAAGACCCATGATGCATGCTTCATACTCCGCCATATTGTTAGTGCAGTTGAAACATAGTTGGGAGATGAATGGAGTATGAGAGCCTCTAGGAGATATGATTACGGCACCAATTCCATTACCCAAGGCGTCCGAAGCTCCATCAAAGTACGTAGAACATCGGGATCCTTCCTCAGGTCCTTCATCCGGTCCAGGTGTCTTACAGTCAGTTACCAACATAATATTCTCATCCGTAAATTCAAAGTTCATAGACTAGTAATCATCCACTGCCTGATGTGCCAGATGATCTGCCAACACACTTCCTTTGATTTCCTTTTGGGTTATGTATTGTATGTCATACTCAGTCAAGATCATCTGCTATCTTGCTATTCTTCCAGACAAGGAAGGCTTCTCGAAGATATACTTGATTGGATCCATTTTTGATATTAATAGAGTAGTGTGAGTCAGCATATACTGTCTCAGCCGGCGAGCAGCCCATGCCAAAGCGCAACAAGTTTTCTCGAGCAATGAGTATCAGGTCTCGCAGTCGGTAAACTTTTTGCTAAGGTAATAAATAGCATGCTCTTTTCGGCCAGACTCGTCATGCTGACCCAACACGCACCCCATTGAATTGTCGAGTACTGTCAAGTATAGGATCAGAGGTCTCCCTTCGACTGGAGGCATCAGAATAGGTGGCTCTTAGAGATATTCCTTGATCCTTTCGAAGGCGGCCTAACATTCATCTTTCCATCTTACCACTTGATCTTTCTTCAGCAACTTAAAGATTGGTTCGTAAGTAGCAGTCAGGTGCGAGATGAATCAGGTAATATAGTTCAGACGTCCCAGAAAGCCTCTGACTTCTTTCTATGTTTGGGGAACTGGCATTTCCTGTATAGCCTTTACTTTGGTAGGATCCACTTGAATATCCTTATCGCTCACGACGAAACCCAGCAGCTTACCAGATCTCACCCCGAAGGTGCACTTCTTCAGGTTTAATCTCAGCTTGTACAACTTCAACCTGTCGAATAATTTCTGCAGATGGTCCAGATGTTCTCCTTCAGTCTGGGATCTTGCAATCATGTCATCGACGTATAACTCAATCTCGTGATGGATCATGTCATGAAACAAAGCAACCATGGCACGCTGATACGTTGCCCCAGCATTCTTCAATCCAAAAGGCCTGACCTTGTAGCAAAAGGTACCCCATTGAGTAACAAAGGTTGTCTTCTCCATGTCTTCAGGAGCCATTTTAATCTGATTATAACCGGAGAAACCATCCATAAAGGAAAAGACCTTATGCTGTGTGGTATTGTCAACCAGAACGTCGATATGAGGTAGAGGGAAATCATCCTTGGGGATCGACCTATTTAGATCCCTATAGTCGACACACATTCAAACCTTACCATCCTTTTTCGGCACAGGAACCACGTTGGCCACCCACTGCGGGTAAGAAGTAACTGCTAGAAAACCGGCGTCAAACTGTTTCATAACCTCAGCCTTGATTTTCTCAGACATCTCTGGGCGCATTCGGCGGACCTTCTGTTTTACTGGAGGACAGTCTTCCTTGGTAGGCAGGCGGTGAACCACAATATCGGTATCCAACCCAGGCATATCTTCATAAGACCAGGCAAAGATCTCAACGTAGTCACGTAGAATCTGAATCAACTGTTGCTTAACACTAGCTTCTAGATTTGCACCGATCTTGACCTCTTTCTTGTCCTCCTCCGTACCCAGATTTACTGATTCCACCGGCTCTTCGTGCGACTGAATAGCCTTCTCTTCCTGAAGTAACAGTCTTGAAAGTTCACCAGGCACTTCGCAATCGTCTTCACCTTCGTCTTCGGCTAAGTTGATCGGACTTTCGAAGTCATAACTGGCAGTAGCAGAGTCGTTACCAGTGAGATCCAGAGTGGATGTAGACCTGTATATGTGAGTGTGTGTAAAATAGTTGTTTTTGCAATATGTAATAAAAGAAAAACAAGGAGCGTAAAATTTGAAATGCAAGAAAACGTCCAATGCTTTTATTAATGATATATGAAAATGACATACATAAAGCCCTCACAAATGAAGCCACGGTGCCCCAGGTAAGACACCGGGCCGTAAAGTTTAAACATTGTTTATTGCAAATTCAAAACAAAAGTCTCATTATTGGGTAACAAAAGAAATTGGGATGAATTCCTTTGCTGTCCAGTTGCTTAGTCCACCGTCGGTCGTTGGGTAGATCCAACTGTCAAACTCAGACTCTTCAACATCGTCTTCAATGGCATTCACTCCTGAATTGCTGATGAACAAGGGAGGTCTTCCGATTCGTGCATTCCGAATAGCCTTCTGAGCTTCTGCAGTGAAACCCAAACTAAACTTGTTAGTCTTCTGTGCAAAATCAGGGAGTTGTCCCCAATTTGCACACCCATCTTTCTCAACAACAGCCCGAGCATCCTTGAAGGAAGCCATCTTCATAGGAGGATCTTCAACAACAGTCTCAGTTGATGCCAGTGTCTGGGGAACCTCTTCAAAATGTTGAAATGGGGTATCAATGAACTCCCCATCCATCTCTACATATCAGAAAGAGTTGAGGTGGCTCACCATGTACTCCTCTTCTCCTTGTACTGTCACAATTTTCCCTTTCACCTGGTACTTTAACTTCCGGTGGAGCGTCGACGTCACTGCCCCAACTTTGTGGATCCATGGACGACCCAGCAAACAAGAATAAGATGGCCGAATGTCAATCACATAAAATGTAGATGCAAAAACCTGAGAACCAACCTTGATTGGAATATCCACTTCTCCATGCACCATCCTCTTAGACCCATCAAAGGCCCTGACGACAATGTTGCTTGGTTTCAGCTCCAACCCTTCACAATCCAACCACTCTAGAGCTTTCTTAGGCAAAACGTTCAATGAGGAACCAGTATCCACCAATACATGAGCAAGAGTAGTGCCCCTGCATTCAATGGAGACATGTAGGGCATCGTTGTGATTCTTCCCCTTAACGGTCAAATCAACGTCAGAGAAACCCAACCCATTATCAGCAGTCAGACTAGCCACACAATCTTTAAACTAATCAGCTGATGTTTCTTGAGGTACGTGTGCAGTCTTCAGGAATGCAATCAGAGCCTTGGCATGGGCCTCTGAGCATAACAACAGTGACAACATAGAGATCTTGGACGGGGTTTGCCCCAGCTACTCGACTACATTGTAGTCGCTCTTTTTGATGATCTTCAAAATTTCCTCCATCTCTTGTCTAGAGGCTTCAACAGTAATTTTCTTTGGTGCCTCCGTTTGGGCAGGCTCATTAGTGGCCCCTTTGCCCCGAGTACCGGATGACTCAGCAACAGGAGTAAAAATGGGAACTTGAACAGGAATGGTAGTAGGTACACTGGCAGGGGTAATAACAACAGGTTTCCTAAAATTTGGTGGAGAGATATCAGGGGAGAAAAGTCTTCCGCTACGGGTGACTTTGGCAGGTCCAACAATATTGCTGACATCCATATCGACATCCAAATCTTGTTTAACTCCGTGATAATAAACATCATCCCCGTAATGCCAAGGGACAGCTTTATCAGATGTATAAGGGATAGGCCCTGGAACAATGATGATCAATGGTGCGATTCTTGGAATAAATGTAATTCTAATAGGCTTTCTCGAGGAAGCCTTGGAAGAATTGTCGAAAATGGTGATGATAGCAACTTCTTCGGTAGGAACCAAAGGAACAACAATATTCTCAAACAGAATTTCTTTATTATCCATCAGGCGTTGGACACCTGACTTCAAAAGATGGAAACCGGTAGGTAGGACAGAACACATACGGCAAGCTTCGTGATAGCCCGGAAATAAACTGGCTAGCAAAAGGTTCTTCTTCACAGTCATCAAAGGGGTAACAATGTCGTTCACAAAAACCACAAACGAGTCTTCATCTATAACATTCACTCCATTCTTGGGCATATGAGCAGTCACAAAATTAGGTCTTTCAGGTGCTTCGAACTCAATCTCCTTCGCATCAATTAAGTCCTGTATTTTGTTCTTCAAAACCCAACAGTCATCTGTATCATGCCTCGGGTTATCAGAGTGAAAAGCACATCGGGCATTAGGGTTATACTTTGGTGATGTAGTGTTGGGATTCTTCGGGGCCTCCCTTAGAATCACTAGATTGGTTTTCAATAACTGTGGTCGAATCTGAGATAAAGTCATGTTGAGCTGAGTGAATTGCCTTCGCGATCTCTCAGCCTTTGGCTGATTGTTGTGCTGAGGAGCACTAGCAGGTCTTGAAATAACAACCGCATTAACAGCTTGGCGGCGTTCAGGTCTATGCTGGCTTTTCGAACTATAAACAACACTGGACTCCTTCTTAAAAGGCTTCTTCTCGGTGCCTGATGAAGCACCTTTCTGTATTTTATCAGACCTAATACTAGCCTCAATCCTTTCCCCGGTCATAATCAGCTCCGTAAACCCGGACGAAGAACTTCCAATCAGATGGTTGAAATACGGACCAGACAAGGTCCCCAGAAACATATCCACAAGCTCCCGATCAGCCAAGGGTGGTTGCACTCTTCCAGCGAGGTCCCTTCACTTCTGAGCATAATCTTTGAAACCTTCGCCCGCACCCATTGACATACCCTGGAGTTGGGTACGCGTGGGAGAGAGGTCGGCATTGTATTGGTACTGCTTGTAGAAAGCAGCAACCAAATCCTCCCAACTACGGATACTGGCTCCTTCTAGCTGGTAAAACCATTCAAGATGAGTCCCTGAAAGACTGTCTTGAAAGAAGTGGACCCATAGGTTCTTGTCAGCGGTGTACGGCTGAATCTTCCTAACATACGAACGGAGGTGCAGTTTCGGACAAGAAACTCCGTCGTACTTAGAAAAGGCTGGTGCTTTGAACTTTTGGGGAATCACCACCCCAGATGACAGACCTAAATCACCAAAGTCCAGACTAGGCACCTTCTAAACTTCCATCGCACTCAACCGGTCTTCCAGTTGCTTGTATCTATCCTCAGCCGAAGGATACTGGTCTTCATCGAAGTCCGTCTCGTTGTCTGAAACCACAGGGCTATGAGCCCTCCTTTCTTCCTGACTATCTTTTCCTCCAGATGAGGTGGTCAAATCAACTTCATCTCGTAGCCTGTTTCCAAACCTGTGGCCCATGTTAAACAGGACCTCTTCTTCTTCTTCTTCTTCTCTTTCAGGATAAGGGCCTTTAGATCTTGCTGACCCTTAGCCAAATTCATGAACAATTCCTGGAACTGGGCGTTTTGAGCCTGCAGAGCCTTAATTGCTTGTTCAGTTGATGGTTCAGAAGACATGATGCTGAAATAAACAGTGAAGAAGATGAGAAAACCTGTAAGGGTACCTGTTATGAGGTGCATGGAATGAAATGTGTATGCTATGATTTCAAAGACGTCGAGAGATTCAAATTCGTAAATAAGAAATGAAACACACTTTTATTAGATAAACTTGAAATTCAAATTGTTCAACAAATGCCCTTAAGGCGTTACAAGAAAGGAAATACTGGAAAGTAAATAAAAACTGGAAATAATCAAAAGACATCAACGCTCCCATGGTCGTTTCCCCTTGGTACTGACATAGTCGTTGATGATCTGCTCATTCTCCAACTGCCTTGTCAACTTCTGGATCTTTCGCTCTTGCTCGTGATACTTTTCTCTATAAGTATCCCACTCTTCCCTTAGCTGCATCCAGGACCTCTTCAATTCCCCAATGTCAGTAGGCATGTAAGGGTGTAAGATAGTAGGAGGAACCCCTTCCTCATCAGCAACTTCAACAATAATAGGCAAGACGACTTCATAGGGCATTCCCAGCTTTTGGGCACGTATGCGAACCCATTGGAGATATGGTTCCATTGGTAGAGAAGTTTTCGCACCCAACTCGTGTGGATCAGATCTGTGTACTCTATCCCAATCCCTTATGAATCTGCGGCGTTGCTCGTCACTATCTGTGATACGGTGGGAGAACTGACTTGGGATTTTGCGTTTGTGTTTGCAAATGTTTCGGTTTAGCAAGAGTCGCCACCGACTTTTTATTTTATTCTAAGGAAAGGTCAAAAAGCACAGGAAAGACCTTTGAGATGTTTTCTTGGGTTCAGGGAGTAGATTATAGAAAGGGAAGGTATTAGCACCCTTTCTATCCATGGTTATCCATGGGCTCTTAGTTACTTGTTTAGATCACTTGCTTTGCTTTTCAATTGTTTGAAATGGTGCTCTTCAATTGTTTGAAATGGTGCTTTGTGTGTGATTTGGAAATATGTTTTGAAAAGAGGCCATCGTTGTGGCAACCTTTGTAATGATTCTTGTATGAATGTATACAAAGGTGTTTTTGTTCTTTTGAAAATTTTTCAATGTTTAAAAGTAGGGTTTTGAAATTGTGTTTGTGAAGTGTGTTTGAAAATAGTAAGGATGTTTTTGCAAGCTTTTGATCAAGTAACTAAGAGCTATCTACCCTATTTTACTCAAAGATCTTTCTTATGTTTTTTAACCCTTTTAACAGTGTTATTTCACCATTATATTTGGTGAACGACCTTGTGTTAGGATGTTAAACGGGACAGGCGCGGGTCATCGTATAGACCATGATAGCAATTGTGTCAAGTATTTTTGGCAATTTTCTTGAGGGACTTGATCATTTTTGTTTAGGCAACTCAGATAGCGTCATCGAGGGACTATGATTGTTTGTTTGTTCTTGTTTTGCCAAAGTACTTAACATGCATACCATGGCCCATTTTTGAAGGCAACAAGTGGATTGTAACCCTAGGGGTGCAAGTGTGCATTGTGTTTGTTTTTCATGCATTTTTGTCTTTGATTAGGTCAAGCTAATTGTTGATTTGATTTTGGCATACGAACCGTAATTCTCTAATCATGGCATAATTGAAAGCATTTAAGTACGTAAAAATAAATCTAAGCTATTACAACTTTGATATAGGAAGGGGGGGGTACAATTTTGAATAGGGGATTATTTTGCAAGAAATTAAAATCCTAAATTATTACAACCAAATTGAATTTATAATGCATAATATTTAAATGTACAATATTTAAGTAAACACAATAAATATATATAGAATAAAAATGTATTATGCAAAAAGAAGTTTATATGTATGTAAAAATATTTTTAATGCAAAGAAATATGAAGAAATAAATAAACAAAAAAAGTTAATTTTATTTATTTTAGGGTAAACCCTAATTCTTTTAAGAAAATAATATTATATATTATTTATATACAAAAATATATTAATATATACAAAAATAAAAATATATTGAAAAAAAATGTTTTTTAGTATAAAATAATAATACAAATAAAAATGTAATATTTTTGTATTTTTATTCTATGTTCTTAATAAAATAAAGTGTATATATATATATATATATATATATATATATATATATATATATATATATATATATATATATATATATATATATATATATATATATATATATATATATATATATATATATATATATATATATATATATATATATATATATATATATATATATATATATATATATATATATATATATATATATATATATATATATATATATATATATATACAAAAATAAAATATATTCAAGAAAATATTTTTAGTGTGAATAAAAAATAAAAAATGAAAATAAAAATATTATTTACATTATTTTTAAATTTAAACAAATAATATAATAGTATTAAGAATGTTTTAATGTTAGAAATAATTAAAATAAATACCAAATAAATGTAAAAAATTAGGAAGATATTTTTCAAGTATTTTTTATGTTTGGAAATAAAATAATAAAGTCAGAAATGAAATTATAATGCAAAAATAATAAAAATACAAGAAGTTGGGCCAGGGGGTGTGAAACTGAAAAAGAAGGTGTTAGAAGCAAAAACAAGCCAGCCCAGCCCAAGTCTTCATCTTCTTCCTCCAGCACTGTGAAAAACGCGCGTTCTAAGTTCAAACAGCTAACTCCTGTATTTGTGATCTTTTGCCAAAACTCAAAACATGAAACTTGTAGAGCATCAAACCACGATTCTAACTATATAAAAAACTTAATCTAACTCTCAAAGACCAGAGATAATTTCTCTGGCCCTAATTTCTAACCTAGTTTTTTCCGAAAGTTCATGGATGAAATTCTCTTAGCACGTTTAATATAAATGAAAACTGAGCATATGTATGGTTTCAGGGCAATGAGTACAACATCTTTTATTCACAAACCTAAGGCTAAATGTTCCTAAATAGAGAGATAGAAGTTCATGAAAAACCTGTTTCAGTTGGATTCGAGTTGGACAATGCAACAACTTTCAGTGAGGCCTGAGGTTCTTTTGAGCTTGCTTGATGTTCCCTGAACCTTTCCCAATACTTAGTTTGTTTTGAAATGGCCTGAATCAACCTCTAGAAGTCAACCTGCATAAGCTTGAAACAGAAATGGTGAACACTGTAAATGGAGTTACAGTTGGCAATGGAGGTTTGGGATAGCTTGAGTGAGTTGAATGGAAAGTGTTTGAAGTGGAAAGGAGCAAAACGCACGAGCAAAATGAGCTATGGCACCCAAGTTGCAGCAACTACCCTGTTTTGCAAGTTTTTGGTGTTTTGGTGTTCAAGGGTGTTTGAGAGATGATTGGCTCGTGTTTCAGGCTTACAAGGATGTGTAAAACTTGTTTCAAATGTTGGCTTAAGTTGAATATATCAGATATGTGAGTTCTGGACTTTTGGTACAATAACTTGGTTTTGAAGCAAAAATGTGAGAGTTGACAATGCAAGGCTGTACTGGCTTGTAACCTAGCTGCACAAAGTGGTTGAGCTTTGCCTGACATTAGGGAGCCTTGTTTGCAGCAAAAGGCTTGGTGTATGGCTCAATAAATGAAACTTGACATAAAGCATGCTTTATGTAAATGGAAGTGTTATCTTTATGCCCAAAATGGAATTGTTCATTGTATAATGCTCCCTTGATCAGAACAATGCCTCTAACCAATGTATTTGCATTCAATTTTTGAGTGTAAATTGGTTTAGAGGCCTGTAATTAAGTACAAAGCTAGTTTGGTCAGATTTTGCAAGTTGTATGAACATGTATTGGCCATGGTTACAAAGTGAGTTTTTGCCAACTTCAAGCATTCGATTCTCCCTAACCACAAATGTGTTTGAGGAGTTCTTGGACAATTTTGAAAGCTTGAAAGATGTACTATAATCCATCTTTGAAATGAAACTTGAGACTCCAAGTGTAACTATGTGAAAAATGGCCAAGAAGATGGATCAAAATCCTGCCCAAACTAGGGCAAAATTTCTCTAAGTTAGAAGTTTTAGGTACCCTTGTTCCAAAATCATAACTTGAGATCCAAGCTTCTTTTGAGAAAACTTTGTGAATAAAAGTTGTAGAATTTTTTGATGGAATACAACTTTCATGTTGTAAGTTTTGTTTGAATCCATTTGAATCTTGGTGAAAATGTGGGACAAAGTTAGGAAAAATTAAGAAAATTTCATAACTTAGAAAAATTCGAAGTTATGAAATTTTTCAATTTCAAACCCTAATTTGCAATTTTAGGTTTCTTTATGAACAAGTTTCATAATTTGACACATCTTGATGAAAAATGACCCTTGGCACTTGATTTTGACCAAAAAGTCAAAGTTTGACTTTTCAGTATACAATCAAATTTTGATCAGTTGACTGAAAAATTCATCTGTCAATCCTATGCATTTGAGATCTTTTGAACTTGTTGAATAGGTCAAGATAATGTCATTAAGTCCTTGAGCCCATGGTTGAACTTGATTTGCCATTGGCTAGGTTAAACAGTCAAAAATTGCCTTTGTACAGTCAAAACCCTAAAAATGAGCATTTTGCCCTTTTGGTGATCTGATCAAATTTCTTGTGGATTTGTGGTCCAAACTTGATTAAATGGTTCATATGAGTTCATAATGTTGATGTGGGTCAAATTTCTTGAGGTTTGACTGTAAATTGGCCACAATTGACTTTTTCCCCAATACAACTGATTTCTAGGTCAACTGTCCAATTGACTGGGCAAAAATTTGATTCAAGGCTTGAAACTTGGTATGGGCAAACTTATGAGTCCAACATGAAGTATGAAAGTCAATTTGGGCATTGAAGGCCCAAAAATCCATGTGCAAACTCAAACCCTAATTTAGGTCAACAATGCAAGGAGGTGTCTTGAGCAGAGCAAACCCTAACTTGATCCTGAGTTCCAAGAGTCTTGTGATGAGAAATGTTGATAAAATGAGAGGGAAAATTTTGGGGTACAACAGTTTCCCCTGTTCAATCTTCTTGAACCTGAAGAGTTAGATTGACAAGCTTACCTTTCGTGACTCGAAGGTAAAAGAGGATTGGACACTAGAGTGCCCGTAAATTTGCACTCGTCAAAATATTGTTGAGGGAATGGGATTAAAGATGCCATTTGGAGATGGTAGAATCTTGCTGGAGACGGGCTTAAAGATGCCATCTAAGATTGTTTGTTGAACTGGAGCGTATCCGAGCTGTAACAATATTTGATCTTTGAATGAATATCATAATGACTGCCATGTCTGGAGTGTATCTGTATTCTGAATGGGTAACAGAGAAACATCTGTATATGGAGTGACTGTGTGGGGATAAGTTCTGAATGAGTGACAGAATGGCAACCGTGTTTGGAGCGTATCTGAACTGTATCTGTAGTTGAGATCTGTATGAGTAGCAGAATGACTTCCGTGTCTGGAGTGTATCCGTACTGTAACTGGGATCTGAATAAGTGACAGAATGATTTCCGTGGCGACTGCACTGGAGAGAATCAAACTTCTGGTGTAAGGGCCAGAAAGGCATCTGTGTTTGGAGCGTATTTGAACTTTGAAGTTGATAGTTGAATCTGAGTGAGAGATAGAATGGTCGTCGTGTCTGGAGCGTATCTAGTCTGTATCGGATTGCTGGAGTCTGAATGAGCAATAGAATGACCACTGTGTCTGGGGTGTATCTGAACTTTGAAGTTGATAGTTGAATCTGAATGAGAGATAGAATGGCCGCCGTGTCTGGAGCGTATCTAGTCTGTATCGGATTGCTGGAGTCTGAATGAGAAATAGAATGACCGCCGTGTCTAGGGTTTATCTGAACTTTGAAGTTGATAGTTGAATCTGAATGAGAGATAGAATGGCCGCCGTGTCTGGAGCGTATCTAGTCTGTATCGGATTGCTAGAGTCTGAATGAGCAATAGAATAACCGCCGTGTCTGGGGTGTATCCACACTGTATCTTGAAATTCTGAATGAGTAATAGAATGACCGCCGTGTCTGGGGTGTATCCATACTGTATCTGAATAGTTGTTAACAATAGCCTTTTAATCTCATCCTGAAAAGGGTAAAATGTTAGCTAAAACACAAAGTCATGTTGCATGATATGTATGATGCAATGAACTGTATTTTCATCAATGTTCATGATATATGAATGTAATGGAAGTGCATGTAAGTTGAGCAGCTGTCTTGTTATGGAAAATAAATCTTTGATAATTGGAGATAAAGAAATCTTTGACTGCTGCCGGAAAAAATAAATTCCTGACCGATGCTGAGGATCCAAAAATCTTTGATTGTTGAAGATGAGAAATCCTTGCCGACTGCTTGGGGGGGAAAAGATCCTTGATTGTTGAGAATGAGAAATCCTGGGACCCATGTTGGGGATTGAAAACCCTTGGTGACTTGTGGGGATTAACTAGAGCTTTGATAACTTCCGCGGGGAATGAGAGTCCTTCATGACTTTCCTGGGAAATAAAGGAAAACTCTGAAAACCTCTACTGGGGAATTAAAACCTGGGAGGCTTCTGCTGGAGAAATGAGACCGAGAATCTTCGATCTGCTGGGAAATAACTCTGTGAGGAGAATGTTTACTCGGCCGGTGAAATCAGGAGCTTGGGTTGTACGCCAATCTACTGGGGAAATTAGGGAAAACTGAATGGTTCCCACCGGGGATTGATAGTTGGAAATTGACTTCGCTGGAGAAAAAGGTTTAGAATATTCTAGTTTTGCTGGGGGTCTTGAAGCTTAACTCCACTGGGGACATGTGCTCCAAGGTTTTAGCTTGTTGAGGATCTGAACGACATATTGTAGGGGATTTCTTCTGGAATAGCACAAGGATATCTTCCATGACCTTTATCCTATCAGTAATTACCCTTTCTCAATTTCGTTTTATTTGTAAGCAGTGATTATATTCAAATGCATATGCCTATTTAACAAAACATTGGACGTTTTCAAATAAAACATAAGTATAAAAAGAAAAGAAAGGCAAGCAAATTTTTGCACTTTGAAGTATCTTTGTATTAACTTTTGTAAGTATCTTTGTACAAAGGAGACAGACATCCTAGTAAGAGAATATTGTCGTAAATTGAGAAAAATTTATACAAAAGAAAGATGGCTATGTGCAATAATTCCATGGGGTTCCAATTCTGCTATGGTCTTCACAACTCTAAGTATCTTGTCCATTCGCTGCTTCGTCCGCCGATGATTGGATTGATCAGAAGCTTGGAGCCTGTTGGTGAAGAGATTGTCCTTAAAGTGATCTGACGAGACATAGTCATACGCTTTAATTCCCTAACTTTTGCCTGGACCGCCCTTTCGGGTTTTCAGTCCACCGGGAAACCCTTTTTTGCCCAAGCCACCCTTTCGGGTTTTCAACTTTCCGGGTCATTTTATGTGTAGTATTTTCTGACTATGTCTGCATTCGCAGGGTGCGGCAAATCGTCGCCATCCATGGTGGTCAGAATCATTGGCCCACCAGAAAAGATGCTCTTGATCACAAATGGTCCTTCGTAAGTAGAAGTCCACTTGCCCATGGGATCACTTTGCTGTAAGATGATCCGCTTGATTACAAGATCTCCGACTTGATATACTTGACGCCTGACTTTTTTGTTGAAAGCCTTGATCATCCGTTTTTGATACGTCTGACCATGACAAACAGCAGTAAGTCGTTTCTCGTCGATCAAATTAAGTTGATCAAACCGGGTCTGAATCCAATCATCTTCACTTAAACCAGCATCCTTCATAATCCTTAAGGAAGGAATATGAACTTCCATAGGTAAAACAGCTTCCATGCCATATACCAAAGAAAAGGGGGTTGCTTCTGTCGAAGTACGCGCCGTGGTACGATATCCATGCAGAGCAAACTGTAACATCTCATGCCAGTCCTTGTAGGTGACTGTCATTTTTTGAATGATCTTCTTGATATTTTTGTTCGCGGCTTCAATAGCACCGTTCATCTTCGGCCGATAGGGAGATGAATTGTGATGATAAATCTTGAACTGTTTTCATAAAGCGGTGATCATAGTGTTATTCAAATTTGTACCGTTGTCCGTGATGATCCTATCGGGGATACTGTACCGACATATAAGATTCTGCTTGATGAAGCGGGCAACCACATTCTTTGTAACAGAGGAAAAGAAAGCTGCTTCGACCTATTTGGTGAAGTAATCAATAGCCACCAGGATGAAGCGATGTCCATTGGATGCCGTAGGCTTGATCTCTCCAATCATGTCAATGCCCCACATTGCGAACGGCCAAGGAGCTGTTAGAACATTAAGAGGAACAGGAGGAATGTGCACTTTGTTGGTGTAGACTTGACATTTGTGGCAAGTACGGGAATGTTGATGACAATCAGCTTCCATGGTAGACCAATAGTATCCTGCCCTTAGAATCTTCTTAGCCATTGTATGTCCGCTCAGGTGGGTGCCAAATGTACCACTATGTATCTCGGTCATGATCAAATCTGCTTCAACCTTGTCCACACAACGAAGTAGAACACAATCATGGTTGCGTTTATAAAGGATGTCGTTGCTTAGGAAGAACTTGGAAATAAATCTCCTTAAGAACTTTTTGTCATTGACGGAAGCTCCTTCAGGGTATTCTCGAGTCTGGAGATACCTTTTGATTTCATGAAACCAGGGTTGTTCCACAACTTCTTCGGTATTAATCTCATGTCAGTGTGCAGGTTCCTCCATTCGCTCGATGGTCATTTGGGGAGCCTCGTTATCCCAGTTGAGTTTAAACATGGAAGACATTGTAGCCAGAGCATCCGCTAGCTGATTTTCTTCTCGCAGGAAGTGCTCGAAAGTAATCTACTCTAAATGAGGTAACAATGTCAAGACATGTTCTTTGTATGGGATAAGATTAGGATGTCTAGTGTCCCACTCTCCTTCGATTTGACTGATAACCAAAGCCGAGTCCCCAAATACGACCAAAGATTTGATTCCCAAGTCTATAGCAGCCTTGAGACCAAAGATGCAAGCTTCATACTCAGCCATGTTATTGGTACAGCTGAAGCAAAGTCGGGCAGTGAAGGGTGTATGGTAACCTTCCGGAGAAATGAGTACCGCACCGATACCATTGCCCAGTGCATTTGAAGCACCATCAAAGTACAGGGTCCATCGAGATCCTTGTTTAGGTCCGTCATACGGTCCGTTATCTTCAATGTTGTCCAATGTCATGATGTCCTCGTCAGGGAAGTCGAATCTCATAGATTGGTAATCTTCGACGACTTGATGAGCTAGATGGTCATCTAGTACACTCCCCTTTATAGCTTTTTGGGTAGTATACTGGATATCATACTCAGTCAGGATCATTTGCCATCTAGCGATTCTTCCAGATAAAGCAGGCTTCTCGAAGATATACTTGATCAGATCCATTTTGGAAATCAGCAAAGTGGTATGAGTCAACATATACTGCCTTAGCCGGCGAGCAAACCATACCAAAGCGCAGCAAGTTTTCTCGAGCAGTGAGTAGCGAGTCTCACAGTCGGTAAACTTTTTGCTAAGGTAATAAATGGCATGCTCTTTTCGGCCAGACTCGTTGTGTTGGCCCAGTACGCACCCCATTGAGTTATCCAAAACAGTCAGATACATGATTAACGGCCTTCCTTCGACGGGTGGCATCAAGATAAGAGGTTCCAGTAAATACTCCTTGATCTTATCAAAAGCAACTTGACAATCACTGTTCCATTCAACCACCTGATCTTTCTTCAACAGTTTAAAGATTGGCTCACAGGTAGATGTTAGGTGAGAGATGAACCTTGCGATATAGTTTAAGCGTCCCAAGAATCCTCTAACCTCCTTTTCAGTGCGGGGGGCAGGCATTTCTTGTATAGCTTTTACTTTAGCTGGATCAACCTTAATGCCTTTGTTGCTGACGATAAATCCCAAAAGTTTACCAGACCTGACTCCAAAGGTGCACTTGCTTGGGTTCAATCTGAGCTTATACTCCTTCAACTTGACAAACAACTTTTGCAGATGATCAAGGTGTTCCTCTTCTGTCTGTGATCGGGCTATCATGTCGTCTACGTAAACTTCAATCTCATGATGTATCATGTCATGAAATAAAGCTACCATGGTGCGTTGATAGGTTGCCCCAGCATTCTTCAGTCCGAATGGCATCACTTTGTAGCAGAAGGTACCCCATTGCGTGACAAAAGTAGTTTTCTCCATGTCCTCGGGGGCCATTTTGATCTGGTTGTATCCCGAGAATCCATCCATGAAGGAAAATACCTTGTGTTGAGCTGTGTTGTCAACCAAGATGTCGATGTGTGGTAGTGGAAAATCGTCTTTAGGGCTAGCCCTGTTTAAATCCCTATAGTCCACACACATTCTGACTTTACCGTCCTTCTTAGGTACGGGCACAATGTTAGCAACCCATTATGGATAGGGAGTAACAGCCAGAAAGCCAGCGTTGAATTGCTTCATTACCTCAGCTTTGATCTTCTCAGACATGTCGGGCCTCATTCGGCGGACCTTTTGCTTGATCAGTGGACAGTCTTCTCTTGTAGGGAGACGGTGAACCACAATATCTGTGTCTAATCCCGGCATGTCTTCATAGGACCAGGCAAAGATTTTAACATATTCATTCAACAACTGCACTAAGCGCGCTTTGACACCTGGTTCCAGGTTGGCACCCACTTTAACCTCTTTCTTGTCTTCCTCTGCTCCCAAGTTGATGGTCTCTAGCAATTCTTCATGGGGCAGAATAACCCTCTCTTCTTGTTGCAAAAGTTTGGCTAAATCTCCCGGCACTTCACAGTCTTCGTCAACTTCGTACTCAGCATGATTGACCAAATCTTCAGAGTCACCGAAGGCTAAAGTAGAATAGTCACCCATGGAATCCGGAGTGGATGGGTACCTGCATTTTGTGAGTGTGGGTGTGTGTAAGGGATAGCCATCCTTAAACAAAACAAGATGCAAAAGGAAAGAAAATGAACACAATAGTATATAGATGAAAACGTCCAATGTTTCATTAAAACATGGCATATGATAATGAAGAAAATCAAGCCCTTACAAATGGACCTATATGCCCCGGGCAGGGCATAAGGTGAAAATAGTGTACAAATTGTTTAGTTATTACAAACCAAAATAGGAAATTGTTCAAAGATAAATTACTGGTTGATGAAAGTGATGGGAATAAAGTCATTTGCTTCCCAGTTGCTTAATCCTCCTTCGACGGTTGGAAAGATCCAATCTTCGAAGTTGTCTTCTTCATCATCATCTTCTAAGGCATTAATTCCATGGTGAGTGATTTTTACGGGTGGTCCTCCAGCCTTGGAGCGACGCATAGCTTTCTGGCCATCAGCAGTAAAACCTAGTCCGAACTTGTTTGTCTTGTGAGGAAACTCAGGCAGTTGCCCCCACACTGTACTCCTTCCTTCTTTGATTACAGCCTCCGCGTCCTTGAGAGATGCCATCCTAGACACAGGTTTGGAAACGATAGGCACATCAACCATTATCTTCGCAACTGCGACTTCAGGAGAAACTTCCTTAAAATGTTGGAAAGGCGTTTCTATGAATTCTCCATCCAACTCCACATAGCGGAAGGAGTTGAGGTGACTTATCATGTACTCTTCCTCGCCGTACACCGTTATAATCTTACCCTGAACAGGATACTTTAGCATTTGGTGTAAAGAGGAGGTAACTGCCCCAGCATAGTGGATCCACGGCCTTCCCAGCAAGCAAGAATATGAAGGACGGATGTCCTTCACATAAAAGGTGGAGTTGAAAATTTCTGTGCCCACTTTTATAGGAATGTCAACCTCTCCGTGAACCATTCTTTTGGACCCGTCAAAGGCCGTAACCACGATATTACTGGGCTTCAACACTAAACCTTCACAGTCCAAACGGTCTAACGCCTTCTTCGGTAGAACATTCAAGGAGGAACCAGTATCAACTAGGACATGGGAAAGGGTGGTTCCCCTGCATTCTACTGAGACATGAAGCGCGTCGTTGTGTTTCCTTCCCTTATGGGTCAAATCAGCATCGGAAAAACCAAGACCATTATCAGCAGTAAGGCTGGCCACACACTCTTGAAACTGGTCAGCCGAAGTTTCTTGAGGCACGTGTGCCGTCTTTAAAAATTTGATTAAGGCCTTAGCATGGGCCTCAGAGCAGAGTAGAAGAGCCAACATGGAGATTTTGGAAGGGGTATTCCCTAGCTGTTCCACGACGTCGTAGTCGCTCTTTTTGATTATCTTTAAGATTTCTTCCATTTCTTTCTGGGTGGTCTCGGGGATTACCACAGTCTGAGCCTTCATCCTGACAGGCGCTTCTAGTATCCCCTTACCCTTATCGGTAGTATCAACAGAGGGTCTAAATTCAGGTACATCAATTTCTTCAATTATCGAGCCTTGCACAGATGGCTTAATAAGCACAGAAGCTTTCGAGGGTCCGAAAACTGCTTGTGGGGGAGCAATCTCCGGAGAGAAAATCCGTCCGCTGCGAGTTATCTTGCTTGTTCCCGCAATGTTCCCTATATCAGGGGTTTCATCTTTAGAATTCTCTTGGACTGATTCAATATGTTTTATACCATGATAGAAGATTTCTCCCCCGTAGTTCCATGGTATCATCTTGTTAGATTGATACGGGACAGGCCCCGACATGGTCATTTTTAATGGCACAAACTTAGGATCAGGCGTAATCTTGATAGGCCTTTTGCAAGCCTTGGGAAGATTGTCGGAGATGGTTATTATTGCAATGTCATTGGTTTAAGTAACAAAGGTAGCAGGAGTAACAGGAGTGAAGGTATCAACAGGAGTCTTTTGGAAGAGTATCTCTTGGGTATCCATCAGGCGTTGGATGCCTGATTTCAACAGTGGGCAGTCAGCTCGTATGTTTAAGTAGAAGTAACAGTCTTTTACACAGCCTGGGAATATCCCGGCTCTCATCAAATTCACTTTAATCACTGGTAACGGAGTCAAAAGATCAACAACGTTGGTAACATGAAGGTCTTCCATAACGGCATGAACATTATGATCGTGCTTGGGCATCGGGGCAGAAATCACATTCGGCTTTTCGGGAACATCGAATTCTACCTCCTTGGCGTCAATCAGGTCTTGGATTTTGTTCTTAAGTGTTGGTATCATGCCCTACACTGTCAGAGTGGTAAGCACACTTTGCATTGGAGTGGTAATAAAGGGAAGAGGTATTGGGGTTCTTTGGCGCTTCCTTCAAATTGGTAAGATTCAACTTTAGCAAATGAGGGAGTACTTGAGCCGGTGTCATGTTGATTCGGGTGAACTGCCGTTGTGGCCTTTCTACCCGTTGTTGATTAGATCTTGGCTGATTGCTGTGAGGTTGATCATTTGAAGATTTTTGGATCATCACAGCCCCTACAGTTGGCCGGCGCCCCATTCCTCCTTGACTTTTCTGAGAATAAACAACAGAAGCTTCCTTCTTAGCTGGGAAGGTCTTCTTAATAGCAGTGGATGCGGAGGCATCTTTCTGAATCTTACCACTTTTAATGCCGGCCTCGACCCTTTCACCGGTCAAAATTAATTCGGTGAATCCCGCGGAGGAACTCCCAATTAAATGATTGAAGAAAGGGCCAGACAGCGTCCCTAAAAACATGTCAACCAGCTCTCTATCTGACAATGGTGGCTGCACCCTTCCAGCCAGATCACTCCACTTCTGGGCATACTCTTTAAATCCCTCGTTAGAAGCCATACCATACTCTGTAGTTGAGTACGAGTGGGCGCTAAATCAGCATTGTATTGGTATTGTCGGTAGAAAGCAGCAGCTAAGTCTTCCCAGTTGTGAACCTCTGATCTCTCAAGTTGATAGAACCAGTCCAATTGTGTTCCTGACAAACTGTCTTGGAAAAAATGGACCCAAAGATCCTTATCAGATGAGTGGGGTTGGATCTTTCGGACGTAGGATCTTAGATGCATCTTTGGACACGACAGACCGTCATACTTGGCAAATGTAGGAACTTTGAACTTGGGAGGAATGACGATCCCCGCGACCAATCCTAGTTCTTCAAAATCTAAACCGGGTACCCTTTGCAAATCCATGGCTGCCAATTGATCCTCAAGATTTTTAAATTTAACATCCGCCGGGGGATATTGTTGTTCGGAGTAATCTTCATCTTCTTCCTCTTCCTCTTCTTCTCCTTCAACTTCAGATTCAGAAGGCATTGCAGTTCCTTTTCCTTTACCATCCCCTTCATCAGACGTCGAGGGGAACTCAAGAACTTTTCTAGCATTGCTTTCAAACCTTCTTCCCATAATGACCACACCGGGCCTCTTCTTCTTTTTCTCTTTATCTTTCTCCAACAGTGCTTTAAGGTCCTCTTTTCCCTTTGCTAAGGTCATGAGGAGTTGCTGGAATTGAGAGTTCTGTGCTTGCAGATCCTTAACCGTCTGCTCCAAATCCATCTTGCTGAAATAAACAGCAGAAAGATAAGGAAACCTGGTGTGAAGACCTGTTTATGCATATGATGAATGGTATGTTATTCATGTAATGCATTCAAGGATTCAGAAATTCAAATTTGTTGCAAACAAAGAGAACACACGTCATATTAAAGAAGAAATTTGTTAGTACATAAGTGCCCCATGGGAAAAATATTACAAAATTCTTAATGTAAAAAGACATTACGCATCCTCTTTGGTGCGATGTAAGTGTTGAGAGTTTCCTCCTCATGAAGTCGGCAGGTAAGCTCCAAAACCTTCTTCTCACTGGCATAGAAGCTGGCTTCAAAAGTACTCAGTTCCTCCTTGAGTTGGATCTAACTCTTTTGTAATTCTTCCAATGATGTTGGCATGTCAGGATGTAGGAGGGTGTATAGAACCTCTCCTTCCATAACTGGCTCTTTGATCACGGGGAGAATGTGAGGATATGGCATCATAAGATTCTGGGCGCGCGTTCGTACCCACTTGAGATAAGGCTCAAGGGGGATGGAATTATTGTGCCCCAGTATCTTGCTATCCACTTTGTTGGGAATCCTCCAAGCTCTGATGAACCTTTGTCGAAGTCCTTGCGCATCGTTGTCGAAGTCAAAAACCAAGTCAGAAATCAGCATGTCATGAGGGCCATCCCTTCTAGCATATCCAAACTGTCTTAGAGCTAAACAGGGGTTGTAGGTAATGCCTCCCCTAATGCCAAGTAGTGGGACATTAGGGAATTCCCCACAACGATCAATGATGATGACATTTTCTCTGGACCGAGAACACCAATGAACATCAGAATGTGTGAGGGTCATCAACCGTTGTGACCACCTTAAACCATGCTTATTCTTCAAAACTGATTGTGGAAGGTGAGAAATAAACCACCTTGCTAGGAGAGGAGTAGAACACATGAGAACACCTCTTTTCCTCATTGTTCGTGTGTAAAATGAGTGTAGTATGTCCCCAAGCAATGTAGGCACAAGATTCCGAGATATGAAAATCTTGACAGCATTCACATCTATAAGTTGATCAGGGTTTGGGAACAAGACCAACCCATAAATGAGAAGTGCTACAATCTCCTCAAAAGCTTGTAGATCTAGAGAGTTCCAGCATTCTTGTGCCTTCTCAAACAGAAACTTTGCCAAGAAACACTTGACACCACTTCTGGTTTCCCAATGACCCTTGATATCAGATGGTTGGAAGTGTAAGGCTTGAGCAACATCTTCAGGCTTTGGTTCTTTTTCCGTACCGTTGTAGGGTAGTTGATGAAGAATGGGAATCCTCATGAGTTGAGAAAATTCCTCCAAAGTAGGTACTAATTGGTAATCAGGGAATGTAAAACAGTGGTGTAGGGGGTCAAATAACTGGAAGAGAACTTTCACCATGTCTTCTTCAATGTTGGAGTTGACCAAGTTGAGAAGTCTACCATGTCTTTCACTGAAGAGAGAATTCTCTTGAATCTTGGAAGTAAGCTCCTTGAGTTGAGGAGGGATTCTCACAAGGTTGATTTGAATTTTTTTTCTGCGGAGAGATTCCATGACCTACAAAACAAGAACAAAGATGAAGATCCAAACCCTTGAAATGGTTAGTGGATGCATATGATGCTTTATGATGTTCATGATGTATGCACAAGCACATGTACAAACAAGTCACACAAGATCCTAGTTTCAGGCTTGCATGAGGTTTCATAGGTAAGTACCCTCTTAAAGTTAGTTGGCTCAACCTGTCCTATAAATAGTAACCGGGTTCTAAGGAGCTCAATAGCACTGGATTGTTTTCTATGTTCATTATTTTGGTTTAGCCACTTAACTGGTGACCAAAATATTCCAAGAAAATAACCCTCAATGAGTGTAGTATCGAGTATCTACCAACTCCAGACTGCATCAAAGCCGGTCATCTCACTACCCCTAATAAAAGGCCAAGATGGTCAAGTAAGGTTCTAAGAGTTCATTAGTGCTTTATGACATCACTCAGCGGCCCCGTATTCTCTTTGATTGACTCAAAGGCTACCGGTACTCACAAATATGTCGCACTAATATAGCTATTGCTTCAACCATGTCGGTATACCCCGCACAGTTTCCACAACGTATTGCTATTTACCTATGAATGTTTCCTAAATCTGGGTAGAGGATTTCAAGCCCAAACAAGAGAACCAAATGTAAAGCAAACAAAGCAATCAAGATAAGCATGAAAAGGTGATCTAAACCCTAAGGTTACTCCACTTTTAAAGTTTTCCCCAGCAGAGTCGCCAGTTCTGTGATACGGTGGGAGAACTGACTTGGGATTTGCAAATGTTTCGGTTTAGCAAGAGTCGCCACCGACTTTTTATTTTATCCTAAGGAAAGGTCAAAAAGCACAGGAAAGACCTTTGAGATGTTTTCTTGGGTTCGGGGAGTAGATTATAGAAAGTGAAGGTATTAGCACCCTTTCTATCCATGGTTATCCATGGGCTCTTAGTTACTTGTTTAGATCACTTGCTTTGCTTTTCAATTGTTTGAAATGGTGCTCTTTAATTGTTTGAAATGGTGCTTTGTGTGTGATTTGGAAAGATGTTTTGAAAAGAGGCCATCGTTGTGGCAACATTTGTAATGATTCTTGTATGAATATATACAAAGGTGTTTTTGTTCTTTTGAAAAGTTTTCAATGTTTGAGAGTAGGGTTTTGAAATTGTGTTTGTGAAGTGTGTTTGAAAATAGTAAGGATGTTTTTGCAAGATTTTGATCAAGTAACTAAGAGCTATCTACTCTATTTTACTCAAAGATCTTTCTTATGTTTTTTAACCCTTTTAACAGTGTTGTTTCACCATTGTATTTGGTGAACGACCTTGTGTTAGGATGTTAAACGGGACAGGCGCGGGTCATCGTATAGACCATGATAGCAATTGTGTCAAGTATTTTTGGCAATTTTCTTGAGGACCTTGATCATTTTTGTTTAGGCAACTCAGATAACGTCAGCGAGGGACTATGATCGTTTGTTTGTTCTTGTTTTGCCAAAGTACTTAACATGCATACCATGACCAATTTTTGAAGGCAACAAGTGGATTGTAACCCTAGGGGTGCAAGTGTGCATTGTGTTTGTTTTTCATGCATTTTTGTCTTTGATTAGGTCAAGCTAATTGTTGATTTGTTTTTGACATACTGTTGTACCCCAAAATTTGCCCTCCCATATTCATCAAGATTTGTCAAGTCAAGGTCACAAAATTCCCCAAGGGTTGTGCAGTTCAACTGTCTCCTAGACAGTCAAAACTAGGGTTTGTGTCCTGATCAAGAATTGGAAGTTTTCAAAGGCCCAATCAAGTCTCATATGCCTACAAAGATGGTCAAGAATCCTCATGTCAAGTTTCAAGGCATTCAGCTCAAAATTGCACAGTCAAAACCCTAGATTGCACTACAGTCAACTGTAGGGGCAAAATGGTCATTTGACAGTCAAAAGTTCAAATTTTTGGTCAACACATCATTTTGAAGCCACAAACATCATTTGATCAATGCTTGATCATGATTCTCAAAATTTGGCTCAGAAATCATCAAAGATGCAAAAGTTGCTATATTTGGACAGTTGAAAAAGTCAACTGAAATTGACCAGGGCATAACTTTCACATGGATTATCAGAAAAATTCCATCCAAAGCTCATTTTGAAGAGAAAGACATTTCCTACAATTCATCTTCATGTTCCAAGTCCAAGAAATGCTCTCAAAAAAAGTTATCAATTTCAACATTATAGGTCATTTTCAAAAGTCAGCAAAAAGGGACTTTAAGTCAAAGGCCATAACTTGAGATTGGTAAATCAAAATGACATGGGACCAAAGGCATTGGTTAAAGGACTCAAAGGCCTTTCCAAAATGTCCAAGAACATGTGACAAGCTTAAAAATTGACCAAGTTATGCCTTGTGGAAGTTGGGAAATTTTTGGGAATTTTGAAAAGTCAACAATGGTTCAAATGACCTAAAAATGCAAATGGGCCCATTTTTCTTCCAAGTTTCTTCATGCCAAGCCTATGCACGACCATTAGGCCCAGAGGGAAGTATTTTCTCATTTTTTAATTATTTATTTGAATTTATATTAATATTAATTCATTTAAATTAATTAAATACATGAAAAATATAAACCTAACCTAAAAAAATCTTTTTATGCATGATTTGGCTTCTATAATTCGTGCACATGTTAATAGGGAAAGATTTGGTGCTAATTGATCATATTTGATACAAAATACATGAGAAAAAGATTGGAAAAGATCCTTGAAATCAAATATTCAAAAATCATCAAAGCAATGGATTTTGTCCAATTTTTCTTAACCTAATCACTCACTATATGATCAGGAAGGTAAACCTAATGCAAAAGGACTGCAAGCTGCGCCCCAAGAACCTTTTGCAAATTGAAATTTTTCCATAAAACACAAACACTGAAAACCAGTTTTAAGGTCGATTCAAGCTTCAACTTTCATTCCATTAGCATCCTGAAGCATCACTGAACGTTTCTCAATCATTAACATCAACCAAAACACCCTGAATTGGTACCCCCAAGTCAAACTGTACCTCAAAATTTCTGAAATCGTATAGCATGATTCAAGCATAGTTTTGCATTTTTAATTATATATTCATACTCATAATGATGTTTCTAAGCTAACCATTGTGTTTGATTGCATTTTCATTGACCATACGCGAATCTACCATGTTTGGACATTAGGGTTTGCAGGTTTCAAAATTGGGGTTTTCTGCCCAAGGAAAAATTACGCTTCCAGACTAGTGCCATTAGCTTAAGCAGGTTGAGACGAAGAAGATGGCACCCTCGCGCTCAATTTATGAGCGGCGAGGGGCTAGTCGCTATTTTCTTATAGGCCCTCTAAAACAACGATCAAAAAACCGTTGCCTTCGTCCTTCATGTTTCAGGAAAATGAAAGAGACGATGAGTTGTCAGCCGGTGGTTCGCCAGTTTAAATTGCGCGCGTTTTGATTACTAGGCGTTGGTTTTGTTTTTTTCATTATTTGTTTACCATAAGATATCAATTAACGTTCATTGGCTCAGTGGTAACACGTTATGCATATGACATCAAAGACCTGGGTTCAAGTCCCAGGTCTGGCAAAATTCCATGTTATTTTTCAAAATAAAATCCTATGCTATGCTAACATCCAGGTACATCATGTTCTCTCATCATCAAGCCACACACGTGTCCCAGACGACCAAATCAAAGGCATGGATCCCAGGAGCACAATAAACTCCAGTCAACGCACCATATGGAATCTTGAAAAGTCAGCGAATTCAAGGCTTAATGGGCCAAAATTCCAGGCCTGAACCTCCCATTTGGGGCAACACCCCACTCTGGTTTGACAATTTTATTTCTTTTTCTTATATCTTTTAATTATTATTTTAATTGTTGTATTTATTTTAATTATTGTTTATTTAATTTTTAATCAAAATACAAAAACATCATAAAAAATAAAAAATGCCCAAATAAGAATATAATTTATATTATAATTATTTTCTAAATAAATGCATGTAAATAACTTAGTTTTATTAGGTTACAAATTTAATTCTTTTTAATAATAAAAATCCAAAAAAATAGAGTTTAGGTTTAATAACTTTTTATTTTCTTTTTAATTTTCCTTTTTTTTTCAGAATAATAATATTATTTATTTATTTTCATAAATCAAAAAATTGTACATAAATTAATTTAGAGTTAAGTTAGGTTAAAAGTCAATTTTTTCATAATAAATAAAAAACATTAGAATTAGGGTTTGCCTTTTAAGTTAATTTCAATTAACTCCTTTTTTTCTTAAAAAATCTAAAAAACACAAAAATACCATTTTTTTCATTTAATTTTAATTTTAAATTCCTTGTTAATTTTAATTGTTTGTAAAAGGGTCCAACGCCCTAGTTTCGTTTCAATTCCTTTACTTCGCGCATTTATTTTACAATCGTTTAAATAATTATGTAATTGTCCCTAAGCCTTGTAACTTCAACTTTTCGCACTTTATTTATCGCTTTATTTATTTTCCGCTAAATCGGGTCCGGTTTAATTTTGGCGATGTGGTCCCGCGCCATTTGTAATATTTGTAGATTTATTTTTTCGCAAACTTATAACTGTTAAATATGCATGCAAGAATGAATGTCTTAATTAAAATCAAGCGTAGAACACAACAAACATGACAAGACAAATAACTGAAACATGACACACAATTCGCACACACCACCCCTAGGGTACGCCTCACTGTTGCCTTTCGAAAGGTGATCGTCGAGTAGAGGATGTCTTAGTAAGTCCTCATGATCCGGGAACCTGGCATGAGGGTAGCTTCTAAGGTGTCTTCCCATTGCTCTGGTGATCACCACGTCCCTAAAACTCGAATTGACCCGAACACCTCCAACGGTGGTGCTACCTACCTCTCAATGGTGGGATGGCACTACTTTTAAGGACATTTACACAGACGAATTCCTTATGATAGGTAGGTTCTCAAGGATACTTGCTCTAATTTCAAACAAATCAAAAAGACTTTTCACACTAACACTTTTTCAAAAGCTTTCAAAACAAACTTTTCAAACACTCTTGAGGACCGATACAAGAGTCGAACTGGAATTTTCAAAGAAACTTTTTAAAAACCCACATTGAAAAGCAAACAAACCATTTTTGAAAACACAAGTGAGCAAGTATCTAAGAGCCCATGGATAACCATGGATAGGAAGGGTGCTAACACCTTCCCTTTCTATAATCTACCTCCCGAACCGAGAGCAATCTCTTTAAGGAATTTTTCTGTGCTTTTGTCCTTTCCATTTGGAGAAAATAAAAGACGGTGGCGACTCTTGCTTCCGCGACATTTCGCGAACCAGCGTTAAACAGTCAGTTCCAGATCCACCGATCACAGAACTGGCGACTCTGCTGGGGATATACTTAAAGTGAGGTGTACCTTAGGACTAGCTTATAACTATGTTTTCAATTGTATTGCTTTGTGTGCTTTAAAATTGTGGGTTGCTTGGGAGTTCTATAGATCCTAAACCCGGATCTGGGGGGATACCCTTCTTAGAAAGTAGCAACAAGGCTGTGAGGGAACTGTGCGGGGTATACCGACATGGTTGAAACAGTCTGCTACATTGATGTGGCACTTTGGTGTGTACCGGTAACCCTTGAGTTCAGTCAAGGAGAGTACGGGGCCTCCGCGTGGTGTCGTGAAGCATCAACAGACCTTAGGAACCTTAATTGAACTATCTTGGCCTCTTTAGGGTAGTGAGATAACTGACTTTGGTGCAGTCCGAGGTTGGTTGATACTCGATACTACGCTCAATGGAGGGTTGCTTTCCTGGAATATTTCGGTCGCCAGTTCAGTGGCTAAATCGAAACGATGAACAATGAAAGCAATCCCGTGATATTGGGAACCTTAGAACCCGATTACTTTGATTAGGACAGGTATGAACCCACCAACTTCAAGAGGGTACTACCCAGACCCCATGCTGGCCTTAAATCTTAAGGGCTTGTCTTGTGTGCCTTGTGTGCCTTACATGTTTGTCTTTGTAAATATCTGTGGTGTGTTTAATCATAGCATCATGACATCATCCAGCATCATACGCATTGACTAACCATTTCAGGGGTTCGGATTTTCATCTTTGTTCTTGTTTTGTAGGACATGGAAACTGTTCGTAGAAAGACCATTCAAGTCAGTCTTGTAAGGATCCCTCCTCAGCTTAAGGAGCTTATATCCAGGATTCCCGAGAACTCTTCATTCAGTGAAAGGCATGGAAGCCTCATCAGCTTGGTCAACACCAACATTGAGGAAGATATGGTAAAGGTCTTGTTCCAATTCTTTGACCCTCTGCATCACTGCTTTACCTTCTTGGACTATCAGTTGGTACCTACATTGGAGGAGTTCTCCCGGCTCCTGAAGATCCCTATCCTTGATCAGCTACCCTTCAGCGGTACAGAAAAGGAACCTAAGCTGGAAGAGATTGCTAAAGCCTTGCACCTACAGTCATCTGACCTCAAGGGACATTGGGAAGTCAGAAGTGGTATCAAAGGGTTCTTAGCCAGGTTTCTGTTTGAAAAAGCCCTTGAATGTTGGAACTCCCTTGACTTGCAAGCTTTTGAAGAGGTTGTGGCCCTCCTTGTCTATGGTTTGGTGTTGTTCCCTAACCCAGATCAGCTCATTGATATCAGTGTCGTTCAGATCTTTATGTCCAGGAATCCCATACCTACATTGCTGGGGGACATCCTTCACTCATGTTACACTCGAACCATGAGAAAAAGAGGTGTCCTTATGTGTTGCACTCCTCTCCTGGGAAGGTGGTTTATTTCGCACCTTCCCCAATCAGTCCTGAAGAATGAGCGGGGTTTGAGATGGTCACAACGGTTGATGACTCTTACACATGCTGATATACATTGGTGTCCTAGGTCCAGAGGAGATGTCACTATCATTGATCGTTGTGGGGAGTACCCTAATGTTCCTTTACTTGGAATCAGAGGAGGTATTACTTATAGCCCATGCCTGGCTTGGAGACAGTTTGGTTATGCTCGGAGGGATGGTCCTCATGACATGCTAATTCCTGACATAGTTTTTGACTTCGACAATGATACTCAAGGACTTCGCCAGAGATTTATCAGAGCTTGGAGGATGCCTAGTAGGATAGACAGCAAAACACTGGGGTATAGGAACTCCATCCCTTTGGAACCTTATCTCAAGTGGGTACGCGCCCGCTCCCAGAAGTTAGTGATGCCTTATCCTCACATGCTTCCAGTAATCAAAGAACCTGTCTTGGAAGGGGAAGTGTCTCATGTTATTCAGCACCCTGATATGCCCACGTCCTGGGATGAGATGCAGAAGAGCTGGATCCAGCTTAAGGAAGAGCGGAATTCTCTTGAGACTAGCCTGCATGCCAGTGAAAAGAAGGTCCTGGAGCTCACTCGCCTGTTGCATGAGGAGAGGAACCTCAACACCTACATAGCTCCGAAGAGGATGCGCAGTGTATTTTGGGATTGACTTGATTTTTTGTACTTCTGCCCATGAGGCCTTGATGTATTAAACAATGGTTTCTTTAATGATAACGTGTGTTCTTTTCTTGTCTACAACAAATTTGAACTTTCGAACCCTTGAATGCATTGCATACGCATTTCATACATCATGTGCATAGCAGGTTTTTCCCCTTTTCAGGTTGCTTACAGTTCTTCGCTGTTTATTTCAGCATCATGAATCCCGGATCTGAATCAACAGAGACATCAATCAAGGCTCTCCAGGCGCAGAATGTGCAGTTTCAAGAGCTAATCATGGGTCTAGCTAAAGGCCAAGAAGAACTGAAGACTATGCTCCTGAAGAAGGAGAAGAAGAAGAAGAGAAGAACTGTTCTATTCAACTCGGGCCGAAGGTTGGGTAACACTCTGCAGCATGAAGAGGCTGGTTCTTCTGTTGGCAGGAGTCCTTCTCAGGCAGAAGTCAAGGTTCCTACTCCAGTGGTCTCCGACAATGAGACAGATTTTGATGAGGAGCAGTACCCTCCTGCAGATGACAGGTACAAACAACTGGAGGACAGGTTGAAGGCTATGGAGGTGCAACAGGCACCTGGGCTGGATTTCGGAGATCTGGGTTTGTCGACTGGTGTAATTATCCCGCATAAATTCAAAGCACCCACCTTCTCCAAGTATGATGGGGCATCTTGTCCCAAGCTGCATTTGAGGTCCTATGTTCGGAAGATTCAGCCGTACTCTGCGGACAAGAATCTATGGATCCACTTCTTCTAGGAGAGTCTTTCAGGGACTCATCTCGAATGGTTCTATCAGCTGGATGGGACCAAAGTTCGTAACTGGGAGGAGCTGGCTACTGCTTTCTACAAGCAGTATCAGTATAATGCCGACCTTGCCCCCACACGTACCCAACTCCAGGGTATGGCGTTAGGCGCAAGCGAAGGTTTTAAGGAGTACGCTCAGAAGTGGAGAGACCTGGCTGGCAGGGTGCAGCCACCATTGACTGATCGGGAGTTGGTTGACATGTTCTTGGGGACCCTATCTGGGCCATTTTTCAACCATCTCATTGGGAACTCTTCTGCTGGTTTCACTGATTTGATCTTGACTGGAGAAAGGATTGAAGCTGGGTTGAAGTCTGGGAAGATTGCGAAGGGGGCATCATCCTCTAGTTCTGAAAAGAAACCATTCAAGAAGGAGTCTAGTGCCGTGTATGGTTCCAGAAGATCAGAAAGAAATGAGCACCGCCAATCTGTCAGTGCGGTAATGATTGCTAAGCCTGCTGCCGCTCCCCGGCCAAACAATTCTCAGAAAGCTGAAAGACCCCGGAGGGAATTCACCCGCTTAGGCATGACTTTGTCGCAGATCCTGCCACAGTTGCTCGCAACTAATTTAGTGACTGTCAGGGAGGCGCCGAAGTTCCCAAATACAGCATCTCCCAAGTACAACCCGAATGCTCGTTGTGCTTACCATTCAGAAAGCCCGGGGCATTCTACCGATGACTGTTGGGCACTAAAGAATAAGCTGCAGGATCTCATTGATACTAAGGAGGTACAGTTTGAGGCATCTGACAAGCCTAATGTGGTGACAGCTCCCCTGCCTGCTCATGGAGTTAATGCTATTGGTGATGAAGAGGAAGTTGATGAAGCTGAGTTCGATAGCTGGATCTACCCGGCTGCTGATGGTGGACTTAACAATTGGAGTGCCAAAGACAATCTCCCTGTTTCTTTTGTTACTAAGTAATAAATTTCCTTGTTTTGTTATTTTGTAATAGACAATGATAAACTCTATGGCCCGGTGTCTTACCCGAGGCACCGTGGTTCTATTTGTGAGGGCATACAAACTGTCATTTTATACATCATGAATGAAAATCTTGGACGTTTTTCGCATTGCAAATATTGTGTTCCTTTTTTATCTTTCCTTTCCTTTACATAATTTTCAAAACAGCTGTATTTACACACACACTCACTCATACAGGTTCCAATCCACTATGGATCTCGCTGATAACAACTCTGCTAATGCCAATTATGACTTCGAAAATCCGATCAACTTAGCCGAAGACGAAGGTGAAGATGATTGCGAAGTGCCTGGCGAACTTGCAAGACTGTTGCTTCAGGAAGAGAGGGCAATTCAACCCCATGAAGAGCCAGTGGAAACTATAAACCTGGGTACTGAAGCAGACCGGAGAGAGGTAAAGATTGGTGCTAACCTAGAGCTCAGCGTGAAGCAACGGTTAACCAAGATGTTACATGACTATATGGAGATCTTTTCCTGGTCCTACGAAGACATGCCAAGGTTGGATACCGATATTGTCGTCCATCATTTGCCGACTAGGGAAGACTGCCCTCCAGTTAAACAAAAGGTCCGTCGGATGCGTCCAGAGATGTCCGAGAAGATTAAAGCCGAGGTCATGAAACAGTTTGATGCCGGGTTCCTTGCAGTGACTTCTTACCCTCAGTGGGTTGCTAACGTGGTGCCGGTACCTAAAAAGGACGGTAAAGTCAGAATGTGTGTTGATTATAGGGATCTGAACAGGGCCAGCCCCAAGGATGACTTCCCCTTGCCTCACATTGATGTCCTTGTTGATAATACTGCTCAGCACAAAGTGTTCTCTTTCATGGATGGCTTTTCAGGCTACAATCAAATCAAGATGGCACCTGAAGACATGGAAAAGACTACATTTGTTACTCAGTGGGGCACCTTCTGCTACAAGGTCATGCCTTTTGGATTAAAGAATGCTGGGGCAACCTACCAACGTGCCATGGTTGCCTTATTTCATGATATGATCCATCATGAGATCGAAGTGTATGTGGACGACATGATCGCTAGGTCCCAGACTGAGGAAGAACATCTAGATCATCTGCAGAAGTTGTTCGACCGGTTGAAACTATATAAGCTGAGATTGAACCCTAACAAGTGCACCTTCGGGGTAAGATCTGGGAAGTTGCTAGGCTTCGTGGTCAGTGATAAAGGTATTCAAGTGGACCCCGCTAAGGTCAAAGCCATTCAAGAGATGCCGGTTCCTAAGACAGAGAAGGAAGTCAGAGGCTTTTTAGGGCGCCTGAATTACATCGCTCGATTCATCTCTCATTTAACTGCTACCTGTGAGCCAATCTTCAAGCTACTGAAGAAAGATCAGGTAGTACGTTGGAACGATGAATGTCAGGCTGCCTTCGACAGAATCAAAGAGTATCTCCAAGAACCACCTATCCTTATGCCACCGGCTGAAGGGAGACCTCTGATCCTATACCTGACAGTGTTGGACAACTCAATGGGGTGTGTGCTGGGGCAGCATGACGAGTCTGGCCGAAAAGAGCATGCCATTTATTACCTTAGCAAAAAGTTTACCGACTGTGAGACCCGATACTCACTGCTTGAGAAAACTTGCTGCGCTTTGGTATGGGCTGCTCGCCGGCTGAGACAGTATATGTTGACTCACACTACCTTGTTGATCTCAAAAATGGACCCCTACATGCGAAGGGCCATTTGTGGTTAAGCATGTGTTCTCAGGAGGAGCAATGATCTTAACCAACATGGATGGTGACGACCTTCCTCACCCCGCCAATGCAGACATAGTTAAAAAATACTACGCATGAAAAAGACCCGCTAGGCTGACACGCCTAGGCAAAAATTAGGGCTTCCCGTCGAACCAAAAGGGTTCGGGCAAAATGTAGGGATGAAATTGAAAAATCTGTACACCCGGCAAGTCGAAAACCTGAAAAGGCGACTTGGGCAAAAATGGGTATCCCGGTGGACTGAAAACCCGAAAGGGCGGTCCAGGCAAAAGTTAGGGATAAAAGCGTAATACTATGTCTCATTGGATCACTTTGCATCCAGAATCCGGTATCTGCATCAAGTTCAGACGGCATTGATCAGTCAGCTTCACCTTCAACCAAGGTCATCAAGTGATGAGACGCTCAGAGTTATAAAGACAATAGCAGAGTTGAAACCCAGTGGGATCATTCATCTTTCACACAGCTGTTTTATTTTCTTTTGTACAAAACTTGTATAAACTCTTTTGATCGGCGACGTACCTCTTACTAGGACGTCAGCCTCTTGTATACAAAACGCCTATTCACAGGCCATTCAAAAATCAATACAAATATATTTTCAGTTAAACATGCCCAATGTTTTTCTTTTTTCTGTTTTGTTTTGCGAAGAACGTCCAAGGTTCAATTTGTGATGTATGCATTGACAATAATTTGCTAAACTCATGAATATTTGCATACGAAACAAAGGAATTAATTGCAGGTGACACTAGAAACAGGGGCAATAAAAGAGTTGTCTAAACAATCCAATTGTTCTATCCTCCAAGGTACCAAGGTAAGTTCAGCTAAAAGAACACGACCAGTACATACTAATTCCCCAGAGAGTGGTTCAACAAAACAATACATTCTCCTCCAAGTTATCATCAAATATCAAAGGAAATTGAGTATCCTCCCGTAGATCTCAATACTTCCCCAGCAGCACATATTCTTAAACAAGCATCCCCGGCAGTCTTGGTCTAAAGATTGTTCCCCGGCGGCATACCAACATTCAAAGGAATCACTTCCCCGCAGTCCAAAACTTCCCAGAAGAGTCCAATCCAGCTTCACCAGCAAAGTTGGAATTCATATCCCCAAGCAGTAAGCTTATCCCCAGTAGATTCTGGAAGCTTATCCCCTCGCAGAGCACGAACGCGTCGTCCGGCTTTATTTAAAGAGTTATTTCCTCAATAGGATATAACTGGGTTATCCTCAGCCAAAAGCCATGGAAAGAGCGTTGTTGGCAAAATTTCCTTACCCCAGCGAAGTTCAGCAACTACTTCCTATACAACAAGGGTATCCTCAGCAAGTTATCAACAACTCGGCAAAGCATCTCTATCCCCACAGAGTATTGCTTCCCAGCATGGTCGCTAGAGTATCTTTTCTCCCCGCAGACTCTTCATTTGCCAAGCTTATTCCTCAACGGAGTCATCTTCTCCTACCGGTATTCTTGCAATTATCATCCCCAGCGGAAGCAAAATCTATTCTTCAAAGTCAGCCCATGATACAACTTCCCGGCACCCGTCAAGGATTTACTTTCCTAGACGAAAACATACATAAAACATCACGTACATCATTATAGCATGCATAACGCACTGCATCATACAAGTCTCCTTTATGTTGAGAACATCATTGCTTGATCCATATCATGCATTGCATATGACTAACTTTTACCTTTCAGGAAAGATGCAGTCGAAATTCTCAATCATATTTCAAGACCTAGACCGGTTCAGTTAAATCGACCCTAAGATTTTCCTGATGCTTATCCAGTCAAAGGCCTTCTCTGGTTCAGTCAGATCGACCCTAAGATCTCCCTGATGCTTATCCAGTTGAAGACATTTCAAGACCTAGACCGGTTCAGTTAAATCGACCCCAAGATTTTCCTGATGCTTATCCAGTCAAAGGCCTTCTCTGGTTCAGTCAGATCGACCCTAAGATCTCCCTGATGCTTATCCAGTTGAAGATATTTCAAGACCTAGACCGGTTCAGTTAAATCGACCCTAAGATTTTCCTGATTCTTACCCAGTCCAAGGCCTTCTCTTGGTTCAGTCAGATCGACCCTAAGATCTCCCTGATGCTTATCCAGTTGAAGATGTTTCAAGACCTAGACCGGTTCAGTTAAATCGACCCTAAGATTTTCCTGATGCTTATCCAGTCAAAGGCCTTCTATTGGTTCAGTCAGATCGACCCTAAGATCTCCCTGATGCTTATCCAGTTGAAGATATTTCAAGACCTAGACCGGTTCAGTTAAATCGACCCTAAGATTTTCCTGATGCTTATCCAGCCAAAGGCCTTCTCTTGGTTCAGTCAGATCGACCCTAAGATCTCCCTGATGCTTATCCAGTTGAAGATATTTCAAGACCTAAGACCGGTTCAGTTAAACCGACCCTAAGATTTTCCTGATTCTTACCCAGTCAAAGGCCTCTCTGGTTCAGTCAGATCGACCCTAAGATCTCCCTGATTCTTATTCCAGTAGAAGACACCCAAGATTTTGCTCAACGAGCGTTGTTGAAGTTAAAGTCGCCCAAGGTTCTCTTACCATTCATGTTAAGGTAGTAACCATCCCTGGTTCATTCATCAGCGTTTGAAGCTCCAGATCCAGCTCCTGTAACCAGTCAGGGCACATCTATACCAAGCATCTAAAATCAGCTCCTGCAACGTGTCAGGTACTCTTTTCTTCTTTTGCAGGTATGCAGGTTCTAACTAAAGAATCTCCTACGCGATCAACATCCAGATGGCATCTATAAGCCCATCACCCTATCCAGCAATCTCTAAATGGCATCTATAAGCCCATTCCCCCATCACTGCTACTATGTGAGCGCAAATTTCTGGGCACTTTAGTGTTCAATCATCTTCTACCCTCGGATTACGAAAGGCACGTCAGCCAATCTACATCCTCAGGTTTAAGAAGATTAAACAGGGGCAACTGTTGTACCCCAAAATTTGCCCTCCCATATTCATCAAGATTTGTCAAGTCAAGGTCACAAAATTCCCCAAGGGTTGTGCAGTTCAACTGTCTCCTAGACAGTCAAAACTAGGGTTTGTGTCCTGATCAAGAATTGGAAGTTTTCAAAGGCCCAATCAAGTCTCATATGCCTACAAAGATGGTCAAGAATCCTCATGTCAAGTTTCAAGGCATTCAGCTCAAAATTGCACAGTCAAAACCCTAGATTGCACTACAGTCAACTGTAGGGGCAAAATGGTCATTTGACAGTCAAAAGTTCAAATTTTTGGTCAACACATCATTTTGAAGCCACAAACATCATTTGATCAATGCTTGATCATGATTCTCAAAATTTGGCTCAGAAATCATCAAAGATGCAAAAGTTGCTATATTTGGACAGTTGAAAAAGTCAACTGAAATTGACCAGGGCATAACTTTCACATGGATTATCAGAAAAATTCCATCCAAAGCTCATTTTGAAGAGAAAGACATTTCCTACAATTCATCTTCATGTTCCAAGTCCAAGAAATGCTCTCACAAAAAGTTATCAATTTCAACATTATAGGTCATTTTCAAAAGTCAGCAAAAAGGGACTTTAAGTCAAAGGCCATAACTTGAGATTGGTAAATCAAAATGACATGGGACCAAAGGCATTGGTTAAAGGACTCAAAGACCTTTCCAAAATGTCCAAGAACATGTGAAAATCTTAAAAATTGACCAAGTTATGCCTTGTGGAAGTTGGGAAATTTTTGGGAATTTTGAAAAGTCAACAATGGTTCAAATGACCTAAAAATGCAAATGGGCCCATTTTTCTTCCAAGTTTCTTCATGCCAAGCCTATGCACGACCATTAGGCCCAGAGGGAAGTATTTTCTCATTTTTTAATTATTTATTTGAATTTATATTAATATTAATTCATTTAAATTAATTAAATACATGAAAAATATAAACCTAACCTAAAAAAATCTTTTTATGCATGATTTGGCTTCTATAATTCGTGCACATGTTAATAGGGAAAGATTTGGTGCTAATTGATCAGATTTGATACAAAATACATGAGAAAAAGATTGGAAAAGATCCTTGAAATCAAATATTCAAAAATCATCAAAGCAATGGATTTTGTCCAATTTTTCTTAACCTAATCACTCACTATATGATCAGGAAGGTAAACCTAATGCAAAAGGACTGCAAGCTGCGCCCCAAGAACCTTTTGCAAATTGAAATTTTTCCATAAAACACAAACACTGAAAACCAGTTTTAAGGTCGATTCAAGCTTCAACTTTCATTCCATTAGCATCCTGAAGCATCACTGAACGTTTCTCAATCATTAACATCAACCAAAACACCCTGAATTGGTACCCCCAAGTCAAACTGTACCTCAAAATTTCTGAAATCGTATAGCATGATTCAAGCATAGTTTTGCATTTTTAATTATATATTCATACTCATAATGATGTTTCTAAGCTAACCATTGTGTTTGATTGCATTTTCATTGACCATACGCGAATCTACCATGTTTGGACATTAGGGTTTGCAGGTTTCAAAATTGGGGTTTTCTGCCCAAGGAAAAATTACGCTTCCAGACTAGTGCCATTAGCTTAAGCAGGTTGAGACGAAGAAGATGGCACCCTCGCGCTCAATTTATGAGCGGCGAGGGGCTAGTCGCTATTTTCTTATAGGCCCTCTAAAACAACGATCAAAAAACCGTTGCCTTCGTCCTTCATGTTTCAGGAAAATGAAAGAGACGATGAGTTGTCAGCCGGTGGTTCGCCAGTTTAAATTGCGCGCGTTTTGATTACTAGGCGTTGGTTTTGTTTTTTTCATTATTTGTTTACCATAAGATATCAATTAACGTTCATTGGCTCAGTGGTAACACGTTATGCATATGACATCAAAGACCTGGGTTCAAGTCCCAGGTCTGGCAAAATTCCATGTTATTTTTCAAAATAAAATCCTATGCTATGCTAACATCCAGGTACATCATGTTCTCTCATCATCAAGCCACACACGTGTCCCAGACGACCAAATCAAAGGCATGGATCCCAGGAGCACAATAAACTCCAGTCAACGCACCATATGGAATCTTGAAAAGTCAGCGAATTCAAGGCTTAATGGGCCAAAATTCCAGGCCTGAACCTCCCATTTGGGGCAACACCCCACTCTGGTTTGACAATTTTATTTCTTTTTCTTATATCTTTTAATTATTATTTTAATTGTTGTATTTATTTTAATTATTGTTTATTTAATTTTTAATCAAAATACAAAAACATCATAAAAAATAAAAAATGCCCAAATAAGAATATAATTTATATTATAATTATTTTCTAAATAAATGCATGTAAATAACTTAGTTTTATTAGGTTACAAATTTAATTCTTTTTAATAATAAAAATCCAAAAAAATAGAGTTTAGGTTTAATAACTTTTTATTTTCTTTTTAATTTTCCTTTTTTTTTCAGAATAATAATATTATTTATTTATTTTCATAAATCAAAAAATTGTACATAAATTAATTTAGAGTTAAATTAGGTTAAAAGTCAATTTTTTCATAATAAATAAAAAACATTAGAATTAGGGTTTGCCTTTTAAGTTAATTTCAATTAACTCCTTTTTTTCTTAAAAAATCTAAAAAACACAAAAATACCATTTTTTTCATTTAATTTTAATTTTAAATTCCTTGTTAATTTTAATTGTTTGTAAAAGGGTCCAACGCCCTAGTTTCGTTTCAATTCCTTTACTTCGCGCATTTATTTTACAATCGTTTAAATAATTATGTAATTGTCCCTAAGCCTTGTAACTTCAACTTTTCGCACTTTATTTATCGCTTTATTTATTTTCCGCTAAATCGGGTCCGGTTTAATTTTGGCGATGTGGTCCCGCGCCATTTGTAATATTTGTAGATTTATTTTTTCGCAAACTTATAACTGTTAAATATGCATGCAAGAATGAATGTCTTAATTAAAATCAAGCGTAGAACACAACAAACATGACAAGACAAATAACTGAAACATGACACACAATTCGCACACACCACCCCTAGGGTACGCCTCACTGTTGCCTTTCGAAAGGTGATCGTCGAGTAGAGGATGTCTTAGTAAGTCCTCATGATCCGGGAACCTGGCATGAGGGTAGCTTCTAAGGTGTCTTCCCATTGCTCTGGTGATCACCACGTCCCTAAAACTCGAATTGACCCGAACACCTCCAACGGTGGTGCTACCTACCTCTCAATGGTGGGATGGCACTACTTTTAAGGACATTTACACAGACGAATTCCTTAGGATAGGTAGGTTCTCAAGGATACTTGCTCTAATTTCAAACAAATCAAAAAGACTTTTCACACTAACACTTTTTCAAAAGCTTTCAAAACAAACTTTTCAAACACTCTTGAGGACCGATACAAGAGTCGAACTGGAATTTTCAAAGAAACTTTTTAAAAACCCACATTGAAAAGCAAACAAACCATTTTTGAAAACACAAGTGAGCAAGTATCTAAGAGCCCATGGATAACCATGGATAGGAAGGGTGCTAACACCTTCCCTTTCTATAATCTACCTCCCGAACCGAGAGCAATCTCTTTAAGGAATTTTTCTGTGCTTTTGTCCTTTCCATTTGGAGAAAATAAAAGACGGTGGCGACTCTTGCTTCCGCGACATTTCGCGAACCAGCGTTAAACAGTCAGTTCCAGATCCACCGATCACACATACAAACCCTAATTCTCTAATCATGGCATAATTGAAAGCATTTAAGTGCGTAAAAATAAATCTAAGCTATTACAACTTTGATATAGGGAGGGGGGGTACAATTTTGAATAGGGGATTATTATGTAAGAAATTAAAACCCTAAATTATTACAACCAAATTGAATTTACAATGCATAATATTTAAATGTACAATATTTAAGTAAACATAATAAATATATATAGAATAAAAATGTATCATGCAAAAAGAAGTTTTTATGTATGTAAAAATATTTTTAATGTAAAGAAATATGAAGAAATAAATAAACAAAAAAAGTTAATTTTATTTATTTTAGGGTAAACCCTAATTCTTTTAAGAAAATAATATTATATATTATTTTTATACAAAAATATATTAATATATACAAAAATAAAAATATATTGAAAAAAATGTTTTTTAGTATAAAATAATAATACAAATAAAAATGTAATATTTTTGTATATATATATATATATATATATATATATATATTAAATATATTAAATATGTATTAAATAAAATAAAATATTTACAAAAATAAAATATATTCAAGAAAATATTTTCAGTGTGAATAAAAAAAAATGAAAATAAAAATATTATTTACATTATTTTTAAATTTAAACAAATAATATAATAGTATTAAGAATGTTTTAATGTTAGAAATAATTAAAATAAATACCAAATAAATGTAAAAAATTAGGAAGATATTTTTCAAGTATTTTTTATGTTTGGAAATAAAATAATAAAGTCAGAAATGAAATTATAATGCAAAAATAATAAAAATACAAGAAGTTGGGCCAGGGGGTGTGAAACTGAAAAAGAAGGTGTTAGAAGCAAAAACAAGCCAGCCCAGCCCAAGTCTTCATCTTCTTCCTCCAGCACTGTGAAAAACGCGCGTTCTAAGTTCAAACAGCTAACTCCCGCATTTGTGATCTTTTGCCAAAACTCAAAACATGAAACTTGTAGAGCATCAAACCACGATTCTAACCATATAAAAAACTTAATCTAACTCTCAAAGACCAGAGAGAATTTCTCTGGCCCTAATTTCTAACCTAGTTTTTTCAGAAAGTTCATGGATGAAATTCTCTTAGCACGTTTAATATAAATGAAAATTGAGCATATGTATGGTTTCAGGGCAATGAGTACAACATCTTTTATTCACAAACCTAAGGCTAAATGTTCCTAAATAGAGAGATAGAAGTTCATGAAAAACCTGTTTCAGTTGGATTCAAGTTGGACAATGCAACAACTTTCAGTGAGGCCTGAGGTTCTTTTGAGCTTGCTTGATGTTCCCTGAACCTTTCCCAATACTTAGTTTGTTTTGAAATGGCCTGAATCAACCTCTAGAAGTCAACCTGCATAAGCTTGAAACAGAAATGGTGAACACTGTAAATGGAGTTACAGTTGGCAATGGAGGTTTGGGATAGCTTGAGTGAGTTGAATGGAAAGTGTTTGAAGTGGAAAGGAGCAAAACGCACGAGCAAAATGAGCTATGGCACCCAAGTTGCAGCAACTACCCTGTTTTGCAAGTTTTTGGTGTTTTGGTGTTCAAGGGTGTTTGAGAGATGATTGGCTCGTGTTTCAGGCTTACAAGGATGTGTAAAACTTGTTTCAAATGTTGGCTTAAGTTGAATATATCAGATATGTGAGTTCTGGACTTTTGGTACAATAACTTGGTTTTGAAGCAAAAATGTGAGAGTTGACAATGCAAGGTTGTACTGGCTTGTAACCTAGCTGCACAAAGTGGTTGAGCTTTGCCTGACATTAGGGAGCCTTGTTTGCAGCAAAAGGCTTGGTGTATGGCTCAATAAATGAAACTTGACATAAAGCATGCTTTATGTAAATGGAAGTGTTATCTTTATGCCCAAAATGGAATTGTTCATTGTATAATGCTCCCTTGATCAGAACAATGCCTCTAACCAATGTATTTGCATTCAATTTTTGAGTGTAAATTGGTTTAGAGGCCTGTAATTAAGTACAAAGCTAGTTTGGTCAGATTTTGCAAGTTGTATGAACATGTATTGGCCATGGTTACAAAGTGAGTTTTTGCCAACTTCAAGCATTCGATTCTCCCTAACCACAAATGTGTTTGAGGAGTTCTTGGACAATTTTGAAAGCTTGAAAGATGTACTATAATCCATCTTTGAAATGAAACTTGAGACTCCAAGTGTAACTATGTGAAAAATGGCCAAGAAGATGGATCAAAATCCTGCCCAAACTAGGGCAAAATTTCTCTAAGTTAGAAGTTTTAGGTACCCTTGTTCCAAAATCATAACTTGAGATCCAAGCTTCTTTTGAGAAAACTTTGTGAATCAAAGTTGTAGAATTTTTTGATGGAATACAACTTTCATGTTGTAAGTTTTGTTTGAATCCATTTGAATCTTGGTGAAAATGTGGGACAAAGTTAGGAAAAATTAAGAAAATTTCATAACTTAGAAAAATTCGAAGTTATGAAAATTTTCAATTTCAAACCCTAATTTGCAATTTTAGGTTTCTTTATGAACAAGTTTCATAATTTGACACATCTTGATGAAAAATGACCCTTGGCACTTGATTTTGACCAAAAAGTCAAAGTTTGACTTTTCAGTATACAATCAAATTTTGATCAGTTGACTGAAAAATTCATCTGTCAATCCTATGCATTTGAGATCTTTTGAACTTGTTGAATAGGTCAAGATAATGTCATTAAGTCCTTGAGCCCATGGTTGAACTTGATTTGCCATTGGCTAGGTTAAACAGTCAAAAATTGCCTTTGTACAATCAAAACCCTAAAAATGAACATTTTGCCCTTTTGGTGATCTGATCAAATTTCTTGTGGATTTGTGGTCCAAACTTGATTAAATGGTTCATATGAGTTCATAATGTTGATGTGGGTCAAAATTCTTGAGGTTTGACTGTAAATTGGCCACAATTGACTTTTTCCCCAATACAACTAATTTCTAGGTCAACTGTCCAATTGACTGGGCAAAAATTTGATTCAAGGCTTGAAACTTGGTATGGGCAAACTTATGAGTCCAACATGAAGTATGAAAGTCAATTTGGGCATTGAAGGCCCAAAAATCCATGTGCAAACTCAAACCCTAATTTAGGTCAACAATGCAAGGAGGTGTCTTGAGCAGAGCAAACCCTAACTTGATCCTGAGTTCCAAGAGTCTTGTGATGAGAAATGTTGATAAAATGAGAGGGAAAATTTTGGGGTACAACAGTTTCCCCTGTTCAATCTTCTTGAACCTGAAGAGTTAGATTGACAAGCTTACCTTTCGTGACTCGAAGGTAAAAGAGGATTGGACACTAGAGTGCCCGTAAATTTGCACTCGTCAAAATATTGTTGAGGGAATGGGATTAAAGATGCCATTTGGAGATGGTAGAATCTTGCTGGAGACGGGCTTAAAGATGCCATCTAAGATTGTTTGTTGAACTGGAGCGTATCCGAGCTGTAACAATATTTGATCTTTGAATGAATATCATAATGACTGCCATGTCTGGAGTGTATCTGTATTCTGAATGGGTAACAGAGAAACATCTGTATATGGAGTGACTGTGTGGGGATAAGTTCTGAATGAGTGACAGAATGGCAACCGTGTTTGGAGCGTATCTGAACTGTATCTGTAGTTGAGATCTGTATGAGTAGCAGAATGACTTCCGTGTCTGGAGTGTATCCGTACTGTAACTGGGATCTGAATAAGTGACAGAATGATTTCCGTGGCGACTGCACTGGAGAGAATCAAACTTCTGGTGTAAGGGCCAGAAAGGCATCCGTGTTTGGAGCGTATCTGAACTTTGAAGTTGATAGTTGAATCTGAGTGAGAGATAGAATGGTCGTCGTGTCTGGAGCGTATCTAGTCTGTATCGGATTGCTGGAGTCTGAATGAGCAATAGAATGACCACTGTGTCTGGGGTGTATCTGAACTTTGAAGTTGATAGTTGAATCTGAATGAGAGATAGAATGGCCGCCGTGTCTGGAGCGTATCTAGTCTGTATCGGATTGCTGGAGTCTGAATGAGAAATAGAATGACCGCCGTGTCTAGGGTTTATCTGAACTTTGAAGTTGATAGTTGAATCTGAATGAGAGATAGAATGGCCGCCGTGTCTGGAGCGTATCTAGTCTGTATCGGATTGCTAGAGTCTGAATGAGCAATAGAATAACCGCCGTGTCTGGGGTGTATCCACACTGTATCTTGAAATTCTGAATGAGTAATAGAATGACCGCCGTGTCTGGGGTGTATCCATACTGTATCTGAATAGTTGTTAACAATAGCCTTTTAATCTCATCCTGAAAAGGGTAAAATGTTAGCTAAAACACAAAGTCATGTTACATGATATGTATGATGCAATGAACTGTATTTTCATCAATGTTCATGATATATGAATGTAATGGAAGTGCATGTAAGCTGAGCAGCTGTCTTGTTATGGAAAATAAATCTTTGATAATTGGAGATAAAGAAATCTTTGACTGCTGCCGGAAAAAATAAATTCCTGACCGATGCTGAGGATCCAAAAATCTTTGATTGTTGAAGATGAGAAATCCTTGCCGACTGCTTGGGGGGGAAAAGATCCTTGATTGTTGAGAATGAGAAATCCTGGGACCCATGTTGGGGATTGAAAACCCTTGGTGACTTGTGGGGATTAACTAGATCTTTGATAACTTCCGCGGGGAATGAGAGTCCTTCATGACTTTCCTGGGAAATAAAGGAAAACTCTGAAAACCTCTACTGGGGAATTAAAACCTGGGAGGCTTCTGCTGGAGAAATGAGACCGAGAATCTTCGATCTGCTGGGAAATAACTCTGTGAGGAGAATGTTTACTCGGCCGGTGAAATCAGGAGCTTGGGTTGTACGCCAATCTACTGGGGAAATTAGGGAAAACTGAATGGTTCCCACCGGGGATTGATAGTTGGAAATTGACTTCGCTGGAGAAAAAGGTTTAGAATATTCTAGTTTTGCTGGGGGTCTTGAAGCTTAACTCCACTGGGGACATGTGCTCCAAGGTTTTAGCTTGTTGAGGATCTGAACGATATATTGTAGGGGATTTCTTCTGGAATAGCACAAGGATATCTTCCATGACCTTTATCCTATCAGTAATTACCCTTTCTCAATTTCGTTTTATTTGTAAGCAGTGATTATATTCAAATGCATATGCCTATTTAACAAAACATTGGACGTTTTCAAATAAAACATAAGTATAAAAAGAAAAGAAAGGCAAGCAAATTTTTGCACTTTGAAGTATCTTTGTATTAACTTTTGTAAGTATCTTTGTACAAAGGAGACAGACATCCTAGTAAGAGAATATTGTCGTAAATTGAGAAAAATTTATACAAAAGAAAGATGGCTATGTGCAATAATTCCATGGGGTTCCAATTCTGCTATGGTCTTCACAACTCTAAGTATCTTGTCCATTCGCTGCTTCTTCCGCCGATGATTGGATTGATCAGAAGCTTGGAGCCTGTTGGTGAAGAGATTGTCCTTAAAGTGATCTGACGAGACATAGTCATACGCTTTAATTCCCTAACTTTTGCCTGGACCGCCCTTTCGGGTTTTCAGTCCACCGGGAAACCCTTTTTTGCCCAAGCCACCCTTTCGGGTTTTCAACTTTCCGGGTCATTTTATGTGTAGTATTTTCTGACTATGTCTGCATTCGCAGGGTGCGGCAAATCGTCGCCATCCATGGTGGTCAGAATCATTGGCCCACCAGAAAAGATGCTCTTGATCACAAATGGTCCTTCGTAAGTAGAAGTCCACTTGCCCATGGGATCACTTTGCTGTAAGATGATCCGCTTGATTACAAGATCTCCGACTTGATATACTTGACGCCTGACTTTTTTGTTGAAAGCCTTGATCATCCGTTTTTGATACGTCTGACCATGACAAACAGCAGTAAGTCGTTTCTCGTCGATCAAATTAAGTTGATCAAACCGGGTCTGAATCCAATCATCTTCACTTAAACCAGCATCCTTCATAATCCTTAAGGAAGGAATATGAACTTCCATAGGTAAAACAGCTTCCATGCCATATACCAAAGAAAAGGGGGTTGCTTCTGTCGAAGTACGCGCCGTGGTACGATATCCATGCAGAGCAAACTGTAACATCTCATGCCAGTCCTTGTAGGTGACTGTCATTTTTTGAATGATCTTCTTGATATTTTTGTTCGCGGCTTCAATAGCACCGTTCATCTTCGGCCGATAGGGAGATGAATTGTGATGATAAATCTTGAACTGTTTGCATAAAGCGGTGATCATAGTGTTATTCAAATTTGTACCGTTGTCCGTGATGATCCTATCGGGGATACTGTACCGACATATAAGATTCTGCTTGATGAAGCGGGCAACCACATTCTTTGTAACAGAGGAAAAGAAAGCTGCTTCGACCTATTTGGTGAAGTAATCAATAGCCACCAGGATGAAGCGATGTCCATTGGATGCCGTGGGCTTGATCTCTCCAATCATGTCAATGCCCCACATTGCGAACGGCCAAGGAGCTGTTAGAACATTAAGAGGAACAAGAGGAATGTGCACTTTGTTGGTGTAGACTTGACATTTGTGGCAAGTACGGGAATGTTGATGACAATCAGCTTCCATGGTAGACCAATAGTATCCTGCCCTTAGAATCTTCTTAGCCATTGTATGTCGGCTCAGGTGGGTGCCAAATGTACCACTATGTATCTCGGTCATGATCAAATCTGCTTCAACCTTGTCCACACAACGAAGTAGAACATAATCATGGTTGCGTTTATAAAGGATGTCGTTGCTTAGGAAGAACTTGGAAATAAATCTCCTTAAGAACTTTTTGTCATTGACGGAAGCTCCTTCAGGGTATTCTCGAGTCTGGAGATACCTTTTGATTTCATGAAACCAGGGTTGTTCCACAACTTCTTCGGTATTAATCTCATGTCAGTGCGCAGGTTCCTCCATTCGCTCGATGGTCATTTGGGGAGCCTCGTTATCCCAGTTGAGTTTAAACATGGAAGACATTGTAGCCAGAGCATCCGCTAGCTGATTTTCTTCTCGCAGGAAGTGCTCGAAAGTAATCTACTCTAAATGAGGTAACAATGTCAAGACATGTTCTTTGTATGGGATAAGATTAGGATGTCTAGTGTCCCACTCTCCTTCGATTTGACTGATAACCAAAGCCGAGTCCCCAAATACGACCAAAGATTTGATTCCCAAGTCTATAGCAGCCTTGAGACCAAAGATGCAAGCTTCATACTCAGCCATGTTATTGGTACAGCTGAAGCAAAGTCGGGCAGTGAAGGGTGTATGGTAACCTTCCGGAGAAATGAGTACCGCACCGATACCATTGCCCAGTGCATTTGAAGCACCATCAAAGTACAGGGTCCATCGAGATCCTTGTTTAGGTCCGTCATACGGTCCGTTATCTTCAATGTTGTCCAATGTCATGATGTCCTCGTCAGGGAAGTCGAATCTCATAGATTGGTAATCTTCTACGACTTGATGAGCTAGATGGTCATCTAGTACACTCCCCTTTATAGCTTTTTGGGTAGTATACTGGATATCATACTCAGTCAGGATCATTTGCCATCTAGCGATTCTTCCAGATAAAGCAGGCTTCTCGAAGATATACTTGATCAGATCCATTTTGGAAATCAGCAAAGTGGTATGAGTCAACATATACTGCCTTAGCCGGCGAGCAAACCATACCAAAGCGCAGCAAGTTTTCTCGAGCAGTGAGTAGCGAGTCTCACAGTCGGTAAACTTTTTGCTAAGGTAATAAATGGCATGCTCTTTTCGGCCAGACTCGTTGTGTTGGCCCAGTACGCACCCCATTGAGTTATCCAAAACAGTCAGATACATGATTAACGGCCTTCCTTCGACGGGTGGCATCAAGATAAGAGGTTCCAGTAAATACTCCTTGATCTTATCAAAAGCAACTTGACAATCACTGTTCCATTCAACCACCTGATCTTTCTTCAACAGTTTAAAGATTGGCTCACAGGTAGATGTTAGGTGAGAGATGAACCTTGCGATATAGTTTAAGCGTCCCAAGAATCCTCTAACCTCCTTTTCAGTGCGGGGGGCAGGCATTTCTTGTATAGCTTTTACTTTAGCTGGATCAACCTTAATGCCTTTGTTGCTGACGATAAATCCCAAAAGTTTACCAGACCTGACTCCAAAGGTGCACTTGCTTGGGTTCAATCTGAGCTTATACTCCTTCAACTTGACAAACAACTTTTGCAGATGATCAAGGTGTTCCTCTTCTGTCTGTGATCGGGCTATCATGTCGTCTACGTAAACTTCAATCTCATGGTGTATCATGTCATGAAATAAAGCTACCATGGTGCGTTGATAGGTTGCCCCAGCATTCTTCAGTCCGAATGGCATCACTTTGTAGCAGAAGGTACCCCATTGCGTGACAAAAGTAGTTTTCTCCATGTCCTCGGGGGCCATTTTGATCTGGTTGTATCCCGAGAATCCATCCATGAAGGAAAATACCTTGTGTTGAGCTGTGTTGTCAACCAAGATGTCGATGTGTGGTAGTGGAAAATCGTCTTTAGGGCTAGCCCTGTTTAAATCCCTATAGTCCACACACATTCTGACTTTACCGTCCTTCTTAGGTACGGGCACAATGTTAGCAACCCATTATGGATAGGGAGTAACAGCCAGAAAGACAGCGTTGAATTGCTTCATTACCTCAGCTTTGATCTTCTCAGACATGTCGGGCCTCATTCGGCGGACCTTTTGCTTGATCAGTGGACAGTCTTCTCTTGTAGGGAGACGGTGAACCACAATATCTGTGTCTAATCCCGGCATGTCTTTATAGGACCAGGCGAAGATTTTAACATATTCATTCAACAACTGCACTAAGCGCGCTTTGACACCTGGTTCCAGGTTGGCACCCATTTTAACCTCTTTCTTGTCTTCCTCTGCTCCCAAGTTGATGGTCTCTAGCAATTCTTCATGGGGCAGAATAACCCTCTCTTCTTGTTGCAAAAGTTTGGCTAAATCTCCCGGCACTTTACAGTCTTCGTCAACTTCGTACTCAGCATGATTGACCAAATCTTCAGAGTCACCGAAGGCTAAAGTAGAATAGTCACCCATGGAATCCGGAGTGGATGGGTACCTGCATTTTGTGAGTGTGGGTGTGTGTAAGGGATAGCCATCCTTAAACAAAACAAGATGCAAAAGGAAAGAAAATGAACACAATAGTATATAGATGAAAACGTCCAATGTTTCATTAAAACATGGCATATGATAATGAAGAAAATCAAGCCCTTACAAATGGACCTATATGCCCCGGGCAGGGCATAAGGTGAAAATAGTGTACAAATTGTTTAGTTATTACAAACCAAAATAGGAAATTGTTCAAAGATAAATTACTGGTTGATGAAAGTGATGGGAATAAAGTCATTTGCTTCCCAGTTGCTTAATCCTCCTTCGACGGTTGGAAAGATCCAATCTTCGAAGTTGTCTTCTTCATCATCATCTTCTAAGGCATTAATTCCATGGTGAGTGATTTTTACGGGTGGTCCTCCAGCCTTGGAGCGACGCATAGCTTTCTGGCCATCAGCAGTAAAACCTAGTCCGAACTTGTTTGTCTTGTGAGGAAACTCAGGCAGTTTCCCCCACACTGTACTCCTTCCTTCTTTGATTACAGCCTCCGCGTCCTTGAGAGATGCCATCCTAGACACAGGTTTGGAAACGATAGGCACATCAACCATTATCTTCGCAACTGCGACTTCAGGAGAAACTTCCTTAAAATGTTGGAAAGGCGTTTCTATGAATTCGCCATCCAACTCCACATAGCGGAAGGAGTTGAGGTGACTTATCATGTACTCTTCCTCGCCGTACACCGTTATAATCTTACCCTGAACAGGATACTTTAGCATTTGGTGTAAAGAGGAGGTAACTGCCCCAGCATAGTGGATCCACGGCCTTCCCAGCAAGCAAGAATATGAAGGACGGATGTCCTTCACATAAAAGGTGGAGTTGAAAATTTCTGTGCCCACTTTTATAGGAATGTCAACCTCTCCGTGAACCATTCTTTTGGACCCGTCAAAGGCCGTAACCACGATATTACTGGGCTTCAACACTAAACCTTCACAGTCCAAACGGTCTAACGCCTTCTTCGGTAGAACATTCAAGGAGGAACCAGTATCAACTAGGACATGGGAAAGGGTGGTTCCCCTGCATTCTACTGAGACATGAAGCGCGTCGTTGTGTTTCCTTCCCTTATGGGTCAAATCAGCATCGGAAAAACCAAGACCATTATCAGCAGTAAGGCTGGCCACACACTCTTGAAACTGGTCAGCCGAAGTTTCTTGAGGCACGTGTGCCGTCTTTAAAAATTTGATTAAGGCCTTAGCATGGGCCTCAGAGCAGAGTAGAAGAGCCAACATGGAGATTTTGGAAGGGGTATTCCCTAGCTGTTCCACGACGTCGTAGTCGCTCTTTTTGATTATCTTTAAGATTTCTTCCATTTCTTTCTGGGTGGTCTCGGGGATTACCACAGTCTGAGCCTTCATCCTGACAGGCGCTTCTAGTATCCCCTTACCCTTATCGGTAGTATCAACAGAGGGTCTAAATTCAGGTACATCAATTTCTTCAATTATCGAGCCTTGCACAGATGGCTTAATAAGCACAGAAGCTTTCGAGGGTCCGAAAACTGCTTGTGGGGGAGCAATCTCCGGAGAGAAAATCCGTCCGCTGCGAGTTATCTTGCTTGTTCCCGCAATGTTCCCTATATCAGGGGTTTCATCTTTAGAATTCTCTTGGACTGATTCAATATGTTTTATACCATGATAGAAGATTTCTCCCCCGTAGTTCCATGGTATCATCTTGTTAGATTGATACGGGACAGGCCCCGACATGGTCATTTTTAATGGCACAAACTTAGGATCAGGCGTAATCTTGATAGGCCTTTTGCAAGCCTTGGGAAGATTGTCGGAGATGGTTATTATTGCAATGTCATTGGTTTAAGTAACAAAGGTAGCAGGAGTAACAGGAGTGAAGGTATCAACAGGAGTCTTTTGGAAGAGTATCTCTTGGGTATCCATCAGGCGTTGGATGCCTGATTTCAACAGTGGGCAGTCAGCTCGTATGTTTAAGTAGAAGTAACAGTCTTTTACACAGCCTGGGAATATCCCGGCTCTCATCAAATTCACTTTAATCACTGGTAACGGAGTCAAAAGATCAACAACGTTGGTAACATGAAGGTCTTCCATAACGGCATGAACATTATGATCGTGCTTGGGCATCGGGGCAGAAATCACATTCGGCTTTTCGGGAACATCTAATTCTACCTCCTTGGCGTCAATCAGGTCTTGGATTTTGTTCTTAAGTGTTGGTATCATGCCCTACACTGTCAGAGTGGTAAGCACACTTTGCATTGGAGTGGTAATAAAGGGAAGAGGTATTGGGGTTCTTTGGCGCTTCCTTCAAATTGGTAAGATTCAACTTTAGCAAATGAGGGAGTACTTGAGCCGGTGTCATGTTGATTCGGGTGAACTGCCGTTGTGGCCTTTCTACCCGTTGTTGATTAGATCTTGGCTGATTGCTGTGAGGTTGATCATTTGAAGATTTTTGGATCATCACAGCCCCTACAGTTGGCCGGCGCCCCATTCCTCCTTGACTTTTCTGAGAATAAACAGCAGAAGCTTCCTTCTTAGCTGGGAAGGTCTTCTTAATAGCAGTGGATGCGGAGGCATCTTTCTGAATCTTACCACTTTTAATGCCGGCCTCGACCCTTTCACCGGTCAAAATTAATTCGGTGAATCCCGCGGAGGAAATCCCAATTAAATGATTGAAGAAAGGGCCAGACAGCGTCCCTAAAAACATGTCAACCAGCTCTCTATCTGACAATGGTGGCTGCACCCTTCCAGCCAGATCACTCCACTTCTGGGCATACTCTTTAAATCCCTCGTTAGAAGCCATACCCATACTCTGTAGTTGAGTACGAGTGGGCGCTAAATCAGCATTGTATTGGTATTGTCGGTAGAAAGCAGCAGCTAAGTCTTCCCAGTTGTGAACCTCTGATCTCTCAAGTTGATAGAACCAGTCCAATTGTGTTCCTGACAAACTGTCTTGGAAAAAATGGACCCAAAGATCCTTATCAGATGAGTGGGGTTGGATCTTTCGGACGTAGGATCTTAGATGCATCTTTGGACACGACAGACCGTCATACTTGGCAAATGTAGGAACTTTGAACTTGGGAGGAATGACGATCCCCGCGACCAATCCTAGTTCTTCAAAATCTAAACCGGGTACCCTTTGCAAATCCATGGCTGCCAATTGATCCTCAAGATTTTTAAATTTAACATCCGCCGGGGGATATTGTTGTTCGGAGTAATCTTCATCTTCTTCCTCTTCCTCTTCTTCTCCTTCAACTTCAGATTCAGAAGGCATTGCAGTTCCTTTTCCTTTACCATCCCCTTCATCAGACGTCGAGGGGAACTCAAGAACTTTTCTAGCATTGCTTTCAAACCTTCTTCCCATAATGACCACACCGGGCCTCTTCTTCTTTTTCTCTTTATCTTTCTCCAACAGTGCTTTAAGGTCCTCTTTTCCCTTTGCTAAGGTCATGAGGAGTTGCTGGAATTGAGAGTTCTGTGCTTGCAGATCCTTAACCGTCTGCTCCAAATCCATCTTGCTGATATAAACAGCAGAAAGATAAGGAAACCTGGTGTGAAGACCTGTTTATGCATATGATGAATGGTATGTTATTCATGTAATGCATTCAAGGATTCAGAAATTCAAATTTGTTGCAAACAAAGAGAACACACGTCATATTAAAGAAGAAATTTGTTAGTACATAAGTGCCCCATGGGAAAAATATTACAAAATTCTTAATGTAAAAAGACATTACGCATCCTCTTTGGTGCGATGTAAGTGTTGAGAGTTTCCTCCTCATGAAGTCGGCAGGTAAGCTCCAAAACCTTCTTCTCACTGGCATAGAAGCTGGCTTCAAAAGTACTCAGTTCCTCCTTGAGTTGGATCTAACTCTTTTGTAATTCTTCCAATGATGTTGGCATGTCAGGATGTAGGAGGGTGTATAGAACCTCTCCTTCCATAACTGGCTCTTTGATCACGGGGAGAATGTGAGGATATGGCATCATAAGATTCTGGGCGCGCGTTCGTACCCACTTGAGATAAGGCTCAAGGGGGATGGAATTATTGTGCCCCAGTATCTTGCTATCCACTTTGTTGGGAATCCTCCAAGCTCTGATGAACCTTTGTCGAAGTCCTTGCGCATCGTTGTCGAAGTTAAAAACCAAGTCAGAAATCAGCATGTCATGAGGGCCATCCCTTCTAGCATATCCAAACTGTCTTAGAGCTAAACAGGGGTTGTAGGTAATGCCTCCCCTAATGCCAAGTAGTGGGACATTAGGTAATTCCCCACAACGATCAATGATGATGACATTTTCTCTGGACCGAGAACACCAATGAACATCAGAATGTGTGAGGGTCATCAACCATTGTGACCACCTTAAACCATGCTTATTCTTCAAAACTGATTGTGGAAGGTGAGAAATAAACCACCTTGCTAGGAGAGGAGTAGAACACATGAGAACACCTCTTTTCCTCATTGTTCGTGTGTAAAATGAGTGTAGTATGTCCCCAAGCAATGTAGGCACAAGATTCCGAGATATGAAAATCTTGACAGCATTCACATCTATAAGTTGATCAGGGTTTGGGAACAAGACCAACCCATAAATGAGAAGTGCTACAATCTCCTCAAAAGCTTGTAGATCTAGAGAGTTCCAGCATTCTTGTGCCTTCTCAAACAGAAACTTTGCCAAGAAACACTTGACACCACTTCTGGTTTCCCAATGACCCTTGATATCAGATGGTTGGAAGTGTAAGGCTTGAGCAACATCTTCAGGCTTTGGTTCTTTTTCCGTACCGTTGTAGGGTAGTTGATGAAGAATGGGAATCCTCATGAGTTGAGAAAATTCCTCCAAAGTAGGTACTAATTGGTAATCAGGGAATGTAAAACAGTGGTGTAGGGGGTCAAATAACTGGAAGAGAACTTTCACCATGTCTTCTTCAATGTTGGAGTTGACCAAGTTGAGAAGTCTACCATGTCTTTCACTGAAGAGAGAATTCTCTTGAATCTTGGAAGTAAGCTCCTTGAGTTGAGGAGGGATTCTCACAAGGTTGATTTGAATTTTTTTTCTGCGGAGAGATTCCATGACCTACAAAACAAGAACAAAGATGAAGATCCAAACCCTTGAAATGGTTAGTGGATGCATATGATGCTTTATGATGTTCATGATGTATGCACAAGCACATGTACAAACAAGTCACACAAGATCCTAGTTTCAGGCTTGCATGAGGTTTCATAGGTAAGTACCCTCTTAAAGTTAGTTGGCTCAACTTGTCCTATAAATAGTAACCGGGTTCTAAGGAGCTCAATAGCACTGGATTGTTTTCTATGTTCATTATTTTGGTTTAGCCACTTAACTGGTGACCAAAATATTCCAAGAAAATAACCCTCAATGAGTGTAGTATCGAGTATCTACCAACTCCAGACTGCATCAAAGCCGGTCATCTCACTACCCCTAATAAAAGGCCAAGATGGTCAAGTAAGGTTCTAAGAGTTCATTAGTGCTTTATGACATCACTCAGCGGCCCCGTATTCTCTTTGATTGACTCAAAGGCTACCGGTACTCACAAATATGTCGCACTAATATAGCTATTGCTACAACCATGTCGGTATACCCCGCACATTTTCCACAACGTATTGCTATTTACCTATGAATGTTTCCTAAATCTGGGTAGAGGATTTCAAGCCCAAACAAGAGAACCAAATGTAAAGCAAACAAAGCAATCAAGATAAGCATGAAAAGGTGATCTAAACCCTAAGGTTACTCCACTTTTAAAGTTTTCCCCAGCAGAGTCGCCAGTTCTGTGATACGGTGGGAGAACTGACTTGGGATTTGCAAATGTTTCGGTTTAGCAAGAGTCGCCACCGACTTTTTATTTTATCCTAAGGAAAGGTCAAAAAGCACAGGAAAGACCTTTGAGATGTTTTCTTGGGTTCGGGGAGTAGATTATAGAAAGTGAAGGTATTAGCACCCTTTCTATCCATGGTTATCCATGGGCTCTTAGTTACTTGTTTAGATCACTTGCTTTGCTTTTCAATTGTTTGAAATGGTGCTCTTTAATTGTTTGAAATGGTGCTTTGTGTGTGATTTGGAAAGATGTTTTGAAAAGAGGCCATCGTTGTGGCAACATTTGTAATGATTCTTGTATGAATGTATACAAAGGTGTTTTTGTTCTTTTGAAAAGTTTTCAATGTTTGAGAGTAGGGTTTTGAAATTGTGTTTGTGAAGTGTGTTTGAAAATAGTAAGGATGTTTTTGCAAGCTTTTGATCAAGTAACTAAGAGCTATCTACCCTATTTTACTCAAAGATCTTTCTTATGTTTTTTAACCCTTTTAACAGTGTTGTTTCACCATTGTATTTGGTGAACGACCTTGTGTTAGGATGTTAAACGGGACAGGCGCGGGTCATCGTATAGACCATGATAGCAATTGTGTCAAGTATTTTTGGCAATTTTCTTGAGGACCTTGATCATTTTTGTTTAGGCAACTCAGATAACGTCATCGAGGGACTATGATCGTTTGTTTGTTCTTGTTTTGCCAAAGTACTTAACATGCATACCATGACCAATTTTTGAAGGCAACAAGTGGATTGTAACCCTAGGGGTGCAAGTGTGCATTGTGTTTGTTTTTCATGCATTTTTGTCTTTGATTAGGTCAAGCTAATTGTTGATTTGTTTTTGACATACAAACCCTAATTCTCTAATCATGGCATAATTGAAAGCATTTAAGTGCGTAAAAATAAATCTAAGCTATTACAACTTTGATATAGGGAGGGGGGGTACAATTTTGAATAGGGGATTATTATGCAAGAAATTAAAACCCTAAATTATTACAACCAAATTGAATTTACAATGCATAATATTTAAATGTACAATATTTAAGTAAACATAATAAATATATATAGAATAAAAATGTATCATGCAAAAAGAAGTTTTTATGTATGTAAAAATATTTTTAATGTAAAGAAATATGAAGAAATAAATAAACAAAAAAAGTTAATTTTATTTATTTTAGGGTAAACCCTAATTCTTTTAAGAAAATAATATTATATATTATTTTTATACAAAAATATATTAATATATACAAAAATAAAAATATATTGAAAAAAATGTTTTTTAGTATAAAATAATAATACAAATAAAAATGTAATATTTTTGTATATATATATATATATATATATATATATATATATATATATATATATATATATATATATATATATATATATATATATATATAAAATATTTACAAAAATAAAATATATTCAAGAAAATATTTTCAGTGTGAATAAAAAAAAATGAAAATAAAAATATTATTTACATTATTTTTAAATTTAAACAAATAATATAATAGTATTAAGAATGTTTTAATGTTAGAAATAATTAAAATAAATACCAAATAAATGTAAAAAATTAGGAAGATATTTTTCAAGTATTTTTTATGTTTGGAAATAAAATAATAAAGTCAGAAATGAAATTATAATGCAAAAATAATAAAAATACAAGAAGTTGGGCCAGGGGGTGTGAAACTGAAAAAGAAGGTGTTAGAAGCAAAAACAAGCCAGCCCAGCCCAAGTCTTCATCTTCTTACTCCAGCACTGTGAAAAACGCGCGTTCTAAGTTCAAACAGCTAACTCCCGCATTTGTGATCTTTTGCCAAAACTCAAAACATGAAACTTGTAGAGCATCAAACCACGATTCTAACCATATAAAAAACTTAATCTAACTCTCAAAGACCAGAGAGAATTTCTCTGGCCCTAATTTCTAACCTAGTTTTTTCAGAAAGTTCATGGATGAAATTCTCTTAGCACGTTTAATATAAATGAAAATTGAGCATATGTATGGTTTCAGGGCAATGAGTACAACATCTTTTATTCACAAACCTAAGGCTAAATGTTCCTAAATAGAGAGATAGAAGTTCATGAAAAACCTGTTTCAGTTGGATTCAAGTTGGACAATGCAGCAACTTTCAATGAGGTCTGAGGTTCTTTTGAGCTTGCTTGATGTTCCCTGAACCTTTCCCAATGCTTAGTTTGTTTTGAAATGGCCTGAATCAACCCCTAGAAGTCAACCTGCATAAGCTTGAAACAGAAATGGTGAACACTGTAAATGGAGTTACAGTTGGCAATGGAGGTTTGGGATAGCTTGAGTGAGTTGAATGGAAAGTGTTTGAAGTGGAAAGGAGCAAAACACACGAGCAAAATGAGCTATGGCACTCAAGTTGTAGCAACTGCCCTATTTTGCAAGTTTTTGGTGTTTTGGTGTTCAAGGGTGTTTGAGGGATGATTGGCTCGTGTTTCTGGCTTACAAGGATGTATAGAACTTGTTTCAAATGTTGGCTTAAGTTGAATATATCAGATATGTGAGTTCTGGACTTTTGGTACAATAACTTGGTTTTGAAGCAAAAATGTGAGAGTTGACAATGCAAGGCTGTACTGGCTTGTAACCTAGCTGCACAAAGTGGTTGAGCTTTGCCTGACATTAGGGAGCCTTGTTTGCAGCAAAAGGCTAGGTGTATGGCTCAAGAAATGAAACTTGACATAAAGCATGCTTTATGTAAATGAAAGTGTTATCTTTATGCCCAAAATGGAATTGTTCATTGTATAATGCTCCCTTGATCAGAACAATGCCTCTAACTAATGTATTTGCATTCAATTTTTGAGTGTAAATTGGTTTAGAGGCCTGTAATTAGGTACAAAGCTAGTTTGGTCAGATTTTGCAAGTTTTATGAACATGTATTGGCCATGGTTACAAAGTGAGTTTTTGCCAACTTCAAGCATTCGATTCTCCCTAACCACAAATGTGTTTGAGGAGTTCTTGGACAATTTGGAAAGCTTGCAACATGTAATATAATCTATATTTGAAATTAAACTTGAGAATCCAAGTGGAACTATGTGAAAAATGGCCAAGAAGATGGATCAAAATCCTGCCCAAAGTAGGGCAAAATTTCTCTAAGTTAAAAGTTTTAGGTACCCTTGTTCCAAAAATCATAACTTGAGATCCAAGCTTATTTTGAGAAAACTTTGTGAATCAAAGTTGTAGACTTTGTGATGGACTACAACTTTCATGTTGTAAGTTTTGTTTGAATCCATTTCAATCTTGGTGAAAATGTGGGACAAAGTTAGGAAAAATTAAGAAAATTTCATAACTTAGAAAAATTCTAAGTTATGAAAATTTTCAATTTCAAACCCTAATTTGAAATTTTAGGTTTCTTGATGAAAAAGTTTCATAATTTGACACATCTTGATGAAAAATGACCCTTGGCACTTGATTTTGACCAAAAAGTCAAAGTTTGACTTTTCAGTATACAGTCAAATTTTGATCAGTTGACTGAAAAATTCATCTGTCAATCCTATGCATTTGAGATCTTTTGAACTTGTTGAATAGGTCAAGATAATTTCATTAAGTCCTTGAACCCATGATTGAACTTGATTTGCCATTGGCTAGGTTAAACAGTCAAAAATTGCCTTTGTACAGTCAAAACCCTAAAAATGACCATTTTGCCCTTTTGGTGATCTGATCAAATTTCTTGTGGATTTATGGTCCAAACTTGATCAAATGGTTCATATGAGTTCATAATGTTGATGTGGGTCAAAATTCATGAGGTTTGACTGTAAATTGGCCACAATTGACTTTTTCCCCAATGCAGCTGATTTCTAGGTCAGCTGTCCAATTGACTGGGCAAAAATTTGATTCAAGGCTTGAAACTTGGTATGGGAAAACTTATGAGTCCAACATGAAGTATGAAAGTCAATTTGGGCATTGAAGGCCCAAAAATCCCTGTGCAAACTCAAACCCTAATTTAGGTCAACAGTGCAAGGAGGTGTCTTGAGCAGAGCAAACCCTAGCTTGATCCTGAGTTCCAAGAGTCTTGTGATGAGAAATGTTGATAAAATGAGAGGGCAAATTTTTGGGTACAACACTATCCCCTTGAAAATCAAAGACTATACTAGGCATTAGCAGCTCATGAGGTCCTTCCCTTCTGACTCGCCCAAACTGACGTAAGGCCAAGCATGGATTGTAAGTAATTCCTCCATTGGTTCCTATCAGTGGAACATTGGGATATTCCCCACAGCGATCAATAATGGCCACCTCGTCCATACCCTTAATAGTCCAAATGATGTCAATATGAGAGAGAGACATAATCCTGTAGGCCCAGCACATGCCTTCTTTGTTCTTCAGAACTGATTTGGGGAGGTGAGAAATAAACCACCTCGCCAACAGTGGAGCAAAGCACATCAAGGTTCCCCGCTTCCGAGCAGTACGGGCATAAAGCTGATGAAGTATGTCACCCAAGAGAGTGGGTACAGGGTTACCAGACATAAAAATCTTTACCGCATTCACGTCAACAAAGGAGTCAGAGTTAGGAAACAATACCAAGCCATATATTAGAAGAGCCAGAATATCTTCGAATGCCTGGAAGTCTAGACTATCCCAGAAATGATTAGCCTTACCAACCAAGAACTTAGTCAAAAAGCCCTTTGCTCCACTTCTAGTCTCCCAATTAGACATCACTTCAGACTTTGTCAGATGGAGGGCTGAAGCAATCTCTTCTGGCCTAAGGATCTTTTCCCAACCTGTGAACGGGGTCTGGTCCAGAATAGAGATACCGAGCAGATCAGAGAACTCTTCTAAGGTAGGGACCAACTAGTAGTCCTGAAAAGTAAAGCAATGGTACAGTGGATCAAAGAACTGGACTAGGACACTCATCATCTGCTCGTCTAATTTGGAGGTGACCAAACCAAGAAGATGCCCATGTCTTCTGATAAAGGAAGTAGTATTTGACATCTTTGCAACCAACTCTTTAAGCATAGTGGGAACCTGGCCAAAGTTGATCCGGATGGTGTTCCTACGCATAGGTGCCATGACCTACAAAACATAACAAAGATGAATCCCTCCTGTCTTTGAAATAGGTTAGTCTAATGCAAGATGTATGCAATGTTATGATGTCATGATGTCATGATAGAAAGCACACCACAAGTATCCACAAATAGAAAACATGGTAAAGGCACACAAGTCACACAAAGAGCCCTTAAATTTCAGGCTGGCAAGGAGTCTAGGTACTACCCTCTTTCAGTTCAGTTGGTTTAAACCTGTCCTAAAAATAGTAACCGGGTTCTAGAGGATCTCAATATCACTGACTACCCTCGATCGGTCATAATTCCAGTTTAGCAACCTTTTCTTGCAGCCGGAATCATCGCGAGAGTTTAGTCTTAATGAGTGTAGCATACTGCTACTGTTCTATGGCCAAGTTGGTCAATTTAAAGGTTCTAAGGTCAGTTGGTGCTTAATGACCCCTTAGCAGACCCATATTCTCCTCGTTGCGCCACAAGGGATATCGGTACATACTAAAGTGCCACACCAATGTAGCTACTGCTTCAACCGTATCGATCTACGTCGTACAGTTCCCTCACAGTTTATTACTACTTACCTAAAGGGTATCCCCCAGATCCGGGTTAGGATCTATAGCAACTCCGATACAAGCCCACAAATATAAAGCATACAAGTCAAGCAATTGAAAATATTATGAACTATTCCTAAGGTACACCCCACTTATTAAGCGTCCCCAGCAGAGTCGCCAGTTCTGTGATATGGTGGGAAGAACTGACTGTTTTTTGGAATGCTGGTTTGCATTTTGCGTTTTTTTCGCAAAATGTCGCGGTAAGCAAGAGTCGCCACCAACTTTTATTTTATCCAACAAGGAAAGGAAAAAAGCACAGAAAAATTCCTTTTTCGAGATATTTCTCGGGTTTCGGGGGGTAGATTATAGAAAGGGAAGGTGTTAGCACCCTTTCTATCTGTGGTTATCCATGAGCTCTTAGGTACTTGCTCATATGTTTTCAAAAATTGCTTTCTTTGTGCTTTGTGGGTTTGAAAAAGTTTTTGTTTGAAAACTTCGATTTAACTCTTGCTTCTGTCCTCAAGAGTGTATGAAGGGTTTTTTGAAAACTTTGTTCGAAAAGTGTAAGTGTGAAGAGTTTTTGTTTTTTGAAAGAGCAAGTATCTAAGAACCATCTACCTACTCGAAAAAGGAATCATTCTATGTTATCTTCCTTTAGACAATGTTATCCCACTATTGATGAGTAGGTAGCATCGTCGTTGGAATTTGAGGGTCAATTCGAATTTAGGGACTTACGGTCACCAAAGCAATGTTAGGACGCCTTAGTAGTAACCTTAATGTCTTAGATCATTTGTTTGAGGCAACAATATCTGAGGTAACCGTTTCGAGGCGACTATGATCTTTAGACAAGAGGGCGACCTCTAAAACAACCTATACTCAATGACCGTGTACGAAGGCAACCAAGTGGGCTGTACCCTAAGAGTGTGCATGTGCCAGTACGTCGTTTTCAGTTAATTTTATCTTTGTACGTGTTAAAGGTGATCTATGTTGATTTTAAGTTAAACATTCATTCTTGTCATGCATCCCTATTATCAAACATCTAACAGTTATATTTTGCGGAAAATAAATTGCGGAAATTAAATTACAAGGCGTCGGGTATTTACATCGCCAAAAGCAACCCTTTGAAATTTAAATGCGGAAAAATAAATAAAGTTATAAATAAATGGTCCTAATTATCTATTACATTCCGGGAACAAGTACAATATTAAATAAATAGATCGCGTGCAGGAAATTAAATCGAACGCAAGTTTAGGGTTTTGACCCTTTAAAGAAAAGATTTTTTTTTGTTTTTTATTAAGAAAGAAATCAACCTAAGTTAATTACTAAATCAAATTAATTAATTAATTAATTAAATAAATTATTTTTGGATTTTTAGTATTTTAAGAAAGAAAATAAAATTAATTAATGTTAGTAAAAACCTAATTAAGTCTAATTAGTTTTAATTATTTACAAAAATATATTAAAGTTATTTCTAATTAATGGCCTAAATTAATTAATAGATTTGTTAAAAAAAATAAAATACTAAAATTTAATTTAATACAGAAAAATATTTTTTGGTTTTAATTTCATAAAGAAAAATAAAATTTGATTGGTTAGTTAATTAAATAGAAATAATAACTAAATAATTAAAAACAAAATAAAGAAAATATATAGAGAGAGAGGGGTTTGGGCCTGCTTTGGAGTGTTTGGGAAGCAATTCTGAGGCCCATTGGAATCTGGCCTCGTTTGACTTCTGAGATCCCCTGCGCGCATGTTGACTTGACTCTAGGGTAGACCATCAACCTGGATCACCAGATCTGGCCTTTGGCCATCTGGCTGTTGGACGTGTGAAGGCACATGGTGAGCTGCAAGCCTAGATTTGTACCTGATTACATGAAGAGGAAAAATAACAAAGAGCATGGGGGACCTGCGATTCGAACCCAGGTCCTGTTGGATATTGGCAAGCACGCTCACCACTTGGCTATTGTGCTTCATTTGTTAATTATATACAAACAAAATATAATATGGGAAAACGAATTAATATGCCAGCACAACAAAATTAAGCGCGCCATGGTTTGAATTGGCCACTAGGGGGGCGACACGCCATCGTCCCCTACCTCCAGCCACTGTAATATTTCCCACGGATTTGGATCCGTAGCTAAATGCGTAGCTCGATCCAAAAATCAACTCTAGGCCATAAAAATGACCTTCTAAGACATGGTTGGGTTCGTCTCCCTCTCCTGAGTGCAACCATGCCTATCATAATAATCAGTTTTACCTGAAACACAAATCCCTAAAATCCAAAACGTAACCCTAGCCATGCTGTTATGAGGTTACAGTCCATATAAATCAAATTAAGTATTGCCAAAAGTTTAGAAATGCTATAAGGATTATGAATATGCAATTAATTTGTACAAAAGATGCAAGAATAATGATTTGTGAATTCAAGAACAGAGCTTGGCATCGTGATACTTACAGAGCTCTAGAAGGCTTGAGAATGCGTGCTTTGGATCCAGGAGGATTATGTGATCACCCAGGAATTGATTGGGATGCTTCTTGGCTTCTGAAAACCTCTCTTGCTATGATTTCGAATTCCAACTTTTTCACCACTTTTTCAAGTTTTGTTCTTTCTGTTCTTGCAGCCTTCAGCCCTTGTTTTCGTGTCTTAAGCTTCCTTATGTATTGTGGAATGCATTAGGTTAAGAATTATGGTCCAAATATTCTCCCATCATGGCTTGCATATTTGATTTGATTTCCATTTGAAAGCTTGCCAAATTTGTCAAAAAACCATCTTTTTGCACATGATCTTGTGTGATACGAATTTGATGATGATATTGATGAGAATCCAATCCTGAAAATAGCAAAAAATCTCATGTAATCAAAGTTTGGGATTTTATTTGATTTAACTTGATTTAAAATGAAATAATTCAATAAAAAATCAAATAAAATAATAAAATAGATAAATGGACACATGGCTGAAGCTAGGACACGTGGGCAATGATGTAAGCTCAAATCAAGTGGAAAAGAATGGGCCCATTTGACAAAGTTTGATGTTTTGGGGATAGTTGACTTTTGACAATTTTTCAAAAATATCCAACTTCAACAATGCATAACTTCTTCAATTTTTAACTTTTGGAGGTGTTCTTGGACTTTCTAGAAACCTTGAGATGTCCTCTAACCAACCCTTTTAGTCTCATATCATTTTGACATTCCATTCTCAAGTTATAAGTTTTGACAAAAAATGTGTTTTTGTTGACTTTCAAAAATGACCTATAATATCCAAATTTATAACTTCTTGTGAGTGCATTTCTGATCTTGGGGTATGATGATGGATTGTAGGGAATTGCATCCTCTTCAAAATGATCTTTGTATGGGTCATTTCTCATAAAGTATGAGAAAGTTATGCTTGATCAAAGTTGAGTTGACTTTTCCTATAAAACCCTAATATAACAACTTTTGAGTCTTGATGAATTTTGAGCAATCCTTGATGAATCATGATCAACCCTTGATCAAATGATGAAATATCCTTCAAAATGAGAATTTTGGCAAAAAATATTGAAGTTTGACTACTTGTAGGTCACAGTTGACTTTTGCCCTAGCACAGTCGACTTTTGGACCCTTGAGCAATTGACTGAGCAAACTTCCTCTGCAAGGCTTGAAATTTGACATGGATGACCTTGAGAACATATTAGGACATTGGGGAGAACTTGAGGTCATTTGGATTCAAGGATATTGATGCAACACAAAACCCTAATTTGAGGTTGACTGCCTTAGGAGATGACTTGACTGTCCAACTCTTGAGCAATCTTGAGCCACTTGGAGATTTTTCTTGCAATGTTTAGAGAAATATGGGAGGGCAAATTTTGGGGTACAACAAACGGGCTCAATGATGACAGGAAGTATGGAAGGGTAAGGCATCAAGAGACTCTGGGCACGAGCCCGTACCCACTTAAGGTAAGGCTCAAGAGGGATAGAGTTTTTATGTCCCAAAGTCCTACTGTCTACCTTGTTCACCATTCCCCAAGCACGTGTAAACCTCTGGCGATAACCTTGGTCTTCTTTGTCGTAGTCGAATACTAAACCCTGGATGAGCATCTCATGAGGGCCATCTCTTCGGGCATACCCAAACTGCCGAAGAGCTAAGCACGGGTTATAGGTAATACCTCCCCTAATACCTAGAAGAGGTACATTAGGGAACTCTCCATAGCGGTCAATGATAGGGATATCTTCCAAAGATCTTGAGCACCAACAGATATCAGAGTGAGTGAGAGACATCATCCTTTGAGACCAAATCAATCTTTTCTTGTTCTTCAATGTTGACTGAGGCAGGTGTGAAGTGAACCACTTAGCGAGTAGGGGTATACAACACAAAAGGGTACCTCTTTTCTTCATGGTACGGGTATGAAGGCAATGCAAGATGTCTCCTAGTAAGGTGGGTATAGGATTGCGAGAGAGAAAGACTTTGATGGCATTAACGTCTATGAATTGGTCCGAATTGGGAAACAGAACCAAACCATAAATGAGGAGAGCTAACACGTCTTCGAAAGCTTGGAAATCCATGTCATCCCAGAATGAACGAGCTTTTTCCAATAGAAACTTAGCTAAAAAACCTTTAACCCCACTTCTCGTCTCCCAGTTGGCTATGACGTCGGCCCTCTTCACATGTACAGCTTCGGCGATGACTTCAGGTGTTGGAATCCCTTATAGACCGGTGAACGGTATCTGATTAAGAATGGGCACCCCTAAGAGTAGAGATAACTCTTCCAGTGTAGGTACCAACTGATAGTCCGGGAAAGTGAAACAATGGTGTATGGGATCGAAGAATTGGAATAATACACACATCATCTCTTCTTGGAAGTTAGATGTAGCCAAACTGAGGATTCGACCATACTTCTTGGTAAAAGGAGAATCCCCGGGCACTCTTGAGGCTAGCTCTTGAAGTTGAGGATGTGCTTTCACAAAGCTGATTCGGATGGTGTTTCTTCGGAGAGAATTCATATCCTACAAAATAAAAACAAAGATAAATTTCTAAATCCTTGAAATGGTTAGTGAGCATGCATATGATGTTGATGATGTTTATGTACAAGCAAACATATACACACACACCAAACAGATCCCTATGTTTTAGGCTTGCATGAGTTTTGTAGGTGAGTACCCTCTTGAAGTCTAGTTGGCTCAACCTGTCCTAGAAATAATGATCGGGTTCTAAAGGATCTCAATATCACCGACCTTTCTCTTAGGCATTGTCTCAACACAACAATCTTTTCTTGCGGCCGAGATATCCCAAAAGTCCAGCCTCAATGAGTGTAGTATCGAGTATTAACCAATTTTCAGCTCTACACCGAAACCGGTTATCTCACTACGTCCTAATGGTCAAGTTTGTTCAATTAGGGTTCTAAAGTCAGTTAGTGCTTCATGAAGCCACTCAGCGGCCCCGTATTCTCCTCGATTCACCACGAGGGATACCAGTACCCACAAATGCATCACACTAACATAGCCATTGTTTCAACCATATCGGTATATGCTGTATAGTTTCCACAATCTATTGCTATTTACCTAAAGAGGTGTCCCAGATCCGGGTGGAGGATCAAAGCAAGCCCAAACAGAGAACCATAATATAAAGCATACAAATCAAACAATGTAAGCAAGTAAATATGATCTAAACCTAAGGTAACCCCACTTTAATAAACATTCTCCCCAGCAGAGTCCCCAGTTCTGTGATACGGTGGGAGAACTGACTTGAGGTTTTGCGTTTGTGTTCACAAATGTTGCAGTTTAGCAAGAGTCGCCACCGACTTTTCTTTTATCCAAAAGGAAAGGTGAAAAAGCACAGGAAAGACCTTTGAGATGTTTTCTTGAGTTCGGGGGGTAGATTATGAAAAGGGAAGGTGCTAGCACCCTTTTCATCCATGGTTTTCCATGGGCTCTTAGTTACTTGCTTAGATCACTTGCTTTGGTTTGTTTGAAATGGTGCTTGATGTGGTTTTAAAAGTATTTGGTAAAAGAGGCCATTCGTTTAGGCAATCTTTGTAATGATTCTCGTTCGTAAGAATGTATACAAAGATGTTTATCTTTTGAAAATGTTTTCAATTGTTTGTAAGATGTTTTTTGAAATGTGTGTGTGTTTGTTTTGAAAATAGAAAGGATTGTTGTTTGAAATGGAGCAAGTAACTTAGAAGCTATCTACCTACTCAAATGTCTTTCTTATGCATTTTCTATTCCTTTTATATTGTTGACTTACCATTGATTTGGTAAGCAACCCTATCTTTGGATGTACACGGGACGGGCGTTGGGACATTTGTATAGTCATAGAAGGCAACATATGGGACGTTTTAGCAATGTCGTTTTAGGGACTAGATCGTTTACCGAAGGCAACATCGAGGGTCATCGAGGGACTACGATATTTTTATCGAGGGTCTTTTCTAAAACGCCCACGCTCGAGGGATATGACTATTTTCCGAAAGGGAATAAGTGAGATTACCCTAGAGGTGTATGTGTGAAATAGTGTGTTAGTTTGCATTCATTTTTGTCTTGTTTTTGAAAGTCATCTATTTGTTCATTTTATCTTGCCATACACACTTATTTACTAGCAATATATGAAAATCAAGTAAAAGGCGGAAAGTAAAATCTAAGCTATTACATCACTTTAGGGGGATGGGGGTACAATTTAGCAATGGGGTGAAGTAGGAACTAAAATATTACAACCATATCGAATGATAATGAAAAGAATGTGAAAACAGTGTAAAATAAAGGGAAAATGCACTTTTGAACTGCTATGTGTCGACCCATGCTGCTATGCATCGACACATAGCTTCTCCTTGCCCATGTAAAGTGAAATTTGTTCAGTATGAGTCGACACATAATGGGATGTATCGACTCATACACCTTTTTGCATCGATGCGAAATGCGTATGTGTCGACTCATAGGCCTTTCCAGTTTCTGTTTTGTGACCTGAACTCAGTATGGGTCGATGCATGAGGGTCATGTGTCGACTCATACCCTGTATTCTCACTAAGATGGGTCAACACATGTGGATATGTGTCGATACATACTGCATTTTTCTGCCTTAAACACCATTCTTTGCATACATCAGTCAGTTTTTAACATATGAATGAATAACAGGAACAACCAGTAAATGATTAACTTCAAGAATAATGATTGCTACATCCTATAAACAGAAAAGTTGATGTATGGAAAGGGCAAGGTAAAGATAATTTACCTTGAAACTGCACTTTAAGTTTTAAGTCCAAATGCCCTTCAAGATGTTGTATGAACCTTAAGGAAGTTCGAACAGACTGCTAGACTTTCCCTTTTGTTGAAGGTTATTAAACAACCTCTGTGTGGTATGAAATGTCTGGATGGTTTTTTAGGTGGAATATGCAAAGTATGAGAGGTCTTAAGGTTTAGACTTCAAAACTCAAGAGTGGAAGTCTTAGGGACTGTTATAGCTTTTTTTAAAGGTTTATCAATAAAACTATTGGCTGTTCACTCTATTTTTCTAACTCTTTTCCAAACTGTTTTTCCAACCCCTTTCTCTTGCAACTGGCCTCTCTATTTATAGAGAAGGTTTGAGATTTGAAAACTCAGATTTTTAATCACATGTTATGGCTAGGTTAGATTGTACATGAAGCAAGCTTGAAGATTGTAGTTCCAATGCTTTGTACTTTGTTGCATAGAGATGTTGGACACTTTAAGCATGCCCTTCTGATTTGTGTGTGATTAGAACAACAAGTTAGAGGCTCAAGAAATTGACTTTATGATTAAAGTGAACTTTGCAAGAATGGCAATGGTGCCTTTGTGCCAAAAATAGAAAGATCACTTGAATAATGCTTAAACTTAATGGACCATAGCTCAAAAGTTTGTGTAAGCATTAAATTATGGTAAGATTTGCAAGTCACAAGGCCTGCAAATTGGAGATTATGCAGCATGGATTAAGACTCTTGTTCCTTGTTCATCACAAATCTGCCTTGTAAATCAAGAATGAATGTCCAACTTCAGATCCTTGTATCTCCTAACTCAAATAAGATAAATCCATGCTCTTGGATGTTTTGGAAAGCTTGAAACACCCTCTATAACTTTCATGTTAGCCACTGTTGTTAAATAAAATTGGAACTTGATGAAAAATGGGCAAGAAGTTGGGTCCAAAACCGGCCTAAATTAGGGCAAAATTTCACTAAGTTAAGAAGTTCATGGCCATGTATTCACAAATTTATAACTTGATATCCAAGAATATTTAGGGAAAAATTTGTGAAGCAAAGTTGTAGATTTCATGGAGGACTACAACTTTCATGTTGGGGACTTTCCTTGAATCATTAGGCATCATGGTGAAAAAGTGGTGAAAAGTTGAGAAAAAATAAGAAAATTTTTATACTTAGAAAAATTCTAAGTTATGAAAATTTTCAAATTCAAACCCTAATTTTCAAATTTGGTTTTCTTGTTGAACAAGTTTCAAATTTTGACATATCTTGATGAATTATGACCCTTGGCACTTGATTTTGACCAAAAAGTCAAAGTTTGACTTTTCAGTGTACAGTTGACTTTTGATTAGTTGACTGTAAATTTCATATGTCAATCCAATGAATCTTGAGATGTTTTGAACCATGTAATTAAGTCAAGATGATGCCATTGAATCCTTGAAATCATGCTTGAACTCAATTGGTCATTGGCTAAGTAAAAAAAATCAGAAGTTTCCCTTTCCTAGTCAAAACCCTAATTTTTACCATTTTACCCTTTTGATAATTTGATCAAATTTCTTGAGGAGTTGTAATCCAAACTTGATCAAATGGTAAATATGAGTCTAAAATGTTTATGTGGATAAAAAATTATGAAGTTTGACTGTAAATTGGCCATGGTTGACTTTTTTCCCCAATACAGCTGATTTTTAGGTCAACTGTCCAATTGACTGAGCAAAAGTGTAATTCAAGGCTTGAAACTTATCATGAGCAATCTTAGGGGTCCAAAATGATTATTGAAAATCACATGAAGCATTGGTGGTCCAAAGTTCCTTGTGCAAACTTAAACCCTAATTTTGGGTTATCAGTGCAAGATGAGATGTCTTGAGCTGACCAAACCCTAATCTTGTCTTGAGTTAAAGAAGTCTTGTGAGAAAAGTCTTGATAAATGAGAGGGCAAATTTTGGGGTACAACACCCGGTGTTATTTAACTCAAATGGCATAACTTTGTAGCAGAAGGTGCCCCATTGTGTGACGATGGTCGTTTTCTCCATGTACTCAGGTGCCATTTTGATCTGATTATACCCGGAGAACCATCCATGAAGGAGAATACCTTATGTTGTGCGGTGTTGTCAACCAGAACATCGATATGGGGAAGCGGAAACTCATCCTTGGGCTTGCCCTATTCAGGTCTCTCTAATCCACACACATACGTACCTTACCGTCCTTCTTAGGTACCAGAATAACATTGGAAACCCATTGCAGATAGTAAGTAACGGCTAAGAAACAAGCGTTGAACTGTTTCATGACTTTAGCCTTGACCTTTTCTGACATCTTTGGCCGCATACGATGAACCTTCTATTTCACAGGAGGGCAGTCCTCTTTTGTTGGTAGGAGATGAACCACAATATCAGTGTCAAGTCCTGGCATGTCTTTGTATGACCAGGAAAAGACCTCAACACAGTCATGTAGCATTTGAATTAACCACTCTTTGACACTATGCTCCAAATCGGCACCTATCTTAACTTCCTTCTTATCCTTTTCAGTACCCAAGTTTACTGTCTCAACCGGCTCTTCATGAGGCTGTATTACCCTTTCTTCATGTTGTAACAGTCTGGCAAGTTCTCCTGGTACTTCACAATCTTCCTCACCTTCATCCTCGGCTTGGTAGATTGTATTTTCAAAGTCATAATTGGCAATAGCAGAACCGTTATCAATGGGATCCAGAGTGGACGTGGATCAGCTGTTTGATATCTGGGTGTGTATAAGAGCATAACTGTTTTGATAAAGTAAAAAGTAGAAAATAAAAACAAGGAGTGTAAGAATTGTATGCAAAACGTCCAATGATTTATTAATGATATATGAAAATGAATTACTAACCCTCATAAATAAACCATTGTGCTTCGGGTTAAGCACAAGGATTTAGAGTTTCAATTGTTTAAATATTACATATCCCAAAAAAACAAAAGACAATTACTCTTGAATAAAAGTAATAGGAACAAAATCTTTGGTCTCCCAATTGTTGAGTCCTCCTCAGATGGTTGGGAAGATCCACTTGTCCATGTCGCAGTCGCTGTCATTGTCTTCCAGGGCATTGACTCCATGGTTGCTGATGCGTAGTGGTGGTCCCCCGGCGCGAGCACGACGAACAACTCTCTGGGCTCCTGAAGTAAAACCCAAACCAAATTTATCATATTTGTAGGTAATATCCGAAGTTGGCCCCAAATGGTACACCCACCTTTTTCAACTACTACTTTGGCATCCCTCAGAGAAGCCATTTTCAATGGAGGTCTGGTAGTCTTTGGAACACTAGTAGCAGTCTTGGTCGCAACAACTGTCTATGGAACCTCCTCAAAGTTTTGAAAAGGGGTCTCATTGAACTCGCCATCCATTTTAACATACCTGAAAGAGTTCAGGTGGCTCACCATGTATTCTTCCTCACCATGGACTGTGATAATCTTTTCGTTGACTGGGTACTTTAACATCTGATGCGGAGTAGAAGTAACAGCACCGGCCGCATGGATCCAAGGCCGACCCAATAAGCAGGAATAATACGGGCGGATGTCCATCACATAGAAAGTCGAGTAAAAAATCTTAGTACCAACATTGATAGAGATCTCCACCTCCCCGTGCACCATTCTTTTCGAACCATCGAAGGCCCTCACCATAATGTTACTGGGCTTCAGCGTGAGTCCTTCACAATATAATCTGTCCAAAGCATTCTTAGATAATACATTCAACGATGAACCTGTATCTACCAGAACATTAGCTAAGGGGGTGCCCCTGCACTCAATAGATACATGCAGGACATCATTGTGTTTCCTTCCCTTGGGAGTTAGGTCAGCATCGGAAAAACCCAGTCCATTATCAGTAGTCAGGATGGCAACACAGTTCTCAAATTGATCAGCAGAAGTCTGAAGAAGGGAAAACACAAGAAGGGGGGGGGGGGTTGAATTGGGATCACAAAATTCAATGGAAAGAACACGTTGATTTTTATCCTGGTTTGTTTGAACTCAAACTACTCCAGTCCACCCGCCAAGGTGATTTCGCCTCTCTCCAACGAGGTCTTAATCCACTAATCAATCTTGTTTACAAAACTACTTTGACAACTGCCAAAGTCTTCTTGAGTCCAAAACCATAACTCGGTTTTCTCAAGGAAATTCCTAAACAATAATTGAATAAATGTGTACAATGGTGTTTCTAATAAAACAGTATCACTAACAGTGTTGTTTTACACAATTTGAATATGAACGTTTGAGGATGAGAGATGATTGCTGCATTACTGTACTTTCACGTGAATTCTTCTTTTTGTGCGCAGTAGTTTATCACTTGAATTCTTCTTTTTGTCTTATTTTTATAGGCCATACAACAGTGACATAAGAAGATGCTTTTGGTATGTTCATAACATGAGTTAATGAACTTTCCAAACCAGGAGATCCTTGTCTGTTTGTAGCCGTTACTTTTGATATTGCATTGATAAATTGTAACGCTTCAGATCTTCTCACATCAGAGGTTGAATGTTACCGTTGAGAGTCCTTTACAGCTTGTATAAGAACTTTACATATGAGAGTATTAGAGATCCTGTTTCAAAGCGCTGGTGCATTCAGAAGTTGTAACAGAACTTCTTCATATAAGCGTGTCACACATATTTGCTTCTGAGAAGGATGCGTCTGATTCTATCATGGTACTCTCATCTTCTATGCTCACATAATCAGAACTTCTAGTGATGTTCTGGCAGATCGTCTATGTTCCTTACATCAGAACATCTTTTTCACACCATAACTTCCTACATATAAAAATACTTTTATTAGCGAGCATATTTGTTCTTTTATATATATCATGTGTTTGTTATCATCAAAACTCTTGCAGGGATGTAGGACCAAATTATGTTCTAACAAAGTCTCTTGAGGCATATGAGCAGACTTCAGGAACTTTACCAAAGCCTTAGCATGGGCTTCAGAGCACAAAAGTAAGGCCAACATTGAGATTTTCGAAGGGGTCTGCCCCAACTGCTCCATGATATTGTAATCACTTTTCTTTATTATCTTCAGTATCTCATCCATTTATTTTTTAGAAGCCTCAGGAATAACTTCTTTGTGCGCCTTCGTCTGGACAGGATCAACCAATACCTCTTTGCCCCGAGTCTCGGCCGACTCAGTAGCAAGGATAACAGCAACGATAACAATAGGGGTAGCAATGGGAGTACTAACAGGAGTAGCAACAGTCTTCAGAGAGATTTCCAAAGAGAAAACTCTTCCGCTTCTCGTAATTTTATTGGTCCCAACGATGTTGTAGATGTCAGGATCAGTATCTTCAACAACTTTATCTTCAATAACCAATAGGTCTTGCTTGACGCCATGGTAATAGACGTCAGCCCCATAATTCCAGGGAACAACTTTATTATAGGAATATCGTATTGGCCCAGGAAAGGTCATGATCAAGGGAGCAAACTTGGGAACAGATGTAATCCTGACGGGTCTTTTGGAGGAGACCATGGGAGAATTATTGGAAATGGTAATTATTGAGACATCTTCACACAAATTTCTTGCAAGGGGAACTTTAAACAAAATTTATTTGTTAACCATCAGGTGCTGGACGCCGATCTTGAACAACAAACAACCATCTGGTAGAGACATACATAAGTGGCAATCTTCACCACAACCCGAAATAAACCAGATCGCAATAGATTCCTTTTAACAGTTAGAAGAGGAGTAGTTAACTCATCCACGGAAGAAACAAACCGGTCGTCGTCAACAGCATTGACACCCTGGCCATGTTTGGGCATTGGCGCAGTTATTAGATTAGGTGTCTCTGGAAGGTCAAACTCAATCTCCTTCGCCTTGATAAGATCTTGCAACTTATTTTTCAGAGCCCAACAATCGTTTGTATCATGCCCCGGGCTTTCGAAATGGTAGGCACATCGAGCATTTGGGTTGTAGCGGGGAGATGCAGTATTGAGATTCTTAGGAGCTTCCTTTAGAGTCACCAGATTGGATTTTAACAGGTGTGGCAAAACCTATGATAATGTCATGTTGATCTGGGTAAACCGTCTTCTGGGCGCATCTGGTCTACGCTGAGTGTTTCGTTGTTGGTTTGATGCAGGATTGGAAATCATAACAGCCCCTACCGTCAGGCGACATTCAGTTTTATTTTGATTTTTTTGGACATAAGCAGCACTGACCTCCTTCTTTCCAGTGAAGGGTTTCTTTGCTGTACTAGAGGATGTATCTCTCTGGATCTCACCATTTTTAATACCAGCTTCTACTAACTCACCGGTCAGTATCAGTTCAGTGAATCCAGCAGAAGAGCTTGCGATAAGATGGTTAAAGAATGGACCAGACAACGTGCCCAAGAACATGTCCACCAACTCTCTATCAGACAAAGGAGGTTGGACTCTTCCCGCAAGGTCTCTCCACTTTTAGGCATAATCTTTGAAACCCTTGCCGGAACCCATGGACATACTTTGCAATTGTGTATGAGTTAGGACGAGGTCAGCATTATATTGGTACTGCTTGTAGAAAGCAACAACCAGATCTTCCCAATTGCGGATATTGGTTCCCTCCAACCGATAGAACCATTCTAGCTGAGTCCCTGCCAAACTTTCCTGGAAGAAATGTACCCACAGATTCCTATCAGTAGTGTGGGGTTGAATCTTCCTGACATATGATCTTAAGTGCAGCTTAGGACAGGAGACACTGTTGTACTTATAAAATGTAGGGCCTTGAATTTCTGCGGGATGACCACTCCTGAAACCAGTCCTAGCTCTTCAAAATCCAGCCCGGGTATCCTCTGGATCTCCATAGCATTGAGACGATCCTCCAACTGTTTGTATTTATCATCAGCGGGAGGAAACTGCTCCTCAGAGTAGTCAGCTTCATCTTCCTCAAACCCTGGGTTGTTATTTTCTTCCGTTGGCTTCTCTTTTTTACTGTCCCCATCATTCGACGGGGTTGCGAAATCTAGAGCCCGCTTAGCCGGTCCTCTGAACTTTCTATCCAAATTCAAGACACCAACTAGTTTCTTTGCCTTCTTGGTCTTCTCTTTGATGATCAGAGCTTTTAGATCTTCTTGCCCCTTAGCCAGAGCCAGGAACATTTGTTGGAACTGAGCGTTTTGAGCTTGAAGATCCTTGATTGTTTGTTCAAGAGCCATTTATTTTGCTGAAATAAACAGTGAAAAGAATAAGAAACTTGTCTCGAAATACTTGTTTATGCAATGAAATGCATGACATGCTTATGCGATATTTTCAAGGACTTCGGGAAATTTAAATTTGCGAGCCAAAATGAAACAAAGATTTTATTAATAAGATTCAAATTACAATTGCCTTTTAGGCTTACAGTTGAAAATAAAATATATAAAAAAACTCTTAAAATCTAAGAATTAAATCTCCCATGGGTGCTTCCTCTTCGTTCCGAGGTAGACATTAAGACTCTCTTCTTTGTGAAGTTGTTTCGTGAGCTCTAACACTTTCTTCTCACTGGTGTAGAATTGATCTCTAAAGGTATCCCGTTATTACTTTAGCTGAATCCAAGACCTCTGCAGCTCTTCAAGATCAGTAGGCATGTCAGGATGGAGAACTGTATAAGGAACATCTTCTTCGGTGATAAGTTCCACAATCACTGGTAAGATGGTTGTATATGGCATCATAAGATTTTGGGCGCGAGCTTGTATCCACTTGAGATTGGGCCCCATAGGAATGGAACTCTTGTGTCCCAATGTCTTGCTATCCACCTTATTTACCATGCCCCAGGCTCGTATGAACCTTTGACGATACCCTTGAACATCTTCCTCGTAGTTGAACATAATTCCTTGGATAAGCATATCACGGGGACCATCCCTCCGAGCATAACCAAAATGTCGTAGAGCCAGGGAAGGATTATAAGTGATGCCTCCCTTAATGCCGAGGACTGAGACATTAGGGAACTCCCCACATCGGTCAGTGATAAAAATATCTCCCATAGACCGAGAGTACCAAAGAATATTTGAGTTAGAAAGTGACATTATCCATTGCGACCAACCCAAACCTTGTTCATTCTTCAATACCGATTGAGGAAGGTGTGAAATAAACCACCTAGACAACAATGGCATGTGTGATACGGTGGGAGAACTGACTTAAGGTTTTGCGTTTGTGTTTGCAAATGTTCGGTTTAGCAAGAGTCACCACCGACTTTTTATTTTATCCTAAGGAAAGGCTAAAAAGCACAGGAAAGACCTTTGAGATGTTTTCTTGGATTCGGGGAGTAAATTATAGAAAAGGAAGGTATTAGCACCCTTTCTATCCATGGTTATCCATGGGCTCTTAGTTACTTGCTTAGATCACTTGCCTTTTGCTTTTTAATTGTTTGAAATGGTGCTTTATGTGTGTGGTTTTGAAAATGCTTTGGAAAAGATATTTCAATGTTTTTGAAGGTTGTTTTTGAAGTTGTGTTGTGGAGTGTGTTTGAAAAATGGAAAGGATGTTTTGCAAGTTTGATCAAGTAACTAAGAGCCATCTACCCTAATTTTACTCAAAGATCTTTCTCATGTTTTTTAACCCTTCTACAGTGTTGTTTCACCATTGTATTTGGTGAACAACTTTGCATTAGGATGTTTAAACGGGACGGGTGCGGGACGTTGTATGCAATCATTGAAGGCAATTTGTGAGACGCTCTAGCAATTTTGTAAGGGACGAGATCGTTTTATCGAAGGCAACATTGAGGGTCATCGAGGGACTACGATCTTTGTTTATCGAAGGGACAATTGCTAGAGTGTCTCATACTCGAGGGACATGATTGCATTTTCCGAGGCAACAAGTGGAGATACCCTAAAGGGTGCATGAGTGAATAGTGTGTTTGATTTGCATGCATTTAATCTTTGATTAGGGGTTGTCTACTTGTTGTTTTCATCTTTTCATACATCCTAGTTAGTATCATTTGTGCGAAAGTAATAAAAATGCAGAAAATAGATCCTACGCTATTACAACCCTATTGAAGAGCAAGAAATGTAAAGACAAAACAAAAATAAAAGGAATAAAAATGATCCTTTCGATCTGGGCAGAGACATCCTTCGATTCTGCCCTTCCTGACTTCCTTCGATTTGGGCCCGGAGTCAGTAAGGTCGTGTCTTTCGATTTCACCCTTCTCTTGCTTCTTTCGGTTGAGACTTGGCAGTCAGTGTGGAAATCCTCCTGGCTACTTCTTTCGTTTGAGGCCTGGGGTCAACGTGAAGTGCACTCTTTGCCTCAGGCTCCTTGCTGCTTCCTTCGACTGCATGAGTGTTAGGCCCTTAGGTTGAGATTAGAAAGGCTTGAATACTTAGCCAATCGAAGAATACAGAGAACCTATCTTAAACTTTTAAAACACAACACTCGAGTGTAACTTTCAAAGCTACAGGCCATGGGTTAGTACAAGATTAACGGGTCTCAAAAGTCCAAAGTCTAAATAGCCAGGGGTCAAAACTTTCAACATATAAGCATTCAGGATCGAAGATTGAAGCATGGTCAAACTCCCTAGATTAAATATCTACGTTTTTTATTGGTATGCACACATAATATAAAAAATGAAATGGTTCTAAGTTCAGAGTGAACTTACCTCTTGAAGTGCTTAAATCAAAGGAAACTGTAAATGACTTCCTTGGTGATGAATAGAAGTTCGTAGGGGTCTTCCTGAGGCTAGTTCAATCACCGCCTTGCTTGAACAGTCACTGAATCGAGGGAGGGAGTTTTATAGTGGTGAGTGAATGGAAGGTTATTATATAAGTCTAAAGGATAAATCGAAGGCTGGTTATCTGGTTGTTGGAGAGTGAATCGAAGGATCCACCAAGGTATGAAAGGGTCTGAGTTTTTCTTAAGAGTGTTAGGAATAAAATGTTGGGAAGTGTCTAAGAGTTTTTTTTTTTTTGAGAATTTTCGCTAGAGTTTTCTTGCTTGAGGATTTCTTGTAATTTTTTCTCTTAGTCAAAAATCTGGCCCTTTTCTTTGTCAATGATTCCTCTATTTATAGAGGAAAGGTTTGGGAGTTAAAAAACAAAGACGTGGCCTGGCTGACGCTTTGAGAGGGAAAACAAAAAAAATTCAAACAGAAGGGGTATGCTGTATTTGTAGCTTTCGAGGGGCAATATTTTATTGCCATTTTGGTGAAAGGAATTTGGACAGTGTTCCAGAACTGCTGTGCAGCAGTCCTGGCGTTTTATGGCCAGTGAATCAGGCCCCTGCCTGGCAGCGCATGAGAATTAGTCAACAAATGCCTTTGACCTCTCATCCTTTTGTTTTGACTCCCTGACCTCACCTTTCGACCAGACTTTCAGAAACCATCTTCTTTTTTCAATCGAAGTGACATTCGAATGACTCCCCTAGACAATCCTTCGAATGGGCCAAATTAATGCTCTTGGGATGGAAAGCTCAATCGAAACTTGCAACGTTGGAGAAGTTACTCCCCCAAACGATAGAGGCGTGCAAGGGCAGGATGTGTGATCGAAAGAGGGCAAAAGAGAGCCTTTTTCCTCCTGGATCGAAGGACATCCAAAGGGAACTTTTTGCCTTGGAATCGAAGGAATCCTTTGCCTCAGTCGAAGCTTGTAACAAGTTGTTTTAAAAGGTGATTTTGGCTTTGGATTTCCGACGAGACACATTCATACGCTTTTAATTCCCTAACTTTTTCCTGAATCACCCTTTCGGGTTTTCGATCCACCGGGAAACCCTTTTTTGCCCAAGTCGCCCTTTTAGGTTTTCAACTTGCCGGGTGTATAGATTTTTTTGTTTTATCCCAATTTTTTCCTGAACCTCCCTTTCGGGTTTTCGGTTCACCGGGATGCCCATTTTTGCCCAAGTCGCCCTTTCGGGTTTTCGACTTGTCGGGTTGTTTCATGCATAGTATCTTTTGACTATGTCCGCATTCGCAGGGTGTGGCAAATCATCATAGTCCATGGTGGTCAGAATCATTGCACCACTAGAAAAGATGCTCTTGATCACAAACGGTCCTTCGTAAGTAGGAGTCCATTTGCCTCTGGGATCACTTTGCGGCAAGATGATCCGCTTGATTACAAGATCTCCGACTTGATATACCTGACGTCTTACTTTCTTATTAAAAGCCTTGATCATCCGTTTTTGGTATGTCTGACCATGGCAACACATAAGAACCCCTCTTCTCTTCATGGTACGAGTGTGAAGGGAATGCAGGATATCTCCGAGCAAAGTAGGCACAGGGTTATGGGAGAGAAAAACCTTGACCGCATTCATATCTATGAGTAAGTCCGAATTAGGGAACAATACTAACCCATAGATTAGAAGATCTAGGACTTCTTAGAAAGCTTGGAAATCCAAATCATCCCAAAACAATTGGGCATTTTCTAGTAGGAACTTGAGTAGGAAACCCTTGACTCCGTTTCTTGTTTCCCAGTTGGATATAATGTCAGACTGTTTCAGATGTAAGGCTGCTGCAATGACCTCTGGCTTTGGAGTCTCCTTTAAACCGATGAAAGGCATCTAATCCATAATGGGTACATCTAATATTTGAGATAACTCTTCCATGGTGGGTACCAACTGATAATCGGGAAATGTGAAGCAATGGTGTTTGGGATCAAATAACTGAAAGAGTACCCCCATCATCTTCTCATCAAAGTTTGAGGTAACAAGGTTGAGAAGTCGACCATATTTCTTGGTGAATGAGGAAGTCTCAGGAACCCTTGATACTAGCTCTTTGAGTTGGAGAGGTATTCTCATAAAGCTGATTCAGATGGTATTTCTATGAACAGAAGCCATGATCTACAAAACAGAACAAAGATAAATCCCCCTAATCCTTGAAATGGTTAATGGAATGCATATGGATGTTATGATGTTATGTTTGAACAATTTAATCACACACAAGAACACACACAAGACCTTAGGTTTAGGCTTGCATGGTGTTTATAGGAAAATACCCTCTTGAAGTATAGTTGGTTTAACATGTCTTAGAAAAGTAACCAGGTTCTAAGGAGTCTCAATATCACCAATCTTTCTTTATCAGGCATTATTTCAGCTCAGGCGATCTTTTCTCGCGGCCAAAATATCCCAAAAGTCCGATCTCAATGAGTGTAGCATCGAGTATCAACCAATCCTTAGCTTTATACCCAGGCCGGCTATCTCACTACTTTCTAATGGCCAAGTTTGTTCAACTAAGGTTCTAAGGTCCGTTATGACACCATGCAACGACCCTGTATTCTCCTCGATTTAACACAAAGGATACCAGTACCAACCAAAGTGTCACACCAATGAAGCTATCATTTCAAGAATATCGGTTTATGCTATACAGTCTCCACGATCTATTACTGCTTACCTAAAAATGTGCCCCCAGATCTGGGTGTAGGATCTTTACAAGTAACCCAAGCAAAAACCCTTAAAGATAAAGCAATCAAAGCATACAAGGAAAGAAAATTAAATATGACCTAAGCTTTAAGGTAACCCCACTTTTTTATTTCCCCAGTAGAGTCTCCAGTTCTGTAATACCATGGCAGAACCGATTGTTTATACTGGTTTTGCGTTTGTGTTTGCAAATGTTGCGGTAAGTAAAAGTCGCCACCGACTTTTCTTTTATCCAACAAAGGAAAGGGTGAAAAGAATAAAAAAAAGACCCTTCGAGAGTTTTCTGAGTAAGGGGGTAGATTATGGAAAGGGAAGGTGTTAGCACCCTTTCCATCCGTAGTTTTCTACGGGCTTTTAGATGCTTAGCTCATTTGGAAAAAAATACCTTGTGCTTTGTGTGTTTTTGAAAAGTATTTTGAAATGCCTTAGTGCGGCGATTCACTTTATGATAACTCTTGTATCAGTCCTCAAGAGTGTTGATAAAGCATTTTGAAAATGTTTTTGAAAATTATTTTGTGTGAGTATAAAAGCTTGTTTTGATTATAGCATCTAGAAACTATCTACTTTTACTCGAAAGGGTCGTTCTTTACCTACTCTCCTTTAGATAGTGCTAGCCTACTATTAATGAGTAGGTAGCCATAGTCGTTTGGATGTATGAGAGACATTCGTGGGTCATCGTACAGTCATAAAGGCAACACATAGGTACGCTTTAGCAATTTTTGTTTAAAAGACTAGATTATTTACCGAAAGGCAACACCGAAGGGTCATCGAGGGACTATGCTCTTTTGATTCGAGGGTCTTTGCTAAAGCGCCCCCACTTTCGAGGGACATGACTGTTTTATTTTCCGAAGGCACCTAAAGTTGGAGTACCCTAGAGGTGTATATGTACAAGTGCATTGTACTCAGTTATTTTTTTTGTCTTTTACATTAGGTTTGTTAGCGTTTTGTTTTATTCTTGCCATACATCCCTAGTTAACATGCATCTAGACAATTAATATTTTGTAGAAATTTAAAGTGAGGGAACTATAAATCTTACGCTATTACAAAGCTTCGGGGAGGGGATATTTACATGAGCAAAAACTTGGTGTGAAAATAAAAAAAGCAGTAAAGGTCCTACTAATCATCTATTACATCCCAATATACAGTTACAATAATAAAAGGAAGTACGGAATAATAATAACACGTGAATTTGAAAAGACGTCTAAAATCCTAAGAATAAAATCTTTTTGTTTTGTTTTTGATTTTTTAAGAAAATAATTTAAGCTAAGGAAATTAATTAGCTCACCTAATATTTATTTAAAGAAAAATAAAATTTAATTAAGAAAATAATCTAAGTTCTTTTATTGTTTTTTTTTTATGAAAAGAAAGTAAATTAAAAATAAAATTAAACCTAAATTCTAATTTATTTTAATTTTTGAAAAAAAAAATCAATTAATTTAATTAATAAAACATAATCCTAATTTTTATGATTTTTTTTATTTAAAGCTGATTTAAATAATAAAGTCAATAAAGAAATAAACAAAAAAAAATACAAAAATGAAAATACAAAGGGTCATCCTTCGATCTAGGGAGAAATGTGGTTCTTCGATCCAGGGAGAAATGTGGTTTTTCGATATAGGGAGAAATGTGGTTTTTCGATTCAGGGAGGGAGCTGCCTTTCGATCTGGATCTGCAAGACAAATGTTAGCAAAAAAAAAAGATACAGGACCTGGGTATCGAACTCAGGTATTTCTCCCTAATTCGAATCTTCTGCCCTCAGGCCTAAGCTTATTTTGGATTGAAACTGGCTATACCATGAGTTTCGAAAGGCAAACCCAGGCCATGCCTTTCGATGGCATGATTTTATTCCTGCATGTTACCTTGCGTATGATACGTTCATATAAACACAAATGATATTAGCAGCACATATATACCAACAACATATATTTAAAGGGCCTAGAAATACAGTTTTGACTTGGGTGAATCCTTACCAACTGGAAATGCTTCGATCTATGAATCTGGGCGTGGAATTGCTTGTGTAAAGGCCTGGGTGACTTATGGATGCAAGGTTTTCGCCTGGATAATGCGTGTATAGGCAGGAATGTTTCCATCTAATGGTATATATTTCTGTGTGATGTAGCATGTATCTCCAATTTTTTTCGTCTTTTTGCAATGTGCCCTTAGGCTTGTATTTATAGAGTTAGGAGAAAAGAAAGTATGGCAAGAGACAAAGGCTTTCAAGGCCATGAGACGAAAATCCAACATATTGAAAGTTTACCATATTTGGATAATTCTTGCCATTTTGAAATCTTGAGTGAATCTGGACAAGTTTCGCCCCTGCTTCTTTCGAATGACTCTACACCTGGTTCTTTGATTGGCCCTGAGTTGCTTCCTTAGAATGGCACCAGGCCTCATCATTATAGCCTCTTCGATTGAACCACTATCTGTCTTAGTAGCTTGATCTGAAACTCTTCAACTAGCCCAAATGAAAACTCCTTTCTGGCAAGTCAAAGCTTCTCTTGTTACCTCCTTCGAATGCAATTGTGTAGGAGGCTTGGGCTTAGCAGCATGTTGGACTTTGGCCAACAAACCTCTTGGACCAAGACTCATCATAAAACAAACTGGTTTCCTACAATGATGTGTCATTTGAATGGGCCAATTGTAGGTCCTTTGAAGGCACCATTTGTGTGTCCTTCGAATGGACCTTTGGAATGCTTCTTTGAATGGACCTTTAGAAAGTTTCTTCGAAGGGACCATCTTGTGTGTCAAAGTGTGTAAAACAGTGTGTCGAAGGGTTTAGAGGTGGATTCAAAGCTAGCATGAGGGAAGCCAACTTCTTAATGAATCGAAGCATATATGAAAGAAAGCCACTGCTTTTTGGGCGCTAGCATTAGGGGAAACCATTGCCTTGTGCATTGGAGGCAAGCACAAAGGAAGTCATTTCCTTGTGGGTCGAAAGCAAGTACAGAGGCAAGTTGAAGGGGCCTTGGCCTTGTGGATCAAAGGCAAGTCTGAGGAAGCCTTTTTCCTTGTGCGTTATAGGTACACACAGAGGAAGTCATTTTCTTGTGGGTTGAAGCACACATGGAAGAAGCTCTTGCCTTATGAATCGAAGGCATGTAGGAATTCCTTTGCCTTGTGAATCAAAGGCAAGCATGAAGCAGCCTTTGCCTAGTTGATCCAAGGAAAGTATAAAGAAGCCTTTGCCTTGTGAATCCAAGGTAAGCATGAAGAGGCCTTTTGCCTTGTGAATCAAAACAAACCTGCAGGAGGCCATTGCTCAATTGAAGCAAGCGTATAGAAGGTTACTCCTTGTGAATTAAAGCAAACCTGTAGGGGGCTACTGTTGGTGAATCGAATCAACCCTGTAGGGGGCCATATGCCCAAATGAAACCTGTGGACCAAAGCTTGCTCGAAGGGGACCCAATGCTCAATCGAAGTTGGTGGACCAAAGCTTGATCGAAGGATTTTAGATGCCCAATCGAAGACTTTGAAATCAAGGCTAACTTGAAGGATTTCAGATGCCTAATCGAAGACTTTGAAATCAAGGCTACTTTTTCCTCTTTGATTTGATGCTTGAAAGCCAAAAATTCTATTGTATTTGTGTGAACTTGGACTTTTGAAAATCCTTGTGAGAAAATGTCTTGAGAAAAAGGGAGGGCAAATTTTGGGGTACAACAAAGGTCATGTCGTTCGGATTAAAGAATGCAGGGGCAACATATCAAAGATCTATGGTAGCTTTAATTCATGATATGATCCATCATGAAATATAGGTATATGTGGATGATATAATTGCAAGGTCGAAAACTGAAAAAGAGCATCTCGATCACCTACACAAGCCATTTGAGAGGATGAAGAAGTACAAGTTGAGGTTGAACCCTAATAAGTGCACATTCGGAGTAAGGTCTGGAAAGCTTCTAGGTTTTGTCGTCAGTAGTAAAGGCATCGAAGTTGATCCTGCAAAGGTAAAAGTCATTCAAGAAATGCCAGTTCCCCATTCTGAAAAGAAGGTTAGAGGATTCTTGGGTTGTCTTAATTACATTTCCCGTTTCATATCTCATCTAACTGCTACTTGTGAGCCAATCTTCAAACTCCTGAAGAAAGATCAAGTAGTCAAATGGAACGACGACTGCCAAGCTACCTTTGATAAGATCAAGGAATATTTGCAAGAACTTCCTATCCTCATGCCTCCAATTGAAGGAAGACCCTTGATCATGTATTTGACTGTACTAGAGAATTCTACGGGGTGTGTGTTGGGCCAACATGACGAGTATGGCCGAAAAGAGCATGCAATATACTACTTGAGCAAAAAGTTTACCGACTGTGAAACCATATATTCACTGCTTGAGAAAACTTGTTGTACTCTGGAATGGGCTTCTCATCGGCTAAGACGATATATGTTTACTCACACCACTCTATTGATTTCTAAGATGGACCCTATCAAGTACATATTTGAGAAACCCGCTCTCTCCGGACGGATAGCTAGATGGCAAATGATTATGACTGAATACGATATTCAATATACAACATAAAAGGCCATCAAAGGAAGTGTATTGGTAGATCATTTGGCCCATCAAGCTGTTGATGATTATGAATCTATGAACTTTGACTTCCCGAATGAGAATATCATGTTAGTGACTGACTGTGCAAAACCTGGACCGTATGACAGACCTGGACAAGGATTTCGATGGACTATGGTTTTAAATGGGGCTTCCAATGCTTTGGGCAATGGAATTGGTGCTGTGATTATTTCTCCTGAGGGTTGCCATACTCCTTTCACTGCTAGATTGTGCTTCGATTGCACGAACAACATGGCTGAGTACGAGGCGTGTATATTGGGTTTGAAGGTTACCATTGACTTAAGGATCAAGCAGTTGGATGTATTCGGAGACTCTTCTCTAGTGATCAGTCAAGTCAAAGGAGAATGGGACACTAAGCATTCGAACCATATTCCTTACAAGGATCTTGTGTTAACCCTGACACCATACTTCGAGGAGATCACCTTTGAACATTTCCCTAGAGAAGAAAATCAGTTGGATGACACATTGGCAACAATGTCTTCCATGTTCAAAGTCAAATGGGACAACGAAGCTCCCACGATTACAATCGAAAGATTCGACGAACCTGCGCACTGCTATGAGCTTGACACTGACGAAGAGAAACCATGGTACCATGAGGTGAGGAGATATATTGAAGCACAAAAGTATGCTGAAGGAGCTTTCGTCAATGATAGGAAATTCTTACAAATATTTTCAGCCAAATTCTTTCTAAGCAACATAATCCTGTACAAGCGCAACCATGATTCTACTCTACTCCGGTGTGTGGACAAGAAGAAGGCAAATAAAATTATGGAAGACATGCATGATGGCCTCTTTTGGACCCACTCTAATGGACACACTATGGCCAAGAAAATCCTGAGGGCTGGTTACTATTGGTCTACAATGAAAACTGATTATTATCATCACTCAAGGACTTGCCACAAGTGTCAAATCTATGCTGACAAGGTCTATGTACCTCCTATTCCTCTGACTGTCGTGACTGCTCCATGGCCGTTTTCAATGTGGGGAATTGATATGATTGGAGAGATCAAACCTACCGCTTCCAATGGACACTGCTTCATCCTTGTTGCTATTGATTACTTTACCAAGTGGGTCGAAGCTGCCTCATATTCCTCAGTCACCAAGAACGTTGTAGCCAAGTTTCTCAAGCATAACCTTATTTGCCGTTACGATATCCCCAAAAGGATATTCATCGATAATGGAACCAACCTCAACAATGCTATGATTACGGAACTTTGTACTCAGTTCAAAATCAAGCATGAAAACTCTTCTCCGTACAGGCCCAAGATGAATGGCACTGTTGAAGTTGCCAACAAAAATATCAAGAAGATTGTGCAAAAGATGGTGGTGACATATAAATACTGGCATGAGATGTTACCGTTTTCTCTCCATGGATACCGTACTTCAACTCGAACATCAACTGGGGCAACCCCGTTCTTCTTGGTCTATGGCATGGAAGTTGTCCTACCTGTCGAAGTTCAGATTCCCTCTCTAAGGATAATGAAAGAAGAAGATTTAGGTTAAGACAAATGGATTCAGACTAGGTTGGATCAGTTGAACTTGATTGACGAGAAGCGACTGGTTGCTGTTTGTCATGGTCAGATGTACCAAAAATGTATGATCAAGGCTTTCAATAAAAAGATCAAGCCTCGAGTGTATCAGACTTGTGAATTGGTAATAAAACACATCATTCTTCCCAAAGGCGACCCCAGGGGCAAATGGACTCCCACATACAAAGGACCATTTTATTGTAAAGAAAGTTTTCTCTAGAGGTGCCATGATGCTGACTACTATGGATGACGATGACTTCCCACATCCTGTGAACACAGACATAGTTAAAAATTACTATGCATAAAATGACCCGCTAGGTTGACATACCTGGGCAAAAATAAGGGCATCCCGGCAAACCAAGGAGGTTCGGGAAAAATTTAGGGATATATGCTAAAAAAATTATACACCCAGCGAGTCGAAAACCCGAAAGGGCGATTTGGGCAAAAAAGGGTATCCTGGTGGACTGAAAACCCGAAAGGGCGGTCCAGGAAAAAGTTAAGGAATAAAGCGTATGACTATGGCCCGCAAAACCTCTGCAGCCAACTTTATTTCAAAGGTCCAAGTTCAGTGGTCCAAGATCATTCCAATCAATCTCTTTCAACGGCAATGGATGATGTTCGAAGACATAGGGGCAATAGCAGAATTGGAACACAATGAGATCACTTCCACATGGTTATTTATTTTTATTTCCACTTTGTATTCCTTTCGACGATTTTCTCTTACTAGGATCTTCGTCTCTTTGTACAAAAACACCTATTCATGGGCAAAACATCAATATAAAATATACTTTGAAGTGTAAAACATTTTTTTTGAGTGCAAAAAACATCCAATGGCTAAAATTGAATGAACATATGCTTATGAACATGATTAAACTATTTAGAAAATGTGTGCTTGCAAACAATAACGAGCATCTCTTTAATGCAGTTGAGATTTCCCCACATAGTTATCTCATTAACATCATCCCCATAAAGTCGGATTCATGCAATCCTCAGCCAGAGTTTTAATCTCTGGAAAACCCTCTTCCCAGCTAAGTTGATCATAAGAAGAAGCCTTGAGGATTTCTGTCAAAAACGCCTCCCCAACAGATCGTCAAATAAACAAGGTTTATTTCCCCAACAAACTACAAACTCCCCAGCTCAAGTTTTCTTTCAGACTGTTACAAACCAATGGACGAAACCCCTTAATTCCCGGTAGAGTAATTACAATCCCCAACGGAGTCGTTACTATCACCGAAAGTTACTATGAACCTGGACCCGACCAGATAATAGTTTAACTTCTTCAACTCACTAACAAAACTCCTCTTCCCCAATAGAGTTTACCACTATCCCTAGTGAGTTACTGTGAAGCCTAGAATCCGACCAGATAACAGTTAACTTTATTCCTCCAGCAAGTTGCTGCGAAGCCTGGATCCTGACCAGATAACAATTAACTTTCATTCTCCTAGTCGAGAGTTAATTCCCCAATAGAGTGATGGACAACCAAAACTCATGAACTCTATTCCCCAAGTTGAAATCAACACTCCCCACATAATTTTTTCTCAAGCAAAGTCAATATTCCCCGGCAGAGTTCTCCTCAAACAAGAAAAACATGACTCCCCAGCAAAAACATCCTAAACAAAGTTCTAAGATACACGTACTCTTCATCTCCAACAGCATTCCAGGATTTAACTTCCCAAAACTCTCCCAGCATTTGTCAAGGATTTATTTTCCTAGACAAAGATACTTCAATAAGCATATTGCATTTACACATCATATCATATACATGACAAATACATATAGAATAATCTCATTTATTTTGAGAACATCATCACGACGTGCATAATTCTACATGCAACTAACCCCCTTCCTTGCAGGAAAAGTCAATTGAATCAAATACCTCTTCTGGTTAGATTTATTTCTTCCAGTTAAAGACAGGCGAAGAAAAGACCTCTTCTGGTTAGATTTATTTCTTCGAGATTAAAAACATGAGAAACAAAGACCTCTTCTGGTTAGAATTATTTCTTCCAGGTTAAAGACAGGCGAATCAAGGACCTCTTCTGGTTAGATTTATTTCTTCCAGTTAAAGACAGGCGAATCAAAGACCTCTTCTGGTTAAATTTATTTCTTCCAGTTAAAGACAGGAGAAACAAAGACCTCTTCTGGTTAGATTTATTTCTTCCAGTTAAAGATAGGCAATGCAAAGACCTCTTCTGGTTAGATTTATTTCTTCCAGTTAAAGATAGGCGAAACAAAGACCTCTTCTGGTTAGATTTATTTCTACAGATTAAAGACATGCGAATCAAAGACCTCTTATGGTTAGATTTATTTCTTCCAGTTAAAGACAGGCGAATCAAAGACCTCTTCTGGTTAGATTTATTTCTTCCAGTTAAAGACAGGCGAAACAAAGACCTCTTCTGGTTAGATTTATTTCTTCCAGTTAAAGACAGGCGAATCATAGACCTCTTATGGTTAGATTTATTTCTTCCAGTTAAATACATGAAAAACAAAGACCTCTTCTGATTAGATTTATTTCTTCTAGATTAAAGATAGGTGAATCAAAGACCTCTTCTGGTTAATTTATTTCTTCCAGTTAAATACAGGCGAATCAAAGACCTCTTCTGGTTAGATTTATTTCTTCCAGTTAAAGACAAGAGAAACAAAGACCTCTTCTGGTTATATTTATTTCTTCCAGATTAAAGACAGGCAAATCAAAGACCTCTTCTGGTTAGATCTATTTCTTCCAGATTAAAAACAGGCAAATCAAAGACCTCTTCTGGTTAGATTTATTTCTTCCAGATTAAAAACATGCGAAACAAAGACCTCTTCTGGTTAGATTTATTTCTTCAGTTAAAGACAGGCGAATCAAAGACCATTTCTGGTTAGATTTATTTATTCCAATTAAAAACATGCAAAAGACATCTGTTATTTCAGTATAAATCGACCAAAAGATTTATTCTGATACTTCTTCCATTTTCTACCAACAGTCACTGTGGATGGAATCCATAAGCCCATCTCCGCCAAAATCTTCATCACTTCTCCAAATGGCATCTCTAAGCCCATTCACGATAATCCATAAACAGTTCACCTCATATACAAGCGAGTGCAAAATTTTGGGCACTTAAGTGTTCAATCATCTTCCACCTTCAAGTCACAAATGGCGGTTCCTCCAGTCTAACTCTTCAGGTTTATGAAGATTGAACAGGGGCAGCTGTTGTACCCCAAAATTTTCCCTCTCTTTTCTCAAGATATTTCACAAAGGTTCTCCAATGCTCAAGGATTCTCAAGAATTGATCAGACAAAATCACCTTTGAAATGTTGAGACCACAAATTAGGGTTTTGACTGAAAGCGACTAATCATTGACTTTTGACCTAATACATGACTTATTGGTTTGAAACACGATCTCAAGAATTCAAATGCATCATTTTGACCTATTTACATATCTCAAAACATTTCTCAAGATCAGTGGATTGATAGATGAATTTCGGTTAACTGATGAAAAAGACAACAATACACTGAAAAGTTAAATTTTGACTTTTTGGTCAATATTAAGTTTCAAAGATCAAAATTCATCAAGAGATTCAAGAATATCAAAATTGATCATCAAGAAATAAAGAAATTAAGAAATTCAAAAGTCAATGTGAAAAGTCAAACTTATCAAGACTTAGAAATTTTTCTAAGTGTTTTTTATACATGATAATTTCATTTCTCCATGCCAACTTTTCACCAAGATGCAAGATGATTCAAGGAAAACTTCCAACATGAAAGTTGTAGATCTCAATGAGATCTAAAACATTGTAGTCCAGGACTTTTTATATAAATGCTTGGATTTTAAGTTATAAATTCATGAATTCATGGCATTTTTGAATAAACACTTAGAGAAATTTTCAACAGATTTTGGTCAGGATTTTATCCCAACTTCTTGGCATTTTTTTCACATAGTTACAAGATGATTTTGTCAAAATGGACAACATGAAAGTTATAGAGGATGTTTAAAGCATTCCAAAAAATCCAAGAGCATGAATTTATCATACTTGATCTAGGATATTCAAGGGCATGAAGTTGGCATCCATTCTTGAATTGCAAGACATTTTAATGAATAACACATAACAAAACCCTTATGCTATGCTGCATAATCTTGTGTTGCAAGCCTACTTACTTACCAATATCACCATAAGTTAATGCTTACACCCACTCTTGAGCTATTACCCAAGTGTTTAATCCATTGTCCAAAAGATCTTTCCATTTATGGCATAAAGGCATCATTGCTATTCTTGAAAAGTAAGATTTTTGTACAAAGTTTGTCTTGAGCCCGTACTTTGTTTGTTTCTGATTTTACTCCACCACAAATCATAGAAATTTAGCCCCTCTAAACCAACAACTTTGGTACTTCATCTTGGGACTATTACATAACTTAATGTTTGTAATCCAACCTAGCCATAACTCCATAGTTTGTAAACCAAACCAGCTTGTTCAAAAACCCTTTGCCTATAAATAGAGGGAGCATTTGCAAGAGAAAGGGGTCAGAAAAATAGAGAGAAAAACCAGAAGTTTTGTTGATAAACCCTAAAAAATCTCATATTCACAAAAGCCATAACAGTCCACAAATATTCCACTCTTGAGTTTTAAAGTCCAAACCTTTGAACCTCTCATACTTTGCGAATTATGTCCTAACATCTAAGCACCTCACATACATTACTTAGAAGTTGTTCAAACTCAAGAACAAGCTTCTGTAACATCTCTGTTTTCCAAGCTCAAGAACACTCAAGGCAGCAACTCAAGCTCAAGACACAAATTCCAGTTTCAAGGTAAGTCTCCTTGAATTTAAACCCTTCATTTCAAGCATCATTAGTTGATTCATCTTCGAAGATAACAATGTAATAACCATTCCCCTTGAAGCTAACCTTTATTTATCTTCCATTCTTGTCATTTATGTGTTGAGAACTAACCCATGTATGCAACAAAACAAAGATAGAGTGAAAAAATAACAGTATGAGTCAACACATAGCCTTATGAGTCGACATATCTTAGTGGAAAACAGGTTATGAGTCGACACATAGCCTTATGAGTCGACACATACTGCTATACAGGCCCAAAATAGAAGGAAAAAAGGGAGTATGAGTCGACACAAAGCATGTATGAGTCGACACATGCATGGTATGAGTCGACACATACCATTATGCATCGACTCATACTGTGTTGATTTGGAAATACAGGGGCAAGGAAAAGTTATGTGTCGATGCAAAAAGCATGTGTCGCCACATAATGTTCAAAAATTCATTTTTCTTTGTTTTTACATGTTTCACATATATTCCTTTCATGGCTATTCAATATGATTGTAATATTTAAGCTCCTATCCATCCCCATTTGTAAATTGTACCCAATTCCCCTAAATGATGTAATAGCGTAGGACTTTATTTTCTGCAATTAATCGCTTTCAAATATAAATTCTAGTAACTAGGGTGTGTATGGGAAGATGAAAATCAATCTTAGACAACCCTAACCAAGACAAAACAATGCATGAAAAATAAACACTTTGCACACTTTCACCTCTAGGGTTAACTCCACTTGTTGCCTTTAGAAAATGGTCATGTTATGCATGTAAGATACCTTTGCAAAAACAATCGAAAAATACAAGATCATAGTCCCTCGATGACGCTTTGAATGTTTCCTTATAAATGATCTTAGAACCTCAGAGAAATGCTAAGACATTTCACAACATTGCTATTCATGACTATAAGATGACCCACGCCCGTCCCTTCACATCCAAAGATAGAGCTTCTTACCAATCAATGGTAAGATATCAATGTCAAAGGAAGAGAGAAATGAACAAAAGATTTTTGAGTAGGTAGAACGTTCTTAGTTGCTTGCTCAAAATCTATCTTTAAAACAAACATTTTTCAAAACATGAAATATTTTCAAAAAGTCCAACACTATGTATGCATTCTTATAGAGACGAGAATCACTACAAAGTTTTCCAAACGAAGGCGCTTTTCAAAAATACTTTCAAAATCCACCACAAACACATTTCAAACAAAGAAATTTCAAAAGTGATCTAGAAAGCAACTAAGAGCCCATAGATAACTATGGATGAAAATGACGCTAACACCTTCCCTTTTCATAATCTACCCCTCGAACTCAAGAAAATATCTCAAAGGTCTTTCCTGTTCTTTTCACCCTTTCCTTATTAGATAAAAGAAAAGTCGGTGGCTACTCTTGCTATCTGCAACAATTGCGATCAAACACAAAACACTCAAGCCAGTTCTCCCATCGTATCACAGTTACATAATGAATTAAATGAATGTCCATGTGCATATAACCTATAATAAATGGAGTAAGTACCTGAGACTTTGGGTTAATCAGAAATGAGGAGGTAGTGGTCTTGTAGTTGAAGTTGTCTCCTTGTTCATCTAGCTCGAAGAGAGGTCCATATGGGGAAGATCCAAAATGTTCGCAAAATCTTCCAAAGATAGCTGAAATTCTGGTATGACAGAACTCAAATGTCCTATGACATGTTGGGACATCTGATTCGACATAAACAGACAGGAAAGATATCAAAAATAAAAATAGTAATGAAAAGCAATAAACAACACACAAAATTGTTAACCCAGTTTGGAACAACCTTCCTACTCTGGGGGAATACCAAGCCAAAGACAAATCCACTCAAATAGTATCAATTCATAGACCCTACAATAAACCTCCAGTTTACAGTCTAATCACTTAATCACCACCCTTTCTAAATTTCTATCTAAGACTCGCCTAGATATGAGTCCCTCCTCAATCCCTCTTCAATCACAGAAAGTGATTCGATCAACATAATTCTGAACAAACAGGAAGACACACTTCCATGACAATCTCTAGCCAAGACTCTTAACTAAGACCATAACTTGGAGTTTCTTATAAGCTTGCTCTAAGAACAATAATCAACTCATTACTTCATAACTTCTGAGTGAGAACACAATGACCATCTCACAACTCAAGTGGTTCACTTACACCAACTCTCCTAGAAAGCGGAAAAAAGACAAAGCTCTAGAATTCTAAATCTTGAACCCGTGCCTTTCCTAGGTTACACATACTTCTATTTATAACCTATACCCAATTGGATTTGGGCCTTCAAAATACAGCTATTTGGTTGTTACAAACAACAGTAACTTCTGCTAGAAACAAGGTCTTTAATCAATAGTTTCCTAAAATATATCCATAATTAGGAACTGCATAATCTTCAATATTCTGATTTCATTCTTCTTGACCTTTAAATCAGTGCAATATAGGATTGCATAATATTCCCACAATATTCTGCATTAGTTAAATCATAATAGAATCTAACTGTCCACTTCAGCTCGGGCGCGATGTCGTATGATCCTTCATAGGACATCTTATCTGACATATTGTTTCAGATGTTTAAACACTTCAACTCAACATGTCCTAACATAAGATATGACTTCTTGCTCAACCCTGTTCCTGTTAGCAAGTTAATACTTCCTATCTAACATATTGTTGTTGTATTTGTTTTACAAAAATTAATGTCAATCCTTAAAACTAAGGAACTTACAATCTCCCCCTTTGGAAAATTTTGGCAAAAACAAATACAATAAAATCACAACCCAATATTACAACAATAAACAAAAACATCCATCAACAATAGTCCTCAGAAACTACTGATCACAACAGCACAACAACATGGAGTCAGTCTTTAATAAAGATGTTGGGACATCATTGTTTGACATCTTCTTTCCAGCATTCTCTATTGAGGTACAAACTTCAGCATCAAAGGACAACAATCTCAGGATAAAAGGAAGGAAAGTCCTGAAGATATTTGATGCAACCAATCCAAATGAGGAAGATGATAGGTGTATACTCCCCCTTAACCCAGGAACCCATTATTGTCACAGACAAATAGATCTTCCTTTCAACTGGTGGAAAAAGCGGACCATGAAGCAACCACCAGTCAATATGTGGAATGAAAGGAAACTAATGAAGTATCCAACCACCACCCTGGGTAACTCAGAACACATGTCACAACTGTGTTAATAACTCAGATCACAATTCACAAAGAAATGCACTAGACACATGATAGAATATCTTATCCGACATCTTTGAAAGATACTTGTAAGAACAGACTCCAAATTATCCATCTGAGTAAATCCTTTCTCTCCTTTTTGGCCAAAAATTGACAAAGAAGGTCTTCACAAAACCAGACCCAAGCACAATTCATCCAAACCCACAAAAGCCATAAGAATTATGGACACAACAAATACTCACCAAGTGAAAGAGGAAAGCAGAACCTTCAATAAATATATAGTCATTTACTGGGGAAATAACGATCCTTGAATGTAGCAATAATCTTGGTCAAAAGGAAACGTTATTTGAGGAGAAACTTCCACCAAAAATAATATGCACAGTCCAAAAACATGTTTGAACGTCCTCATCAGCTCTGGACTATTTCTTATGAGCCAAACAAGTCCCAATATATGCACATATACATTCAAACACGTTTACTGACACATGTTTGATCAAACTGCCCACAAAACTCCTTTGTTGATCATACAGGAAACCATGTCCTGACATCTAGTCAGACATTGTCTTATTTTGCTTGCACATTGACTAACGCGTCTTCAACCACATTGTCTTTCACTGGATTCTAATTGTTCTCCTTTCACTTATACTTAGTGACACACACCAAGACATCAAAATATCACATTTATAACTTCACTAAAAAATCTGCAGAGAAAAATAAATTCTCCCAGACTCAAACAGTAATTACTCGAGAGATATGTGAACTTCTGATTAATCATCCAGCTTCACATGGCTAGAACCAACCATGCCTTGTCAAGATCACCAATAATTTCATAATGTCACAACATGATGTCTGACATCATACCCTTATAAGAGCCATAAGATCTCCACAAGCTTGAACAACACCCAAATAATATATGTACCATTGCAACAATAATCCAAAGATAAATACATGACTCCCCTAATGATGAATAACCAATGCTCCAGCTGAAGATGAAAACTTGAGCATTAGATGAAAACACATGAAAAACTTTATTCTTTCATGTTGAAGAACGACACTTCCAACATATGTTGAACCCCGACTCCCTCAGTAGAGTCAAACCAGAGTCAGATATTCTCACTCCTTGATAATACTTTCAAGACATCTAACTCATTTGCAACACCATGACACATCTGATCATTGTCCTTTCATAACCAGACTTTGTATCATGACCTTTTGAATAGGCAAGATGTCATGCATACTAGGTGTGGCGTCACTCACAAACTTCAAAACTCTTAGTTTTCTTAAAAGCTTTACTAAGATCCAGATTACCAAACCTTTTCTAGAGTGACTTGCAGTAGAAGAAAGACACTTCCTCAAAATACTCTGCTCAGACCTTAATATTTATCAGCAGTCTTCTGCCCTTACATCCACTAGTAGTTGATGATACTAGCAAAGTCTTCAACAAAGTAGTCATGTATTCACCAAGCATACTACTGTAAACATGATTAGATTCTCCACATTCTAATCCACATAATCATAAATTCCACTTCTAACAATAATGCGTGAGCATCCAACTTCACATGCACAATCCCAAGCAAAAAAATAGCCACCAACGATCATGATGTTAAAACATCATTTGGTACATCGACTTCTTAATACAAAACCCAATCACTCTGGTTCTTAAATCAATTCAAAGGACTCATTGTGCATAGAAATCCTTTACAAAGCTCCCAATAGAACACACAACCAGTGCAACTTACTCGTGTTATTCCAAACTCTTGAATGTTATGGAGAGAAATAACTCTCACATACTCTCTAAAACACAATGTTTAGAATGCAGAATTGCATAACTCCTCAGGTAAATACTTAGTCTCCAATCATAGTATTCACCATTAGTCTCATGCACAACCTCCTTAGAGGATAAATAAATACTCATCTTCCGTCAAAGTATTCATTATAGGTCAGATAAGATTACCTTCTCACACAAGGTAGGACATTTGGTTTGTCATCCTTCTTCTCACACGATGTTCAGACCTCCTGTCTGACTTTGAGGTGTTAGACGCCATTCTTCTGCACCTAAAGAGGAGATTCCCTCTAACAGGTATCTAGAGCAGACTTCAATAATAATGGCATTTACTAGTCATCTCGAAACAAACTGTTCATAATAAGTCTTCTTTTCCAACACACAATAATTCCCTTCAATACTTGCAGAACATATGTTCCATCATGTGAGGACACCATATAATTGAACCCTAGAAGAGAGAGGAACTTATAGGAAACCATAATTACTCCTCCTTGCTATAAACAAATAAAATTACCATCCTAGGTGACTCAGATTACACTTCAATAGTGCAGACACCAATCAACCACAGAATTCTGGTTGACACAACTCTAATGCAGGAAATCCTTGAAAGACTTTTCCATTACAATAGAACAAGAGTTTCATGCTATCATAGAGTTGATAAGAGTACCAAGTTAGAGTAAATAACCTCCATCCTATTTATGAAAAGTACCACCAGACGTATTGAGAAAAATAAATTCTCAATACAAAGATGTCAAGACATTATGTCTGACATTTCTTCAAGATCTTCCAGCTTCAGATTAAGAACTCCCCCTTATTAATTGCTAATAATTACTTGAGAATCATACAGTAGCTGCACATCCTGTGGTTAGTACATTACTTCCCTCAACCAAAATGTGTTCCATGGCCATAAACAAGATTTCATAAACCTATCTCCTTTGATCAGAAGGATCTACCAAATGTTAGAGAGAGAGTTCTTGATACTTTAGCTTCTCCCCCATAAATAAAGGATCTGGATAAGATACCCTTATCAAGCCTTCATAGGAAAACAGAGCACATCCAACGCACTCCAACTCACTTAGATCAGAAATAAACTAATCTAATGAGTGCCCAAATATATTGATCGTGCCCTGACCAACACACTTTATCTAAGATATGTTTCTAGCAAAGAAACTTCTTAGACACAGATGCCTCCTCTTCTAGATCAGGAGTAGGTTCCAAATATAAGTGATTTAAAACACATTTGTTTAGCACCCAAGCATCTGCTATGTCATCCCTTTATCCAATAAGATTATGCATAATCTGCTGGTTAGATGTTCTAACATCTGGTAGGACAACAATTCCCTTCACAAGGAACACACCGAGAGATTTTGTATCAAAGGATGGAGACTGGCCTTTTAGGGTTAAAAGCAAAACTAAATTACTTCTAACTTTCTTAGATCTCTTTTCAAAAAACTTATATATGAGTGCCTTTATGAGTGGACTTTGGATAAACCTCAAGTTTCTTTGGAAACTTAACAAGCTAGTTGAATATCTCCTCAAGTATCACCACACCATGGGATACACCTTCAGAGGAGATTAGAGTGTTACAGACTCAACACACAAAACCACAAGGAGTTTTCCATCAGATATATATGCAGTGGAACACAAACCAGAAAACTCCTCAACCACCTTCAGGCACAACATAAACCTTTGCACAAACACACCATACTCCAGGTGTAACATGTTAACCTAGGTTTGAAAATAAATCAAACTCTCAACACAATAGCTTGCCACCAAAGCTACACGCTTGAAAACAACACAGACAAGTCCAATACACACCCTGTCATGAACAGTCCATCTTCCACTTCTAGGGACCGTTCAAAAACAACATGAACTATCCAAGTTCAAATAACTTTTCAGTAGAACCTTCTACCTTGCACATAAACTAGAAAGTATCCCCCACGAATCTCATCCAGAAACATACAAGATGCCTGCTCTGATACCAATTGAAATTCTGGTATGACAGAACTCATATGTCCTATGACATGTTGGGACATCTGATTCGACATAAACAAACATGCAAGGTATCAACAATAAAAACAGTACTAAAAAGCAATAAACAACACACAAAATTGTTAACCTAGTTCAGAATAACCTTCCTACTCTGGGGGCATACCAAGCCAGAGACAAATCCACTCAAATAGTATCAATTCATAGACCTTACAACAAACCTCCAGTTTACGGCCTAATCACTTAATCACTGCCCTTGCTAGATTTCCATCTAAGACTCACCTAGATATAAAGCCCTCATCAATCCTTCTTCAATCACAAACAGCGATTGGATAAACACAATTCTGAACAAACCGTAAGACATGCTTCCATGAAAATCTCTAGCCAAGACTCTTGACTAAGACCACAAATTAGATTTGCTTACAAGCTTCCTCAAAGAACAATACTCAACTCATTAATTCACAACTTCTGAGTGAGAACACAGTGACCATCTCACAACCTGAGTGGTTCACTTACACCAACTATCCTAGAGAACGATAAAAAGACAAAGCCCTGGACTTCTACATCTTGAACCCGTGCCTTTCCTAGGTTACAAAGACTTCTATTTATAACCTATACTAAATTGGATTTGAGCCTTCAAAATATAACTCTTTGGCTATTACAAACAACAATAACTTCTGCTACAAACAAGGTCTTCAATCATTAGTTTCCTAAAATATCTCCATATTTAGAAACTGCATAATCTTTCAATATTCTGATTTGATTCTTCTTGACCTTTAAACCAGAGCCACATAGGATTGCATAATATTCCCATAATATTCTGCATCAGTTAAATCATAACAGAATCTAACTGTCCACTTCAGCTTAGGCGCGATGTCGTATGCTCCTTCATAAGACATCTTATTCGACATGTTGTTCCAGATATTGAAACACTTCAACTCAAGATGTCCTAATATAAGATATGACCTCTTGCTCAACCATATTCCTGTTAGAAAGTTAATACTTCCTATCTAACATATTGTTGTTATATTTGTTTTACAAAAATTAATGGCAATCCTTAAAACTAAGGAACTTACAATAGTGATATCTTGTGTTTTCTTACTTAAAAATAAATTATTCCATCGGTGAAGTAGAGATTTGAGAAGAATATTTTGACTAAGGAGGGATACACTTTTCTTAGAGGGCTGCATATGAATTTTGTTAATTTCAAATCTTCAAAGATCTTGAAGAACTCACATTCTTGAAAGATTCAAGTATCCAAAGTGTGAATTCCCCAGACAGTTCTTCTTGTAAAATCTTGAAAGCATCTTCCTTCTTATTGTTGTGATGAGAAATCTTTGGTGAGAGAAGATGATGAAGATACAAATATTAACCTCATTAGTGCTATTATGATGATAGTGAAGGAATACAAAAGTGGTATTCTCTCTCTCTCTATCTCTCACTCTCTCTCTCCCTCTCTCTCTCTCTCTCTCTCTCACACACACACACACACACACACACACACTCACAGATATACAAGAAGAAGAGAGAAAAATATGAGATGTAAAAGAAGGGGTTATGGGTCAGACAAAGGCCCAATACAAAAGTCCATGCACACACAAGCTCATTCATGATTATCTAACGTATAAAGTAAGCACACATGAAAGTGAAGTTATACTTTTATGATATCCACTTTTCATTATGCTAATCTTAGACTTTGTAAATGACTTGAGCGTTGAAGTGTTAGCCTTACTGGTCTACCCTACACCACTACATCGAAGATCAACACCACCGATTCAAGGTCCTCTGTCATTGATAAGCACTAATTCTAGTTCCATAATGGAACATTGGCACCGTGTTTAGGAATTGACTCCTAATTTCCATAAAACTCTACATATACATCATCATCGATCCAAAGTCAGATCTCTATTGGAATCACTAAGAGATGAAGACAGTCACCTCATATATTTCACAAAACAACTCTGTTAAATCTTCTGATCTCGTTCCACCTCAATTATTGGCCATTGATGAGACCTGCAATGCAGCGACATCCAACATAGATCCATCATCGGAGCACCTCTTCCAAAAAATAATTGATACTAGACTATGAAGCAAAGATCGAATGGTGATAGGATTTATAGATCATGAGAAGATAAATAGAGCCTCAGATGTAGTGTTTCCACTAGTCATAACAGTCATCATCAGTGATCTCACTCTCAACAAATTCCTCGTAGACGGTGAAAGTTTAGGTAACATCCTCTACGCTGACACACTATAGTAATTAGGTCCCCATCAACTAGATATTAGTCCGTATCTCAGCAGATATCTATTGTTTGGGGGTGAAAATAGGCTGGACCGAGTTAGGCTTTGCCAAGCCTAAGCATGTCCTGCCCAAAAAATTGAAGCCTAAGTCTGGCCTGTAGCTTGTCATTGGCTTATTTTTAGGTCTGAGCTTGGCTTTTTCGAAGTTCTGATTAGTCTGTTAGCTTTCATAAAAGCCTATTTATTCTAGACATGTGTAAATAAGAAATTAAAATAATGTTTAAATAGACTAACAAACTAAAAGACCAATGAGACTAAAAGTTTGTTTGCATTGAATTATTGTAACTTACCTATTAGTATAAGTTTTGTGAGACTATTTGTTTAAGAGAACTTATGAAAACAACTTATGACATTGTTCATAAGGTGTTTTCATCTTTGTTGTACCCCAAAATTTGCCCTCGCGCTTTTCCACAAGAAATCTCAGCTTCAAACATTTCCTGACTTTTCAAACTAGCTCAAGAATCGGACAGACGGACTTTTCTTGACAGTCAATCAAAACTAGGGTTTTTACTGATTTTCAGAGCTCTGAATTGTTTCATACAGTGGGCTTAGGGTTTGATTGATTTTTGGTTCAATTTTGATCAAGCGAGCGTGATTTGGCATTTAATCGGGAATTAGGGTTTTATGGGCATATTCTCAGAAGAATTTGAATTCCACAGCACTCTGCGGTTTATTTCAAGATTCGGATTAAAATTCGCGTTATCTTGGTTTAATCAGCAAAAGAGACAGTGGTTTTGAATTCAGTACGTTTTGATTGGGCCAGTCAGATACAGGATGCAGTATTGGATTCACAGTGTTTATGTGTTTGATCAGTCTATTTGGTTTAATTGCTGCTTTGCTTTGGATGTTGGATAAGACAGGATTAATTGATCAATGTTGTTTTGTTTTAGTTATTTATTATTCTGAAATTGAATGATTGAATTTATTTTTCAATTGTTTTAATTCTAAGAATTTTAAATAAATAAATAAACAATAAAGAAATTGGAATTAATTGGATAATTTAGATTTTATTGAATAATTGAATTATTTGTACAAATTGTTGTTTATAATTTAAATTATAAACAATGATATACATTAATTTAAATATTACATAAAATTAAAACTATCCTATTTTCTAATATTCTTCATTCTTCACTCCGCTCCGGTATTCCATTTTTCATCTGCAAAAAGAAACAAGAAAAGTCAGAAAGCAGTTAATTAAAAGACAGTTAAAAGTGCTCATCATTAGGGGCCACTGACTGGGATCAGTTGACCCTCTCTGCAAATCACGAGATTTCTCCCGGTTCACAGAGAGGGAAGATTTTTATTTCATGAAATGCAAGTGCATAAGTTACAAATTTCAAGCTGCATAGAAATTTAAAATCTCAATTTCCAATTCAAAACCATATGGTTCAAATCCAATCTCAAACTTTCCATCCAAAGCAAAGGCACTACTGTCAGTTTACTCAAAGAAAGAAATCAAAGTAGTACAAGTTGCTATCAAAGCTCAAAAGCTGTCATGAAAAGATTTTTGCCAAGATATCAAGGAAAAGTCAGCACACAAAACACAAAAGTTGGAGAAAGAAGATGCAAAATGTGTTATGCAAGCTAAACATCTTAAATCATCACTTCCCATCATAGCCCCTTCAGAGCAAGTACAATAATAATCATATAAAATTCAAAACTGTACTTTAGGAGAGAGGTAAAGAGAGATAAAGCAAAGCTCAGTTCAGTAGCAGGCAGTAGAGTGAGATAGAAGAGATAATAGAAGCATAGTTCAGGTCTGAAACATAGGCAGGAAGACAGAAAAAAGATATACAAATCCACAAGCAAAGCTCAGTTCAGGAGCAGCCAGTACAAAGCAAGCATAGGCAGGGTTAGGCATAGTTCAGCAGCAGTTCAGAAGACAGTTCAGCAAGATAGCAAAAAAAAGATATACAAATCCAAGACAGTTCAGCAGCAGGGCAGAAGGCAGCATAGCAGGTGAGAATAGAAAAAATATACAAAAACCTACTGTCATCAAACTTCCTCAACTCTGCCTCAATATAGGCAAAACATACCAATTCTGCATAAAGAGGCAGAAGCAAAATAAAACAGTTCAGAAGTGAGGAGATAAAAGAAGAAAAATATACCACTCAGTGGGGCAGAAAAAAAAAGATAACCAAACACTATCAAACCTGAACCTGTCCAAAGCAACAGGTAACCTGCATCAGGCCTCACCCTGCCTCAACCTTCAAAAACACCATAACCTAAAAAACTGATAACCTGCATTTTCTAAAACCATCCAACTTCAAACCTTGTCAAGTCCAACAAGACACTGCAAACCATAACCTGAACAACCTCAAGCCAAATATCAGTCACGAAACATAGCCCAAACTCATACCCTGTCAAAAACACACAACCTCTAACCTTGATAAGTAGAACAACATAACATACTGAAGCATAACTTGCATCAGCATTAGCCATCAAACTTCATCAAATTTCATCAACCATAAACCCAAACCATCACACCTAAAAACCCATTAGCAATCAAACCTCATAAAAACCATAACTTGCAACCTGAACCAACCCCAAACCCTCCAGGCCTCAGGAAAATGTTCATCATTGGCCATTTCAAATTAAGCAATCCAGAAAGAAGCTAATCAAAACAACAGTTGTTTCAACCATAGCATCTAGCAACAAATTTTCAAAGGTAACCTAAGCCCTCAGTGAAACACATCATGGGGCAAGCTCAAGGCAAAACATTTGAGGCAACAGTTCTAGGCAAGCACACATAGGCAAATCAGAAAAACGAAAGTGGAACAATACTCAGGCAACAATACTCAGGCAACAATTCCAAGAACATATAGATTCCCAAAGGCAACACGAAAGTGGAAGAGATAAAGATATCAAGGCAACATGAGAGAAGGAGAAGCAGAAACAAATCATAGGCAAAGGGACATAAAGTAGAAGAGATAAAGAAGTGAATACATTAGGGTTTCTCAGTGTACATCATCATCAAAGCCCTAAATATAGCAAAGGAACGAAAGTACCAGGGAAGCTCAAAGGTTCATCCAAGCAAGCTCCATCACCGCCGTTCCGGCCTCCTGAAGCATCACCCCTCTTCTCTCCTCCATCTCCAAAAATCAGGTAACGAGCCTTCTATCCCTTCTCCTTCACCTCATAGAAAACGAAAAAATAAGAACTCAAAGTAAAACACGCGAATTCAGAAAAGAAGAAGAAACGTAACAACAAAAGCTAACCTTGTTTCAAGAGGATGTGGAATTCTTGCCTTGGAGGGAAGAGAGTGTGTGAATGATGTTGGTGGCCGGAATCGAGCGCTCAGGAAGCCTAATCGGAGAAGACGAACCCAACGCACGGCGCCGCTCAAGCCCTAACCATCGTTCTGACTGTCAAATGCCTAAACCCTAATTTCGTTCAAAATCCAAACATGGGCTTAACCCGTTCACATTTCCTCTGAAGCCCAAATTATTGTTTTACTACTAATCATTTATCTAACACTAACCTTTTATTTTATTTTATAAACATATTTACTTCTTTTGTTTTATCAAATACTAATCATTTTTTTATTTTATTTTATAAACATATTTACTTCTTTTGTTTTTCTTTTGTAAAATACTAATCATTTTTTTATTTTATTTTATAAACAAATGTTTACTTTTTCTTTTATTATTTCTATTCTTTGTAAAATACTCACTTAATTAAAAAATACATTTTTTTATCATAAGGTTAAAACATTTTTTTAGATAGATATTTGTACATAAAAATAAACAAAATACTTTTTATACATAATTAACTTGAAAATATTTCTTAATACACATTAAAATATACTTGTATATAAAATAATACATATCGTTTTTATCACACAATTAAATTGAAAATACTTTTTGAAATACATATTTGTACATACATTTTAAAACATTAATTTTGTACATATTATACATTTTTCATATATAATTAAAATTGAAACTCTTTTTTAGTTAACATTCTTTTTTCATACATAACCATTTAAATACATTTATTTTCTAATATCGAAATTCACAAACATTTGGACTAAAATACTTTCCAATTAAAAATTGAACATTTAATCAAAACACTTCATTTTTCTTTTGTACATAATTAAACATACAAAAATCAAAGATTCATTAAGACGCATATCTAGGTCAAAAACCCTAATACGTTTCAACTTCACAATTCACTTGTAAATAATTATACATACATATACACTTGTACATTTACACAACACATTGCCTTATACACATTTGTTTATCTTACATTTATATTTGAGATTTACATTTGATTGCGACATTCGATCTGGTTGTAACTTATTGGATACTATAAGTCTCATCCCCTTGTACATTTATACCCCCACTCCCGGACACTATTTTGTAATAGCGTAGATTTTACATTCCGCAATTTACCGCTTTCCAATTATACCATGGTTAGACCTAGGGTTGTATGTACATAAAATTAAACGCTAGATAACCTAATACAAGACAAATACATGTAATCAATACACAATCACACTTGCACCCCCTAGGGTAATCCCACATGTTGCCTTCCAAAATGGGCCATGCTTGCACGTCGAGTATCTTTGGCAAAATCAAATGATCATAAGTCTCAAAGTGTTGCCTGAACGGAATGATCATAGTCCCCTCAAAACAAATTGCCAAAGACACTTGGCATCATTGCATTCATGGTCCATACGATGACCCGCGCCCATCCCGAATAAACTTCCTAAACGCAAGATTGTCTACCAATTTCAATGGTAGAACAAAATTGTTAAAAGGGGTTAAAACATGACAAAAAACCTTTGAGTACAATAGGGTAGACAAAACTCTTAGTTACTTGAGATCAAACTTGAAAAAACACCTGCCTTCTTTTCAAAAACCACGATCCACAACACTTTCAAACAAACTCTCAAAAACATTTGAAAACATCTTTTCGAAAAGATTCACACTTTTGTAAAACACTCAAACACGAGTCAAATACATTAGTTGCCTAAGACAAGGCATCTTTTTCCAAAACATTTTCAAAAAGCACCCACACACGCACCATTTTCAAAGCAATCGAAAAACAAGGCAAGTGATCTAAAAAACCAAGTAACTAAGAGCCCATGGATAACCATGGATGAAAAGGGTGCTAATACCTTCCCTTTTCATAATCTACCCCCCGAACCCACGAAATATCTCAAAAGGTTTTTGCTGTGCTTTTTTAACCTTTCCTTTAGGATAAAATAAAAAGTCGGTGGCGACTCTTGCTAACCGCACAAGTGCGAATACAAACGCAAAACCTCAAGTCAGTTCTCCCACCGTATCACAATCTTATTATCACAAGTTCTCTAAGATAACCAAGTTTTATTTATGTATTTTAATTCAAAGTACAAAACATATATAATGATAATAAAAAAATTATTCATATTTATTTAAATAGGCCGGTCTGATAGGCTTAAAAGACTTTTTATGGCATAAGGCCTAACATTTTATCTAAATAGACTTATAAAAAATCCTAGGCCTTTTCTATTTAAAAAAGTCTTGGCTTGGCCCGAGCATGGGCCTGTGTAGGCTTAGGTCGTAGGCCCCTGTTAGCCGGCATGACCTATTTCCACCCTAATCTATTGGCCTTCAACGATTCAGTAACCCGCCCTTGCAAAATGATATACATGACATTTTTGCTAGAATAAGGACCATGCGAGAGGAAAGTAACCATCGACTTCCTAGGGTTTTTATGTAAGAGTGCCTTAGATGACGTCCTAGTAAATGCTCTTTGGAAAACAAGACAAGGCAGCCTATTGATCAACTCCAAAAAAGCGTGTCATCATAGTGAGAGAATACAATATTAATTGATAGGCCGCAAGTGCACGACTTTATTGATTTTTGTATAAAAGGTTTTATCGATTCCATGAAGACCAATTACCGTTTTCAGTTACTACGATGTTTATCTAAGACTACGCGAATTGTTTGTTTTGCGCAAAAAAATAAATAAAGTAGTAAATCAGTTTAAATTAATCAAATAACAAGTAAGGGACTGAAACATTGATTCTCGTCTACCAATTATATTCATACAAAATGCAATTGTTTACTATAATGAGAATACAAATTTATTTGTAGACAATGTTCAACTAATTGGGACGTCCGCTTTCGTGTGTCTGTGACTGGATTCCTAAATATGTTAAAAACCAGCTTTTGCAGTGAAATCAATATATCTAATATTCATTTTTTAAGTTGAAAATAAATCATCAATTAATTTAAATATTATTTCACTACCTTGAAATTAATTGTTGAATAATAGTGTTAGATACTGGTTCTACTATTTTGATATGTAACTGGTATTTCTAGCTTCTACTTTCGTAGTAAGTTTTCACTTTTCAAAACTAATATTTTAAAAGGGAAATTTTAAGTATTTTCTTAATCAATTATGACCCTGATTTTGCACACCGTCAGAACTAATCGTGTGAATTTCTAAGTCGGATACCGCCCGCGTAGGCGCATAAGTGATATCTTTGTATTTCTACTCTTGTAGAAAATATTTTCTATTATTTAAATAGAAATTGAAAAACAGAATTATTCTTGTCCTGGACTTGCCCAGTGACTAGAATTGGCACAATCCACTTCCACCTTTGGCATGACCCAATAATGCTGCCCCAACATCCCTGGTCGACCATGCCCTCGAACGGCGCGATCAACAATGTCAGAATCGCACTCCTGCTCACGCGGGCAGCTACCTCCCAATATGCTCGACACATGAAGAGAAGACGCCCAAGAAATGCTTCTGCCTGTCATCTCATCATTGCTCGATGCAACGGCTAGTTACGGGCACGACTTCTCGTTTTGACCAAGTTCTGACAGTTACCTATTTTTGTGGACCCGCATGTCTAGGCCCAAAAATAGGGACCAATGGTTATGTGTTGGGGGAACTATATAAACCCTCACACTTGTGAAGGCCAGGTATCCATTATTCATACTAAAAACCCTAATATCTTTCTTGTGTCTCTTTGCACTCATTCTTACTTGATTATCAGAGTGCCTTGCATGTACACCCCTCTTCTCTCCATAAATTTCTAGCCAAGCAAACGTCATCAACTCAGTCCACTTTCAAGTTTTGATCAACTTGTAATATCAGTGGCGCCGTTTGTGGGAAACTATCTTTTCCGTATTACTTTTTCTTAAAACCAAAGACCAAAGATACCTTCATTACTTCTATCATGGCTGACCATGACGACCATTACCTCTCTAGAAATACTATACTATATCACGTCCGCAAGACCAACAGAATCCAGGAGCATCCTCGCCTTGAGGATGGCCTCAACGTCAGAGATAGACATGTTGCATCCCTCGATTCAATCGACGCCGAGTGTGACAATCTTTAGTTCTTGGATCAGCAAGGGTCCAAGAACCCCACCAAGGAGATACCAGAGATTGTACAACCAGTTCCTATTCCTCAAAATGTTGATCCGGCTATGACAGTGCTGCTCGCTACCCTCAACCAAATCAACACCTTAATCCTATAGCAAAGTAAGAGGATTGGGGCCTGGGAGAAAATTCAGTCAAAGTCTCCTCCTCAGAGACACTTGCATTACATCTCCCACAGTCCATCTCCACCAAGGCGTGGCCGTCCCTCCACGCGGAAGAAACAAGAGGTTTCTTTCATCAAGAAACGAGGTTGCACACCTCCCCAAAAAGATCAAGACTCCCCATATTCCAAGAAGACAAAGAGCAATCACTGACTTAATGGCAACTGATCACCATCGCCCAAACTAAGGCAATAACGAAGAAGCAAGTCTCCCCGTTGGGAAAACAACCCCTGACGAGGAAGGAATCATCATTCCCCGCCACTAACTTCTGAAGGAAGCGACGATGATGAGCCTCGCGGCCCATTATCAAGAGAGATCATGGAGACCACACTCCTCGTCAGCCTGAAGAAACCTCCCCTTCTAGGGACGTATAACAGAACAACCGACCCTGAAGAGTACATCGAGAACATCAATGCATTGCTCGACTTTAGGGGGTTTGTGGAGCAATCAAATGTCGGCTTTTTCCTACAACGCTCAGGAAAGGAGCCATGACCTGGTATAAGAGCCTTCCAGAAAAATCCATCAGGTCGTGGAAAAACTTGGGAAGACAATTTTCCAGACACTTCAACGCATCTCACCGACATCCCAAATCAAAGGGGTGTAACCGGTTACCCTCCTGAAAGTAACCGGTTACCACGGAAATGTAAGATTTTCAAAAATTTTAAATTGCATAAGTTTTGACTCTGGTGTCCGTTTGACGCGCTGTTTAAACCAGTACGAGGCTAAAATGATTTTCTACCCTATAAAAATAAATTTAATACAATATCTAATTATTTGGCCAACATTTATGCCTATCTGTGTATATTCCCATAGTAATGTGCCATGAATTAAGATGTGATTGAGTAAGATGATGTTGTATGAATAATTTGATATTTTTGTACGATGTATTGCATGATAAATGATGATGATGATGGCCTGTATTGGTGTGGCATTGATGAGTAAAAATAATCAATGTGAATTGCGTTGTTGCATGTCAGTGTCGCATGTATTCATGAATAATGGCCTGTATTGGGAGCGATGGTCTATATTGGCAAATGATGGCTTGTATTGGCGAATGATGGCATGTATTGGTGTGACGATGTTGTTGCCCTAAGTTTTCATTATTAAGATGAGGGTTTTCCCTATTGGTACCACATGCACTGAGTCAGTGTCAGTCTCATTGCATTACATTATGATTGTTAATTTGATGTTTTAATGCCAAAAGAATATGATCCACATCATGATGATTTTTATGTGTTGTATGTAAATTTACTCATATGATGATGTTATTTTGTGGTATGATGGATGAAGTAAAGATTGAAGGTGTGAAAAACATAAGAAAGAGGGGTTTGAATTGGGTTTTTAAAACAAAACCATTCTTTTAAAAATATTACCCTTTAAGTTAAAATATTTTTTCCTTAACTCTTGATAATAACAATAAGTAAGAACAGAAAGTAAAGAACAATGTATTTTTGTACTAGTTCACTTGAAAATTATCAAGCTAGTCTAGTCCATCCGCCAAGGTGATTTTTCCTCACTCAATTGAGGACTTAATTCACTATAACCAAATTGATTGTAATTTGCACAAGCTTCCCGCAAGTGACTAACAACCTATAAGACTTATTAAGGGTTCAAACCTACCCGGTCCCTTAAGGAATATCAACTAATAATCAACCTGATTATTACAATGCACAAGCTACCCACAAGTGACTAATAACTTCTAAAACTCGCAAGCTCTATACTTCTTAAGGCTACAGACCTACTTGGTCCCATAAGGAATATAAAACAACTGTTTGAATACAAGTTTTGTTTACAAGAGTATTGCTTCTAAAAATCTGAGTATGTAAACTATTTTATGAATAAGGACTTAAGAATGTGAAAGCTATGGACAACATTTGTGCGTGAATATTAAGTGAATTGGCAGCTTTCTTTCTTAGTCTTCAAGCCTTTATATAGCCATTAAAATAATGTATCTATTGAGGGATACTCTTGGAATTTCCAGAAACATTGGCAGCTTGAACAGTAACGTAGGGGACAAGATCGCGTGACGCGTCCGTCCTTTCATGGTAGTGGAATGAAATGTTGATTGTACCATGTACTATTTGTACCATATTAATGTTATCTTCTTTCCTTCTGCACTTTAGAGGCTTCTGCAAGCATGCGTTTGGAAGCGAGAACATAACATCAGGTTATCAGAACTTCAAGTCTTCAGAGTCTTTACAACTGCGTCTTTAGAGTCTTCAACACTTGGTTATGAGAACCTTTCCTCAAAACCTTGGGTCTTTAGAGCTTCAAGTCTTTATAACTTCTGTCTTTAGAGCCTTCATCACTTGGTCTTCAGAACCCTTATCTTTAGAACATCGTTAATAGAAACACAAGCTTTCAGCATTTGGGCTTCAGTAGAAACTTTGTCTTTAGATCTTCTAACTTTGTTTCTTTGGAACATGTTATCTTTAGAAGCTTGACTCTTCAAAATCTAGACATAATTAGAGACTTCTGTCTTCAGATCTTCTGACTGGTTTCTTTTAGACAAACATCAGAGTTTAAACTTCAAAGCCTTATGGACTGTCTTTCTACTGTTCAACAAAACTTGTGTAGCATAGAAGCAAAATTAATTCTCTTCTAATGTCTTGACCACGTCATCCATCAGAAGCAGAACCTGTTTGTTAAGTACTCAACAATAACAAACATTATTACAAAAAAATTGTTCATACAATCATATTCATTTTTTATCATCAAAACTCAGATAATATTGCAGAACCAAATCTTGTTCTTACAATCTCCCTCTTTTTGATGATGATAAAACTATGTATTTTGATGACACAATTTTATACATATAATCATAATCAGTGAAATTAGAAGGGTAATAAATACTTATCCTTTTTATGATACTCCCCCTGAGTCAATGACTTGATGAAGATCAAATATCTTGACTCTGAACCATTTGAGTAAAACTCCCCTGGTTCCAATAGATCAGATATCAAGATATTGAGATTCTTGACTCTGGATGCCAATAGAAAAATTGAGATCTTGATGTCAAATGAATAGTTGAGATCTTGATTTTACACAACTTCTTATTGAATCTTGACGTTAGATTCCAACGAGAATGAAATAAAGTTGAAATCTTTGAAATTTTAATGTCACTAAGACAACTTCTTAGATTCTCGATTTAGGAGTCTGATTCCAGATTTCACATCTTGAAGTCTGATTATGAGTTAAAAAAATTCAGAATCAGAAGCCAATAGTCGTATAAAGCCAATAGGTTAGTCATAAGCCTTGAATAGTGTTTTTCAGATCTTTGTCTTTTAATCAGAGTTCTAATTTCCAGAAAAAGAAAAAAAAACAATTCTAACATAAATAGAAGTTTAACTGGGTTAGAATGTAAGCATCTCTTTTCAGAGAACATTTTCCAGAACTTGAAGAAACAATCAAGAAAAGATAAGAAATTTCATTGATATTCGAAGGAGATTACAATAGAGTGAACATAGACAGGGAAAGTTATCTAAACTTCAATCACATCACAACTCTCATCAAATAGAGCATTGCCTCTGATGAACATATTTCGTTGAACAATTTCAATTATACCTGCTAACTCAAACAATTCAGACAATACACGTCCACACAAAATGAATGATTTTTGAGAGTTCTTGGATGCTTGGATTGATAGCTTCAGATGGTTGAATATTATTGCTGAAAGATGAATTGGAATATTCTTATGAAGGCAATAAAGAAGACACATATCCCTAGGAAAAACTATATCAAGATCTTCTCCTCCGGGATGAAAAATTTTCAACAAAAACTGAAACCAAACTTTTGAAAGTGGTTTCAAGTGATCTGAACTAAGGGGCTCATATCTAAATGAAGAGTTAGAAACATTTGGAAGCATGTCAAAATTCACGCAGGAGTTGGGTAAAGGTGGACTCTGGATGGCTTCATCAATGGAGGAGAGAGTGATGGTAATCAGAACACCAAAGATGTGAGAATGAATGGTGTTTCCATCAGGACTAACAAAATCATGGAGCCAAAAATTCTTTAAGAGGTTAGGATAAACAGAACCTCTCAGCATTGTTGCATACCCAAACCATCCTTGATTTTCAATGACCATGTTGATGAAACCATCATCAGACATATAATTGGGTCTTTCCTCTTTGATTACTTCGAGAAGATTTTCATCTCCTTGAAAAGTTCTAATAGCCATGATATGTAGACAGGTTTGAAAAGAAGAGACGATTGAAGATGATACAAGGATAATGACTTGATGAATGACTATAGATGAAAAGAGATATAAATAGTCAGTCAAGCAGTTCAAGAATTAAGACAATTGAAACACTCAAGTTGCGTCTCATACTACTAAAAGAAGGAAATGAAGAGAGAAGTAGATCAAACATTAACATGAGAGAGCACGGAAACATTTAATCATGACATGGAATGTAAGACATAGGCATAAAGGTATGACATGAAACGACTGTTCCCAAGGAGTAGTTAAATAAATGTAATCATGATTAATCAATTTCAAGAAAAATAAATGCTCGTACATGACCTAGGTAGAGTGTGATAAACACTAAGTATATTTAGGTAGTGAGTTTGATATTCTCAGAGTCTGGAGAACCAAAAAGGTTTCCATCTGGTTAGGGACATTTTTGACTGAAACATCTTCTGATGACTGATATAAACAGATTAGAAGTCTTTTGTTTAAGTCAGAATCGTATTCCTTCAGACTACGACTAAAAAACAATTGATTCTAATGACTTCTTACTCTAGACAAAAATCCATTTTCATATTATTTAGAATAAACAGAAATCTATCTTCAGCCAAGGTTTTTGTAAAAATATCAGCCCATTGATGATCTGTATCTATAAATTTTAAAGATATAATCCCTTTTTGAACATAATATCTAATAAAATGATGTTTGATTTCTATGTGTTTAGCCCTAGAGTGTAGAATAGGATTCTTACTTAAGAAAATAGTGGTAGTGTTATCACAGAAGATAGGGATGTTACTTTCATATATCTGGTAATCTTCAAGCTGATTCTTCATCCATAGCATCTGAGTGCTGCATAATGCTACTGATATGTACTCTGCTTCTGCTGTTGAAAGATCAATTGTTGATTGCCTCTTGCTTGACCATGAGATTAGATTATTTCCTAGAAAATGACAATTTCCAGAAGTGCTTTTCCTCTCTAGTCGATCTCCAACGTAGTCTGCATCACATAAGCCAGAAAGAGAATACTTTGATGTTTTCTCATACATCAAGTCAAGGTTAAGGGTTCCTTTTAGATGCCTTAGAATCCTTTTAATTGTAGTTAAGTGAGATTCCCTAGGATCAGATTGGAATCTAGTGCAAAGATGAACACTAAATATAATATCAGGTCTAGATGTAGTCAGATACAGAAGAGAGCCTATCATACCACAATAGAGCTTCTAACAAACCTTTCCACTTACCTCTTCTTTCTCTAAAATACATGTAGGATGCATTTGATTCTTTGCTACATTGGAGTTTGTCATGTTGAATTTATTCAGAAGTTCTTTGGTGTACTTTGATGTATGTAAGTAGCCTCTGGTTTTTGATCAATCTGGATTCCTAGAAAGAACTTCAGTTCTCCCTTCATGCTCATTTCAAACTCAACCTACATTAGCTTAGAGAATTCCTCACAGAGAGATGAATTATCAGAACAAAAAATAATATCATCGACATAAATTTGAACAATTAGAATATCATTTTTGAATGTTTTGCAGAAGAGTGCAGTGTCAACCTTTCCTCTGGTAAGCTTATTTTCTAAGCTAAAATTACTCAATCTGTCATACCAAGCTCTGGTAGCTTGTTTCAAGCCATAAAGATATTTCTTTAGTTTAAAAACAAAGTCTGATTTCTCAGATTTTTTAAAGCAGGAGGTTATTTGACATACACTTATTTTGAAATATAACCATTCAGAAATGCACTCTTAACATCCATCTGATAAAGAATGATATTATGATTTATAGAAAAGGAAACTAATAACCAAATAACTTCTAACCTGGAGACTGGTGCAAAGGTTTTTGTATAGTCTATACCTTCTTGTTGACTATAACCTTGTGCAACCAGTCGAGCTTTGTTTCTGACAACTTCACCCTTCTCATTGAGCTTGTTTCTGAACACCCATCTGATTCCAATGACATGGACACCTTTAGGTTTTTGAACAAGATCCCATACATCATTCTTTGAGAGTTGGTTCAGTTATTCTTCCATATCCAGAATCCAATCCTTATCCAGAAGGGCTTCCTCAATTGATGTAAGTTCTATTAAGGATATTAAACCGAGAAGCACTTCATCAGGAGGTTTGAGAGTTGATCTTGTTCTGACTGGATCATCTTTACTTACAAGAATAAGATCTTCAGGATGAGAGGATGTGATTATGTTCTTATTTGGTTGATTTTGATTAGAAGGACTATCAACGTCATCAGAAGGAGGAGCTTGTGATTCCAGATTTCACTTCTTGGAGTATGATTATGAACTAAAAAATATCTTCATATTTGTGATTGGTGGATCTGGAACTGACTGTTTAACGCTGGTTCGCGAAATGTCGCGGAAGCAAGAGTCGCCACCGTCTTTTATTTTTTCCAAATGGAAAGGACAAAAGCACAGAAAAATTCCTTATAGAGATTGCTCTCGGTTCAGGAGGTAGGTTATAGAAAGGGAAGGTGTTAGCACCCTTGTTATCCATGGTTATCCATGGGCTCTTAGATACTTGCTCATTTGTGTTTTCAAAAATGGTTTGTTTGCTTTTCAACTGTGGGTTTTAAAAAGTTTCTTTGAAAATTCCAGTTCGACTCTTGTATAAGTCCTCAAGAGTGTTTGAAAAATTGCTTTCGAAAGCTTTTTGAAAAGGTGTCGGTGTGAAAAGTATTTCTGAATTTGTTTTGAAATTAGAGCAAGTATCTAGAGTCGTCTACCTACCCTAAGGAATTCGTCTGTGTAAATGTCCTTTAAAGTAGTGCCATCCCACCATTGAGAGGTAGGTAGCACCACCGTTGGAGGTGTTCGGGTCAATTCGAAGGTTCGGGACATGGTGATCACCGGAGCAAGACACCTTAGAAGCTACCCTCATGCCAGGTTCCCGGATCATGAGGACTTACTAAGACATCCTCTACTCGACGATCACCTTTCGAGGCAAGGCAACAGTGAGGCGTACCCTAGGGGTGGTGTGTGATTTGTGTGTCATGTTCATTTATTTTGTCTTGTCATGTAATTGGTGATCTACGCGTTTGTTTTTATTTTATCATTCATTCTTGCATGCCATTATTAATAGTTAAAAAAGTGCGGAAAGATAAAATTCCTAAACTATTACAAAGGCGCGGGTCCACATCGCCAAATTTAAAATCCAGGACCCGATTTGACAGAAAGTAAATAAAATGCGAGAAATAAAATGTCCGAGTTTACAAGGCTTTGGGAGAATTACATTAATATTATAAGAAGTAAAATAAAATGCGCGAATTGAATTGAAGTTAAAAGCGAGGGCGTTGGACCCTTTTTAATGAAATTAAATTAAATTATTAAATTAATTAAATAAAAATGAAAAAGAAGAAATTATTTTGAGATTATTTTTGGATTTATGGTTTTTTATGTGAATTTAATGAAATTAACTAATTAACCCTAATTCTACAACTTTTATTTATTAAGAAAAAACATGTTAAAGTTAACCTAAAATTAAACCTAATTAATTAATTGCAAGTATTTACAAAAATAACTAATTAAGAATTAATAATTAACATGGTGAAAAAAGGAAAAAAGATAAAAAATACTTGAAACCCTAATTCTACCAATTTTTAGGTTTATTGAAAAATATTAAGTTTAATCATAAATTTACAACTAAGTTAATTAATGAGTTTTATTTACAAAATATTAAAATAAAATATAATTTTTTTATTTTTAATGACCTTTCTGATTTTTTTGTTATTTTTATGTTTTTATGAAAGTAAATTGGTTTAAAGAATTAAATTAAAAAAACTAATTAAAACAAAAATAGAAAAATATGAGAAAAAGAATTTAGAAAGGCAAACCATGGGGGGTCTGTCCCCAATTGGAGGTTTTGTTTAGTAATTCAGGCCCATTAAGCTCCTGGCCTCATTTGACTTTTGTGCTGGCATGCACATGTGTTGACTAATGCCCAGGGTGTCCTTCCAATCAGTGCCTTTGGATTGATCTTGCTATATGCGTGGTGAGTCCAGATATGGAGAGTATGGTGAACCTTCAGGGATTGTGCTACATAGAATGATGTTAGAAAAAAATTTATTGAAAGGGAGGGGGACCTGGGATTCGAACCCAGGTCCCAGGGATTACCACTACTATGCTTTGCCACTGAAGCTCTTGACGCGCTTTGACTATATAATGGCAAATAATTAATAAGAGATAAAACTTGGTTAGTGGCCTAGAAACAATAAAAACGCGCGTTATTTTCAAATCACCCTATCATATCCTGCCACATAATTATCTTCTTCCTTGTTGCGTTTTCCCTGAAAATATAAAAGAAGTTAGCGGGGGTTTTAAACCCCCCCAAAATATGCATCTTTCAATAATAGCGAATAAGCCATAGTGCTATATAAATTAGGCGCGAGCATTGCATTAGAATCGTCCAAGCTTTCTGAATTCAACCATGGCAGTAGGTGAAAGTTCCCAAATTGAAACTTGAAGAACCCTAGCTGGCTTTAATGGTGAAATCACGTACAGTACATAAAAACTCAATCAAATTATAGGGTTAGCTTCAGAATCATCCAATTAGTATGAATCCATAAAAAAATGCAATGGAAATGCTTGAATAGTAAAACACGATTATGCATAAATTTGAAAACAGTTTGAATTCCCTATACCAATTTTGGGCGTGTAAGGGTTAAAAAACAATGCAGGCAGCTTCCTTGACACTTTTGCAAGCTATTGGGATTATTATTTCTCTCTGAATCGTGCTAGAAGAGGGTTTTCAGTTTTCACTTTTTTGACAAAAAACTCAAACTTTGCTATGCTTTTCTGGCGCAGCTTTTCTGGTCATGAACATTAGGGTTGGCATTAGTATATATGTGTGAATGATTAGGGTTGGAAATTTGGTCCAAGGAATCAATGAATTGATGAGAAAATATTTGATTTTCCATGCATAAGTTTTCAATCTTTTTCATGCTATTTTGGTTCCAATCATGTCCAATCACATGGATTCTTTCTAAATCAGATCATGCACGAAATCTTGAGACTATTTCATGCACAAAAAGATTTAAAAACTTAGGTTTAATATTTTTCATGTATTTTAATTAATTAAATGAATTCCTAGCAATTAAAAATTCAAATAAATAAAATAAAAATGTTGAAAAACTTCCCTTTGGGCCAAATGGTCGTACACATGTTTTGGATGATGGATTTTGGAAGAGAAAGAGGCCCATTAGCAATTTTAGGACGTTTGAAGCAAAGTTGAATTTTCAAAATATCCAAAAATTTCCCAACTTCCACAAGGCATAACTTGCTCAATTTTTAAGCTTTGCTCATGTTCTTTGACATTTTGGAAAGGACTTTGAGTCCTATAACCAATGCCTTTGGTCCCATGTCATTTTGATTTACCAATCTCAAGTTATGGTCTTTGACTTAAAGTCCCTTTTTGTTGACTTTTGAAAATGACCTATAATGTTGAAATTGATAACTTTTTGTGAGAGCATTTCTTGGACTTAAAATATGAAGAGGAGTTGTAGGAAATGTCATTCTCTTCAAAATGAGATTTGGATGGAATTTTTCTGATAATCCATGTGGAAGTTATGCTTTGGTCAAGTTACAGTTGACTTTTTCAACTGTCCAAATATGGAAACCTTTGCATCTTGAGATTTTTTGAGCCAAGATTTGAGAATAATGATCAAGCATTGATCAAATGATGTTTGTGGCTTCAAAATGAGATGTTGACCAAAAATTGGAACTTTTGATTGTCAAATGACCATTTTGCCCCTACAGTTGACTGTAGTGCAATTAGGGTTTTTGACTGTGCAATTTTGAGCTGTAAGTCTTGAAACTTGGTATGAGGATGCTTGACCATGTTTTTAAGCATGTGGGACTTGATTGGACCCTTGGAAACTTCATTTACTTTTCCAGAACCAAAACCCTAATTTTTTACTGTTAGGAGGCCCTCGAACTGTGCAACCCTTGGGGAGATTTTGAAGCTTTGACTTGGCAAATCTTGGAGAATATGGGAGGGCAAATTTTGGGGTACAACAGTTGCCCCTGTTCAATCTTCTTAAACCTGAGGATGCAGATTGGCTGACGTGCCTTTCGTAATCCGAAGGTGGAAGATGATTGAACACTAGAGTGCCCAGAAATTTGCGCTCACATAGCAGTGTGATGTGGGGAATGGGCTTATAGATGCCATTTGGAGATTGACGGATAGGATGATGGGCTTATAGATGCCATGCTAAGAGATGATGGAAGGTGGATGGGCTTATAGATGCCATCTGGATGTTGATCGCGTAAGAGATTCCTTAGTGAGAACTTGCGTACCTGCAAAAGAAAATGATTACCTGACCTATTACAGGAGCTGGTCTTCAAATTCTTTGTATAGATGTGTCCTGACTGGTTACAGGAGCTGAATCTGGAGCTTCAAATGGTGATGAATGAACCAGGGGTGGTTACTACCTCAACAGGAACGGTGAGAGAACCTTAGGCGACTTCAACCTCAACAATAATCATTGAGAGAATCTGGGGACGATTACTACCTCCGCAGTAACGGGGAGAGAACCATAGGCGACTTCTACCTCAACAGTAATCATTGAGAGAATCTTGGGCGACTTCAACCTCAACAGTAATCATTGAGAGAATCTTGGGCGACTTCAACCTCAACAGTAATCATTGAGAGAATCTTGGGCGACTTCAACCTCAACAGTAATCATTGAGAGAATCTTAGGGCGGTTACTACCTCCATAGTAACGGGGAGAGAACCACAGGCGACTACAACCTCAACAGTAACGCTGAGAGAATCTTGGATATCTTCTACTGAGTCTTTATCAGGAAAATCTGTTAGGGGTCGATTTAGCTGGACTAGAGAAGGCCTTGGACGGGATAAGAAACAGAAAAATCTTAGGGTCGATTTAACTGAACCGGTCTAGGTCTTGAAATCTTCAACTGGATAAGAAACAGGGAGATCTTAGGGTCGATCTGACTGAACCAGAGAAGGCCTTGGACGGGATAAGAAACAGAAAAATCTTAGGGTCGATTTAACTGAACCGGTCAAGGTCTTGAATAGAGCTGAGAACTCAACTGGATCCTTCCTGAAAGGTAAAGGTCAGTCATATGCAATGCATGATATGGATCAAGCAATGATGTTCTCAACATAAATGAGATTTGTAAGATGTGATGCGTATATGCATGCTATAATGATGTATGTGATGTTTATGAATGTATGTTTTCGTCTTAGGAAAATGAATCCTTGACGGGTGCCGGGAAGTCATATCCTGGGCTGATGTTTGAAGAATAGATTTTTGCTTTCGCTGGGGATGATAGCTGCAAGAATACTGGTAGGAGAAGATAACTCCGTTGGGGAATAAACTTGGCGAATGGATTACTCTGCGGGAGGAAAAGTACTCTAACGATCTTGCTGGGGAGCAATACTCTGTGGGGAGAGAGATGCTTTACTGGGATGTTGATGGTAACTTCGCTGGGGATACCCTTGTTGCGTCGGAAGTGTTAATAGACTTCGCTGGGGATAAGAAGACTTTGTTGAGGACGATCTTTCCGTGGCTTTTGGCTGAGGATAACCCAGTTATATCCTGATAAGGAAATAACTCTTTGAATAAAGCCGGGAGACGCGTTCGTGCTCTGCGAGGATAAGCTTCCAGAATCTACTGGGGATAAGCTTACTTCTTGGGGAGATGGATTCCAACCTTCTTGGGGAAACTGGATTGGACTCTCTTGGGGAAGTTTTGAATTGTACCGGGGAAATGACTCCAATGAATGTCTGGTATACCGCCGGGGAACAATCTTTAGGTCAAGACTGTCGGGGATGCTTGTTAAGAATATATATGCTGCTGTGGAATGTTGAGATCTGCTGGAGGATACCCAACTTCTTTAAGTTTGATAGTAGCTTTGCTTGAGGAGAGTGTACTGACTTGCTGGCTCACTCTCTGGGGAATTAAGACATCTGGTTATGTTCTTTAGCTAAACCTACCTTGGTACCTTGGAGGATAGAACAATTAGATTGCTTGGACAACTCTTTTATTGCCCCTGTTTCTAATGTTACCTGTAATTAATCCTTTGTTTCACATGCAAATATTCATGAGTTAGCAAATTATTGTCAATGCATATATCACAAATTGAACCTTGGACGTTCTTCGCAAAACAAAACAGAAAAGGAAAAATAATTGGCCATTTTAACTGAAAAGTGATTTATATTGATTTTTGAATTCGCCTGTAAATAGGCGTTTATGTACAAGAGGCTGACGTCCTAGTAAGAGAACGCCGCCGAACAAAAGAGTTTATACAAATTTTGTACAAGAGAAAATAAAACAGCTGTGTGAAATGAATGATCCCACTGGGTTTCAACTCTGCTATTGCCTTTATATCTCCGAGCGTCTCATCACTTGATGACCTTGGTTGAAGATGAAGTCGACTGATCGATGCCGTCTGAACTTGCTGTAGATACCGGATTCTGGATGTAAAGTGATCCAATGTGACATAGTATTACGCTTTATCCCTAACTTTTGCCTGGACCGCCCTTTCGGGTTTTCAGTCCACTGGGATACCCATTTTTTCCCAAGCCGCCTTTTCAGGTTTTCGACTTGCCGGGTGTACAGATTTTTTCATTTCATCCCTTCATTTTGCCCGAACCCTTTTGGTTCGCCGGGAAGCCCTAATTTTTGCCTAGGCATGTCAGCCTAGCGGGTCCTTTTCATGCGTAGTATCTTTTTACTATGTCTGCATTGGCGGGGTGAGGAAGGTCGTCACCATCCATGTTGGTTAGAATCATGGCTCCTCCTGAGAACACATGTTTAACCACAAATGGCCCTTCGTATGTAGGGGTCCATTTGCCCCTTGGATCACTCTGAGGAAGGATGATTCGCTTGATTACCAAATCCCTAACTTGATATTCCTGTGGTCTGACCTTTTTGTTAAATGCCCTGATCATCCGTTTCTGATACGTCTGACCATGACAGATAGCAGCAAGTCTCTTTTCATCGATGAGGTTTAACTGATCAAGTCGTGTCTGAATCCAATCATCTTCGTTCAGATCTGCATCCTTCATTATCCGGAGAGAGGGTATTTGTACTTCGATCGGTAAGACTGCCTCCATACCGTAGACCAAGGAGAAAGGAGTTGCCCCGGTTGACGTCTTGGCTGAGGTACGGTACCCATGTAGAGCAAACGGTAACATCTCGTGCCAATCTTTGTAAGTCACTGTCATCTTCTGCACGATTTTCTTAATATTTTTATTTGCTGCTTCTACAGCCCCATTCATCTTCGGTCTGTAAGGAGAAGAGTTGTGGTGCTGTATCTTAAACTGCTCGCAGAGCTCAGTGATCATCTTGTTATTGAGATTGGTACCGTTGTCTGTAATAATTCTTTTTGGGACGCCGTATCGATAGATCAGGTTATGCCGAATGAACCGTGCCACAACAGTCTTGGTTACCGTAGCGTAGGAGGCTGTTTTGACCCACTTCGTGAAGTAATCAATCGCCACTAGGATGAAGCGCCGCCCGTTAGATGCCGTAGGTTTAATCTCACCGATCATGTCTATGCCCCACATTGCAAACGGCCAAGGCACAGTCAGAACATTCAGAGGAACTGGAGGAACATGCACCTTGTCTGCATATATCTGGCATTTGTGGCATGTCCGAGAGTGTTGATAGCAGTCAGCTTCCATTGTGGACCAGAAATACCCTGCCCGAAGGATCTTTTTAGCCATGGTGTGTCCACTGGAATGTGTTCCGAAAGTCCCTTCATGTAGCTCTTCCATGATCCTTTCTGCTTCAGTTTTGTCCACACAACGCAGTAAGGTCGAATCATGGTTTCGCTTGTACAAGATGTCGTTGCTAAGGAAGAACTTCGCTGCGAACCTTCTCAAAAACTTCTTGTCGTTGACAGATGCACCTTCAGGGTATTCCTGAGCTTCCAAATATCTCTTCACCTCATGGTACCAAAGCTTCTCAGTCACCAATTCAGTCTCAAGATCACAACAGTATGCCGGTTCGTCCAGTTTCCAGATGATGATCCGGGGAGCCTCATTGTCCCATTTGACCTTGAACATAGAAGACATTGTAGCTAACGCGTCCGCCAGTTGATTCTCCTCTCTCGGGAAATGTTCAAAGGTTATCTTTGTGAAGTGGGGGATCAAGGTCAACACACATTCTCTGTAAGGAATAAGATTCGGATGTTTCGTATCCCACTCTCCTTTGATCTGATTGATCACAAGAGCGGAATCTCCGAAGACACTCAGAAACTTGATCCTTAAGTCGATCGCAGCTTGAAGACCCATGATGCATGCCTCATACTCCGCCATGTTGTTGGTACAGTTGAAACATAGCCGGGCAGTAAGTGGAGTATGAGTGCCTTGAGGAGATATGATTACATCGCCGATACCGTTACCCAAAGCATTGGAGGCTCCGTCAAAGTGCATAGACCATCGGGATCCTTCCTCAGGTCCTTCATCCGGTCCAGGTACTTCACAATCTGTCACTATCATGATGCTCTCGTCTGGAAACTCGAAGTTCATTGACTGATAATCGTCTACTGCCTGATGCACCAAGTGGTCTGCCAATACACTTCCTTTGATGGCTTTCTGGGTTGTGTACTGAATGTCGTATTCTGTCAAGATCATTTGCCATCTTGCTATTCTCCCAGACAGAGCAGGCTTTTCAAATATGTATTTTATAGGATCCATCTTTGAGATCAACAAAGTAGTGTGAGTCAGCATATACTGTCTCAGTCGGCGAGAAGCCCATACCAAAGCGCAGCAAGTTTTCTCAAGCAGTGAGTATCGGGTCTCACAGTCGGTAAACTTTTTGCTAAGGTAATAAATGGCATGCTCTTTTCGGCCAGACTCGTCATGCTGCCCCAACACACACCCCATTGAGTTGTCAAGTACTGTCAGGTATAGTATCAGAGGTCTCCCTTCAACCGGTGGCATAAGGATGGGTGGTTCTTGGAGATACTCTTTGATTCTGTCAAAAGCGGCCTGACATTCATCATTCCAGTGTACTATCTGATCTTTCTTCAGCAGCTTGAAGATTGGCTCACAGGTAGCAGTTAGGTGCGAGATGAATCGAGCAATGTAATTCAGGCGTCCTAAAAAGCCTCTAACCTCTTTCTCTGTCTTAGGAACTGGCATCTCTTGAATAGCTTTAACCTTGGCAGGGTCCACTTGAATACCCTTATCACTTACGACGAAGCCTAGCAACTTTCCAGATCTTACCCCGAAGGTGCACTTGTTCGGGTTCAACCTCGGCTTGTACAACTTCAGACGGTCAAAAAATTTCTGCAGATGATCTAGGTGCTCCTCCTCAGTTTGGGACCTCGCAATCATGTCGTCAACATACACTTCTATCTCATGATGGATCATGTCATGAAATAAAGCAACCATGGCACGTTGGTAGGTTGCCCCAGCGTTCTTCAGTCCAAAAGGCATGACCTTGTAGAAGAAGGTACCCCACTGAGTAACAAAGGTAGTTTTTTCCATGTCTTCAGGTGCCATCTTGATCTGATTGTAACCTGAAAAACCATCCATGAAAGAGAACACCTTATGCTGAGTTGTATTGTCAACAAGGACATCAATGTGAGGTAGGTGGGAGTCATCTTTGGGGCTGGCCCTGTTCAGATCCCTGTAGTCGACACACATTCTGACCTTTCCATCTTTCTTAGGTACCGGCACCACATTAGCAACCCACTGAGGGTAAGAAGTCACTGCAAGGAACCCGGTATCAAACTGTTTCATAACCTCGGCTTTGATCTTCTCAGACATCTCTGGACGCATACGGCGGACCTTTTGCTTAACCGGAGGGCAGTCTTCCTTAGTAGGCAAGTGATGGACCACAATATCGGTATCCAACCCGGGCATGTCTTCGTAGGACCAGGCAAAGATCTCCATATAATCATGTAGCATCTGAGTCAACCGTTGCTTCGCGCTGAGCTCTAGGTTGGCACTAATCTTTACCTCCTTGTTGTCTGCCTCAGTACCCAGGTTTATTGTTTCCACTGGCTCTTCGTGTGGTTGAATTGCCCTCTCTTCCTGGAGTAACAGTCTTGCAAGCTCGCCAGGCACTTCGCAATCATCTTCACCTTCGTCTTCGGCTAAGTTGATCGGATTTTTGAAGTCATAACTGGCAGTAGCAGAGTCGTTACCAGTGAGATCCAGAGTGGATTGGAACCTGTATGAGTGAGTGTGTGTAAATACAGCTGTTTTTGAAATATATAAAAGAAGGAAAGACAGAAAAGGATCATACGATCTGAAATGCGAGAAAACGTCCAAGATTTTTATTTATGATATATGAAATGACAATTTATATGCCCTTACAAATGAAACCACGATGCCTCGGGTAAGACACCGGGCCATAGAGTTTTAATTGTTTATTACAAATAACAAAACAAAGAAGTTTATTACTGCGTAACAAAAGTAACAGGAGTATGGTCTTTGGCAATCCAATTGGTCAATCCGCCCTCAGTTGTCGGGTAGATCCAGTTATTGAACTCAGCTTCATCCACTTCATCTCCGTCCCCAATAGCATTCACTCCATGAGCAGGCAGGGGAGCTGTCACTACATTAGGCTTCTCAGATGCCTCAAATTGTACCTCCTTGGTGTCAATAAGGTCCTGCAGCTTGTTCCTTAAGGCCCAACAGTCATCAGTGGAATGCCCCGGGCTATCGGAATGGTAAGCACAGCGGGCATTTGGATTGTATTTGGGAGAGGCAGTGTTTACAACCTTCGGGGCCTCTCTGACAGTCACTAGGTTGGTGGACAGCAACTGCGGCAAGATCTACGATAGGGTCATACTCAAATGGGTGAAATCTCTCCGGGGTCTTTCGGCCCTTGGTGGATTGTTTTGCTGAGGAGCGGCAGCAGGCTTAGCAATCATCACCGCGTTGACAGATTGGCGGCGCTCAGATTTCTCTTGTCTTCTAGAGCCGTATACAGCACTGGCCTCTTTCTTGAATGGTTTCTTCTCAGAGCTTGATGATGCACCCTTCGGAATTTTACCAGACTTCAACCCAGCCTCAATTCTCTCTCCAGTCAGAATAAGGTCAGTAAACCCTGCAGATGAGTTACCAATGAGATGGTTGAAAAACGGCCCAGATAGGGTCCCCAAGAACATGTCTACCAACTCCCGGTCAGTCAACGGAGGCTGCACCCTGCCAGACAGATCCCTCCACTTCTGTGCGTACTCTTTAAAACCTTCGCTTGACCCTAGCGACATACCCTGGAGTTGGGTACATGTAGGGGCAAGGTCGGCATTATATTGATACTGCTTATAGAAAGCAGTAGGCAACTCCTCCCAGTTACGAACTTTGGTCCCATCTAGCTGATAGAACCATTCGAGATGAGTCCCTGAAAGACTCTCCTGGAAGAAGTGGATCCACAAGTTCTTGTCTGCTGAGTACGGTTGAATCTTCCGCACATAAGACCTGAGGTGTAGCCTGGGACAGGACGCCCCGTCATATTTGGTAAAGGATGGTGCTTTGAATTTATGAGGAATGATCACACCAGTAGACAAACCCAAGTCTCCGAAATCCAGCCCAGGCACTTGTTGGATCTCCATAGCATTCAACCTATCTTCCAACTGCTTGTATATGTCTTCTGCAGGAGGATATTGTTCCTCATCAAAATCAGTCTCGTTGTCGGAGACTACTGGACTTGGACCTTTTCCCTCTTGAGGACCACCCTTGCCTATAGAAGAACCAGCTTCTTCATTCTGCAGAGTGTTGCCAAACCTTCGGCCTGTGTTGAAAAGAACAGTTCTTCTCTTCTTCTTCTTTTCCTTCTTCAGGAGCAGAGCCTTCAGCTCTTCTTGGCCCTGAGCCAAACCCATGATTAATTCCTGAAATTGCGCATTCTGCGCCTGAAGAGCCTTGATGGACATCTCGGTTGATGATGAGTCGGGATTCATGATGCTGAAATAAACAGCGGAGAACTGTAAGCAACCTGAAAAGAAGAAAACCTGCTATGCACATGATGAATGATATGTGTTTATGCAATGCATTCAAGGGTTCGAAAGTTCAAATTTGTTGTAGACAAAAAAGAACACACGTTATCATTAAGGAAATAATTGTTCAGTACATCAAAGCCTCATGGGCAAAAATTACAAAGCAAATCAATCCCAAAAGACACTATGCATCCTCTTTGGAGCTATGTAGGTGTTGAGATTCCTCTCCTCATGCAACAGGCGGGTGAGCTCCAAGACCTTCTTTTCACTAGCATGTAGACTGGTCTCAAGAGAATTCCGTTCTTCCTTAAGCTGGATCCAGCTCTTCTGCATTTCTTCCTAGGACGTGGGCATATCAGGATGCTGAATGGTGTAGGACACTTCTCCTTCCAAGACTGGCTCTTTGATCACCGGGAGCATATGAGGATAAGGCATTACTAACTTCTGGGAGCGGGCGCGTACCCACTTGAGATAAGGTTCCAATGGGATGGAGTTCCTGTGCCCCAGTGTCTTGCTGTCTATCCTACTTGGCATCCTCCAAGCTCTGATAAATCTCTGGCGAAGTCCTTGTGCATCGTTGTCGAAGTCAAAAACTATGTCAAGAATTAACATGTCATGAGGGCCATCCCTCCGAGCATAACCAAACTGTCTCCAAGCCAGACATGGGTTGTAAGTAATACCTCCTCTGATTCCAAGTAAAGGAACATTAGGTTACTCCCCGCAACGATTAATGATAGTGACATCTTCTCTGGACCGAGGGCACCAATGTATATCTGCATGTGTAAGAGTCATCAACCGTTGTGACCATCTCAAACCCCGCTCGTTCTTCAAAACTGATTGTGGAAGGTGCGAAATAAACCACCTTCCTAGTAGAGGAGTGCAACACATAAGGACACCTCTTTTTCTCATGGTTCGAGTGTAACATGAGTGAAGGATGTCCCCCAGCAACGTAGGTATAGGATTTCTGGACATGAAGATCTGGACAACACTGATATCTATAAGTTGATCTGGGTTAGGGAACAATACCATACCATAGACAAGGAGGGCCACAACTTCTTCAAAAGCTTGTAAGTCAAGGGAGTTCCAACATTCATGGGCCTTTTCAAACAGAAACCTGGCTAAGAACCCTTTGATACCACATCTAACTTCCCAATGTCCTTTGAGGTCAGATGATTGTAGGTGCAAGGCTTTAGCAATCTCTTCAAGCTTGGGTTCCTTTTCCGTACCGTTGTAGGGTAGTTGATCAAGGATAGGTATTTTCAGAAGCCGGGAGAACTCCTCCAATGTAGGTACCAGCTGATAATCCAAGAAGGTGAAACAGTGATGCAGAGGGTCAAAGAACTGAAACAGGACCTTTATCATGTCTTCCTCAATGTTGGTGTTGACCAAGCTAATGAGTCTTCCATGTCTCTCACTGAATGAAGAACTCTCGGGAATCCTGGATATAAGTTCCTTAAGCTGAGGAGGGATCCTTACAAGGCCGATTTGAATTGTCTTTCTGCGAACAGTTTCCATGTCCTACAAAACAAAGAACAAAGATGAAGATTCGAACCCCTGAAATGGTTAGTCAATGCATATGATGCTGGATGATGTCATGATGCTATGATTAAACACACCACAGATATTTACAAAGACAAACATGTAAGGCACACAAGGCACACAAGACAAGCCCTTAGGGTTTAAGGCCAGCATGGGGTCTGGGTAGTACCCTCTTGAAGTTGGTGGGTTCAACCTGTCCTATTAGAAGTAACCGGGTTCTAAGGGTCCCAATATCACGGGATTGCTCTCATTGTTCATCGTTTCGATTTAGCCACTGAATTGGCGACCGAAATATTCCAGGAAAGCAACCCTCAATTGAGTGTAGTATCGAGTATCAACCAACCTCGGACTGCACCAAAGTCAGTTATCTCACTACCCTAAAGAGGCCAAGATAGTTCAATTAAGGTTCCTAAGGTCTGTTGATGCTTCACGACACCACGCGGAGGCCCCGTACTCTCCTTGACTGAACTCAAGGGTTACCGGTACACACCAAAGTGCCACATCAACATAGCAGACTGTTTCAACCATATCGGTATACCCCGCACAGTTCCCTCACAGCCTTGTTGCTACTTTCTAAGAAGGTATCCCCCAGATCCGGGTTAGGATCTATAGAACTCCCAAGCAACCCACAATTTAAAGCAAGCAAAGTAATACAATTGAAAACATAGTTATGAACTAATCCTAAGGTACACCTCACTTTAAGTTTAGGTCCCCAGCAGAGTCGCCAGTTCTGTGATCGGTGGATCTGGAACTGACTGTTTAACGCTGGTTCGCGAAATGTCGCGGAAGCAAGAGTCGCCACCGTCTTTTATTTTTTCCAAATGGAAAGGACAAAAGCACAGAAAAATTCCTTATAGAGATTGCTCTCGGTTCGGGAGGTAGGTTATAGAAAGGGAAGGTGTTAGCACCCTTGTTATCCATGGTTATCCATGGGCTCTTAGATACTTGCTCATTTGTGTTTTCAAAAATGGTTTGTTTGCTTTTCAACTGTGGGTTTTAAAAAGTTTCTTTGAAAATTCCAGTTCGACTCTTGTATAAGTCCTCAAGAGTGTTTGAAAAATTGCTTTCGAAAGCTTTTTGAAAAGGTGTCGGTGTGAAAAGTATTTCTGAATTTGTTTTGAAATTAGAGCAAGTATCTAGAGTCGTCTACCTACCCTAAGGAATTCGTCTGTGTAAATGTCCTTTAAAGTAGTGCCATCCCACCATTGAGAGGTAGGTAGCACCACCGTTGGAGGTGTTCGGGTCAATTCGAAGGTTCGGGACATGGTGATCACCGGAGCAATGGGAAGACACCTTAGAAGCTACCCTCATGCCAGGTTCCCGGATCATGAGGACTTACTAAGACATCCTCTACTCGACGATCACCTTTCGAGGCAAGGCAACAGTGAGGCGTACCCTAGGGGTGGTGTGTGATTTGTGTGTCATGTTCATTTATTTTGTCTTGTCATGTAATTGGTGATCTACGCGTTTGTTTTTATTTTATCATTCATTCTTGCATGCCATTATTAATAGTTAAAAAAGTGCGGAAAGATAAAATTCCTAAACTATTACAAAGGCGCGGGTCCACATCGCCAAATTTAAAATCCAGGACCCGATTTGACAGAAAGTAAATAAAATGCGAGAAATAAAATGTCCGAGTTTACAAGGATTTGGGAGAATTACATTAATATTATAAGAAGTAAAATAAAATGCGCGAATTGAATTGAAGTTAAAAGCGAGGGCGTTGGACCCTTTTTAATGAAATTAAATTAAATTATTAAATTAATTAAATAAAAATGAAAAAGAAGAAATTATTTTGAGATTTTTTTTTGGATTTATGGTTTTTTATGTGAATTTAATGAAATTAACTAATTAACCCTAATTCTACAACTTTTATTTATTAAGAAAAAACATGTTAAAGTTAACCTAAAATTAAACCTAATTAATTAATTGCAAGTATTTACAAAAATAACTAATTAAGAATTAATAATTAACATGGTGAAAAAAGGAAAAAAGATAAAAAATACTTGAAACCCTAATTCTACCAATTTTTAGGTTTATTGAAAAATATTAAGTTTAATCATAAATTTACAACTAAGTTAATTAATGAGTTTTATTTAAAAAATATTAAAATAAAATATAATTTTTTTATTTTTAATGACCTTTCTGATTTTTTTTGTTATTTTTATGTTTTTATGAAAGTAAATTGGTTTAAAGAATTAAATTAAAAAAACTAATTAAAACAAAAATAGAAAAATATAGGAAAAAGAATTTAGAAAGGCAAACCATGGGGGGTCTGTCCCCAATTGGAGGTTTTGTTTAGTAATTCAGGCCCATTAAGCTCCTGGCCTCATTTGACTTTTGTGCTGGCATGCACATGTGTTGACTAATGCCCAGGGTGTCCTTCCAATCAGTGCCTTTGGATTGATCTTGCTATACGCGTGGTGAGTCCAGATATGGAGAGTATGGTGAACCTTCAGGGATTGTGCTACATAGAATGATGTTAGAAAAAATTTTATTGAAAGGGAGGGGGACCTGGGATTCGAACCCAGGTCCCAGGGATTACCACTACTATGCTTTGCCACTGAAGCTCTTGACGCGCTTTGACTATATAATGGCAAATAATTAATAAGAGATAAAACTTGGTTAGTGGCCTAGAAACAATAAAAACGCGCGTTATTTTCAAATCACCCTATCATATCCTGCCACATAATTATCTTCTTCCTTGTTGCGTTTTCCCTGAAAATATAAAAGAAGTTAGCAGGGGTTTTAAACCCCCCCAAAATATGCATCTTTCAATAATAGCGAATAGGCCATAGTGCTATATAAATTAGGCGCGAGCATTGCATTAGAATCGTCCAAGCTTTCTGAATTCAACCATGGTATTGAGGTGTCTCAATTTTACAGTAGGTGAAAGTTCCCAAATTGAAACTTGAAGAACCCTAGCTGGCTTTAATGGTGAAATCACGTACAGTACATAAAAACTCAATCAAATTATAGGGTTAGCTTCAGAATCATCCAATTAGTATGAATCCATAAAAAAAATGCAATGGAAATGCTTGAATAGTAAAACACGATTATGCATAAATTTGAAAACAGTTTGAATTCCCTATACCAATTCTAGGCGTGTAAGGGTTAAAAAACAATGCAGGCAGCTTCCTTGACACTTTTGCAAGCTATTGGGATTATTATTTCTCTCTGAATCGTGCTAGAAGAGGGTTTTCAGTTTTCACTTTTTTGACAAAAAACTCAAACTTTGCTATGCTTTTCTGGCGCAGCTTTTCTGGTCATGAACATTAGGGTTGGCATTAGTATATATGTGTGAATGATTAGGGTTGGAAATTTGGTCCAAGGAATCAATGAATTGATGAGAAAATATTTGATTTTCCATGCATAAGTTTTCAATCTTTTTCATGCTATTTTGGTTCCAATCATGTCCAATCACATGGATTCTTTCTAAATCAGATCATGCACGAAATCTTGAGACTATTTCATGCACAAAAAGATTTAAAAACTTAGGTTTAATATTTTTCATGTATTTTAATTAATTAAATGAATTTCTAGCAATTAAAAATTCAAATAAATAAAATAAAAATGATGAAAAACTTCCCTTTGGGCCAAATGGTCGTACACATGTTTTGGATGATGGATTTTGGAAGAGAAAGAGGCCCATTAGCAATTTTAGGACATTTGAAGCAAAGTTGACTTTTCAAAATATCCAAAAATTTCCCAACTTCCACAAGGCATAACTTGCTCAATTTTTAAGCTTTGCTCATGTTCTTGGACATTTTGGAAAGGTATTTGAGTCCTCTAACCAATGCCTTTGGTCCAATGTCATTTTTATTTACCAATCTCAAGTTATGGTCTTTGACTTAAAGTCCCTTTTTGTTGACTTTTGAAAATGACCTATAATGTTGAAATTGATAACTTTTTGTGAGAGCATTTCTTGGACTTGAAATATGAAGAGGAGTTGTAGGAAATGTCATTCTATTCAAAATGAGATTTGGATGGAATTTTTCTGATAATCCATGTGGAAGTTATGCTTTGGTCAAGTTACAGTTGACTTTTTCAACTGTCCAAATATGGAAACCTTTGCATCTTGAGATTTTTTGAGCCAAGCTTTGAGAATCATGATCAAGCATTGATAAAATGATGTTTGTGGCTTCAAAATGAGATGTTGACCAAAAATTGGAACTTTTGATTGTCAAATGACCATTTTGCCCCTACAGTTGACTATAGTGCAATTAGGGTTTTTGACTGTGCAATTTTGAGCTGTAAGTCTTGAAACTTGGTATGAGGATGCTTGACCATGTTTGTAAGCATGTGGGACTTGATTGTACCCTTGGAAACTTCATTTACTTTGCCAGAACCAAAACCCTAATTTTTGACTGTTAGGAGGCCCTTGAACTGTGCAACCCTTGGGGAGATTTTGAAGCTTTGACTTGGCAAATCTTGGAGAATATGGGAGGGCAAATTTTGGGGTACAACAATATTGATTCCTCTTATTCTCAGTTTTCTGATTTGAGAAGAGTAACCTTCTTCTAAATTTTAATGTATAATCTGAGAACTAGAATCAGAGTCTTCTCTTCAGACGGTCTCGTTATTCTTCTGTTTAGAATCACTTGTTTGACCATTTTGAGAGAATCCTCAGAGCATAAATATTTTGATCTTTTATTATTAGAATCACCAATCTGCTTGTCAAGCTTTCTTTGAACATAAGCTTATTTTTAAGAAGGTCAATGTTTCATGAACATATGAGAATCTATGTGCTCAACAAAAAGTTAACTGTTATTGCATATTGTCTTCTGAATTTTAATTTCTTGAACAAATTGCAAAATTTGTTCTAATACAAATATTATCAAACTTTGACGATTTCGACTGACAATATTGTTCTTGAAATGCTGAGCTAACTTGTTTAGAGTTAGTCTTTGATCATACTTCAGATGAATCAATGAGCGTTATTTCATCAACAATGTCTTGTCTTTTGCAAAGTCTCTTCCGACAGAACCAATGATTAGATCTTCTTCATAAGATCTTTTATCTGCTTGAATAGACGACTTTATCATGAGGTTCTTTTATATCATAAGATAACAATCTTTCTTCTTTTGAAAAGATTCCTAATGAGATCTTATGACAAATTCAAGGGTGGACTAATTCGTTTCTTGAAAACATCTTATACTTCTCAATGGAACTTAATCAAAAGCATTCAACATATATAACTTCTTATCTGATGAATGTTTTCCTGTTAGCTTGTTCTTCAATTTTCTAGATTTAGATAGTAGTTGAAAATTGAATAACTATCACCTTAGAGTATTTATTCACAAAGCATCTAGATCTTTATCTGACACTTTTAGGCGTTTTAATATCCATCAATAACATAACCAGGCTCTGATACCAATTGAAGGTGTGAAAAAAAAGAAATGGGGGGTTTGAATTTGGTTTTTAAAACAAAACTATTCTTTTAAAAATATTCCCCTTTAAGTTAAAATGATTTTTTCTTAACTCTTGATAATAACAATAAGTAAGAACAGGAAGTAAAGAAAAATGTATGTTTATACTAGTTCACTTGAAAATTATCAAGCTAGTCTAGTCCACTCGCCAAGGTGATTTCGCCTCACTCAATCGAGGACTTAGTTCACTATAACCAAACTGATTACAATTTGAAGAAGCTACTCACAAGTGACTAATAACCTATAAGACTCGCAAGCCCTATACTTCTTAAGGATTCAGACCTACCCGGTCCCGTAAGGAATATCAACTAATAATCAACCTGATTATTACAATGCACAAGCTACCCGCAAGTGACTAATAACTTCTAAAACTCGCAAGCTCTAGACTTTTTAAGGATACAGACCTACCCGACCCCTTAAGGAATATTAAACAACTGTTCGAATACAAGTTTTGTTTACAAGAGTATTGCTTCTAAAAAGGTGAGTATGTAAACTATTTTATGAACAATGACTTAAGAATGTGACAGCTATGAACATCGTTTGCGCGTGAATATTAAGTGAATTGGCAACTTTCTTTATTAGTCTTCAAGCCTTTATATAGCCATTAAAATAATGTATCCATTGAGGGATACTCTTGGAATTTCCAGAAACATTGGTAGCTTAAACAGTAATGTGGGGGACAAGATCGTGTGACACATCCGTCCTTTCATGGTAGTGGAATGAAACATTGATTGTACCATGTATTATTTGTACCATGTTAACATTATCTTCTTTCTTTCTGCACTTCAGAGGCTTTTCGAGCATGAGTTTGGAAGCGAGAACATATCATCAGGTTATCAGAACTTCAAGTCTTCAGAGTCTTCAGAATTGCGTCTTTAGAGTTTTCAGCACTTGGTTATGAGAACCTTTCCTTAAAACCTTGGGTCTTTAGAGATTCAAGTCTTTAGAATCTTCAGAACTTCTTTCTTTAGAGTATTCAACACTTGGTCTTCAGAACCCTTATCTTTAGAACTTCGTTAATAGAAATACAAGCTTTCAGCATCTGGACTTACGTAGAAACTTTTTCTTCAGATCTTTTAACTTTGTTTCTTTGGAACATGTTGTCTTTAAAAGCTTGAGTATTCAGCATCTGGACGTAAGTAGAGACTTCTGTCTTTAGATCTTCTGACTGGTTTCTTTTAGACAAACATCAAATTTTACACTCTAGAGCCTTCTGGACTCTCTTGCTACTGTTCAACAGAACTTATGTAGCATAGAAGCATAATTATTTCTCTTCTAATGTCTTGACCACATCATCCATCAAAAGCTGAACTTGTTTTGTTAAGTACTCAACAATAACAAACATTAGTAGAACAAAATTGTTCATACAATCATACTCATTTGTTATCATCAAAACTCAGAGATAATATTGCAGAATCAAATCTTGTTCTTACAAAGGTGTGAGGTAAAGAAGCATATTTATGCGTACTTAAATTACTATCTACTCATTATTATGCTTGCTTTTATATTGTTATGATATCTCACCCCTTGTGTTTGAATGTTGCCTCTATGTGGGTAACATGTAGATGATCCGAAGTTGCTCGAGGTCGAGGTTAGATGAGAAGTGCCTTATTTTGTGTAGATTGAGTCGGTCTCAGCTCGGATACATAACACTTGAGGGTTTCACGTCTGTTTTATTATGATGGGAGTAAACTATTGTAGAACTCCATTTTGTTGGATTTATTTGATGATACATGTTAAAGTTTGAATTATGATGATTATAACTCATCTTAAAGAGTTAAGAATAACTGTTGTTGATGTTTTCTGCTGCGAATAAATGAAATGAAGATCAGACTTGGTGAACATGTGATTATGTGTTGTGTATCTTATTATATGAGAATGTGTGTGTATGTATGAAGACGTGACATCCTATTTTTATGTTTTTATTTTATGAATTAATTTACTCTGATTTTTGGTTAAGTTACTGACAGAGAAATAGGGTGTTACAGTATACTTTGGGCCTATCGGACAATAGCTCACTCATCATTTGGAGAGACTCCCTTTAGACTAGCATACGGAACCGAGGCCATCATCCCCATAGAAATCAGGGAACCCACCAAACAAACCGAAGCTCCCCTTGACAAGGAGATGAACAACGTTATATGGAGGGAAGAGATCGATCTTGTCGAGGAAATCTGAATGGGGGTAACTTTGAGAGAAGCCTTCCTCAAATAAAAATTCGCTATAAGATACAACACCAAAGTCATACGGCGAGACTTCAAAGTCGGAAACCTAGTCCTTAAGATAACTTATAAGGAGTCTCGTGAGGAAAACTCACTGCAAACTGAGAAGGCCCCTACCACGTTCATGAGAAAACAAGGACCAAGGCCTATTACTTAGAAAACTTAAACGGGGAACAACTTGCTCGACCTTGGAACATCGAAAAACTAAGGCAATATTACAGTAAAGACACTTATATAGTCGGTGTGTCTCGTCGAGATAACAGAAAAATCTTTGCCCGACCACATGTGCATACCTAGGTACAAGCATGACACTCAAAATTAAATAAAGAGGCAAGTCTCCACTCTTTTGACGAGCATATTCTTAGCCCAGTGTGGAAAACTCAAATGAGCTCCACTGTTGTCGTACCACGATGGAAGAACACCCAACTTATGATGGGAAGTTCACGCTGCCGATCTCAGGCCCTCAAAATGAACCTTAAGTTTTGGCCCATGCCCGGAAACAACCCTGGCCATTTGACCAGTCCCCCCACACTGGAGAACTCAAAAAACCAACAAGCACACCCCCCGGACTCTTAATCAAAATAAAACGTCTCAAGAAGACGAGCATACAAAACATGCAAACATTTCACATTACAAATAATCAACAAATCCTGGATGAAACAAAGTTATAAAAACTTAAACAATGCAGACTAAAAAACAAATGACCACCACGGTCGAAAACTTTGAAAAGATGACCACAAGGGCTGCAATTGTACGGAACATTATGTTAGACAATGTGACAGATCTAGAAGGGGGGGGGGGGGGGGGGGTTGAATAGATCCCTTTTAAAATTTTGTGCTTTTTGTAAAATTGTTTTTATCAAAGAGCGACAACCCTGAATCTGATCGTCTAAACATTAAGTATTGGAAAGATCGGATATGCGAACCAATTTGATGAAAATGATGAGAATATAATCACAACTAAAATTGAATATGATGAATAGCTTTAGCAAGTTTAATAAGGTGTAAGTTATTACACAAGGTTTGGTTATACTCACATTGTAGTGATTATAGAGATTCAAATGAATGCTATATGAGTTATAAATTTTAGTTTGTCACTACAATTATTTTGTATGAATGAGAAAAATTGATAACTCACAAATTCAAGCAAATTGAAATAAAATGTAGAAAACTAAAATGGACACAGTATTTGTTAAGGTAGTTCACCATGTCGTCCTCGCGTGGGCTACTCTGCTCCCAATTCTAGAATCTAGAATTAGAATTATGAAATTAATTTTTCAAAGTTTGTAAGAGAAGATACAATCACCACAATTCAAAGTCACTTAATAAATCTTATATGTTGCACTCCTCTTCCCTTGATTTTAGATGAATCAAGTATGCCAAATCTTGAACAAAATCTCCTTCTACCTTAAATGATTTTGAACCCTAGAAGTTGGCCCCAAGTCCTTCTTCACAATCCTCCGGTTATCGCTACCCGATTGAACACCCCATGGTCTTCCAATCCCTTGCTCGGCTGAATTCAATGAAGCAAAGACTTGTGATAAAAACCCCCGATTTTGGAGGACAAAACCCCAATGGTTTTATTCAAGAAAAAACCCACAAAGATCTCTACCCAAATCTGAAATTGCACTTTCAATTCGGACGTTATCAACACAATCCCAAAAACTTGATCAACAAAAATGATTGTGTGTAGTTCTTGATGGTTGATGAGAGGTTGAAGATGAAGAGAGCTCTTGTGTCTATCTTTCACTTTTTCTTGTTATTTGAGAAAATAGAGGTCAAACAATATATATATATATATATATATATATATATATATATATATATATATATATATATATATATATATATATATATATATATATATATATATATATATATATATATATATATATATATATGATTCCCATGATGTAACAACATAGCAGAAAAAATGAGAAAATTTAGCGATGTGTCGACTCATGCAGGGTGTACAGAAGGCGTGCGCTTTCCCGAGCGAGAGAGGTTGAAATTCCTTCAGTTATGCGTCGGCTCATTGCCTGATGCGCCGACTCATGTTTTCCCAGAGCTATGCGTCAACGCATAGAGAAGGCGTGCGCCTTCTCGGACGTTGCCAAGCCAAAATATTTTTCTCATGAGCCGACCTAAGGTTCCATGGACCAGCTCATGTAGTCTGTTTTGAGAAAAATGCTTGTTTTTGATGTTTCTCAGTTGCACCTGTTTGAAGCATGACATATTTGCACAGATATGTTTTTGACAAGCATTAAAACTCAGTTCTTTCACCTTTGCCCTCACATACTCCCCCTTTTTGATGATGGCAAAAACCGCAAATATGAATCGCCTCAATGGTTGCGAATCATCCAATCATCCTCCCCCTGAGATATTGCATATTTTTGCTGTGTATTCCTTCTCCCCCTTTGACAACATTAAAAAGAAACAAGGACATGGATTAAGAGAACCAAAAAAATAGAATGACCAATATTTTTCAACTTTGCAAAAGGAACAAAAAGTAACATACACACAATATGAAGCAAGTGCAAACGAAAATAGATGCAATAACCAATAAAGTAATATAATACGATGTTCATTGTTACAAACCCATAATAAAACATAAAGTAGTACGAGAAGTAAAACAGTTTAATACAAAACCATATTAATACAAGCATAACAAGCAAGAAATAAAGTGCCAAGCATTAACTGATGTTGTTGTTCCTCATTGTCTTATGGTGGTTCAACAGGTTGGTTTGGTGGAAAGCGAGCCATGAAAGCCGACTGAAGGTTTGCCAAGTTTGTGTTTTGCATTTCCATCATTCCATGAAGAGTGTTATATTGGCGGTCTTGGAGGCTAGCATAATCCTTAAACTGGATGTTTTGAAGGTTGATTATTCCAGCAAGATTGTTAATTCGTTCATTTGCTAATACCATGTCTTCATGATGGTGGACGTGCATTTCCTCAAGTTTGCGCATCAGCTCGTCATAGGATCTATGAGGCTCATTTTCATCATTGCCTTCGTCATCTTCTTCATCCTCTTCTGCACTTTCTTGATTATCAGTACCAACTTCACTTCCCTCAGCATCTTCCATTTCATCATCTTGTTTAACATCTTCATTTCGAAGAATTACTGAGTTTGATTTCACAAAGTACTTGTACTTACCAAGCTGGGGATTCCATTGATGACCCATAAGTGCGAGAGTTTTGGAGGTAAAATCTGAATCCGACAGGATAAGTGTAGGTGAAATACTAGTAAGATCAAGGTGTGCTTGACTTAGAATTCCGTGAATGAATGATGGATACCCCAAAGCAGATCCTCTAGGGGAATCTCTCAATGCAAATAGCCGACTAGTGATGTAATACGGCCAATGAATCTTAATTTTGTTTAGAATAGCCCAAATTAACGTAACCTCAGGTTGATCAATATGGGACAACCCACCCTTTTTGGGGCGAATTATCCTTGACACAATCCATTGCATAATTCAACCTAGAGGAACCAATTGACCTGTTATGACAGTTTTTGGAAAAGCACTACTTTGCACAAAACTCTCAAGATATGGTCGTTTTAACATGGAGTTCAAGGCTTGTTTGAAGTCATAGTCTGCAGGAAGCTTAGTGTCGGTGATTTTAACAGCATCAGTGTTAACAGGGAACAACTCAAAAGCTTTCCAAATTTCATCATCTACCTTGACAACCTTATTTGCAATTCTGTATGAAAATTGGTGATCAGAGAATTTACCTTGTATACCCGCATAGAATACCTCGACGAGTACCTCGTTGTAGTCTCCATCCAACTCAAGGAATGGAAACACCTTTTTATGGTCCAACAATTCCACCATATCTGAGATATGCAGGCGTTTGAGAGTGATACGGAAGGCACAGAATTGCCTAACCAACCTCCTTCTAGCAAACTTCTCATCATACTTTTCAGTGAGATCAGGAGGAAGAAGTGATAGAGGAGTAACCCGAGTTTAATTTGAAGAGCTACCACTGATACTTATTTTCTTTGTTTCTCTAGAAGCCATGGATGAAGGTTTGGAGAGATTTGGATTTGAAATGACACAGTGGGTTTTTAGGGTTTTGAGATGGAGAGGGAGGCTGGATGAATGTTAGCAAGAGGGAACAACAACATAGAAAATGGATGCATGCAAATGGAACCACACAATACAAACTAAGATATAATGGGCTTCCAAATAGCGACGCGTCGACCTATGCAGGGACGCGTCGACGCATTCCAGTAAAATAAGCCTAAATACATTTTTCAATCAGGCGTGCGCCGACTGCTCAGAGTTATAGGTCGGCTCATGTATGTAAAATTTTGAAATTTCTTGTATTTAATGGCATGTAGGTTTTGTAGAAATTAATTGAACACAATAAAAAAGTACGCATGCACATAAGCAATAACACACAAAGCATTTAATCATTTCATAGCACCAACATTTAAGCAAAATGATCACTAATGAGAAAGAGTAGGAAGGATATTACCGAACATATTTGAATGACACGATGCCCTCACATGTCGCCATACCAAGATGATATTCATGAATTATAGAGACACAAAGATAAATAAAGGGAACGCAACTCATTGGAGTTGCGATCTATGATTGGTGGAAATAGAACTGACTGTTTTTTAAGCTGGTTCGCGAAATGTCGCGGTAAGCAAGAGTCGTCACCATCTTTTATGTTCTCCAACATGGAAAGGACAAAAGCACAGCAAAATTCCTTCTTTGAGATGTCTCTCGGTTTGGGAGGTAGATTTATATAAAGGGAAGGTGTTAGCACCCTTTCTATCCGTGGTTATCCACGGGCTCTTAGGTACTTGCTCTTATGTTTTCAAAAATTGTTTGCTTTTCAAATGTGTGTGGATTTCGAAAAAGTTTCGTTTGAAAAATTTCTAAGTAACTCTTGTATCTGTCCTCAAGAGTGTATGAAAAATTTGTTTGAAAACTTTTTGAAAGTGTCAGTGTGAAAAGATGTTTTGTTTGTTTTAAGAGAGCAAGTACCCATGAGATCTACCTACTCTAAGGAATTAGGCTGTGTAAGAGTCCTTTAAACAGTACTATCCTACTATTGAGAAGTAGGTAGCACCGTCGTTGGAGGTATTCGGGTCAATTCGATTAAGGGACATGTGTGGTCACCAAAGCAATAGTAGGACACCTTAGCGATAACCCTAATGTCCTAGATCTTTTTTATCCGAGGCAACCGTTTCGAGGCAACTGGATCTTTAGACAGGAGGGTGACCTCTAAAACACCCTATACTTGACGACCACGTTCGAGGCAACCAGTGAGGCGTACCCTAGGAGTGGCATGTGCATGTGTGTTGTTTCAGTTTACGTTTATCTTTGAACATGCATTTGTGAGCTACGAGTTGTTTTTAATTTTCATCCAAGTCTTGCATGCATATTAACAGTTAAGAGTGCGGAAAATAAATTGCGGAAATATGAATCTACGATATTACAAGGCGCGGGTCTATACATCGCCAAAAACATAACCCGTTTTGGAAATAAATACGAAAAAGTAAATAAAGCGATAAACCCTAATTAACTATTACATTTCCGGAGTAGATACATCAATATGATCAAAAAGAATTAAAGCGCGAAAGAAGTTAAATCGGGAACGTCTTAGGGTTTTGACCCTTTTTGAGAAAAGAAAATAATTTTAGTCCTTTTTTTTTGCAATTAATTAAATATTAAACCTAAACCTAATTAATTAATTAATTAAAAGAAATTTTTTTTTTTTGTGTTTTTAGGTTTTAATAAAAATAAAAAGAAAAGAAATTAAAAGTCAAGAAAACCCTAATTCTAAGTTTATTTTATTTATTGTTAAAAAGTTAAAATTACCTAATTAAACTAATTAATTTGTTAGTATTTTATTTACAAAATAAATTAATAATGAAATTAATACATAATAAAAATATTATAAATATTTAATTCTGAGTTTATTATGAAAATTAATATTAATTATGTTAGTTAAATAAATAATATTAATAAAAAAAATAGTTAGTTAAAAGAAAATAAAAAGAAAAGTAATTAACCAGGGGGGTGTTGACCCAAGAATGGAGGTTTAGTTCTGGAAATTTAGGCCCAATAGCACAAAGCCCTTGTTGACTTCTGGAATCAGGTGTGTGCTCATTGACTAGGGAACACCATAGCCTTTCATCTTTGGCCATTGGTTTTGAGTGGGAAGACACTTGGCGTCTGGGATCTGGATATGTATGGTGGACGTTACTGGAGAGCGCTGCATGTAATCACATTAAACAAAATAGGAAACAATTATTTGGGTGGACCTGGGGATCGAACCCAGGTCCCAATGGTGAATGCCCAGCGCACCAACCACTACTCCACTCGCCTGCGTTTGATATTATAGTGGCCACTGAAAATAATATATGAAAATAACAATTATACTAGACAAAACAAAGCGCGCGCCATATTTTTTTGAACAGACCAACCACGCGCTTACACCTATTATCTTCTTCCTTGTTTCCCTGTAAAACAAAAGCCTTTAGCGGGGGTTTTTAACCCCCACAACCTGCAAAAAGGGAAAATAGCGAATAGGTCTATGTGTTATATAAATAGGGCGCAACATGTCCATTGAATTCGTCTTGATCCTGAGTCCAACCATGGGCATCATTAGTCCTAATTTTGCTTAGTCAAGAAAGCCCTAAAATCAAAGCTTCGAAACCCTAGATTTCTTTAATTAGCAGTTTTCGTTTCAGGGCACCATAATCAAATTAATTTGTACAATTAGCTTCAGAATGGTGTTAGCAATGCAAAGCAATGATCATAACATGTTAATGATGCATAAAACTTGAGTTTCGATTCTAGAAAAATTAAGCAAACCGTGAGTTCATTCTGGACGTTTCTTTGAGTGTTGGCACGTGATTTTGATTGCAAAAGGCTTCTGGGAATCCCTGCAATAGGTTTGAATCAAGAGAAAGCTTTGAATCGTGCTGGAAGGTGGAATTCAGTTTTCAAATTTTTCTTGAATTTTTGGAATTTGCTTATGTCTTTTGACAGCAGCTTTTTCATGAATGGAATTAGGTTTAGGTTCTGCATATATAGTATAATGGTTTTAGGTTACAATCTTGCTCCAAAAATCCATGGCTTTATGATTTCAATATTTGATTTCAATCAAATCTTTTTGCATATTTTTGATTGACAAAACTTGCTAAAATTGGATATTTTGGTCCCCTTGATTGATACATGAAATCTTCAGCATGTGTTGAGTTTATTTGCATCACAAAAAGATTTGAAAACCATATCTTGGTATTTTCCTACAATTAAATCAATTAAATGAATTAATAATAATAAAAAATTCAATTAATTAATTAAAAATAAGAAAATAAATCAATTTAAGCTCAATGGGTCGTGCATAGGCCTTGGACAAAGATTCAAGAGGAAATTTGAGGCCCATTAGCAAAAATGATGTGTTTTGAGCAAAGTTGACTTTTGCAAATTCCCAAAAATTTCCCAACTTCTCCAATGCATATCTTGCTCAATTTTGAAGCTATGAACATGTTATTGGACATTTTGGAAAGGTCTTGAAGTCCTCTAACCAATGCCTTTGGTCCCATGTCATTTTGATTTACCAATCTCATGTTATGGTCTTTGACTTAAAGGGCATTTTTGTTGACTTTTGAAATTGACCTATAATGTAGAAATTGATAACTTTTTGTGAGAGCATTTCTTGGACTTGGAATGTGAAGGTGAGTTGTAGGAAATGTCATCCCCTTCAAAATGAGCATTGGATGGGATTTTTCTGATGAACCATGAAAAAGTTATGCCCTGGTCAAGTTACAGTTGACTTTTCAACTGTCCAAAAATAACAACTTTTGCATCTTTGATGATTTTTGAGCCATTCTTGAGGAATCATGATCAAGACTTGATCAAATGATGATTGTGGCTTCAAAATAATATGTTGACAAAAAATTATGACTTTTGACTGTAAAATGACCATTTTGCCCCTGCAGTTGATTGTGAACCAAATGAAGCTTTTGACTGTGCAATTTGACCCTGTGAGTCTTGAGACTTGACATGTAGATGCTTGGCAATGTTTATAGGCATATGGGACTTGATTGAGCCATTGAAAACCTCAACTTCCTTGAGAGAAACAAAACCCTAATTTTGATTGGCTTAGGAGGATGTTTGACTGTGCAATCTCTTGAGAGATTTTGAACCATTTGGAGATTGATCTTGACAAATCTTGAAGAATATGGGAGGGAAAATTTTGGGGTACAACAGTTGCCCCTGTTCAATCTTCTTAGACCTGAGGATGTAGATTGGCTTGCGTGCCTTTCGTGATCCGAAGGTGGAAGATGATTGAACACTAGAGTGCCCAGAAATTTGCACTCGCATAGTAGAGTATCAACAATGTGATGTCGGGAATGAGCTTATAGATGCCATTTGAAGATATGATGGATAGGAGGATGGGCTTATAGATGCCATCTGGAGATGTGACAGAACCTTGTCGGGAATGGGCTTACAGATGCCATTTGGAAATGTCAGTCGCGTAAGAGATTATTTAGCGAGAACTTGCGTACTTGAGAAAGAAAGATAATTTCCTGGCCTGTTTCAGGGGTTGATCTTCAAACTCTTCATGCAGATATGCCCTGGCTAGATACAGGTATCGAATCTGGAACTTCAAAAGGTTGATGGGTTGTCTCTACTGACAAGTTATCTCAGAAAGATCTTTAGGTATCGATCTAACTGAACCAGGGGAAGTTTTGTCTTCTTTGACGAGTTGTCTCTTTGGATGGGTTGTCTTCATGGACAGGTGGTCTTTATTGACGGGTGTCTTCAGTGACAGGTGGTCTTCGATGACAGATTGTCTTCAATGACAGGTTGTCTTCAACGACAGGTTGTCTTTAACGACGGGTGTCTATAACGACGGGTGTCTATAACGACGGGTGTCTATAACGACGAGTGTCTATAAAGGCGGGTGTCTATGACGACGAGTGTCTATAACGACGGGTGTCTATGACGACGGGTGTCTAGGACGACGGGTGTCTATAACGACGAGTGTCTATAACGACGGGTGTCTATGACGACGAGTGTCTATAACGACGGGTGTCTATGACGACGAGTGTCTATAACGACGGGTGTCTATAACGACGGGTGTCTATAATGACGGGTGTCTATAACGACGAGTGGCTATAACGACGAGTGTCTATAACGACGGGTGTCTATAACGACTGGTGTCTATGACGACGAGTGTCTATAACGACGGGTGTCTATAACGACGAGTGTTTATAACGACGGGTGTCTATGACGACGGGTGTCTATAACGACGAGTGTCTATAACAACGGGTGTCTATGACGATGAGTGTCTATAACGACGGGTGTCTATGACGACGAGTGTCTATAACGACGGGTGTCTATAACGACGGGTGTCTATAATGACGGGTGTCTATAACAACGAGTGTCTATAACGACGAGTGTCTATAACGACGGGTGTCTATAACGACGGGTGTCTATAACGACGGGTAATTAATTTTAACTGGACTTGTCTTCTTTGACTGGGTGAGCGTCAGAAAAACCTTTGGGATTTAACTGGACTTGTCTTTTTTGACTGGATTTGTCTTCTTTGACTGTATTTGTCTATTTTGACATAGCTGATCATTTAACTGTATCCTTCCTGAAAGGTAAAGGTCAGTTATATGCCATGCATGATATGGATCAAGCAATGATGTTCTCGACATAAATGAGATTGTATGATATGATGCGTATATGCATGTATTATGATGTATGAAAATGTGATGTTTATGAATGTATTTTCGTGTAGGAAAATAAATCCTTGATGAATGTCGGGAGCTTGTTGAATCCTGGGCTGATGTTGAAGAGTAGAATTCTTTGTTTCCGCTGGGGATGATGACTGCAAGAATAAACTGGTAGGAGAAGATGACTCCGTTGGGGAATAAACCTGGTGAAGAGATTACTCTGTGGGGAATTACTCTGTGGGAAGAGATACTTCGCTGAGATTTTAATGAGAACTCCGCTGGGGATTCCATTGATAAGTTATTTTGGGGAATTTGATGAACTCTGCTGGGGGATAGGAAGAACTTCGCCGAGGACGACAGTAGACTAACTCTGCTTGGGGAGAGTATCGTTGACTTGCTGGAAGTACTATGCCTTTTTAGGGCTGATGAGAGACCAACTCTGTTCGGGGAGAATTGTTGAGTCTTGTCTTACTCTACGGGGAGTGAGGGTATCTTGGTCAAATTCTTCAGCCGAATCTACCTTGTACCTGGTGGACAGAGCAGCTTGTACAGTTCGGACAATTTTTGATTGCCCCAGCTTCTGTGGGAGAGGAAGGTTCCTATGAGATGCTTGATAACTTCCGACTGACAAATCTTCTTCTGGTAGGCAAGTGACGAGATGACGGAACATAGTCATACGCTTTGATCCCTAATTTTTTCCTGGACCTCCCTTTCGGGTTTTCAGTCCACCGGGATACCCATTTTTGCCCAAGCCGCCTTTTCAGGTTTTCGACTTGCCGGATGTACAATTTTTTTTTATTTTCATCCCTTATTTTTGCCCGAACCCTTTTGGTTCGCCGGGAAGCCCTTATTTTTGCCTAGGTGTGTCAACCTAGCGGGTCTTTGATTGTGCGTAGTATTTTTTCCGACTATGTCCATGCTCTCAGAGTGCAGGGAGTTGTCACTATCAGTAGTGTGGTGTCGCCATACTACCAGAAGATGTTCGTTTGATCGTACCAGATTCGTTGCTGGAATTCCTGTTCAATGCCCCGAGTGATTCAGACGGAGATCTGCCCCTGGTTATTTGGCATTTTGAGAGATTCCTTGAATCTTGACTTAACTGCCCCAGATGATAGACCATGATCATGCCATGCCCCTTGGTTGGAAGTGCTTTTGTTCATTAGACATTCGTCGTGCGAACTTCTATGCTGTTCAAACAAATAGTCATATGCAAGCAATGTTATATTTCAAAAATGCGAAGCTGATGTCTGTCTTGAAGTTTTTGAAAATGCATTTTTCAGTAAAAACAAGTGAATTTTTGTAAAATGTGATGTCAACTCAGTATTTTACAGCAAGCCTTAATGAGTCAGGATACCTTTGGTAACAGTATGCTTTCGAACTAACCCATGCTTCAGCTAGGACTTTTAAGGGTTGTAGCGTGGCCTGGTTCACGGTTTAAGAAACAAAGGGAAAAGGCTCAAATTTATTTGTACCCACCCGTTCTTCGTGATGTTCTTCAAACCTAAACTCAGCTGATCATGCATTAGACCTTGTTTGAGTCTTTGTCCGGATATTCCAGTGATGGTTCGGATGTTGACCATTTATTTTGAATAGGCAGTCATTTCCTTTTGTGTTGAGGGCTTGTAGGACCTCTTTTTTTTTATTTCGTTATCCCTGTTTTTTTTTGCCTGAACTGTTTCTTTTGTGATTACAGTCAGCGGGATGCCCCGGTTTTGTAAGTCTCCTTCGTAGGTTTTGACTTATTGGGCTTTTATTTTGAGATAATGACTGCCTGTCGTTATGATTATTTTGAACCATCACTGTCTTTTGTTTCGTAAGGACTTCTTTGGTTCCATTCGTTGCGCACTTGGATCAGCTGAGAGAACTACCCTGCCCCAGGATTCGTTGCGCACTTGGATCAGCTGAGAGAACTACCCTGCCCCAGGTTATGATTAAGGGTTTTAATTTTTGAAAAGAAAAACTCCGACTTCTTTGGCTCAAAGGGGTTGACGAGAGATTATCTTCCTTATAACTCCAGTGTTTAGGAATTGAAACAATGCCTGTACCTCATCAGCGGGGTCTGTTCAAAAGCATACTGTAGATCGTGGTATCATTTTCGTCATCCTCTCTCAAGAGGCTTAGAGTTTTTTAATTGAGAGTTGATCATCACAAAAAAAATGAAAGCAATTTGAATATAGCGAATGCGAATATATTGATTCAAAACAGACATATGTGATGCATTGATAAAGTAATAAAGTTTGCTATGACAATAATTGTTTGAACAATCAAAAGAAAATTACAACTTGAACATTCGAATGAACAAACGTTTTTCAATCCTAGCCATGTTTTGGCAAGGGAGCAGTGATCACATTGGGAGCCTCGTGCGCTTCAAACTGGACCTCCTTTGCATCAATTAGATCCTGAACCTTGTTCCTCAGAGTCCAACAATCATCTGTAGCATGCCCCGGGCTGTCAGAATGATAAGCGCAGCGAGCGTTGGGGTTATACCTTGAAGGTGTCCTGTTGGGATTCTTAGGAGGGTCCCTCAGAGTTACCAAATTGGTCTCCAGCAACTGTGGCAATATCTGGGACAAGGTCATGCTGAGGGGAGTGAATTGCCTTCTAGGTCTCTCTTCCCTTTGTTGGTTGCGATGTTGAGGAGCACTGGCCGGTTTTGAAATAACTACCGCGTTGACATCTTGGCGGTGTTCGGACCTATTCTGCCCTCTTGAACCATAGACAACACTAGATTCTTTCCTGGATGGTTTCTTCTCAGTGCTCGAGGAGTCACCTTTTTGTATCTTCCCAGACTTGATACCAGCTTCAATCCTTTCCCCGGTCAAGATCAAATCTGTAAACCCAGCAGAAGAATTCCCAATCAGATGGTTGAAGAAAGCACCAGACAGGGTCCCCAAGAACACATCAACAAGCTCACGGTCGGTCAAAGGTGGTTGCACCCTTCCAGCAAGGTCTCTCCACTTTTGTGCATACTCCTTGAATCCTTCATCCGTCCCTAGTGACATACCCTGGAGTTGGGTACGCGTAGGAGCGAGGTCGGAATTATACTGATATTGCTTGTAAAATACAGTAGCCAAGTCCTCCCAGTTACGAATACTGGTTCCATCCAGCTGATAGAACCATTTGAGTTGAGTCCCTGAAAGGCTGTCCTGAAAGAAGTGAATCCACAAATTCTTGTCAACCGTGTAGGGTTGGATCTTCCTCACATATGATCTGAGATGCAGCTTAGGACAGGAAGCCCCTTTGTACTTCGCAAAAGCAGGTGCCTTGAACTTGTGAGGGATCACTACCCCAGAGGATAGACCTAGATCTTTGAAATCCAGACCGGGTACCTTTTGTATCTCCATAGCACTTAGCCGGTCTTCTAGCTATTTGTACCTGTCCTCAGCTGGAGGGTATTGTTCATCATTGTAATCTGTCTCGTTGTCGGAGACCACGGGACTAGGAACCCTTCTTACTTGGGGACTGTCTTTGCCCACAGATGAAGTAGTCAGCTCAGCCTCATTCGGTAGTCCATTCCCAGATCTGCGTCTAGGATTAAACAAAACAGTCCTCTTCTTCTTCTTATTCTTCTTTTGTATCAGAGTCTTCAACTCCTGTTGACCCTGGGCTAGGCTCGTTACCAACTCTTGGAACTGGGCTTTTTAGGCCTGGAGGGCCTTGATAGCTTGTTCATTAGATGATTCAGGATTCATGATGATTGTTGAAATAAACAGCGAAGAAGATAAGTGACCTGTCAAAAGGGTACCTGTAATGCAATGACATGTATGTATGCATGCAATGTTTTCAAGGATCTCGCGGGGTAAACAAGAAAAATTGTTAGAATCTGGTAGCTTGATTGATGGAACTTCATGTAGTCCTTCTTCAAGAGTCAAGGCTCACCATATCTAGTGGGTCATAGCCCCTGACTCAAGGTATCATGTTTGGCTAGAGGAAAATAAATCCCCCTTTTCCCCTTGCTAGACATTTTGATTCATCATGACCTGCATCACAAACCCTTGAGATCCTTGAAATGGGTTAGTCCTTATGCAGGATGTATGCAATGGTATGATGTTATGCTATGCATGGAGTGATGTAAGTAGGCCCTGTAACGAGTCCCAATTAAGGACTGTAAACAAAACCTGCAAGAAACTCGTGTGTCAGATAACAAGCATGTAAGTAGTCAAGTTTGAAGGCACACAAGTCACACAATGACAGCCCTTAGAGTTTAGGCCAGCATGAAGTTTAGGTACTATCCTCTTTCAGTTTCGTTAGTTAAGACCTGTCCTAGAAAATAGTAATCGGGTTCTAGAGGATCTCAATATCATTGACTACCCTCAATCGATCATAACTCCAGCGTCGCAATCTTTTCTTGCAGCCAGAACCATCGCGAGAGTTTAGCCTCAATGAATGTAGCATACTGCTACTATTCTATGGCCAAGTTGGGTCAAATTAGGGTTCTAAGGTCGGTTGGTGCTTAATGACTCCTCAGAAGACCCATATTCTCCTCGTTGCAACACAAGGGATATCGGTACAGACCAAGGTGTCACACCAACGTAGCCACTGCTTCACCCGTGTCGGTCTACGCCGGACAGGTCCCTCACAGCATATTCTACCTAAAAGGGTATTCCCCAGATCCGGGTTAGGATCTATGAAACTCCAAGACATGCCCACAATATAAAAGCAATCGAGACATACAATTGAAAACATAAGAGTGGTCTAATCCTAAGGTACACCTCACTTTTATTATAGTCCCCAGCAGAGTCGCCAGTTCTGTGATCGGTGGAAATAGAACTGACTGTTTTTAAGCTGGTTCGCGAAATGTCGCGGTAAGCAAGAGTTGCCACCGTCTTTTATGTTCTCCAACATGGAAAGGACAAAAGCACAGCAAAATTCCTTCTTTGAGATGTCTCTCGGTTCGGGAGGTAGATTTATATAAAGGAAAGGTGTTAGCACCCTTTCTATCCGTGGTTATCCACGGGCTCTTAGGTACTTGCTCTTATGTTTTCAAAAATTGTTTGCTTTTCAAATGTGTGTGGGTTTCGAAAAAGTTTCGTTTGAAAAATTTCTAAGTAACTCTTGTATCTGTCCTCAAGAGTGTATCAAAAATTTGTTTGAAAATTTTTTGAAAGTGTCAGTGTGAAAAGATGTTTTGTTTGTTTTGAGAGAGCAAGTACCCATGAGATCTACCTACTCTAAGGAATTAGGCTGTGTAAGAGTCCTTTAAACAGTACTATCCTACTATTGAGAAGTAGGTAGCACCGTCGTTGGAGGTATTCGGGTCAATTCGATTAAGGGACATGTGTGGTCACCAAAGCAATAGTAGGACACCTTAGCGATAACCCTAATATCCTAGATCCTTTTTATCCGAGGCAACCGTTTCGAGGCAACTGGATCTTTAGACAGGAGGGCGACCTCTAAAACACCCTATACTTGACGACCACGTTCGAGGTAACCAGTGAGGCGTACCCTAGGAGTGGCATGTGCATGTGTGTTGTTTCAGTTTACGTTTATCTTTGAACATGCATTTGTGAGCTACGAGTTGTTTTTAATTTTCATCCAAGTCTTGCATGCATATTAACAGTTAAGAGTGCGGAAAATAAATTGCGGAAATATGAATCTACGCTATTACAAGGCGCGGGTCTATACATCGCCAAAAACATAACCCGTTTTGGAAATAAATACGAAAAAGTAAATAAAGCGATAAACCCTAATTAACTATTACATTTCCGGAGCAGATACATCAATATGATCAAAAAGAATTAAAGCGCGAAAGAAGTTAAATCGGGAATGTCTTAAGGTTTTGACCCTTTTTGAGAAAAGAAAGTAATTTTAGTCCTTTTTTTTGCAATTAATTAAATATTAAACCTAAACCTAATTAATTAATTAATTAAAAGAAAAGTTTTTTTTTTGTGTTTTTAGGTTTTAATAAAAATAAAAATAAAAGAAATTAAAAGTCAAGAAAACCCTAATTCTAAGTTTATTTTATTTATTGTAAAAAAGTTAAAATTACCTAATTAAACTAATTAATTTGTTAGTATTTTATTTACAAAATAAATTAATAATGAAATTAATACATAATAAAAATATTATAAATATTTAATTCTGAGTTTATTATGAAAATTAATATTAATTATGTTAGTTAAATAAATAATATTAATAATAAAAAATAGTTAGTTAAAAGAAAATAAAAAGAAAAGTAATTAACCAGGGGGGTGTTGACCCAAGAATGGAGGTTTAGTTCTGGAAATTTAAGCCCAATAACACAAAGCCCTTGTTGACTTCTAGAATCAGGTGCGTGCTCATTGACTAGGGAACACCATAGCCTTTCTTCTTTGGCCATTGGTTTTGAGTGGGAAGACAATTGGCGTCTGGGATCTGGATATGTATGGTGGACGTTACTGGAGAGCGCTGCATGTAATCACATTAAACAAAATAGGAAACAATTATTTGGGTGGACCTGGGGATCGAACCCAGGTCCCAATGGTGAACGCCCAGCGCACCAACCACTACTCCACTCGCCTGCGTTTGATATTATAGTGGCCACTGAAAATAATATATGAAAATAACAATTATACTGGACAAAGCAAAGCGCGCGCCATATTTTTTTGAACGGACCAACCACGCGCTTACACCTATTATCTTCTTCCTTGTTTCCCTGTAAAACAAAAGCAATTAGCGGGGGTTTTTAACCCCCACAACTTGCAAAAAGGGAAAATAGCGAATAGGTCTATGTGTTATATAAATAGGGCGCAACATGTCCATTGAATTCGTCTTGATCCTCTGAGTCCAACCATGGGCATCATTAGTCCTAATTTTGCTTGGTCAAGAAAGCCCTAAAATCAAAGCTTCGAAACCCTAGATTTCTTTAATGGCAGTTTTCGTTTCAGGGCACCATAATCAAATTAATCTGTACCATTAGCTTCAGAATGGTGTTAGCAATGCAAAGCAATGATCATAACATGTTAATGATGCATAAAACTTGAGTTTCGATTCTAGAAAAATTAAGCAAACCGTGAGTTCGTTCTGGACGTTTCTTTGAGTGTTGGCACATGATTTTGATTGCAAAAGGCTTCTAGGAATCCCTGCAATAGGTTTGAATCAAGAGAAATCTTTGAATCGTGCTGGAAGGTGGAATTCAGTTTTCAAAATTTTCATGAATTTTTGGAATTTGCTTATGGCTTTTGAGAGCAGCTTTTTCGTGAATGGAATTAGGTTTAGGTTCTGCATATATAGTATAATGGTTTTAGGTTACAATCTTGCTCCAAAAATCCATGGCTTTATGATTTCAATATTTGATTTCAATCAAATCTTTTTGCACATTTTTGATTGACAAAACTTGCTAAAATTGGATATTTTGGTCCCCTTGATTGATACATGAAATCTTCAGCATGTGTTGAGTTTATTTGCATTACAAAAAGATTTGAAAACCATATCTTGGTATTTTCCTACAATTAAATCAATTAAATGAATTAATAATAATAAAAAATTCAATTAATTAATTAAAAATAAGAAAATAAATCAATATAAGCTCAATGGATCGTGCATAGGCCTTGGACAAAGATTCAAGAGGAAATTTGAGGCCCATTAGCAAAAATGATGTGTTTTGAGCAAAGTTGACTTTTGCAAATTCCCAAAATTTTCCCAACTTCTCCAATGCATATCTTGCTCAATTTTGAAGCTATGAACATGTTCTTGGACATTTTGGAAAGGTATTGAAGTCCTCTAACCAATGCCTTTGGTCCCATGTCATTTTGATTTACCAATATCAAGTTATGGTCTTTGACTTAAAGTGCATTTCTGTTGACTTTTGAAATTGACCTATAATGTAGAAATTGATAACTTTTTGTGAGAGCATTTCTTGGACTTGGAATGTGAAGATGAGTTGTAGGAAATGTCATCCCCTTCAAAATGAGCATTGTATGGGATTTTTATGATGAACCATGAAAAAGTTATGCCCTGGTCAAGTTACAGTTGACTTTTCAGCTGTCCAAAAATAGCAACTTTTGCATCTTTGATGATTTTTGAGCCATTCTTGAGGAATCATGATCAAGACTTGATCAAATGATGATTGTGGCTTAAAAATAAGATGTTGACCAAAAATTCTGACTTTTGACTGTAAAATGACCATTTTGCCCCTGTAGTTGATTGTGAACCAAATGAAGCTTTTGACTGTGCAATTTGACCCTGTGAGTCTTGAGACTTGACATGTAGATGCTTGGAAATGTTTATAGGCATATGGGACTTGATTGAGCCATTGAAAACCTCAACTTCCTTGAGAGAAACAAAACCCTAATTTTGACTGGCTTAGGAGGATGTTTGACTGTGCAATCCCTTGAGAGATTTTGAACCATTTGGAGATTGATCTTGACAAATCTTGAAGAATATGGGAGGGCAAATTTTTGCGTACAACACGATCTATCCGAAATATCAAGGACACCGAGTTCCCTACGAATATGAAAGAATGGTTCGGTCGCAAGTGGTTTTGTAACAATATCGGAAAGTTGATTTTTGCTATCAATGTGCTCAAACACAACTTCACCTTTCTCTACATGATCCCTAAGGAAATGGTGCCTAATTTCAATATGTTTAGTGCGCGAGTGTAGAACTGGATTTTTGGTTAGATTGACCGCACTTGTGTTATCACAAAATATTGGAATATGATTAAGTTTTAAATCATGGTCGAGTAATTTTTGTTTGAGCCACAAAATTTGAGCACAACAATTACCGGTTGCAATATATTCCGCCTTGACCGTTGACAAAGCAACTGAAACTTGCTTTTTTCTATGCCAACTAACTAAGGAGTTTGAAAAGAAATGACAAGTGCCACTTGTGCTTTTCCTATTCAATTTGCAACCCGCAAAGTCGGAATCGGAATAGCCAACCAAATAATAATCACTACCCTTGGAGAACCAAAGTCCATACTTAGGAGTACCACAAAGATACCTAAGTATACGTTTTACAGCTTTTAGATGACTCTCCTTAGGACAAGATTGATATCTAGCACACATGCAAACACTAAACATAATGTCGGGACGAGAAGAGGTAAGATAAATAAGAGATCCGATCATACCTCTATACCTTTTTACATCAACCAGCTTACCATGTTCATCTTGATCTAGGCTAACCGCGGTAGGCATATGAGTGTCAATAACTTTTGAGTTTGCCATATCGAAGCGCTTGAGCAACTCATAGCAATACTTCATTTGGATAACAAAATTTCATTCCTCTAGTTGTTTGATTTGAAGACCTAGGAAGTAGTTTAACTCCCTCATCATGCTCATCCCAAATTCACCCTGCATCACTTTAGAAAATTCCTTGACCAAGGTGATGTTAGTAGACCCAAAAATGATATCATCTACATGAATTTGCACCAAGATGAAGTGATTTCCTTGGCGCTTAATGAAGAGGGTTGTATCAACCTTTCCTCTAGAGAATCCCTTTTCTAGAAAGAACTTGCTAAGCCGGTCATACCAAGCCCTAGGGGCTTACTTAAGACTGTATAAAGCACGTTTAAGTTTATAAACATGTTTAGGAAACTCGTGATTTTCAAATCCGGGAGGTTGAGATACATAGACTTCTTCATTAATATAACCATTTAAGAATGCACTCATAACATCCATTTGAAATAGCTTAAAGTTTTGTGAGCATGCATAGGCTAATAACAAGCGTATAGCCTCGAGTCGGGCAACCGAAGCATAAGTTTCCTCATAGTCGATGCCTTCCTCTTGGTTATACCCTTGAGAAACAAGACGCGCCTTGTTGCGAGTTATGATTCCATTTTCATCAAGTATGTTCCTAAATACCCACTTAGTACCAATTATTTGATGGTCTCGCAGAGGGGGGACAAGGTCCCAAACCTCATTTCTCTTGAATTGGTTTAATTCTTCTTGCATTGCCAAAAACCAATGTTCATCGAATAAAGTTTCTTTAGGGTTTTTAGGCTCAATTTGAGAGACGAATGTGAAATGATAACAAAAGTTACTTATCTTAGACCGTGTAGTTACTCCCTTTGATATGTCTCCAAGAATGTTGTCAATGGGATGATCCTTGGTTTCTTTCCACTTCAAAGGAGGATTTATTTCATTTGTTGGTTGAGTGTCTTCTTCTTATTTTCTAGACACATGATCCATCTCCCCTTTTTCTTTCTCAAGTATGGGATCATTACTCTTTTCATCTTGATCATTGAGTATCCTTTCTGAAGAAGCACCTGCACCATTAAAAGAAATACCCTTTCCGACCATTTTTGGATAGGATTCATCAAAGGAAACATGCACGGTTCTTCCATAATTTGTAACCTTTTATTAAATACCCTATATGCTTTACTAGATTGAGAGTATTCGAGAAAGATACCTTCATCGGCTTTTGAGTCAAATTTTCCAAGATTTTATTTGCCATTATTTAATACAAAACATTTACAACCAAAGACATGGAGATGAGAAATATTTGGTTTTCTACCTTTCAAAAGTTCATACGGTGTTTTGTTAAGCATAAGACGTATCAAGATCCTATTTAGCACATAACAAGCCGTATTAATGGCGTCGTCCCAAAAGTATTTTGGAAGACCATGTTCATTGATCATAGTTCTCCCAAGTTCTTCTAGAACACGGTTTTTACGCTCAACAACTCCATTTTGTTGAGGTGTTCTAGGAGCAGAAATATTATGATCAATGCTGTTGTACCCCAAAATTTGCCCTCCCATATTCTTCAAAGTTTTGACAAGCATCATCTCAATTGGCTCAAGTCTACTCAAGGGTTGCACAGTTCAAACACCCTCCTAAGCCAGTCAAATTAGGGTTTTGGTTCTTGCAAGGAAATTGAGGCTTTCAAGGGCTCAATCAAGTCCCACATGCCCATAAACATTGTCAAGCATCTACATGCCAAGTTTCAAGGCTCACAAGGTCAAGTTGTACAGTCAAAAACCCTAATTGCTTCACAATCAACTGCAGGGGAAAATGGTCATTTGGCAGTCAAAAGTCAAAATTTTTGGTCAACATCTTATTTTGAAGCCACAATCATCATTTGGTCAAATCTTGACCATGATTTCACAAGAATGGCTCAAAAATCATCAAGGTGTCAAGAGTTTCTATTTTTGGGCAGCTGAAAAATCAACTGTAACTTGACCAAGGCATAACTTTTTGATGGTTCATCAGAAAAATCCCATACAATGCTCATTTTGAAGGGGATGACATTTCCTACAACTCATCTTTACATTCCAAGTCCAAGAAATGCTCTCACAAAAAGTTATCAATTTCAACATTATAGGTCATTTTCAAAAGTCAACAAAAAGGCACTTTAAGTCAAAGACCATAACTTGAGATTGGTAAATCAAAATGACATGGGACCAAAGGCATTGGTTAGAGGACTTCAAGACCTTTCCAAAATGTCCAAGAACATGTTCATATGATCAAAATTGAGCAAGATATGCATTGGAGAAGTTGGGAAATTTTTGTGAAATGGCAAAAGTCAACTATCCTTGAAACTTCAATTTTTGACAAAAGGGCCCACTTTTTTCCACTTGATTCATCCTTGCCATGCCACCCACGTGTCCCATGATCAATTTCAAGACCAAATAATTATTTTTCTATTTTTATTTAATTTTTATGGATTTAATTCATTTTAATCCATAATAATTCAAGTAAATCTAAAAAAAATTAATTAAATGGTATCTTATGGTTTGAATAGCCTTCATGAAGCATTTGCAACCTACCAATTTCGTGCAAAGCTCATTTAGGCATGGAAATTCAAATTTTGAATAAGCTTTGAAAGGCCTTTAATGGTGGTTAAGATAAAATCCAAAGCTTAATTGCAATGGTTAAAGGCTCCTAAATGTGACTTATTCTCACTCATTACTATATATACAAGCCTTGCAAGCCTCATTCACAACCTGAAATTTACACAAAACAGCCAGAGCAAAATCCAAAAAGTGTCAAAAAAAGTGTGAGATCAAAAGGAGTATTGCAAGCATTTTCATGCCAAAAGGAGAACGTGACTCTCTTCTTTGCCATCCCCTGAAGCTAAAGCAACCCTTGCCACGTCCTAAGATCCATCATACCGCACTGTAAGTTCTTCCCAGGTCCCCCAAAATTTCTATACATTTTTTTTCTTTACATGCTTGTGTGTAGGTTCCAAAAGAAGGTTCATCATATACCTTCCTCATCCAGACGCCAAGTGTCCTCAAGCGTCCATCCAGTGGCCTAAAGATGACGCACAACATGCTCCTGGTCAACCTTGTGCATAGGCAAGCAAGAAAGTCAATGTGGCTTGGCTGGTTAATGGGCCTAAATTTCCAGATTCACCTCCTTAAGGGTCCAACACCCCCTTTGGTTCCCTCTTTTCTCTTTTTGTTTTATATTTTCCAATTTAGTTATTAATTGTTTTTTTAAATTATTATTATTACCACCAAAATTAACATAATTAATATTTTTCATAAAAATTCAAAAAAAACTAAAAAATGTAAATATTTTTTATTATTCACTATTAATTATTTTTGTAAATAAAACACTAATAAATTGATTTGGTTTAATTAGGTAATTTTAATTTCCTTTTCCAATAAATAAAAATGAATTAGACTTAGGTTTTTTTTTCTTTTAACTTTAAATTTCTTATTTTTATTTTTATTTTCATTAAAAACATAAAAACACAAAAAATACTTTTTTTTGTAAGTAAATACTAATAAATTGAATTAGTTTTAATTAGGCAACTTTAACCTTTTTCTTAATAACTAAAATAAATTTAGAATTAGGTTTTTATTAACTTTTAATTTTAATTCCTTTTATTTTATTTCATTAAAAACATAAAAATACAAAAACATTTTTATTTTAATAAATTAAATAATTAGTTTTAATTCCATTAATTACAAAAAAGACAAAAATTCAATTCTTATTCAAAAAAGGGTCAACACCCTAAGGACGTTCGAATTTAATTCTTTCGCGCATTATTCTTATTTTTATTATTTATGTAACTGTTTCCGGATATGTAATAGTTAATTAGGATTTACCGTTTTCCTTTAAATTCTCGCACTTTATTTACCAAAACGGGTTTTTGTTTTTGGCGATGTATAGACCCGTGCCTTGTAATAGCTAGATTTATATTCCCGCAATTTATTTTCCGCACCCCTAACTGTTAAATGCATGAAATAATGTATGTAAATAAAATCAATCCGTAGCTCACAAATAACATGTACAAGAAAACCTTAACTGAAAAACAACACACAATGCACATGCCACTCTTAGGGTACGCCTCACTGGTTGCCTCGACGTGGTCATCAAGTATATGGTGTCTTAGAGGTAGCCCTTCTGTCCAAAAGATCCAGTTGCCTCGAAATGGTTGCCTCGGATAAAAGGATCTAGGACATTAGGGTTACTTCTAAGGTGTCCTATCATTGCTTCGGTGACCACACTGTCCCGATAATCGAATTGACCCGAACACCTCCAACGATGGTGCTACCTACCTCTCAATGGTGGGATAGCACTATCTAAAGGACTCCTACACAACCTAATTCCTTAGAGTAGGTAGATTTCTCTTAAGTACTTGCTCTTTTCAAAACAAACAAAAATACTTTTCACACCTACACTTTCAAAAGTTTTTAAACAAATTTTTCATACACTCTTGAGGACTGATACAAGAGTTACTTAGAAATTTTTCAAACGAAACTTTTTTTTTCAAAACCCACACACACTTGAAAAGCAAACAAATTTTGAAAACATAAGAGCAAGTACCTAAGAGCCCGTGGATAACCACAGATAGAAAGGGTGCTAACACCTTCCCTTTCTATAAATCTACCTCCCGAACCGAGAAACATTCTCGAATAAGGAATTTTGTTGTGCTTTTGTCCTTTCCATGTTTGAGAACATAAAAGACAGTGGCGACTCTTGCTTACCGCGACATTTCATGAAACCAGCTTAAAATCAGTCAGTTCTATTTCCACCAATCACAGAACTGGCGACTCTGCTGGGGATACTAAATAAGTGAGGTGTACCTTAGGAATAGTTCATCATCATGTTTTCAATTGCTTTCTTTGCTTGATTTACTATTGTGGGCCTGTTTCGGGAGTTTCATAGATCCTAACCCGGATATGGGGGATACCTTCTTAGAAAGTAGCAACAAACTGTGAGGGAACTGTGCAGGGTATACCGACACGGTTGAAGCAGTTTGCTACATTGATGTGGCACTTTGGTGAGTACCGGTAACCCTTGAGTCAAGTCAAGGAGAGTACGGGGCCGCCGCATGGTGTCGTGAAGCATCAACTGACCTTAGGAACCTTACTTGACCATCCTGGCCTCTTTAGGGGTAGTGAGATGACCGACTTTAGTGCAGTCCGAAGTTGGTAGATACTCGATACTACACTCATTGAGGGTTGTTTTCTTGGAATATTTTGATCGCCAGTCCAGTGGCTAAATCAAAACAATGAACATAGAAAACAACCCAATGATATTGAGATCCTTAGAACCCGGTTACTTTTGATAGGACAGGTTTTGAGCCCACCAACTTCAAGAGGGTAGTACCCCAAACTTCATGTTGGCCTAAACTCTAAGGGCTCTTTGTGTGACTTGTGTGCCTTCAAACTTGACTACTTGCATACTTGTTATCTGACACTTGAGTTTCTTGCAGGTTTTGTTTACAGTCCTTAATTTGGACTCATAACAGGGTTTACCTACATTACTCCACGCATAACATAACAACATAACATCATACCATTGCATACATCCTACATAAGGACTAATCCATTTCAAGGATCTCAAGGGTTTGTGATGCAGATCATGATGAATCAAATGTCTAGCAAGGGGCAAAGGGGATTTATTTTCCTCTAGCCAAGGTTAATGACCTGAGTCAGGGGCTATGACCCACTCGATATGGTGAGCCTTGACTCTTGAAGAAGGACTCTCAGCAACATGAAGTTCCTTCAATCAAGCTACCCAAATTCAAATTCTAACAAGTTTCTCTGTTTACCCCGCGAGATCCTTGAAAACATCGCATGCATACATACATATCATTGCATTACAGGTACTCTTTTTACAGGTCACTTACCATCTCCGCTGTTTATTTCAGCAATGGCTTCCCAACAAGACAACCAGGATCTCCACGCTCAAGAGACTCGGTTCGGGGAGATCCTCCTAAATCTATCCAAGGGGCAGGAAGAGCTGAGAACACTCCTCATGGGGACTTTGGTCAGGAACAGTCCTGAAGACGATAAAGACGAATGGCTGAAACGTCTACAAGCTGAGGTGGATACAATGAGAACCCAGATGTTGGGGCAAATGGCTCTTATCCAAGACTTATCTCAAAGACAAGGAGAGCTCAGGGTTCTCATCAACCAACTGCTTCGGGATAACCAACTGGGGCAAACATCTAAGGTTGAAGAGCAAGCCATCATTCAACCACCTGTGGTGCAAGAAGACAAGGGAGAAGCTCCTCAGTTTGCTTCAGGGTCACAAGCCCAGCACCAACCTCACCAGCGTCAACAGGGTAATTGGCGTAAGCGAAATACGTCTGGAAGACATTTCTCGGAGACTGGTATACCATCATCACTGATACTGAGACACTTGTTGGAGGTCAAGCCGATTGCTTTAAAAGATCCTCCTAAGAATCTCAACATAACCTCCCTGAAGTACAATCCTGATGAAAGGTGTGCCTACCATTCTGACAGTCCTGGACATGACACTGACGACTGTTGGAGCTTGAGGAACAAGATCCAAGACTTGATCGACAGAAGGGTGCTGGAGTTCATGCCGGGTGGCAAAATGAAAATCTTCTGCTAAGAATCTTCCATCTGAGATGACTAGTGCAAACTAAGAAGCTTTTGCTCATTCGAATGTTCAAGTTGTATTTTTCTTTGATTGTTCAAACATTTGTTCATGTCAAACTCTTTTACTTTATCAATGCATCGCATATGTCTGCTTTGAATCAGTATATTCGCATTCGCTATATTCAAACTGCTTTCATTTTTTGATGTCAACTCTCAATTAATAATTCTAAGCCTCTTGAGGGAGGATGACGAAAACGATACCACGATCTTTACAGTATGCTTTTGAACAAGCCCCACTGATGAGGTACAGGAATTGTTTCAATTCCTAAACACCGGAGTTATAAGGAAGATAATCCCTCATCAACCCCTCTAAGCCAAATAAGTAGGAGTTTTTCTTTTCAAAAATCAAAACCCTTAATCATAACCTGGGGCAGGGTAGTTCTCTCAGTTTGATCCAGATGCACAATGAGTGGCACCAAAGAAGTCCTTACAAAACAAAAGACAGTGATGGTCCTGAATAATCATAAAGACGGGCAGTCATTATCCCTCAAAATAAACGCCCAATAAGTCAAAACCTATGAAGGAGACTTACAAAACTGGGGCATCCCGCTGACTGTAATCACAAAAGAAACAGTTCAGGCAAAAAACAGGGATAACGAAATCAAAAAAGAAAGAGGTCCTACAAACCCTCAACCAAAAAAGGAATGATTGCCTATTCCAAATAAATTGTCGACGTCCGAACCATCACCGGTATATCAGGACGAAGACTCAAACAAGGTCTAACGCACGATCAACTGAGTTTAGGTTTGAAGAACATCACGAAGAACGGGTGGGTACAAATAAAAGTTGAGCCTTTATCCTTTGTTTCTTGAACCGTGAACCAGGCCACGTTATAACCCGTAAAAGTCCTAGCTGAAGCATGGGTTAGTTCGAAAGCATACTGTTACCAAATGTATCCTGACTCCTTAAGGCTTGCGGTAAAATAACGAGTTGACATCATAGTTCAAAAAAAAATTCACTTGTTTTTATGAAAAAATGCATTTTCAAAAAAGACATAAGCTTTGCATTCTTGATATAACACTGTTTGCATGTGACTATTTGTTCGAACAGCAGAGAAATTCGCACGACGAATATCTAAGTGAACAAAAGTACTTCCAACCAAGGGGTAGACATGATCATGGTCTATTATCTGGGGCAGTTAAGTCAAGATTCGGAGAATCTCTCAAAAGGCCAACCAGCTTGGGGAAAATCTCCATCTGGATCACTTGGGGCATTGGACGATCAAACGAAGATCCTCTGGTGGTATGGTAACGCAACACTACTGACAGGGGCACCTCCCTACATCCTGAGAGCACGAACATAGTCGAAAGAATATTGCGCATAATCAAAGACCCGCTAGGTTGACACACCTAGGCAAAAATAAGGGCTTCCCGACGAACCAAAAGGGTTCGGGCAAAAATAAGGGATGAAAATGAAAAATATGTACACCCGGTAAGTCGAAAACCTGAAAAGGCGGCTTGGGCAAAAAAGGGTATCCCGGTGAATTGAAAACCCGAAAGGGCGGTCCAGGCAAAAATTAGGGATTAAAGCGTACGACTATGTCCCGTCATCTCGTCACTTGCCTACCAGAAGAAGATTTGTCAAATCGGAAGTCCTCAAGCGCCTCTACAGGTACCTTCTCCCATAGAAGCTGGGGCAATAAGAGTTTCCCAAACTGTACAGCTGCTTTCCTCGAGGTACAAGGTAGATTCAGCTGAAGAATGTAACCAGGATACCTTCACTCCCCGCAGGGTAAGACCAAAATCAACAATACTCTCCCCGAGCAGAGTTGGTCTCCCATCTGCCCTAACAAGGCACTGTATCTCCAGTAAGTCAGCAACACTCTCCCCAAGCAGAGTTAGTCTATTGTCTTAAGGAAGTTGGGTATCCCCAGAAAATCTCAATATTCCCCAGCGGAGTATACAAATGTTCCTAAGCAAGCATCCCCGGCAGTCTTAAGATAAGATTATTCCCCGGCGGAATACCAGACAGCCCAGTGGAGCCACTTCCCCAGTACAGTCCAAAGTTTCCCCAGGAAAGTTGAATCAATCTCCCCAGTAGAGTTTTGGAAGCTTATCCCCAACAGATTCTGGAAGCTTATCCCCTGCAGAGTACGAACGCATCTCTCCGGCTTTATTCAAAGGTTATTCCCCACCAGAGCTTATAACTGGGTTATCCTCAGCCAATTACCACGGAAAGATCGTCCTCGGCGACGTTCTTCCTATCCCCCAGCGGAGTTCATCAGAATCCTCAACAAAACATATCAACGGAATCCCCAGTGGAGTTATCATCAAAACCTCAGCGAAGTATCTCTTCCCACATAGTAGATTCCCCTCAGAGTAATATCTTCACCAGGATTATTCCCCAACGGAGTCATCTTCTCCTACCGGTTTGTTCTTGCAATCATCATCCCCAGCGGAAACGAAGAACTCTACTCTTCAACATCAGCCCAGGATTCAACAAACTCCCGGCATTCATCAAGGATTTATTTTCCCAGACGAGAATACATTCATAAACATCACATCTTCATACATTATAGCATGCATACGCATCATACAACGCAAATCTCATTTATTTTTGAGAACATCTTAAAATCATGCAGTTCATGCATCATGACATTGCATACGACTAATACTTTACCTTTTTAGGAAAAAGATGATTACCATCTACCTTTACAGTTCCAGATCAACACCGGTAACAAGCCGGGAAAGTTCTGTGGACGACTGATCATGGGTAATATCCGAAACCAAACAGGACAATTATCTACTTGATCATCCTCAGGCAACCCTACACCGGTTCCTTTTCTTTCAGAAGAAGTCTTACACGGGCTCACCAACAGGCAACCCTACACCGGTTCCTTCTCAACCTCAGATGTAGTTTTACACGAACTCATCATCAGGCAACCCTACACCGGTTCCTTCTCAATTTTCAGATGAAGTCTTACACAGACTTATCATCAAAGTAACCCTACACCGGTTCCTTTTATTTCAGAAGAAGTCTTACACGGACTTATCATCAAAGTAACCCTACACCGGTTCCTTTTCTTTCAGAAGAAGTCTTACACGGACTTATCATCAAAGTAACTCTACACTAGTTCCTTTTCTTTCAGAAGAAGTCTTACACGGACTTATCATCAAAGTAACCCTACATCGGTTCCTTTTCTTTCAGAAGAAGTCTTACACAGACTTATCATCAAAGTAACCCTACACCGGTTCCTTTTCTTTCAGAAGAAGTCTTACACGGACTTATCATCAAAGTAACCCTACACCGGTTCCTTTTCTTTCAAAAGAAGTCTTACACGGGCTCACCAACAGGCAACCCTACACCGGTTCCTTCTCAACCTCAGATGTAGTTTTACACGAACTCATCATCAGGCAACCCTACACCGGTTCCTTCTCAATTTTCAGACGAAGTCTTACACGGACTTATCATCAAAGTAACCCTACACCGGTTCCTTTTCTTTCAGAAGAAGTCTTACACGGACTTATCTCAAGATGACCTTACCCCGGTTCATCCAGAAGTTTTACACGAACTTATCCTGCAGTGACCTTACCCCGGTTCCTCCAGAAGTCTTACACGGACTTATCTCAAGATGACCTTACCCCGGTTCATCCAGAAGTTTTACACGAACTTATACTGCAGTAACCTTACCCGGTTCCTCCAGAAGTCTTACACGGACTTATCTCAAGATAACCTTACCCCGGTTCATCCAGAATTTTTACACGAACTTATCCTGCAGTAACCTTACCCCGGTTCCTCCAGAAGTCTTACACGGACTTATCTCAAGATGACCTTACCCCGATTCATCCAGAAGTTTTACACGAACTTATCCTGCAGTAAACTTACCCCGGTTCCTCCAGAAGTCTTACACGGGCGTATCTCAAGATGACCTTACCCCGGTTCATCCAGAAGTTTTACACGAACTTATCCTGCAGTAACCTTACCCCGGTTCCTCCAGAAGTCTTACACGGACTTATCCTGAAGTAACCTTACCCCGATTCCTCCATAAGTCTTACACGAACTTATCCCGAAGAAACCCTACACAGGTTCTCTCTCTCCAGACGTAGTTTTACACGGGCTCATCGTCAAATAAACCCTACACAAGTTCTCTCTCTCCAGACGTAGTTTTACACGGGCTCGTCGTTAAAGAAACCCTACACAGGTTCTCTCTTCCCAAAGATGCAGTTTTACACGGACTCGTCATCAGAAACCCTACCCAGGTTTTACTTCTTCCAGGATGCAGTTTTACACGGGTTCATCATTAAAGTAACCCCACACAGGTTCCCTTCTCAAACTCCAGACGTAGTTTTACACGGACTCATCATCAGTAAACCCTACACAGGTTTCCTTCTCAGCTCTAGATGCGGTTTTATACGGACTCGTCATCAAAGTAACCCTACACAGGTTCCTTCTCCATTTCAGATGCAGTCTTATACGGACTCATTATCAGTAAACCCTACACAGGTTTCCTTCCTCCAAGATGCAGCTTTACACGAGCTCAACATCAGGCAACCCTACACAGGTTCCCCCTTTCAACTTACAAAAATTACACCTCCAGATGGCATCTATAAGCCCATCCACCTGTCAACAGTCTCCAAATTGCATCTATAAGCCCATTCCCGACAAGGTTCTGTCACATCCCCCGATGGCATCTTTAAGCCCATCTCCACAACTATCCATTACACTTCTAAATGGCATCTATAAGCCCATTCCCGACAAGGTTCTGTCACATCTCCAGATGGCATCTATAAGCCCATCCCCCTATCCACCATCTTTCCAAATGGCATTTGTAAGCCCATTCCCGCCACCGCACTGCTGATACTCTACTATGTGAGTGCAAATTTCTGGGCACTTTAGTGTTCAATCATCTTCCACCTTCGGATCACGAAAGGCACGCAAGCCAATCTACATCCTCAGGTCTAAGAAGATTGAACAGGGGCAACTGTTGTACCCCAAAATTTGCCCTCCCATATTCTTCAAAGTTTTGACAAGCATCATCTCAATTGGCTCAAGTCAACTCAAGGGTTGCACAGTTCAAACACCCTCCTAAGCCAGTCAAATTAGGGTTTGGGTTCTTGCAAGGAAATTGAGGCTTTCAAGGGCTCAATCAAGTCCCACATGCCCATAAACATTTTCAAGCATCTACATGCCAAGTTTCAAGGCTCACAAGGTCAAGTTGCACAGTCAAAAGCCCTAATTGCTTCACAATCAACTACAGGGGCAAAATGGTCATTTGGCAGTCAAAAGTCAAAAATTTTGGTCAACATCTTATTTTGAAGCCACAATCATCATTTGGTCAAATCTTGACCATGATTTCACAAGAATGGCTCAAAAATCATCAAGGTGTCAAGAGTTTCTATTTTTGGGCAGCTGAAAAATCAACTGTAACTTGACCAAGGCATAACTTTTTCATGGTTCATCAGAAAAATCTCATCCAATGCTCATTTTGAAGGGGATGACATTTCCTACAACTTATCTTCACATTCCAAGTCCAATAAATGCTCTCACAAAAAGTTATCAATTTCAACATTATAGGTCATTTTCAAAAGTCAACAAAAAGGCACTTTAAGTCAAAGACCATAAATTGAGATTGGTAAATCAAAATGACATGGGACCAAAGGCATTGGTTATAGAACTTCAAGACCTTTCCAAAATGTCCAAGAACATGTTCATATGATCAAAATTGAGCAAGATATGCATTGGAGAAGTTGGGAAATTTTTGTGAAATGGCAAAAGTCAACTATCCTTGAAACTTCAATTTTTGACAAAAGGGCCCACTTTTTTCCACTTGATTCATCCTTGTCATGCCACCCACGTGTCCCATGATCAATTTCAAGACCAAATAATTATTTTTCTATTTTTATTTAATTTTTATGGATTTAATTCATTTTAATCCATAATAATTCAAGTAAATCTAAAAAAATTAATTAAATGGTATCTTATGGTTTGAATAGACTTCATGAAGCATTTGCAACCTACCAATTTCGTGCTAAGCTCATTTAGGCATGAAAATTCAAATTTTGAACAAGCTTTGGAAGGCCTTTAAAGGTGGTTAAGACAAAATCCAAAGCTTAATTGCAATGGTTAAAGGCTCTTAAATGTGACTTATTCTCACTCATTACTATATATACAAGCCTTGCAAGCCTCATTCACAACCTGAATTTTACACAAAACGGCCAGAGCAAAATCCAAAAAGTGTCAAAAAAAGTGTGAGATCAAAAGGAGTATTGCAAGCATTTTCAGGCCAAAAGGAGAACGTGACTCTCTTCTTTGCCATCCCCTGAAGCTAAAGCAACCCTTGCCACGTCCTAAGATCCATCATACCGCGCTGTAAGTTCTTCCCAGGTCCCCCAAAATTTCTATACATTTTTTTTCTTTACATGCTTGTGTGTAGGTTCCAAAAGAAGGTTCATCATATACCTTCCTCATCCATACGTCAAGTGTCCTCAAGCGTCCATCCAGTGGCCTAAAGATGACGCACACCATGCTCCTGGTCAACCTTGTGCATAGGCAAGCAAGAAAGTCAACGTGGCTTGGCTGGTTAATGGGCCTAAATTTCCAGATTCACCTCCTTAAGGGTCCAACACCCCCCATTGGTTCACTCTTTTTTCTTTTTGTTTTATATTTTCTAATTTAGTTATTAATTGTTTTTTTTAATTATTATTATTACCACCAAAATTAACATAATTAATATTTTTCATAAAAATTCAAAAAAAACTAAAAAATGTAAATATTTTTTATTATTCACTATTAATTATTTTTGTAAATAAAACACTAATAAATTGATTTAGTTTAATTAAGTAATTTTAATTTCCTTTTCCAATAAATAAAAATGAATTAGACTTAGGTTTTTTTTTCTTTTAACTTTAAATTTCTTATTTTTATTTTTATTTTCATTAAAAACATAAAAACACAAAAAATACTTTTTTTTGTAAATAAATACTAATAAATTGAATTAGTTTTAATTAGGCAACTTTAACCTTTTTCTTAATAACTAAAATAAATTTAGAATTAGATTTTTATTAACTTTTAATTTTAATTCCTTTTATTTTATTTCATTAAAAACATAAAAATACAAAAACATTTTTCTTTTAATAAATTAAATAATTAGTTTTAATTCCATTAATTACAAAAAAGACAAAAATTCAATTCTTATTCAAAAAAGGGTCAACACCCTAAGGACGTTCCAATTTAATTCTTTCGCGCATTATTCTTATTTTTATTATTTATGTAACTGTTTCCGGATATGTAATAGTTAATTAGGATTTACCGTTTTCCTTTAAATTCTCGCACTTTATTTACCAAAACGGGTTTTTGTTTTTGGCGATGTATAGACCCGCGCCTTGTAATAGCTAGATTTATCTTCCCGCAATTTATTTTCCGCACCCCTAACTGTTAAATGCATGAAAGAATGTATGTAAATAAAATCAATCTGTATCTCACAAATAACATGTACAAGAAAACCTTAACTGAAAAACAACACACAATGCACATGCCACTCTTAGGGTACGCCTCACTGGTTGCCTCGACGTGGTCATCAAGTATAGGGTGTCTTAGAGGTCGCCCTTCTGTCCAAAAGATCCAGTTGCCTCGAAACGGTTGCCTCGGATAAAAGGATCTAGGACATTAGGGTTACTTCTAAGGTGTCCTACCATTGCTTCGGTGACCACACTGTCCCGATAATTGAATTGATCTGAACACCTCCAACGATGGTGCTACCTACCTCTCAATGGTGGGATAGCACTATCTAAAGGACTCTTACAGAGCCTAATTCCTTAGAGTAGGTAGATTTCTCTTAAGTACTTGCTCTTTTAAAAACAAACAAAAATACTTTTCACACCTACACTTTCAAAAGTTTTCAAACAAATTTTTCATACACTCTTGAGGACTGATACAAGAGTTACTTAGAAATTTTTCAAACGAAACTTTTTTTTTCAAAACCCACACACACTTGAAAAGCAAACAAATTTTGAAAACATAAGAGCAAGTACCTAAGAGCCCGTAGATAACCACGGATAGAAAGGGTGCTAACACCTTCCCTTTCTATAAATCTACCTCCCGAACCGAGAAACATTCTCGAATAAGGAATTTTGCTGTGCTTTTGTCCTTTCCATGTTGGAGAATATAAAAGACGGTGGCGACTCTTGCTTACCGCGACTTTTCGCGAAACCAGCTTAAAAACAGTCAGTTCTATTTCCACCGATCACAAATGCCATTTCTTTCACAAAATTCATCAAAAAGGTGATTTTTGAATTCACCTCCATGGTCACTTCGGATGGTAACAATTTTTGTATTTAACTTGTTTTGAGATGATTTGGCAAATTTTTCAAAAGCATAGAAAGTCTCACTTTTGTTTGCTAAGAATATCGTCCAACAAAATCTAGAGTAGTCATCAACTATAACGAAGCCATAATAATTTCCACCTAGACTTTTAATTCTAGATGGTCCAAATAAGTCCATATGGAGTAGTTCAAGTGGTTTCGTTGTAGAGATGACATTTTTAGATTTAAAAGAGACTCATGTTTGTTTACCAATTTGACAAGCATCACATAGATGATCTTTTGAAAATTTATTTTGGGTAAGCCAATCACAAGGTCTTTAGATATGATTTTATTTAGCAAATCAAAGTTAACGTGTGTTAATCGCCTATGCCAAAGCCATGAGTCTTCACTCATGGAGACTAAGCATTTAGCACCTGTTAGGGACACATTATTCAAGTCAAGCATATACATATTGTTTACCCTCAAGCCCTTAAACACATCCTCTTTCTTATCATTATGTTCGATTATGCAATCATCCTTTAGAAAAGTAATTTTATAACCTTTGTCGCATAATTGACTAATGCTAATAATATTGTGTTTAAGGCCTTCAACTAATAGGACATTTGAGATAGTGGTGGATAAGGGATTACCTACACTACCTTTACCGAGTATTTCTCCCTTGTTGTTATCACCATAAGTAACAAATTCTTTCTTCTTTGCCACAAAGTCAATGAATAGCGAAATGTCACCCGTCATGTGTCTTGAGCAACCACTATCGAGAAACCATCTTCTCTCGAGAGACTCAAGACATTCCACCTGAAATATCAAACATGGGAGATAGGTACCCAACATTCATTGGGTCCTTGAGTGTGAGTTAGACATTTGTTTCCTTCGGGGAACCATTGGTATATGCCTTTAGGAACTAAGAATCTCCTAAATTGACATTTACTAATGGTATGTCCCTTCTTGCAACAATATAGGCAAGACATATCTAAGTGAGATCTACTCTTGCTATCTTGATCCCTTAATTCATAGGTATATTTTTGATAGGGATTAATCATGCTTTTTCTGAAGTTTGAGCGATTGATAGCAAACGTAATCTTAGGTTGTAAAGCTTTGTCTAGTTTGGCTTTGAGAGTTCTAACTTCTTTTTGCCAAATATGACAAGTTTCACATCCATGCCATTTAAACCAAGGTCTCTCTTCTTTTTCACATTTCCTTCAATATTTTCTATCATAGATGCTTTAAGAGCTTCTAATTCCTTTTCGGAATCAGAAACCTTTTGTTCTAGATATGAAAAGATTTTCTTGTTTGAGGCTAAGCGCTTGAAAGGTTCCTTAGCCTCTTGATGTAAAATATTGAAGGAATTTAACAATTCTAAATAAGACATTTCATCAACATGATCATACTTAGCACGACTTACATTCTTTTTCTTATGATGATGATCCATGAGACAAAGGTTGACCGTTTCTTCTTCATCACTTGAGAAACCTTTACTTGAGGAATCACTATCGCTCTCCCAAGAAATGTATGCTCTTCTAGCTTTGGTTGGTTTATTTTGATTTTTGGCCTTGGCTTTGTCTTTCTTCAAATAGGGGCAATCCGGCTTGTAATGACTGGGTTTGCCACAATGGTAGCATGATCCTCGTGACTTAGGCTTCTTACTTTCATCTTGCTTGCTTGGTTGAGAGTGGCGTTTATAATTGATTAGATTCTTCTCCAAATGTTGAATTTCGTTTTTCCGGAGATATCTATTGTATTTTCTTACGAATAGACCCATATCCTCATTCGGACTCTCATCGTCATCACTTGATTCACTTGCACACAAAATTGAGGTGGATGACTTGGAGCTTGAAGCCTTTAGTGCTATAGACTTGTTTTCCAAGTACCTTGACTTTTCCTTCTTTTCTTTCTTTTCATGCTTTCCAAAGCTTATGAGCTCTTGCTCATGTTCTTGAATCTTACCCCATAGTGTTGTGAGATCCAACGTATTTAGATCATTTGCTTCCTTAATTTCTGTAACTTTAGGTTGCCATTCCCTGCTAAGACATCTCAAAATTTTGTTAGTAGCAACAAAATTGGAAACTACATGACCAAGTGTATGCAAGCGATTCATTATATGAGAAAATATATTTTGCATGTCGGCGATGGTTTCACCTTGCTTCATGCGAAAGAGATCAAACTCTTGCGTCAAAGTATTGATTCTAGCCAATTTTACATCATTTGTGCCCTCATGGGTGACTTGCAAAGCATCCCACATTTCCTTAGACGTAGCACAATGTGAGACCCGGAAATACTCATCAAATCCTAGAGCTTCTATGAGCATGTTTCTTGCTTTCCAGTCATAGGCATAGTTTTTCTCATCTTTTTCATCCCATTGTGCTTCCGGTTTAGGAACGGTTAACCCGACAACATTTTGCATAGTTATTGCAACTGGCCCATCTTGGATAACCTTCCATATTTTCCTATCAACAGACGTGATATGGACACGCATACAATCTTTCCAATAGCTATAATTTTCACCTGTGAAAACGGATGCTCTAGTGTACGCCCCTTTTAGATCACAATCCATTTCTAGAAGTTGTATGTGAAGCACTGGACAAACCGGCGCTCTGATACCACTTGTTAGACGATGTGACGGATCTAGAAGGGGGGGTGAATAGATCCCTTTTAAAATTTTGTGCTTTTTGTAAAATTGTTTTTATCAAAGAGCGACAGCCCTGAATCTATCGTCTAAACTTTACGTATTGGAAAGATCGGATATGCGAACCAATTTGATGAAAATGATGAGAATAGAATCACAACTAAAATTGAATATGATGAATCGCTTTAGCAAGTTTAACAAGGTGTAAGTTATTAACAATTAGTTGCGGAGAAGATAAAGCAAATTTGTGAGTTGTAAATTCAACAAACACTTGGTGTACGTACTACACAAGGTTTGGTTATACTTGTAGTGATTATAGCGATTCAAATGAATGTTATATGAGTTGTAAATTTTAGTTTGTCACTACAATTATTTTGTATGAATGAGAAAAATTGATAACTTACAAATTCAAGTAAATAGAAATAAAATGCAAAAAACTAAAATGGACATAGTATTTGTTAGGCAGTTCACTCTGTCGTCCTCGCGTGGGCTACTCTGCCCCCAATTCTAGAATCTAGAATTAGGATTATGAAATTAATTTTGCAAAGTTTGTAAGAGAAGATACAATCACCACAATTCAAAGTCACTTGATGAATCTTATATGTTACACTCCTCTTCCCTTGATTCTAGATGAATCAAGTATGCCAAATCTTGAACAAAATCTCCTTCTACCTTGAATGATTTTGAACCCTAGAAGTTGGCCCCAAATCCTTCTTCATAATCCCCCGGTTACTGCTACCCGATTGAACACCCCACGGTCTTCCAATCCCTTAGCTTGGCTGAATTCAATGAAGCAAAGACTTGTGATAAAACCCCCCAATTTTGGAGGACAAAACCCCAATGGTTTTATTAAAGAAAAAACCCAGAAAGATCTCTACCCAAATCTGAAATTGCACTTTCAATTCGGACGTTATCAACACAATCCCAAAAACTTGATCAACAAAAATGATTGTGTGTAGTTGTTGATGGTTGATGAGAGGCTGAAGATGAAGAGAGCTCTTGTGTCTATCTTTAACTTTTTCTTGTTATTTGATAAAATAGAGGCCAAATAATATATATATATATATATATATATATATATATATATATATATATATATATATATATATATATATATATATATATGTGTGTGTGTGTGTGTGTGTGTATGTGTGTGTGTGTGTGTGTGTGTGTGTGTGTGTGTGATTCCCATGATGTAACAACATAGCATAAAAAATGAGAAAATTTAGCGATGCGTTGACTCATGCAGGGTGTATAGAAGGCGTGCGCTTTCCCGAGCGAGAGATGTTGAAATTCCTTCAGTCATGCGCCGACTCATTGCCTGATGCGCCGACTCATGTTTTCCCAGAACTATGCGTCGATGCATAGAGAAGTCGTGCGCCTTCCCGGATATTGCAAAGCCAAAATATTTTTCTCATGAGCCGACCTAAGGTTCCATGAGCCGGCTCATGTAGTCTGTTTTGAGAAAAATGCTTGTTTTTGATTTTTCTCACTTGCACCTGTTTGAAGCATGACATATTTGCACATATAGGTTTTTGAAAAGCATTAAAACTCAGTTCTTTCACCTTTTCCCTCACACATTACATAAAGGAGGCCCAAGGCCCCCAACCAAATAAAACGATCATGTGGCCAAGAAGACCACAATTGTTTGAAACTTACATTAAAACAGGCAGAGCCCACAAAAAATATTACAACAATACGGTGCGCGGGACGAAACAAAAATAGCAGCAATAAACTGATTAAACGCCATGCTAAAATCCATCCTCGTTTTCATTATCCTCAGGGGCAAGCTCCTTCACTGGTCCATCCTCTCCAGCCATGAGGGAGTTGGGCACAACAATCTTCCCATCTGCCACATAGTGGAGGAACCCCATCCCGACCATGTTAAATTCCATATTTAGGTTCAGTATCCTAAATTGCTCCATAGCATTCTGGAAGGCACATGCGATGTTAGCTACACCGTCATCTACGACCAGCTGGAGGCGGACAACCAACTCTGCACGGGTTTTCAGACCCTTTGCCTCTTTTGGCTCATCCTCGACAGGAGCTGCCTCCGCCCTCAAAGTGGCGCTCGACTCCTCCAAGGACTTCTTCTCTAACAGAAGGGTATCGCGCTCCTCAATGACCTTTGCCATTTTTCCTTTGACGCCTTTCTCACAGAACTCGTTGCGACAAGCTTCTCCTCGAGGGTCCCTACTTTGGCCTAAGACTTCCTCAGCTCACCCTCCAGGGAGGTGCCTTCCTTGGTATATGCCATATCCATTCCCAACATCCTCATTACTGCACCAGAATCTCAGGCTAGCATCCCCCTCTTGCTTGGGCGATTCATATCCTCGAGAATCAACGATTCAACCTGGAGAAGTTGAAAAGGGAGCCCTCAAAGAATTTCTTGTTATGAAAGCAAGGAGGCAGCTCGAACCTTCCCTTATCTTGCTCACCCGTCAAATCGACGGTACCCTTAACACGTACTCTCTTGAACCTCGAAGATACCGATTGAGGAGAAGGATGCCCAACCAAAGGACCAGACGACGAAGTCCTCGAACCCGCTTGGGAGACCGTCCCCACATCACCCTGAGGACCTTTTCCTGACTTCTTCCCTTCTTCGATTTTTGAGCAGCAGCAACCGACTTAATCATATGCTCTTGAGCAGCATTCATCCTTCCTGCAACAAAAAACGAATAAGATTCAGTGAACGAGGATAAAGAAATATGCGCGTAAGACAAATCTAAAATACAAGATAAACTATCCAAGTACGCCATAGAATCCCCGGATTCAAGGAGCTCTTTCAAATTTATAATCCCCAGTTCAAACATGGGCTCCGCATCCTCGTCTGTCAAGGGCCTCCCCTCTTTTGACCACACGCTGGACAAGGGGTATCCCCATTACAAAGGTCGACAAGCGATCATGGTTGGATAGATCCTCGGGACCCAACTGCTCCTTCTTCCAGATGTAATGATCGGTCCCCCGATCAAAATGTTTCTTCGACCAATGGAAACAAAACTTTGGCACCAACTTCACCATCGGGTTCCTTCCCTCATTATTCATAGGGTTCCACTCCTCATCAACCAGCGGAACACTCCTAAAAATATTTAATAACTCCCTCCCCGACATGGGCTGGACAATAATATACCTCTCCTTAAAGTGGCAGACAGATTCAAATTAAGCCTTGAACAACTTCTCATTGGCTTGTTTCAAGGAAACCCATCCCCATTGCTTGCCATATTGTCCCCGTTTGAGGCTGAAGCAATAAAATAACAAAGGGACAGGGGCCCCTATCTGCAAATAACCACATACTATTTCAAAAGCCCGCAAGAAGGCGATTGAATTAGGATGAAGCTGTGAAGGAGAAAGACGGAGATGCCGAAAAACTGCCACATGCAGATCAGAGAAAGGAAGTCGAAGACCCAGCTTCCGAAAGAAAGTTTTGTACACATGGATATGGTTCGCTTCAAACTTCGAGCATATCTGGTGATCCTTCCCAGGGATATAAACTGCCCATTCCTCCTTTGTTTCCTCCGAATCCATCCCTGAAGCCACCAACATAAACACCTCGTCTGGGTGCTCAACAAACTGAGAAACAATCTCCATGGGGTTCGGCGCAACCCAGGCTAAAGGGTCCTCGACCACGGGCTCAACCTGCACATCTACACCCTTCTTGGGCACACATGACCCTGGATCACACGCCCTCGAGGTACTCTCCTTGGTCGAGGTGCTTCCAAACGAACTCATTGTAGAATCAGTATGCTCGCCCATAATATCATCTTTTATATTGTTGGCCATCAACATAAAAAGTAGAGGACAAAAGTGAATTCGAAATCGAATCAAATCCACCCTTCTACTGCTAATCAAGTTGAATGGCGTGAACGAGTACCCTGTCCCCGACCAGAGCCCTCACTCAAAATAGATGAAAGGAAAATGAGGTGCTCCCCTATAACGCATTAGGCGCCCGACCACGGGACAAACCCTAACTCCGGCGAGGAGAGTCCCTTCTCGGACGAATGGTTTTCAACCTCGCCCATAGGCGCGTCAGAAAAAACCCAGAAAACGGTCGAGTATCACCAAAAATTTCACCATAGAACACTGCTACCCGGCTCTGCCACCAAGGAATGTCAAACAAACCCACAAAGGGGTCTATATTCACAAGCGACAAAACCACCAAAAGTCATTCTATCTAAAGCTAACTTATCCGTAACCACATGCATCTCTATGATCGTAAGATAAATCTAACCTAAAAATAGGAAACATTATTGCAAAAATGAAAGAAAAGTAGTAAGACTTACAAAGTTAGAGAAAACTAGCGGGGGTGAACGATGGAAAGGGCATAAACTGCGACAGAGAACGATTGCGTCGAACAAAGACCAAAAATGAGCAGAGGAAGAGCAAGCAAAAAATGCTAATGAAGCTTCCTCTCTCCCTTTTATAGACTAACTTCGCTAGCGCGTGGGAGGGCATGCGCCTAGGGAATTCCAAAAGGCATTATAATTACGCCATAGTCCCTAGGCTTGCCATCATTACACTTTTATGACAGCACATGGCTTGACGCAAGCACAACACGCTAACTCTTCTTATCCAATAAACTATTCTTCTCCTTGCAAAACAGGCTTGTCGAGCATTGCTCAAACTCCTTTCACATAGCTTCCCATGAAATGTCCCCCTCTTTCAGGCACTCCTTAAATTATTACTCCTCTTACCATAAGCAACGACTTGGGGGGATCTTGTTCTGAACTGGCCCAATGATTAGAATTTGCCCAATATGCTTCCATCTTTGGCACGACCCAATAATGTTGGCCCAACATCCCTAGTCGACCACGCCCTTGAGAGACGCGATCAAAAATGCCTGAATCGCACGTTTACCCGTGTGGGTAACTACCTCCCAGTTTACTCGACACACGAAGAGAAGATGCCTAGGAAATGCTCATAAATGCTTCTGCCCATCATCCCATCCCTGCTCAATGTGATAGCTAGTTACGGGCATGACTGCTCGTTTTGACCAAGTCCTGGTAGTTACCTATTTTTACGGACCCGCATTACTAGGCCCAAAAATGGGGACCAATGACTATGCGGAGGAATTATATAAACCCTCACACTTGTGAGGCCCAGATACCTATTATTCATACTAAAAACCCTAATATCTTTCTTGTGTCTCTTTGCACTCATTCTTACTTGATCGTCAGAGTATCTTGCATGTACACCCCCTCCTCCCCATAAATTTCCAGCCAAGCAGACGTCAACAACTTAACCCACTTTTAGATTTTTGATTGGGACTTTATGAGTCTATCGGGATACTAACTGCAAGTATACAGTTTAGTCGTTCTAGTTTTAAATGATTATCGAACCCACAGAGACTGAGGATCAATCGCATACGATCTAATGCTATAATTGTCTAACTAAACGATGAATATTTGGTTTAGGGGGGAAATAGTTTAATTAAAAATAATAGTAATAGCTATACCGGTATGTGATAGTCGGACTTCGGGAATTCGGTGAATCACTTGGCATATAAAGTATTTCGGTAAAAACGAATTGTTTAAAAACCTGAGACATACACTCTCGTGTTCATGAAATAAGTCATGTTACTAAACCTAGTGGATGCACTTTAAATTTAATAACACTTTTTGAAAACAATTTGAGTTTAATTAATTTGTTAAAACACTCTCATGTATTTAAAAATTAATGTTTCGTTACCACTATCTGGGTCGAACCCCAACTCTCGCATGCATGTTATTGCCTTATTTAATTTCCCACTCTCATGGCAAAATCGTGTTAATTATCCTCTCACTCTCGTGACAAGGGTAGTTAAATTAAACATGGAAATTGGAAACCAGAAATTATTTATAAATGTTTTTAGCCAAGTTATCACTGAATTCTTTCGGTACTTAGGAGTCACGTATCGGTACAATTAATTTATCCGGACATAATATATTTAGTAACTATGCAACTTAAAATATAATTCATAAAAATAAATGACATAGCACAAGAATAAATAAATATCAATTGCATAAAAAACCTGTAAATAATGTTGTTGTGGTAATCTTGGATGCTTACAAATTCCTTGCAATTTAATCGAAATCTATAATCCGTGTTAATTCTTGGATGAAGAACTAACACTCTAGAAACTAATTCTGGAATTTAAAATTACAGTAGGTATAAAAAGGTTCAAAAGCAAGAAAATAGAATAATGCAGAAAAATAGAAATTTGGCTCTATAGAAAATTCTTCGACCCTTATCCATTGAACTGCTCCATATTTATAGAAGAAGATTTTGCAGTTGAGAAAATATTGGAACAGCTTGAGTGGAGGAAGACTCGGATTCATGGTTACTGAAGTTTGAGGAAATATAGGAGAAGAAACTGCCCACAATGTTGCCCATGTCTATCTGTATTCCATAACGTTGTTTTTAAGCGTGTGACGGTCGTCACGAGGGGGTGACGGTCGTAATGCGCTTAAATAGCGCATTACGCTCGTCAATGATGTGTGACGAGCGTCCTTCTAGTTGTGGAAGCGTTACGGTCGTCATAGGGTGTGACGGTCGTCACAGCTACAAAATATGCAGACTTTGCAGATTTGGTCCTTTTTCTTCTGATTCTTGGTTAGCTTCCTTCATGTGATCCTTTTCCACTGATTTGAGTTGAAACATGTTGTACCTGTAAAAAGACACAAAAACTCGGAACAATTGGGAGTTAAACGAATCAATGTATTATAAAAATCGATAAAAAGTGTAGTAATTATATGATACGATTACTCGTTATCAAATTCCCCCATACTTAAACCTTTGCTTGTCCTCAAGCAAATAGTCATTCGAAAGATCGACAAGTTTTGTCAAGCGCATATGCATGACATACCTTCGATTTTTAAAGCAATTTCGGGAAATCCTCGTCAGTTCGGCCGATACTTGAGTGAAACACTAACGATACGCTAATGACACAAGCAGTAAGCTTAGTCGTAGGCTTCCATTTCAAACGAACTATCCAACAATTCCATTATAATTCTGCCCAGAGTTCCTTGTGTCTATTTCACCCGGTTTCGTTCTAGCGCAATCACATTAAGCCCTTTTGTCTTAGCACGCACGTAGTGGAGTAATCGGTTAGTGACTTTGATCCTTTTAGCACGGGGTCTGGTACACAAATGTGGCAACCCTACATATGTTATCCAAATTGGAGGTTGTGGGGGATCGGGCCGTAGCACGCCCTACCGAGTTCAGAACCAGATACCTCTGAACCAACCAACAGTGGATTCCTTCATTATTTGCTCAACTCTTATATGTGACCGTATATTTTGGTGCACAAAATTTCTTTTCTTTTAGCAGCGAGATAAGAAGGATATTTCTATGATCAGGCATCAAACACTTATATTCATCGATTCTCCACGTGGTTTGTGTCAAGACGGTACTGACTGCTAGTATAAACTACTAGGGGTTACTTCAGAACTAAAACTCAAGATATAGGTATAATGGTTATTGAAACGGATCACGTAAGTAGGAAGTCTACGGTGTCATAACCGTATCGATCTTGTTGATTCGTTTTCGGCTTCCTCAACTGGGATTTCGTTAAAATAGGTATGTCGGGCTAATGCGAAGATAAAATTTTTCGGTATGGCTAAATAAAGCAAAGAATTTGAATTGAGACATATCATAAAAATTTACTTATTTGTAGAAGATGGAAAGGTACCTCTCCCACACTAAATCCGACATTGTCCTCAATGTTGCGGTATATAGGCGGGGAAATACAATTACAAAAACAAACAGAACAGAAAAAGTAAACTACTTAGAAAATAAAGAAAACTACTGATGACCACGTCCTCTACTCCTGGTGCAAGAGCGTCTGGTAGGAGTGGCTTCTGTGTCAGTATCCTGGTAGCCAAGGGTGCTGACGTCCAACCTTAAGGGATTGAGTTCCGACAGGGCCTCGTCCAACCTCTCATTCATGCTCCGTTGTCCAGTCAAGATCTGAGTGTTTTGAGCGCATAAATACTCATATTGTTCCTGTTGTCTTCTTTCAAGCGTGGCGCTCATTTGATTCTGTAGATGGATGGCGCGGAGAATGTCTTCAAGATTAATAGGAGGTGGTGCAGATGAAGCTCCTGGAATGTCGTGGACGGGGGGAGCACTGTCCAGCTCTTCTTGCATTTCGTTTGCGGGCATTAGGCTGGTCTTCATGAGTAGGAGCACGCCCCTCGGGAGCTGCAAGATTGAACAACCAGTTAGCTTTGTTTTGTGGATCAATTCGGTCCCTGCAAGGCAAAGTGATGTTATGATAAATAGTGTTTCTGATCACAGGGTGGAATCTGCCATCCTCCCGCTCATAAATGAGATGTGCGGCCTTGCAGTGGTCCATAGTCAGCAAATCCGGTGCCATAGAAGGCATATCCGCGAGAGCAGCACCATAATTCAGAGCTATGGCAAGAGAAGTGATAAGCCCTCCGAAATAGAAGGGTTTTCCGCCTCTAGCACAAATAGAGTGAATATGAGCCAGTAAAAACGGGGCGGCGTTGATCTTTTTCCCAGTGAATGCGCAATGCATGAAGAAGAGCTCCTTGGAGTTGAGCTTGTGGTTGTTGTCACGGGCGAAGATGGTGTTGCTGAGGATGCGGTGAAAGTATCGGATAGCCGGATTATGAATGTGTGTGGCATTGAGGTGGTCGTAGGATCCGGCACGAATGTTCGTCATACAGTGCCATAAGTTAAAAGCTTCCTCGCTGAAATTATCCGGCACCCGGAGGTGAACACCTTCGTCATAACAGAAACCTAACAGCCGTGCGATGTTGGTATGGGGCAGCTGATGCTCAATGCCAAACATACGAAATTTGGCCATGCTTGAGAGTTGGTTTGTGGTACCAGGGGGAGTGATGTATGCAAAGGAACTCAGAAACTCAAAGGTTAGAGTTTCATAAATGGGTTGTGGTTCGCGGCATAGGTTCCATAAATTCAAGCTCTGCAACAGTTGTCAGACACTGTCTAGCAGTCCCAAATTCCTTAAACAGTCAAGATCAATATACCGTGTAGGTTGGAGACCGCAGCGTTGGAACTTCTGGAATTTGAGATGTTGGGTATCACCTTGTTCGCCGGATCTGAAAGTGAGAGTGGGAACTTGCTGATTGTTGGCCATAGTGCGTGTAAAAGGATTGAATCGTGGATTGAGTAGTGGGTTAATGGAGTTTTTAGTGTTAGAGTGTTGGAAGTTGAGGAAAAAATTTGAGAGGGTGTGTTACGGTTTTGGGAAGAATGGAGATTTGAGAGAAAAGATGGAACGGCTCTGTAATAGCAGATTCTGCTATGGGGCGCACGTGACGGTCGTCACAAATGGCTGACGGGCGTAACATGGTGAAACGCATGTTACGCTCGTCATAGGGGCGTTACGAGCGTCACGCGTTCAATTTCATTATATTAATGAAAGGAACGTGACACTTTTATTTTCCAATATTATAACTCACAATTCTAGCACAATAAGCAGGCACGATATTTCCAACACACGTCATATGACCAAATTTTTGCAGAAAATATGAACAGTAAATTAATAAAAAATAAAAAATATACTGAAAATTGAAATAACATGTATGAAATGAAATAATGGCAGTAAGGCAATAGAATTTGAAACTTAAATAATTGAAATTTCATTAACGAGTAAAAATTGTTTGGAAATAATAACTTAAATAATAATAAAAATGATAAAATTCTAAAACAAACTAGCTTCCTCCCCCACACTTAAACTAAACAGTGACCTCACTGTGTATACAAATGCAAGAGAAGAACAAATCAGTATAACAACGGCAATCTCTAGCCACGAGGAGTAGGGAACATATGCTGGTGCATGAAATCCAGTTGGTCTGTCACCAAATCCATAAAAGCGATGAAATCCACACGTAGAGATGTAAGCTCACCCCGTATTCCGGTAATTTCTTCATGCAAAGAGTCGAGGGTGATAGTAGGAGGAGGCGGTGGTGGTATCTCTGGAGCCTGGAAGGTGGTCTCAGTAGAAACTACATGCTGCTCCCATGGGTCAGGAGACTGGTGGTATCCCGGTGGTGTTTCAGGATCTTCAGCATCTCGAGAGGTGTTAGGTACTTCATAGATGTCAACAGTGGAAGGAGACGAAGGCGGTGTAGGAGGATGGTGGAGATCAAAAAGCCAGTTTGCTCTATTGTGGACACTAGTTATAGGGTTCGGGAGTACAAACTGGTGGACAGTTTCATGGTTAATTAACAGTTCGAATTCACCTGGCCCAAGATTGCCTATAAAACTAGTGTTGAAGCAAAATTCAATATTCATTGGCTTGATTCCATAGTGCGGAGTGGATCCTAACATCGGCCTTCAGAGTCCAATGGAATTAGAGATCATAGTGACTAAACCACCTAAAAGGATTGGGGCATTTGGTGTTTGCATAATATGTTCCATATTAGCAAGCATATAGGCAGCACCGTTTACTGGACGGCTTTGAGAAGCACAGTACATGATGAAAAGATCATCACGTGACACTGATGTAACATTTTGCTCTTTTCCAAAAAGGGTGTGGGCAATGATCTTATGGAAGTACCTGATGGCAGGGTTATGGATGAACTCCGAGTACAGGTCAGATGGCTCGGGATGGTTGTTTCCAGTAATGCTACCCCAGAAGAAATCAAGGTCAGTATCTAGCAATAGGTCTTCCTGGGTCATGGTAATAACATCAGGCCCATTAGGGAATCTTAACAGGTTGGCAAACTCCCTATGGTTATAGCGGTAGTCCATGTCAAACAGTCTGAAGGTGACCAGCCCGCGGTTGAACCCTAACCCATGATTTGGTAGGTAGCTCAGTGTGCTCAAGAACTCAAGGGTCAACTTTCTCTAGGTACAATAACGTCTCTGAATAGGAGCAGTGTCCCAGCCTATTTGGTGTAGCAGATACATGACACTCTCACGAATGCCTAAAGCAGTCATAGCATGATCATCAACATAAATTGTAGGACACATCTCACGCTCAGCTAGATCCTCAAAGCGTCTTCTCTGGTGCCTACTTCTCAAGGTGATGTTCATGTAGTTTAATCGTGCCATGGAGCTAAATATTAAAGCTAAAGAATTACCCCTGAAAATGTTTAATAAATGTATGAAAAACTAAGTTAGTATTTTCAGGTTAAAAATGCCGAAGTTAAATCAAAAAGAAAAAGAAAGTTAAAAAAAAATTAAAAAAAAATAAAAATAAAAATAAAAAGGAGTAAGGGATGCAACATGAAAGTTTTAAAGATTAAAATAAACGAAGAAATTAAAAACATATTAAAACAAAAATAATTAAAAGAAAACATGGGTTGCCTCCTATGAAGCGCCTTTGTTTTATGTCGATGGCTCGACGGATAGTACCTATTCAGTTAGGTATCGGGGTAGGCGGCTCACTTAACTGCAGATAAGCCGAATAGTTCAGATTTCCGACGTTAAAATAGTGCTTTAAGCGCTGGCCATTGACTATAAATGGTTCGATAGAATTTCCTTTAATTTCTATCGCACCACTTGGGAAAACTTTATTAATTTCGAATGGTCCTGACCATCTGGAATGTAATTTACCCGGGAAAAGTTTCAGTCTAGATTTGAATAGGAGTACGATGTCTCCTTCCTTAAATTCTTTCCGCGAGATACGCTTATCGTGCCATTTTTTTGTTCTCTCCTTATAGATTCTAGCATTTTCATAAGCGTCTAAACGCAATTCTTCTAATTCATGGATATCTAATATTCGTTTCTCGCCAGCAATCTTGTAATTTAAGTTAAGGGTTTTAATGGCCCAGTAAGCTTTATGTTCTAATTCTACTGGCAAATGACAAGATTTTCCATAAACTAATTTAAACGGCATTGTTCCGATAGAGGTTTTAAAAGCTGTCCTATATGCCCAAAGAGCATCATTTAGCTTGGAGGACCAATCTTTTCTGGATGTGGCTACGGTTTTCTCAAGGATTTGTTTAATTTCCCTATTTGACACTTCCACTTGGCCACTCGTTTGAGGATGGTATGGTGTGGCTATGCGATGTTTAACGCCATATTTTGAAAGTAGTTTTTCAAAAATTCTAGAGATAAAATGGGAACCGCCATCACTGATTACTAGTCTTGGTACACCGAATCGCGGGAAGATAACATGCTTGAATAGTTTAAGTACTACTCGTGTATCGTTTGTGGGTGCAGCGACAACTTCAATCCATTTTGATACGTAGTCAACAGCTACCAATATATACTTATTTCCAAAGATGTGGGGAACGGTCCCATGAAATCAATTCCCCACACATCGAAAATTTCTACTTCGAGAATCCCTTTTTGCGGCATTTCGTCACGTCTAGATATATTTCCTGTGCGCTGACATCTATCGCAATTCATAATTGCTACATGGACGTCTTTCCATAAAGTAGGCCAAAAGAAGCCAGCTTGAAGTATTTTTGCACAAGTTTTTGATGTACTAGCGTGTCCACCATAAGGGGCGGAATGGAAATGGGAAATGACGTCGTCTATTTCATCGTTAGGAACACAGCGACGGTAGATACCATCGGCGCCTCTTTTAAAGAGTAGTGGTTCATCCCAAAAGTAATGTTTTAGATCATGGAAGAATTTCTTCCGCTGTTGGTACATTAAATCGGGTGGTAAAACATTGGCGGCTAAATAATTAACGAAATCAGCGTACCATGGTAATATGGTGTTGGTACAAATGGCTTTTACTACCGCAGTTGTTAAACGTTCATTGCGTTGATCTAAATTGTCGGTAGGAGCTATCTCTAGTTTGGCAATAAGGCGTTCATATGGGAAATCTTCGTTTATGGGAACGTTCTCAGTTTGGATTCCATCTAATCTTGATAAATGATCCGCTACCATGTTTTCAGTCCCTCTTTTGTCTTTTATTTCCAAGTCAAACTCTTGTAGGAGTAAGATCCATCTGAGTAGTCGTGGTTTGGCGTCTTTCTTACTTAGCAAGTATCGGATCGCAGCATGATCCGTGTAAATAATGAGTTTGGCGCCCACTAAGTAGGAACGAAATTTATCCAATGTGAATACAACAACTAAGAGTTCCTTCTCCGTAGTGGCGTAATTCATTTGTGCGGGATCGAGTGTTCTGCTTGCGTAGTAGATAGTGTGAAGCTTTTTATCCTTGCGTTGTCCTAGGACTGCGCCTACAGCATAATCGCTCGCATCGCACATTATTTCAAATGGTAGGTTCCAATCAGGAGGTTGCATAATAGGTGTTGAAATTAAGGCTTCTTTAAGCGTCTCAAATGCGTTTAAGCATTTATCGTCGAAAATAAACTCGACTTCTTTCATTAATAATTCAGTTAGCGACTTAGTGATTTTAGAGAAATCTTTTATAAAACGTCGGTAAAAACCAGCGTGTCCTAGAAAACTTCTTATTTCTCTAACTGTTTTGGGTGGTTGAAGGTTTTTGATAACCTCGATTTTTGCTTTATCGACTTCAATCCCTCTGTTTGATACAATGTGACCCAACACAATTCCTTGTCTTACCATGAAGTCACATTTTTCCCAATTGAGTACTAGGTTGACATTGACACATCGTTTAAGTACTAATTCAATATTTGATAAACATCCGTCAAAACTTTCTCCACAGACAGAAAAATCGTCCATGAATACTTCCATAATTCCGTCTAAAAAGTCTGCGAAAATCGCCATCATGCATCGTTGGAAAGTTGCAAGTACGTTACATAGTCCAAATGGAATTCTTCGGTATGCAAAGGTACCATAGGGGCATGTGAACATGGTTTTCTCTTGATCATCAGGATGAATGGGAATTTGGAAGAATCCCGAGTATCCATCAAGATAGCAGAAATGGGAATGTTTGGCTAAGCGCTCGAGCATTTGATCAATGAATGGTAATGGAAAATGGTCCTTGCGCGTAGCTTTGTTTAGTTTTCTGTAATCGATACACATTCTCCATCCTATTTGGGTACGTTGTGCCACCGATTCGCCTTTTGTGTTTGTTATAACTGTAACACCTCCTTTCTTAGGTACTACGTGAACTGGACTGACCCAGTTGCTATCTGTTATTGGGTATATGATGCCTGCCTCTAGTAGTTTCTGTACTTCTTTCTTAACGACTTCACTTAGGATAGGATTTATTCGTCTTTGATGTTCTCTAGAAGTCTTGCAGTCCTCCTCCAGCATAATGTGGTGCATACATAGAGAATGGCTTATTCCTTTTAGATCTGATATATTATAACCTAACGCGGTTGGATACTTCCTTAACACATTAAGAAGTTTTTCAGTTTCGATCTTCCCTAAATTGGCATTGACTATAACTGGTCGTTCGAGCTCTTTATCTAAAAATTCATACCTAAGATCTTCAGGTAACGTTTTAAGTTCTATACCAGTTTTCTTATCAGTTGGGGTAGGATCGGGTGTTAAGGCGAAACATTCGCTTAGGTTGGCATCTAGATATTCTTGTTTCCAGTCATCATCCTTGGAGATAGTTGGTGTCGGAATTTTCAACATCCCAGAATAGGTGTCTTCTTGGCTTTCTAGTTCTTTGACACATTCATCAATAATATCTAGGAGACAACATGAGTCATCTATAGCAGGGGCTTTGAAGAATTGGGAAAGAATGAATTCTACTTTTTCTTCTCCTACCTCGAAGGTAAGCTTTCCTTTCTTAACGTCAATAATGGCTCCTGCAGTGGCTAAAAATGGTCTTCCTAGTATGATGGGAATGTTTGAATCTTTCTTGATGTCCATTATTATAAAGTCAGTCGGTATGTAAAATTGTCCTATTCGGACAGGAATGTTTTCCAGCATAACAACAGGGAATTTGCCTGATCTGTCGGCTAGTTGTAGGGACATCTTGGTAGGTCTCATGTCACCTAGTTTGAGCTTCTCGCAAATAGATAAGGGCATTAGACTAACACTTGCTCCTAAATCGCATAGAGCTTTGTCTATGACAGATTTTCCAATTACACATGGTATGGAGAAACTACCAGGATCTTTTAGCTTTGGAGGCATGTTATTTTGAATTATGGCGCTACATTCGACAGTTAGCATAACGGTTTCATTTTCAACAATTTTTTTCTTATTAGACAATATTTCTTTTAGGAATTTAGCATATGACGGAATTTGGGTTATAGCTTCTGTAAACAGAATAGTAACGTTTAATTGTTTCAGAAGTTCTACAAATTTCTTGAATTGCCCCTCGTTCTTGGATTTTGCAAGTCTTTGAGGGTATGGAATTGGTGGTTTATATGGCGGTGGGGGTACATAAGGTTTTTCTGAAGCCTCTCTATTCTCATTCTCGTCTTCCTCTACATTCTCAGATTGTTCTTTCGATTTCTCTGCTTCCTTTTCAGGTTTCTGATACATGGTCGGATTTTGGAGTCTAGGATCTACTGGTCCATCAAGTGTTGTCCCACTTCGTAATGTAATAGCATTAGCGTGTCCTTTAGGATTGGGTTGCGGCTGTCTAGGAAATGTACCAGCAGGTGCGGCAGAACTAGCTTGGTGTTGTGCTACTTGGGAGATTTGGGTTACTAACATTTTATTGTGAGTTGCTAGGGCATCTACCTTATTTGATAATAGCTTCAATTGTTCACCTGTGTGAACATTTTTATTGAGGAATTCTTTGTTTTGTTGAGATTGATTAGCGATAAAATTTTCCATTAAGATTTCAAGGTTAGATTTCTTAGGAATGTTAGGAACATTAACAACGGGTTTTTGATAACCTGGAGGTACAACAGGTGCTTGGCCAGGTGCATATAAAGCGTTATTGTTCTTGTACTATAAATTAGGATGGTTCTTCCAACTAGGATTATAGGTATTAGCATAAGGATTACCCTGAGCGTAATTCACCTGATCAGCTGATATTCCTGCTAAGATTTGACATTCGGTTCCAACATGACCAGGAACTCCACAAACTTCGCAGTTTGGGGTAACTGTAGCCACGGTGGTTGCAGGAGGTAAGGTCAAGCTTTCTATCTTTTGAGTAAGAGCATCTACCTTATCATTAACTTTATCTAGGCTACTAATCTCGTACATCCCACTTTTGGTTTGAGTTTTCTCCACAGGTGTTCTTTCTCCTCCCCACTGATAGTGGTTTTGAGCCATATTTTCAATGAGTTGGTTAGCTTCGTCGTAAGGCTTGTCCATCAGTGTACCACATGCGGTGGCATCTATAGAGAGTCTTGTGTTGTACAAGAGTCCATTATAAAATGTGTGGATGATCAGCCATTTTTCTAATCCGTGATGTGGGCACATTCGCATCATATCTTTGTAGCGTTCCCATGCATCGAATAGCGATTCAGTATCCTTCTGCCTAAATCCGTTAATTTGAGCTCTTAATGCAGCAGTCTTGCTTGGGGGAAAGTATCGTGCTAAAAATACAGTCTTAAGTCCTTCCCACGTAGTGACGGAATTTGACGGCAAGGATTGCAACCAAGCCCAAGCTCTATCTCTTAGCGAGAAAGGGAAAAGACGTAATCTTATTGCATCTTTAATAACACCATTTGCTATAACTGTGTCGGCAAATTGAACGAATTTTGTAAGATGTTCATTTGGATCCTCGGTAGGATTTCCAGAGAATTGGCGTTGTTGGATAACTGATATCAATGACGGTTTCAACTCGAAATCGTTTCGATTTATTGCTGGTGCAGCAATGCTATTGTGGGGTTCTTGTTGTGATGGAGCTGCGTACTCCTTCAGTGGACGGGTCCTTTGTTCTTCGGCCATGTCTACTTCTGGATTAGTTTCGGTTTCAGAGGAAGAATTAGAATCTGTTTCGGAATCAATTTTAATTTCGGGTTTGGGTAAAGGAATAGCGTGATTTAAATAGTAATCCCTGACTGTTCGTCTTATGGAAAGGATGCGTTCAGGTTCGTCCGTCGATTTGTCAAGTGGTTCGCCTTGTGAGCGAGTCCTTGGCATACAAATCGAAAAAGGGTTTCTGTTGCCTAGTCTAAATGCGCAACAGAAGAATCGTACTTAATTGACTAATCAGTCCCCGGCAACGGCGCCAAAAACTTGATTGGGACTTTATGAGTCTATCGGGATACTAACTGCAAGTATACAGTTTAGTCGTTCTAGTTTTAAATGATTATCGAACCCACAGAGACTGAGGATCAATCACATACGATCTAATGCTACAATTGTCTAACTAAGCGATGAATATTTGGTTTAGGGGGGAAAATAGTTTAATTAAAAATAATAGTAATAGCTATACCGGTATGTGATAGTCGGACTTCGAGATTTTGGTGAATCGCTTGGCATATAAAGTATTTCGGTATAAACGAATTGTTTAAAAACCTGAGACATACACTCTCGTGTTCATGAAATAAGTCATGCTACTAAACCTAGTGGATGCACTTTAAATTTAATAACACTTTTTGAAAACAATTTGAGTTTAATTAATTTGTTAAAACACTCTCATGTATTTAAAAATTAATGTTTCGTTACCACTATCTGGGTCGAACCCCAGCTCCCGCATGCAGGTTCTTGCCTTATTTAATTTCCCACTCTCATGGCAAAATCGTGTTAATTATCCTTTCACTCTCGTGACAAGGGTAGTTAAATTAAACATGGAAATTGGAAACCAGAAATTATTTATAAATGTTTTTAGCCAAGTTATCACTGAATTCTTTTGGTACTTAGGAGTCACATACCGGTACAATTAATTTAGCCGGACATAATATATTTAGTAACTATGCAACTTAAAATATAATTCATAAAAATAAACGACATAGCACAAGAATAAATAAATATCAATTGCATAAAAAACCTGTAAATAATGTTGTTGTGGTAATCTTGGATGCTTACAAATTCCTTGCAATTTAATCGAAATCTATAATCCGTGTTAATTCTTGGATGAAGAACTAACACTCTAGAAACTAATTCTGTTATTTAAAATTACAGTAGGTATAAAAAGTTTCAAAAGCAAGAAAATAGAATAATGCAGAAAAATAGAAATTTGGCTCTGTAGAAAATTCTTCGACCCTTATCCATTGAACTGCTCCATATTTATAGAAGAAGATTTTGCAGTTGAGAAAATATTGGAACAGCTTGAGTGGAGGAAGACTCGGATTCATGGTTACTGAAGTTTGAGGAAATATAGGAGAAGAAACTGCCCACAACGTTGCCCACGTCTCTCTGTATTCCATAACGTTGTTTTTAAGCGTGTGGCGGTCGTCACGAGGGGGTGACGGTCGTAATGCGCTTAAATAGCGCATTACGCTCATCAATGATGTGTGACGAGCGTCCTTCTAGTTGTGGGAGCGTTACGGTCGTCATAGGGTGTGACGGTCGTCACAGCTACAAAATCTGCAGACTTTGCATATTTGGTCCTTTTTCTTCTGATTCTTGGTTAGCTTCCTTCATGTGATCCTTTTCCACTGATTTGAGTTGAAACATGTTGTACCTGTGAAAAGACACAAAAACTCGGAACAATTGGGAGTTAAACGACTCAGTGTATTATAAAAATCGATAAAAAGTGTAGTAATTATATGATACGATTTCTCGTTATCAAATTTGATCAACCAGTAAGATTAATTCTCATTATAATTAACCTAATTGAGCATTTTATATGAATTTTACTGATAAACGATATAAATCTATTGAGACATGGTATAAATAATACTTAAATAACAAGCATTCATTGCATACATAATAAAATTTAGAAAATAAAAAGAACCTGGAAAGTGAATAAAAACTAAGGCTTACATAAATAAATTGCTCCGAAGGGAGACTTTTATCTAGTAAAACAAAAATGTCGAAATGGAGACTGACACAATGGATAGAAGTGTCGACTTTGCAACATTTTTTCCTGGAGTCTGACACAATGATATAGATCGTGAAGAGAGAATATATTGTTGCATGGAGGTTGACACAATAAGTTAATTTGTAAATTTCACACATTGTCGCATAGAGACTGACACAATGGATGAGGTTACTGATTTCGCAACATTATCGCCTGGAGACTGACACAATGAGCTAGAACATATTGTTGCATGGAGACTGACACAATAAGTTAAATTGTAGATTTCACACATTGTCGCATAGAGACTGACACAATGGGTGAAATTGTTGATTTCACAACATTGATGTCTGGAGTCTGGCACAATGAGCTAGATCAGGAAGAAAGAACATATTGTTGCATAGAGACTGACACAATAAGTTAAATATAGAAAATTTCACACATTGTCGCATAGAGACTGGCGCAATAAGTTAGATATAGACAATTTCACACATTGTCGCATAGAGATTGACACAATGGGTGAAATTGTTGATTTCGTAATATTGTCGCCCAGGGTCTGACACAATGAGCTAGATCACAAAGAAAAAACATATTGTTGCATGGAGACTGACACAATAAGTTAGATATAGAAAATTTCACACATTGTCGCATAGATACTGACACAATGGGTGGAATTGGTTATTTCGCAACATTGTTTCCTGGAGTCTGACACAATGAGCTAGATCATAAAGAAAGAATATATTGTTACGTGGAGACTAACAAAATAAGTTAAATATAGAAAATTTCACACATTTTTGTATAGAGACTGACACAATGGATGGAGTATATAGGAAGTTGTTTTGAATGATCCATATCTTAGATAACTAAATCAAAGATGAGAACGGATTTGACTGGTTATTTATTTATAGCCGAGGTAAGAACTGATGGAGGGCCCTAAGATATTGGCTTTGTTCGTAGTAGGTTTCAAGAAATGTCATGCATGATGCATATGTATGGAAACATGGATTTTAGAGTGCATATGTAACGAATGTGTGTATGCCTCAAATATATGTTAGTGCAAACTATGTGTATATGCCCCAAATATTGTGGGAAATGTTTTTAATAATTCTCTTTCATTAAACCATCGAGTTCTTGTAGTTATCAACTTCTTAACGTTGTTTGTTGCCAATTATTGTATCTCCAAGTTGATTTGAATTTGGTAAAAAGTGTCAGCAAGATTTTGATGTTTGTATCGTAGGTGCAGGCGTAGGTATGGACGTAGACATGGATATTGGCGTGGACATAGACATAGTAGTGGATGTAGACATAGTCGTGGATGTAGGTGTAGGCGTGGAAATAGGTGTGAATTTTCTTTAAATGTTTTTCTAATCAGAATAGACTTTGAGGCTTTATCAAATGTTCTTTGGTGTTTCCGTATGTTAGGTGCACCAAATGTCATGAATGACATTGAGACTTTGATATGGTTATGTGTACGTCATGCTTGATGTGAAGATTTTTGACGGGAAATCTATTGTCGAGATTTCGAAGGAATCTACTACCGAGATTCGATTTAGAATTATCTTCTGCCATGGTCTTTTGGAAAATCATCTGCCAAGATCAACCAGGGGAATCTTCTGCCGAGATTCGATTGAGAAATACCTTCTGCCGAGGCCTTCCGGATAATCAACTATCGTGATTGTGATATGGTGGGAGAACAGACTTGGGTGTTTTGTGTTTTATCGCAAATGTTGCAGTTAGCAAGAGTCGCCACTGACTTTTCTTTGATCCAAAAGGAAATGCTGAAAAGAATAGGAAACACCTTTGAGATTGTTTCTTGAGTTCGGGGGGTAGATCATGAAAAGGGAAGGTGTTAGCACCCTTTTCATCCATAGTTATCTATGGGCTCTTAGTTTCTTTCTAGATCACTTGCTTTTGTTTGAAAAATATGCTTTGTGTGGTTTTTGAAAGTATTTTGAAAAGGCGCCATCGTTTAGGAAAACTTTGTAATAGTTCTCGTTCGTAAGAACGTATATAAAGTGTTGAGCTTTTGAAAATGTTTCAAGGTTGGAAAATGGTTTTGAAAGTATTTTTGAAAGTGTTGGTGTTGGTTTTGAAAATAAGCAAGTGTGTTTGATTTGAAATTGAGCAAGCAACTAGGAACAATCTACCTACTCAAAAGTCTTAGTTCGTTTCTTCCTTTCCTTTGATATTGTCATCTTACAATTGATTTGGTAAGAAGCCTTATCTTTGGATGTAAAGGGACGGGCATGGGTCATCGTATAGCCATGATAACAATTTTGTAAGATATTTTAACATTTCTATTTATGGGACTAAGATCATTTTGAAAGGCAACTTTTGATAGCGTCATCGAGGGACTATGATCTTGTATTTTTTATTGCTTTTTGCTAGGATACCTCACATGCATAACATGACCATTTTTGTAAGGCAACAAAGTGGGATTACCCTAAGGATGCAAGTGTGCAAATGTGTTTGATTTTCATGCTTGGTTATCTTGAATTAGGGTTTGCTAACTTGTTGATTTTATCTTTCCATACAAACCCTAATTTACTAGCATTTATATAAAGCGATAAATTGCGGAAAGTAAAAATACTAAGCTATTACATCATTAGGGGAGGGGGTATACAAATTTATAAATGGGGATTATGCAAGAAAATTAAACCTAATTAACTATTACAACCATATTGAATATTGTACAAAACTGGAAGAAAAAAAAGAAAATAATACAAGAATGTAAATGGAAAAAGAAATGATTTTGTTTGGTTTTCATGAAAGGGGGTTTAGTCTTGACCTAATTAAAGAAAATGATTAATTAAGATTATATAAAATTAACTTAAACTAAATAAGAAAAGAAAATAAGTTAAAAATGTTTTTAGGTTTTTTTGTGAAAAGGTTTTAAATTAATAAAAATAAAATGAGAAAATTAATTAGTTAAAAGAAGCCTAAGTTCTAAATTAATTTTAATTAAGAAAATAAAATAATATGATGATTAAACCTAAGTCTAAAAAGAAATTAAATTTTTAAGAAAAATGTTTTTTTTAGTCTTTTTGTATTTATAGAGAAAATAAACTAAATAAGTGTAAACTAATAAACAAAATATTTTTGGATTTTTTATTAATAAAATTAATAATAATAATAATAATAATAATAATAATAATAATAATAATAATAATAAAAATATTAAAGAAAATAATAATATAATATAAAAAAAAGAAAATGAAATAATAAAGAAAAATGGGCCAAGGGTGTAAAAGAGAAACACGGGTTAACAAAAGAAAAAATGGAAGGTCCAACTGTTGGGGGCCCAGCGCTTATTTCAAACAAAAAAAAAGGAAGGAAAATGTGAAAAAGAGAAAAAGGGTACCACTGGGGTTAACAGGCTCGAACCCAGGTCCCAAAGGTTAACAGGCGCGCGCTTTACCACTGGGGTGACTATACACCCGTTCATATAAACAAAACAATAAATATATAATATAAATCAAGTCCTGAATGAACTTCATCTTCAACCTCTAGCCAGAGAACCTGTAACTCATTCATTTCTCATCCATTCACAAAACTTCCAACATCAAACTTGTTAGAAATTTCCTCACGATTCTGAATATGTAAATAACTTAAGCTAATTCTCAAAGACGAGTGAGCATGAATTTCTAACAGTACCAAATTCTGAACTAAATATTTTCAGAGGTTCAAACTCAAAATTCTCCCTACTCAAGCAACATAAATGAAATCTATGGACATGTATAGTTTTAGGGAAATGATGTCTACATTTTATCTTCACAAATGTAAGCCTAACAATGCCTAAATGAGAAGATAGAAGTTCAAGAAAAATACCTCAAAACTAGAAATCGTGAAATGAGTTTGAGCTTGATTCAAGGTGCTGTAATGATCAGGTTAGCTTCCTTGAGTCTCTAGGAAGCTAATGCAATTCTTAGCTTGAGTTGAGAGTGGCTGAAATGGTCTGGAGAAGTCCAACGGTAATGCTTTGTTTTTGGTTATGGAGGTTATGGTAAATGGTGTTACAGTCGTGTAACAGGATGTGGGATGGTTTGTATTTGATATAAGGAAGCTTTAGAAACAAAAAGGCCAAAGAACGTACGACGGAGATATGAGTTTGATATGTAAAGTCAGAACTTGCACAACAATGGGGTTTTGAAGTAATTTCTGGCTAGAACGAGTTTAGGAGTGTTTCAGGGTTTTCAAGCTCGTGTTCTATCTCACAAATAGTGACTCTATTTATAAGAAACAAGTCTGGAGACTTGTCCTTGATCAGAATTCAAAATCACATGTTATGGCTCTTTTTCTTGTTTTTGAAGCAAGGTTGATACACATTGTCCCAATGCATAGTACAAGACTGTCTAGAGTGGTTACAAAATTTGAACATGTTTATCTAACTTTGTATGTTGAGTGTGTGATGAACAAACAAGTTAGAGGCTCAAGAAGAGTGGACTTTATGCATAAAGCCACTTTTCCAAAATGGCAATGTATCCTTTCTTCCTAAAATGGTATTAAGCATGGGCAATGCATTGAATGCTTGGATTAAAGCTTCTATCAGTTGTGCAAAACATTAATTATGGAGTAAAAACAAGTTTGAGGCCTGCGAAGCAAAGATTATGCAGCCTAGCATGGATTTGGTTCATGTGTTCTTCACAAAATGGCTTGTAATTCAAGTTTGAAAACCCTAATTTCTTGCCTTCGATTCTCCTTGCTCAAGTATGATATCAATGAGTTCTGGGACATTTTGGAAATCTTGTAACATCCTATACAACCTCTATGTTAGACATTTTTGAAAATTCATCTTGGAACTATGTGAAAATTTGCCATGAAGTTAGGTCAAAATCCTGCCTAAACTAGGGCAAAATTTCACTAAGTTTCCAAGTTTCATGAACATGTATTCACAAAATCATAACTTGAAATCCATGCATTTCTAGGATAAGTTGTGTTCTACAATGTTTTATATCTAATTTTGATCTACAACTTTCATGTTGGAAGTTTCCTTTGAATCATCTTGTATCATGGTGAAAAATTGGCTCAAAGTTGTGAAACAAATATGAAATTTTCAACACTTAGAAAAATTTCTAAGTTTAGAAATTTTGACTTTTCAAAATGAAATCTTGACTTTTTGATTTCTTGATGAACAAGTTTCATATTTTGATATGTTTTGATGAATTGTGATCTTTGATACTTGATTTGGACCAAAAAAGTCAAAGTTTGACTTTTTAGTGTACAATTGACTTTTCATCAGTTGACTGAAATTCAACTGTCAACCAATCAATCTTGAGAGATGTTTTGAGCCATGTCATTAGGTAAAAATGATGAAATTGAATCCTTGATATCATAACTTAAACCAATCAAACATTTGCTAAGTCAAAAATCAGAAATTGCCCCTTCTCATTCATAACCCTAATTTTGACCATTTGCCCTTTTGATGATCTGATCAAATTTCTTGAGGAATTATGATCCAAACTTGATTAAATGACATATATGAGTTCATAATGTTGATCTGGATAAAAAATTATGAAGTTTGACTGTAAATTGACCATAGTTGACTTTTCCCAATACAATTGATTTTAGGTCAACTGATTAATTGACTGAGCAAAAATGTGATCCAAGACTTGAAACTTGACATGAGCAATATTGAGAGTCCAAAATGATCCATGAAAGTTATATGGGTCATTAAAAGTCCATTTTCCCTTGTGTAATCTCAAACCTTAATTTTCAGTCATCATTGCTTGAGGAGGTGTCTTGAGCTGATCATCCCTAGTACAGTCTTGAACCAAAGGAGATCTTGTGAGAGATTATTTGATAAATGAGAGGGAAAATTTTGGGGTACAACAGCTTCCCTTCTTCAATCTTCTTAAACCTGAAGAGTTAGATTGGTGGATCCGCCATTCGTGACTTGAAGGTGGAAGATGATTGAACACTAGAGTGCCCAGAAATTTGCACTCGAAGATGTATTAGGAATGGACTTATAGATGCCATTTGGAGGAATGGTGGTAAACACTGGAGGAAGTATCAGCATAAATCTTTGGTTGATTTATACTAAAATGCAGATGTATGTATGATGTTCACAAGATGTGGTATTATGCTAAATGTATTTTGTATGTATATGCTATGATGTATGAATGTGAGATGTATATTTGTATTGGAAAATAAATCACTGATTGCTGCTGAGGTGTTTTGGGAAGTTGACTCTCGGATTTCTATTGGGGATGAAGAGTATACATATCTCCAAACTTTGTTTAAAAGATGTTTCCGCCGGGGAATATCTCTTGAATGTAAGCTGTTATCTGGTCGGATCCAGGCTTCACAATTTGTTAAGGATGAGGAAGTCAACAGCTATCTGGTCGAATACAGGCTTTGCAGAAAATTTCTTGGAGAGAGTGAAGTTAGGCTGTTATCTGGTCGGATTCTAGGTTTCACAATAACTTGTTGGTGATAAGGAAGTTAGTTGTTATCTGGTTGGATTCCAGGCTTTGCAGTAACTTGCTAGAAGGGATGAAGTTAAACTGATATATGGTCGGGTCCAGGCTTCATAGTAACTTGAAGTGGTAACTACTATCTGGTCGGGCCCAAGCTTCATAGTCTTTGAAAATTTATACCGTTATCTGGTCGGGTCCAGGCTTCATAGTAACTTGAAGTGGTAACTACTATCTGGTCGGGTCCAGGCTTCATAGTTTTTGAAAGTTATACTATTATCTGGTCGGCTCCAGGCTTTATAGTAACTTGCTTGAAAACTGATATCTGGTCGGATCCAAGCTTTGCAGATTTCTCAGGTGGATGAGGTTAATTGTTATTTGGCCGGGTCTAGGTTTCATAATAAATTGTTGGGGATTTAGTTGTTATCTAGTCAGATTCCAGGTTTCATAACGAATTTCTGAAGGGAATTGCTATCTAGTCGGATCCAGGCTTCACAATAACTTGTTGGGGTAGAGGCAAACTCTATTGGGGAAAAGAAGTTAAACCTTGGTCTGGTTAAGTCCAGGTTCTTAAACTATTATCTGGTCGGGTCCAGGTTTGATAGTTAGCTTAAAATTTGTACTAACATCTGGTTGGGCCCCGACTTCATAGCATCTTTTGGAGATAGTAAAGGTTTTGTTGACGACTTTACTGGGGATTAAGGGTTGTGGCCCTATGATTTGAATAGTCTGAAAGGAAAACTCAAGATGGAGAGTGTAGACTCAGTCAAGGAAGACAAACTCAGCTTGGGGAGGACACACTCAGTTGGGGATAACAGGCTCAGTTGGGGAAGATAAACTATGTCGGGGGAATACAGACTCGACCGGGGAGGACATACTAAGCTGGATAATTTTGTGGTTCCTTGATTGTTGTATGTTTGGGAAATAAACCCTGTTGGAGAAATAAACTATGTTGATGAATACTTGATGAACTGCTGACGAAGTGAGTTCTTTGAGGAAGAGATCCATAAGGCTTCTACTTGTAGGATTCAAACTTAGTTGGGAGATAAAGCTGCCAAGAGACTGGGACTTTGGCTGGAGATTAATCTGGGCAGAGAAACTTTGTGGGATATCTGTTGAGGATTGGTTTATTGTAGCCATCTTAGTGGGGATAATGCTAATGAAATAACTCTGGGGATATTCCATATATATTAAAGAGATGCTTATTTCTTCTTAGCATGTCACATGTGCCAAATAGTTTTAATTATGTTCATATGCATATGTTCATTCAATTTTAGTCATTGGACAAATTTGCATTCGAAACAAAAATAGAAAGTTTGCACTTCAAAGTAGATTTGTATTGATATTTTTCCCGTGAATATGCATTTTTTGTACAAAGAGACGGAGATCCTAGTAAGAGGAAATCGTCGAAAGGAAAACTAAGATTGAAAACAAAAACAAATAGCCATATGGAAATGATCCCATTGCCTTCCAACTCTACTATTTCCCCAATGTCTTCGAATGCCCCTTACCGTTGACAGAAGTTGATTGGGTTGATCTCGGACCATTTGAACTTGGACCTTGGTGATAAAGTTGACTGTGGTGATTCCACGGGACATAGTCATATGCTTTCAATCCTTAACTTTTGCCTGGACCGTACTTTCGGGTTGTCGGCCCACCAGGATACCCAGTTTTGCCTAAGTCGCCCTTTTGGGTTTTCAACTTTTCGAGTGTATAATCTTTTGCATATATCCTTAATTTTTGCCCAAACATTTTAGTTTTCCGGGATGCCCTTGTTTTGCCTAGGTGTGCCAACCTAGCGGGTCTCTTATGCGTAGTATTTTTTAACTATGTCTGCGTTTATAGGATGTGGGAAGTCTTCACCATCCATGGTAGTCAGCATCATGGCACCGCCAGAAAACACTCTCTTGACAACAAATGGCCTTTCGTAGGTGGGAGTCCATTTGCCTCTAGGGTCGTCTTGTGGCAGGATAATGCGCTTTATCACCAAGTCACCAGCTTGATATACTCGAGGCTTGATCTTTTTGTTGAAAGCCTTAATCATACGCTTTTGGTACGTCTGACCATGACAAACAGCAACCAGTCGCTTTTCATTGATCAAGTTCAGCTGATCCAATCTCGTTTGAATCCACTCGTCTTCGCCTAAGCCTACTTCATTCATAATCCTTAATGAGTGAATCTGAACTTCCACTGGCAAAACAGCTTCCATGCCATAGACAAAGGAAAAAGGAGTTTTCCCAGTTGATGTTCTAGATGAAGTGCGGTAGCCATGTAGAGCAAACGATAACATCTCATGCCAATCCTTATATGTTATTACCATATTCTTCACAATCTTCTTAATGTTTTTGTTGGCCGCTTCGACCGTGCCATTCATTTTAGGTCTATATGGAGAAGAATTGTGATGCTTGATCTTAAACTGAGTGCAAAGCTCAATAATCATAGAATTGTTGAGGTTAGTCATATTGTCGGTGATGATTGTTTCGGGAATACCATAGCGGCAGATGAGGTTGTGTTTGATGAATCTGGCTACCATATTCTTGGTGACTGAGGCAAACGAGGCGGCTTCGACCCATTTAGTGAAATAGTCAATAGCGACCAGAATGAAGCGATGTTCATTGGAAGGGGTGGGCTTGATTTCTCCAATCATGTCAATGCCCCACATTGCAAATGGCCACGGAGCGGTCATGGCATTCAGAGGGATAGGAGGCACATGGACCTTGTCAGCATAGATTTGGCATTTGTGACAAGTTCTTGAATGTTGATGGAAATCAATCTCCATTATTGACCAATAGTAGCCAGCTCTTAGAATTTTCTTAGACATCGTATGTCCACTTGAATGAGTGCCAAAGAGACCATCATGCATGTCTTCCATAATTTCCCCTGCCTCCTTCTTGTCCATACATCGGAGCAGAGTAGAATCATGGTTGCGCTTATAGAATATTCCGTTACTTAGGAAGAATTTGGATGAAAATATTTGTAAGAACTTTCTGTCGTTAATGGATGATCCCTCGGGATACTCTTGTGCTTCAAGATACCTTATCGCCTCATGGTACCATGGCTTTTCTGCGTCAGTGTCAAGCTCACAGCAGTGTGCAGGTTCATCAAATCTTTCAATCGTAATCATAGGGGCTTCATTGTCCCATTTGACCTTGAACATTCAAGACATGGTTGCTAAGGCGTCAGCCAACTGATTTTCTTCCCTAGGGAAGTGTTCAAATGTGATCTCTTCGAAGTGAGGAATTAGTGATAACACAAGTTCCTTATAAGGGATGAGATTAGGGTGCTTAGTATCCCAATCTCCTTTTACTTGTCTAATCACTAGAGCGGAATCCCCAAACACATTCAAATGCTTGATCCTCAAGTCAATGGCAGCTTTCAGACCCAAGATGCACGCTTCGTACTTAATCATATTGTTCGTGAAATCGATGCAAAGTTTGGCAGTGAAAGAAGTGTGGAAACCTTTAGGAGATATGACCACAACATCAATTACGTTACCCAAAGCGTTGGAACCCCCGTCGAAGATCATAGTCCATCGGGATCCTTGTTCAGGTCTGTCATACAGTCCAGGTTTCGCACAGTCAGTCACCAGTATGATGTTCTCATCCGGGAAGTCAAAGTTCATAGACTAATAATCATCGACAACTTGACAGGCTAAATGATCTGCTAGTATGCTTCCTTTGATGGCCTTTTGTGTCATGTATTGAATGTCGTACTCGGTCAAAATCATTTTCCATCTGGCTATCCGTCTGGAGAGGGCAGGTTTCTCGAATATGTACTTGATTGGGTCCATCTTAGAAATCAACAGAGTGGTATGAGTCAACATATATTGTCTTAGCCGGTGAGCAGCCCATGCCAAAGCGTAGCAAGTTTTCTCGAGCAGTGAATATCTGGTTTCATAGTCGGTAAACATTTTTCTCAGTTAATAAATAGCATGCTCTTTTCGGCCAGACTCGTCATGTTGGCCCAAAACACACCCCACAGAGTTCTCTAATACTGTCAAGTACATGATCAAAGATCTTCCTTCAACTGGAGGCATGAGAATATGAGGCTGTTGTAAATATTCTTTTATTTTGTCGAAGGCAGCTTGGCATTCATCGTTCCATCTGACTAACTGATCTTTCTTCAAGAGTTTGAAGATTGGCTCACAAGTAGCAGTCAAGTGAGATATGAAGCGGGCGATGTAATTGATACGACCAAAGAATCCTCTAACTTCTTTTTCAGAATGAGGAACTGGCATTTCTTGGATGGCCTTTACCTTGGCAGGATCGAATTCAATGCCTTTATTGCTGACAACAAAACCTATAAGCTTTCCAGATCGCACTCCAAATATGCACTTGTTAGGGTTTAACCTCAACTTGTACTTTTTCAGCCTCTCGAATAGTTTGTACAGATTATCAAGATGTTCTTCTTCAGTTTGTGATCTGGAAATCATATCATCTATATAGACCTCTATTTTATGATGAATCATGTCATGAAACAAAGCTACCGTAGCTCTTTGATATGTTGCCCATGCATTCTTCAATCTGAATGGAATGACCTTGTGGAAAAAGGTGCCCCCTTGCGTAACGAAAGTTGTCTTCTCCATGTCTTCGAAAGCCATCCTTATCTGATTATAGCTAGAGAAACCGTCCATGAAAGAGAAGACTTTATACGGAGCAGTATTATCGACCAAAATGTCAATGTATGGTAGAGGGAAGTCATCCTTGGGGCTTGCCCTATTCAGATCCCTATAGTCTACGCACATGCGAACTTTTCCGTCCTTCTTTGGTACTGGAACCACATTTGAAACCCATTGGGGATATGATGTAACAGCTAGGAACCCTGCATCAAATTGTTTCATCACTTCAGCTTTTATCTTTTCAGACATATCAGGCCTCATGCGACGAACCTTTTGTTTGACAGGAGGACAATCTTCTTTTGTCGGCAGACGATGAACTACGATGTCGGTATCCAACCCTGGCATATCCTCATAAGACCAAGCAAATACTTCCACATAATCATGTAACATTTGAACCAACCTTCTCTTGACACTATCCTCTAGGTTAACACCGATCTTGATTTCCTTCTTGTCTGCCTCAATACCCAGATTGATGATTTCAACTAACTCTTCGTGCGGCTGAATAACTTTTTCCTCTTGTAACAGAAGTCTGGCTAGTTCTCCCGGTATATCCCAATATTCCTTGCCTTCTTATTCGGCTTGGTGAATTGGACATTCGAAGTCATATTCGGCAATAGTAGAGTCATTGGCAATAAGATCCAAAGTGGATGAGGACCTGCAAGAGTGTGTGTGTGCATGTAAGATACATGGCTATTTTGAAAAATGTATTTGAAAGAAAAGAAAGACAATGAGCATAAAGATTTGAATGCAAAAGAGTCCAATGATTTGTATTTAATGATCATATGATTAGATGAACATAAATAAAACCCTTGACAAATGGACCAAAGTGCCCCGAGCGAGGCACATGGCTTAAAAGTCATTGTTAAAATATTACAGACAAAATGTTCTTGAATTGAAAGGAAAGCAATAACAAGTAAATTACTCCTCAATGAAGGATATGGGCACAAATTCCTTGGCATGCCAATTCTTCAGATCCGTTGTAGTGGGATACACCCAATCTTCAAATGCAGCTTCTTTATCAGAGTCACCCACAACATTGACTTCATGGCTTCCAATGCGGAGAGGTGGCTTTCCCGCATGAACAAGTCTCACTTCCTTCTGAGATTTGATGGTGAAACCCAAACCAAACTTGTCCGCTTTGAATGGGATATCAAGGAGTTGCCCTCAAGTATCATAGTTTCCTTCTTCAATTGCAGCACGAGCATCTTTGACTGAAACCATATTCGACACGAATTTAAAAACTTTGGACTCATCAGAGGAACATTTGGTAGCAGCAACCATCAGTGGCACGACTTCAAAGGCTTGACACAGGGTCTCAATGAATTCTCCATCCATCTCTATGTATTTGAATGAGTTAAGTTGGCTTACCATAAACTCTTCCTCTCCACAGACAATGACTATTCTTCCCTTGACAGGTTACTTAAGCTTTTGGTGGAGAGTTGAGGTTACTGCCCCAACTTTATGGATCCACGGGCGACCCAACAGACAAAAATAGGCAGGACGAATATCCATAATGTAGAAGGTGGAGTTGGATATTTAGGATCCCACCTTGATTGGAAGATCTACCTCCCCATGAACTGTCCTCTTCGATCCATCGAACGCCCTTACAATGATATCACTTGGCTTCAAGACTAAAACTTCACAATCTAGACGGTCTAACGCCCCCTTGGGTAATACATTCATAGAAGAACCAGTGTCGACTAGAACATGTGCTAGGGTGGTCCCCTTGAATTCTACAGAAACATGTAGAGCTTTATTGTGGTTCTTCCCAAGCGGCGTTAAGTCAGCATCTGAAAATCCCAAGCCATTATCAGTCGTCAGGCTTGCCACACAATTCTCAAATTGGTCTGTTGTTGTTTCATGGAGGACATGAGCTTTTTTCAAGAATTTGATTAATGTCCGAGCATGGGCATCAGAACAGAGTAGTAATGACAACATAGAAATCTTAGAAGGGGTTTGCCCCAACTGTTCCACAATATTGAAGTTGCTCCTTTTGATTATCTTCAAGATCTCATCCATCTCACGAGCGGAAGGTTCTCCATCAACAACGTCCTTTGCGGGTATTTCTGTCATGACCGGCTCAACAACCTTCTCCTTCCCCCTTGTATCAGTACTTGGCTTGGTAGCAGTAATAAGGATAGGCGCCTTTGTAACAACTGGTGGTGAGATATTGGGTGAAAATATTCTCCCAGTTCTGGTTACTTTGCTTGATCCAGTTATGTTATCAACATCGTCAGCTTTTCCTTCTTCGATCCAAGCATCTTGTTTAATCCCATTATAAAACACCTCAGCACCATAGTTCCATGGCACTGCCTTGTTTGAAGAATAGGAAATTGGTCCGGGATTGGTAATTATTAAGGGAGCAACAGTTGGTTCATTTGAAATCCTAATAGGACTTTTGGAGGTGATCCTAAGAGGCTTGTTTGAGATGGTAATAATGGAGAGATCTTCACATTTGTTAGTCAAACTTTCGGCAAGCGGAGTCTTCTCAAATAGAACTTCATGGTTATCCATCAGACATTGAATGTCTTCCTTCAGCCCTTCGCATCCATTGAGTTATTGGGTACAACAAACACAATCTTTTACACAGCCAGGGAAAATCCCAGCTTTCAACAGGTTCTTTTTTATGAAGTTCAGAGGAGTAGTCAAGTCTTCAACAGAGGCAACAAAAATTGTATCTTCAACAGCATTAACACCCTTGCCATGATTTGGCATAGGCGCAGTGATTACAAGCGGAGTTGGAGGAGGATCAAACTTAATGGTCTTGTTATCGATCAAATCCTGAATTTTGTTCTTCAAGGCCCAACATTGGTCAGTCTCATGCCTGGGGCTACTTGAATGGTAACCACATTTGGCGTTTGGATTATACTTTGGTGAAGAGGTATCAGGGTTGGCAAGAGGATCGCGCAATGTCACCAAATTATCCTTGAGCAAGTGTTGTAAGGCTTGAGATAACAACATGCCTAACCTCGTAAATTGTCTTCTTGGAGTTTCAAAATGTTGGTGATTAGCAGATGGTCTTGGAGTATGAGTTGGATTGGAGATTCATTAGCATTAACAGATGGATGATCATTCTTCTTGGTACGGGCCCTTGCCCCGTACACAACATTGATTTCCTTCTTTGCAGCAAAAGGTTTCTTGACAGGATTTGAAGTGGAGGCAGATGCCACAAAGATCTTCCCACTTTTGATGCCGCTTTCAACTATTTCACCGGTCAAGATTAATTCGGTGAAACCAGAAGAAGAGCATCCAACCAATAGGTTAAAGAAAGGACCAGATAAAATTCCCATAAACATGTCAATGTGCTCCCTATCAGTCAAAGGTGGTTGAACCCTACTAGCCAGGTCTCTCCACTTTTGTGCATATTCTTTAAATCCTTCATTCTTTCCCATGGTCATATCTTGCAACTGAACTCTTGTTCGAGCCAAGTTGGTGCTATACTGATATTGATGGTAGAAGGAGGTAGCTAAGTCTTCCTAAATATTGATGCGGGAACCATCCAACTGGTAGAACTATTCTAATTATGTCCCGGTCAAGCTCTCTTGGAAAAAGTGAACCCAAAGTTTCTTATCAGCGGTATGCGGCTGTATCTTGCACACATAAGATTTCAGGTGAAGTTTTGGACAAGAAACTCCATCGTACTTTGCAAAGACTGGTATTTTGAATTTGTGGGGAATAACAACCCTAGAGATCAAACCCAAATCATCAAAATCTAAATCGGGGACGGCTTGGATCTCGACGGCCTTCAATCTGTCTTCTAACTACTTATACTTGACATCGTCGGGTGGATACTGCTCGTTAAGATAATCATCATCAGATGCTTAATCATTAATACAGTAAGCCTGGGTACTTCTAACCTCACCAATATGATTCTCGTCTTCTTTAGACGAGTCTTCCACTATTGGGATCTGACGAACTTGCTCTTTGAACCTTCTGCCCATATTGACTAGGGCTCTCTTCTTGGGTTTCTTCTTAACTGCCAGCAATGCCATCATATCTTGCTGCCCCTTGGCTAGGGCCAGTAGAGTCTCTTGGAATTGAGAGTTTTGTGTCTGAAGATCCTTCACAGTTTTCTCTAGATCCATTTTCTGAAATAAACAGCAGAAAGATTAGGAAACATGTTGTGTGAAAAAACATGTCATGTTATAATGCATGGAAGATGTATATGCAAATGATTTCAAGGATTACTGAAATTTAAATTTGTATAGACAAAAGAATGAACAAACGTCAATTTTTCATTAATTACTTCAAAAGGATTACATCATGCCTCTTGGGCTTACAAAATAACTTTCTAAGATAAAAATACTTAACGCATCCTCTTCGGCGTGAGATAGGCGTTCACACTTTTCTCTTCTTGTAGTTGCTTTGTAAGTTCCAAGACCCTCTTCTCACTAGCATAGAATTGAGCTTCTAAAGTATCTCGTTCTTCCTTCAGCTGAATCCAACCCTTTTGCAAGTCTTCAAGAGAGGTAGGCATGTTCGGATGGAGGAAAATGTACGGGACATCTCCTTCAACCACAAGTTCCATGATGAATGGTAAGATAGAAGGATAAGGCATCACAAGTTTCTGAGCACGAGCTCATACCCACTTTAGGTAAGGCTCAAAGGGAATGGAATTCTCGTGTCCCAACATCTTGCTATCCACTTTGCTCACCATCCTCCAAGCTCGGATAAATCTTGGACGATAGCTTTGATCGTCGCTCTCATAGTCAAATACCACCCCTTGGATGAGCATCTCATGTGGATCATCACTTCGGGCATAACCAAACCATCGTAAGGCTAAGTAGGGGTTGTAAGTGATACCTCCTCTAATGCCAAGCAAGGGGACATTAGGGAATTCTCCACAACGGTCGACTATAGTAACATTCTCCAAGGATCGAGAACACCAATGAACATCTGAATGTCTGAGTGTCATCAACCTATGGGACCACCTCAAACCCTGCTCGTTCTTCAACACAAATCGGAGAAGATGCAAAATAAAACATCTTGCCAAGAGAGGAGTGCAACACATGAGGATCCCTCTTTTCCTCATGGTGCGAGAGTGAAAAAAATGTAGAATGTATTCAAACAAAGTAGGCACTGGGTTGCGAGATATGAAGATTTTGACAGTGTTTACATCTATGAGTTGGTCAAGATTTGGAAACAAAGTCATCCCATAGATGATTAGGGCCAATATTTCTTCAAAAGCTTGTAAGTCCAAAGAGTTCCAACAGTCTTGAGCTTTCTCGAACAAGAACTTGGCTAAGAAACCTTTGACACCACTCCTTGTTTCCCAATTAGTTATGATATCAGATTGTTGCAAGTGTAATGCTTGGGCAATCTCTTCAGGTTTTGGATCTCTTTTTGTAACGTTGAAGGGTAGTTGATTGAGAATGGGAATCCTCAAGAGTTGTGAGAATTACTCTAGAATAGGCACAAGTTGATAATCAGGAAAAGTGAAGCAATGGTGTAGAGGATCAAAGAATTGGAAAAGCACCTTCATCATATCTTTATCAGTGTTGGAGGTAACCAAGTTTAGGAGGCGACCATGTCTTTTCGTGAGTGGAGAATTCTCAGGAACCCTTGATGCTAACTCTTTGAGTTGAGGAGGAATCCTTACGAGTTTGACTTGAATAGTATTTCTACGGATAGAAGCCATATCCTATAAAACAGAACAAAGATAAATTCCAATAGTCCTTGAAATGGTTAGTGATAATGAGTATGATGTTATGATGTTTATGATGTCATGTACAAGTAAGCATATACAAACAAAGCAAAAAAGTCCTTAGGTTTAGGCTTGCATGGAGTCTCATAGGTAAGTACCCTCTTGAAGTTTAGTTGGCTCAACCTGTCCTATAAATAGTAACCGGGTTCTAAGGGATCTCAATATCACTGATCTGTCTTCTCGGGTATTGTTTCAGCGCAAGCCTCTTTCACGGTGACTGAAATATCCCAAAAATCCAAACCTCAATGAGTGTAGTGTCGAGTATCTACCAACTTCGGACTGCACCAAAGTCGGTCATCTCACTACGTCCTAATGGCCAAGTTGGTCAAGTAAAAGTTCTAAAAGTCAGTTAGTGCTTCATGACATCACTAAGCGGCCCCGTATTCTCCTTGACTACTCAAGGGCTACCGGTACCCACAAATATGTCACACTAACGTAGCTATTGCTTAGACCATGTCGGTATACCCCGCACAGTTTCCACAACGTGTTGCTACTTACCTATAAGGTATCTCAAATTCGGGTAAAGGATTAGAATAAGCCAAAACAAAGAACCAAAATATAAAGCAAACAAATCAAACAATGAAAGCAAGTAAATGTGATCTAGCCCTAAGGTAACCTCACTTTTAAGTTTTTTCCCCAGCAGAGTCGCCAGTTATGTGATACGGTGGGAGAACTGGCTTGGGTGTTTTGCATTTTATCGCAAATGTTGCGGTTAGCAAGAGTCGCCACTGACTTTTCTTTTATCGAAAAGGAAAGGCTGAAAAGAACAGGAAAGACCTTTGAGATTGTTTCTTGAGTTCGGGGGGTAGATTATGAAAAGGGAAGGTGTTAGCACCCTTTTCATCCATAGTTATCTATGGGCTCTTAGTTACTTGCTAGATCACTTACTTTTGTTTGAAAAATATGCTTTTTGTGGTTTTTGAAAGTATTTTGAAAAGGCGCCATCATTTAGGCAAACTTTGTAATAGTTCTCGTTTGTAAGAATGTATACAAAGTGTTAAGCTTTTGAAAATGTTTCAAGTTTGGAAAATGGTTTTGAAAGTGTTTTTGAAAATGTTGGTGTTGGTTTTGAAAATAAGCAAGTGTGTTTGATTTGAAATTGAGCAAGCAACTAGGAACAATCTACCTACTCAAAAGTCTTAGTTCATTTCTTCCTTTCCTTTGATATTGCTATCTTACCATTGATTTGGTAAGAAGTTTTATCTTTGGATGTAAAGGGACGGGCGTGGGTCATCGTATAGCCATGATAGCAATGTTGTAAGATATCTTAGCATTTCTCTTTATGGGACTAAGATCATTTTGAAAGGCAACTTTTGATAGCGTCATCGAGGGACTATGATCTTGTATTTTTTATTGCTTTTTGCTAGGATACCTCACATGCATAACACGGCCATTTTTGTAAGGCAACCAAGTGGGATTACCCTAAGGGTACAAGTGTGAAAATGTGTTTGATTTTCATGCTTGTTTATCTTGAATTAGGGTTTGCTAACTTATTGATTTTATCTTTCCATACAAACCCTAATTTACTAGCATTTATATAAAGCGATAAATTGCGGAAAGTAAAAATACTAAGCTATTACATCATTAGGGGAGGGGGTATACAAATTTACAAATTGGGATTTTGCAAGCAAATGAAACCTAATTAACTATTACAACCATATTGAATATTGTATAAAACTGAAAAAAAGAAAATAATGCAAGAATCTAAATGGAAAAAGAAATAATTTTGTTTGATTTTCATGAAAGGGGTTTAGTCTTGACCTAATTAAAATTAACTTAAACTAATTAAGAAAAGAAAATAAGTTAAAAATGTTTTTAGTTTTTTTTTGTGAAAAGGTTTTAAATTAATAAAAATAAAATGAGAAAATTAATTAATTAAAAGAAGCCTAAGTTCTAAATTAATTTTAATTAAGAAAATAAAATAATATGATGATTAAACCTAAGTCTAAAAAGAAATTAAATTTATTAAGAAAAATATTTTATTTTTAGTCTTTTTATGTTTATAGAGAAAATAAACTAAATAAGTGTAAAAATAATAAATAAAATATTTTTGGATTTTTTATTAATAAAATTAATAATAATAGTAATAATAATAATAATAAAAATATTAAAGAAAATAAAAATATAATGAAAAAAAAATGAAATAATAAAGAAAAATGGGCCAGGGGTGTAAAAGTGAAACATGGGTTAACAAAAGAAAAAAATGGAAGGCTCAGCTGTTAGGGGCCCAACGCCTATTTCAAATAAAAAAAAATGGAAGAAAAATGTGAAAAAGAGAAAAAGGGTACAACTCGGGCTCGAACCCAGGTCCTGAAGGTTAACAGGCGCATGCTTTACCACTAGGGTACCTATACACCCGTTCATATAAACAAAATTACAAATATATGATATAAATCAAGTCCTGGATGAACTTCATCTTCAACCTCCAGCCACAGAACCTGTAACTCATTTATTTCTCATCCATTCACAAAACTTCCAACATCAAACTTGTTAGAAATTTCCTCACGATTCTGAATATGTAAATAACTTAAGCTAATTCTCAAAGATGAGCATGAATTTCTAACAGTACCAAATTCTGACCTAAATATTTTCAGAGGTTCAAACTCAAAATTCTTCCTACTCAAGCAGCATAAATGAAATCTATGGACATGTATAGTTTCATGGCAATGATGTCTATATTTTATCTTCACAAATGCAAGCCTAACAATTCCTAAATAAGAAGATAGAAGTTCAAGAGAAATATCTCAAAACTGGAAATCGTGAAATGAGTTTGAGCTTGATTCAAGATGCTGTAATGACCAATTTAGCTTCCTTGAGTCTGTAGGAAGCTAATTCAATGCTTAGCTTGAGTTGAGAGTGGCTGAAATAGTCTGGAGAAGTCCAACTGCAAAGCTTTGTTTTTGGTTATGGAGGTTATGGAAAATGGTGTTACAGTCGTGTAACATGGTGTGGGATGGTTTGTATTTGATATAAGGAAACTTTAGAAACTAAAAATGCCAAAGAACGCACGAGGGAGATATGAGTTTGATGTGTAAAGTCAGAACTTGCACAACAATGATGTTTTGAAGTAATTTCTGGCTAGAGAGAGTTTGGGAGTGTTTCAGGGTGTTTAAGCTCGTGTTCTAGCTCATAAATAGTGACTCTATTTATAAGCAACAAGTTTGGAGACTTGTCCTTGATCATAATTCAAAATCACATGTTATGGCTCTTTTTCTTGTTTTTGAAGCAAGCTTTCTACACATTGTCCCATTGTATAGTACAAGGTTGTCTAGAGTTGTTACAAACTTTAAACATGTTTACCTGACTTTGTATGTTGAGTGTGTGCTGAAGAAACAAGTTAGAGGCTCAAGAAGAGTGGACTTTATGCATAAAGCCACTTTTACAAAATGACAATGTTGTCTTTCTTCCTAAAATAGTATTAAGAATGGGCAATGTATTCAATGTTTGTATTAAAGCTTCTAGCAGCTACGCAAAACATTAATTATGGAGTGACAAACAAAATGGCTTGTAATTCAAGTTTGAAAACCCTAACTTCTTGCCTTCGATTCTCCTTGCTCAAGTATGATCTCAATGAGTTCTTGGACGTTTTGAAAATCTTGTAAAATCCTCTACAATCTCTATGTTGTACATTTTTGAAAATTCATCTTGGAACTATGTGAAAAATTGCCATGAAGTTAGCTCAAAATCCTGCCTAAACTAGGACAAAATTTCACTAAGTTTCCAAGTTTCATGAACATGTATCCACAAAATCATAACTTGAGATCCATGAATTTCTAGGAGAAGTTGTGTTCTAAAATGTTTTATATCTCATTGATATATACAACTTTCATGTTGGAAGTTTCCTTTGAATCATCTTGTATCATGGTGAAAATTTTGCTCAAATTTGTGGAAAAATATGAAATTTTCAACACTTAGAAAAATTTCTAAGTTTAGAAATTGACTTTTCAAAATGAAATCTTGACTTTTTGATTTCTTGATGAACAAGTTTCATATTTTGACATGTTTTGATGAATTGTGATCTTTGATACTTGATTTGGACCAAAAAAGTCAAAGTTTGACTTTTTAGTGTACAATTGACTTTTCATCAGTTGACTGAAATTCAACTGCCAACCAATCAATCTTGAGAGATGTTTTAAGCCATTACATTAGTTCAAAATGATGTAATTGAATCCTTGAGATCATAACTTAAACCAATCAAACATTTACTAAGTCAAAAATTAGAAGTTGCCCCTTCTTAGTAAAAACCCTAATTTTGACCATTTTGCCCTTTTGATGATTGTATCAAATTTCTTGAGGAATTGTGATCCAAACTTGATCAAATGACATATATGAGTTCATAATGTTGATATTGATAAAAAATTATGAAGTTTCACAATAAATTTACCACTGTGGTACGGTGGGAGAACTGACTTGAGGGTTTTGCATTTGATTGCAAATGTTGCGGTTAACAAGAGTCGTCACCGACTTTTCTTTTATCCAAAAGGAAAGGTGAAAAAGCACAGGAAAGACCCTTGAGATTGTTTCTTGAGTTCGGGGGGTAGATTATGAAAAGGGAAGGTATTAGCATCCTTTTCATCCATGGTTTTCCATGGGCTCTTAGTTACTTGCTAGATCACTTGCTTTTGTTTGAAATTGTGCTTTGTGTGGTTTTTGAAAGTATTTTATAAAGAGGCCATTGTTTAGGCAATCTTTGTAATGATTATTATTTGTAAGAATGTATACAAAGATGTTGATCTTTTGAAAATGTTTTCATTGTAAGATGTTTGAAAGTGTAGGTGATTATTTTTTAAAATAGCAAGGATATTTGTTTTTAAATGGAGCAAGTAATTAGGAGCAATCTACCTACTCAAATGTATTTCTTGTTCATTTTCTTTTCCTTTGACATTATTGTCTTGACATTGATTTGGTAAGCAACCCTATCTTTGGATGTCAACGGGACGGGCGTGGATCATCGTATAACAATGATTAGCAATGTTGCAAGGTATCTTAGTATTCTTTTTGAGGGACTAAGATCATTTGTAAGGCAACTTAGATAGCGTCATCGAGGGACTATGATCTTGTATTTGCTGGTTTTTGCTAAGATACCTTACATGCGTAATATGGTCATTTTGTATAAGGAAACCAAGTGGAATAACCCTAGGGGTGCTTGTGTGCAAGTGTATCATTTTCAGGCTTGTTTTGTCTTGAATTAGGGTTTTCTAGGTATTGGTTTTAGTCTTTCCATACAAACCCTAATTACTAGCATGTTGTATATGAAAGCGATAAATTGCGGAATTTTAAAGTTACTACACTATTACAACATTTGTGGGGAGGGGTGTACAATTTGTAAATGGGGGATTGCAAGAAAATTAAACCATAATTAGTCTATTACAACCATATTGAATTGGTATAAATATACAAGGATGTAAAATAAAATACAAAGTATAACAATGAGTAAATATACAAGAATATAAAATGTAAAGAAAATGAATTTTGTTTGGTTTTTATGGAAAAAAAAAAGATTTTTGTCTTAACCTAATTAGATAAAGAAAATAGTTAATTAAGTTTGAATTTATTAAGAAAAAAAGATTTTAAATGAAAACCCTAATTCTATTAATTAATCAAAAGAAAATAAGTTTAAGAAAAGTAGTTTTGGTATTTTTTTATCTTGAAAATGTTGATAGCATTATAAAATATTTTTGACCTTTTTTAATATTAAAAATAATGTATTTTAAATAGTGTGAAAAATTAAAATCATGATATTAATTAAGTTGATAAGATTTACTTAATAAAATAAATAAAGTATAATAAATAAAAATATTTTTATTTATGGAAAAATAAAATAAAATAAATCAAAATATAAATATATCATTTTTTGTATTTTATGATTTTTAGTATTTGGAAAATATATTTAAGAAAAGAAAAAAGAAAAAAAATAAATAAATAATAAAACTTGGGCCAGGGGTGTCAGGAGGAAATAGGGAGGTCAGTCAGCAAAATAAAAAATAATCCAGGCCCAAAGGGCCCAGCACCTGCCAAACAAAAAAAAAAGTCAGAATTGTAAAAATATGAAAAATGCAAAAGGGTACCACTGGAGCTCGAACCCAGGTCCCATAGGTTACAGGCGCGCGCTTCTACCACTGGGGTGGCTATACATCCGTTAATACAAATGAAACAATAAATATGTAAGGCAAAATGTGTTCTGAAGACTTCATCTTCAACCTCCAGCCAGACCAACTGTAACTTGCTCATTTCTCATCAAAAATGAAAACTGTAAACATGAAACTTGTAGCAAATTTTCTCACGATTCCAGAAATGTAAAGTATTAAAACTATAGATCAAAGATAAGCAAGAATTTTAATGGTCCTAATATGAACCCTAAAAATTTAAGTTTCAAAATTCTCTTAGCTTAAGCAAAATTAATGGAAACTAAGGACATGGTTAGCTTCAGGGCAATGATATCTACATGTTTTATTCACAAATAAATTATTGATGATGCATGTATAAAGAGTTCCAAGTTGAGAAAACATACCTCAAAACTGGAAATCGTGTTGGAGTTTGAGCTTGTTTCAAGTGATGGTGATGATCAGGTTAGCTTCCTTGAGGTCCTAGGAAGCTAATGTAATGGTTTGCTTGAGTTGAGAGTGGCTGAAATGACTTGGAGAAGTCAATGTGCAATGCTCTGTTTTTGGTTATGGAAGATGGGGTAAATGATGTTACAGAAATGAAACAGGGACAGGGACAAGTTATATTTGATGTATAGGAGCTTTAGGAACTAAAGGGTTAAAGAACGCACGAGGGAAATATAAGATACAAGTTCAAGGTCAGAACCTGCACAAAAATGGAGTTTTTCTGCAATTTCTGGCTAGAGGGAATTTTAGAGAGTTTCAGTTTGCAAAAATTGTCACCTAAGTTGCATAATAGTGTCTCAATGTATAGGAAAAAGGTTTTGAGAGCTTGGGTGATCAGAAGTAAAAGTTCACATGTTATGGCTTTTTGGCTTGTTTTTAAAGCAAGCTTGACAAGCATTGTTCCAATACAAGGTACAAGGATATCTAAAGTGGTTAGGCACTTTAAACATGCTTATATGATTGTGTATAGGATGCTTGTGCAGAAAGAACAAATGCAAAGCTCAAGAGAAGTTGACTTTGTGATTAAAGCCACTATACTAGAATGGCAATGTTACTTTGTGCCATTAATGGAAATGCAACTTGGATAAAGCTTGAATCAAGTGGATAATAGCTCAAAAGTAAGTGTAATATTCTGATTATGGAGAGATCTTGAGGTCTAGAGGCCTGAAAAACAATATTGTGCAGCATGGGTTTGAAATTGAATTCTTGTTCATCACAAAATGCCTTGTAATTCAAGTGACCAAACCCTAACTTCATCTCTTCAATTCTCCCTACTCAAGAATGATCTCAAGGAGTTATTGGACATTTTGGAAAGCTTGCAATGTCCTATACAATCCATCTTTGAATTTCTTTTGAATATTACCCTTGGAACTATATGAAAAAGTGCCATGAAGTTAGGTCAAAATCCTGACCAAATTAGGGCAAAATTTCACTAAGTGTTTAGTTTCATGACCCTATGTTCTTAAAATTATAACTTGATATCCAATCACTTTTGGAAGAAGTTGTGGGAAGAAAATTTGTAGATTTCATGGAGATCTACAACTTTCATGTTGGAAGTTTTTCTTGAATCATCTTTCATCATGGTGAAAATTTGGCTCAAAGTTATGAAAAAACATGAAATTTCCAACACAGAAAAATTTCTAAGTTTAGAAATTTTGACTTTTCAAAATGAAATCTTGACTTTTTGATTTCTTGATGAATAAGTTTCATATTTTGACATGTTTTGATGAATTTTTATCTTTGGCACTTGAATTTGACCAAAAAGTCAAAGTTTGACTTTTCAGTATACAGTTGACTTTTGATCAGTTGACTGCAAAATTCATTTGTTAATCCAATGGATTTGCAATGTTTTGAACCATGTAATTAGGTTAAAATGATGAAATTTGACTCTTGAGATCATGCTTTAAACCATTTAATCATTTGCTAGGTCAAAAACCAAGAATTGCCTTTTCCCAGTCAAAACCCTAATTTTGACCATTTTGCCCTTTTGGAGATTTGATCAAATTTCTTGAGGTGTTGTGGTCCAAACTTGATCAAATGATACATATGATTTTATAATGTTGATATGGATAAAAAATTATGAAGTTTGACTGTAAATTGGCCATAGTTGACTTTTTCCCCAATACAGCTGATTTTTAGGTCAACTGCTCAATTGACTGATAAAAAGTGTGATCCAAAGCTTTAAACTTGGCATGAGTAATCTTGGGGGTCCACAATGATCCATGAAAGTCATATGAAGCAATGAAAGTTCAAAAATCCTTGTGCAAACTCAAACCCTAATTTTGGTCATCAGTGTCTAAGGAGGTGTCTTGAGCTGATCAAACCCTAGTGCAGTCTTGAGCCCATGGAGATCTTATGAGCAAATTCTTGATAAGTGAGAGGGTAAATTTTGGGGTACAACAACCACAGTTGAGTTTTTCCCAATACAACTGATTTTAGGTCAACTGATCAATTGACTGAGCAAAAATGTGATCCAAGACTTGAAACTTGACATGAACAATCTTGAGAGTCCAAAATGATCCATGAAAGTCATATGGGTCTGTGATACGGTGGGAGAACTGACTTGAGGTTTTGCGTTTTGTATTCGAAAATGTTGCGGTTTAGCAAGAGTCGCCACCGACTTTTCTTTTATCCAAAAGGAAAGGTGAAAAAAGCACAGGAAAGACCTTTAGAGATGTTTTTTAGAGTTCGGGGGGTAGATTATGAAAAGGGAATGTATTAGCACCCTTTTCATCCATGGTCTTCCATGGGCTCTTAGTTACTTGCTAGATCACTTGCTTTTGTTTGAATGTGTGCTTGTGATGTGGGTTTTGAAAGTATTTTGAAAATGTAACTTTGTAATGATTCTCGTTTCTATAAGAACGCATACAAAGTGTTTGTTTCAAAAATAGTTCAAAGTTGTGTTTGTGAGATGTGTTTTTGAAAGTGATTATGAAAAGGATTTTCTTTGTAATGGCTCTCGTCTCTATAATAACGCGTACAAAGTGTTGTCTTTTGAAAATGTTTCAAATGGAGAGTGTTCGTGTATAAAATATTTTTGTTGTGAGAAAGCGAGTAACTGAGAGCGAGCCTACCTACTCAAAAGGTATTAGATGTGATTTTCCTCCTCCTTTAGATGTTGTTATCTTACCGTTGATTTGGTAAGAATCCCCCTTCGTTGGATGTGAAGGAACGGGCGTTGGGTCATCGTATGACCATAATAGCAATGTTGTGAGATGACTTAGCACTTTTCTTTTAGGGACTAAGATCATTTTGAAAGGCAACTTTGATAGCGTCATCGAGGGACTATGATCTTGTATTTCGATTGTTTGTGCTAAGACATCCTACATGCATAATATGGCCATCTTTGTTAGGCAACAAGTGAGATTATCCTAAGGGTGCATGTGTGCAAGTGTGTTTGATTGCATGCATTTGTCTTTGATTTTTGGTGGTCTACTTGTCAATTTTATCTATTGCCATACACGCCTAATTACTATACAGTATATGAAAGCGATAAATTGCAGAAATGTAAAGTCCTACGCTATTACAATATTTAGGGGATGGGGGTACATATGTACGAATGGGGATTGCAAGTAAAAAATAAGTCCTAAGTTACTATTACAACCATATTGAAATAGTGTACAAGAAATGTAAAATGAACTTGTTTAAAAAATGTTTTTGTCTTAAGGAAATAAAATAAAGGAAAATATTTTTATGTTTTTTATGTTAATAAAAAAAATGAAAAGGAAAATAAATGCAAAAATAGAAAAAGCGTGTTGCTGCAAGCAAAACAGCAAGGATCAGAAGTTCTGAAGCCAAGAGCGCTGTGACTCAGCAGGAGACATATGTGGGATCAGAAGTTCTGGATTGGTAAACTCTGAGGTCCTGCAAGAAATGTTAGAGGGAAAACACAGAAGTTTTGGGTGGTATTCAGACAGTGGGCCACAAGTCAGAAGTTTTATATTACACTAAAATAGTGAGCAAACGTCAGCAGTTCAGTGCATTATCAGCGTGTAAAAATCAAAAACTCTGAGTGTGTGTAAAAAACAGCTGATGGAAACATTAGAAGTTCTGTGTATTTGACATGTAAGGAGAGCTCAGAAGTTTTGTGTTGTGTTAACAGCATGTAAGCATAAAAAATTCAGTGTGTGTTAACAGTGAGTGAAAAACAGAAGTTTTGTGTTACGTTCAACTCTTAATCAGCACATCAGCAATTTATTCAGTTCAGCAAATCATAATGACCACAACACAATAAATCACAGAAGTTCCAATCCTAAGTCTGAGCCTAGCATTATTCTAGAAATTCTGATCCATAGTTTTTTCTATTCATACAATGATATATACAATGTTAATACTATGATATTTACATGTTAATGATGTTCAGAATGAAAAGCAAGTAAAGTCAGAAAGACTTACATGGGGCGTGCTTGGAGCTTTGAGTGGCTACCTCTGCATGTTCTGAGTCAGCAAGAGGGATGGAAGAGTGGTTGTATTCTTTGGCTCCAAGGGAAGAACAAAGATTTGTTTTTGTATATGAGAAGTCTGGATTTTTATGAAGGTTTGACAACTTCTTTTTCTCTCTTAATCGTTTTCTCTTTCAAAAAAGCCAGCCTCTAACTTTCAGCCTCTCGTTCCAAAAATCCCCCTTGAACGTATGATGGAGCCAAGTATTTATAGATGATTTTGTTGTGACTTTGGGGGAAAAACAAATAGGATTTGAACCTGTTTTTGGATCCTGTTCCTTTGCTTTTTCATCACAGTTTTCGTATGCTAGTTTGGTGTAATCATGGGATGCAGGCGTAGGCTGAGCTAGCTGTTGGTTATAGGTCTGCAGCAAGTTGCATGAACAAGGTTTTTGGGATTTGGTCAAGTTCTGACCAAAGTTTTGAAATAGCCTTCATGTGCTGAAGTGCTGCCTTATTTTTTTGAAGCAAGCATGGTGGTTGTCAGCAGGAATTAAGGAAAAGCAAAAAGCAAAGCATGGGCTTAGTAGCAAAGTTGCTATCCCAAGACAGTAGAGGTACACGTGGTGAGAATCCTTTGGATAAAGACTCAGAAGGTGGTTGTGAGCATTAAATTATGATGAGACTTATCACAACCAGAAATCCTGCAACGTGAAACTCTGTATCATTGCTTAGTTCTGGATCAGAAGTTCTGCTTCAGCGTAGCATCCCATCTTGTGATCCCCTTATCTTCTGGCTCCAGCATGTTCTAAAGTGTCATTTTTCTTAAATACTTAGAAAAAATCCCAAGTATTTAGAAATTTGGCTTTTCCATAGTAAATTTGACTTTTGAATTTCTATATGAAACTAACTTCATATTCCAACATGTTTTGATGAAATATGATTCTTGAGATTTGATATTGATGCAAAAGTCAATGTTTGACTTTTTAGTGTGTAAATGACCATTTCCCCTTATGAGTGATTTGCTTGGAAAAATGATAATTCAAGGCTTGGAATTGGATGGAAGCAAACTTAAGGATCCAAGGTGATTCCTTGAGAAATGAGAGGGCAAATTTTGGGGTGCAACATCCGCCCTTGTTCAATCTTCTTACACTTGAAGAGTTAGATTGGTAATTCTGCTATTCGTGACTTGAAGGTGGAAGATGATTGAACACTAGAGTGCCCAGAAATTTGCACTCGAAGATGAATTGTGAATGGGCTTATAGACGCCATTTGGAGGAATGGCAAAGATTTGCTGGAGATGGGCTTGTAGATGCCATCCAAAGGTGACTATTGACAGGAAATGGACTCAGTCTGAACTTGATTTTAGCTGGAAAAGAATCAGAATAAACCTTGGAGTGATTTATCTGAACCAGGAGAAATGTCTACTAGAAAGAATCAGGATAAACCATTTAGATATTTAAACTGAACCAGAAGAAATGTCTACCAGAAAGGATCAGAATAAACCATTGAGAGATTTAAACTGAACCCGTAGAAATGTCTACCAGAACGGATCAGGATAAACCATTGAAAGATTTAAACTGAACCAGGAGAAATGTCTACCAGAAAGGATCAGGATAAACCATTGAGAGATTTAAACTGAACCAGGAGAAATGTCTACCAGAACGGATCAGGATAAACCATTGAGAGATTTAAACTGAACCGGTAGAGGTCTTTGAATTTTCTTTAACTGGAAAGAAATCAGAATAATCTTAGGATCGATTTAACTGAACCAGATAAAAGTCTTAGAATATATTCAACTGGAATAAGAATCAGATAGATCTTAGTGTCGATCTTACTGAACTAGAGAAGGTCTTGAATTAACTTTGACTGGATAAGAATCAGAAAAATCTTAGGATCAATTTAACTGAATCAGACAAAAGTCTTGGAATATCTTCAATTGGAATAAGAATCAGAGAGATCTTAGTGTCGATCTAACTGAACCAGAGAAGGTCTTGAATTAACTTTGACTGGATAAGAATCAGAAAAATCTTAGGATCGATTTAACTGAACCAGACAAAAGTCTTGGGACATCTTCAACTGGAATAAGAATCAGAGAGATCTTAGTGTCAATCTGACTGAACCAGAGAAGGTCTTGAATTAACTTTGACTGGATAAGAATCAGAAAAATCTTAGGATCAATTTAACTGAACCAGAAAAAAGTCTTGGGACATTTTCAACTGGAATAAGAATTAGGGAGATCTTAGTGTCAATCTAACTGAACCAGAGAAGGTGCCTGCGGGAAAGAATCAGCATAAACCGTTGAGAGATTTAAATTGAATCGGTATAGGTCTTTTTTGATAATGATGTGTGATGAAGGAAGCTGAGACGATTTCTACTCCAAATAAATGATGAAGGAATCTTGGACGATTACTACCTCAGCAGGACGATGAAGGAATCTTGGACGATTACTACCTCAAAAAGATGATAAAGGAATCTTGGACGATTACTACCTCAGCAGGACGATGAAGGAATCTTGGATGATTACTACCTCAGCAGGATGATGAAGGAATCTTGGACGATTACTACCTCAAAATAATGATGAAGGAATCTTGGATGACTACTACTCCAAAAATATGGTGACCTTTATCTGTTGATTGATCTTTCCTGAAAAGGTAAAGAGTTAATTGTATGCAATGTCATGATGTATTCATTGCGTAATGATGTTCTCAAAATAAATGAGATTTGTGTTATATGTATTTATCATGTATGTAAATAGGATGTATGAAATGTGAGATGTTTATGAATGTATTTTTGTCTGGGAAAATAAATCCTTGACAAATGCTGGGGAGTCATTAAATTCTGGACTGTTGTTGAAGAGTATGTGTGTCTTCAAACTTTGCTTGGAATATTTCCACTGGGGATTCCTGTTTTGTTGTTTGAGGAGAACTCCGCTGGGGATATTGAAAACTCTGTGGGGAGAATGTTTATTCCTGCTTGGGAAAAGAGTTCAGGAGTCTCGGTTGTCCATTGCTCTACTAGGGTCGAAGTTGAACTGATATCTGGTCGGGTCCAGGTTTCACAGTAACTTGCTGGGGATTGTAGAGTAGCCTACTAGGGAAGAGGAGTTGTGGTCCTTTGATTTGTAGCAGTCGGAGAGGCAAACTCAAGCTGGGGAATCTTTAATTTATTGGGGAAATAAACCCTGTTGTCGGTCTGCTAGAGAGGTGATGACTTTGTTGGGGAAAGTCCTCGAGGATTCTTGAAGTTGTCTCAGCTGGGGAAAGGTTTTTCAGAGATTAAACTCTAGCTGGGGAATCATCCTATGAGAAGGATTTTGGGGAGATTTGTCATTGCCCCTAGTAGCGAGTGTTTGTGGCACTGCCTGGAAATGTTTGATTGTACGTAACCCTTTGCCGGGATTGACGTTCAATGCCCCAAGTGACGGAGATGAAGACTTGCCCCTGGTTACTCTACAATTCTCGAGAGATTTCTTGGAATCTTGACTGGACTGCCCTAGGTGTGCTGGATAGTGACATGTCATGCCCCCTAGTTGATAGGAGATTCGTCAATAGAAGTGTCATCCCACTTGAATTGATTTTGTTAACTGAGAGAGCTTTCGTTCACTGGATATTCGTTGTGTGAATTTCTCTGCTATCAAACAAATAGCCATATGAAAACAGTGATATTCAAGTAATGCAAAGTTTATGTTTGTATTGAAGTTTCGAAAAATGCGTTTTTAGCAAGTAAAGAAGTTTTGTAATTCAACTCTGGATTTTGAGTAAAGCCTTGCAGGAGTCAGGATACCTTTTTGTAACAGTATGCTTTTGAACTAACCCATGCTTCAATTAGGAATTTTGAAGGGTTGTAACGTGGTTTGGTTCACGGTTTTAGAAATAAAGGATAAAGGCTCAAAGCGTATTTGTACCCACCCGTTCTTCGTGATGTTCTTCAGTCCTAAGCTCGGTTAATTGTGCGTTTGAACTCCAATTGAGTCTGGAATGACGTTTTGGTGATGGTTCAGACATGTTAAATTTGTCGGAAGGAAGTCATTTTTTGCATCATTTTTCGTGTTGTTGAGGATTTGTAGTGACCTCTTTTTGATTTGTTATCCCTGATTATTGCCTGACTGTTCTTGTTTTGAGATTACAGTTAGCGGGATGCCCTAGTTTTCTTAAGTCTCCTTTGTAGGTTTTGACTTAGCGGGCTTTTTATTTTTGAGAGATAATGACTGCCTATGTGATAGGGAACCATCACCGTCTTTTGATTCCAGAGCAATGTTTCTTGACGTCATTGGTTATATTACGAGATGAGAGTTTACGGCTAAGCGCGCGTTTGAATCAACTGAGAGACTACCATGCCCCGGGTTTTGATTAAAGGTTTTTATTTTTTTATTTTTTTTTTTGTAAAAAAGGGAAAACTTCTACTTCTTTAGCTCGAAGGGGTTGACTAGGGATTATCTTCCTTATAACTCCAGTGTTTAGGATTTGAAAGAATTCATGTACATCGTCAGCAAGGTCTATCCAAAAGCATACTGTATGAGATTATGGCATTGTTTTCGTCATCCTCCCTCTAAAGGCTTGTAACTTTTAGCAAGAGTTAAATGTCATAGAGAGAGTAAAAAGAATAATTTAAATGTAATGAAAATGAGTGGATCAAATCAAGACAAACATATGCAATGCATTAATGAAACAAAGTTTGACATTAATAGATAATTGTTTGAACAACAAAAGAAATTATAATTGAAAATTCAAATGAATAGGGGCCTCTTTGTTTGAACTTGTCACTTTAGGTGGAGAGCCTTTGAGGGACGACAGAAGAACTCAGTTTGGCCATCTTGTGTAAACTCCAACATTCCCCTGTCAATCAAGTCTTGGATCTTATTTTTCAAAGCCAAACATTCATTCGTATCATGCCCAGGATTATTGGAGTGGTATGCACATAATGCATTGGGATGATAGCTAGGAGCAGAGGTATTGGGATTCCGAGGAGGATCCCTTAATGTGATCAACTCTACCTTCAACATGTGTTGTAGCGCTTCAGACAATGGCATGTTGATGTTGGTGAACTGTCTTTTAGGCGTGACCTCCTTACGCTGATTACCCTATTGTTGTTGGCGAAATTGTTGTTGGACCCGTCAGGTAGTAGCAAGTTGGGGAGGCTGAGCGGTGACTTGACTTCCAATCCTAATTGTTTGCCCCATATGGTTGCAACCGTCTTGACGAAGTTGGTTGACAATGGTTCTCAGCTCTTCTTGTCCTCGGGCTAGGCCTTGGATAAGAGCCATCTGCCTTAGCATATGGGTTCTCATTGCTTCAACCTCGGCTTGAAGTTGTTCCAACTGTTCGTCCTTATTGTCTTCAGGATTTTTCTTGGCCAGGTTCCTAGCGAGGAGTACTTTCAACTCTTCTTGCCCCTTGGATAGGTTCAAGAACATTTCTTGAAGTTGAGCGTTTTGAGCCTGGATGTCCTTGATAGTCTTCTCTAGAGCCATCTCCACTGGAATAAATAGTAGTTAGATAAGGAGACCTGTATGGGAGGAACCTGTCATGATATGATGCATGATATGTGGATGCATGTTTTCAAGGATCTCGCGGGGTAAATACAAGAAAAAGTTAGAAGTTGAGCTTTGATCATTATCTTTGATTGGATAACTTTGTATCGGTGGATGTACTTCCACGAGAATTAAGTTCACCATGTCAAGTGGGTCATAGCCCTTGACTCAAGTTTGTTGTACTTGATCTTTGACGGATTTTGGTCAGAGGAAAATAAATCCCCTTGCCCCTTGCTAGACGTTTGGTTCATCATAACCTGCATCAAAGACCCTCGAGATCCTTGAAATGGTTATTGAAAATGCTATGGTATGATGTTATGATGTTATGTACAAATATGCGAGGTAAGCAAGTGTATATATAATCATATTCACACAAAGCAGACAAGTCCTTAAGTTTAGGCTTGCATGGAGTTTGTAGGTAAGTACCGTCTTGAAGTTTAGTTGGCTTAACCTGTCCTAGTTAATAGTAATCGGGTTCTAAGGGATCTCAATATCACTGATCTTTCCCCAAAGCTTCGTTCAATAAGCGATTGACTCGCTACCAAACAAAACTCAAGAGTCAAACCTCAATGAGTGTAGCATCGAGTATCTACCAACTTCGGACTGCACCAAAGCCGGTCATCTCACTACGTCCTAATGGCCAAGTTGGTCAAGTATGGTTCTAAGGTCAGTTGATGCTTCACGATATCACGCGGAGGCCCCGTACTCTCCTTGACTACTCAAGGGTTACCGGTACCAACCAAAGTGTCACATCAATGTAGTTACTTCTTCAACCATGTCGGTATACCCCGCACTGTTCCCTCACAGTTTATTTCTACTTACCTAAAAGGTGTCCCCAGATCCGGGTTAGGATCTATAGTAACTCCCAAACAAAAACCCTTAAAAGTAAAGCAAACAAATCAAGCAATGTAAACAAGTAAATGTGATCTAGCCTTAAGGTAACCCCACGTTTTTTATATTCCCTAGCAGAGTCGCTAGTTCTGTGATATGGTGGGAGAACTGACTTGAGGTTTTGCATTTTGTATTTGCAAATGTTGCGGTTTAGCAAGAGTCGCCACCGACTTTTCTTTTATCCAAAAGGAAAGGTGAAAAAAGCACAGGAAATACCTTGAGAGATGTTTTTTGAGTTCGGGAGGTAGATTATGAAAAGGGAAGGTATTAGCACCCTTTTCATCCATGGTCTTCCATGGGATCTTAGTTACTTTCTAGATCACTTGCTTTTGTTTGAATGTGTGCTTGTGATGTGGGTTTTGAAAGTATTTTGAAAATGTAACTTTGTAATGATTCTCGTTTCTATAAGAACACATATAAAATGTTTGTTTCGAAAATAGTTCAAAGATGTGTTTGTGAGATGTGTTTTTGAAAGTGATTTTGAAAAGGATTTTCTTTGTAATGGCTCTCTTCTCTATAAGAACGCGTACAAAGTGTTGTCTTTTGAAAATGTTTCAAATGGAGAGTGTTGGTGTATAAAATATTTTTGTTGTGAGCAAGCGAGTAACTGAGAGCAAACCTACCTACTCAAAAGGTCTTAGATGTGCTTTTCCTCCTCCTTTATATGTTGTTATCTTACTATTGATTTGGTAAGAAGCCCCCATCGTTGGATGTGAAGGGACGGGCGTTGGGTCATCGTATGACCCTGATAGCAATGTTGTGAGATAACTTAGCACTTTTCTTTTAGGGACTGTTGTACCCCAAAATTTGCCCTCCCATTTCCTCAACATTTTCTCACCACAAGACCCTTGGAGCTCAAGATCCAGTCAGTGTTTGCTCTGCTCAAGACTTCTCTTTGCACTGTTGACCCAAATTAGGGTTTGTGTTTGCACAAATATGTTTTGACCTAAAATGCCTAAGATGGCTTTCATGATTCATGTTGGACTCACAAGTTTATCCATACCAAGTTTCAAGCCTTGATTCTAATCTTTGCCCAGTCAATTGGACAGTTGACCTAGAAATCAGCTGTATTGGGGAAAACGTCAACTGTGGTCAATTGACAGTCAAACCTCATGATTTTTGACCCACATCAACATATTGAACTCATATGAACCATCTGGTCAAGTTTGGATCAAAAATCCACAAGAAATTTGATCAGATCACCAAAAGGGCAAAATGGTCATTTTTAGGGTTTTGACTGCACAAAGGCAATTTTTGACTGTTTGACCTAGCCAATGGAAAACCAAGCTCACATATGGACTCAAGGACCCCATGACATGGTCTTGACATGTTCAACAAGTTCAAAAGATCCCAAATGCACAAGATTGACAGATGAATTTTCCAGTCAACTGAGCCAAATTTGACTGTATACTGAAAAGTCAAACTTTGACTTTTTGGTCAAAATCAAGTGTCAAGATTCATTTTCCATCAAAACATGTCAAATTATGAAACTTGTTCATCAAGAAATCAAAATCACAAATTAGGGTTTGAAATGAAGAATTTTCATAACTTAGAATTTTTCTAAGTTATGAAAATCCCTAATTTTTTCCTAACTTTGTCCCACTTTCTCATCAAGATGCATTTGGATTCAAGGAAAACTCAAAACATGAAAGTTATAGTCCATTGCAAAATCTACAACTTTGATTCACAAAGTTTCCTCAAAAGAAGCTTGTAGCTCAAGTTATGATTTTTGGAACAAGGGTGCAAAACATTCTTAACTTAGAAAAATTTTGACCTATTCTAGGCAGGATTTTTGCCTAACTTCATGGCCACTTTTCACATGCTTCCACTTGGAATTTCAATTTGCATTACAAATATGGATTGTAGTACACATTCCAAGATTTCCAAAATGTCCAAGAACTTCTCAAACACCCTTGTGGTTAGGGAGAATCGAATTTGGCAATATGGGCAAAAGTCACTTTGTTCATGAGCCATTTCCATGTTCATAACTTGTGCAATTTTTCAAATCAGCATGAGCAAGCTAGTTACAGGCCTCTAATCCTTTTCTTACTCAATAATTAAATGCCAATCCATTGTGCCAAGGCATTATTTTGTGCATTTGGTCATTGTATGAAGGATTAAGCCTTAATTAGAAAAAGCAAGTTATCCATTTTTGAAAAGTTATACTTTATGTCAAGTTTGCAAATCAAGAAGTACAAGGCCATATCTTTAGACAAAGGATTCATGGACATAACACACTGATTAAGAGGGATTGAGGCAGCATGTTTAGGGGGCCTGCATAAGTCTAGAAACAAAGTTGACAATTTTTGCTTAAGTTAGAAGAAACTTGGCATATTGACATCTAACTCACATTTCTGCCAACACAAGCTTAGACAAACTTGTTGAACACATTCCTAACATCAAACCTGAGCTAAGACACGAGCCAACCACCTCCAAAACCTCACCATTTACAAAAACACCATTGTACTGCACAAAACAGGGCATCCCCGCAGTTTGAGTGGCACAACTCAATCCACTTGTGCGCCTTGGCCAAAACCAGTTCATACACACTCCATACCACCTATACAAACTATCCCAAGCATTGGACACGACCTGTAACACCTCTAACCAACTTTACCATTTTCACTTTTTCTGTTTTGCAGGTTTACTTCCATAGCTTGATTCATTTGGTTTCAAAGCAAGCTAAAGGTTGGAGAAGCATCCCTGACCTTCAAGCAAGCTGTACAAGTCCTCACATTGCACTGAAAGTACCTCCATTGCCAGACACGATTCAAGCTGAACAGGTAAGTTCATGGACTTCTATCTCTCAATCTAGGAAGAGTTAGCTTTAAGTTTATGAATGAAACATGTTCTAATCATAGCCCTGAAGCCATCCATATAGTTACTTTTCATTTATATTATGTGTGCTAAGAGTATTTTGATTATGAACATCTAAAAAAAACTAGGTCAGAAATTGGGGGAGAAGAAATTCTCTCTCATTTCTGAGAGTTAGATCAAGTTCTTGGTATGTATGGATTCGTGGTTTGATGCTTGACATTTTTCATGTTATGAGTTTGTGCTGAAAATCAAGGAATCAGGAGATAGCAGGGACAAGGCAAAACGCGCGTTTTTTGTTGTTTGAACTGTCTGGAGGTTGAAGACAACCTCTTTGGGCTGGGCCTGTGTTGTTCTTCCTTTTTGCACCACTGTTTTACACATGCACCCCCTGGCCCATTTTGAGTTTTATTTGTCATTTTTAACTTTTTCTTTTTGATTCTGATTTGTTATTTTTTATTAAAATATAAAAAATATTAAAAATATTTTTCTCACATTTTTTACATTTTATTTGATATTTATTTGGTTTCATTTAGTTTTATATGTAAATAAATACATAATACCTTTTATTTAAAAATACAAAAAAATAATATAAACACTTTTATTTTCTGATTTTTATTTTATTTTACCTTTGAAAACATTTTATAAAAAATATACTTTTTTTTTGTAAATATTAAATATTTTATTTTTTTACATATTTAATATATTTAATAAATAATATAAATACTTATATATTTATTAGTGTATTTAGGTTAAGAACATAAAAATAATACATTTTTATTTTTATTAATATTTAACTTAAAAAATCACTTTTTGACAATATACTTTCTTTTTATTTATTTTTTATACATAATTAATAAATATTGCATATAATAAATAATTAATACATTTTATTTAGCAAAATTAGGGTTTTACCCTAAACCTAAAAAATCCAAAAATTAAACCTTTTTATTTTTGTTTATTTGACACATAAAAAAATACCTTTTACATACATATAAGAAAAAAATTATTTTTTGCATCTTGCATATTTATTGTATTTAAATTATTGTGCAATTAAATACCTTATAAATTCCATTTGGATTGTAATAGTTTAGATTTAAATTTCTTGCTAAAATATCCCCATTTGAACATTTGTACCCCCCATCCCATAATTTGTGTTGTAATAATTTAGGACCTTTAAATTCCGCACTTGAAAAGCTTTCTAAATATGCCATGATAGAATTAGGGTTTTGTATGCAAATCAAAAACAACAAATAGTTTGACCTAAATTCAAGATAAACAAGCATGAAAATGGACAACACTAATCACACTTGCACCCCTAGGGTATTCCACTTGTTGCCTTCAATAATGGGCCATATTGCATGTTAGGTGTCTTTGGCAAAAACAAAACAAATCAAATGATCATAGTCCCTCGATGACGCTTTCGAAAGTTGCCTAAAAATGATCAAGTTCCTTAAAGTAAAAATTGCCCAAAGACACTTGGCACCATTGCAATCATGGTCTAAACGATGACCTGCGCCCGTCCCGTTCACATCCTAAGACAAGATTGTCCACCAAATACAATGGTGGAACAAAATTGTTAAAAGGGTTAAAACATAGCAAGGATCTTTGAGAAATTTAGGGTAGATAGCTCTTGGTTACTTGCCAACTTGCAAAACAAAAACACTTGCCTATTTTTTCAAAACCACACATCACAAACACTTTCAAAACAACTTTCAAAAAAACATTGAAAACTTTTCAAAAGACATACACCTTTGTATACATCCCAACATGGATCATTACAAAGGTTTCCACCACATTGGCCTCTTTTCAAAACATTTTCAAACCCACACACAAAGCACCATTTCAAACAATTGAAAGCACCATTTCAAACAATTGAAAATCAAGGCAAGTTGATTTAAGCAAGTAACTAAGAGCCCATGGATAACCATGGATAGAAAGGGTGCTAATACCTTCCCTTTCTATAATATACTCCCCGAACCCAAGAAAACATCTCAAAGGTTTTTGCTGTGCTTTTTAACCTTTCCTTAGGATAAAATAAAAAGTCGGTGGCGACTCTTGCTCAACCGAAACATTTGCGAAAACAAACGCAAAACCTCAAGTCAGTTCTCCCACCGTATCACAGGGACTAAGATCATTTTGAAAGGCAACTTTGATAGCATCCTCGATGGACTATGATCTTGTATTTCGATTGTTTGTGCTAAGACATCCTACATGCATAACATGGCCATCTTTGTAAGGAAACAAGTGAGATTACCCTAAGGGTGCATGTGTGCAAGTGTGTTTGATTGCATGCATTTGTCTTTGATTTTTGGTGGTCTACTTGTCAATTTTATCTCTTGCCATACACGCCTAATTACTATACAGTATATGAAAGCGATAAATTGCAGAAATGTAAAATCCTACACTATTACAATATTTAGGGGATGGGGGTACATATGTACGAATGGGGATTGCAAGTAAAAAATAAGTCCTAAGTTACTATTACAACCATATTGAAATAGTGTACAAGAAATGTAAAATGAACTTGTTTAAAAAATGATTTTGTCTTAAGGAAATAAAATAAAGGAAAATATTTTTATGTTTTTTATGTTAATAAAAAAAATGAAAAGGAAAATAAATGCAAAAATAGAAAAAGCGTGCTGCTGCAAGCAAAACAGCAAGGATCAGAAGTTCTGAAGCCAAGAGCACTGTGACTCAACAGGAGACATCCGTGGGATCAGAAGTTCTGGATTAGTAAAATCTGAGGTCCTGCAAGAAATGTTAGAGGGAAAACACAAAAGTTCTGGGTGGTATTCAGACAGTGGGCCACAAGTCATAAGTTCTGTATTACACTAAAATAGTGAGCAAACGTCAGCAGTTCAGTGCGTTATCAGCGTGTAAAAATCAGAAACTCTGAGTGTGTGTAAAAAACAGCTGATGGAAACATCAGAAGTTCTGTGTATTTGACATGTAAGGAGAGCTCAGAAGTTATGTGTTGTGTTAACAGCATGTAAGCATCAGAAATTCAGTGTGTGTTAACAGTAAGTGAAAAACAGAAGTTTTGTGTTACGTTCAACTCTTAATCAGCACATCAGCAATTTATTCAGTTCAGCAAATCAGAATGATCATAGCACAACAAATCACAGAAGTTCCAATCCTAAGTCTGAGCCTAGCATTATTCTAGAAATTTTGATCCATAGTTTTTTCTATTCATACAATGATATGTACAACGTTAATACTATGATATTTACATGTTAATGATGTTCAGAATGAAAAGCAAGTAAAGTCAGAAAGACTTACCTGGGGCGTGCTTGGAGCTTTGAGTGGCTGCCTCTGGATGTTCTGAGTCAGCAAGAGAGATGGAAGAGTGGATATATTCTTTGGCTCCAAGGGAAGAATAAAGATTTGTTTTTGTATATGAGAAGTATGGATTTTTATGAAGGTTTGACAACTTCTTTTTCTCTCTTAATCGTTTTCTCTTTCAAAAAAGCCAGCCTCTAACTTTCAGCCTCTCGTTCCAAAAAGCCCCCTTGAACGTATGTTGGAGCCAAGTATTTAGAGATGATTTTGTTGTGACTTTGGGGGAAAAACAAATAGGATTTGAACCTGTTTTGGCATCCTATTCCTTTTCTTTTTCATCATAGTTTTTGTATGCTAGTTTGGTGTAATCATGGGATGCAGGCATAGGCTGAGCTAGTTGTTGGTTATAGGTCTGCAGCAAGTTGCATGAACAAGGTTTTTGGGATTTGGTCAAGTTCTGACCAAAGCGTTGAAATAGCCTTCATGTGCTAAAGCGCTGCCTTGTTTTTTTGAAGCAAGCATGGTGGTTGTCAGTAGGAATTAAGGAAAAGCAAAAAGCAAAGCATGGGCTTAGTAGCAAAGTTGCTATCCCAAGAAAGTAGAGGTACACGTGGTGAGAATCCTTTGGATAAAGACTCATAAGGTGGTTATGAGCATTAAATGAGCATTAAATGATGATGAGACTTATCACAACCAGAAATTCTGCAACGTGAAACTTTGTATCATTGCTTAGTTCTGGATCAGAAGTTCTGCTTCAGCGTAGCATCCCATCTTCTGATCCCCTTATCTTCTGGCTCCAACATGTTCTGAAAAGTCATTTTTCTTAAATACTTAGAAAAAATCCCAAGTATTTAGAAATTTGGCTTTTCCATAGTAAATTTGACTTTTGAATTTCTTAATGAAACAAACTTCATATTCCAACATGTTTTAATGAAATATGATTCTTGAGATTTGATATTGATCCAAAAGTCAAAGTTTGACTTTTTAGTGTGCAAATGACCATTTTTCCCTTATTAGTGATTTGCTTGGAAAAATGATAATTCAAGGCTTAGAATTGGATGGAAGCAAACTTGAGGATCCAAGGTGATTCCTTGAGAAATGAGAGGGCAAATTTTGGGGTGCAACAGGGTCATTAAAAGTACATTTGTCCTTGTGTAATCTCAAACCCTAATTTTCAGTCATCAGTGCTTGAGGAGGTGTCTTGAGCTGATCAACCCTGGTACAGTCTTGAACCAAAGGAGATCTTGTGAGAGATTATTTTCCTCACCAATACAGCAAATTAGCTTACATGCGCATACATTACATCCATATATCATAAACATTGATAAAACACATATATTGCATCATACATTTCATGCAACATAACTTTGTGTTTTCAGCTAACATTTTACCCTTTTCAGGATAAGATTAACAGCTACCGTTTAACAATATGCGATCATGATACAGTTCAGATACACTCCAGACACGGAAGTCATTCTGCTACTCATTCAGATTCAGCTTTCAGATACAGTTCAGATACGCTCTAGATACAGAAGTCATTCTGTTACTTATTCAGACTCCAACATTCAGATACAGTTCAGATACACTCTAGACACGAAAGTCATTCTGTCACTTATTAAGATTCTAGTTCAGATACACTCTAAACACGGAAGTCATGTTGTTACTCATTCAAATTCTAGTTCAGATACAGTTTAGATACGCTCCAGACGCGGATGATATTCTATTACTCATTCATACCTCAACTTCAAGATACAGTCCAAATACGCTCCAGATACGGATGCCATTCTGATACTTATTCAATTTCAGATTTCACACTCTTTATACAGTACAAATACGCTCCAGACACGGATGCTATTCTGTCTCTCATTCAGATTTTAAGTTCCCAGATACAGTACATATACACTCCAGACACGGAAGTCATTATGCTACTCGTTTAGATTTCAAGTCCAGATACGCTCCAGACACGGATGCCATTCTGGCCCTTATTCAGATGTCAATTCAGAGACGCTCCAGACACGGACTCTATTCTGTTTCTCATTCAGATCTCAGTCTCCAGATACAGTTCAGATACGTTCCAGACGCGGACACCATTCTGATACTTACTCTTCTGACTTATAACTTACAATTCAACAAACATTCTTGGATGGAATCTACAAGCCCATCTCCAACAAGATTCTATCACCTCTCCAAATAGCATCTTTAAGCCCATTCCCTCAACTACACTTTAACGAGTGCAAATTTACGGGCACTCTAGTGTCCAATCATCTTTTACCTTCGAGTCACGAACGGCAAAGCTCGTCAATCTAACTCTTCAGGTTCAAGAAGATTGAACATGGGCAGCTGTTGTACTCCAAAATTTGCCCTCTCATTTATCAAGATTTTTCTCACAAGACTTTTTGGACTCAAGACAAGATTAGGGTTTGCTCAGCTCAGGACATCTCATCTTGCATTGATGACCCCAAATTAAGGTTTGAGTTTGCACAAGGATTTTTGGACCACCAATGCTTCATGTGACTTTCATACTTCATTTTGGACCCCTAAGATTGCTCATGCTAAGTTTCAAGCCTTGAACCACATTTTTGATCAGTCAATTGGACAATTGACCTAAAAATCACTTGTATTGGGAAAAAAGTCAACCATTGCCAATTTACAGTCAAACTTCATAATTTTTTATCCACATCAACATTTTAGACTCCTACGTACCATTTGATCAAGTTTGGATCACAACTCCTCAAGAAATTTGATCAAATCATTAAAAGGGCAAAATGGTCAAAATTAGGGTTTTGACTGAGAAAGGGCAATTTCTGATTTTTAACCTAGCCAATGACCAATCAAGTTCAAACATGATTTCAAGGGTTAAATGGAATCATCTTGACCTAATTACATGGTTCAAAAGATCTCAAGTTCATTGGATTGACAGATGAGTTTTGCAGTCAACTGATCAAAAGTCAACTGTACACTGAAAAGTCAAACTTTGACTTTTTGGTCAAAATCAAATGCCAAGGGTCATAATTCATCAAGATATGTCAAAATATGAAACTTGTTGACCAAGAAAACCAATTTTGAAAATTAGGGTTTTGAATTTGAAAATTTTCATAACTTAGAATTTTCCTAAGTATGGAAATTTTCTTATTTTTTCCCAACTTTCCACCACTTTTTCACCATGATGAAATTTGATTCAAAGAAAACTTCCAACATGAAAGTTGTAGTCCTCCATTAAATCTACAACTTTTCTTCACAAAATTTTCCCAAAAGATGATTGGATATCAAGTTATGAATTTGTGAACATAGGTCCATGAACTAAATAACTTAGTGAAATTTTGCCCTAATTTAGGCAGATTTTTTACCCAACTTCATGGACATTTTTCAACTAGTTCCAAGAGTTATCTCAAAATGAATTTCAAAGGTGGATTATAGATAACATTTCAAGCTTTCCAAAATGTCCAAGAACTCTCCAAGATCATTTTTGGTTAGGTAGAATCGAAGAGGAGAAGTTGGCATTTTATCACTTTTGTTCAAGCCATTTTTGCATGAGATCAAGTTGCAAATCAGATCTATGTTGATTGTAACTTGCTTTACAGGTCCTAAACTCATTCTAAACTCCATAATTAAATGATAACTCAGAATACAAAGGCATTATCTTGGCTTTTGGAGCATTGTACAAAAGATAATTCCACTAATGGCATAAAGGTTACAATGCCATTTTCATAAAGGTGAGATTTTGCAACTTTACAAATCTTGAGCCTTGAACCTGTCCCTTTGGTACAAACAACTTCCACATGTCTCAAGCAATGCATATCAACTCTCTGCAGCTCACAAACTAGCCAAGTACAAGCATGTTGCATAAGTCATTTCACTTTTCTTAAAATGCAAGAAAGGTTGCCAAAAGTTCAGAACTGGTAGAGCTAGTGAAGAGTGGACTTTGTATCCATTCTATACATATTCACAAACTTGTTACAAACTAGAACACGAATGCTTGACATCTGAAACACTCCAAAACTCCAAAACTCCATTTTTCTGCCCAAACATCCAGTTTCTGCAAAACCATAGCAAACTCATTTTTTGCTCGAGCGTTTTGTGGCTTGGCACTTGAAACATCTTATCCACATCATATCAAAATTATACAAGCCCTTACCCTGCATCTGTAAACCCTGTTTCAGCCATTGCCATTTTCAAATTTGGAGCTTGCAGCTTGACTTCTACAGAGAGTTATGGCCATCCACAAAGCAAGCTAGGCATTGGAATAATTTGAAGGAAGTTCAAGGAAGCTCACATGATCCCCAAGCCTCCCTCAAAGTCCCCACATTGTCATATCCAAATCCAGTTGAAGGATGTATTTTTCTCAAACTCTATATCTGTATTTAGGCATCCTCAAGCCACGATTTGTGAAGAAAAAATGTAGTCCTTAACATGGTGAAGTTGTACATATGCATACTTTCCATTTATATTAACTATGCTGTGAGAATTTGAAGCTTGAAGTTCATGAAAAAATTAGGTCACGAACTAGGGCTGATAAAATTCTCCCTGGTCTTTTAGAGTTAGATTACAAATTTTATATGGTTGGAATCGTGAGATAAAAAGCCACAAGTTTCATGTTATAAGTTTTTGTTTTTGTGCAAGCATCTGAAAGTTGCAGGTTTGAACATAATACGCGCGCAGAGATTGCTGGAGGACAGGGATGAGTTGCCTTGGGCTTTTTGGCGCGCTTGGCCTTTTTGTTTTTACTTTTTGCACCTCCTGGATTACTTTTGCACCCCCTGACTATTATTTTATATTTTTGCATTTTTCTTTATATTTTCATATTTATTTGCTTTTAATTATTTTACTGAACATTAAAAAATCATAAAAAATAATTTCTTTATTTTTGCAATTTTTATTTTATTTTTTTATTATTTTTTGCATAAAAAATAGTTTGTTAGAATAATAGCTTTTATTTTCTTAAATAAAATTTGTAAATACATTTTAAAAATACTATACATTTTTACTATATTATCCATACACATAAAATATTTATTTTCATACATATTTAATTTTTAATATTGACATATAATGTTATTTATTATTTTCTTGTACAAAAATGGACAAAATATTAATTTGAAATATGTATTTTCTTTTAATTAAAAATTAGGGTTCCCCCTTTCAAAAAATAATAATGTTATTTTTCCTTACTTTCTAGGGTTAGTTAATTTATTTTCTCATACATTAAACAAATACAAAACATTTTTAGCATAAATAAATTTGCATTGCATTTTTAATATTTGTATATTTATTTAATGCGTACAATGTTCGATTGGGTTGTAACAGTATTTTTAGGTTTATATTTGTGCAATATCCCCATTCAAAAACTTGTATCCCCCCTCCCATAATAATTGTTGTAATAGCTTAGTTTATTTTACCCAATTTATTGCTTTCATATACCATGTTTAGTAAACTAGGGTTTGCATGACAAGAACAAAAACAAAACAAATGGAAAAGACCTAATCCAAGACAAATCAAATGCATGAAAAATGACACACATTGCACACAAGCACCCTTAGGGTTTCTCCCACTTGGTTGCCTAAATAAAAATGGTCATGTTACGTACGCAAAGTATCTTGGCAAAACAAAACAAATAAAAGATCATAGTCCCTCGATGACGCTATCAAAAGGTTGCCTAAACAAAGATGATCTTGGTCCCTAAAAATTGCTAAGATACTTGGCAATCTTGCTATCATGGTCATACGATGACTCACGCCCGTCCCGTTTACATCCAAAGATAGGGTTGTTTACCAAATCAATGGTAAATCAACAATGTCAAAGGAATAAAAATGCACAAGAAAGACATTTGAGTAGGTAGATAGCTTCTACTTACTTGATCAATTTCAAAACAATCCTTGCTATTTTCAAAAACAAACACACACACATTTCAAAACAAAATTTCAAAACATTGAAACATTTTCAAAAGACAAACATCTTTGTATACATTCTTACGAACGAGAATCATTACAACGATTGCCTAAACGATGGCCTCTTTTCAAAATACTTTCAAAAACACACCAAACACCAAGCACCATTTCAAACAATTTCAAAGCAAAGCAAGTGATCTAAACAAGTAACTAAGAGCCCATGGAAAACCATGGATGAAAAGGGTGCTAGCACCTTCCCTTTTCATAATCTACCCCCCGAACTTAAGAAAACATCTCAAAGGTCTTTCCTGTGCTTTTTTACCTTTCCTTTTGGATAAAAGAAAAGTCGGTGGCGACTCTTCCTAACCGCAACATTTGCAAACACAAACACAAAACCTCAAGTCAGTTCTCCCACCGCATCACAGAACTGGCGACTCTGCTGGGGAATATTCTAAAAGTGGGGTTACCTTAGGGTTTAGATCACCTTTATTTGCTTACATTTGTTTGACTTGTTTGCTTTACATTATGGTTCTTTGTTTGGGTTTGAATCCTCTACCCGGATTTGGGAAACATTATAGGTAAATAGCAATACGTTGTGGAAACTGTGCGGGGTATACCGACATGGTCTAAGCAATAGCTATATTAGTGCGACATATTTGTGGGTACCGGTAGCCTTTGAGTAAGAGAATACGGGGCCGCTGAGTAATGTCGCGAAGCACTAATGGACTTCTAGAACCTTTACTTGATCAACTTGGCCTTTTAGGATGTAATGAGATGACCGGCTTTGGTGCAGTCCGAAGTTGGTAGATACTCGATACTACACTCATTGAGGGTTGGTTTCTTGGAATATTTCGTTCGTCGGTGAAGAGGATTGAGCTGAAACAATGAACAAGGAAACAATCCAGTGATATTGAGCTCCTTAGAACCCGGTTACTATTACTAGGACAGGTTGAGCCAACTAAACTTCAAGAGGGTACTTACCTATAAACCCCATGCAAGCCTAAACTAGGAACTTGTGTGATTTATTTGTACATATATACTTGTGCATAACATCATGGACATCACAAACATCATATGCATTCACTAACCATTTCAAGGATTTTGGAGATTCATCTTTGTTCTTGTTTTGTAGGTTATGGATTCACTTCGCAGGAAAACTATCCAAATCAACCTTGTGAGAATTCCTCCACAGCTCAAGGAGCTAGCTTTAAGGATTCCTTAGAATTCTCCACTCACCGAGAGACATGGTCGTCTACTCAACTTGGTCACTTCCAACACAGAGGAGGATATGATGAAGGTTCTCTTCCAGTTCTTTGACCCTTTGCATCATTGCTTCACATTTCCTGACTACCGGCTTGTGCCCACTTTGGAAGAATTCTCTCAACTCTTGAGGATTCCTATTCTCAATCAACTACCTTTCAACGGTACGGAAAGAGATCCAAATCCAGAAGAGATTGCTCAAGCCCTGCACTTGCACTCATCTGATGTCACAACTCATTGGGAAACTAGAAGTGGTGTCAAAGGCTTCTTGTCAAAGTTTCTGTTTGAGAAGGCCCAAAGATGTTGGAATTCTCTAGACTTGCAAGCTTTTGAGGAGATTATAGCTCTTCTCATATATGGGATGGTCTTGTTCCCTAATCCTGACCAACTCATAGATGTAAGTGCTGTCAAAATCTTCATGTCTCGCAACCCGGTGCCTACATTGCTTGGGGATATCCTCCACTCTTTTCACACTCGTACAATAAGGAAAATAGGTGTTCTTATGTGTTGTACTCCTCTCCTGGCAAGATGGTTTATTTCTCATCTTCCCCAATCAGTCTTGAAGAATGAGCAAGGTTTGAGGTGGTCACAACGATTAATGACACTTAACCAATCAGATATTCATTGGTGTTCTCGATCCAAAGAGAATGTTATCATCATTGACTGTTGTGGGGAATTCCATAATGTCCCTCTACTTGGCATTAGGGGAGGCATCACCTACAACCCTTTCTTATCTCTAAGACAGTTTGGTTATGCCCGAAGGGATGGCCCGCATGATATGCTGATTCAAGGATTAGTTTTCGACTACGACAACGACGACCAAAGACTCCGTCAGAGATTCATCCGAGCTTGGAGGATGCCAAACAAGGTAGATAGCAAGACTTTGGGACACAAGAATTCCATCCCTCTTGAGCCTTACCTCAAGTGGGTACGAACCCGCGCCCAAAGTATTATAATGCCTTATCCCTCCATCCTCCCAGTGATTATAGAGCCTGTTAAGGAGGGAGAGGTTCCATACACCATCCTACATCCTGACATGCAAACATCACTCGAAGACCTACAAAGGAGTTAGATACAACTCAAGGGAGAGCGCGATACTTTCGAAGCCCAATTCTACGCAAGCGAGAAGAAGGTTTTGGAACTCACTCGGCTACTTCATGAAGAGAAGACTCTCAACACCTACATTGCACCAAAGAGGATGCGCAACGTATTTTTACCTTAGAATTTGGTATTATTTTGCCCAAGGGGCATTGATGTACTCATAATTCTATCTTATTAATATGACATGTGTTTCTTTTTTGTTTAAAACAAATTTGAATTTCTGAATCCTTGAAAGCATTGCATGAATACATATCATTCATCATAAGCATAAACAGGTCTTCACACCAAGTTTCCTCATCTCTCTACTGTTTATTTCAGTATGATGGATCTAGAACAAATGGTCAAAGACTTACAAGCTCAGAATTCACAATTTCAACAGTTGCTCATGACCTTAGACAAGGGGCAGGAGGAGCTGAAGACTTTGCTAGAAAAAGAAAAAGAGAAAAAGAAAAAGAAGCCAACTGGTGTGGTTCTCATGGGCAGAAGATTTCAGGGACAAGCCAGACGGACCTTATATTTTCCAACAACTTCTGATGAGGGGGAAAGGAAAGGAAAAGGAACGGCAGTACCATCAGATTCTGAAGAAGAAGAAGAGGAAGAAGAGGACTACTCTGAACAACAATACCCTCCGGCTGATGATAAGTACAAACACCTTGAAGAGCGACTCAGCGCTATGGAAATCCAGAGAGTACCGGGGCTAGATTTTGAAGAGTTAGGGTTGGTGTCAGGAATTGTAATCCCTCCAAAGTTTAAAGTGCCACTGTTTGCCAAGTATGATGGGGTGTCTTGCCCTAAAATGCACCTCAGATCCTATGTCAGGAAGATGCAACCACATTCTGCCGACAAAGACCTGTGGGTCCACTTTTTCCAAGACAATTTATCAGGAACGCAACTTGATTGGTTCTACCAGTTAGAGAGGGCAGATGTTCACAATTGGGAAGACCTAGGAGCCGCTTTCTATAAACAGTATCAATACAATGTCGACTTGGCGCCAACCCGTACTCAGCTACAGAGAATGGCCATGGTTTCCAATGAGGGCTTTAAAGATTACGCGCAAAAGTGGAGAGAGCTAGCCAGAAGGGTGCAACCCCCTCTATCTGAGAGGGAGTTGGTGGACATGTTCTTAGGAACTCTCTCAGGTCCTTTCTTCAATCACCTGATTGGAAGTTCTTCTGCGGGATTTACTGAATTGATCTTAACCGGCGAAAGAGTGGAGGCTGGTATAAGAAGTGGGAAAATACAAAAGGATGTGTCTACCTCCGCAGTTGTAAAAAAGCCCTTCACTGGTAGGAAGGAAGTATTTGCTGTCTATTCATAGAGGAATCGGGGAAGAACTGAACAACGACCACCCGTGGGGGCCGTTATGATTCCAAAGCCTGCATCAGACCAGCCAAGAACTAACCAGCAAAGGGTAGAAAGGCCAGTTCGGAAATTTACCAAGATTAACATGACTCTATCCCAAGTTCTACCACATCTCCTGAAGTTGAATCTGGCCACTTTGAAAGAGGCCCCAAAAAATCCCAATACTACCTCTCCACATTACCATCCCAATGCCAGATGCGCGTACCATTCTGAAAGTTCAGGGCACGACACCAACAACTTTTGGGCTCTGAAGAACAAGATTCAAGATCTGATAGAGGCGAAGGAAGTTAAATTTGAAGCGCCTGAGAAACCAAATGTTATTTCCGCCCCAATGCCAAGGCATGGTCACAATGCCAACGCTATTGAAGAAGACCTGTTTGTTGCTACCGTGGATAAACTGTTAACTCCGCTCCAGACTATCAAGTTGAATTTGTTGAAGGCTGGTATTTTCCCATGTTGTGACAAAGACTGCCATGCTTGCCTATCCTCCCCATTTGACTTCCCTCTGTTGAAGAAAGGTATCCAACGACTAATGGATAACCAAGAAATTTTGTTTGAGAATGCTCCTGTTTCACCCGTTCCAGTGAAAGAAGTTTCTATAATAACCATCTACGCCAATCCTTCCAGGGCCCCTAAAAGACCCGTTAAGATTACACCTGCTCCAAAGACTACTCCGCTTAAGATAACAATGCTCGGGCCTACCCCATACAATTCAGATAAAATAGTACCATGGAATTATGGTGGAGAAATCTACTACCATGGTATTAAACAGATTGAACTGACTGTAGAAGAAGAAAGCTCCGAAGAGGACAGTTCTGACATTAGCAATATTGTTGGAACTAGCAAGATCACCCGCAGTAGTAGGATCTTCTCTCCAGAGATTGCTCCTCCAACAGCAGTCTTTGGACCCGTGGTCGTTCCAAAGATTACATATGTACCAGTGATTGTACCTGCAAGCGTACCCACCGACAAAGACAATACAATTCTTATCCTTGCTTCCACTGCTGAGAATAAAGGAAAGAACATTCAAGAGGAGCCTGTTCTAACGAAGGCTCAATCACTAGTTATTCATGAAACATCCAAGAAGGAGATGGAAGAAATCCTGAGGATCAGTAAGAAGAGTGATTATGATATGGTTGAACAATTGGGGAAGACCCATTCCAAGATCTCTATGCTAGCCCTGCTGTTGTGCTCTGAAGCACATGCCAAGGCACTGGTAAAATTTCTGAAGATAGCTCACGTGCCGCAAGAGACGTCTGCTGATCAGTTCCAGGACTGTGTGGCCAGTTTGACCATTGATAATGGCCCGGGCTTCTCCGATGCTGACTTGACACCCCGAGGGAGAAAACATAATGATGCATTACATGTCTCAGTGGAGTGCAGAGGAACAACCCTAGCTCATGTCTTGGTTGATATTGGATTATCCCTGAACGTCTTGCCGAAGAAAGCCCTTGATAGATTGGATTGCGAGGGGCTGACTTTAAAACCCAGCAACATAGTGGTGCGAGCTTTTGATGGTTCCAAGAGGATGGTCCACGGGGAGGTGGACATCCCAATCAAGGTGGGAACTCAGGTCTTCAACTCAACATTCTACGTGATGGACATCCGTCCTTCTTATTCCTGTCTGTTGGGACGCCCCTGGATCCACAATGTCGGTGTTGTCACCTTCACCTTGCATCAGATGCTCAAGTACCCCGTCCAAGGGAAGATCATAACTGTCCATGGGGAGGAGGAGTATATGATTAGTCATCTGAATTCTTTCCGATATGTGGAGTTAGATGGCGAGTTCATAGAGACCCCTTTCCAACATTTTGAAGAAGTCTCTGAAGAAATAGTAGCGACCAAGGCGGTATCCTCGATTCCTAAGATCACAAGACCTCCACCTCGGATGTCATCTCTCAAGGATGCAAGGGCAGTAGTGGAAGAAGGGGGATGCACAATTTGGGGTCAGCTTCCAGACATTCCTTACAAATCAGACAACTTTGGCTTGGGGTTTACTTCGACGGGTCAAAAGGTTGTGCGTTGTGCCCGTACTGGGGGGCCACCGATAAAGCTCAGCAACCTAAGTGTCAATGCAGTAGAAGACAATGAAGAGGAAGGCATCCTGGAAGATTGGATATTTCCTACTGTCAGCGGAGGACTGCGCAACTAGGAAGCCAGAGACTTTGTTTTGATAACTTTCATATCTCAGTAATTTATCTTTTACATTTATGTTGGACTGTAATAATTCACAAACAATTCGTACTTTAAAAACCTTGTGTCTTACCCGAGGCACAATGGTCCATTTGTAAGGGTTTTTATTTCATCTACATATGTCATTCAATGAATCATGGACGCTTTTTCACATATAAACCTTTTATGCTCATTGTCTTTCTTTTACATTTTATTATTTTAAGATGGCTATACCCTTACACACACCCACACTCACAAATGCAGGTACCCTTTGTTGTACCCCAAAATTTTCCCTCCCATATTCTTCAAGATTTGCCAAGTCAAGCTTCAAAACCTCCCCAAGGGTTGCACAGTCAAGGGCCTCCTAAGCAGTCAAAATTAGGGTTTTTGTTCTGATCAAGAAAATGAAGTTTCCAAGGGCCCAATAAAGTCCCACATGCCTACAAATATGGTCAAGCATCCCCATATCAAGTTTCAAGACTTTCAGCATAAAATTGCACAGTCAAAAAACCCTAATTGCACTACAGTCAACTATAGGGGCAAAATGGTCATTTGACAGTCAAAAGTTCAAATTTTTGGTCAACATATCATTTTGAAGCAACAAACATCATTTGATCAATGCTTGATCATGATTCTCAAAACTTGGCTCAAAAATCATCAGGATGCAAAAGTTTCCTTATTTGGACAACTGAAAAAGTCAACTGAAATTGACCAGGGCATAACTTTCACATGGATTATCAGAAAAATTCCATCCAAAGCTCATTTTGAAGAGAAATACATTTCCTACAACTCATCTTCATACTTCAAGTCCAAGAAATGCTCTCACAAAAAGTTATCAATTTCAACATTATAGGTCATTTTCAAAAGTCAACAAAAAGGGACTTTAAGTCAAAGGCCATAACTTGAGATTGGTAAATCAAAATGACATGGGACCAAAGACATTGGTTAGAGGACTCAAAGACCTTTCCAAAATGTCCAATAAAATGAGCAAAGCTTAAAAATTGAGCAAGATATGCATTGGAGAAGTTGGGAAATTTTTGTGGAATGGCCAAAATCATTTATCCTTGGAATTTCATTTTTGACAAAAGGGGCCCACTTTTTCCACTTGAATTAACTTGGCCATGCTTCCCACGTGTCCCACCTTTTATTTCATATTTTTTTAATTAATTTTTTCATTTTTAATTGATTTTATTGGATTTAATTAAGTTTAAATCTTTTAAAATCAAGAAAAAATCAAAAAGTTTGATTAAATGAAATATTTGGCCTTAACTAGCCTTGAACTACCATTAAGTCTAGACCATTTTCGTGCTAAGGCTCAAATAAGGCAAGAATTCAAAATAAGGCAAAAAATGGAAAGTGTGATAATGGAGGTTTATGTGAAAATCCTAAACATCAATGCAAGGCATTATTTGCCATAACTCTCATCCAAACACATTGCTTAGGGTATATACAAGTGATACACAACAAAGGACACGAGAGCTGCGCCCCAAGACTAAAAACAAAAACTCATATTTTGGCCATATTTTTGAAAACTGAAAACTCACTTAGAGATCGATTCAAGCCTCAAAACCTATCTCATTAGCTTCCTCAAGCATCATAGGTCGTATCCCAATCAAGAACATTCATCAAAACGCCCGGAATTGGTACAGTGGAGTCCAACTGTTTCAAATGAAATTCACAATCGTGCATCTTCATTCATGCGTTTAATGCAAGTTTTAATTGTTGATTTACATTCCTCATGCTATTCTGAAGCTAACCCATGTGTTTAATTATGTTTTTATGCCTTGTACACGATTTCGCCATTGTCAATTTTTAGGGTTTACAGGATTCCTAATTGGGGGTTTCTTAGTCTTGTAAAATTAGCAAACCACGATGCCAGGAATGGATTCAGGAGACTTGGACGAAGAAGAACCCATACTCGCGCTCAATTTATAGAGCCCCTAGGGCTAATCGCTATTTTTTTATATGTTATCTTAGGCAACGCGTGAAAACCGTTGCCTATGTTTCTTTTGTTTCAGGAAAATAAAAACCACGCGAGGAAGATGATAACGTGGGGAGCGCTGATTGGAAGGTTCAAAATTTCGCGCGTTTTGAATCACTAACGCAATTGTTCTTTTTATATTATTTGTTTGTTGTTTAAATTACAGAAAGCGCGTCTAGAACAACTGGCAAGGCATGCGTGTGTTAACGTCCAAGACTTGGGTTCGAGCCCCAGGTCTACATTACATCCATATTATTTTTCAATAAGAATTCACGTACAGGTTCAATATCAAAGCGTACCATACGCCCTCCAGATCAAACCATCCACGTGCATATCAGGGTCAATCCAAAGGCTGAGAGTTGGAGAACACACTAAGTCCTGGTCAACGCATCACACGCGTCCAGCAAAAGTCAAACGGACCATGCTAATGGGCCAGAATTACTTGGGCTGCACCCCCTTGGTTTGCTATTCCTTATCTTTTTTTATTATTTATTTTTATTTGTTTGCTTAATTTCCATTTAATTTTTCAAATCAATATTTTCATAATAAATATAAAAAACACAAAAAAATCAGAAAAGATAAAAATAATAAATATTTTATTTTAGTATTAATTTTGTAAATAAATCCCATAATTAATTTAGATTTAATTTTAGGTTGTAATTTAATTCTTTTTTCACAATAAACCAAAAATAATAAAAATAGACCTTAGCATTTTCTTTTTTTAATTAAATATTTTATTATAAGTATCATCCACCATTAATTTTGTAAATAAATTTTATGATTAATTTAGTTTCAATTCTAGGTTTTAACTTTAATGCATTTTCTTTAATAAATTAAAAACAATTAGAATTAGAATTAATTATTTGACTTTTAATTAATTTAATTTTTCTTTAATGTCATAAATACAAAAACATAAAAAATAAGTTTCTTTCTTTTTATTTAATTTAATTATTTAATAATTTCATTTTAATTCCTTTAAAGGGTTCAACGCCCTCGCATTCGATTACGTTTTTGTTCGCGCGTTTTATTTATTTCTTTTGTGAATATAATGTACTTGTTCCAAAGCCCTGTAATGGTTAATTAGGCATTTATTTTCTGCACTTTATTTTAAATCGGGTCTGGATTAATTTGGCGTTGTAGACCCGCGCCTTTGTAATAGCGTAGGACCTTTATCTATTCCGCACTTTAAATTCCCGCACCTTTAACTGTTAAACAATAACATGAAAGAATGAATGCCCAAAAATAAAAATCAAAACGTAGATCACCAATGTATGACAAGACAAACAATAAACTGAAAATGACACACAATTCACACACCACCCCTAGGGTACGCCTCACTGTTGCCTTGCCTCGAAAGGTGATCGTCGAGTAGAGGATGTCTTAGTAAGTCCTCATGATCCGGGAACCTGGCATGAGGGTAGCTTCTAAGGTGTCTTCATATTGCTCCGGTGATCACCATGTCCCGAACCTCGAATTGACCCGAACACCTCCAACGATGGTGCTACCTACCTCTCAATGGTGGGATGGCACTACTTTAAGGACATTTACACAGACGAATTCCTTAGGGTAGGTAGATTCTCATAGATACTTGCTCTTTTCAAAAACAAACAAAATACTTTTCACACCTACACTTTCTAAAAGTTTTCAAACAAATTTTTCATACACTCTTGAGGACAGATACAAGAGTTACTTAGAGATTTTTCAAACGAAACTTTTTCAAAACCCACTCACATTGAAAAGCAAACAAAACAATTTTGAAAACACAAATGAGCAAGTATCTAAGAGCCCATGGATAACCATGGATAGAAAGGGTGCTAACACCTTCCCTTTCTATAATCTACCTCCCGAACCGAGAACTAATCTCAATAAGGAATTTTTCTGTGCTTTTGTCCTTTCCATGTTGGAGAAAATAAAAGACGGTGGTGACTCTTGCTTACCGCGACATTTCGCGAACCAGCGTTAAACAGTCAGTTCCAGATCCACCGATCACAGAACTGGCGACTCTGCTGGGGACTATCTTTAAAGTGAGGTGTACCTTAGGACTAAGATCATTGTGTTTTCAATTGCTTTGACTTGTTTGCTTTAAATTGTGGGACTGTCTTGGGAGTTCTATAGATCCTAACCCGGATCTAGGGGTACCTTCTTAGAAAGTAGCAACAAGACTGTGAGGGAACTATGCGGGGTATACCGACATGGTTGAAGCAGTCTGCTACGTTGATGTGGCACTTTGGTGTGTACCGGTAACCCTTGAGTCAATCAAGGAGAGTACGGGGCCTCCGCGTGGTGTTGTGAAGCATCAACAGACCTTAGGAACCTTAATTGAACCATCTTGGCCTCTTTAGGGTAGTGAGATAACTACTTTGGTGTACTCCGAAGTCGGTTGATACTCGATACTACACTCAATTGAGGGTTGTTTTCTTGGGATATTTTGATCGCCAGTCAGTGGCTAAATCGAAACGATGAACAATGAAAGCAATCCAATGATATTGAGATCCTTAGAACCCGGTTACTTTGATAGGACAGGTTTGAGCCCACCAACTTCAAGAGGGTAATACCCAGACCCCATGCTGGCCTAAACTCTAAGGGCTTGTCTTGTGTGACTTGTGTGCCTTACATGTTTGCCTTTGTAAATATTTGTGGTGTGTTTAATCATAGCATCATAACATCATACAACATCATATGCATCCACTAACCATTTCAGGGGTTCGAATCTTCATCTCTGTTCTTGTTTTGTAGGACATGGAAACTATCCGCAGAAAGACAATTCAGATCAACCTTATAAGGGTCCCTCCTCAGCTCAAGGAGCTTACATCCAGGATTCCCGAGAACTCGTCATTCAGTGAAAGGCATGGTAGACTCATCAGCCTGGTCAATACCAATATTGAGGAAGAGATGGTAAAGGTCCTTTTCCAATTCTTTGACCCTCTGCATCACTGTTTTACTTTCCCGGATTATCAGCTGGTGCCTACTCTAGAGGAGTTTTCCCAGCTTCTGAAGATTCCCATTCTCAATCAACTACCCTACAACGGTACGGAAAGGGAACCAAAACTTGAAGAAGTAGCTAAAGCATTATGCCTACAACCATCTGACATCAAGGGGCATTGGGAAGCCAGAAATGGTATCAAAGGATTCTTGGCAAAGTTTCTGTTTGAGAAGGCCCAAGAGTGTTGGAATTCCCTTGACCTGCAAGCCTTTGAAGAAATTGTAGCCCTCCTTGTCTATGGGTTGGTGTTGTTCCCTAAACCAGATCAGCTTATAGATATCAGTGCTGTCAAGGTCTTCATGTCCAGGAATCCTATACCTACGTTGCTGGGGGACATCCTTCACTCATGTTACACTCGAACCATGAGAAAAAGGGGTGTTCTTATGTGCTGCACTCCCCTCCTGGGAAGGTGGTTTATTTCGCACCTTCCACAATCAGTTTTGAAGAACGAGCGAGGTTTGAGGTGGTCACAACGGTTGATGACTCTTACACATGCAGATATACATTGGTGTTCTCGGTCCAGAGAGGATGTCACTATCATTGATCGTTGTGGGGAGTACCCTAATATTCCTTTACTTGGAATCAGAGGAGGTATTACTTACAACCCGTGCCTGGCTTGGAGACAGTTTGGTTATGCTCGGAAAGATGGCCCTCATGAGATGTTAATTCCTGACATAGTTTTTGACTTCGACAAGGATACGCAAGGACTTCGCCAGAAATTTATCAAAGCTTGGAGGATGCCCAGCAAAATAGACAGCAAAACCCTGGGGCACAGGAACTCCATCCCATTGGAGCCTTATCTCAAGTGGGTACGAGCCTGCTCCCAGAAGCTGGTGATGCCATATCCTCATGTTCTCCCTGTGATCAAAGAGCCAAACTTGGAAGGGGAGGTGTCTTACACCATTCAACATCCTGACATGCCCACGTCCTGGGAAGAGATGCAGAAGAGTTGGATCCAGCTTAAGGAAGAACGGAATTCTCTGGAAACCAATCTACATGCTAGTGAGAAGAAGGTCCTGGAGCTCACCCGCCTACTGCACGAGGAAAGGAATCTCAATACCTATATTGCTCCGAAGAGGATGCGTAGTGTCTTTTGGGGCTGATCTGCTTTGTAATGTTTTCCTATGAGGCTTTAATGTACTGAACAATTATTTTCTTAATAATAACGTGTGTTCCTTTTTGTCTACAACAAATTTGAATTTTCGAACTCTTGAATGCATTTCATAAACACATATCATTCATCATATGCATCACAGGTACTCTTCTTTTCAGGCTGCTGACTGTTCTTCGCTGTTTATTTCAGCATCATGAACCCTGAATCATTAACCGAGGCATCTATCAAGGCTCTTCAGGCGCAGAACGCCCAATTTCAGGAGCTGATCAAGGGTCTGGCTCAGGGTCAACAAGAGTTGAAGACCATGCTTCTGAAGAAGAATAAGAAGAAGAGGAGGACTGTGCTATTTAACACTAGGCGCAGACTCGGGAACACCTTACAGATTGAGGCTGAGAGGACTACTCCATCTGTGGGGGAAGGTAGTCACCAAGAAAGAGAGGTCCCTACTCCTGTGGTCTCTGATACTAAAACAGACTTCAACGACGAACAGTACCCTCCTACTGACGACCGGTACAAGCAGCTGGAGGACAGATTAAAAGCTATGGAAGTTCAGCGTGTGCCTGGACTGGATTTCGGAGACTTGGGGTTATCTACTGGGGTGGTGATTCCACACAAGTTCAAGGCACCTGCCTTTGTAAAGTATGACGGGGCTTCCTGTCCCAAGATGCACCTCCGTTCTTATGTAAGGAAGATCCAGCCTTACACAGCAGACAGGAACTTATGGATCCACTTCTTCCAGGAGAGTCTTTCAGGGACTCACCTCGAATGGTTCTATCAGCTGGATGGAATCAACATTCGTAACTGGGAGGATCTGGCCACTGCTTTTTACAAGCAGTATCAATATAATTCCGACCTCGCTCCTACGCGTACCCAACTCCAGGGTATGTCGCTAGGGTCGGGTGAAGGTTTTAAGGAGTACGCCTAGAAATGGAGAGATCTAGATGGCAGGGTGAAGCCACCATTGACGGACCGAGAGCTGGTAGATATGTTTTTGGGGACCCTATCTGGTCCATTTTTCAATCATCTCATTGGTAATTCTTCTGCTGGGTTTACTGATCTGATCCTGACTGGTGAAAGGATCGAGGCCGGTATAAAATCGGGGAAGATACAGAAGGTTGCCTCCTCCAATGCTGAAAAGAAACCCTTCAAAAAGGAGGCTAGTGCTGTATATAGCTCCCGGAGACCAGAGAGACCTGAGCGCCGCCAATCTGTCAGTGCGGTAATGATTGCCAAGCCTGCTGCCGCTCCTCGGCCGACCAATCCTCAAAGGGCTGAAAGACCCCGGAGAGAGTTTACCCGTTTGAGCATGACCTTATCGCAGATTCTGCCACAGTTGCTATCCACCAATTTAGTGACTGTCAGAGAGGCTCCGAAGTTTCCCAATACTACATCTCCTAAGTACAACCCGAATGCCCGTTGTGCCTACCATTCTGATGGCCCGGGGCACTCCACTGATGACTGTTGGGCATTAAGGAACAAACTGCAGGACCTTATTGACGCTAAGGAGGTACAGTTTGAGGCATCTGAGAAGCCTAATGTAGTGATAGCTCCCCTGCCTGCTCATGGAGTGAATGCTATCGGGAACGAGGATGAAGTGGATGAAGCTGAGTTTGATAGCTGGATTTACCCGGCAACCGACAGTGGACCTAACAATTGGAGTGAAAAGGACAACTTATCTGTTTCTCTTGTTACTAAGTAATGAATTCCTATGTTTTTGGTATCTGTAATAAACAATAATAAACTCTATGGCCTGGTGTCTTACCCGAGGCACCGTGGTTTTATTTGTGAGGGCATATAAATTGTCATTTCATATATCATGAATAAAAATCTTGGACGTTTTCTCGCATTGCAAATTTTATGCTCCTTTTCTGTTTTTCTTTCCTTTCTTTACATATTGCAAAACAGCTGTATTTACACACACTCACTCATACAGGTTTCAATCCACTCCGGATCTCACTGGTAACGACTCTGCTACTGCCAGTTATGACTTCGAAAATCCGACCAACTTAGCCGAAGACGAAGGTGAAGATGATTGTGAAGTACCTGGCGAGATTGCAAGACTGTTACTTCAAGAGGAAAGGGCAATTCAACCCCATGAAGAGCCAGTGGAAACAATAAACTTGGGTACTGAGGCAGACAGGAAAGAGGTAAAGATTGGTGCCAACCTAGAGCTCAGCGTGAAGAAACGGTTGACTCAAATGCTGCATGATTATATGGAGATCTTTGCCTGGTCCTACGAAGACATTCCCGGGTTGGATACCGACATTGTGGTCCATCACTTGCCAACTAAGGAAGATTGCCCTCCGGTTAAGCAAAAGGTCCGCCGTATGCGTCCAGAGATGTCTCAGAAGATTAAAGCCGAGGTTATGAAGCAGTTTGATGCCAGATTTCTTGCAGTGACTTCTTACCCTCAGTGGGTTGCTAATGTGGTGCCGGTACCAAAGAAGGACGGTAAGGTCAGAATGTGTGTCGATTACAGGGATCTGAACAGGGCCAGCCCCAAAGATGACTTCCCTCTACCTCACATTGATGTCCTTGTTGATAATACAGCTCAGCATAAGGTGTTCTCTTTCATGGATAGTTTTTCAGGCTACAATCAGATCAAGATGGCTCCTGAAGACATGGAAAAGACTACATTTGTTACTCAGTGGGGCACATTCTGCTACAAGGTCATGCCTTTTGGACTAAAGAACGCTGGGGCAACCTACCAACGTGCTATGGTTGCTTTATTTCATGACATGATCCATCATGAGATAGAAGTGTATGTTGATGACATGATCGCAAGGTCCCAGACTGAGGAAGAACACCTTGATCATCTGCAGAAATTGTTTGACCGTCTGAAACTGTACAAGCTGAGGTTGAACCCGAACAAGTGCACCTTCGGGGTAAGATCCGGGAAGTTGCTAGGCTTCGTTGTAAGTGATAAGGGTATTCAAGCGGACCCTGCCAAGGTTAAAGCTATTCAAGAGATGCCAGTTCCTAGGACAGAGAAGGAAGTCAGAGGCTTTTTAGGACGCCTGAATTACATTGCTCGGTTCATCTCACACCTAACTGCTACCTGTGAGCCAATCTTCAAGCTGCTGAAGAAAGATCAGGTAGTACGTTGGAACGATGAATGTCAGGCTGCTTTTGACAGAATCAAAGAGTATCTCCAAGAACCACCTATCCTTATGCCACCAGTTGAAGGGAGACCTCTGATACTATATCTAACAGTGCTTGACAACTCAATGGGGTGTGTGCTGGGGCAGCATGACGAGTCCGGCCGAAAAGAGCATGCCATTTATTACCTTAGCAAAAAGTTTACCGACTGTGAGACTCGATACTCACTGCTTGAGAAAACTTGCTGCGCTTTGGTATGGGCTGCTCGCCGGCTGAGACAGTATATGCTGACTCACACTACCTTGTTGATCTCAAAGATGGATCCTATAAAGTACATATTCGAAAAGCCTGCCCTGTCTGGGAGAATTGCAAGATGGAAAATGATCTTGACGGAATACGACATTCAGTACACAACCCAGAAATCCATCAAGGGAAGTGTATTGGCAGACCACTTGGCACATCAGGCCGTAGATGACTATCAGTCAATGAACTTCGAGTTTCCGGATGAAAGCATCATGATAGTGACTGATTGTGAAGTACCTGGACCGGATGAAGGACCTGAGGAAGGATCCCGATGGGCTATGCACTTTGACGGAGCCTCCAATGCTTTGGGTAATGGTATCGGTGTTGTGATCATATCCCCTCAAGGCACTCATACTCCACTCACTGCCCGGCTATGTTTCAACTGCACCAACAACATGGCGGAGTATGAGGCGTGCATCATGGGACTCAAAGTTGCAATTGACTTAAGGATCAAGTTTCTGAGTGTCTTTGGAGATTCCGCTCTCGTAATCAACCAGATCAAAGGGGAGTGGGATACGAAACATCCGAATCTTATTCCTTACAAAGAATGTGTGTTGACAATGATCCCCCACTTCACAGAGATAACCTTTGAACATTTCCCGAGAGAGGAGAATCAGTTAGCGGACGCGTTAGCTACGATGTCTTCTATGTTCAAAGTCAAGTGGGACAATGAGGCTCCCCGGGTCATCATCTGGAAACTGGACGAACCGGCATACTGTTGTGATCTTGAGACCGAATTAGTGACTGAGAAGCCTTGGTACCATGAGGTGAAGAGGTACTTGGAAGCTCAGGAATACCCTGAAGGTGCCTCTATCAATGATAAGAAATTCCTGAGGAGGTTCGCGGCAAAGTTCTTCCTTAGCAACGGCAACTTGTACAAGCGAAACCATGATTCAACCTTATTGCGTTGTGTGGATAAGACTGAAGCAGAAAGGATCATGGACGAGCTGCATGAAGGGACCTTTGGTACACATTCCAGTGGGCACACTATGGCGAAGAAGATCCTTCGGGCAGGATATTACTGGTCCACAATGGAAGCTGACTGCTACCAACATTCCAGGACATGCCATAAGTGCCAGATTTATGCAGACAAGGTGCATGTTCCTCCAGTTCCCCTGAATGTTCTGACCGCACCTTGGCCTTTTGCAATGTGGGGCATTGACATGATTGGTGAGATCAGACCTACGGCATCTAACGGGCACCGCTTCATCCTTGTAGCGATTGATTACTTTACAAAGTGGGTTGAAGCAGCTTCCTATGCTACAGTGACCAAGACTGTTGTGGCACGGTTCATTCGGCATAACCTGATCTGTCGATACGGCGTCCCTGAGAGAATTATCACAGATAACGGTACCAATCTGAATAACAAGATGATCACTGAGCTCTGCGAACAGTTCAAAATACAGCACCACAATTCTTCTCCTTACAGACCGAAGATGAATGGGGCTGTAGAAGCAGCAAATAAAAATATCAAGAAAATCGTGCAGAAGATGACAGTGACCTATAAAGATTGGCACGAGATGTTACCGTTCGCTCTACATGGGTACCGTACCTCAGCTAGGACGTCAACCGGGGCAACTCCTTTCTCTTTGGTTTATGGTATGGAGGCAGTCTTACCGATCGAAGTGCAAATACCATCTCTCCGGATAATGAAGGATGCAAATCTGAACGAAGATGATTGGATCCAGACACGACTTGATCAGCTCAACCTTATTGATGAAAAGAGACTTGCTGCTATCTGCCATGGTCAGACATACCAGAAACGGATGATCAGGGCTTTTAACAAAAAGGTCAGACCACAGGAATATCAAGTTGGGGATCTGGTAATCAAGAGAATCATCCTTCCTCAAAGTGATCCAAGGGGAAAATGGACTCCTACGTACGAAGGGCCATTTGTGGTTAAACATGTGTTCTCAGGAGGAGCCATGATTCTAACCAACATGGATGGTGACGACCTTCCTCACCCCGCCAATGCAGACATAGTAAAAAGATACTACGCATAAAAAGACCCGCTAGGCTGACATGCCTAGGCAAAAATTAGGGCTTCCCGTCGAACCAAAAGGGTTCGGGCAAAATGAAGGGATGAAATGAAAAAAATATGTACACCCGGCAAGTCGAAAACCTGAAAAGGCGGCTTGGGCAAAAATGGGTATCCCGGTGGACTGAAAACCCGAAAGGGCGGTCCAGGCAAAAGTTAGGGATAAAAGCGTAATACTATGTCTCATTGATCACTTTGCATCTAGAATCTGGTATCTACATCAAGTTCAGACGGCATCGATCAGTCAGCTTCACCTTCAACCAAGGTCGTCAAGTGATGAGACGCTCGGAGTTATAAAGGCAATAGCAGAGTTGAAACCCAGTGGATCATTCATTTCACACAGCTGTTTTATTTTCTTTTGTACAAAATTTGTATAAACTCTTTTGTTCGGCGGCGTCCTCTTACTAGGACGTCAGCCTCTTGTACACAAAACGCCTATTTTCAGGCCATTCAAAATCAATACAAATATATTTTCAGTTAAAAGTGCCAATTGTTTTTCTTTTTCTGTTTTGTTTTGCGAAGAACGTCCAAGGTTCAATTTGTGATATATGCATTGACAATAATTTGCTAACTCATGAATATTTGCATACGAAACAAAGGATTAATTACAGGTGACACTAGAAACAGGGGCAATAAAGAGTGGTCTAAGCAATCTAATTGTTCTGTCCTCCAAGGTACCAAGGTAGGTTCAGTTAAAGAACATGACCAGTATATCCTAATTCCCCAGAAAGTGAGCCAGCAAGTCAGTGCACTCTTCTCCGAGCAAAGTTATCAGACCTTAAGGAAAGTTGAGTATCCCCCAGCAGATATCAACATCCCCCAGCAGCATATATTCTTAACAAGCATCCCCGACAGTCTTGGTCTAAAGATTGTTCCCCGGAGGTATATCAAACATTCAGTGGTGTCACTTCCCCCGATACGTCTCAAAATTTCCCCAGGAGAATCCAATCCAGTTTCCCCAAGAAGTTGGAATCCATCTCCCCAAGCAATAAGCTTATCCCCAGTAGATTCTGGAAGCTTATCCTCGCAAAGCACGAACGCGTCGTCCGGCTTTATTTAAAGAGTTATTTCCGTACTAGGATATAACTGGGTTATCCTCAGCCAAAAGCCATGGAAAGAGCGTCCTCGACGGAGTCTTCTTATCCCCAGCAAGCTATTATCAACAATTCAGCAAAAGCATCCCTCTCCCCACAGAGTATCACTCCCCAGCATGGTCGCTAGAGTATTTTTCTCCCCGCGGAATCTTCCATTTTCCAAGTTTATTCCCCGACGGAGTTATTTTCTCCTACCGGTATTCTTGCAATTCTTATCCCCAGCGGAAGCGAAATCTATTCTTCAAACGTTAGCCCAGGATATGACTTCCCGGCACCCGTCAAGGATTTACTTTCCTAGACGAAAACATACATTCCTAAACATCACATACATCATTATAGCATGCATGTACGCATCATATCATACAAATCTCATTTATGTTGAGAACATCATTGCATGGTCCATATCATGCATTGCATATGACTGACCTTTACCTTTCAGGAAAGATGCAGTTAAATTCTCAATCATATTTCAAGATCTAGACCGGTTTAGTTAATCGACTCCAAAGATTTCTTATCCAGTCCAAGGCCTTCTCTAGTCCAGCTAAATCGACCCCAAACAGATTTTTCTGATGAAGACTCAGTAGAAGTTATCAAAGGTTTTTCTCAGACGCCCGCTTTTGAGATTATAATTTCCTATGGTTCTCTCCCGACGTTGTGGAGATGATAATTCCATTCCAGGTTTTTCTCAGACGCCCGCTTTTGAGATTATAATTTCCTTTGGTTCTCTCCCGACGTTGTGGAGGTGATAATTCCATTTTAGGTTTTTCTCAAACGCCCGCTTTTGAGATTATAATTTCCTTTGGTTCTCTCCCGACGTTGTGGAGGTGATAATTCCATTTAAGGTTTTTCTCAGACGCCCGCTTTTGAGATTATAATTTCCTATGGTTCTCTCCCGACGTTGTGGAGATGATAATTCCATTCCAGGTTTTTCTCAGACGCCCGCTTTTGAGATTATAATTTCCTTTGGTTCTCTCCCGACGTTGTGGAGGTGATAATTCCATTTTAGGTTTTTCTCAAACGTCCGCTTTTGAGATTATAATTTCCTATGGTTCTCTCCCTAATGTTGCGGAGACGATAATTCCAATCCAGGTTTTTCTCAAACGTCCGCTTTTGAGATTATAATTTCCTATGGTTCTCTCCTGACGTTGTGGAGACGATAATGCCAATCCAGGTTTTTCTCAGACGTCCGCTTTTGAGATTATAATTGCCTATGGTTCTCTTCCCGATCCTGCGAAGATGGTAATTCCCACCAAGATTTTCTCAACGAGCGTTGTTGAAGTTAAAGTCACCCAAGGTTCTCTCACCGTTCATGCTGAGGTAGTAACCATCCCTGGTTCATTCATCATCTTTTGAAGCTCCAGACTCAGCTCCTGTAACCAGTCAGGACACATCTATACCAAGCATCTGAAAATCAGCTCCTGCAACATGTCAGGTACTCATTTTTCTTTTGCAGGTATACAGGTTCTCGCTAAGGAATCTCTTATGCGATCAACGTCCAGATGGCATCTATAAGCCCATCATCCTACTCGTCAATCTCTAAATGGCATCTATAAGCCCATTCCCACCACATCACTGCTACTATGTGAGCGCAAATTTCTGGGCACTCTAGTGTTCAATCACCTTCTACACTCGGATTACGAAAGGCACGTCAGCCGATCTGCATCCTCAGGTCTAAGGAGATTGAACAGGGGCAACTGTTGTACCCCAAAATTTGTCCTCCCATATTCTTCAAGATTTGCCAAGTCAAGCTTCAAAACCTCCCCAAGGGTTGCACAGTCAAGGGCCTCCTAAGCAGTCAAAATTAGGGTTTTTGTTCTGATCAAGAAAATGAAGTTTCCAAGGGCCCAATCAAGTCCCACATGCCTACAAATATGGTCAAGCATCCCCATATCAAGTTTCAAGACTTTCAGCACAAAATTGCACAGTCAAAAAACCCTAATTGCACTACAGTCAACTGTAGGGGCAAAATGGTCATTTGACAGTCAAAAGTTCAAATTTTTTGTCAACATATCATTTTTAAGCCACAAACATCATTTGATCAATGCTTGATCATGATTCTCAAAACTTGGCTCAAAAATCATCAGGATGCAAAAGTTTCCTTATTTGGACAGCTGAAAAAGTCAACTGAAATTGACCAGGGCATAACTTTCACATGGATTATCAGAAAAATTCCATCCAAAGCTCATTTTGAAGAGAAAGACATTTCCTACAACTCATCTTCATACTTCAAGTCCAAGAAATGCTCTCACAAAAAGTTATCAATTTCAACATTATAGGTCATTTTCAAAAGTCAACAAAAAGGGACTTTAAGTCAAAGGCCAAACTTGAGATTGGTAAATCAAAATGACATGGGACCAAAGACATTGGTTAGAGGACTCAAAGACCTTTCCAAAATGTCCAAGAACATGAGCAAAGCTTAAAAATTGAGCAAGATATGCATTGGAGAAGTTGGGAAATTTTTGTGGAATGGCCAAAATCATTTATCCTTGGAATTTCATTTTTGACAAAAGGGGCCCACTTTTTCCACTTGAATTAACTTGGCCATGCTTCCCACGTGTCCCACCTTTTATTTCATATTTTTTTAATTAATTTTTTCATTTTTAATTGATTTTATTGGATTTAATTAAGTTTAAATCTTTTAAAATCAAGAAAAAATCAAAAAGTTTGATTAAATGAAATGTTTGGCCTTAACTAGCCTTGAACTACCATTAAGTCTAGACCATTTTCGTGCTAAGGCTCAAATAAGGCAAGAATTCAAAATAAGGCAAAAAATGGAAAGTGTGATAATGGAGGTTTATGTGAAAATCCTAAACATCAATGCAAGGCATTATTGGCCATAACTCTCATCCAAACACATTGCTTAGGGTATATACAAGTGATACACAACAAAGGACACGAGAGCTGCGCCCCAAGACTAAAAACAAAAACTCATATTTTGGCCATATTTTTGAAAACTGAAAACTTACTTAGAGATCGATTCAAGCCTCAAAACCTATCTCATTAGCTTCCTCAAGCATCATAGGTCGTATCCCAATCAAGAACATTCATCAAAACGCCCGGAATTGGTACAGTGGAATCCAACTGTTTCAAATGAAATTCACAATCGTGCATCTTCATTCATGCGTTTATTACAAGTTTTAATTGTTGATTTACATTCCTCATGCTATTCTGAAGCTAACCCATGTGTTTAATTATGTTTTTATGCCTTGTACACGATTTCGCCATTGTCAATTTTTAGGGTTTACAGGATTCCTAATTGGGGGTTTCTTAGTCTTGTAAAATTAGCAAACCACGATGCCAGGAATGGATTCAGGAGACTTGGACGAAGAAGAACCCATACTCGCGCTCAATTTATAGAGCCCCTAGGGCTAATCGCTATTTTTTGATATGTTATCTTAGGCAACGCGTGAAAACCGTTGCCTATGTTTCTTTTGTTTCAGGAAAATAAAAACCACGCGAGGAAGATGATAACGTGGGGAGCGCTGATTGGAAGGTTCAAAATTTCGTGCGTTTTGAATCACTAACGCAATTGTTCTTTTTATATTATTTGTTTGTTGTTTAAATTACAGAAAGCGCGTCTAGAACAACTGGCAAGGCATGCGTGTGTTAACGTCCAAGACCTGGGTTCGAGCCCCAGGTCTACATTACATCCATATTATTTTCAATAAGAATTCACGTACAGGTTCAATATCAAAGCGTACCATACGCCCTCCAGATCAAACCATCCACGTGCATATCAGGGTCAATCCAAAGGCTGAGAGTTGGAGAACACACTAAGTCCTGGTCAACGCATCACACGCGTCCAGCAAAAGTCAAACGGACCATGCTAATGGGCCAGAATTACTTGGGCTGCACCCCCTTGGTTTGCTATTCCTTATCTTTTTTTATTATTTATTTTTATTTGTTTGCTTAATTTCCATTTAATTTTTCAAATCAATATTTTCATAATAAATATAAAAAACACAAAAAAATCAGAAAAGATAAAAATAATAAATATTTTATTTTAGTATTAATTTTGTAAATAAATCCCATAATTAATTTAGATTTAATTTTAGGTTGTAATTTAATTCTTTTTTCACAATAAACCAAAAATAATAAAAATAGACCTTAGCATTTTCTTTTTTTAATTAAATATTTTATTATAAGTATCATCCACCATTAATTTTGTAAATAAATTTTATGATTAATTTAGTTTCAATTCTAGGTTTTAACTTTAATGCATTTTCTTTAATAAATTAAAAACAATTAGAATTAGAATTAATTATTTGACTTTTAATTAATTTAATTTTTCTTTAATGTCATAAATACAAAAACATAAAAAATAAGTTTCTTTCTTTTTATTTAATTTAATTATTTAATAATTTCATTTTAATTCCTTTAAAGGGTTCAACGCCCTCGCATTCGATTACGTTTTTGTTCGCGCGTTTTATTTATTTCTTTTGTGAATATAATGTACTTGTTCCAAAGCCCTGTAATGGTTAATTAGGCATTTATTTTCTGCACTTTATTTTAAATCGGGTCTGGATTAATTTGGCGTTGTAGACCCGCGCCTTTGTAATAGCGTAGGACCTTTATCTATTCCGCACTTTAAATTCCCGCACCTTTAACTGTTAAACAATAACATGAAAGAATGAATGCCCAAAAATAAAAATCAAAACGTAGATCACCAATGTATGACAAGACAAACAATAAACTGAAAATGACACACAATTCACACACCACCCCTAGGGTACGCCTCACTGTTGCCTTGCCTCGAAAGGTGATCGTCGAGTAGAGGATGTCTTAGTAAGTCCTCATGATCCGGGAACCTGGCATGAGGGTAGCTTCTAAGGTGTCTTCCTATTGCTCCGGTGATCACCATGTCCCGAACCTCGAATTGACCCGAACACCTCCAACGGTGGTGCTACCTACCTCTCAATGGTGGGATGGCACTACTTTAAGGACATTTACACAGACGAATTCCTTAGGGTAGGTAGATTCTCATAGATACTTGCTCTTTTCAAAAACAAACAAAATACTTTTCACACCTACACTTTCTAAAAGTTTTCAAACAAATTTTTCATACACTCTTGAGGACAGATACAAGAGTTACTTAGAGATTTTTCAAACGAAACTTTTTCAAAACCCACTCACATTGAAAAGCAAACAAAACAATTTTGAAAACACAAATGAGCAAGTATCTAAGAGCCCATGGATAACCATGGATAGAAAGGGTGCTAACACCTTCCCTTTCTATAATCTACCTCCCGAACCGAGAACTAATCTCAATAAGGAATTTTTCTGTGCTTTTGTCCTTTCCATGTTGGAGAAAATAAAAGACGGTGGCGACTCTTGCTTACCGCGACATTTCGCGAACCAGCGTTAAAAAGTCAGTTCCAGATCCACCGATCACACCCTTCCATTCCGGATCCCATGGGTAACGATACTGCTATAGCCTTTAGTGACTCTGAAGATCTGATCTACCAAGCCGAATTCGAAGGTGAGGAAGATTGTGAGGTGCCAAAGGAATTGCCCAGATTACTACAGCAAGAGGAAAGAGCAATTCAGCCTCATAAGGAGTTATTGGAGACAATCAACTTGGGTACCAAGGAAGATAAAAAGGAAATCAGAGTGGGTGTCAATCTAGAGCCGAGTGTCAAGGAGCGCCTAATTCAGCTATTGTATGATTATGTTGAGATCTTTTCCTGGTCATACGAAGACATGTCGGGACTCGATACAGACATTGTGGTACATCGTCTACCCACAAGAGAAGACCGTCCACCAGTGAAGCATAAGGTCCGCCGCATGAGACCTGACATGTCAGAGAAGATCAAAGCAGAAGTTATGAAACAGTTCAATGCTGGATTTCTGGCTGTTACTTCTTATCCTTAATGGGTAGCCAACATTGTTCTCGTACCTAAGAAGGACGGCAAAGTGAGAATGTGCGTGGATTATAGAGATTTAAACAGGGCCAGCCCTAAAGATGATTTTCCACTTCCACACATCGGCATCCTGGTCGACAACACAGCCCAACACAAAGTATTTTCTTTCATGGACGAATTCTCAGGCTATAACCAGATCAAAATGGCACCTGAGGACATGGAGAAAACTACATTTATTACACAGTGGGGTATGTTCTGCTACAAAGTGATGCCATTCAGACTGAAGAATGCCGGGGCAACCTATCAACGCGCCATGGTAGCTTTGTTTCATGATATGATACATCATGAGATAGAGGTCTACGTAGATGACATGATAGCCCGATCACAAACTGAAGAAGAACACCTTGATCACTTGCAAAATCTGTTTGTCAGATTGAAGGAGTACAAGCTAAGATTGAATCCAAACAAGTGTACATTTGGAGTCCGGTCCGGTAAACTCTTAGGATTCATTGTCAGCAACAAAGGCATCGAGGTTGATCTTGCCAAAGTCAAAGCTATACAAGAAATGTCTGCTCCTCGCACTGAGAAGGAAGTCATAGGTTTTTTGGGACGCCTAAACTACATTGCTAGGTTCATTTCTCACCTAACGTCTACTTGTGAGCCAATCTTCAAGCTGTTGAAGAAAGATCAAGTAGTCAGGTGGAACGATGAATGTCAGATTGCTTTCGATAAAATCATGGAGTATTTGCTAGAACCTCCTGTCCTGATGCCACCCGTCGAGGGAAGACCGCTAATCATGTATCTGACCATCTTAGAGAATTCAATGGGGTGCGTACTGGGGCAGTATGACGAGTCTGGCCGAAAAGACCACGCCATTTATTACCTTAGCAAAAAGTTTACCGACTGTGAAGCCATTTAAAACCATTTATTACCTCAAGCCACGATTTGTGAAGAAAAAATGTAGTCCTTAACATGGTGAAGTTGTACATATGCATACTTTCCATTTATATTAACTATGCTGTGAGAATTTGAAGCTTGAAGTTCATGAAAAAATTAGGTCACGAATTAGGGCTGATAAAATTCTCCCTGATCTTTTAGAGTTAGATTACAAATTTTATATGGTTGGAATCGTGAGATAAAAAGCCACAAGTTTCATGTTATAAGTTTTTGTTTTTGTGCAAGCATCTGAAAGTTGCAGGTTTGAACATAATACGCGCGCAGAGATTGCTGGAGGACAGGGATGAGTTGCCTTGGGCTTTTTGGCGCACCTGGCCTTTTTGTTTTTACTTTTTGCACCTCCTGGATTACTTTTGCACCCCCCTGACTATTATTTTATTTTTTTGCATTTTTCTTTATGTTTTCATATTTATTTGCTTTTAGTTATTTTTCTGAACATTAAAAAATCATAAAAAATAATTTCTTTATTTTTTCAATTTTTATTTTATTTTTTTATTATTTTTTGCATAAAAAATAGTTTGTTAGGATAATAGCTTTTATTTTCTTAAATAAAATTTGTAAATACATTTTAAAAATACTATACATTTTTACTATATTATCCATACACATAAAATATTTATTTTCATACATATTTAATTTTTAATATTGACATATAATGTTATTTATTATTTTCTTGTACAAAAATGTACAAAATATTAATTTGAAATTTGTGTATTTTCTTTTAATTAAAAATTAGGGTTTCCCCCTTTCAAAAAATAATAATGTTATTTTTCCTTATTTTCTAGTGTTAGTTAATTTATTTTCTCATACATTAAACAAACACAAAACATTTTTAGCATAAATACATTTGCATTGCATTTTTAATATTTGTATATTTATTTAATGCGCAAAATGTTCGATTGGGTTGTAATAGTATTTTTAGGTTTATATTTGTGCAATATCCCCATTCAAAAACTTGTATCCCCCTCCCATAATAATTATTGTAATAGCTTAGTTTATTTTACGCAATTTATTGCTTTCATATACCATGTTTAGTAAACTAGGGTTTGCATGACAAGAACAAAAACAAAACAAATGGAAAAGACCTAATCCAAGACAAATCAAATGCATGAAAAATGACACACATTGCACACAAGCACCCTTAGGGTTTCTCCCACTTGGTTGCCTAAATAAAAATGGTCATGTTACGCACGCAAAGTATCTTGTCAAAACAAAACAAATAAAAGATCATAGTCCCTCGATGACGCTATCAAAAGGTTGCCTAAACAAAGATGATCTTGGTCCCTAAAAATTGCTAAGATACTTGGCAATCTTGCTATCATGGTCATACGATGACCCACGCCCGTCCCGTTTACATCCAAAGATAGGTTTGTTTACCAAATCAATGGTAAATCAACAATTTCAAAGGAATAAAAATGCACAAGAAATACATTTGAGTAGGTAGATAGCTTCTAGTTACTTGATCAATTTCAAAATAATCCTTGCTATTTTCAAAAACAAACACACACACATTTCAAAACAAACTTTCAAAACATTGAAACATTTTCAAAATACAAACATCTTTGTATACATTCTTACGAATGAGAATCATTACAAAGATTGCCTAAACGATGGCCTCTTTTCAAAATACTTTTAAAAACACACCAAACACCAAGCACCGTTTCAAACAACTTCAAAGCAAAGCAAGTGATCTAAACAAGTAACTAAGAGCCCATGGAAAACCATGGATGAAAAGGGTGCTAGCACCTTCCCTTTTCATAATCTACCCCCCGAACTCAAGAAAACATCTCAAAGGTCTTTCCTGTGCTTTTTTACCTTTCCTTTTGGATAAAAGAAAAGTCGGTGGAGACTCTTGCTAACCGCAACATTTTTGAACACAAGCGCAAAACCTCAAGTCAGTTCTCCCACCGCATCACATAATCCAATAAATCCAAAATTCCACAAAGTTTTTTTTTGTAATGCCCTAATAGCACTAATGATCATCGTCTTAAGGATGAATTAATGAGTTAATGAGTTAATGAGGAATATTTATAAACCCTAATCTCCATAATTAGGGCAATGTCAATCATTGGCAAATTTAATTAAGTGGCAAGGATAAATGTGTCATTTCTCAAGGTTATTATATAATTCACTTTTGAACCCTTTTTCTCATTTTACCCTTGTTTTTCTCTCACTACATTCATAATTTTTTAAGAGAGTATGAGCTAGAGAAAGAGAGGGGGAATGCGAATTGCTTGGAGGAAGAAGAAGGAAGTTCTTGAAATCAGCATCAGTTATCCTTGTATGTGTGTAATTTTGTTCTTTTATTGAAGAGTGAGACGTCAATCAAGCTTGTATAATCACTATCGCCGCGGGAAAAATTCTCGGGCGCAAAAATGCTCGAATGATAATGAAGTCGCCACTGCAGTTTATTTTTAAAAGGGAAAACGTTAATAAAACCTAAAAGAACAAAATATGGTCATCATAACCAAATTCATGTTCGGGAGTCAATTATGCACGGAAAAGGTATTAGCACCCTGCAACATCCAGTGTAAGCAACAATTACCTATAATTAGTTTTCCGAAAGATAGTGTTAGCCTAAGGTATTTATGTTTCATCTCATTACTATGCTATATTTACAAAAAAAAAGGAGAAAAAATAAGTTTTTTATTAGGGTGCTTGACAAGATGCAAATCTTGCTCCTACGTTTCTCCGGGTGTGATTGAGAATTCAAAGCTACGTATTTTTGGGTAGCAAAAGTTTGTTCGTTGGTTCATTTTAAGGAACAATGTGATGATTGCGCTCGAGTGGAAAAATGTTTCTTGTTGGTCATGTTAGAGCGGAATGAAGCATTGTTTGTAAATCACGTTAGAGCGGATAAAACATTGTTCGTTGGTAAGAAAATGAAAAGGATTTGATTGCGCTAAGGCGGAAAACAATTATTTGATTGGTTGTGATTGTTTTTAGGAGGAAGACAAGTGTTAGAATGACCAAGCTATACAACTTGTGTAACACCCCAATTCTACCCCAAGCAATTATATAAATAAGTCAGAGTTATAAAATTCATATCAAGCAAACGAATCGGGACGTCACAAATTCTTCTATCAAAATTCATTGCATTCATCGTGGATACATAACACTTTCAAAACATCGGATGAACCATCATAACATCTTTAATTAAATGATTCAACATCTACGCAGCGGAATTCTCAATGACAATTTTATCATCAATACAGCAACTTCGAAACAACACATATTTATAATAATCAATTTAAAGTTCAACAACTGAAAATCAACAATCAAAAACAGCAAGCGTTCATCCCCCCGAGTATTACATATCAGAGCAATGACACCGACTCGAACTATTGAAGGAATACAGCCTTCACTCTCGATTACCTGCACGTTACCAACATAAGGGCAACATTCAAACAGAAGGGGTGAGATATCTAACAATATAATAAAGCGCATGATAATTAATATATTAAATTAGATCAATAACATCACCACTTCTCATCTCATAATCTACAATAATTACAATGCAAATGCGCATTCATCAACATAAAAATACACTTCTCTAAACAATCATATAATGCGACTCAATACTATGCAAATGCATGTGGTACCATCGGAGCAGAACTCCCATCTCAAAAATTTGCCAATTAATAGAGGCATCTACAAGGCATAGCCTTCATCTCAAAATTCGCCAATATAGGTCATCTCAACGAGCATAAGCTCCATCTCAAAAATGCAATGTATGCAACACAACCATGAATGTAATAATAACATCCAAGTTAACAACATCTCAAATCATCTCAAAACATCTCAAATTAACATCACAAAAACATCTCAAATTAACATCTCAAAAACATCTCAAATTAACATCTCAAATCATCTCAAAACATCTCAAATTAACATCACAAAAACATCTCAAATTAACATCTCAAAACATCTCAAATCATCAAAATAATTTATCAAACATCATTTATTTATTATGAATCATCAACACAATATTATTAATAACTTCTCACTAACAACTCAGTTGTATTTTAATTTCCACAGTAAATTAACACTGTCATTTTGTAACTCTAACGTCAAGATCGACATTATCCTACTGTTATAGCTCAAACAACAGCTTCTAAGCATCTAATATTCATCGTTCTGTTCGAAAACAACGTAAAGGCCATCCCACCTTATGACCACGCAACCTCTAACCAACACCATTTCTAATAACACAGCTCATAATGACACAACCTTTGGGCGACACAATCTTCTGACTACTATAACTTCTGACTAATGCAACTCCTGACTAACCCAACCTCTGATCAGATGCAACTTCTGATCATCACAGCTTCTGATAAACCCAACCTCTAACCAGATACAACTTCTGATCATCACAGCTTCTGACTAACCCAACCTCTGACCAGATACAACTTCTGATCATTACAGCTTCTGACTAACCCCATCTTCTGATTAATACAAATTCTGACTAATGCAACTTCTGATGACACAGTCCTCTGACAACATAGCTTCTAACCCATGCAACTTCTAACATCAGAACTATTACTTTCTAATGATCCAACGTAACTTCTAACATCAGAATGTCTACCTCTCACTAAGCCACGCAACTTCTAAAAACCTACGTCTAACATCAGAACTGTTATATTCTATTCATCCTATTGTTCTAATTCTTTTCCTGATAGCAACCTAACTAAGAACAGTATTAACAAATTCTATTATCCAAATTAATTCATCATTCTAATACAGCAACACCTGGTATCATTCCAGCGTAATTCTGTGTTTTTCATCACTGCAATATTTCTGCGTTTTTCCTTCTCTGCATCTCACTATGGTTCCATAATTAAAGCCCTAAAACTTAATCTAATCATGACAATTCATCACCCATAATTACCTTATAATTCTACATCATTTTAACGGCATCAAGACATCAATATTCATCGAAATTCATCAATTCTCATCATATATCAATCATATATTCTCAATTCAAGAATAATACAGCAATCACCACTTTCCCCACATACCAATCATCATAAACCCAATTATAGAGTTAGAACCCCACCCTTACCTTGGATTGAAGGTCGCTCTACAATTTTCGATTGAATTCTCGTTCTTGCCGTTTTCCACTTTCTCTAGCAGCTTGCACGTTCTTTCTCAATCCTTATTCTTCTAATGCTTCTTTCTTTCTATTCTATTCCAACAACAATAAAATAACCCTATTGTTCTATTAACTCCTTATGGGCTTAAAACCAATACACCCCCTTATTACTTTTATTCCTTCAAAACAAGCCCACACCAAATAATATTATAATTCTAATATTATTTCTCCACTTAATAAAATAATTAAATCCAATTAATTAATCATCACACATCTTCTCAAATATTCCAAAAATAATTTAATTAAATAATTAATTAAATTACGGGCGTTACAACTCTCCCCCACTTAGAATATTTTCGTCCTCGAAAATTTACCTCAATCAAACAATTCAGGATAGGAGTCTCGCATCTTGCTCTCCAACTCCCAAGTCATGCTTTCTCCGGAAGCTCTTAGCCAAACCACTTTAACCAAGGAAATCTCTTTGCCCCTCAGAGTCTTCATTTCACGATCCACGATCCGTACAGGCATCGCCTCCACCGTAAGATTATCCCTTACTTGCACATCATCCATATGAATCACATGAGATGGATATGAAATATACTTCCGAAGTTGCGACACATGAAACACATCATGCAAATTCGAAAGATTAGGCGGTAAATCCACTCTATAAGCAACATTCCCCACTCTCTCTGAAATCTGATACGGTCCAATAAAACGAGAAGTGAGCTTCTTATACTTCAATGCTCGCCCAACACCAGTCACAGTTGTAACTCTCAAAAACACATGATCACCAGCTTGGAATTCTAAATCTTTCCTTCTCTTGTCATGATAACTCTTCTGTCTACTTTGTGAAGCTTTCATCTTTTCTCGAATCAACTTCACCTTCTCAGTAGTCTCACGAACAAGTTCAGGTCCAAGTACTACACTTTCACCAGATTCATGCCAACATAAAGGAGTTCTACATCTTCGACCATACAACTCTTTAAAAGGTGCCATCCCAATACTAGACTGGTAACTGTTATTATAAGTGAACTCTATAAATGGAAGATAAGTATCCCATGAACCTCCCTGCTCAAGAACACATGCCCTCAATAAATCTTCCAACGATTTAATTGTCCGTTCAGTCTGACCATCTGTCTGAGGATGATACGCTGAACTCAACCTCAACTTAGAACCCAACGCTTCTTGCAAACTCTTCCAAAAATCAGAAGTAAATCTTGGATCTCTATCTGACACAACGCACAAAGGAACACCATGCAGCTTCACAATCACACTAGTGTAAATCCCAACCAACTTCGACACTAGAAAACTGATGTTAATAGGAATAAAATGAGCTGACTTCACAAGCTTATCAACAATAACCCAAATCAAATCATGTCCTCTTAAAGTATTAGGCAATCCTGTCACAAAGCCCATTGAAATGCTATCCCATTTCCATTCTGGAACTTCCAACGGTTGCATCAATCCTGCAGGCTTCTAATGTTCAACTTTCGACTTCTGACAAGTCAAACATGCATACACAAACTGAGCCACATCACTCTTCATCCCAGGCCACCAAAACAAACCTTTCAAATCTTGATACATCTTTATAGCTCCTGGATGAATACTCAACTTACTTCTATGACTCTCTTCAAGTATCACTTTCTTCATCTCAGCATCATCGGGAATACAAATCCGGTTACGAAATCTCAACACACCTTGCACATCCATCTTAAAATCATTATTCTCAGACTGGTCAATCCCAACCATCAAATCTACCAGTTTCACATCCAACTTCTGAGCTTCTCTGATACTGTCTAAAAATTCATTATTAATCTTCAACATACCCAACATAACACTCTGCGGAGTAACCTCGCAAACTAAGCTCATATCTCTGAACTTCTCAATCAATTCCAACTCTTTAATCATCATTGCTGACATGTGTAAAGTCTTTCGACTCAACGCATCAGCTACCACATTTGCTTTTCCAGGATGATAATTCAAACCGAAATCATAGTCCTTTAACAATTCCGACCATCTTCATTGCCTCATATTTTCAACTCCTTCTGATCAAATAAATACTTTAAGCTCTTATGGTCACTAAACACTTCAAATCTTGAACCATAAAGATAATGCCTCCAAATCTTCAACAAAGACAACAGCAGCAAGCTCTAAATCATGCGTAGGATAGTTCTTCTCACTAGTCCTTAACTGCCTTGACGCATAAGAAACTACCTTACCATTCTGCATAAGCACACCTCCAAAACCCATCTTAGAAGCATCACAATACACCACAAAAGGCTCTCTTGGATTAGGCAACGTCAAAATCGGAGCCGACGTCAACCTCTTCTTCAATTCCGTAAAACTTTTTTCGCACTGAACATCCCATACAAACGCTCTACCTTTACAAGTCAACTTAGTCAACGGAAGGGACAACTTAGAAAATCCTTCGATAAACCTTCTATAATAACCAGCTAATCCCAAGAATCTTCTAATCTCAGTAGCTGACTTTGGAGTTTCCCATTGCAATACAGCATCAACCTTCGATAGATCTACAACAATGCCACTACCAAAAATCACATGACCAAGAAAACTAATCTCTTTTAACCAAAATTCACACTTGGAAAGCTTTGCATACAACTTCTTCTCTTTCAAAACTTTCAATACTACTCTTAAATGTTCAGCATGCTCTTCTTCTGACTTAGAGTAAATCAAAATATCATCAATGAACACCACTACAAACCGATCCAAATAAGTATGAAAGATACGATTCATATATTCCATGAATACTCCCGACGCATTAGTAACACCGAAAGGCATCACCGAAAGGCATCACCGAATACTCATAATGTCCATAACGCATTCTGAAAGCCGTCTTCTGAATATCTTCATCCTTCACTTTAATCTGATGGTAACCCGACCTCAAATCAATCTTACTAAACACACGAGCATCCACGAATTGATCCATCAATTAATCTATTCTTGGAAGCGGATACTTGTTCTTAATCGTCACTTTATTCAACTGTCTATAATCAACACAAAGCCTCATACTTCCATCTTTCTTCTTCACTAACAACACTGGAGAACCCCACAACGATACACTTGGTCTTACAAACTTCTTCTCAAGTAACTCTTCCAATTGCGTCTTCAACTCTGACAACTCAGATGCAGACATCCTGTATGGTTCCATAGACACGGGTCTGGTACCAGGTATAAGATCAATTGCAAATTCAACTTCCCTCTCCGGTGGTACATCAGGAATCTCATCAGGGAAAACTTCAGGAAATTCACACACCACCTGTAATTCCTCAATTATAGCTTGAGTCTCTACAGATAGCGATGCCATCAACGAAAACAGCTGCGCTTCCTCCTGCATCAACTTCCTCAACTGTATAGCAGACAACAGACCATCTTCCTCTCCCTCAGGAGTAGAAAACTTCACCGACTTGTCATAACAGTTAATATGAACATAGTTATGCTCTAACCAATTCATATCCAAAATCGCATCCAACCCTTTTAACGGTAAACAAACCAAATCAACAACAAAGTCTCTGTTGAAGATTGCAAGGGACACTTAGCACACACAAAAGAATTAGTCACCGACCCCTTGGCTGGAGTATCGGCGACCATTTCTCCATTCAAAGAAGACAACACAAGACCCAATCTTTCAACACAATTAGCAGTAATAAAACAATGCGTAGCATCAGTATCAATAGTAGTGATTAAAGGAGTATTATTAATGAAACATGTACCTCTAATAAGTCTGTCCTCAGCAATTGTCTGATCCTCAACCAAAGCAAACACTTTACCACTAGACTGAGCCCTCTTCGGTTTCAGACACTGGCTACAAATGTGCCCTTCTTCTCTACAGTTGAAACAAATCACATTCTTGTGTTCATACTCAGATACAACGTGTCTGTTCTTACCACGACGGTAACACCTCTTCACTTCAACAGTGCACACATTACTCTTGTGCCCAGGTTTCCCACACTTAAAGCAAATCACACCAGCAAGAGCATCTCCCCTACTAGTCCTCTGACCATGAGAAACTTTCTGTTTACCCTTACCAACTGGGGTATCATAAGACTTACCATGATTCGGTGGGTTCTTACCCCTCTTCTCACTGATAATCTTGTAATGCGCATTATTTTCCTCTTCATAGATCCTGCAGCTATCAACCAAATCAGCAAAGACATGGATTTTCTGGTATCCAACTGCTTTCTTAATCTCTGGGCGCAACCCATTCTCAAACTTAATACACTTGGAAAACTCAGCATTTTCCTCAGCGTAATGCGGATAAAACTTAACCAACTTAACAAACTTGGCAGCATACTCAACAACTGACAGATTTCCGTGCTTCAGCTCAAGGAACTCCATTTCCTTCTTACCACGGACATCTTCAGGAAAATACTTTCTCAAAAACTCCATACGAAACACAGCCCAAGTGACATTCTCACTTGCAGCTTCTAACTTCTGACAAGTCTCTAGCCACCAGTCATCAACCTCGACTTCTAGCATATGAGTCCGATAACAAACCTTCTGCGCTGGAGTGCAATCCATCACGCAAAAGATTCTCTCAATCTCTTTCAACTACTCCAATGCTCCGTCAGGATCATACTTTCCCTTGAACGTAGGTGGATTCTCTCTCTGGAAGGTCGCCAAGCTACGAGATCCAGCATTCCCGTCAGCATTCAGCTGATTTTCCATCGCATGAGCCATTGCTTCTAGAGCATCAGCAAGTGCAACATCATTCCTTTCAGCCATCTCAACTTCTCACTATAACATAAACAACGATTAGAACTCAAATAACAATACTCGACTGTTAGACAACTACGACTCGACGACAAGGTCGGACCAACCTTTTGCTCTGATAGCAACTTTGTAACACCCCAATTCTACCCCAAGCAATTATATAAATAAATCAGAGTTATAAAATTCATATCATGCAAACGAATCGGGACGTCACAAATTCTTATATCAAAATTAATTGCATTCATCGTGGATACATAACACTTTCAAAACATCGGATGAACCATCATAACATCTTTAATTAAATAATTCAACATCTACGCAGCAGAATTCTCAATGACAATTTTATCATCAATACAGCAACTTCGAAACAGCACATATTTATAATAATTAATTTAAAGTTCAACAACTGAAAACCAACAATCAAAAACAGCAAGCGTTCATCCCCCCGGGTATTACATATCAGAGCAATGACACCGACTCGAACTATTGAAGGAATACAACCTTCACTCTCGATTACCTGCACGTTACCAACATAAGGGCAACATTCAAACAGAAGGGGTGAGATATATAACAATATAATATAGCGCATGATAATTAATATATTAAATTAGATCAATAACATCACCACTTCTCATCTCATAATCTACAATAATTACAATGCATATACGCATTCATCAACATCAAAATACACTTCTCTAAACAATCATATAATGTGACTCAATACTATGAAAATGCATGTGGTACCATTGGAGCAGAACTCCCATCTCAAAAATTTGCCAATTAATAGAGGCATCAACAAGGCATAGCCTTCTTCTCAAAATTTGCCAATATAGGCCATCTCAAGGAGCATAAGCTCCATCTCAAAAATGCAATGTATGTGACACAACCATGAATGTAATAATAACATCCAAGTTAACAACATCTCAAATCATCTCAAGACATCTCAAATTAACATCACAAAAACATCTCAAATTAACATCTCAAATTAACATCTCAAAAAATCTCAAATCATCTCAAAACATCTCAAATTAACATCTCAAAACATCTCAAATCATCTCAAAACATCTCAAATTAACATCACAAAAACATCTCAAATTAACATCTCAAAAACATCTCAAATTAACATCTCAAAACATCTCAAATCATCAGAATAATTTATCAAACATCATTTATTTATTATGAATCTTCAACACAATATTGTTAATAACTTCTCACTAACAACTCAACTGTATATTAATTTCCACGGTAAATCAACACTGTCATTATGTAACTCTAACGTCAAGACCAACACTATCCTACTGTTATAGCTCAAACAATAGCTTCTAAGCATCTAACGTTCATTGTTCTGTTTGAAAACAACGTAAAGGCCATCCCAGCTTCTGTCCACGCAACCTCTAACCAACACCATTTCTAATAACACAGCTCATAATGACACAACTTCTGGGCGACACAATCTTCTGACTACTATAACTTCTGACTAATGCAACTCCTGACTAACCCAACCTCTGATCAGATGCAACTTTTGATCATCACAACTTCTGATTAACCCAACATCTAACCAGATACAACTTCTGATCATCACAGCTTCTTACTAACCCAACCTCTGACCAGATACAACTTCTGATCATTACAGCTTCTGACTAACCCCTTCTTCTGATTAATACAAATTCTGACTAATGCAACTTCTGATGACACAATCCTCTGACAGCATAGCTTCTAACCCATGCAACTTCTAACATCAGAACTGTTACTTTCTAATGATCCAACGTAACTTCTAACATCAGAATTTCTACCTCTCACTAAGCCACGCAACTTCTAACACCTACGTCTAACATCAGAACTGTTATTTTCTATTCATCCTATTGTTCCAATTCTTTTCCTGATAGCAACCTAACTAAGAACAGTATTGAAAAATTCTATTCTCCAAATTAATTCATCATTCTAATACAGCAACACCTGGTATCGTTCCAGCGTAATTCTGTGTTTTTCATCACTGCAATAATTCTACATTTTTCCTTCTCTACATCTCACTATGGTTCCATAATTAAAGCCCTAAAACTTAATCTAATCATGACAATTCATCACCCATAATTACCTTATAATTCTACATCATTTTAACAGCATCAAGACATCAATATTCATCAAAATTTATCAATTCTCATCATACATCTGTTAGCTGGCAATTTCGAATAAAGAATAATTGGATATCAAAACAATATTTCGAATAAGCATATAAGGAGGTTGATATCAATGATTAATATTGGTGGGAAATATAGAACCATTGTTCTAAAGGACTCTTCGATTTCCAGTGATAGATGATGGATTTCGATTTGGGATTTTTAGTGTTTAAAATATAAAGAGTTCCTTTGTGCAAATGTGCCAGAATTGGAAGCGGTCCAGGCAAATGGTTTAATTCGAATCGAAGAAAACTAGCAAAATACTTCGCTGGCACAGGGTTCAAATTTCAAATAAGAGCGCGATTCTTAGAAGACGCATGGAAGTCAGTAAACGTAAGGAGCCTGCATGCTTCGAACGTGGCATGATTTTAGAGTAGGACCGTTGGGGTCAGGATACTATAAATAGGTGTTTTTATGTTAGAATTGGGAGTGTTCATTTCGTGTACTAAAAAATCTCAAACACTCAAATTACCGTGACTTAAGGGAAACGAGTTAGAAGATAAAATGTACGTATTGAACATCATGATTCTTTATAATTTCAATACAAGTCTTTTTATATTTCTTTCACTTTTACAGTACTTTTGCTCTTAAATCTTTCGATTTCCTTTTATTTCCTTGTTTTACTTGCTTTCAAACACATTTATCTCTTTAGAAACTTCACTTTTACTTTATCCTTTTGTTCAAACACTTCATATTTGCAGAAACTGTTATATTCTCAGAAACTCCTTATCTTTACATTCAAGTATTAAATCTTAAGTCTAATTCGAAGCCTTTCCTTTGTACATTCAGTCAGTTTATTTCTATAGACAATCTTAGAGATATTTCTTAAGAATCTCACATTCGACATTAGCATACAATATAAATTCATCAAGATAATGGGTATGAACATAGAAATGAGTTATGACACATGTGTCCTAGGATCAATCTAGTTGATCCTGCAAGTAACCAATAATAATCAATAAATTGGAAGACTAGCGGTTGTTTACTAGAAATCACTGTAAACAAATTGGCACACCTGGTGGGACCGTGTCATAACAAAAAGTTTTATCAAACCTATTAGAGAATTTTAGGATCTTCTGAGTTTGGAGTGCGTTTCGGTACATGAACCTTCGAAGTGGCAAAATAAAGAATAATAATCCACATATACCCAGAAGACAACGTACCAAAACAATGGTTAACACAACCAACCAAGATAGGGGACAAAATCCCCCACAGGGGGCTGCAACAATCGTCTCAAGTTCGATTGATGCCTCCAATACCATCCATGTTGGCAGTTCGAATACGGTCCCAGTAAGTACATTAGAAATGCCATCAAACGTGTCCTCAATGCAAACTGTGCCACACGTAGGGAATCAACAGTATTCGACCCCCACTAGGCCTCCAGGTTTCGAACCTTTGAGACTCAGAAACCCTCCGTATGGAATGCCAACTTCGTTTATGGCAGGGTTACACAATGCATCAACTTCGTCCCCACTCCAAGGATCTGGTTCAGGAATGAACCATTTGGGTACAAATTCCCAGAATATAGGAAACTTCGCCTGGTTGCCTACCCTTACAACTAATAGTCAGGCAGCGCTTAGGCAACAGATGGTTGATAGCAATCATGATATGGTAGGAATCCTAGCCCGCGAAATGAATGCTATTTTCAATCCCCTAATCCAGAATATAAATAGAACAAACCAAGAAAATGCAGCCCAGATGGCCAGAATAGCAGATTTTTTTGGTGCCCCTGATGCGCCTGCGAGACGTAGGCAAAACCCAGTGGTGATTCGAAACGAAGAACCCACGATCGAACAGATTCGACCCCCCATACAAGTGGTCAAAGAGAGAAATATAGGGGTAAGATTAAGGAACCAGGAAGTTCAGGAAGTTCAGAATGAACAGCCTAGACCAATAATGATGGTGAATAGGGACCAAAATGCAGACGGAATTGTTCATAGAATTAGAAATGACAATTTAGTGGCAGAAAATAACCTCACCACCATGATCGAAAGAATAATGGCCCAGAATGGTTTAAATTCAGGATTTAGGAGGCCAAATTACACATCTCTTATTGTAGACTATGTTCTGCAAACAGAATTACCCAGGGGCTTTAAAGTCCCTAAATTCACGAAATTTGCTGGAGACACGAGTGAATCAACAGTGGAACATATAGCGAGATATTTAACCGAAGCAGGAGATATAGAAAATAATGAAAATCTTAGGATAAAATACTTCCCAAGTTCTCTAACGAAGAACGCCTTTACTTGGTTCACCACCCTACCCCCTGGATCTGTGGACACATGGCCTTATTTAGAAAGACTTTTCCATGAACAATTTTACATGGGTCAGTCTAAAATTAGTCTCAAAGAATTAGCAAGCATTAAGAGAAAATTCACGGAACCAATAGATGATTATTTGAATAGGTTCCGTTTATTAAAATCTAGATGCTTCACAGTGGTCCCTGAACATGAATTGGTCGAAATGGCTGCTGGGGGCCTAGATTATTCCATTCGAAAGAAATTGGATACACAGTATCTCAGAGATATGGCCCAACTAGCAGACATAGTTCGTCAGGTCGAAAGGTTAAAAGCTGAAAAGGCTAGGGCTAGTAAAAATCATAAGAAAGAGAGAATAGCCTACATAGAGGCTGAAGAGGAGAACATAGATGATTCTCAAGACCCTTATGATTTCGATCAGTTCGAAATAGATCTTGCAGAACTAAAGGAAGCACCCCCTTATGCTTGCAAAGTTCTGTTTCCTTCCAATGGAAAGGATTCTGTCGAAAGTGAAAAGAATGATAAATTCCCTAAGAAAATCTATACTTTCGATATAACTAAATGTGATGAAATATTTGATCTGCTTGTTAAAGATGGCCAGTTAATAGTTCCTTCTAACCTTAAGATTCCTCCGTTGGAACAAAGGAAGAAGAGGGCTTTTGTAAATATCACAACTTTTTAGGCCATAAAACCTCACAATGTTTTCTTTTCAGGGATCTGATACAAAACGCAATCAAAGATGGCAGGCTGAAGTTCTCAGACAAAGGGAATAATCCAATGAAAGTTGATACGGATTCGTTGCTAATGGCGGAGACTAACTATGTTGAACCTCTGGACATCAATGTAGTAGAAATTGCTGAGAGGAAAGTTGAATCGAAAGTGGAATTCGAAGAGGATGCGGACTTCATCTTGATCAAGAACGAAAGAGAGGCTACTGATGGCCTCCCAAAGGTGCTCAAAGCAAAGATACTAAGTGACAAAAAATTAGCTGAGGCCACTGAGGGTCTCAGGATGAAGTTTGAAGAAGTCAAAATTTCTGATGGTCAGATGCTGGGAGTAAATATGGTGGACTTCGAACACACGAACGCTGAAATGGAGAGACTTCGATGATACAGCCAACTGGCTGGGGAAGCGAAGATCATTATGACTGAGTCAAGTTACTACCAAAAGATTTCAGCCTATCTGGCTGAGAACAAATGAAAAACGGCTCTCGAAGCCGAAATACAAAACATGGTTGTCGAAGCCATAGATAAAAAAGAAAAAACAAAAAAAGAAATAACAAATCCTGAGGGAAACCACTCACCCCCACCCTGTGATAGACAAACTTCCGAACTAGTGGATCAACGGCTAGATGCCATTTATGATCAAGAGCCCTTGGGGTTCGAGAAGGATCTAGAGTCAAACAGCGCTAAGATGCTGGCGCAAGATCCTTTGGAGGAAGTTGATATTGGGGATGGCGTCGAAAAAAGAGTTACGTACATCAGTGCGGAACTCAGTCCCAGTCTAAAAGGCAAGGTGGTCGAAGTGCTCAAACAAAATAGAGATTGCTTCGCCTGGGACTACGATGAAATTCCTGGTTTAAAGAGGGAACTGGTGGAACATAGGCTTCCAATCAAAGATGGCAAGAAGCCCATCAAGCAGATGCCTAGACAATTCGCCCCAGCAATCCTCTCAAAAATAAAGGCTGAGGTGGAACGGCTCCTCCGATGCAAGTTTATCAGGACCACAAGGTACATAGAATGGCTTGCTAATATTGTACCTGTTATTAAGAAAAATGGCTCTTTACGAATTTGCATAGATTTTAGTGAAGTGGTGAAAAACACAAGAAGGGGGGGTTGAATTGTAAAACTGAAATCTAATGCAATGAACAAGATATTTTTATCCTGGTTCGTTTGATCTCAAACTACTCCAGTCCACCCGTCAAGGTGATTTCGCCTCTCTCCAACGAGGTCTTAATCCACTATATTCAACTGAATATTACAGACTGCTTTAACAACTGCTAAAGCCTTCTTGATCCAAACCACAACCCGGTTTGTCAAGGTAACACTTTCTTACAAAGAGATAAAACTAAGTGTGTGGATGTTTTCTACAAAACTATATCACAACTGTGATGTATACACAAATTGAAGCTTAGAAACTAGATTGCTAAACAATGATAGAATATCAGAATGAGTGGTTTAGCAAAACTGAGAGAAAGAAGATTATAATTAGCTTTTGTGCGTGTAGAGATTTGGAGAGCATTAGCCATTTCAATCTTCAAAGTCTTGTTTATATAGCACTGAGATGATGAACGTTGGATGCAATATTCTTGATTCAATGCTAATAACAAACTTTCCTTATAGAGCAGATCTTGTCTGGAATGAGGCCGTTGGAATTAATTTGCTTTCAATGCACAGTACCGTTGCTTACTTAATACAAGTTCTGGCTTGGCTCATTCTGACTCTGCTTCGCTGCTGATGAGCTGTTCTGTTTCTTTATCAGAGTGTTGAGCGCAGTCTTGTTCATCAGGCTTCAGCATGTACGTGAGTTGATCATCTGATTTTGACATTCTGATATTACAACTTCTGATGTTGGTGTCTGAAATCAAGTTCTGATGCTGCATAGATGTGATCTTGCTTATATCAATCAGAGTATCTGCAAGTCAGAACATAATAATTTTAGGCAGCAGATAGTTCATACATGAAACTTATAAATACTATATCTTTTCACTTTGTTATCATCAAAACTTAAATATAGGGTAGTAGATTCAAACTTTGTTCTAACAATCTCCCCCTTTTTGATGATGACAAAAACTAGATATTTTAAATGAAAATAACGTGAAAAGGTATCTGGAATATGTATCAGAGTAAGAAGTAAAAGGATAAGGAGTAAAGAGATATCAGAGTTGAGAGATACTCCCCCTGAGTTTATTACTTCCCTTTGATTACACGTGTTCTTCAGGATCAGATCTTTTTGCCTTTCTTTGAACATCAGAGTATCAGAGTCTTTGACTTATCAGAAGCTTTATGTCAGAGCAGAGCTTCAGAGTTTTTCTTGTCAGAGTTTTGCTTTGGATCAGAATATCAGAGCGGATCAGAACTTCATAGTGATCAGAGCTTCAGAGCTTCTAGTCTTCAGAGTGTCCAGGAGCTTCCTTGTACCTGTAGACTTTAAGCAAAACAGAAAAAACATTTTCAAGTAATAGAGTTAGAATGTTTGAGAATTTCTGTCTAGTTAGCCGTTATTGATTAAAATATCATTCTTGTTCTCCCCCTTTTTGTCAGCAATCAAAAAGCGTAGGTGATGTGCGAAAACAATTAAGATCAGAAAAACTAATCATATTAAGATAGTTCAGAATCAAAACAAGAAAATAGTACAAAACATATTCAAACAGTACATCAGAAAATCAAGGAAAACATGAAAAAGAACATGAATGAAAAAAGAGACTAAGGTTGAGGAGGCAAGCGTGTGAACAGGTTCTCCAGCATGGCTTGGATCTTTTCAGCAGTCTCATTCTGCTTGTGCACCATGCTGACAACAGTGTCAATCTTGCTATCCTGCACATCCATTCTCTCTTTCATCTTCTGATCGCTTTCATCCATCCGCTGCTGCAGACGCATGTCATTCAGCCTTAGTTCTTCCAGAGTCTGCCTGTCCAAGGCAGCTTGAGAAGCATCAGAATCAGGAAGCTTCTGAGAGCTTTCAGCAACATCCTCTGCTTGACTTTCTTCAGCTTGAATGGTCTTGTCTTCTTCTGATTGCACCTTTGCAGCTTGCTGTTTCTCAGACCAAGGTTCACTATCCAGAGGGAGCACGTCTTCTTTCAGAATCTGACTTCCAACTTCATTCAGAAGCTTGCTGAAATTTTGTTGTGCCTGCTCATAGTTGATATCCTGCAACTTGAGGGCTTCAGCACGTACCTAAAGTCTGAATTGTGACCAGAGCTGATCAGAAGCAGCTGGGTCAATCATTCCAGGACAGACTTGCTTCAAAGAAGCAATCCATTGCAGCACACCTGTTTCAAAATTCATAATACCAGAGCCAACATCTGGTTGTTTTGGTTTTGGGATGGCAATTTTGTGTTTCAGATCAGCAAGACGGTCAAGACTGGTTAAGTCTATGAAAGTCCTGCTGGGGTTTTCGGAGGTTTTCTGAGCAGCTGTTTGTTTTGGAGATGGAGTATCAGAATCAGAGATTATGATTGGGCTGGGTGGTGTTTTGGGAGTATTTGGTGGTGTAGATTCTGGTGAGGATGGTAACTGGGGCATGATAACAGTTGTTCCACATGGCAGCTGGATTGCCAGAGGTGATGGTTGAGGTGAATGAGGTTCAGATGGTTGAGGAGAAGGAGTTTCAGAGTGATGAAACTCTGTTTGAGGTGATGGTGGATTAATTTCTGGTTGGGGAGAGGGAGACGGAATTTCTGATTGTTCAGGGATAAGGGGTTCTTCTGGAATTGATGAGAGTGGTTGTTGTTGTTCTGGTTCTTCAGCAGATTGCTGTTGTTATGGTTGTGGAGGAGGAACAGTTTGTGGTTCAGAGATTGGTTGATCAGAGGTGTGTTGATCAATGTCAGACAGCACTTGGTCAATTGCTGATGTTGTTGAGATTGTTGGTTGTTTGGGATGTTTGGTTCTGGGTCTTCTGAGTTTTAATGCCTCAGAAGGGTCCTCTTCTTGTACAGTTTCATCTATGGTAGGGATGGGGATTAAGATTCTATGAGAGGTTTGAGGAGGAATAGATGCTGGAATAGTAGAAGAATTTAAAACAGGAGCAGCAGATGAATTACCTCTTTTCCTGGGTGTCTGCTGGGATGATCCTTCTGATGGTGCCTTCCTCTTCTTCGTCTTCTTCAGAGTCACTTCAGGTTGAGGTTGATGCAGATCTTTGATATTCAGATTTGGATCTGTACCATCTGCCTTGAACGCATCCAAGTACCTGAGAACTACTTCTGGTTTGGACTCAATTTCAGAAAATAACGGAAAGTCACTCAGAGGCACTCTTCTGCTGGAGATATCAGCAATACGGGTGGCTCTGGGTTCCTTCTGAATATTCTCTATCAGCTTCATCTTCTTCAAGTTCTTTGCATTCAGAGGTTTCCCAATTGTTGGTTCAATAGTGCTTAGCTCTTGAGCTTCTATCAGATGCTCAATCAGCCTGTTCTCTGTCAGAATATCTGATATCAGCCTTCCAAAAGGTATCCAATCCCTCTTGGTTCTTTCTTCTTCCCTGGTTTCCTTCACACTTGTTCTGAGGTGGTTGAACAGGAAGTGAGCCAGATTGATCTTTACCTTCTGATCAATAAAGTAGATCAGAAACTGCTGATCCACATTTATGTAATCAGGAGAACTGGTTGGTTTCCTGTGGTTGAAGCACCCCAGAATTATCTTAGCCCACACTCTGTAATGATCCTTCAGATCTTTAATCTTGCTGCTGGGCACCCCAAGAGTGAAAATCCTTGCAGCTATCACACCTACATCAGCATATCTTTCAGCCATGTCCACACAACGGACGCCACCGCCACTGTAACCGATTAGCCTTGCAATGTGATCCTCAGTGATCACAATCTTCTTCCCCATAACAAAGGAGGTGACTAGATGTGTTGAAGCCTTGGCGTGAATCTAGAATTCCTTGACTAGCATTGGGAATATTGGTCCAACCAACCTGTCGAAATACCTTTCCCACTTCTGAGCCCTAACTTCTTCAGTTAGGTCAAAACCGTTCTCCTTCAAGCTTTCAAAATCAATGATTAATTCAGAAAGCACTTCAAGATTCTTCACAGGAGTGAGGAGAGTTCTGAATGGCACTTGATATTGCTCAGATGATGCTTTCTTCTGAGGACCTGCAGAAGCGCTACTGGAGGTTGCCATGTTCACACTAAAAGGGTTTTGAGAATAAACTGAGGAAAATAGGTTGCAAGAGATGAACACAGAAATATGCAGAAAATGCTTGAGTATTAGTGAGAAAACGTAAAGAATGAGAATGAGAGATTAATGTGCTTAAATAGAGTTTTCAAAACTGTTTTGAAAAGATAAACGTTTTTTAAGAGAGAGAAAAATCATGATTGCATTTTAAAAGCATGATTACTTTTCATTAAATGTTTGCTGATTTTGGGGGATTTGAGAAAGATACTTAAAAACGGTTACCAGACATGTGTCTCAATGCACCCAATCAGCGCTTTGCCTTCTCAGAAGCGTGCACGCGTTCTGCTTCAGAGATATGCTGATGATTGGATGACACTTGTTTGATGTAGTGATCAGCACGTCTGTCTTTGAGCTTAGACTCTCAGATCTTTAGACTTGCACCTGATACAATCTGCATGTTCTATCTTTCTGAAAGGAGATTGATCAGAAGTTCACAGTAAAACAATTACATTCTGAAGGTAAATATATGGAATTAAAACATTTTCACTCTGGACACACTTTCATGCTGAGATGTTTCAGAATGAAATTAAACCTATCTTCTGAAAGGGGTTTAGTAAAGATATCAGCCCATTGATGGTCTGTATCTATAAATTTTAAGTTCAAAATACCTTTCTGAATATAGTCCCTAATGAAGTGATGTTTTATTTCTATATGCTTAGCTCTGGAATGTAAAATGGGATTCTTACTTAAGCAAATAGCAGAAGTATTATCACAAAGTATAGGAATGTTACTCTCAAAAATCTGGAAGTCTTCAAGCTGACTTTTCATCCAGAGCATTTGTGTGCTACATCCTGCTGCTGCTATGTACTCAGCTTCTGCTGTTGACAGAGCAATTGTTGATTGCCTTTTGCTGGACCAAGAGATCAGATTTTCTCCCAGAAACTGGCAGCTTCCAGAAGTACTTTTACGTTCCACTCTGTCTCCAGCAAAATCAGCATCACAGTAGCCTACTAAGCTGTAATCACTAGATTTTCTATAAAACAAACCCAGATTAGTAGTACCTTTCAGATACTTGAAAATTTGCTTAACAGCTGTTAAGTGAGATTCTCTAGGATCTGATTGGAATCTAGCACAGATACAAACACTGAATAATATGTCAGGTCTTGAAGCAGTCAGATAGAGGAGAGAATCAATCATACCTCTGTAGACTTTCTGTTCTACATTTTTGCTTACCTCTTCTCTTTCCAGAATGCATGTGGGATGCATTGGAATCTTTGATGGCTTACATTCTGAGAGGTCAAATTTCTTCATAAGATCTCTGATGTATTTGCTCTGATGAATGTAAGTTCCTTCTGGAGTTTGATTGATCTGAATTCCTAGAAAGAATTTCAGTTCCCCCATGAGGCTCATCTCAAATTCTGCCTGCATACACTTAGCAAATTTTCTTCCAAGAGAAGGATTAGTAGAACCAAAAATAATATCATCAACATAAATTTGACAGACTAAGATGTCACTCTTAACTGATTTACAGAATAGAGTAGTGTCCACCTTCCCTCTGGTGAATTCATTTTCCAGCAGAAAGTTACTTAGCCTTTCATACCAAGCTCTGGGAGCTTGTTTCAGACCATACAGTGACTTCTTTAGTTTGAAAACATGTTCTGGATGTTTTGTATTTTCAAAACCTGGGGGTTGGTGTACATACACTTCTTCTTCTATATAACCATTTAAGAATGCACTTTTGACATCCATCTGATACAGAGTGATGCCTCTATTAACAGCAAATGAAATTAAAAGTCTGATAGATTCTAACCTGGCGACTGGGGCAAAGGTTTCTGTATAGTCTATCCCCTCTTGCTGACTATAACCTTGTGCAACCAGTCGTGCCTTGTTTCTGATGACTTCACCTTGTTCATTTAGCTTGTTTCTGAACACCCATCTTGTTCCAATGACGTTGAATCCTTTTGGTCTGGGAACGAGATCCCATACGTCGTTTCTGGTGAATTGATTCAACTCTTCTTGCATTTCCAGAATCCAGTCATTATCCAGAAGTGCTTCATCAATAGAAGAAGGTTCAATCAGAGACACAAGTCCCATAAGTGTTTCTTCAGAGTTTCTGAAGCTTGCTCTTGTTCTGATTGGATCTTCCTTTCTTCCTAGGATAGTCTCTTCTGGGTGATCCAAGCTGCTTCTGGGTAATCTCTTCTGAGGTTGATCAGCAGCTGTTGTAGGATTTCTAGTAGTGCTCCTTTCAGACGTTGAAGGAATGTCTGTGTTGAGAGCTTCTGATGACTTGTCTTCAGAACCTGTAAATTCAATTTCTATACCTGCAAAAACTTCATTCTGCTTTGACTTTTCAGAGTCAAGCTTATCATCAAAACGAACACTGATTGATTCTTCCACAATCTGTGTTTCTGTATTGTATACTCTGTACCCTCTTGAGCGTTCAGAGTATCCTAACATAATACACTTTTGTGCTTTAGAGTCAAACTTGTTCAAATAATTCTTTGTATTTAATATAAAGCAAGTACATCCAAATGGATGAAAATATGAAATGTTGGGCTTTCTGTTCTTCCACAATTCATATGGAGTCTTTTCCAGAATAGGTCTTATTGAGATTCTATTCTGAATGTAGCACGCTGTGTTTATTTCCTCTGCCCAGAAGGTCTTAGCAATGTTTGTCTCATTGATCATGGTTCTGGCCATTTCTTGCAATGTTCTGTTCTTTCGTTCTACAACTCCATTTTGTTGGGGAGTTCTAGGACAAGAGAAATCATGCAGAATGCCTCTGTCATTAAAGAATGACTCAAAATTTTTGTTTTCAAATTCTCCACCATGATCACTTCTGACTTTAACGATTCTAAGATCCTTTTCATTCTGAACTTGGTTACAGAAGGTAACAAACACAGAGTGTGACTCGTCCTTGTGTCTTAAGAACTTTACCCATGTCCATCTGCTATAGTCATCTACGATTACTAACCCATACTTCTTACCACTGACTGAAGCAGTTTTAACTGGTCCAAATAAGTCAATGTGCAGAAGTTCTAATGGCTTAGAGGTAGAAACAACATTTTTGGATTTAAAAGAAGGTTTTGCAAATTTGCCTTTCTGACATGCTTCACACAGAGCATCTGAATTGAACTTCAAATTAGGAAGTCCTCTGACCAGATTGAGTTTGTTAATCTGAGATATTCTTCTCATACTAACATGCCCCAATCTTCTGTGCCAGATCCACTGCTCGTTGTTAACAGACAGAAGACATTTTACATTCTGACTCTTTAGTTCAGAAAGTTTGATTTTGTAAATGTTGTTTTTCCTCTTACCATTAAACAGGATAGTCCCATCTTTCTGACTAACAGCTTTACATGATTTTTGATTAAAGATTATATCATAACCGTTATCACTTAATTGACTTATGGATAACAGATTATGCATCAATCCATCTACTAGCAGAACATTATTAATAGAGGGAAGATTTCCATTACCTACAGTTCCAGAGCCAATTATCTTTCCCCTCTGATTGCCTCCAAAGCCAACGTGGCCTCCAGGCTTAAGTTCCAGGCTTTGGAACATATGCCTTCTTCCCGTCATGTGTCATGAGCAGCCAGAGTCCAGGTACCATGACTGGTGTTTCTGACTTGCTGCTAAAGATATCTGCAACATGTATTATTTTATCCTTAGGTACCCAGATTTTCTTGGGTCCTGATTTGTTAGTTTTACCAAAACTCTGGTTGAATTTTGGTTTCACAGAGAGCTTACTGCTAGTGTATTTGATATCATGTGTGTGACCATATACAAAATGTGAATTCAGAGGAGTGTGTTTAATGGTTAAGTCCATGACATTGTTTGGTGTAGGAACCTTACCTTGGTATCCTATTCCTTTCCTGCCGTTTCTGCTAACTCCATAGATCATTGAAGCCATTCTGCTTCTATCTATGCTTTTAGCTAGGAACTTCTGGAAACTGTGATCATACTCCTTGATGATCTCATCAGCATTGCTAGGAATTTCAGAAATTGGTTCCTTCTGAGAGTTTTGTAAAGTGTTTTCTAATTTTGAAATCTTATTTCTCAGCTCAGAATTTTCCAATTTGAGACTCTCAGTCTTATTAGAGTCAGATTCAAGATTCCTTTTCAGGTCTCTGAATTTAGCTCTAATTTGTTGATAACGTTCCAGAATCTCATTAAGGCTTTCAGCAAGTTCAGCCTTTGTAAAGTTAACAGCAAAGTTAGGAAATACCTCTTCAGTGTCTGATTCTGAGTTTGATTCAGAAGCTTCACTATCTTCTGAAATGTTAGCCATGAGAGCTATGTTTGCCCTTTCATCATCTGATTCTGAGTCAGCTTCAGACGAGTCAGAGTCATCCCATGTATCCATGAGACTTTTCTTCTTCTCTCTTCCAAACTTCTTTTTGGGCTTTTCCCTCTGAAGCTTTGGGCAGTCACTCTTATAGTGTCCTTGATCATTGCACTCATAGCAGATGATGTCTTTGGTGTTTGGCTTTTTTCTACTTGAGGAGCCTTCAGATCTTCTGTATCCAGAGGAAGAATCTGTCCTTCTGTATCTGGAAGAAGACTCGTTCTGATCAGATCTTCTGGGATTCCTGAACTTCCTTTGTCTTTGCTTCCACAGTTGATTTACTCTTCTGGAGAGAAGGGAGAGTTCGTCTTCTTCTGATGAGGATCCATCAGATGTTTCTTCAACTGCCTGCAAAACTTTAGACTCAAATTTTCTGTTAGATTTTAATGCTAAAGGCTTACCTTGCTTCTGAGGCTCATCAGCTTCTAGCTCTATCTCATGACTTCTGAGGGATATGATAAGTTCCTCCAGAGTGATTTTGTTGAGATCTTTATCTAGCTTCAGAGCTGTAACCATAGGTCTCCACTGCTTGGGTAAACTTCTGATGATTTTCTTGACATGGTCAGCAGTAGAGTATCCTTTGTTCAGAACTTTGAGACCAGCTACCAGAATCTGGAATCTAGAGAACATGGTTTCAATGGATTCAGATTCTTCCATTTTGAACGCCTCATACTTCTGAATGAGCGCCAGAGCTTTTGTTTCTTTGACCTGAACGTTGCCCTCATGCATCATTCTGAGTGAGTCAAAAATATTCTTTGATGTGTCTCTGTTGGAGATCTTTTCATACTCAGTATAGGAGATGGCGCTGAGGAGGATGGTTCTGGCCTTGTGGTGATTCTTGAAGTCACGCTTTTGTTGATCAGACATTGTTTTTCTATCAATCTTCTGACCACTTGCATTCACAGGGTGCGTGTATCCATCTGTCACCATATCCCACAGATCAGCATCATGTGCCAGAAAGAAGCTTTCAATTCTGTCTTTCCAGTAATCAAAGTTTTCTCCATCAAATACTGGAGGTTTGCCACTGAATCTGTCTCTGTCCTCATTGTTGTCATTGCTGATGTGAGAATTGTTTCCTGCCATTGTGTTTTTCTGACGCTGGATCTTGTACTGACACGGTTAAGTGTTTTAGCTCAGAACCAGGCGCTCTGATACCAATTGAAGTGGTGAAAAACACAAGAAGGGGGGGTTGAATTGTAAAACTGAAATCTAATGCAATGAACAAGATATTTTTATCCTGGTTCGTTTGATCTCAAACTACTCCAGTCCACCCGTCAAGGTGATTTCGCCTCTCTCCAACAAGGTCTTAATCCACTATATTCAACTGAATATTACAGACTGCTTTAACAACTGCTAAAGCCTTCTTGATCCAAACCACAACCCGGTTTGTCAAGGTAACACTTTCTTACAAAGAGATAAAACTAAGTGTGTGGATGTTTTCTACAAAACTATATCACAACTGTGATGTATACACAAATTGAAGCTTAGAAACTAGATTGCTAAACAATGATAGAATATCAGAATGAGTGGTTTAGCAAAACTGAGAGAAAGAAGATTATAATTAGCTTTTGTGCGTGTAGAGATTTGGAGAGCATTAGCCATTTCAATCTTCAAAGTCTTGTTTATATAGCACTGAGATGATGAACGTTGGATGCAATATTCTTGATTCAATGCTAATAACAAACTTTCCTTATAGAGCAGATCTTGTCTGGAATGAGGCCGTTGGAATTAATTTGCTTTCAATGCACAGTACCGTTGCTTACTTAATACAAGTTCTGGCTTGGCTCATTCTGACTCTGCTTCGCTGCTGATGAGCTGTTCTATTTCTTTATCAGAGTGTTGAGCGCAGTCTTGTTCATCAGGCTTCAGCATGTACGTGAGTTGATCATCTGATTTTGACATTCTGATATTACAACTTCTGATGCTGGTGTCTGAAATCAAGTTCTGATGCTGAATAGATGTGATCTTGCTTATATCAATCAGAGTATCTGCAAGTCAGAACATAATAATTTTAGGCAGCAGATAGTTCATACATGAAACTTATAAATACTATATCTTTTCACTTTGTTATCATCAAAACTTAAATATAGGGTAGTAGATTCAAACTTTATTCTAACATTTAGGGATTTAAATACCGCCACCCCAAAAGATGAATATTCCATGCCTATAGCAAAAATGCTGATTGATTCTGCTGCGGGTTTCGAATACCTGAGTATGTTAGATGGATACTCTGGGTATAATCAGATTTTTATTGCTGAGGATGATGTTCCCAAAACTGCGTTCAGATGTCCAGGCGCCTTAGGGACTTATGAATGGGTAGTTATGCCCTTTGGACTAAAAAATGCTGGGGAAACATATCAGAGGGCAATGAACACCACTTTCCATGATTTCATTGAATCATTTATGCAGATTTATATAGATGACATAGTAGTCAAATCTGTTTCTGATGAGGATCATTTGACTCACCTTTGCCAGTCATTCGAAAGAATGAGAAAACATGGCTTAAAAATGAATCCTCTTAAATGTGCTTTCTTTGTGCAGGCTGGGGATTTCCTAGGCTTTGTGGTCCACAAGAAGGGGATCGAAATTAACTTGAACAAGACGAAGGCTATTATGGAGATGAAGCCTCCATCCACAAAGAAAGAGTTGCAATCTCTATTGGGTAAAATCAACTTTTTAAGGAGATTCATATCCAATTTGAGTGGGCGAACTCAGGCTTTCTCTCCACTCCTCTGTATCAATCAAGGGAATTTCGAATGGACGACAATCATAAGGAGGCATTCGAGAAAATCAAGGCATATTTGATGCATCCTCCTATACTTGCACCTCCTTCTAAAGATAAGCCAATGAGACTGTATATCTCTGCCTCCAATGTAACTATAGGTAGTATGTTGGCCCAAGAACACGATGATGGTGTCGAAAGAGCCATCTACTATATTAGTAGGGTCCTAAATAAAGCAGAGACTAGGTATAGTAGCATTGAAAAACTATGTCTCTGTCTGTATTTCTCTTGTACAAAACTTAAATGTTATATTAAACCAGTTGATGTTTATGCTTCATCTCACTTTGATGTTATTAAACATATGCTTTCAAAACCAATCATGCACAGCAGGATTGGCAAATGGGCTTTAGTGCTCACTGAGTATAATTTGGCCTTCAAGCCTTTAAAGGCTATGAAAGGACAAGTAGTTTCAGATTTCATAGTGGATCACTCTGTGAGTGAGGACTTCGCGTTAGATTATGTTGAGATCCACCCATGGAAATTATCCTTCGATGGGTCAACACATAAAAACGGAAGTGGGGTTGGAGTCCTTATAATTTCTCCTGAAGGAATTCCAACAAAATTCAACTACAAGTTAGAAGGCCCTCCCTGTTCGAACAATGAAGCTGAGTATGAAGCATTGATTGCTGGACTTGAAGCTTTGTTGGAATTGGGGGAAACCAGAGACGAAATTAGTGGAGACTCAGAGCTGGTCATCAAACAGATAACCAAAGAATACAAATGTATCAAAGAAAATTTGATTATGTACTTTGTTATTGCTAACAGATTACTCAAGAAGTTTGAATATGTGGATATAAAACATATTCCCAGAATTGATAATCAGGAGGCAAATGACTTGGCTCAAATAGCCTCAGGATATAAGACATCCAAAGAAAAACTCCAATACCTCATAGAAACAAGAGGCAGAATAATGGCTACCAAATTATCACCATTAGACTTAGAAAATTCGAAACTTGGTTATGCAAATCATAAAGAATTCGAAGTGCTAAATATTGATACTTTGGCAGATACATATTGGAGAAGTCCTATAATAAATTACTTGAAAGAACCTTCAGTAAGTACAGAGAAAAAGATCAAATATAGGGCATTGTCTTATGTGCTAATAGGGAATGAACTTTTTAAGAAAACCCCAGAAGGAATCTTACTCAAATGTTTAAGAGAAACCGAAGCATATTTAGCATTGTCCAGTGTGCACAGTGGGGCATGTGGGGCACATCAAGCAGGTCACAAAATGAAATGGTTGTTGTTTCGATATGGAATGTATTGGCCCACTATGCTCAAAGACTGCATAGAATTTGCTAAAGGATGCGAGGAATGCCAAATTCATGCAGGCATTCAACATGCTCCTGCAAGTGAGTTACATTCAATTGTTAAGCCTTGGCCTTTTAGAGGATGGGCATTAGATCTAATTGGTGAAATACGACCAACATCATCCAAAGGACAAAAATATATCCTTGTGGGTATAGATTATTTTACAAAATGGGTCGAAGCAATTCCTCTAGTGAATGTTGATCAAGAGGCTATTATGGAATTTGTCCAGAAGCAAATAATTTACAGGTTTGGAATACCAGAAAGTATCACAACAGATCAAGATTCAGTTTTCACAGGGCGAAAAATGCAAGAGTTTGCAAAAGAAATGGGATTTAAGTTACTCACGTCAACCCCTTATTATGCTCAGGCTAATGGACAAGTGGAAGCAGCCAATAAAGTCATAATAGGGTTGATAAAGAAACATGTAGGACGAAAGCCAAAGAATTGGCACAAAACTTTGGACCAAGCTTTATGGGCATGTCGAACATCTCCTAAAGAAGCAACGAATACTACTCTGTTTCGACTTACATTTGGGCACGACGCAGTGCTTCCAGTCGAAATATATTTACAGTCAGTGAGAATCCAACGACAAAATGAGATAGCAGCTGATCAATATTGGAAAATGATGATGAATGAATTAGTGGACGTGGATGAAGATAGGCTACATACTTTAGAAGTTATGAGAAGACAGAAAGAAAGAGTAGCCAGAGCATACAACAAAAGAGTTAAAAGTAAATTGTTCTCAACCAATGAGCTGGTATGGAAAGTTATATTACCTATGGATAAAAAGAATAGATTATTAGGTAAATGGCCACCCCATTGGGAGGGACCCTTTCGTGTTTTGAAAACGTTTTCGAATAATGCTTATGAAATAGAGGAATTAGCAGAAGATAGAAGAATCTTGAAAGTAAATGGGAAATACTTAAAAAGGTATAAGTCATGCTTGCAAGAAGTTCGAATTACTACAGAATAATAAAAGTAAAATAAATATTGAAGCCAAAATGGTATTGCATAAATGCCAAAATGGTTGTGTTCAAAGGTTTGAAGGTTTTTGACATTTGAAAAAAGGTGGGATACGTGTAACTCCCTCATTGGAAAGAGAAAAGGTGGATTTTTTGAACTTCCTAGGGAAGTGACATTTTGCTGCTAATTATTAGCTATAACTGCTGTGATTGCACGTTTAGGTATGATGATTGGACGTTTTGTAGAAAGTTGGACACTTACTCTGCCATCGTGTGCAGTTTTGTCATCATGAGTTTTGATACTCTCGAAATTGCATGGATAATTCAAAAACAGGTATTTCTTTATATCTATCGAAATACATGTTCTCGAGGGGCAATTTGTTAGCTGGTAATTTCGAATAAAGAATAATTGGATATCAAAACAATATTTCGAATAAGCATATAAGGAGGTTGATATCAATGATGAACATTGGTGGGAAATATAGAACCATTGTTCTAAAGGACTCTTCGATTTCCAGTGATAGATGATGGATTTCGATTTGGGATTTTTAGTGTTTAAAATATAAAGAGTTCCTTTGTGCAAATGTGCCAGAATTAGAAGCGGTCCAGGCAAATGGTTTAATTCGAAACGAAGAAAACTAGCAAAATACTTCGCTGGCACGGGGTTCGAATTTCAAATAAGAGTGCCATTCTTATAAGACGCGTGGAAGTCAGTAAACGTAGGGAGCCTGCATGCTTCGAACGTGGCATGATTTTAGAGTAGGACCGTTGGGGTCAGGATACTATAAATATGTGTTTTTATGTTAGAATTGGGAGTGTTCATTTCGTGTACTAAAAAATCTCAAACACTCAAATTACCGTGACTTAAGGGAAACGAGTTAGAAGACAAAATGTACGTATTGAACATCATGATTCTTTATAATTTCAATACAAGTCTTTTTATATTTCTTTCACTTTTACAGTACTTTTGCTCTTAAATCTTTCGATTTCCTTTTATTTCCTTGTTTTACTTGCTTTCAAACACATTTATCTCTTTAGAAACTTCACTTTTACTTTATCCTTTTGTTCAAACACTTCATATTTGCAGAAACTGTTATATTCTCAGAAACTCCTTATCTTTACATTCAAGTATTAAATCTTAAGTCTAATTCGAAGTCTTTCCTTTGTACATTCAGTCAGTTTATTTCTATAGACAATCTTAGAAATATTTCTTAAGAATCTCACATTCGACATTAACATACAATATAAATTCATCAAGATAATGGGTATGAACATAGAAATGAGTTATGACACATGTGTCCTAGGATCAATCTAGTCGATCCTGCAAGTAACCAATAATAATCAATAAATTGAAAGACTAGCGGTTGTTTACTAGAAATCACTGTAAACAACATCAATCATATATTGTTAATTCAAGAACAAGATAGCAATCACCATTAACCCCATATACCAATCATCATAAACCCAATTATAGAGTTAGAACCTCACCCTTACCTTGGATTGAAGGTCGCTCTACAATTTTCGGTTAAATTCCCATTCTTGCCGTTTTCCACTTTCTCTAGCAGCTTGCACGTTCTTTCTCAATCTTTATTCTTCTAACGCTTCTTTCTTTCTATTCTATTCCAACAACAATAAAATAACCCTATTATTCTATTAACTCCTTATTGGGCTTAAAACCAATACATCCCCTTATTACTTCTATTCCTTCAAAACAAGCTCACACCAAATAATATTATAATTCTAATATTATTTCTCCACTTAATAAAATAATTAAATCCAATTAATTAATTATAACACATCTTCTCAAATATTCCAAAAATAATTTAATTAAATAATTAATTAAATTACGGGCGTTACAACTTGTGTCCGAAGACTCGAGGATAAAAGAGATATACATCCGATTAATCCTTTTTCATCAGATTTTTTGTTTAGAAAATATCTGAGATGAATCGAGTCATGATTCCTTAAAGAAAGACAAACATTTGAACGAGAAAGCTATACGGCTTGTGTACGAACACTTGGGATCAAAGGGATATACATCCGATTAATCATTTTTAGTCCAATAAGATAATGAGTTCAAACATTATTATTTGAAAATTCTTGAAAGGATGACAAGCACTCGATTGAGAAAGCTATATGACTTGTATCCAATTTAAAGACATCATACAGAAACGTAGAAACTACAACTAATATGTAGCTAAATGGTATTATTTAAAAATCGCTAAAAGGAACATCATACAAAAATCCAGAAACCGCGGCTAATCTATAGCTAATCTACATCTAATTTGTAGCTAATCTCTAGCCAACTCAAAGACATCATTCTTATTACCTAGACGTTGTTTTTTTTTTTCATTATTTTTTTCAATAAAGTTTACCACATTAGACATATCTCTCTCACAAAAATTTAATTTTTTATATTTGAGATGAATTAAATATAAAAAATTTTACGAGTCGATTTTTTATGAAATAGAAACAAGAAAAACGTTAGTATATATTTGAATTTAAAACTATTATTTTACACGTACTTATCTCATAATATATATATATATATATATATATATATATATATATATATATATATATATATATATATATATATATATATATATATATATATATATATATATATATATATATATATATATATATATATATATATATATATATATATATATATATATATATATATATATATATATATATATATATATATATATATATATATATATATATATATATATATATATATATAAAGTATCTATAAACTTTCATTGCATTCCGAATAAGTCTCGATTTATTTTGATTTTCGATCGAAACACATATATCTATTTTGTTCAGAAAATCAAAATAAATTGAGACTTATTTGAAATGATATGAAAATTTGCAGATTATTTTTATATTTTATTATGTAATTCTTCGCAAAAGATTAGCTCAAATTTCAATCATGTGTCAATGTTGCGTTGTTTTCGTTTCATGGAAAATTGCCGCTTAAAAAAATTATTATTTAATTCAACTCATCCAAAAAATGAATTTATGAAAGAGATCCTTATAATTTGATACGGTAATGTGAAAAAAAAAATCAAAATATGTCAGCCCTTTTACAATATATATGATTAAATTTCTCATTTCGTCACTTGAAAAAAAAACATTTATATGTGTTTCGACAAAAAATAAAAATAAATCGAGACTTATTTGAAATACCATGAAAATTTGTAAATCCTTTTTATGTATTATGATATAAGTCCCTTAAAAAGATTAGATGAAAATACAATCATATGTCAATGTTTTCCTTGTTTTCATTTCATGAAAAATCAACGCTTAAAAAATTCACATTTAATTTATCTCAAATGATTTTTTTAAATTTTTTTTCAGAGAGGTCCTTATAATGTGATAAACTTTCTTTCAGAAAATCATGAAAAAAATAAAGTATAGGTCATAAGTGACGTGTTTGAATTAGTTAGGGATTAGCTTCGAATTTGCTACGATTTCTAGATTTTCGTATGATGTTTATGTTATTGACAAATTTAGCGACGACATATTTGCTGCTATAAATTAAATTTATATAAATAATATAAAATGAGAATATAATGTCACATGACATCCATGTCAGAATTTTTGTCACACTGACATTATGTCACCACGTCTTAACGGACGTTAGCAGTGGAGATGTCAAAATGGATTAGCCTATATGGGTCGGCTCGTCAGGCCCAAAAAATCATAGGGTTTGGGCCTTAAAATTAAAGCTCATATTTTTACGACTTTTTTAGCCCAGTCTTAAAAAATTGCCACCTATTAGAGATATCCTATATTAGGCCAACATAGCTATATATTATTAAAAATATATTAATACTTATATTGTCTTACTCCAAAATATTACATTGTTTTTTCTCACCTCACTAAATTTTATATTTATTCTATTTAATATTTTTTATAAATATTATATATTAATATAATTGACACTTTTTTTCTCGTATTCTATTAGTTTCTCTTATATTAAATATTCGAGTATTATGTTAGACAATTTAGACATGTATTATATTTAAAAACACATTATAGTATTTATAAAAAATAATATAGTACTTATATGTTTAAAATCATATAATTTTAAATTTTATTTATATTAAATATATGGGGTTATTATTTTAGTTTCTTATAAAAAAATTTTAGGGTTGGATAGTCCGAAGTCCATGTAAAACCGAAATCAGATAGTAATTTTCGAGTCCATATTATACAACAGATTTTTTTGGTCCAATCCTAAAAAATCTGAAGGCCACTAGGGGCGACTCATTTAGTGTCGGATATTCCATTTTGACAACTCTAATTAACCATATAGACCAAAAATAAAATTTAAACTAAATTACAAATATATTTAGCCCTTTATTTTAGAATTTTAAAAGTTTCATTTTGATTAAAATTTTAGATAAATTTATTTAGATATGAATTTATTTTATAATTTTCATTCTGATTAAAATTTTCGATAAATTTATTTATAATTAAAGAAAAAAATTATATAAATGTGAAATATAACTTATTTATATTTAATTTAAATATATTAATAATTCAATAAATTTAAAGAGTAAATATTTTTAATAGAATTAAAAGATTATTTTTTAAAATTAAATATATTTGAAGTCCTCGTAAATATTTTAATATGTTTGAAAGAAATTTTTTGAGAAATTAAACTTAAATATTGAAATATTTATGAGGATCTTAAATATATTTAATCTTATTTTTTATTATATTTTGAGTAAGAAACTAATAACAACTATCACCAAATTCTATAACTTGTCACCGAAATAAAGATAGAATTTAAAGATACTGCGATGCGTAAAACAATTTTATATATAATTAATCAATACTCAATTCAGAGGAATAAATCTAGATAACCCAATCAACCTGAACACCCGTCCCCAAAAGAATAATTGGAAGAAAAAAAACTAAAATTAATTTAGTTTTCAAAAAGAGATAAAGTGAAAAAGGATTAAGATTTGTATGAGGGAAAAGCATCAGAGTCATGGAAGTATGAGGATAAACATCGCTCGCAAATTGACGAGCTTCTCATCATCCCAAAATTATTCTCATCACTTGCTAATTTAAAATCATTCACTTGTAGATACTATAAGATAGGAAATAATACTAAGAATAAAGAACAAAACGTTGATCGTTAATTGAACACAATAGAATTTTATTTTCTCGATCATCACGATGAAGTGAAAAGACTCAAATGAGAGAGATACAGAGTTTGTGGTACAAAGTGACATGTGAGTGAGAGAGGGCTTCATTTATTGAGCTTTTATAATTGACATTCAAACCCTAGGCTTCCCCTCAGCCTGCCACGACTACATTTTGTTTAATTGGGCTTAAGGTATTTTGGGTCGGCAAAATAAATAATTGAACATCCATGTTAATTTTTGAGATTTCTTATTCTATCCATGTTTTTTTTAATGCATCGTGTAAAATTTCAGAAACGCTTCTGAAAATTCGGAAATATAATTTTAGTTTATATCATGTTAGATATGAATTAAGTTGGAAGAGTTGAGTATTAATTGAAAATATAACTATAGTTTAGAATGGTAAATATATTTATGGTTGTGGACTAACTAAAATGCACGCTGCCTCTTCCCCTCTCATTACAATGCCGCTTTTAAAATATAAAACACAAAATACACCAAAACTCTCTCAATCTCATTTCCACCAAATCAACCACATTTGTAATTCAAGTTGTTACAAATCATCAAACATTAGTCTCTCAAGCATCTAACCACAATCAATCAAGGAAAATCAATCACAATCAATCAAGGAAGTTATTTTTGAACTTTTTAGAGTTTATGTAAAATCTACTCAAATGTGTGATTTAGGTTAGAAATTGGGATTTTGTAGCTTGTTATCAATATTAAGAATCATTAGAAAGGTCTTGGCAATGTCATTTTCATGATCAATTGGTTTTTTGTGAGCTCATTTGGGGGCAGGGAAGCCATTAACGTATTTCTGTAATCGCAACAGGATCCGGAAATGCATTTTCGATATTAGTAAGAACAAAACTGCAAGTGCACTTTAGGTTTTAGTTTGTATCTGTTTTCAACTTTGTTTTGAACACTGGTCCTTAAGTTAACATTTTTTTCGTACTTCTACAGAAGCAATGACTGAGAGAGCATCTCGACGGAGGCTCGACAAGGTTACACAACATGCCTCTGTGCTGAGAGAAAAGAGTCAGGCAATCCAGCCTCCTCTTGCCTCTGGACAGACTGTACCGAATGCACCTCCTACAACTTCAGCCTCCGGTATTCCTGCTTCTACTCCTACTACGTCGTCCTTCCGCAAAAGGCAGGTTTCTCTAGTTCATCCGTCTCCGCCCCCCGTCCTCCCGCAGGCGCACTTCTCCACTTATTGCATTTGAGGCGGGAGAGACGTCCGGTTCTTAGGCGACACCAGAGGCCCACCCACAACCTCCATCACAACCTCAGTCCCAAATAACACCTGAGACGGCTCCTCAGTCATCCCAGACACCTGAGTCGGCTCATGAGGCGGCACCTAAGCTTGCACCTGCACAAGCTGCACCTGCAACGCCTCAGGCTTTTGGAGGAAGACCTTATAATTTATCCCTCCTTCCTCTCTACCCTGACCATGTTGCTAGATATATTTGAGACAGACAAGTATGAGTTTTGATTACATTTTTATTTTGAATTTTATTATGAATTTGGAATTTTGGTTTGTTGATTAAATTCATCAAAATATTTATGCAGGAACGTGATACACTCAAGGTCATTAACTATGAGCGGAAGATGAGTGAACTCGTACCCCCTGTTGAGTTATAGTTTGATGAGATTTTATTGCTTACAAGGTTGAAAGATTTGGCCCTCTGTGGATACAACATTGTCATCTGGGGTATGATTAACACATTCATTGAGTGGTGGTACCATAAGTCGTCGTCATTTCATCTACCACATGGTGAGATGACAATCACACTCGACAACATCATGTGTCTGCTGCATCTTTCAATTAGAGGGACATTCTTGGATCACGAGAGGATTGATAAAGAATAGGCGTTAAATATGTTGGTTGAGAAGTTGGGAGTTACCCCTGAGAGTGCCATGGCTGAGATTAATAAAAATCGTGGTTGCCTCGTCTGGTATAGTTATTTGGATACAGTGTTCACGAATGAGATTAGGCGTGCATGATAGGCTGCTGGTGATCCTTAACAGGTTACCATTCACTGATGTTTTTCCATGAGAGCATACTTATTGTATCTTGTTGGAACATAATTTTTTTTGTACACTAGTGCCACTTACACCGATATCATGTACCTGCGGTACTTTAATGATTTTGAGACGATCCACCAGTGGAACTGGGGGGGGGTGCTTGCCTGGTTTACTTGTATATGAAGTTGGATGAAGAAATTAAGTGAAATACAAGGTAGATGACCGAAAACACGTCACTTCTGGCGGTATAACTTCTTGGTCTTTGTGGGTTTTTGTTAATTATTGGGATTTTAGAACTAACTATTTAATTTTGTTATTTTAGGGATGAATCCTACAATACTTCCCCACATCTCGGGTTGGTAACTTGCTATGGGTTATACTGAAGATAAGTCGCGTACCTACGCATACGACCCGCTCCGAGGGAACCAGGCGATAGAGTTGTTCCGGGTGTATATTAACTGGCAGGTGCATGAGGATATACACTTTCATTCATACATCGACCATCGTGTCACAATACCATTTGACGAGGTTGCACTATTTACGGGTTGGTTGGCCTGTGGGATCCGCAAGACGACTGCTTATATGCCTGAGCGGATGATGCGTCAGTTCAGGTACACCTAGACCATTTCCCAGGATCCTACTGTATTTTCTCCTCTGAGGGTGAAACAGAGGGATATGAATGCTTTGTTTAATGATTTTGAGAATCATCTTGCTCCTGATGATTCCAGGAGTACCGTAGCACCAGACGATTGGAGCTACAAGTAGGTTACATGACATGGTACAAGATGCTCCAGGGAATCCACCGAGACCAGTTCATCAGGAGATCCTAGAGGAGGAGTAGGATAGGACCGATCATGCCATTGACGTGTTTGCTAGGCGTCGTCGTATCATGGAGATTGCGCGGGAGGTATTGATAGAAGTATATTTCCTGATAGATCCAATGTTAGAGGTGTTCTGGATGCCATCACAGCGGAGGCTCAAGAGGCTCTACTTTACTGGAGGCAGCGGAAGAACGCCTCGAGGGTGACAAGTCGACTCATCATCCGCCATACCCAATAGTATTTTATGATGTATTTGTATTTCTAATTTTTTATTATTTTATTTGATTATATTTTTGAGTTATCCCTTTATCGACCACAAACATTTTTTGTAATGTGTACTACTATCTATCTATCTATCTATCTATCTATCTATCTATCTATATATATATATATATATATATATATATATATATATATATATATATATATATATATATATATATATATATATATATATATATATATATATATATATATAGAGAGAGAGAGAGAGAGAGAGAGAGGGGATATTCTTACTCTAAGAGTAAGTTATTAACACTTACTTCATATCTTGACCATTAATTCTATTCAATCCAATGGTTAGAAATAATATGTAATATGTTTCTCTCTCTATATTTAATTACTTATTATTTCTATTTATTGGATTGAAAAGAATTAATGGTCAAGATGTGTTGTAAATGTTAATAACTTACTTTTAGAGTAAGAATAAACTTAAAATGGTCGTAACTTTTGAACTGAGAGTCTGCTTTAGGTGTTGTTTGAAGCATTAGAAAGCTAACACAATGATCTACACTCTAGTAAAATAATATGAAGTATATAATGTGATTATCTAGTGATTGTGTCATGATTAAGTGACAAGTTTTTATGCTGAACGAATAGTATGTATACTTTACTGCATGCATTTTTGTGATTATGTCTTGAGGTTAATTGTTTTGTATCCATATTATAAAATAAATTTGTTTTGAATATGATGTATTTGTTATGATTTTGTTAAGAGAACATGATGATTATGATGGTTGCTGATGCGTTTTTGACTAGCTGTGGTCGTATTTTTATGTGTTGTTGTGCATCATGCATGCAAAGCATTTGTTAGGGCAAATTGTCCAGTGATGTTTTGCATGACGCTTCTGTCTAGTGATGTCCTTAATCCCATAGTGCGGATTAAGTGTATTTCATGATGTGCTCTGGTTCCAAGTGGGAACCAATCCTATTGGTTGAGATCTTTGGAGATAACAATGATTAAGTCATCAGTGATGTTTCGGTACCACATTCATGAGTCTAGTAAAGTTGCATTTCATTATTGGTGGCATTGCATAATATTTGAATTAAGTGATGTATTTGACTGATTTTTTATTGGTGGTGTTTTGATGAGAAGAGCTACTAATTGCGGTTATGCTATAGATGTAGTACAGGATGCCATGTGATTGTATTGTAACCATACTTTAACTACTATATCTATTACTTATGATTTTTATAATGATTATGATTTACTCACCCCTTTTTGTTTGAATTTTGCCTCCATGTGGGTAACGCGCAGGTGATCGAGATTAGTTCGTAGTAGCGTGAGGATAACTTGGAGTCTTTTGTGTGAGTCAATTGAATAAAAGGGTCTTGCTCTGATATGTAACATCAGGGTATTTGGGATTTGTTTGAATTGAACCATTTTCTGTGTTGGCCCGATGCATTGATATATTTGGTTTGTTTATTAAGATGTTTTGAGCATGACTTATAAGTCACGAAGCGTGATAGTATTTTAATTGAAGTATTTAATAAAGATGTTTAAGACTATAATTTTTGTTGCGATGTTTAAAGTTCTTGATGATATATTCAAAGAGATAAATGTTTTAACGATGGATGAAAATCCGTGTTACAGAGCATGATGTATTGTTATGATATTTTATATGAAGGTGTGACACCCTTGTTGGTGATTTGTGCTTGAATACTTGTTAATTATTCGCAAAAATTTCTTGGGGTTTAGAAGTGTGTTACAATCATCATTCTTTTAATCTTCACCAACCATATACTCAGTAGGATCATCATGATTCTAAAATCTTCTCTTTGTTTGGAGGGTTTTGTAGCAGTACACCTCTCTAGTAGAATCCCAATGATATCTCAAGTTATGCATTGTTATCTTGGTAAATTCCAAAATAGGACTTGGATAAGTCATTAAAATATTGGGAAAGCCAATATTGAAGAAGTTCGGAATTTTTGCTATCATTGATGAATAGCAAAAAACAGTCCCTTTGTTGCACTCCTTGATAGTAAACATTCTAGTTACGAAGTAGTAGGGCCAGTTGATTTTGATGTTGTTGAGCAGAACATACACAAGATGCATCTCAGAGTTGTCTACACGTGAGAAACCACCACTCTTGGGACGTAATATATGAGAAATAAACCAATGTAAAATACGAGGCAACCTTTTGAGACATCCCGTAGTGATTGGAGCATTATTGGCGTCATCACACAATTCCTTCAATTTTTCATTTGAGTGCATCCTCCACTTGAAGTCTGGATGATAACTTGAATCTCTAACCCATAGATCATTTCCTATGGTAATGTCAAAAAGAGATTTCCACATTTCTTTAGTGAAGGTATATACCTTACTTCCAATTTCAAATGTGAATGCAACACCATCCCTTTTAAGAAGTCTCGCGTAGAATATGCGAATCAAGTCCTTATTGTATTATCGGGTCAATTGTAGTAGTTGACCCCTTGATGATCAAGCTTGCTACCAACCTCAGGAATATGCAATTCATCTGCAGTTCTCACGTTGTAGTAATGTTGTTTGGTGATAATCTTCCATGACACTTTTCGTCAAAGAATTCATAATTTTCTTCACTAACCAGACTGAACACATTTTCAGCAACATTTGATGATGACCCAACCTTTACTTTACCACGACCTACACCTTTTCCTCTTACAACATTAGGGCCCATTGATAATATCACAATTTCAAGCTTGCCTGTAAGGTGTTTAATGAAATTCATAAACCAAAACAGTTTGAGCTTTAGAATTTGATGCTACTAGACCTTATGAATATGATAGCATGTAAATGATATATGCATAAAATCTGGAAATAGAAATCAATTTATACTAATATGAGTGAAAAGGAATGAAATGCCATGAATGAATGCACCTTGAAAGTGGAAACCCTTGAATGAGGAATAAATTTGGAATTTTGACTATAATGAACACAAGATTGATCTGTGGAATAGATTTGATGAACTTGCTTGGATAAAGGAGTGAAAATTTTGACTGGTTTTTCAAGAGGTGTCAGGGAGATATGTTTGGCTTTAGGGTTTTGGTTGAACAATAAAGGAGGTGAGAGATAAGAATATGAATATATCATATTTTCGTCTTTCGAACGTACACGTATCGACACGAAATGATCATGTGTTGACACATTTGACTTATGAGCCGACCTATACTGAACCGTTTGAGAAAAACCCAAAAAGAATTAATTTATGTGTCGACCTGTACGAATTTTGTGTCGATACATACTGAAGAGTTTGACCAGTTTTCAAATAAGTCATGACACTTATGAACTCTCCTTAATGCCACGACTCATTTCTTAATTATGCAATATGATGCATGTATATGCCATGATTTATTGAATCATAATGAACAATGTAATTTGTAGTTATGTTTGATAAGTAAGAATAGTACTATGGTGCAAAACAAATACACGTAATAGGCATGCTAGTCATTAAATTCACTATAAACATGTAAAATTGAAATAATCACATATTCAATTCAAAAAATTTGGAAGTGAAATTTAACTAATGGACACATATTATGTCATGAACAAAAGATCAAATATTCTACAACAAAAATTTAAAGTGAAACGATACAACCTCATCGACTAAGCAAAGCTAAGCACAAGCATTTGCATGATACTCAAGAACATGAGAATAAACTTACAGCTAGGTGTGCAATAAAAATGCAATATTTCTAACTTCTTACCACTTTAGATTTGATATAGAGTTAAGATCGCTTTATCACTGAGTCACAATTCTCTTGATGATATATCTCCATTGATGCAATATAAGTCTTTTTTCCAATCAAGACAATTTTCCTGCAAACTTTTAATAAGATGAACTAGGTACCCAGTTTTCATTGGGTCCTTGAGGGTGAGTAACATAATCATCACACTTAGGTTTCAATTGAGGATAGCCATTTGATCTTAATATTTTTCTTAAGTTTGCACTCTGAAATTTTATGCCCCTTCATGCAACAATGATAACAAGTTATATTTTGAAAGACGTTCACTTTATTCTTAATTTTCTTTTTAACAAAACTATATTTATCATAAGGAGGATTCAAGGATTTATCAAACTTAGTTAAGTCTACGACAAGAGTGAATTTTGGTTGTAGAGCTTTTGTCATTTTAGTCCTAAAATTTTTCACTTCCTTTTTCAAAATATGACAAGTACCACAACCAAAATTAAAGGGATTGCCATCCATCCTATTCCTAACCGTTGAAATACCTACAAGGGAGTTTGTTAGAGCTTCAATGTTATTTTCATTTTCTAAGATCTTTGTTTCCAAACGCGATAAAATCTTTCTATTTAAAGCTAACATTTTAAAAGCTTTAATAGCTCCCTTATGTAGTTTTTCAAAGGCGTCAAGTAGATCAACATGAGATTTTTCATTTGATATGTTATTTTGAAAAAAATTTACCTTATGGTTCTTACCCTTTTGATTACAATGATGATGAACATAGTTGCTTGCAGAAGCTGTTGTTCTTTCCTTGTAATCTTCATGATAATAACCTGAGAGGCATATCTCATCGTACTTGAATGATTTGAGTATTTTATTTCCTCTATCATTTGAATGGGTTGAGAGAGACACACTAGCGACATTAGAACTGACACTAGATTCTTCACCATTTAAGGATTCATCATCACTTCCCTAAGGTACATAGACTTTTCTGGATTTGCCACGATTCTTTGTTTTATCTTTATTTTTCTTCTTATCAAGGCTTGGATCTTTATTTTTGTTTGTTTCTTCATTTGAAGTTGAACCCTTTTCTTTTGTCTCAATATTTCTGTTGTTGAGACTTTTCTCCTTTTTCTTTTCCATATACTTGTGATATCTTTTTACAAATAAGCTCATTTCTTCGTCTTCCAAAACATGAGAATTATTACCATCTCTTTTATAATTGTAGTACTCTTATTTTAAGGATTTAGAGCTAGAAGCCTTAAGAGCTTTGGACTTCATAACTTCCTCCTTATGACTTTCCTTATTCTTCTTTTTCTTCTCAAGCTTCTTTTCATATTTATCCAAGCAATTGAGTTCTTGCTTGTGTTCTTCAAGCTTACCAAAAAGTGCAGTGAGATCAAGTGTTTCAAGATTGTTAGCTTCCTTGATCGCGGTGACCTTAGGTTTCTAACACCTAGTAAGACATCTCAAAACTTTAATAGTAGCAATAAAATTGGAAATAGGATTACCCAGTAAGTTCAAATGATTAATAAGATGAGAGAATCTCGTTTGCATTTCCGCAATGGTTTCACCATTTTTCACGAGGAAGAGTTCAAACTCTTGAGTGAGTGTATTAATCATAGCTTTTTTGACCTCATTAGTTCCCTCATGGGAAACTTGTAGAGTCTCCCATATAGACTTAGCGGTTTGACAATGGAAAATGCGATAGAAATCATCAACACCAAGTGCGGATACGATGATGTTCTTAGCTTTCCAATTGTAAGACCACTTTTTATTATCATTCTCATCCCATAGATTTTCCGACTTAGGCATAGTAATACCATCAACATAATATGCCACCATTGTTGGACCATTTTGAATGGCTTCCCAAACACCTTTGTCATATGATTTGATATGAATTTGCATACAAGTTTTCTAATGAGTATAATTTTCTCCCGTGAAAATTGGAGCTATCTTATGATCCCTTGTAGGTTCGTAAGCCATTTTCTAAAGAGTATTCTTGAGCTGGAATCAACCGGGCTCATGATTCCACTTGTTAGACGACGATGCGTTTCTAGGGGGTGAATAGAGGCGCAAAAAATTTATTCTAGACACAAATCTAGAATTTAGTTGTTTTCAAAAACTTTGATGCAGAAGCAATTAACTGGATAAGTCGTCTAAAAAATAACTTATTGGAAACTCGGATATACAAATTATGAAAGATAAATCTATGAGATAAAATTGAGTAATTGATCAATACAAACTCAAATCAACAATGCACTTATTTATTATTTGAACACAATCACTTTTCAATGCTATTTCCAAGGCTAAATAATCAAAGAACTAACTTGATCGTTTTATCAAACACTCGACGTGCAAGTGAATTTTTCAGAATTTCTCTTTGAGTAATATTGATATACAAAACCACTTATAATCAAAATTGATTATAAGCTATATCCACACCTATTTCAAAAACATATTTTGAGAGAAAAATTATTACAATTCAATTACTATCACAATGCTATTTGATAAAAAAGATTAATGAAATTGAAAGCAAGTAAAAGCGGAAAAGTAAAAGCACACAAGAAATTTGTCTACACAGTTTCCCACTGTCGTCCTCGCGTGGGGATACGTCTGCGCCTAATTCCAATGGAACTAGGATAATTCTTATATGAAATATGTTTAATACAATAGAAGAGTTAGAAACAACAATACAAAATTCTCCAATTTGGTGTTGATGCTCCTTCTTCCAACCTTTGATCTTAAGCAAGATCAAATCAATCAATAAATGCAACCTATTCGCCGCTTAAGCTACTTCCTTAAAAGGATTTCAAACACCCCAAGGTTCCTTGCAAAGATTTCAACCACTCCAAGGGACTTTTCACTCGAGTAAATATGATTGCATACTATCAACACAAGATCATCGATTCTATCATCTAATTCTTGACACTTCCTTAAAAATATTTCAACCACTCTAAGGTTCCTTGAAAAAATTTTAAACACTTCAAGGGAATTTTCACATGGACGATTCCTTCTGGCACGATCTTTCATGAAAACCCGCAATTCAACAAATGACGTTGGAGGACGAACCCGATGGTTTTTCTGGATGAAGGCCCTTACAAGAACTCAACCCAAACCAATTGGAAATATTCAATTCTTCGTCTAGATGGCACCCCAACGAAACATCATCACAATTTAATGTTGGTGTGTATGAATAGATTAGAAGGTTGAAGATAAAGAGAAAAAATAGGCTAATTTTATGGTATCATCAAGTTAGAAATGATGCATGAATGGGTATTCATAGTTTGGAAAAGTTTAGGATAAGAAGTACAAAATCGGAATGAAAGAAAATGAAAATTTGACCAAAACAGAATTTATGTGTCGACCTCAAAATCGTGTGAGTCGACACATACTTCATAAAAAGGCTGCATGTGTCGACCTGAAAGACTCTATGTGTCAACCTGAGCAAGTCAATAGCTACAAACTTTAAAATGTGAGTAAATGTGTTGACCTAAAATATAGATGTGTCGACATATAAAATAATAATTTCTGCAATTTCAGAATTCTTTCAGTATGTGTCGACCTGTATAATGCATGTGTCGATTTGTCACTTACAGAAGCTTACATGCTTTAAATGTGTCGACCTGAAACTTAGATGTGTCGACATATGCAACGAAAATTGACACAAAAACTTAGTTTTAAGGACACAAATGATTCAACACACATTGTGATGACTTCCTAACCATTCTCAAGTGTTCTAATGCACCAAACCATCTAAGAGTCCATTTAAAGAGACACTTTCTTTTTGACATCATGAAAAACCATTGAAAGAGAGGTTTCATTCACAAACACCCCCTTTTTGATATGGAAAAAATTCAATGATATGCTTATGCCTTTCACTTCCTTTTTCAATACTCCCCCTACATATGTGCTTTCACTCTTGATCGTAGCATGTATGTATCTTCTCCCTCTTTGACAACACAAAAAATAAACAAGGAATACTATGAAAAGTATCATATTCTTCGACCCAAATACCAACCCAAACTAATATATCAAACAGAGGTTATTTTGCAAATAAGCTACATAAAATAAGATAAGTCAAAAGCATTTAACAAAGCAAAATATTGTTCAAGCTCATAATTCAGAATACAGGAACACAAAACAAAACACAACATTATTCATGATATGGAAATGCAGAAAATGATGACTAATGAAACAAGACCCATTTAGATGACATGCACTTACGATCTCGTGAACCACCACCATCATGTCTTTGATAATTCCTTCCCCTCACTACTACAAATAACACATATAATGTCAGACGCGAAATGTGTTTTACCTTGATATCGAAAGCGAGGTAAATAAGATCGTCATGAAAAGTAAAGACTTATCACCTCGTTGTTTAAAACACCGAGGGGTATTTTAATAGCGCATGAGTGCGATCCATAACGTATGCATTTTTGTTATTTTCAATAATAGCGCCTCATGTGTCTCGGTTTTTTAATAAAATCGAGGGGTAAGTTAGTAGTATTTTTTTAAATTTAAACTGGTTACATTGTTTACACGGAAAATTAATAAAATATTTTATTTACAAAATACAATGTTTATCCAGAATATTAAACTCGTTACATTGTTTACACATAATATCAATATAAAATTTAATTTTTCCATGAAGAACCATATGTTGGATCTTCAAATCCTTGATATCATGGGAAGATCAAATGCTGGAAACAATATATTTTCTATTACTTTTCGTTGCATTTGTTTATGATATTAACAAAAAAAAAGGGTTAGATAAATAAAGGATTAGATGAAAAAAGGGTTAGATGAAAAAAGAGTTAGATAAATAAAGGGTTATATGAAAAAAAGGGATAAATAAATATTTAAGTACACAATCCTTAAACGCAAATAATTTTCTGCTCTTGCAATCTATCATAGAGAACACTTCATAACAAAGACTCTTGCATATCTTAAAGCGGGGGATATTTTCAAGTGCTTCATATGGCGTTCTATTATCAATTTTTTATATTCAGAATGTTTTTATAATGTAAGTTAACCTAGGTTTCATGCGGATCACTAATGAAAGTGTCTTGACTGTTGATAGTCATGAAATGGACGACAAGCATTTAATTAAGGGCGGTGAGAAATATCATCAACTTTAACACTAAAATCCCTCGGTTTTGAGAAAAACCGAGGTGTAAATAATAATTTTTTTAATTACATTGTTTACAAAGAATATTAGAAACACAATATATTACAACAAATTCTCACTAGTGCTCAAGGCTTGTTGAATTTAACAAAAACATAACCTTTATTCAGCCTAGTTCTGCAAATTAATACTAAACCACACAAAATCATCAATCATCATTATTTTTATCATATAAACAATGGATGTTCTTGAGAAGGAATTTGGTAGCGTACTTGAAATCTATTGGCAAGTAGACAAAATCAAAGGAGAAAGTGTTTTCAACAACAAATCTTTGGTGGAATATAAATTTTGTTGCATACCTTTATGTTGGAAATAAAAAAAACCATAACTTATCCATCTTCGGATAAGTTATTTTAATTTATGCACTTGCAATCCATGTGAGAACTGTTCTTAAGCGTATCTAGTTCAAAAAAATTTCATGGCAATGGACAATAGTAAATATTTCATGTAGTTGATGCGGCTACATATAAGTTAGAACTATGGTAAAATATGATAAACTAAGGTATTTATATTAAAAACTGACTACTCTACCCGTCAGATTAACTTATAACTGAGATATATTATATTATTTATCACCTCAGCTTTATAGAAAAACTGAGGTGAAATGTTTTTTTTTGGACTTACATTGTGTACACAAAAAGTTAAAATAAATGTTTTAAAAACAAATCTTTGTTCCTTTGAATGAACATCTTCGCTGATATATTATCTATCACCTCGATTTTACGGAGACACTGAGGTGAAATGTATTTTGTTTACTTACATTGTTTACACAAAAAATTAAAATAAATAGTTTAAAAACAAATTTTTGCTCCTTTGAATGAATATCTTTGTTGATATCCATCATACTATTAGTTAAACTCCATTCATTGTCTCCCTAAAGGGAGAATGAGTTTTCTGCACTTGTAATCTATCAATACCAACAACAACATGAACACCAACAAGGGAGTTCTTTAGAGCTTCAATGTTATTTTCATTTTTTAAGATCTTTGTTTCCAAATGCAAGAAAATATTTCTATTTGAAGCTAACATTTTAAAAGCTTCAATAGCTCCCTTATGTAGTTTTTTAAAGGCGTCAAGTAGATCAACATTAGATTTTTCATTTGATATGTTATTTTGAAAAAACTTTATCTTATGATTCTTAACCTTTTGATTACAATGATGATGAACATAGTTGCTAGCAGAATGTTACAACATCTTCAAAATATCTTTGATGGATCTCGTAACTTTTGAATCCAACTTGATCGAACCTTTTGATTTGTAATAGTGAAATATACTCTATATAACCCTTAAATCTTCATTAGTCGTCGACTCAAATTTGATGAATTGAATCTTTCCTTCATTGTCAATCGAAGGTGAACGATATTCGAGTTTGACAACTTTTTGATTGTCTGAGTATTCTAGGAAATTCTCCAGTATGAATTTCAAATATACAAGAGAGGTGTACTCATTGATCCTAAATTCAAGTGAGGCATTTGTACCGTTGAAGTAGACAAATGTGACATGTCAATATATGCTCATTTTGGTGTAATGTAATTTAAAAAAAAAATATGAGATGATAAACTCATATTTATACAAGTTTTAGGTCAATATGAATCTTAGAAATTCAATCATGTCCTTGAGGATATTTCGAATATATACTTTCGGATACACCCTGTTTTGTTGTGTGAAATTTGTGGAATTAAAGTGCATCGAGAAATACATTTTCGAATAAATCCTTATTCACATTTTTATACATATTTAAGATGTATTTAAAAATGCATTTTCGGATACACGTAACCGTTCACACATAACAATTTTAGAAACAAAGTTTGTTTTAGAATAGAAAATAGAGAAATATTTTGAAAGATCGGAATAGGGATTGAAATCAATAAAAATGTATATACTTGACATCATCAATATTAATACAAGATTACATATAAAACATGTCTAACCACATAAATATATCATTGAATAAAAACTAAAAAGAATCGAAACATGTGTCATCGGCTAAATCTATATCTAGGGGTAGTTCTGTCTTTGACTTTTGTTTATTTGATTCTCTTTCAATCTTACTCAACTTGGTGATTTCTTGGATTCTTTTCAAAAAATGACTCGCTCAACTTCGATTGTTGAATGATTTATCCACTCCGATGATGTTAGTGTTAAAGAGAACTTTAGTTTCAAATAAACTTGAACAAAGTGTCACGATTTTGAAAGCCATCAAATATATATAATATGATCAGTTGGATTTTGAGTTGGAGCAATTTGAGTGGAAAAAATGTTTCTGAGAAACCGTATCTTGTCAGATCAATACACACTTTATTATATGCACTTGCTATAAGATGACCCAGTTCATGTAAGCACATCCATTTTTTTCCGGTACCGGTCTGCTAATGTAAGGAATAAGAGTTTCATGAATTGCAACAAAATTTTCTTTTTTTTCTTCTTGTATAGTTGTGTGTATGATTCTTAATATCCCTTCAACTCCTTGATAAGTTGTTGGTGTATAAATGTATGATCCTCCTCTCCTTTATCTAGCAAAACAAAAATAACTCGAAAACCACATGTATCGTCACCCTCAACATTGATGATCCATTTAATGTACTTATACGTAAAACCTGACATCTCACTGATAACTTGGATTTTGCACTACAACATCTCTTAGTTTAGGCCGCAATGGAAAAGTGTGGCCAAAACAAAGAAAACCGCGGTCTAAAATCACGGTTTAACCATTATTTTGAAGTATGGTTTATGCGGTTGTTGCCTATTCTCTGTGACCATGCGTTTTTACTTTAGCTCACGAAATCCAATAATCCGCTCCTTAAGATATACAAAGAGACCACGGTTTTTGAATTTAGTTTAAGCTGCAGTTTTCTGGATCAAGTTTAGGCATCGGTTTAGTAAGTGTGGCCTATACATTACGCCACCGTCTTTATATAGGCTTTCAGTATTACCTCCACACTTATACAACAATTACATAACTGTTGCTTAAAATTTCGAACACAGGAAATGAATGTAATAATATATATGAATTTAAACCACCATTATTCAATTGTTACCTTTTTTTTCAGTCCATATTAATGTATAATACTTAAATATATTTTTAATTTACTAATGCTACTTAAAATAAATCATAAATATCAAATTACTTATAGATATAAAAAAGTTTCAACAAATATATATATATATATATATATATATATATATATATATATACTCAAATATTTTGAAAGCTCTAGTTTTAAACTTAGTGAAAAATATTTTGACAACAAGGCTACAATTTCTAACATAGGGGATGCAGTACATCATTAAACCTATATGCTATAAAACACTGGTTTATATTTGATCTTACCTGATTAGATTTGAACCGTCACGACTGATTTCGAGCAAAAGTTGAACGAGATGGGGGGGGGGGGTACCTGCAAGGCACTCCGATGCTAAAGTGAGTGAGAGTACGAGCAGGCAAAAAGTGTGAGTATGGGTAAGAGAATGAATACCTGACCCTCTAGGAATAGAGGGTATTTATAGCCCCCAGCGCTGGGCCAAGGTCCCTTCATTAGGCCGACCAGGATTGGCCCAATAAAGGAACTGCCAGGTTCTACATGTGTAGTGGGGACCCGCACGTGGTCTCCTTCCTGGATGCTCTGCGAGAAGTACGGACGGACGAGGACGCGGTCTTTTTGGAGTTCAGGCGATGGTGTAACGGTCATAGTCTGCCCTACGAGGAGGGTGCTCGAGCTGGACTCGAGCTAGATTGTATATGGTAGGGGACGTTGTGTTCGCGGGCACGGCTGTAGCTTCTGGTCGACGCGCTCCTTGTAGAGTTGTTTGGATTGGGCCTTCATTCTTGCTCTTGGGCCAACCCGGGCCCAGTCCAAAACAGGAGCCCCCCAAGTCGTGGCTCCTGGAGTAAGAGTTATGACTTGATCTCAGCTCGCCTTTGTCACGGGGCCTCATGCTCGTCCAAGAGATTTGGTTCCCCGTGATTGCTTGAGGAGCTTCCCCTGTGTCGCATTTGTGAGATAATTCCTTTCGAGGAGTGCTCGGGGGACTCTCGACGGGCTATGTTCGCTGAGTACACGAGGCAACCCTTGGGAACCGTGACGCCACCTTATTGAAGATAGAGCCATCATTGCCTAGGGGAGCTATGCGTCGAGGAGGGGAAGTTCGTGGTTCCCCGGGGTGACGTTTCGTATTCCACGTCATCACTATAAATAGGATCCTTGGGTCCCATAATATGTTTTTCCTCTTCGCGCTTCTCCTCCTTTCTCTGCCTTTGCTGCTGTTGTTTTTCCAGATTTTCATAGGACCGCCGTGCTTTCCGCCGTCGATTTTCTTCTCTGCCGCCGTACCTCTTTCCTGATTTCAAGTAGGCGTCTAATCCCTCATGTTTTTCCATGTGGTAGATGATTTTTTCCATTGTTTTGTATGTTAGAAAATTTGCGTCTGGGATTAGCCCCGGTAAATTCGTATTTTTTCCCGGCATATCCATGTTTGTGCCCGGTAAACGCATGTTTGTGCCCGGTAAATGTATATTTAAGGCGTGTGACTCGCAATGCTGCTCGGGATCTTCATGATTCAGGGCGCCTAACTCGTGATAGTGCCCGGTAAACTCATAGTTCTAGGTTTAGGATTCATGATATTGCTCGTCATATCCATAGCTTAGGTCGACGTACTCGTGACTGGCCGGGATGTTGGCCCATTTAGGCAGTATGTAGGACGACTTGTCGTGGCATCTTGGCGTCGGGGAGGTGATACCAGACGTTTGTTCGAATCCTCAACATTTTAATCGTGTGTGGAGTATGACTCGACTTGTCGTGCCCTTCTTCCCGTCAGTTATGACGAGCGTATGGATTTGCTCCCCAATTGACCGGTTTCCTGTGCTTTGCAGGTAACAATGGCTGATGAACCGTGTTCTTCGGGGCGCAACAAGGTGGAAGACCAAAGCTCCGAGGAAAATGTGAATCTGGTCGACACCATTGATAATCCTTTGCTAGAGTGGGTGGGCGTCGAGCCCAGAGGGATTGCTTCTGCTTATAGTCGGCGCAGTCGGAGCGCGTATACTATCGTCGAGCAGGGCGGCAGTCAGCTTCCAGAAAAATTTTATCGTCACCAGACCGTCTCTTAACGCGCGGATCTGCTCGGAGTTCTCCGAGTACGGGTTTCCTATGTATGAGATCGTGTTTAAGGACCTTGTCTTAAAGCTCCCCTTTAGTGATTTTCAGGTCGGGGTCTTCAATCATTTGGAGCTGGCCCCCTCGCAGCTTCACCCCAACTCAATTGCTTTTCTTTGGGCATTCAAACTGACGTGTCGCTTTTTAAGGATTGGGGAGACCATACCTCTTTTCTTCAGAGTCTTCCATTTACAGCGCCAGTCTCGGGGAGGTAGGCACAGTTGGGTTTCCCTGAAACAGTCGAAGAGGCTGTTCAGGATGTATATGGATTCTGTCCGGGGGTTCAAGGACAAATGGTACGTCGTGCTGCCGGTCACCAAAACTGCTCTAGAGTCTGTATACGAGGAAGAAACTGTGGTGACCGACAATCACAGGGAGGCTCTTATGGACGATGAGGGTCGTCCGGTATTGGGGCGTGTAGCTAAGTTTCCCTTGCATTGGAGCTCGCGCCACTACGAGCATGTCACCGGGCATTACCATACGCCCGCGGGCGGGATGAGCACCGAGGATGAGGAGGCCTATGGTACCCTCTGCAGATATGTCGACAGTTTCTTCCCTGCCCGGTGGGCCACGAGGGAGGGAAAGGATATTCTCGACGAAGATGGTTACCCGACCTTTGAGGCCCGACCTATAGATACAAAGGCGCTTGTGGAGTGTCAGTCCTATGGGCAGGCCGCGAACCTGCTAGGTTATTTTTTGTCTTATAGTCTTTATTCGAATTTCTTCGTTTGTTACTTGCTCGTAACTAACTCGGGATTCTTTTATGCAGGTCACATGGCTGGACGAAAGGAGAGGCTTCTAAAGTTGACACAGGATAAGAAAGTCAACAAAAGAGTGGTGCGAGCTCCTCAGGCGACGAGGATGGGCCCGCCAACTAGCTCGGGTGATGCTTCTGGAGGGTCCCCGGACGCTCAGGATGTCGAGCAACATGTTGATCTGATATCGAGGAAGAGAAACCGGGTAGAGAGCCAGCCGGAAGTTGGCGAGGAGTCCGGCGCGGTGAGGTCCTTTGGGTTGCCCCCCTGTTTTAAAGAGGATGGTTTCTTCGAGGGGTTTCCCTTGTCTGTAAGCGCCGATGAAGCTGATACCATTAGGCGGCTAAGTAAGGAAAGTCGGAGAAAGCATCTGGCCGCCAACATGGTCGGGATGGTCAAGATGGCTGAGATGGCCGTTGTCCTGGCCGAGGAGGGGGCAAACTCTGATCGCGTCAAAGAGTTGGAACAGGAGAAAGCTGCCCTTACTGCAAGCTCACGAAAGTTGAAGGCTGCCCTGAAGCGCTCTGAGGAGATGTTCCGCGAGCAAGCCGAGCTGCTGGCCGCGGAGAAAGAGAGCTCGGGGAAGGTTGCCGAGGAGAGGGACTACTTTCGTGAGGACCGGGAACGCTTGGAAATCGACAACGGGCGTCTCGCCAAAGAGGTCGAGGAACTGAAGGCCGCCATGCTCCCTGCCGAAGATGATTCGGAGGAGACAACTCCCTTGCGGAGTCGGTCGGAACTGGTCGCTCGTATTCAACTCCTTGAGACGGACTGTGTTGGCGCCTTGGCGGATGGCTTTGAAGTCGCGGTTAGCCAGCTCACTTTGTTGAATCCCGATCTGAATACCGAAGGGGTGGGCTTCATGTCCCAGATCATTGACGGCCAGATCGTGCCTCCGCCTGAGTCTCCTGTTGTCGACGCTGGTAGCCCCGGGGAAGTCTAGTTGTGAAATTATAGTCAGGCCTGCGCGCCTTTTTATTGATGGTTGTTTTTGGGGCCTGCGTGCCCGTGCATATTTACTTTTTGGGCCTGCGTGCCCGTTTTTGTAATTCCTGAACATCACCGACCTTCTTGGTCGGTTTATTTCTATCTGTTATTTATGAGCTTTTGACTGAATGTTTGTTTCGACCTTGATCATTTGCCCGTTTTTATGTTTTCATATTTTGTGATAGAATTTGCCTACGTTATACCCCCGAGTCTCGCCCGTGCTTGGCTGTCACTTTATTGGCAAATTTGCCTAAGTCTTTTCCTTGGGACATGCTTGTGCTCAGCTTTCTATTTTGTGGAGAATTTCGCCTAAGTTACAACCTCGAGGAGAGATTCTTTTTCGACCCTTTGGATGGTCCGACGTACTTCAAGATTCGTCGGGCGTGCGGAGTGAAGCCGCTTACTCGGGCGTATGACCCGAATCGGGGTCGCTTGCCCGTGGCGTGAACTGCCCATCACGAGATGGGTGTTCTGCCCTACAGGTACTTCGACGGTGGAGCTCGATTGAGGTGTCCACATCGGGCACTATCGTTCATGCTCGTTTTGCTGAACGACGTTATGTCGTTTGGGCGTAGATTGGGCCTGTACCTTGGCCTTTCTACGTGGTCGGGACGTTTCTCCCCGTTGACCGGACGTGGACGTCGACGGCGAGAGTCCTTGGTGTTAAGGGTTTTTAACTATAGTACTGCTTTAGTTTAGCAGTGCTCCAGGGTCGTGGTAGTGGTTCTCCGTCTAGTTGCTCGAGGTAATATGCCCCGATACCTGTGGTGTCGTGGACGCGATAAGGCCCTTCCCAGTTCACGGCTAATTTCCCTTCGCGGGAGTTTTTCTGGTTTCTTCGTAACACCAGGCTGCCAATTTCGAACTCGCGTTTAATGACCTTGTTGTTGTGACGCAGAGCTACTCGTTGTTTTAGGGTGGCCTCGCGTAGGGCCACCCCCAATCGGATTTCCTCGACTAAGTCGAGTTCGTCCTTGAGGGCCTCGTCGTTCATTTCTTTGTCGAGGGGATTTTCTGTCCGCCTGGAGGGTTCCCGGATTTCTACTGGGATGACGGCCTCGGTGCCGTATGTTAGTCAAAAGGGGGTCTCGCCCGTCGTTGAATGGTGCGTGGTGCGGTATGCCCACAAGACACTGTGCAGCTCCTCGACCCAACCTCTTTTTGCTTCACCGAGCCTGCATTTGAGTCCCCAGAGGATGACTCTGTTCGCAGCTTCGGCCTGCCCGTTGGTTTGAGGGTGCTCGACTGAGGTGAAGTGTTGTTTTGTTCCCAGTTTGGTGATGAAGTCTTGGAATCCGTGGTCGGTGAATTAGGTGCCGTTGTCGGTCACCAGTGCTCTCGGGATCCCAAATCTAGCGAGGGTGTTTCTTTTGTAGAAACGGAGGATGTTGTGCGAGGTGATCTTCGCGAGAGCCTCGACCTTTATCCATTTCATGAAGTAGTCCACGACCATAATGAGGAATTTATTTTGGTAAGTTCCTTGCACGAAAGGACCGAGGATATCCATACCCCACCACGCAAACGTCCACGGGGACGACAGTATGCTCAACTCGTGAGGGGGAGCGAGGTGCATGTCACCGTGCCTCTGGCACTTGTCACACTTCTTGACGTGTTCCTTGGTGTCCTGCTGCATTGTCGGCCAATAATACCCCGCTCGAAGGGCTTTCATCGCCAGGGACTTGTCGCCCATGTGCTGGGCGTTAATCCCTTCGTGTATCTCCCGCAGTACCTCGGGGACTGTGGATTCGTCGATACACTTCAGGAGGGGGATGGAGAATCCCCTGCGGTATAGTTTGTGCTCGAGCACCATGTAGGAGCATGCTCGTCTCTTCGTGATGGTTGCATCTGTCTGGTTCGAGGGGAGTTCGCCTTTCGTCAGAAAATTGTACATCGGGGTCATCCAGGACGAGGCATCTCCTATGGCGTGGACTTCTACTAGTGTCGAGGACCTTTCGATGCTCGGGCGTGATTGGGATTCTTGTATGACGGACTTGTTTTCGCCCTTCTTTCTTGTGCTCGCGAGTTTGGACAGTATGTCTGCCCTTGTGTTTTGCTCGCGCGGGACATGTGAAATTTCTGCTCGCTCAAACTTTGTCATTTGTTTTTTGACTAAGCTTAAGTATTCGACGGGACTGTCATTTTTGGCTTGGTAACTCCCCTGGACTTGGGAGTCAACGAGTTGTGAGTCTGTGAAGATTTGTATTTCGTGGGCTCCCAGGTCCTCGGCTAGCCTCAGTCCTGCGAGCAGGGCCTCGTACTCTGCTTGGTTATTGGACGTCGGAAAGGAGAGGGTTAACGAGTGCTCGATCACTACGCCTTCCTCGTTTTCCAAGAGGATCCCTGCGCCACTTCCGGACGAGCTAGAGGCTCCGTCGACGAAGATGGTCCATTTGTGTTCCTTCCCGACGGGCGGGTCGTGAGCGGTCATTTCCGCGACGAAGTAGGCCAGGGCTTGTGCTTTCAGAGCTTTTCTACTCTCGTATTGAATGTAGAATTCAAAGAGCTCCAAGGACCATTTCAACATTCTGCCCGCCATGTCAGGCCGACCCAAGAGTTGCCTCACTGGTTGGTCGGTTCGCATGATGACCGTGTGGGCCAGAAAATAGTGTCTGAGTCTCCTCACAGCATTGACGAGGGCCAGAGCTACCTTTTCTATCTGTTGGTACCTGCTCTCGGGTCCTTGTAGGGCTTTGCTGGTGAAATACACGGGTTTCTGTCTGTCGGTGGTCTCGCAAATGAGAGCCGCGCTGACGGCTTCGTTTGAGACAGCCAAGTACAAGAACAATGGCTCCCCGTCGGCTGGTCGAGATAACACGGGTGGTTGTGATAGGATTTTTTTTAGATGGCGCAGTGCCCGTTCACATTCCTCGGTCCATTCGAAGGCTGCTTCTTTTCGAAGGAGTCTGAAGAAGGGGAGGGCGTGTTGGGCGGACCTTGCGACGAAGCGGGACAAAGATGTGAGCATGCCGTTCATGACTTGTATTGACTTATTCGACGTTGGGGTCGGGAGGTCGGAGAACGCTCGACATTTTTTAGGGTTGGCTTCAATTCCTCGTTATGTCAGGTAGAACCCGAGGAATTTCCCCGCCTTGACCCTGAACGTGCATTTTTCGGGGTTGAATCTCATCTTACATTGTCTTGCTTGGGCGAAGACCGCCTTGAGGTGTGCTGCATGATCGGCATCTGCTCGGGATTTGACGATCATGTCGTCCATATAGACTTCGAGCATGTCTCCAATCTGCTCGTGGAACACTCTATTCATCATACGCTGGTAAGTTGCCCCGACGTTTTTAGTCCAAAGGGCATTACGTTGTAGTAATAATTGCCCGAGCTGGTCATGAAAGCCGTGCAATGCTTGTCGCTCATGGCCATCGGGATTTGATTATAGCCCGAGTAAGCATCCATGAACGACAATGTTTTGTAGCCGGCCGAGTTGTCGACCAGCATGTCTATGTTCGATAAAGGGAAAGCATCTTTCGGGCAAGCCCGATTGAGATCGGTATAGTCAACACACATCCTCCATTTTCCATTATTCTTTTTAACAAGTACAACGTTCGACAACCAGGTTGAATACCGGGCTTCAGAAATAAAATTTGCCTCTAGGAGGTCTTTTACAGCTTTTTCAATAGCCTCCGTTTTCTCCGGAGACTGCCTACGCCTACGTTGTACTACGGCCTTAGCGGTAGGATCTATGGCGAGACAGTGACAGGTGACTTCAGGGTCGAGTCCGGGCATTTCCGCGGCGCTCCAGGCGAACAGGTCAGCATTTTCGCGCAAGCAGGCTTTGATTTGCTTCCTTGCCAGGTCGGGGAGGTCGATGCTAATCTTTACTCCTTTGCTCGGGTCTGCGCCGAGGGGGACAAGCTCGAAGTCCCCGTCCGGTATTGGTCGGAGGGGAATTTTCTTGCCGTTGGGAGGTTCATCCTGATTGAAGCGAGCATCCAGAGCTATAGAGTCGACCTTTGGTGGGGTTTTCTGGGCTTCCTCCTTGGCGGGCTCCTGTCGTGTCGTCGCCGGTCTTTTGGCGGGCCTTGTCCCGATGTCGACAATGTCGCGCCCCTTGGACGCGGCGTTGAAACACCTCCGAGCAGTGACTAGGTCACCCTGGATGGTAGCTACCCTTGCCCTTTTGGTGTAGAACTTCATCTTTAGGTGGACGGTGGAGGGCACCGCTGTTAGTTCTACCAGCGTTGGTCTCCCCAGGATGCAGTTATAGAGGGACGGGCAGTCGATGACGAGGAAGCATACTTTAACCTGCCTTGCCGCCGTGCCTTCGCCGAAGGTAACCATGAGCTCGACGTATCCCCAAGGCTTGGAAGTCGAGCCGTTGAATCCTTGTAAGTCCGACCCTACATACGGCGAGAGATGTGAGTCGTCCAGCTGCAGAGTTCAGAATAATTGACTGTACATTACATCGATGGAACTTCCTTCGTCGACGAGGATGCGATGCACATCGAAGTTGGCCATTCTTGCCCTTATTAGCAAGGGGATGACTGCGTTGGGGGCTCCACCTGGGAGCTCTTCCAGGTAGAAGGTGATGGGTTCCAATCTACCCTTTTCCCTTTCAAATGTCACTGTTTGCGGAGGTGCCGCGTCGACCAGCTCATCCTGCTTCCTTTTAGCCGAATTGATAGTCAAGTCGTTGAATCCTCCGCTGTTGATGACCATGGAGGAAAGGAAATATTCCCACCTGCTGTGTGTTGTGAGCGGCTCCTGGAAGTGTTCGGGGATGTTGAAGTCCTCGAGTCTGGTCACGGAGAAGGCGGTCTGGACGGGGACCGACTCGTCAGATGGTCGGGCGTCTTCCTCCGATTCTCTTGTTTCCCGAGCGTCACGACAAGGAGTGTCGTTTCGCTGGTATTGTGCGAGCCTTCCTCCCTTGATGAGGGTTTCGATGGCATCCTTGAGGTGGACGCAATCTTCGGTCAGATGACCATGGCTCCTATGGTACTGACAATACTTGTTCTTGTCTGCTCCGGGCTTGGTGGGAGCAGGCCGGGGGCGTTTGACGCCGCCGTCCTTGAAGTCCGTGCTAGCACACTCCGCCAAAATGCGCTCGCGGGAAGCTGTGAGCGGAGTGTACTCAGTAAAACTCCCCGAGGGTCCTCTTTGCTCTCGGACTTCTCGGGGTCGGTCTTCTTTTCTTTTCTCCCCGGTTCGTCGAGGAGGAGCAGATTCCTGGCGCGGGTTGCTGCTGGACCCACGAGTCCTGGGGTCTCGGGCTCTGTTGGCCGCCTCTCTCTCCTCGTAATCCATGTACGTCCGGGCCTTCTCGAGGAGGGCATCGAATGTTATAGGTGGCTCAATGCCCACAGCCTTTCTGAATTCCGTGCTGAGGAGGAGCCCCCTTTCCAGCAAATATCTCTTCATGTGGTCCATACAGGGGACCTGTATAGCTTCGCGGTTGAAGCGATTGATAAACTCTCTTAAGGTTTCATCCTGTCTCTGGATGATAGCCTCGAGAGTTGCCTCGGTCTTTGGGTGTCGCCGAGATGCAGTGAAAGAACTTATGAATTGGTTCTTTAGGTTTCGCCACGAGGTGATTGATCCCGGAGCGAGGCCCTTGTACCAGTCTATTGCTGCTTTTCTAAGGGTCGTGGGGAATAACCGGCATTTGATGGGCCCCCCGACATTGTGATAGTGCATCATATCCTCGAACCCGTCTATGTGGTCGACCGGGTCCACGACTCCATCGTATTCCTTCAAATATGGAGGCTTCTCCATGCCTGGGGGAATGGGCGCCTCCATGATAGCTTGCGACAGGGGACCGCATGGGTCGTCCTCGTCGCTTCGCTCCGGGGAGAGGGATGGGGACCGGTAATATTGTCGAGCGTGACAGTCCTGGTCGCGTTGGGCGTCCCTCGAGTGTGGTGCTCGTCGATTGATTCTTCCATGCCCGTCTCCGGAGTGTCTTCTTTCTTGTCGTGGGGGGCGTGGCCGTGCACCTCGGCTTCGATGATGGGTTGCCTCTCCAAAGGGGGTCGTTTCCCCGAGGGTCGGGGGAAGGGGCTTTGGGAGGCATCTCTGTGTTGTCTCCGTGGGGGGGACGGGAGATGTACTTCCGCTACTCGAGGAGGTGGAGTCTGGGGCCTCCGGTGCCTCCTCGGGGGTCTTCGATCGTCTTCTAATGCCCTCAATCTTTCCCCTTGGGCGAAGATGAGGTAATTCGTCTGATTGATCACCGCGAACAGCACGCGGGTTGTGGCATCTGCCCCGGCGGGGACAGGGACCTCCTGAAACTGAGCAGCTCGATAGTTTGTGAGAGCTGCATCGTCTTCTTCGAGCGGCAGAGGGACCGAGGAGGATGAAGCAGTAACTCTGTCGCGGTGGATTAAGGGCCCGGGGGCAGTCGACACAGGGATGGTGTTATGACCGAGGTTACCGGTGTTATCAGGGTGTCCATTTTTATCTGCGAGGCCGTTGTTGGTGTCGACGACGCGGACGTTTTGTTCATCACGAACTTGGTCAGCCATGACGGTGATAGTTGAGTTGAGATTTGGTCTTTGAGTTTTTGCAAGACGGGGAAGCTAGTTTCCCACAGACGGCGCCACTGATCTTACCTGATCAGACTTGGACCGTCACGACTGGTTCCGAGCAAAAGTTGAACGAGATGGGGGGGGGGGGGGTACCTGCAAGACACTCCGATGCTAAAGTGAGTGAGAGTACAAGCAGGCAAAAAGTGTGAGTATGGTTAATGTGATCGGTGGATCTGGAACTGACTGTTTAAAGCTGGTTCGCGAAATGTCGCGGAAGCAAGAGTCGCCATCGTCTTTTATTTTCTCCAAATGGAAAGGACAAAAGCACAAAAAAATTCCTTAAAGAGATTGCTCTCGGTTCGGGAGGTAGATTATAGAAAGGGAAGGTGTTAGCACCCTTTCTATCCATGGTTATCCATGGGCTCTTAGATACTTGCTCACTTGTGTTTTCAAAATGGTTTGTTTGCTTTTCAACTGTGGGTTTTAAAAAGTTTCTTTTGAAAATTCCAGTTCGACTCTTGTATCGGTCCTCAAGAGTGTTTGAAAAATTTCTTTCGAAAGCTTTTTGAAAAGGTGTCGGTGTGAAAAGTATTTTTGATTTGTTTTTGAAATTAGAGCAAGTATCTATGAGAACCTACCTACCCTAAGGAATTCGTCTGTGTAAATGTCCTTTAAAGTAGTGCCATCCCACCATTGAGAGGTAGGTAGCACCACCTTTGGAGGTGTTCGGGTCAATTCGAGGTTCGGGACATGGTGATCACCAGAGCAATGGGAAGACACCTTAGAAGCTACCCTCATGCCAGGTTCCCGGATCATGAGGACTTACTAAGACATCCTCTACTCGACGATCACCTTTCGAGGCAAGGCAACAGTGAGGCGTACCCTAGGGGTGGTGTGTGCGATTCGTGTGTCGTTTTCGTTTGCATTTGTCTTGTCATGTTATTGGTGTTCTACGCTTGTTTTTATTTTTGTCCATACATTCTTTCATGCCACTTATTTAACAGTTAAAAATTGCGAGAAAAGTAAATTCTAAGCTATTACAAACGGCGCGGGTCCACATCGCCAAAATTAACCAGGACCCGATTTGACAGAAAAATAAAGAAAGCAAAGAAAAGTGCGATAAAATTAAAAGGTTACATGGCCTTGGGAGAGATACATAAATATTACAAAGACGTAAAATAAATATGCGAATAAGAATTAAATCGAAACGAGGGCGTTGGACCCTTTTTTTGCAAAATTACATGGAATTAATTAATTAAAAAAGAAAGGAAAATTGTTTTTTGGTATTTTTAGTATTTTAGGATTTAAATGAAAAAAAGATAATTAATTAAAATTAAAACTAACCCTAATTCTAATGGCTTTTAATTTATTAAGAAAACATTGAATTTTAACCTAAATTATCCCTAATTTTTATGTACAAATTTAATTATAAAAAATAAATAAATAATATTTTTATGAAAGAAAAAATAAAGAGGAATAAAAACATTAATTAAACCCTATTTCTACATTTTTTAGATTTTTTTATTAAATTAACCTAATTTAAAACTAAATTTAATTACATGCAAATTTATTTAAGAAAATACTAAAATAAAATATTTATTGTTTTTTCTCTTTTTCTGATTTTTATAGGTTTTTTATAATTTTATGAAAATAATAATTAAAAGAAATAGAATTAAATAAAAAAAGGATATGACAAACCTAGGGGGGTGGTAGTCCCCAAAGTGGAGGGCTTGATAGCACTTTTAGGCCCACTAAGCTCCTGATTTCGTTGACCTCTCTTCCTAGCGTGTGAGTACATTGACTCATGTTCATGGTATCCTTCAAACTGTAGCCCTTGGATGGATCTAGGTATACGCGTGGAAGGCTGGATTTTGTGAGCATATGGTAATCCTTCATAGTAAACCTGCATAGGATAATGGTTGAAAGAAAAATAATAGGAAAGAGTGGGGACCTGGGATCGAACCCAGGTCCTGAATGTCACCACTACGCCTGTTGGCCACTGGACCACTAACACGCTTTTGTATATTAAATGAACAACAAATATAATAAATAAAACATGCGTTAGTGTTGATTCTTCGCGCGAAATTTAAATGACCCTATCACATCTCGCCACGATATCGTCTTCTTCTTCGTCCCTGAAATACAAAACATAAGCCACGGTTTTTTCACCGTTTCAGAATGGGTCCTTTGAGAAAATAGCGATTAGCCATTAAGTGCTCATAAATTGAGCGCGAGAGTTCCATTGTCTTCGTCCAAATGCGCTGATTTGAATGGTGGTGGTCAGGGGTTCTAATTTTTCCTTGTTACAAAACCCCTAATTTGAAGCTTGCAAAACCCTAATATTCTCTCATGGCGAAATCGTGTATAATGCATAAAACTTCAATCAAAGCACATGGTTAGTTTCAGAACAGGCCAATTAGTATGAATGTATCAAAAAAACGCAAGAAAAATGTCTAAATATGGAAACACGATTATGCATTTTTCATGAAATATTTTGAGTTCTGTATACCGATTCCTTGAGTTTTGATGAATGTTTTTGATTGGAATATGTCCTATGATCCTTCAGCAAGCTAATGACACAAAAATCGTGCCTTGAATCGCCCTAGAAAGTGGTTTTCAGAATTGAGTTTCTTTGCAAAATTTTCAAGTTTTGTTTTTCAGGTTTCTGAGCAGCTGCGTGTGTAATGGCACTAGGGTTGTGATCCTTGCATATGTAGTAATGAATTAGGTTAAAAAGAATCATCCAAATCTCTTGCATTCATAGTTTTTGAAAATTGATTTTCAAAGATCTTTTTCAATCTTTTTTTCATGTGTTTTTGTACCAATTAAGATCAATTCTCTCCAAATCTTCCCATATTGGATCATGCACGAGTTATGGAGTAGATTTCATGCAAAAAAGGATTGTAAACTTAGGTTAAATGTTTTCCATATATTTAATTTGATTTAAATGAATTATTATAAATAAAAATTCAAATAAATAAATAAAAAATGAATAAAGACTTCCCTTTGGGCCAAGTAGTCGTGCATATGCCTTGGGTGATGAATTGTGGAAGAAAAATGGGCCCATTAGCAATTTTAGGTCATTTGAATCAATGTTGACTTTTCAAAATATCCAAAAATTTCCCAACTTCCACAAGGCATAACTTGCTCAATGTTTAAGATTTTCTCATGTTCTTGGACATTTTGGAAAGGTCTTTGAGTCCTCTAACCAATGCCTTTGGTCCCATGTAATTTTGATTTACCAATCTTAAGTTATGGCCTTTGACTTAAAGTCCCTTTTTGTTGACTTTTGAAAATGACCTATAATGTTGAAATTGATAACTTTTTGTGAGAGCATTTCTTGGACTTGAAGTATGAAGATGAGTTGTAGGAAATGTCTTTCTCTTCAAAATGAGCTTTGGATGGAATTTTTCTGATAATCCATGTGGAAGTTATGCCCTGGTCAATTTACAGTTGACTTTTTCAACTGTCCAAATAAGGAAACTTTTGCATCTTGATGATTTTTGAGCCAAACTTTGAGAATCATGATCAAGCATTGATCAAATGATGTTTAAGGCTTCAAAATGATATGTTGACCAAAAATTTGAACTTTTGACTGTCAAATGACCATTTTGCCCCTGCAGTTGACTGTAGTGCAATTTAGGGTTTTGACTGTGCAATTTTGAGCTGAATGTCTTGACACTTGATATGAGGATGCTTGACCATGTTTGTAGGCATGTGGGACTTGAATGGACCTTTGGAAACTTCATTTTCTTGATCAGAACAAAAACCCTAATCTTGACTGTTTAGGAGACCCCTGCACTGTGCAACCCTTGGGGAATTTTGAAGCATGGCTTGGCAATTTCTTGAAGAATATGGGAGGGCAAATTTTGGGGTACAACAGTTGCCCCTGTTCAATCTTCTTAGACCTGAGGATGCAGATTGGCTGACGTGCCTTTCGTAATCCGAGGGTAGAAGATGATTGAACACTAGAGTGCCCAGAAATTTGCGCTCACATAGAAGCAGTGTGTTGATGGAATGGGCTTACAGATGCCATTTAGAGATTGGTGAATAGGATGATGGGCTTATAGATGCCATCTGGATGTTGATCGCGTAAGAGATTCCTTAGCGAGGACCTGCATACCTGTAAAAGAAAAATGAGTACCTGACACGTTGTAGGAGCTGGTTTTCAGATGCTTGGTATAGATATGTCCTGATTGGTTACAGGAGCTGAGTCTGGAGCTTCACAAGATGACGAATGAACCAGGGATGGTTACTACCTTAGCATGAACGGTAAGAGAACCTTGGGTGACTTTAACTTCAACAACGCTCGTTGAGAAAATCTTGGTGGGAATTACCATCTTCGCAGTATCGGGAAGAGAACCAAAGGAAACTATAACCTGAAAGGGAATTACATATCACGCACCGTCGGGGAGAGGACCATAGGAAATCATAACCTGAAAGGGAATTACATCTCACACACCGTCGGGGAGAGGACCATAGGAAATCATAACCTGAAAGGGAATTACATCTCACGCACCGTCGGGGAGAGGACCATAGGAAATCATAACCTGAAAGGGAATTACATCTCACGCACCGTCGGGGAGAGGACCATAGGAAATCATAACCTAAAAGGGAATTACATCTCACGCACCGTCGGGGAGAGGACCAAAGGAAATTATAACCTGAAAGGGAATTACATCTCACGCACCGTCGGGGAGAGGACCATAGGAAATTATAACCTGAAAGGGAATTCCATCTCACGCACCGTCGGGGAGGGAACCATAGGAAACTATAATCTGATAAGGGAATTACATCTCACGCACCGTCGGGGAGAGGACCAAAGGAAATTATAACCTCAAAAGGACTTATCACCTCACGCACCGTCGGGGAGGGAACCATAGGAAATTATAATCTGATAAGGGAATTACATCTCACGCACCGTCGGGGAGAGGACCAAAGGAAATTATAACCTCAAAAGGACTTATCACCTCACGCACCGTCGGGGAGGGAACCATAGGAAATTATAATCTCAAAAGGAATTATCACCTCACGCACCGTCGGGGAGGGAACCATATAAAATTATAACCTCAAAAGGAATTATCACCTCACGCACCGTCGGGGAGGGAACCATAGGAAATTATAATCTCAAAAGGAATTATCACCTCACGCACCGTCGGGGAGGGAACCATAGGAAATTATAACCTGGATAACTTCTACTGAGTCTTCATCAGAAAAATCTGTTGGGAGTCGATTTAGCTGGACTAGAGAAGGCCTTGGACTGGATAAGAAATCTTTGGAGTCGATTAACTGAACCGGTCTAGGTCTTGAAATATGATCGAGAATTTTACTGCATCTTTCCTGAAAGGTAAAGGTCAGTTATATGCAATGCATGATATGGATCAAGCAATGATATTCTCAACATAAATGAGATTTGTATGATATGATGCGTATGTGCATGCTATATTGATGTATGGAAGATGTTTATGAATATTATGTTTTCGTCTAGGGAAGTAAATCCTTGACGGGTGCCGGGAAGTCATATCCTGGGCTGATATTTGAAGAGTAGATTTCGCTTCCGCTGGGGATGATAGTTGCAAGAATACCGGTAGGAGAAGATGACTCCGTTGAGGAATAAACTTGGCAAATGGAAGATTCCGCGGGGAGAAAAATACTCTAGCGACCATGCTGGGGAGTGATACTCTGTGGGGAGAGAGATACTCTGCTGAATTGTTGATAGTAACTTGCTGATGATATCTTTCCTGTATTGGAAGTGTTGATAGACTTCGCTGGGGGTAAGAGAATTTCGTCGAGGACGCTCTTTCCATGGCTTTTGGCTGAGGATAACCCAGTTATATCCTAGTAAGGAAATAACTCTTTAAATAAAGACGGGTGACGCGTTCGTGTTCTGCGAGGGATAAGCTTCCAGAATCTACTGGGGATAAGCTTACTGCTTGGGGAGATGAATTCCAACTTTCCTGGGGAAACTGGATTGGACTCTCTCTTGGGGAAGTTTTGATATGCTGGGGAAGTGATTCCTTTGAATGTTGATAGGCCACCGGGGAACAATCTTTAGAGCAAGACTGCCGGGGATGCTTGTTAAGAATATGTATGCTGCTGGGAATGTTGGGATCTGCTGGAGGATACCCTACTTTCTTGAGATTTGATAACTGCTTGGAGAAGAGTGTACTGACTTGCTTACTCTTTGGGGAATTAAGATGTACTGGTCATGTTCTTTAGCTGAACCTACCTTGGTACCTTGGAGGACAGAACAATTAGATTGTTTGGACAACTCTTTATTGCCCCTGTTTCTAGTGTCACTTGTAATTAATCCTTTGTTTCGTATGCAAATATTTCATGAGTTAGCAAATTATTGTCAATGCATATATCACAAATTGAACCTTGGACGTTCTTCGCAAAACAAAACAGAAAAAAGAAAAACAATTGGCACGTTTAACTGAAAAGTATATTTGTATTGATTTTTGAATGGCCTGAAAATAGGCGTTTTGTGTACAAGAGGCTGACGTCCTAGTAAGAGAACGCCGCCGAATCAAAAGAGTTTATGCAAGTTTTGTACAAAAGAAAATAAAACAGCTGTGTGAAATATGAATGATCCCACTGGATTTCAACTCTGCTATTGCCCTTATAACTCCGAGCGTCTCATCACTTGATGACCTTGGTTGAAGGTGAAGCTGACTGATCAATGCCGTTTGAACTTGCTGTAGATACCGGATTCTGGATACAAAGTGATCCACGGAGACATAGTATTACGCTTTCATCCCTAATTTTTGCCTGGACCGCCCTTTCGGGTTTTCAGTCCACCGGGATACCCATTTTTGCCCAAGCCGCCTTTTCAGGTTTTCGACTTGCCGGGTGTACAGATTTTTTTCATTTCATCCCTTCATTTTGCCCGAACCCTTTTGGTTCGACGGGAAGCCCTAATTTTTGCCTAGGCATGTCAGCCTAGCGGGTTTTTTTTATGCGTAGTATCTTTTTACTATGTCTGCATTGGCGGGGTGTGGAAGGTCGTCACCATCCATGTTGGTCAATATCATTGCTCCTCCTGAGAACACATGTTTAACCACAAATGGCCCTTCGTACGTAGGGGTCCATTTGCCCCTTGGATCACTCTGAGGAAGGATGATTCGCTTGATTACCAGATCCCCAACTTGATATTCTTGTGGTCTGACCTTTTTGTTAAATGCCCTGATCATCCGTTTCTGATACGTCTGACCATGACAGATAGCAGCAAGTCTCTTTTCATCAATGAGGTTGAGCTGATCAAGTCGTGTCTGGATCCAATCATCTTCGTTCAGATTTGCATCCTTCATTATCCGGAGAGAGGGTATCTGCACTTCGATTGGTAAGACTGCCTCCATACCATAAACCAGAGAGAAAGGAGTTGCCCCGTTGACGTCCTAGCTGAGGTACGGTATCCATGTAGAGTGAACGGTAACATCTCGTGCCAATCTTTATAAGTCACTGTCATTTTTTGCACGATTTTCTTAATGTTCTTATTCGCTGCTTCTACAGCCCCATTCATCTTCGGTCTGTAAGGAGAAGAATTGTGGTGCTGTATCTTAAACTGTTTGCAGAGCTCAGCGATCATCTTGTTATTCAGATTGGTACCGTTGTCTGTAATAATCCTCTCTGGGACACCGTACCGACAGATCAGGTTGTGCCGAATGAATCATGCCACAACAGTCTTGGTTACTGTAGCATAGGATGCTGCCTCGACCCACTTCGTAAAGTAATCAATTGCTACCAGGATGAAGCGATGCCCATTAGATGCCGTAGGTTTAATCTCGCCGATCATGTCTATGCCCCACATTGCAAATGGCCAAGGCGCAGTCAGAACATTCAGGGGAACTGGAGGAACATGCACCTTGTCTGCATAAATCTGGCACTTATGGCATGTCCTGGAATGTTGGTAGCAGTCAGCTTCCATTGTGGACCAGTAATATCCTGCCCGTAGGATCTTCTTTGCCATTGTGTGTCCACTGGAATGCGTACCAAAGGTCCCTTCATGTAGCTCTTCCATGATCCTTTCTGCTTCAGTCTTATCCACACAACGCAGTAAGGTTGAATCATGGTTTCGCTTGTACAAGATGCCGTTGCTAAGGAAGAACTTTGCTGCGAATCTTCTCAGGAATTTCTTATCATTGACAGATGCACCTTCAGGGTATTCCTGAGTTTCCAGATATCTCTTCACCTCATGGTACCAAGGCTTCTCAGTCACCAATTCGGTTTCGAGATCACAACAGTATGCCGGTTCGTCCAGTTTCCAGATGATGATTCGGGGAGCCTCATTATCCCATTTGACCTTGAACATAGAAGCCATCGTAGCTAACGCGTCCGCCAACTGATTCTCTTCTCTTGGAAAGTGCTCAAAGGTTATCTTTGTAAAGTGGGGGATCAGGGTCAACACACATTCTCTGTAAGGAATCAGGTTTGGATGTTTCGTATCCCACTCTCCTTTGATCTGATTGATCACAAGAGCGGAATCTCCGAAAACACTCAGAAACTTGATTCTTAGGTCGATCGCAGCTTGAAGACCCATGATGCACGCCTCATACTCCGCCATGTTGTTGGTACAGTTGAAACACAACCGGGCAGTTAGTGGAGTATGAGTACCTTGAGGTGATATGATGATGGCGCCGATACTGTTACCCAAAGCATTGGAGGCTCCGTCAAAGTGCATAGACCATCGGGATCCTGGTTCAGGTCCTTCATCCGGTCCAGGTACTTCACAATCTGTTACTATCATGATGCTTTCATCCGGAAACTCGAAGTTCATTGACTGATAATCATCGACTGCCTGATGTGCCAAGTGGTCTGCCAATACACTTCCCTTGATGGCTTTCTGGGTTTTATACTGAATGTCGTATTCCGTCAAGATCATTTGCCATCTTGCAATTCTCCCAGACAGAGCAGGCTTTTCGAATATGTACTTTATAGGATCCATCTTTGAGATCAACAAAGTAGTGTGAGTCAGCATATACTGTCTCAGCCGGCGAGCAACCCATACCAAAGCGCAGCAAGTTTTCTCAAGCAGTGAGTATCGGGTCTCACAGTCGGTAAACTTTTTGCTAAGGTAATAAATGGCATGCTCTTTTCGGCCAGACTCGTCATGCTGCCCCAGCACACACCCCATTGAGTTGTCGAGCACTGTCAGATATAATATCAGAGGTCTCCCTTCAACCGGTGGCATAAGGATAGGTGGTTCTTGGAGATACTCTTTGATTCTGTCAAAAGCAGCCTGACATTCATCGTTCCAACGTACTACCTGATCTTTCTTCAGCAGCTTGAAGATTGGCTCACAGGTAGCAGTTAGGTGCGAGATGAAGCGAGCAATGTAATTCAGGCGTCCTAAAAAGCCTCTGACTTCCTTCTCTGTCTTAGGGACTGGCATCTCTTGAATAGCTTTAACCTTAGCAGGGTCCACTTGAATGCCCTTGTCACTTACCACGAAGCCTAGCAACTTTCCCGATCTTACCCCGAAGGTGCACTTGTTCGGGTTTAACCTCAGCTTGTACAGTTTCAACCGGTCAAACAACTTCTGCAGATGATCTAGGTGCTCTTCCTCAGTTTGGGACCTTGCGATCATGTCGTCAACATACACCTCTATCTCATGATGGATCATGTCATGAAATAAAGCAACCATGGCACGTTGGTAGGTTGCCCCAGCATTCTTCAACCCAAATGGCATGACCTTGTAACAGAAGGTGCCCCACTGAGTAACAAATGTAGTCTTTTCCATGTCTTCAGGTGCCATCTTGATCTGATTGTAACCTGAAAAGCCATCCATGAAAGAGAACACTTTATGCTGAGCCGTATTATCAACAAGGACATCAATGTGAGGTAAGGGGAAGTCATCCTTGGGGCTGGCCCTGTTCAGATCCCTGTAGTCGACACACATTCTGACCTTACCGTCCTTCTTAGGTATCGGCACCACATTAGCAACCCACTGAGGGTAAGAAGTCACTGCAAGGAACCCAGCGTCAAACAGTTTCATGACCTCGGCTTTAATCTTCTCAGACATCTCTGGACGCATCCGACGGACCTTTTGCTTAACTGGAGGGCAGTCTTCATTAGTCGGCAAGTGATGGACCACAATATCGGTATCCAACCCGGGCATGTCTTCGTAGGACCAGGCGAAGATCTCCATATAGTCATGTAGCATCTGAGTCAACCGTTGCTTCACGCTGAGCTCTAGGTTGGCACCAATCTTTACCTCTTTCCTGTCTGCCTCAGTACCCAAGTTTATTGTTTCCACTGGCTCTTCATGGGGTTGAATTGCCCTTTCCTCCTGAAGTAACAGTCTTGCAAGCTCACCAGGCACTTCGCAATCATCTTCACCTCCGCCTTCGGCTAAGTTGATCGGATTTTCGAAGTCATAACTGGTAGTAGCGGAGTTGTTATCAGTGAGATCCAGAGTGGATTGAAACCTGTATGAGTGAGTGTGTGTGTAAATACAGCTGTTTTGAAATATATGTAAAGGAAAGAAAGACAGAAAAGGAGCATAAAATTTGCAATGCGAGAAAACGTCCAAGATTTTTATTTATGATATATGAAATGACAATTTATATGCCCTCACAAATGACACCACGGTGCCTCGGGTAAGACACCGGGCCACAGAGCTTATTTATTGTTTATTACAAAATAACGAAACAAAGAAATTTATTACTGCGTCACAAAGGTAACAGGGGTATGGTCTTTAGCAATCCAATTGTTCAATCCGCCTTCGGTTGTCGGGTAGATCCAACTATTGAATTCCACTTCATCCACTTCGTTGTCTTCCCCAACAGCATTCACTCCTGGATTTGTAATGATCACAGGAGGTCTTCTGATCTTCGCCTTCCTCATAGCTTTCTGCCCCTCTGTAGTAAAACCCAGCCCAAATTTATCAGTCTTCTGTGTGAAGTCTGGGAGCCTGCCCCACTTAGCACATTCACCCTTCTGAACCACAGCCCGGGCATCCTTCAGGGAAGCCATCTTCAAAGGAACACTTTCTTCTGCTGCTGTTTCTGCTGCTGCTGCAACTGGGAGCACCTCCTCGAAATGCTGAAAGGGGGTTTCAATAAACTCCCCGTCCATCTCAATGTATCTGAAGGAATTCAGGTGGCTTACCATATACTCCTCCTCTCCCTGCACAGTGACGATCTTCCCTCTGACAGGGTACTTCAGCTTCTGGTGCAAGGTAGAGGTCACTGCCCCAGCCTTATGTATCCAGGGTCGACCCAATAGACAAGAGTAAGATGGACGGATATCCATCACATAAAATGTGGAGTCAAACACCTGAGAGCCCACACGAATCGGAATGTCAACCTCTCCATGAACCATCCTCTTTGAACCATCAAAGGCCCTGACGATGATATTGCTGGGTTTTAATTCCAGGCCTTCACAATCTAGACGGTCTAAAGCCTTCTTGGGTAGCACATTCAAGGACGAACCAGTATCCACCAACACATGTGCCAAGGTAGTGCCCCTGCATTCGATAGAGACATGCAGAGCATCATTATGGTCTCTTCCCTTCGCAGTCAGGTCAGCATCTGAGAAACCCAAGCCATTGTCTGCTGTCAGATTTGCTACGCAATCAGTGAACTGGACTGCAGATGTCTCATGTGGCACATGGGCCGTCTTGAGGAATGAGATTAAGGCCTTGGCATGGGCCTCGGAGCACAGCAATAAAGAGAGCATGGAGATCTTGGAGGGCGTGTGCCCCAGCTGTTCCACAACATTAAAGTCGCTCTTCTTTATAATCTTTAGAATCTCCTCCATTTCTTGTTGGGAGGCCTCAGCAGTTATAGGTACAGGTGCCTCCATCTGGGCAGGCTCAACTTCAACTCCTTTGCCCCGAGCATTGGATGACTCGGCAGCAGGAGAAACAATTGGATCAGCAGCAGGAACAGGTACACTTGTAGGAGTTATGAGAAGCGGTCTTCGAGCAGCAGGAGGTGCAATGTCAGGCGAGAAGAGCCTGCCACTGCGGGTAACCTTGGCTGGGCCAGTGATATCACAGATGCTGGCACCAGCGTTGAACTATTGTTTAATCCCATTTACATACACATCTGCCCCATAATGCCAGGGGACGGCTTTATCAGATACATAGGGCAGGGGCCCCGGAACAGTGATAACCACAGGTGCAACGGTCATGATTTGAACAGGCTTCTTCGGGAGAACCTGGATTGGATTATTGAATATGGTAACCACAGAAACTTCTTCCACCGGAACCAACTGAACAACAGACTTCTTAAACAGAATCTCCTTGCTATCCATTAGGCTTTGGATACCTAACTTCAGCAAGGGACAACCATATAGGGACACAGCACAGAACAGGCAACCCTCACTGCAACCCGGAAATAAACCGGCCAGCAGCAGGTTCTTCTTGACAGTCTTCAGAGGAGTGGCTAGATCATCCACAGAAACAGCATAAACATCTTCGTCAACAGCATTTGCCCCATGCTGAGGCATAGGAGCAGTAACTACATTCGGCCTTTCAGGCGCTTCGAACTGTATCTCCTTCGCGTCGATAAGGTCTTGCAACTTACTCCTTAATGCCCAACAGTCATCAGTAGAATGCCCCGGGCTATCTGAATGGTAAGCACAACGAGCATTCGGGTTGTACTTAGGAGATGCAGTATTTGGGAACTTTGGCGCCTCTCTGACAGTCACTAGGTTGGTTGAGAGTAACTGTGGCAAGATCTGCGATAGGGTCATGCTTAACCGGGTGAACTCTCTCCGGGGTCTTTCAGCCCTTTGAGGATTAGTTGGCCGAGGAGCGGCAGCAGGCTTAGCAATCATTACCGCACTGACAGATTGGCGGCGCTCAGGTCTCTCCGATTTCTTGGAACCATACACGGCACTAGCCTCCTTCTTGAAGGGTTTCTTCTCAGAACTAGACGATGCACCCTTCGGAATCTTTCCAGACTTTAACCCAGCCTCAATTCTCTCTCCAGTCAGAATCAGATCAGTGAACCCTGCAGACGAATTCCCAATAAGGTGGTTGAAAAACGGCCCAGATAGGGTCCCCAAGAACATGTCTACCAACTCCCGATCAGTCAACGAAGGCTGCACCCTGCCAGCCAGGTCCCTCCACTTCTGAGCGTACTCCTTAAAACCTTCACTTGAACCTAACGACATACCCTGGAGTTGGGTACGTGTAGGGGCAAGGTCGGCATTATATTGATACTGCTTATAGAAAGCAGTAGCCAACTCCTCCCAGTTACGAACCTTGGTCCCATCCAGCTGATAGAACCATTCGAGATGAGTCCCTGAAAGACTCTCCTAGAACAAGTGGATCCACAAATTCTTATCCGCAGAGTACGGTTGAATCTTTCGAACATAGGACCTGAGATGCAGCTTGGGACAAGACGCCCCGTCATATTTAGAGAAGGATGGTGCTTTGAACTTGTGAGGGATAATCACACCAGTAGACAAACCCAGATCTCCGAAATCCAGCCCTGGTACCTGTTGAATCTCCATAGCTTTCAACCTATCCTCCAGTTGCTTGTATCTGTCTTCCGCAGGAGGGTACTGCTCTTCATCAAAATCCGTCTCGTTGTCGGAGACTACCGGACTAGGAATCCTTGCTTCTGCCTGAGGAGTACTCTTGCCAACAGAAGAACCAGCCTCTTCCTGCTGCAAGGTATTGCCAAAACTTCGGCCCGAGTTGAATAGAACAGTTCTTCTCTTCTTCTTCTTCTCCTTTTTCAGGAGCATAGCCTTCAGCTCTTCTTGGCCTTGGGCCAGACCCTTGATTAATTCTTGAAACTGCGTATTCTGCGCCTGAAGAGCTTTGATGGAAGTCTCAGTTGATGACGAGTCGGGATTCATGATGCTGAAATAAACAGCGAAGAACGGTAAGCAACCTGAAAAGAGGAAAAACCTGCTATGCACATGATGTATGAAATGCGTATGAATTATGTTTTCAAAGACAATCGGGAATCAACTTTGTAAACAAAAAGGAACACACTCCATTAGATTTCAACTTTGAAACTGAAATTATTCCACAGGTTACCCTTAGGCGTTACATGAAAGGAAATACTGAAAGGAAATAAAAACTGTAAAAGCACATCTGGAGCTCCTTATTGATCCCATGGTCTCCTCTTCTCAGTACGGATGTAGGCATTCAGAGCTCTCTCATTCTCCAACTGCTTTGTCAGCTTCTGGATCTTTGATTCCTGCTCGTTGAACTTTTCCCGGTAAGAATCCCGCTCTTCTCGCAGTTGCGACCAAGATCTCTTCAATGTCTCATAATCAGTAGGTATCTGAGGAGGAAGGACAGTTGGAGGAACACCATCTTTGTCAGGACACTCAAGAATGACGGGTCTGACAGCTTCATACGGCATACCTAACTTCTGAGCACGGATGCGAACCCATTTGTAGTAGGTTTCCATAGGTAAAGAAGTCTTTGGCCCTAACTCCTGTGGGTCAGCTTTATGAACCTTGTCCCAAGCCTTGATGAACCTACGACGTAGCTCGTCACTATCCACCTGAAATTCAAAACTGATGTGAGGCACTAACATCTCATGGGGGCCTGCTCTTCTTGCTCTTCTAAACTGACGGAGTGCTAGACATGGATTGTAAGAGATCCCTCCTTGGGTACCAATCAGAAGAACATTAGGGTATTCCCCGCATCGATCAATAATAGCTATCTCATCCAAACCTCTGCGAGTCCAAATGATGTCTTTATCGGTGAGAGACATTAACCTATGAGCCCAACCTCTTCCTTCTTGATTCTTCAGTACGAACTTAGGGAGGTGCGAAATAAACCACCTCACCAACAAAGGGATACAACACCATAGGGTTCCTTGTCTTCGGGTAGTACGGGCATGAAGTTGTTGCAAGATGTCACCCAAGAGAGTGGGCACAGGATTCTGAGACATAAAGATCCTTATGGCAGTGACATTGATGAAGTTGTCAGGATTAGGAAACAGGACTAACCCATAGATTAGGAGAGCCAAGATGTCTTCATATGCCCTAAAGTCCAGGTCATTCCAGAAACTGTTAGCTTTACCAATCAGAAACTTGGCCAAGAAACCCTTAACTCCGCTTCTAGTTACCCAGTTGTCTGTTACCTCTTGATGGGTCAAAGGAAGAGCTGCAGCAACATCCTCAAGCCTGAGGGTCTTTTCCCAACCAGTAAAGGGAGTCTGATCCAAGATAGGGATACCAAGCAAATCAGAGAACTCTTCCAGGGTAGGGACCAACTGGAAGTCTTGAAAGGTGAAGCACTGGTACAGAGGGTCATAGAACTGGGTCAGAACACTCATCAACTGTTGATCCCGCTTTGCAGTGACTAAACTGAGAAGAGAACCATGCCTCTGGATGAAGGAAGTGGCATTTGGAATTCTGCTAACCAACTCATCAAGCAACTCAGGTGAACGAACAAAGTTGAACCGGATAGTATTCCTTCGCACAGGCATCATGATGTCCTACAACACAGAGCAAAGGTGAAACCCTCTTGTCTTTGAAATGGTCAGTCCTTATGCAGGATGCATGCAATGCTCATGATGTTATGATGTTATGATAAAGCACACCACATATAGATACAAAGGCAAACATGGTAAGGCACACAAGTCACACAAGGCAAGCCCCTAAAGTTTAGGCCAACATGAGGTCTAGGTACTACCCTCTTTCAGTTTGTTGGTTCATACCTGTCCTAATCAAAAGTAACCGGGTTCTTAGAGGATCCCAATATCATTGACTACCCTCAATCGGTCATAACTCCAGCATCGCAATCTTTTCTTGCGGCCAGAACCATCACGAGAGTTTAGCCTTAATGGGCGTAGCATACTGCTACAATTCTAAAGGCCAAGTTGTGTCAATTAAGGTTCTAAGGTTGTTGGTGCTTAATGACTCCTTAGAAGACCCATATTCTCCTCGTTGCGACACAAGGGATATCGGAACAGACCAAGGTGCCACACCAACGTAGCCACTGCTTCACCTGTGTCGGTCTACGCCGGACAGGTCCCTCACAGCTTATGCTACCTAAACAGGGTATCCCCAGATCCGGGTTAGGATCTATGTAACTCCAATGCAACCCACAATAGTAAAGCAAGCAAATCAATACAATTGAAAACACAGTTATGAACTAGCCCTAAGGTACATCTCACTTTAAGTTTGGTCCCCAGCAGAGTCGCCAGTTCTGTGATCGGTGGATCTGGAACTGACTGTTTAAAGCTGGTTCGCGAAATGTCGCGGAAGCAAGAGTCGCCATCGTCTTTTATTTTCTCCAAATGGAAAGGACAAAAGCACAGAAAAATTCCTTAAAGAGATTGCTCTCGGTTCGGGAGGTAGATTATAGAAAGGGAAGGTGTTAGCACCCTTTCTATCCATGGTTATCCATGGGCTCTTAGATACTTGCTCACTTGTGTTTTCAAAATGGTTTGTTTGCTTTTCAACTGTGGGTTTTAAAAAGTTTCTTTTGAAAATTCCAGTTCGACTCTTGTATCGGTCCTCAAGAGTGTTTGAAAAATTGCTTTCGAAAGCTTTTTGAAAAGGTGTCGGTGTGAAAAGTATTTTTGATTTGTTTTTGAAATTAGAGCAAGTATCTATGAGAACCTACCTACCCTAAGGAATTCGTCTGTGTAAATGTCCTTTAAAGTAGTGCCATCCCACCATTGAGAGGTAGGTAGCACCACCTTTGGAGGTGTTCGGGTCAATTCGAGGTTCGGGACATGGTGATCACCAGAGCAATGGGAAGACACCTTATAAGCTACCCTCATGCCAGGTTCCCGGATCATGAGGACTTACTAAGACATCCTCTACTCGACGATCACCTTTCGAGGCAAGGCAACAGTGAGGCGTACCCTAGGGGTGGTGTGTGCGATTCGTGTGTCGTTTTCGTTTGCATTTGTCTTGTCATGTTATTGGTGTTCTACGCTTGTTTTTATTTTTGTCCATACATTCTTTCATGCCACTTATTTAACAGTTAAAAATTGCGAGAAAAGTAAATTCTAAGCTATTACAAACGGCGCGGGTCCACATCGCCAAAATTAACCAGGACCCGATTTGACAGAAAAATAAAGAAAGCAAAGAAAAGTGCGAGAAAATTAAAAGGTTACATGGCCTTGGGAGAGATACATAAATATTACAAAGACGTAAAATAAATATGCGAATAAGAATTAAATCGAAACGAGGGCGTTGGACCCTTTTTTTGCAAAATTACATGGAATTAATTAATTAAAAAAGAAAGGAAAATTGTTTTTTGGTATTTTTAGTATTTTAGGATTTAAATGAAAAAAAGATAATTAATTAAAATTAAAACTAACCCTAATTCTAATGGCTTTTAATTTATTAAGAAAACATTGAATTTTAACCTAAATTATCCCTAATTTTTATGTACAAATTTAATTATAAAAAATAAATAAATAATATTTTTATGAAAGAAAAAATAAAGAGGAATAAAAACATTAATTAAACCCTATTTCTACATTTTTTAGATTTTTTTATTAAAATTAACCTAATTTAAAACTAAATTTAATTACATGCAAATTTATTTAAGAAAATACTAAAATAAAATATTTATTGTTTTTTCTCTTTTTCTGATTTTTATAGGTTTTTTATAATTTTATGAAAATAATAATTAAATTAACAAATAATAATTAAAAGAAATAGAATTAAATAAAAAAAAGGATATGACAAACCTAGGGGGGTGGTAGTCCCCAAAGTGGAGGGCTTGATAGCACTTTTAGGCCCACTAAGCTCCTGATTTCGTTGACCTCTCTTCCTAGCGTGTGAGTACATTGACTCATGTTCATGGTATCCTTCAAACTGTAGCCCTTGGATGGATCTAGGTATACGCGTGGAAGGCTGGATTTTGTGAGCATATGGTAATCCTTCATAGTAAACCTGCATAGGATAATGGTTGAAAGAAAAATAATAGGATAGAGTGGGGACCTGGGATCGAACCTAGGTCCTGAATGTCACCACTACGCCTGTTGACCACTGGACCACTAACACGCTTTTGTATATTAAATGAACAACAAATATAATAAATAAAACATGCGTTAGTGTTGATTCTTCGCGCGAAATTTAAATGACCCTATCACATCTCGCCACGATATCGTCTTCTTCTTCGTCCCTGAAATACAAAACATAAGCCACGATTTTTTCACCGTTTCAAAATGGGTCCTTTGAGAAAATAGCGATTAGCCATTAAGTGCTCATAAATTGAGCGCGAGAGTTCCATTGTCTTCGTCCAAATGCGCTGATTTGAATGGTGGTGGTCAGGGGTTCTAATTTTTCCTTGTTACAAAACCCCTAATTTGAAGCTTGCAAAACCCTAATATTCTCTCATGGCGAAATCGTGTATAATGCATAAAACTTCAATCAAAGCACATGGTTAGTTTCAGAACAGGCCAATTAGTATGAATGTATCAAAAAAACGCAAGAAAAATGTCTAAATATGGAAACACGATTATGCATTTTTCATGAAATATTTTGAGTTCTGTATACCGATTCCTTGAGTTTTGATGAATGTTTTTGATTGGAATATGTCCTATGATCCTTCAACAAGCTAATGACACAAAAATCGTGCCTTGAATCGCCCTAGAAAGTGGTTTTCAGAATTGAGTTTCTTTGCAAAATTTTCAAGTTTTGTTTTTCAGGTTTCTGAGCAGCTGCGTGTGTAATGGCACTAGGGTTGTGATCCTTGCATATGTAGTAATGAATTAGGTTAAAAAGAATCATCCAAATCTCTTGCATTCATAGTTTTTGAAAATTGATTTTCAAAGATCTTTTTCAATCTTTTTTTCATGTGTTTTTGTACCAATTAAGATCAATTCTCTCCAAATCTTCCCATATTGGATCATGCACGAGTTATGGAGTAGATTTCATGCAAAAAAGGATTGTAAACTTAGGTTAAATATTTTCCATATATTTAATTTGATTTAAATGAATTATTATAAATAAAAATTCAAATAAATAAATAAAAAATGAATAAAGACTTCCCTTTGGGCCAAGTAGTCGTGCATATGCCTTGGGTGATGAATTGTGGAAGAAAAATGGGCCCATTAGCAATTTTAGGTCATTTGAATCAATGTTGACTTTTCAAAATATCCAAACATTTCCCAACTTCCACAAGGCATAACTTGCTCAATTTTTAAGCTTTTATCATGTTCTTGGACATTTTGGAAAGGTCTTTGAGTCCTCTAACCAATGCCTTTGGTCCCATGTCATTTTGATTTACCAATCTCAAGTTATGGCCTTTGACTTAAAGTCCCTTTTTGTTGACTTTTGAAAATGACCTATAATGTTGAAATTGATAACTTTTTGTGAGAGCATTTATTGGACTTGAAGTATGAAGATGAGTTGTAGGAAATGTCTTTCTCTTCAAAATGAGCTTTGGATGGAATTTTTCTGATAATCCATGTGGAAGTTATGCCCTGGTCAATTTACAGTTGACTTTTTCAACTGTCCAAATAAGGAAACTTTTGCATCTTGATGATTTTTGAGCCAAACTTTGAGAATTATGATCAAGCATTGATCAAATGATGTTTAAGGCTTCAAAATGATATGTTGACCAAAAATTTGAACTTTTGACTGTCAAATGACCATTTTGCCCCTGCAGTTGACTGTAGTGCAATTTAGGGTTTTGACTGTGCAATTTTGAGCTGAATGTCTTGAAACTTGATATGAGGATGCTTGACCATATTTGTAGGCATGTGGGACTTGAATGGACCTTTGGAAACTTCATTTTCTTGATCAGAACAAAACCCTAATCTTGACTGTTTAGGAGACCCCTGCACTGTGCAACCCTTGGGGAATTTTGAAGCATGGCTTGGCAATTTCTTGAAGAATATGGGAGGGCAAATTTTGGGGTACAACAGTTAAGATAATGAATACCTGACCCTCTAGGAATAGAGGGTATTTATAGCCCTCAGCGCTGGGCCAAGGTCCCTTCATTGGGCCGACCAGGATTGGCCCAATAAAGGAACTGCCAGGTTCTACGTGTGTAGTGGGGACCCGCACGTGGTCTCCTTCCTGAATGCTCTGCGAGAAGTACGGACGGACGAGGACATGGTCTTTTCAGAGTTCAGGCGATGGTGTAACAGTCATAGTCTGCCCTACGAGGAGGGTGCTCGAGCTGGACTCGAGCTGGATTGTATATGGTCGGGGACGTTGTGTTCGCGGGCATGACGGGCACGGCTGTAGCTTTTGTTCGACGCGCTCCTTATAGAGTTGTTTGGATTGAGCCTTCATTCTTGCTCTTGGGCCAACCCGGGCCCAGTCCAGAACAATATTTTACTACAGAACATGAAATTAAATATTTTTTAATTAAAATATAAAAATAACATCTAATGTTTAGCCGCTCAATTTTTATTCTTCCCCCTAAATGTTTTGTTGGCAACACTAAAACGATTTTAGTCCACACTTTAAATATGTTGCTATTATAATTAAATAGAACGCAGATTTTTAATGTGGTTAGAAGTATCTACACTTTTTTAAGTGTTGCCTATTATAGGACGCAGATTATTTTTGGAATTCATAAAGTGTATTATATACTTAACTTTTAATCAATAATTTCAAATCCGCGGCTTATTCTTATTTTAAGGCGCGATTTTAATACCCATTGGCAAGTGTAATGTGGTCTAAAGTAAAAAATGTTCTAGTGTTGGTAAAGGTGGTGATGGAGGTGGTTTTCTAATGCGAGCTCTTTTGAAAATACTTTTTTAAGATTTTAAAGTTGGAGAATCTAGAAAAAGATTGTCAACGTGTTTAAAATATGAAAGAGGCTACATTGTTAACCTTCTTAGAAGCACCTTTTGTGTTTATCACTTGAGATGATGGTTTTAAATATGTGGTTTCAAGATAAACAATCTTCCTCATTTGCTCTTTGATATGGAGATTCATATTGTCATTAACTTTCAAACATCTCTCTTGTATCACTTCCCATTCGGTCAAGATAGAAATGTTCGATTTACCATCCTTTATCATACCATCATCATCAAACCTGCACCTTTTCCAGTGAGTAAAAACCTCATCCATTCGTATTGTGCTATCATGTTTCACACTCTTTGAAATTAGACAAGCACATGGAAGACCATAGGTTTTCCTAAGTATGCAACTACACTTTGAGCTATTGGAACCTACATTCTCAACTCGTTTGGCTTCTTGAAAAATAAAAATCAATCATGCTCGAGACATGTTTCGACCAACTGTGGATAGAGATTGATGTCTTTGAATATGTGTTCCAACACTGTGATGTTATGACCAAATGATGTTTGTATCTCATTATGTTGATTTTGGATCATTTGGTTTAAAAAGTCCTAATCTCTATGCAAATCACTCTTACTGTTTCCCAACTAATTCCTTAGTGTAGCATGGATATACTCAACTCGGTTAGTTGTTGTATTTACAAGGTGTCTAACCTTACCGGTCCAATAACAAACAATTTTCTCCTTCACCTGGTCTAGAGTTATACTTACAACATATTTCAACAAATCTGGATATTTCTCACATACCTTCCTAAATAGTATAACAACATCGGCATATAATTTTTCCATAGAAGAATTTATTATAACATTCAATGCATCCATTATTCTTTCCACTATCACATTAGTTTTGACCATTTTTTCGTCTTCATCATTTATTTGTTTGGTCCCTACTGTGGGTTTAACTCGACTTCTCACATTCTTTGTGATTTGATACCTACAAAGAAATGCGTACAAAGTAGGAAACACCTTTGCAACTGAATTCATCAACCTGGTATCGATCGGTGACAATGACCTTTGGCGTGTTTTTTTTTGTCCTTCAACATTGTTTGACACACTTCTAAAGCCCAAGTATCATTTTTCTCTTTTTTGCACTTCAAAAATACAAACCCAATAGAATAAGTCTTCTCGATAGAGGTGACACCAACAATTTCTAATAGTGGAAGCATGTTCTTGTTGGTCTTATATGATGAATCAATGATGAGTATAGTGGGAAATGTATTGAACAACTTTATGGAATCAAGCTGAGTCCAAAATATATCTCAAACTGTTACTCCATCCCCGACGCTAAATACTGAAACACATAATTATTATCATCCAGAAGTTTCAACAATTGTTGTGTTTCACTTATATCCCCTTAATGCCTTGTTGTTAAGGACATGTATATCACATACTTGTTTGATATTTGAGATATTTCCTGATGTTTTACGTTTCAAAGTTACAAGTATGTTTTTGGGTTGCACCATATTTAATGTCATGTTCGAAACAATTTTCTTCTCTTCAGCCATATGGAAACATGAAATGGGATGGCCGACTAACTTGTCACACATGTCATGGTTATGTAAACCACAAATAATCTTAAATATCTATTTATTATTTGCCAAAAGATAAGCACGTAAGTTAAAGGGATGCTCACATTTCCTTGAACCAGTGTCATCTAGTCTGAACTTCCGGAGAGAGGTTCTGAACTTCCAACTACAACACCAAACCTCAATTTGGATGCCTTTGTGCAGATCCATTAGAGCATATGATCTTGAACCTCAAACTATTGCCCATTTGTTAATTGGTAACCAACATCTTCCTCCTTGACGTCATCATGTTTGGCATCCGTAGACATAATAGGTTTGGGGATAATGTCAGGGTGAACCATATGTAAGACAAACAATAACAAAAAATAAAAAAATAGCCTAAAATAAACTTTGAACTATTTCAAAAATGCACTTTCGTATAAACTCACTTAGAAATAAAAAATGCATTTCCAGACCCAATTAAACTTTTACAGCTCAAAAATCATATTAATGTGAACAATGAGGCATGTAATACATTAACTTTACCTTAAATTTCAGCTTATTTTCCTCATTTTGACGAGATAAAACACAAGAATGAAGTTTTGGATTGAAAAACTTGATTGCGAATGGGAGAATTTTTTGTAAGGGTTTTGAGTGAAAATAGATGTTTGATCATTAAGAAGAAGAGCATGTAGGGTCCTGTTTTATTAAAAATCACGCTTGAAGAATCCAAAAATGCACTTCCGAATTTGTTACTGACATGGTGGCATGTCTTCAAATTTTTGCTTCACAAATCCAGAAATATATTTCTTGATTTGTCACTGAGTTGCTAAATCATAAAAGCCTAGATGGGAGTGGGTCTGAAGATACATTTCCGGACTAAATTTGGAGAAAAAATAGAGTGAGACTTAGTTAGGGCGTATTTTGGTGTGATCATGGTACATTTGGAGATAGATTTCTAGAATATGAAGAACATTTATGAATTTTTATCGAGTTTTATTCTAGTACATAAAGTGATATAAATAATCTCCAAAATTTAGTTTGTGAAGCTATATATCTTTGATTTTGTTTAAAAATAAGTTGAAATCTTCCAAAACCAATGAAGATTTGTCTCAAATATACACCACACAGTTTCTTCAGCTTCAAGGTAGATTTTTGGGCTTCCAACGTGACTAAAAATATTAACCATGTGCCTTAATCCAATGTTTGTATATTTTATTTGCTTTATTTTGAATTTAATTGAATAAAATCAAAATAAAAAGAAATAAAAAATCACAAAAGTATATGAATGGATTTAGAGGTCTAATATGAGGTCATGAACACATTTGAACCTAAAAACATAGGCCCATTAGCCCAAAATTTCAAGTTTTCTCAATTTGAACTTCATGTATTTTCTCAAAATTGTTCAACTTGCACCAATCATAACTCTCTTAATTTTGGTCATATGAAGGTGATCTTTGACTTTTTGGAAACCTCAAGATGTCTCACACAACTTTCATGTTAGTCATTTTTTCACTTGAAGTTTTTAACTTGATGTGAATTTCTTTGACAAAAGATGTCTTTTTGTTGACTTTTAAAATGACCTGTAATATTTTGGCTCATATCATATCTATCAAATGAAGCATTTTTGGCCTTGATCTTAGAGAGACAAAGTTGAAAATAATTGAATTTCCTTCAAAATAAGCTTTGGTTGAGGAATTTCTGATGAAGTATGTGAAAGTTAGGCTTGGTCAAAGTTCAGTTGACTTCTCCTTAAGAAAACCCTAATTTAGTAACTTTTGATTTTTGATGAATCTTGAGTTTTCTTGATGAATCATGACCAACCCTTGATCAAATTATGAATATGACTTTAAAATCTTGACGTTGACCAAAAACCTTGAAGTTTGACTGTAGATTGGTCAAAGTTAACTTTTTGTCCAATACACTTGATTTTCAATCATCTGACTAATTAACTGAGCGAACTTGTGATGTAAGGCTTGAAATTTGGTATGAGGGTAACTTGATACATATGAGAAATCATGAAATCCACTTGAGGCATTAGAAACTCATTTCCTTTAAGAGAAGCAAAACCCTAGTTGTAGGTTGGTTGCTTAGGAGTAGAGTCCATATGATCAATCCTTGATGAGTCTTAAGTGTTTGAGACCTTCACGAGCATGGGGAGGTATCTTGAACCACTTTGTCTTAATAATGGGAGGGAAAGTTTTGGGTTACAACAATGCCATTATGGTATCCTTGGTATTGAATATTTAGTACCTATCGATCAAACATTAGCCTATCATCCACGTATAATCAGGAGTCGTGTCGTGCCTTTGTTTCGAATCGCGCTTAATTCTTTCTTTTTACCATATTGGTTGATTGCTTGAGAACAAGCAATGGTTTAAGTTGGGGATGTTGATAACACATAAATGTATCGTATTTTTAGACCCGATTCATATGTTATTTAGTATCTTTTTATTATATTTTCATATTATTATGCCATGCTTTGTTCGTGTTTAAGGTACTTATCGATTATAGAGCGTCCATGCAAGAAAACCAGAAAAAGAGAAAAAAGGAAAGAAAAAGAGCAGAAAATCACAAGTTTCTGGTGCATGGCATTCTCCATTAATGGCATTTACCATTGCCCCCATCCATGTCACCAGTCCACTTAAAGCTCATGGCGGTATCCATGAGCATAATGGTTGTCGCCATTTTCCTGCAGTAGCAGAAAACATGGAAGCCAACTGACCCACTCTCTCCCACTTCCCTGATTTATCTCTACTACTTCTCTCTCTATTTTGGAAGAAGTTTACAACTTTGGACCACTATATAAGACTTATTTCATAGTTTTAGAAGGTATCTAAGTTTGTGCGCGGAAGTGTTGTTCGTAGTTTTAGGCAGAAATTACCTTTGTAAAAGTGGCAGTTTCTCACATCGAGGAACTACCACACCATTAGTGTTAGGCCTATAATATGTGTAATTCTTAGATAAAATCTTGCCTCTATTAATAGAAGTTATTTCAGTTTCGTCTTTATTTCAAGTCTCACAATATATTCCCATCTTTTACAGGTTTTTATCGTATTTCTTATTATTATTATTGTTTATCACATTCTTAAATTAATTATCATGTTATTTTTAACCGCAAATACCATGTTTAGATTGTTTACGATTAATTCTATGTCTAGCTAAATTATATTGAGTCTAATATCTGAGGACCGTCGTTTCCGACGAGACTTGGTAACGAAGTTGGCTTAAACCTTTATAAAATTCTATTTTTGTCTTTGTTTCTATGTTTAATTAAAAAGGTTTGTCACGAGAGTGAAAATCAAATAAGGTTTGAACTGGAAGTGCGAGAGCGTGGGGGTCAAACCGAATAATAGGAACGGGGCATCGATCCTAAGGAGAACGAGAGCATCTTAGATATGGATTAGGACTTGTTCAATTTTCAAAACACATTCTTTAATTGAAATGGGTGAGCGAGAGCAAAATCGCATGGTTAAGGGACATGGATTTATTCAATAGCGCAATAGTGAGAGGTTTAGTCTTTAAACTGATATTTTCTACTAAATATGTTTTTAACATCAGTATAAGCCAATCAGTTACAGGGTTCTCGAGGTAAGTGGAATACACATTCAGGCCTCTCTTTATTATCATACTTTCTAAATTTACTTCAGCTTTAGCTTTAATTCCGTTTAATCAATTATTCATTAGCCTTATCTTTACAAAGAGACAATATATTACAGTAGGTTGATATTGGTCTCTGTGGGTTCAACAATCTTTTATATTACTTCGATATTTTTCGTGCACTTGCAAACGCATCAAAGTGCAGTTACCATAGGCCTTCATTTCTTTGGCAAGCTTCTGATAATCTTCTTCACATTATTTGAAGTAGAATAACCTTTGTCCTGAACCTTCAATCTTGTGACAAGAGTTTGAAACCTTGAGAACATGTTCTCAACAATTTCATCATCTTTCATTTTGAACGCCTCATACTTCTTAATTAAGGCAAGTGCCTTGGTTTCTTTGACTTGGGCATTTCCTTCGTGAGTCATTCTTAAAGGAAAAAAATAGATTTACCACTGTCTCTATTAGTAATATTTTCATACTCATTATAGGAGATAACATTCAGCAATATAGTTCTAGCCTTGTGATGATCTTTATAATCTTTTATTATTCTGTCATCACTCTTCTTTCTACTTTGTTACCACTAGCATCTACTGGATGTGTATATTCATCGACTATCATATCCCAAAGATCTACATTGTGACAGAGAAAGAAGATTTCAATTCAATCCTGCAGTAGTCAAACTTATCTCCATCAAATATTAGAGGTTTGTCATTATAGTTATCTCTTCCAACAATCTGTGCAGCAGGTAGAGGGATTTCAGCCATTGTGTTTCTAAACACTCTGGATCTTTATCTGACATAGTGAAGTGTTTGATAATAATTAATACCAGAATTGGAGCTCTGGTGCCAATTGAATATGCAATAAACATAAGAAATGGGGGTTTGAATTGGGTTTCTAGAAATAAAATCTTTTCGAAACCAATCACTTGAAGCTAACACAAGAAAAAATATAAATGAACAAAATTATTTTTATCCTGGTTCACTGTTACCTAAGTTAATCCAGTCCATCCACCAAAGTGATTTACCTTTCTCAACAAGGACTTAATCCATTATAACCAAATTTATTACAGACATAAACAAAGACTAACCGTCAATATTTACAACCACAAAGACCAACTGTCAATGCCTTCTTGAGAATTCTGACTAAAGCCCTAGTCTCTCAAGGAACAATCAACTCACCGTTGAATAGAAGTTTGCGTTTTACAAGATTGCTTCTTGAAAACATATTACACAGAAATTGAAGTACAGATAATAACACAATAGTGTTAGGAGCAAGTTAATGAACAATAGTTCCTTGCTAGCAAGTTAACCAACAAAAATTCATTGCTTTATGTGATCGGTGGATCTGGAACTGACTGTTTAACTCTGGTTCGCGAAATGTCGCGGAAGCAAGAGTCGCCACCGTCTTTTATTTTCTCCAACATGGACAGGACAAAAGCACAGCAAAATTCCTTATGAGATAGTTTCTCGGTTCGGGAGGTAGATTTATAGAAAGGGAAGGTGTTAGCACCCTTTCTATCCATGGTTATCCATGAGCTCTTAGATACTTGCTCATTTGTGTTTTCAAAAGTGTTTGCTTTTCAATTGTGAGTGAGTTTGAAAAATTTTCGTTTAAAGATTTCAGATCGACTCTTGTATCAGTCCTCAAGAGTGTTTGAAAAATTGTTTTGAAAGCTTTTTGAAAGTGTCGGTGTGAAAAGAGTTTTTTGATTTATTTTTGAAATAGAGCAAGTATCTACGAGTCATCCACCTACCCTAAGGAATTAGGCTGTGTAAATGTCCTTAAGGTAATGCCATCCCACCATTGAGAGGTAGGTAGCACCACCGTTGGAGGTGTTCGGGTCAATTCGATTGTTAGGGACAATGTGGTCACCAGAGCAACAGTAGGACACCTTAGAAGCTACCCTTATGCCATTGATCCTTTTTTAATTCGAGGCAACTTTCTGAGGCAACTGGATCATGTCATGGACATAAGGACTTACTAAAACGTCCTATACTCGACGACCACGTTTCGAAGGTGAGGCAACAGTGAGGCGTACCCTAAGAGTGGTGTGTGAATTTGTGTGTTATTTTCAGTTTAGCATTTATCTTGTACATGTATCATGGTGATCTACGCTTGTTTTTATTTTAGGCCATACATTCTTTCATGCAAGTTAGCAGTTTAAAAGTGCGGGAATTAAAGTGCGGAAAGTAAAATCCTACGCTATTACAAGGCGCGGGTCTATACATCGCCAAATTAACAAAGACCCATTTAAAAAAATGCGGAAAGTAAATAAATTTCCTAATTACTATTACAAGGCTTGGACAGTTACATAATATTTGAAAAAATAAGAACAAACGCGCGAAAAGAAACTAGAAACGAATGTGCGAGGGCGTTGGACCCTTTAAAGAAATTAAATGAAATTAAAAATTAATTAATTATTCAATAAAGAAAAGAAGTTATTTTTTTATGTTTTTTGTATTTAATGGAAATAAAGAGAATTAATTAAAATTAGAAATTAAATAAAACCCTAGTTCTAAATTGTTTTTAATTGTTAAAGAAAAAATATTTAAGTTTTAACCTAATTTACCCTAATTAATTAATTACATGTTTATTTACAAAATAATTAATAACTAATAATAATAAGAATAAGAAGAAATTATTTTATTAAGAAAAAGAAAAAAAATGCTAAAAACCTAATTTCTACATATTTTAGTTTATTTAAAAAAACATTAAAATTTTAACCTAATTTACTAAATTGATTATTAAGAGTTTATTTACAAAAATATAATAATGACTTAAATATTAAATAAAACATATTTTTATTTTTATGATTTCTGATTTTTTTGTGTTATGAAAATTAAATTTGTGAATTAAATAAAACAAAAAAAAAGCAATTAAAATAAAAAGAAGAAAAGAAAAAGAAATTAGGAAATATAATGCAAACCATGGGGTGTCTGACCCAATCTGGGAGGTTTGTTGAAGCAATTAGGCCCATTGGAAATCTGGCCCTTTTGGACTTTTTGGAATTGAGTATGGCATGGTTGACCAGCGTACATGGTGGAATTCACATGATGGCCTTTGGATGAGATCTCCTGGACACTTGGCAGGCAAGCAGGCGAGGGTGCATGATGAACCATTGGACGAGTGCAACGCTGGAACATGTTTTGACAAAAATCATTGAGATTATGGGGGACCTGGGAATCGAACCCAGGTCCCAGTACCTGCATGACAGCGCATCTACCAACCCAACCAACGCGTTTCTTTGTTAGTTTAATGGAACATGATTAATATATGTGAAAAACAAGCGTTATTGGCAGAAACAAAAATCACGCGCGAATATTCAAATTATCCAGTCATGCTGAGACACGTCCACCTTCTTCTTCGTTTGCCTGAAAATACAAAATAGATAGCGGGGGTTTTAAACCCCCACTAAGCTTCAACCTGAAAAATAGCGATTAGGTGATAGTCAAAAATAAAAAAGGCGCGAGGTATGGAATTGATTCGTTTGGATGTCCTGAATCCAATGGTATAGGTTTGAATGGCCAATTGTTCCATATATGTAAAGCCCCAAATTTGGAACTCTGAAACCCTAAGAAACGTTCATGGCAACTTTGGATACAGGCAACATTAATTCAATTAGAGGGCACCAATAGCTTCAGAATGTTCATGTTAGTATAAATCAAACATTAAAACGTATGAAAAATGCATGTAAATTCGAATACGAATGTGAAAAATTTCATGAACAGGGCGATGTCATTCTACCACTTCTGGATGTATGGAGACTTGGCTTTGATTGTAAAAGCTTCCTGGGTCCCTTGGCAATGTATTGGAACCCTTTTCAAGCCTTGAAACACCTTCTATGTATGAAAACAGTTTTCAATATTTCTTGTGAAAAAGTGAAATCTGTTCTTGCGTTCTGAGCGCAACTTTTTTTTCTTCTGCATTAGGTTTGCTTTGCCTATGTATGAGGATGGAATTAGGTCAAGAAAAACAAGCCCAAATTCTATGCATTCATGATTCAAATATTTGATTTTGTCAAATCTTTTCCTATCTTTTTTTGCCATGGAAACTTGCCAATTTTGGAAGATTTTGTCTCTTGAGAAGGCACACGAAATATTGAGCTCATAATGGACCTATTTGCTGCATAAAAGGATTTAGAAAACATGATTTAGTATTTTTCTCATAATTAATTTTAATTAAATGAATTAATAAGATTAAAAATCCAATTAATTAATTAAAAATAAGAAAATAACTCCCTTTTAGCTTAATGGGTCGTGCATAGCCTTTGGGTAATGATTCATGGAAGAAATTGAGGCCCATTAGCATTTTTGAACCCTTTTGTGCAAAGTTGACTTTTCAAAATTCCCAAAAATCTCCCAACTTCCACAAGGAATATCTTGCTCAATTTTTAAGCTTTGATCATGTTCTTGGACATTTTGGAAAGGTCTTGAAGTCCTCTAACCAATTCCTTTGGTCCCATGTCATTTTGATTTACCAATCTCAAGTTATGGTCTTTGACTTAAAGTGCCTTTTTGTTGACTTTTGAAAATGACCTATAATGTTGAGATTGATAACTTTTTGTGAGAGCATTTCTTGGACTTGAAGTGTGAAGATGAGTTGTAGGAAATGTCATTCTATTCAAAATGAGCTTTGGATGGAATTTTTCTGATAAACCATGTGGAAGTTATGCCCTGGTCAATTTGCAGTTGACTTTTTCAACTGTCCAAAAATAGAAACTTTTGCATCTTGAGACTTTTTGAGCCATGCCTTGAGAATCATGATCAAGAATTGATCAAATGATGTTTGTGGCTTCAAAATAAGATGTTGACCAAAAATTTTGACTTTTGACTGTCAAATGACCATTTTGCCCCTGCAGTTGACTGTGAAGCATTTAGGGTTTTTGACTGTGCCTTTTGATGCTGTGAGTCTTGAAACTTGACATAAGGATGCTTGACAATGTATGTAGGCATGTGGGACTTGTTTGGACCCTTGGAAGCTTCAATTTCTTTGCCAGCACCAAAACCCTAATTTTTGACTGTTAGGAAGCAATTGGACTGTGCAACCCTTGAGAGATTTTGAAGCTTGATCTTGGAAAATCTTGAAGAATACGGGAGGGCAAATTTTGGGGTACAACACTTTATAAAACTTTATAAAAGATTTACAATGATATTTTAGCAGCATTTTAACAAAATGAGTCAATGCAAATTTGTTGATTTCCAATTCATCCAAGTATTCCTTTTATAGCCAAAAAGAAATTCGTTCAAGGGTAGAATAGGAATACCATATTTTAAGCTTGTCTTCTTGCATAATGGTCAGTGTGAGTGGTAGACAATACCGTACTAATAGTACAGTCCTTATGCCACAAAATCAGAGTAGTGGAAGGAGGTGATCTTGTACTATTTCTCACGAAAAGCCTTTGATCTTCTCTTTTAATCTTCAGAGGCTTCAGAGTGTGTGTGATACAGTGGGAAAACTGACTTGGGTGTTTTGTGTTTTATCGCAAATGTTGTGGTTAGCAAGAGTCGCCACTGACTTTTCTTTTATCCAAAAGGAAAGGTGAAAAAGCACAGGAATGACCTTTGAGATGTTTTCTTGAGTTCGGGGGGTAGATTATGAAAAGGGATGGTATTAGCACCCTTTTCATCCATGATTTTACATGGGCTCTTAGTTATTTGCTAGATCACTTGTTTTTGTTTAAAAATGTGCTTTGTATGGTTTTTGAAAGTATTTTGAAAAGGTGTCATCGTTTAGGAGAACTTTGTAATGATTCTCGTTCGTAAGAATGTATACAAAGTATTGATCTTTTGAAAATGTTGTCAAGTTTGAAAGATGTTTTTGAAAGTGTTGGTGTTTGTTTTGAAAATAGAAAGGATGTTTTTGGTTTTGAAATTGAGCAAGCAACTAGGAACAATCTACCTACTCAAAAGTCTTAGTTCATTTCTTCCTTTCCTTTGATATTGTTATCTTACCATTGGTTTGGTAAGTAACCCTATCTTTGGATGTAAACGGGACGGGCATGGGCATCGTATAACCATGATTAGCAATGTTGCAAGGTATCTTAGCATTTTTCTTTAGGGACTAAGATCATTTTGAAAGGCAACTTTTGATAGCGTCATCGAGGGACTATGATCTTGTATTTTGGCTTGTTTTTGCTAAGATACCTCACATGCATAACATGGCCATTTTTATAAGGCAACTGTGATACGGTGGGAGAACTGACTATGATTTTGCGTTTGTATTCGCAAATGTTACGGTTGAGCAAGAGTCGCCACCGACTTTTTATTTTATCCTAAGGAAAGGTTAAAAAGCACAGCAAAAACCTTTGAGATGTTTTCTTGGGTTCGGGGAGTAGATTATAGAAAGGGAAGGTATTAGCACCCTTTCTATCCATGGTTATCCATGGGCTCTTAGTTACTTGCTAAGATCAACTTGCCTTATTTTTCAATTGTTTGAAATGGTGCTTTGTGTGTGTGGATTTGAAAATGTTTTGAAAAGAGGCCAATGTGGTGGCAACCTTTGTAATGATCCATGTTGGGATGTATACAAAGGTGTATGTCTTTTGAAAAGGTTTTCATTTGTTTTTTGAAAGTTTGTTTTGAAAGTGTTGTGAGGTGTGGTTTAAAAATAGGCAAGTGTTTTGCAAGTTTGATTCAAGTAACTAAGAGGTTGTCTACTCCTAAACTTCTCAAAGATCTTTGCTATGTTTTAAACCTTTTAACAATTTTGTTCCACCATTGCATTTGGTGGACAATATTGTGTTAGGATGTGAAAGGGACTGGCGCGGGTCATCGTTTAGACCATAATTGCAATGGTGCCAAGTATCTTTGGGCAATTTTCTTTAAGGGACTTGATCATTTTTAGGCAACTTTCGAAAGCGTCATCGAGGGACTATGATCATTTGAATTGTTTTGTTTTGCCCAAAGAGACCTAACATGCAATATGGCCCATTTATTGAAGGCAACAAGTGGAATACCGTAGGGGTGCAAGTGTGATTAGTGTTGTCCATTTTCATGCTTGTTTATCTTGAAATTAGGTCAAACTATTTTTGTTGTTTTTGATTCGCATACAAACCCTAATTCTAACATGGTATATTTAGAAAGCAATAAAGTGCGAAAAATAAAGTTACTAAGCTATTACAACACAATATATGGGAAGGGGGGGGGGGGGTACAAATGTTCAAATGGGGTTTTTTGACAAGGAATTTAAACCTAAACTATTACATCAAAATTGAATTATTTACAAGATATTTAATTGCACAAATTAAATGGAAATAAAATAAATATGCAAGATGCAAAAGGGTTTTTTATGTGTATGAAAAAAAAAGTATTTTTATATGTCAAATAAACAAAAATAAAAAGGATTATTTTTTGGAGTTTTTTATGTTTAGGGCAAAACCCTAATTTTTAAATAAAATGTATTAATTATTTAATATGTACACATTTATTTATTATATATAAAAATAAAATAAAAATGAAGTATATTTGTAAAAAGATATTTTTAATATTAAATATTAATAAAAATAAAAATGTGTATATTTTGTATTTTTAACCTAAATATACTAATATATATATGAATTTGTATTATTTATTAAATATATTGCATATATACAAAATAATAATATTTAATATTTATAAAAAAAAGTATATTTTATATGAAATATTTTCAGAAGATAAAATGAAATAAAAATCAGAAATAAAATATGTTTGCATATTTTTTAGTATTTTAAAATAAAAGTATGTTTATATATTTATTTATGTACAAATACTTATTTAAACAAATAAAAGCCTAATAAATATAAAAATGGTGTAAAAATATTTTTTCATATTTTTAATATTGTGAGGAAAAATAAATAAGTCAGAACAAAAAAAGAAAAGTCAAAAAATCATGAAAATAAGCAAAATGGGCCTAGGGGGTGTAAAAGCAAAAGCATGGTGTAAACAGAAATGACAAAACAGGCCCAGCCCAAAGGTTGTTGTCTTCAACCTTCAGACAAACATATTCAAAAACACGCGCCTTTCTTCTCAAATCCCTAACTTCCGATTCTTTGATCTTTTGCCAAATCTTCCAACATGAAACCTGTAGAGCTTGAAGCCACGATTCTAGACATATAAAGAAGTCAATCTAACTCTCAGAAATGAGAGAGAATTTCTTCTCCCCCAATTCCTGACCTAAATTTTATTCAATGTTCAGACTTAAAATTCTCTAAGCATACATAATATAAATGAAATCTAATTACATGGGCATGTTCAGGGCTATGAATGTGACATGTTTTCTTCACAAACCTAAAGCTAACAATGCCTATATTGAGAGATAGAACTTCATGAATATACTTCAGTTGGAATCGTGTCTTGCAATGGAGGAGCTTTCAGGGCAAGATGATGATTTGTACAGCTTGCCTGAAGTGTAGTGATGCTATTCCAATGCTTGGTGTGTTTTGAATCGTGCCAAATCAAGCTGCAGAAGTCCACCTGCAAGATAGAAAAATGGAAATGGCGAATGGTGCTATGGCTGTTACAGTCTCAGTTCAAGGTTTGGAATAATTTATATGGATATTATGGAATGTGTTTGAAGTGTTTTTAGCAAGAATGCATGGAAGGTTTGAGCTATGGAACTCAAACTGCAGGGATGCCCTGTTTTGGGCAGTTCAATGGTGATTCTGTGAATGAGAGGGTGTTGGGGATGGTTGGCTCGTGTTCTAGCTCAGAATGGATGTTTAGAATATGTTTGACAAGTTTGCTTAAGGTTGTGTTAGCTGAGATGAGAGTTGGTATGTGTTATGGCAAGTTTCTTACACTTTAAGCAAGAGATGGCAAGTTGGTGTTCTAGACAGGTAGAGGCCCCCAATATATGCTGCACAACTTAGTCTTGATCAGTGCAATTAGTCCATAAACTTGTGCCAAAGAGATCTTAACTGTACTTGCTTGGATTTGCTTTAGACATAAAGTGCAACTTTTCCAAAATGGATATAATGCTTTATCTAAAAATGGATTAAACTTGCATACAATGTTTGAACTCATAGAACAACACTTTGGAACAAAGGATTGGAATTAAATTATTGAGTGTTGGATGGTTTAGAGGCCTGTAATCAAGGAAAGCATGCTGAATTCAAAATGGCACAAATGTATGAACATGTAAATTGACCAAATCAAAAGTGAGTTTTTCCCATATTGCAAAATTCGATTCTCTCTAACCATGAGGTTGTTTGATGAGTTCTTGGACATTTTGGAAAGCTTGGAATGTGTACTACAATCCATCTTTGAAATTCAAATTGAAATTCCAAGTGGAAGTATATGAAAAATGGTCTTGAAGTTAGGTAAAAACCTTGCCTAAAATAGGTCAAATTTTCTCTAAGTTAAGAATGGTTTGGTACCCTTGTTCCAAAAATTGTAACTTGAGCTACAAGCCTCTTTTGGGAAAACTTTGTGAATCAAAGTTGTAGATTTTGCAATAGGCTACAACTTTCATGTTTTTACTTTTGCTTGAATCCACATGAATCTTGGTGAGAAAGTGGGACAAAGTTAGGAAAAAATTAGGGTTTTTCATAACTTAGAAAAATTCTAAGTTATGAAAAATCTTCATTTCAAACCCTAATTTGCAATTCTTGATTTCTTGATGAACAAGTTTCATGATTTGGCATGTTTTGATGAAAAATGAATCTTGGCACTTGATTTTGACCAAAAAGTCAAAGTTTGACTTTTCAGTATACAGTCAAAATTGATCAATTGACTGGGAAATTCAACTGTCAATCTTGTGCATTTGGGATCTTTTGAACTTGTTGAGCATGTCAAGATAATTCCATGGGGTCCTTGAGTCCATATGTGAGTTTGGTTTGCCATTGGCTAGGTCAAACAGTCAAAAATTGCCTTTGTGCAGCCAAAACCCTAAAAATGACCATTTTGCCCTTTTGGTGATCTGATCAAATTTCTTGTGGAATTGTGATCCAAACTTGATCAAATGGTCCATGTGAGTTCATAATGTTGATGTGGGTCAATTTTCATGAGATTTGACTGTCAATTGGCCACAATTGACTTTTCCCCAATACAGTTGATTTCTAGGTCAACTGTCCAATTGACTGGGCAAAATTTGGAATCAAGACTTGAAACTTGGTATGGATAAACTTGGGAGTCCAACATGAAGCATGAAAGTCATCTTAGGCATTTTAGGTCAAAACATCTTTGTTCAAACACCAACCCTAATTTGGGTCAACAGTGCAAGGAGAAGTCTTGAGCAGAGGAACCCTAACTGGATCTTGAGCTCCAAGGGTTTTATGATGAGAAAATGTTGAGGAAATGGGAGGGCAAATTTTGGGGTAAAATTGTTGCCACTGTTCAATCTTATTGAACCTGAAGAGTTAGATTGGCAAGTTTGCCTTTCGTGACTCGAAGGTAAAAGGAGATTGGACACTAGAGTGCCCGGAAATTTGCACTCGCATGTTGGAGTATCAGCAATGTGATGTCGGGAATGGGCTTATAGATGCCATTTGGAGAGATGGTGGATAGGGAGATGGGCTTATAGATGCCATCTGGAGATGTGACAGAACCTTGTCGGGAATGGGCTTATAGATGCCATTTGGAAGTGTTGATCGCATAAGAGATTCCTTAGCGAGAACTTGTGTATTTGAGAAAGACAGATGTTTTCCTGGCTTGTTACAAGTGTTTGATCTTCAATATCCTCATGCAGATTTGCCCTGGCTAGATACAGGTGTCGAATCTACAATTGGTTGCTCACAGATGTGCCCTGGCTGGATACAGGAATCGAATCTGGAAATAGTCGTCAACAGATATGCCCTGGCTGGATACAGGAATCGAATCTTCGAACTCTTCAGACGTGCCCTGGCTAGATACAGGAATCAAGTCTGGAAATGTGGTCAACAGATATGCCCTGGCTGGATGCAGGAATCGAATCTTCGAACTCTTCAGACGTGCCCTGGCTAGATACAAGAATCGAGTCTGGAAATATGGTCAACAGATATGCCCTGGCTGGATGCAGGAATCGAATCTGGAATTGTGATAGTTGCTAGATATGCCCTGGCTGGATACAGGAATCGAATCTTCAAACTCTTCAGACGTGCCCTGGTTAGATACAGGAATCGAGTCTGGAAACTGATCACTCACAGATGTGCCCTGGCTAGATACAGGTATCGAATCTGGAATTGTGACAGTTGAAGGTAGTTGCCTTTGGGGTTGTCTTTTTCCCTGAAAAGGCAAAACATCAGTTGTATGCAATGTCATGATGTATGAAATGCATGATGTCATGATGTTCAACATGAGATAGTGTTTGTATGAACTTTATCATGTATGTAAGCAAGATGTATGAAATGTGAAATGTTTATGAATGTATTTTCATCTAGGAAAATAAATCCTTGACGACCGGCCGGGGAATTAAATCCTGGGCTGACGTTGAAGAATAGAGTTCTTCGCTTCCGCTGGGGATGACGGTTGTAAGAATACACCGGTAGGAGAAGATGACTCCGTTGAGGAATACACTTGTTGGAGAGATTACTCTGCGGGGAATTGCTCTGTGGAAGAGATACTTTGCTGAAGTTTTGATGAGAGGCCTGCTGAGGATTTCAATGATGGATTCCGCTGGGGATAATGATGATAAACTCCGCTGGGGATACCAAAGATAAACTCCGCTGGGGATTGTGTTGATAAGTTATGTTAGGGAACTTTGATGAACTCCGCTGGGGATAGGAAGAACTTTGTCGAGGGCGATCTTCCGTGGCAATTAGCTGAGGATAACCCAGTTATAAACCCTTGTGAGGAATAACTTTGAATAAAACTCGGGAGAGACATCCGTACTCTGCAGGGGATAAGCTTCCAGAATCTACTGGGGATAAGCTTCAAGACCTGCTGGGGATATGGTTCAACTTTCCTGGGGAAACCTTTAGACTGTACTGGAAAATGATTCCACTGGAGTGTCCGTATTCCGCCGGGGAACAATCTTAGATCAAGACTGCCGGGGATGCTTGCTGATGAATGCATATACTCCGCTGGGGAATGTTGCTATCTTGTCTTACTCTATGGGGAGTTGAGATAACTTGATCACATTCTTCAGTTGGACCTACCTTGATACTTCGGCGGACAAAGCAACCAGACTGCACCAGACAAATTTACATTGCCCCTGTTTCTGATGTCACCTGTAATTAGTCTTTTGTTCCATATGCAAATATTTATGAATTAGCAATTTAATGTCAAATGCATATATAAAAAATGAACATTGGACGTTCTTCGCAAGACAAAACAGAAAAAAGGAAAAACAATTGGCAATTTGTTTGGAAAACTAAATCTGTATTGATTTTGAAATTTACCTGTAAATAGGCGTTTTTTGTACAAGAGGCTGACGTCCTAGTAAGAGAACGCCGCCGAATAGCATAAAGTTTATACAATTTTGAAAAGGAAACAAAACAGCTATGTGCACAATATTCCCACTGGGTTCCAACTCTGCTATCGCCTTTATGTCTTCAAGCGTCTCATCACTTTGCTGCTTAGTTGAAGATGAAGCTGATTGGTCGATGCCAAAGTCTGAGCCAGATAGTTGATGCCGAATTCTGGATGCAAGGTGATCCAATGAGACATAGTGTTACGCTTTATCCCTAACTTTTGCCTGGACCGCCCTTTCGGGTTTTCAGTCCACCGGGATACCCATTTTTGCCCAAGCCGCCTTTTCAGGTTTTCGACTTGCCGGGTGTACAGATTTTTTTCATTTCATCCCTTATTTTTGCCCGAACCCTTTTGGTTCGCCGGGAAGCCCTTATTTTTGCCTAGGTATGTCAACCTAGAGGGTCTTTTATTCATGCGTAGTATCTTTTTACTATGTCTGCATTGGCAGGGTGAGGAAGGTCGTCACCATCCATGGTGGTCAGAATCATGGCTCCTCCTAAGAACACATGTTTAACCACAAATGGCCCTTCGTACGTAGGGGTCCATTTGCCCCGGGGATCACTTTGAGGAAGGATGATGCATTTGATTACCAGGTCCCCAACTTGATACTCTTGTGGTCTGACTTTCTTGTTAAATGCACTGATCATCCGTTTTTGATACGTCTGACTATGACAGATAGCGGTGAGTCTCTTTTCGTCAATCAGGTTTAATTGATCAAGTCGAGTCTGGATCCAGTCATCTTCACTCAAGTCTGCATCCTTCATTATCCGGAGAGAGGGTATCTGGACTTCAATTGGCAAGACTGCCTCCATGCCATAGACCAAGGAAAAGGGTGTTGCCCCGGTTGACGTTCTTGCTGAGGTACGGTACCCATGAAGAGAAAACGGTAACATCTCATGCCAATCTTTATAGGTCACTGTCATCTTTTGCACAATCTTTTGATATTCTTATTAGCTGCCTCTACAGCCCCATTCATCTTCGGCCGGTAAGGAGAAGCGTTATGATGCTGTATCTTGAATTGCTCGCAGAGCTCAGTGATCATCTTGTTATTGAGATTGGTACCATTGTCCGTAATGATTCTTTCCGGGACGCCATACCGACAGATCAGGTTATGCCGGATGAAACGTGCCACGACGCTCTTGGTTACCGTGGCGTAGGAAGCTGCCTCAACCCACTTCATGAAGTAATCGATCGCTACCAAGATGAAGCGATGCCCGTTGGATGCCGTCGGTCGGATCTCACCGATCATATCAATGCCCCACATTGCAAAAGGCCAAGGTGCCGTCAGGACGTTCAGAGGAACCAGAGGGATGTGCACCTTATCAGCATAGATCTGGCATTTATGACAAGTTCGAGAATGTTGGTAACAATCGACTTCCATTGTGGACCAGAAATATCCTGCCCTAAGGATTTTCTTTTCCATGGTATGTCCACTGGAATGTGTTCCGAATGTACCTTCATGCAGTTCTATCATGATCTTCTCTGCTTCAGCCTTATCCACACAACGCAGTAGAGTTGAATCATGAATCCGTTTGTAGAGAATGCCATTGCTGAGGAAGAATTTTGCCGCAAACCTTCTCATGAACTTCTTGTCGTTGACAGATGCACCTTCAGGGTATTCCTGAGCTTCCAAGTATCTCTTCACCTCATGATACCATGGTTTTTCAGTCACCTTTTCGGCCTCAAGATCGCAGCAGTATGCAGGTTCGTCCAACTTCCAGATAATGATCCGGGGAGCCTCATTGTCCCATTTGACTTTGAACATTGAAGACATCGTAGCTAGTGCGTCCGCTAGCTGATTCTCCTCTCTTGGGAAGTGTTCAAAAGTTATCTCTTCAAAGTGGGGAAGCAAAGTCGACACATACTCCTTGTAAGGAATAAGATTTGGGTGTTTCGTATCCCACTCGCCTTTGATCTGATTGATCACGAGAGCGAAATCTCCGAAGACACTCAGAAACTTGATCCTTAAGTCGATTGCAGCTTGAAGACCCATGGTACATGCCTCATATTCTGCCATGTTGTTGGTGCAGTTGAAACACAGCCGGGCGGTGAGTGGAGTATGAGTGCCTTTGGGGGATATGATCACAGCGCCGATACCATTACCCAAAGCGTTGGAGGCTCCGTCAAAATGCATAGACCATCGGGATCCTTCCTCAGGTCCTTCATCCGGTCCAGGCACTTCACAATCCGTTACTACCATGATATCTTCGTCCGGAAATTCAAAGTTCAAGGATTGGTAATCGTCCACAGGTTGGTGTGCCAAATGATCTACCAGTACACTTCCCTTGATTGCTTTTTGAGTTGTGTACTGGATATCATATTCTGTCAAGATCATTTGCCATCTTGCTATTCTTCCAGACAGAGCAGGCTTTTCGAATATGTACTTGATGGGATCCATCTTTGAAATCAACAGAGTAGTGTGAGTTAACATATACTGTCTCAGCCGGCGAGCAGCCCATACCAGAGCGCAACAAGTTTTCTCGAGCAGTGAGTAACGAGACTCACAATCGGTAAACTTTTTGCTCAGGTAATAAATAGCATGCTCTTTTCGGCCAGACTCGTCATGCTGCCCCAGCACACACCCCATTGAATTGTCAAGTACCGTCAAGTATAGTATCAGAGGTCTCCCTTCCACTGGTGGCATAAGAATGGGTGGCTCTTGGAGATACTCTTTTATTTTTTCAAAAGCAGCCTGACATTCATCGTTCCAGCGTACTACTTGATCTTTCTTCAGCAATTTGAAGATTGGCTCACAAGTAGCAGTTAGATGTGAGATGAATCGGGCAATGTAATTCAGTCGTCCCAGAAAGCCTCTGACTTCTTTCTCTGTCTTGGGAGACGGCATCTCTTGTATGGCTTTCACCTTGGCAGGGTCCACCTGAATACCTTTATCGCTTACAATGAAACCTAGCAATTTTCCGAACCTCACCTCAAAGGTGCATTTGTTGGGATTCAACCTCAGCTTGTATAACTTCAATCGGTCAAACAGCTTCCGCAGATGGTCAAGGTGTTCCTCCTCAGTTTGAGACCTTGCAATCATGTCATCAACATATACTTCAATCTCATGATGGATCATATCATGAAATAAAGCAACCATGGCGCGTTGGTAAGTTGCCCCAGCATTTTTCAACCCGAATGGCATGACCTTGTAGAAGAAGGTGCCCCACTGAGTCACAAAGGTAGTCTTTTCCATATCTTCCGGAGCCATCTTGATCTGATTATACCCTGAAAAGCCATCCATGAAGGAGAACACCTTGTGTTGAGCAGTATTGTCAACAAGAACGTCGATGTGAGGCAGAGGGAAATCATCCTTAGGGCTGGCCCTATTCAAATCCCTGTAGTCGACACACATTCTGACCTTACCGTCCTTCTTTGGCACTGGCACCACGTTGGCAACCCACTGAGGGTAAGAGGTTACTGCTAGAAACCCATCGTCGAATTGCTTCATAACCTCGGTGTGATCGGTGGATCTGGAACTGACTGTTTAACGCTGGTTCGCGAAATGTCGCGGAAGCAAGAGTCGCCACCGTCTTTTATTTTCTCCAAATGGAAAGGACAAAAGCACAGAAAAATTCCTTATAGAGATTGCTCTCGGTTCGGGAGGTAGGTTATAGAAAGGGAAGGTGTTATCACCCTTTCTATCCATGGTTATCCATGGGCTCTTAGATACTTGCTCATTTGTGTTTTCAAAATTGTTTGTTTTCTTTTCAATTGTGGGTTTTAAAAAGTTTCTTTGAAAATTCCAGTTCGACTCTTGTATCGGTCCTCAAGAGTGTTTGAAAAATTGCTTTCGAAAGCTTTTGAAAATGTGTCGGTGTGAAAAGTATTTTTGAACTTGTTTTGAAATTTAGAGCAAGTATCTAGAGTCGTCTACCTACCCTAAGGAATTCGTCTGTGTAAATGTCCTTTAAAGTAGTGCCATCCCACCATTGAGAGGTAGGTAGCACCACCGTTGGAGGTGTTCGGGTCAATTCGAGGTTCGGGACATGGTGATCACCAGAGCAATGGGAAGACACCTTAGAAGCTACCCTCATGCCAGGTTCCCGGATCATGAGGACTTACTAAGACATCCTCTACTCGACGATCACCTTTCGAGGCAAGGCAACAGTGAGGCGTACCCTAGGGGTGGTGTGTGATTCGTGTGTCATGTTCAGTTATTTTGTCTTTTGCCATGTTATTGGTGATCTAGCGTTTGTTTTTATTTTTGTCCATACGTTCTTTCATGCCTTGATTAACAATTAAAAATATTGCGGGAAAGTAAAGGTCTAAAGCTATTACAAAAAGGCGCGGGTCCACATCGCCAAAATTTCTCGAACCCGATTTGACAGAAAAAATAAAGAAAGTAAAAATATAAAGTGCGAGGAATTAATTACATGGCTTCGGGAGAGATACATAAATATTTAAACGAAATAAAATAAATATGCGAATTAAATGGGAATTAAAAACGAGGGCGTTGGACCCTTTTTGCAAAATTAAATTAAACGATGAATTAATTAATTAAAAAAAGAAAGGAAATTGTTTTTTGGTATTTTATGATTTTTAGGATTTTAATGAAAAAAGAATTAATTAAGATAAATGCTAACCCTAATTCTAGTTATTTTAATTTATTAAAAAAAAGAAGATTAAAGTTTTACCCTAAAATTAACCCTAATTAATTTACATGCAATTTTAATCACAAAATTAATATTTAATTATTTAATTATTATGGAAGAAAAATAAAAAGGAATAAAAATTATCACATACCCTAATTCTATATTTCTTAGATTTTTAAAAAGAGTTAAAATTAAAACCTAATTTAAAACTAATTAATTTATGAACTTATTTACAAAAAATATTAAAATAAAAAATATTTATTATTTTTTCTCTTTTTCTGATTTTTTATGTGTTTTTTATATTTTATGAAAACATTAAATTAAAGCGTTAAAAAAAATATTAATTAAAACAAAGAAAAGAAAAAAATATAAAAGTAAAAAGAAACAAACTGGAGGGGGGTGTTGTCCCCAAATGGAGGTGAAATCTTTAGCAATCTGGCCCAATATTCTGAGGCCCTTTTGACTCTCGTGGCTAGCGTGCATCAGCATTGACTGGAGTTCACCGTGCTCTCCAGATCATGACCTTTGATTTGATGCAACTGAACGCGTGGACGGTTAGATTATGAAGGTGTATGATGGTCTTTGATATTGAATCTGCATGTGAATTTTAATTGAAAAATAATATGGACATAGTGAGGACCTGGGGCTCGAACCCAGGTCATGAATGTTACCAACAACTATGCTTGCCACTGAATCAACCCATACGCGTTTAATATATAATAACTAACAAATATTATAAAAGAAAAAATGGTCAGTAGCTTAAAAACGCGCGCAGCATTTGAATGATCCAACCAGCGCCTTCCACCTCATCGTCCTCTTCGTTGGGTTTTCTTTTTTTCTGAAATACACAAACAATAAGCAACGGTTTTCAAACGTTGCTATAGATGTCATATTAAAAAATAGCGAATAGGCCATAAGGCCTCATAAATTGAGCGCGAGGGTAGGTTCCTCTTCGTCCAAGCGTGCTGATCATGGCCATGGTACTATGGTGGTCTAATTTTACCGCGTTTGGAAACCCCCAATTTCAAGCTCGCAAAACCCTAATCTGCATCCATGGTGAATTCGCATATAATGCCCAAAAATCCAATCAAAGTACATGGTTAGCTTTAGAATACATTACTTAGCATGAATCTATAAATAAAATGCCATGAATATGCATAAATTGTAAAGCACGATTATGAAAAAAAGTGAGAAAATTTGGACTTCTGTACAATGATTCAAAGGGTTATGATTGATGTTTTTGATCCAGGAAGATTGCTGGATGTCCTTGGAAGGCAATGGGATGAGTTTTGTGGCTTGAAACGACCTGCAAATAAGTTTTCAGAATTTGAGTTTTCAAAGAAAATTTCAAGTTTGGTTTTCTATGTTCTTGCGCAGCTTAGTGGTTCCTTGCATTAGGTTTTGATTCCTTGTATAAGTATGAGTGAATTAGGTCAAAAATCTGACCAAAAGAATCCAAGATTTGATTGTTCAATATTTGATTTTCAAGCATTAGTTTTTCCAATCTTTTCATGCAATTTGATACCAAATCATGCCAAAACTTTCCAAAATGATTATGCACGAATCTTGAATGTCCAATGAGAGTGTTTTCTGCACAAAAAGATTTTATTTCATTAGTTTTGTATTTTTCATGCATTTTATTTAATTAAATGAATTATTAATAATAAAAAATCCAAATAAATAAATAAAAATGGAGAAAAACTTCCCTTTTGGCCTAATGGTCGTGCATATGCCTTGGATGATGAATTATGGAAGAAAAATAGGCCCATTAGCAATTTTTAGGTCATTTGAAGCAAAGTTGACTTTTCAAAATATCCAGAAAGTTCCCAACTTCCACAAGGCATAACTTGCTCAATTTTTAAGCTTTGCTCATGTTCTTGGACATTTTGGAAAGGTCTTTGAGTCCTCTAACCAATGCCTTTGGTCCCATGTCATTTTGATTTACCAATCTCAAGTTATGGCCTTTGACTTAAAGTCCCTTTTTGTTGACTTTTGAAAATGACCTATAATGTTGAAATTGATAACTTTTTGTGAGAGCATTTCTTGGACTTGAAGTATGAAGATGAGTTGTAGGAAATGTCTTTCTCTTCAAAATGAGCTTTGGATGGAATTTTTCTGATAATCCATGTGAAAGTTATGCCCTGGTCAATTTACAGTTGACTTTTTCAAATGTCCAAATAAGGAAACTTTTGCATCTTGATGATTTTTGAGCCAAACTTTGAGAATCATGATCAAGCATTGATCAAATGATGTTTAAGGCTTCAAAATGATATGTTGACCAAAAATTTGAACTTTTGACTGTCAAATGACCATTTTGCCCCTGTAGTTGACTGTAGTGCAATTTAGGGTTTTGACTGTGCAATTTTGAGCTGAATGTCTTGAAACTTGATATGAGGATGCTTGACCATATTTGTAGGCATGTGGGACTTGATTGGACCCTTGGAAACTTCATTTTCTTGATCAGAACCAAAACCTTAATTTTGACTGTTCATGAGGCTCTTACACTATGCAACCCTTGGGGAGATTTTGAGGCTTGACTTGGCACTTTCTTGAAGAATATGGGAGGGAAAATTTTGGGGTACAACACTCGGCTTTGATTTTTTCGGACATCTCTGGACGCATGCGGCGGACCTTTTGCTTTACCGGAGGGCAGTCTTCCTTGGTAGGCAGGTGATGAACCATAATGTCGGCATCCAAACCAGGCATGTCTTCCTAAGACCAGGCAAATATCTCCATGTAATCATGTAGCATTTGGATCAATCGTTGCTTCACGCTGAGCTCTAGATTGGCACCAATCTTGACTTCTTTTCTATCTGTCTCAGTACCCAGGTTCACTGTTTCCACGGGCTCTTCATGCGGCTGAATGTCCCTCTCTTCTTGGAGTAGCAGTCTTGCGAGTTCACCAGGCACTTCGCAATCATCTTCACCTTCGTTTTCGGCCAAGTTGATCGGATTCTCGAAGTCATAACTGGTGGTAGCAGAGCTGTTACCAGTGAGATCCAGAGTGGATTGAAACCTGTATAAGTGAGTGTGTGTAAATATAGTTGTTTTGCAATATATAACACAAAGAAAAAGAGCGCAAGATTTGAAATGCAACAAACGTCCAATGTTTTGATTAATGATATATGGAAATGTCATACAAAAAGCCCTCACAAATGGAGCTACGATGCCCCGGGTAGGACACCGAGCCAATAAAAGTTTCAACATATTGTTTGTTACAAATTGAAAATAAAAAAGAGTTAATTACTGCGTGACAAATGTAATTGGTGTAAAATCCTTTGCCGTCCAGTTGCTTGGTCCATTGCTGGTGGTTGGATAGATCAACTATCAAACTCTGCTTCCTCTACGTCCTCCTCGATAGCATTCACCCTTGAGTTGGTGATGAACAACGGAGCCTTTCTGATCCTTTCCTTACGAACAACCCTCTGAGCCTCTGCAGTGAAGCCCAGCCCAAACTTGTCGTTCTTTTGAGTGAAGTCAGGAAGCTGACCCCAGTTTGCGCATTTGCCTTTCTCGATTACAGCTCGGGCATCCTTCAAGGACGCCATCTTCAACGGAAAGTCTTCTTCAACCACTGTTTCAGCCGATGCCAACGTTGGAGGTACTTCCTCAAAAAGCTGAAAGGGGGTTTCAATAAACTCCCCGTCCATCTCGATATACCGGAATGAATTCAAGTGACTAACCATGTATTCCTCCTCACCCTGCACAGTAACAATTTTCCCTTTGACAGGGTATTTGAGCTTTTGGTGTAGAGTGGATGTTACTGCCCCAGCCTTGTGAATCCAGGGTCGACCCAACAAGCAGGAATAAGATGAACGAATATCCATTACATAGAATGTTGAGTCGAAGACTTGGGAACCCACACGAATAGGAATGTCTACCTCACCGTGCACCATCCTCTTAGAACCTTCGAAGGCTCTAACAATGATGTTACTAGGTTTCAATTCCAGGCCCTCACAATCCAAGCGATCCAATGCCTTCTTGGGCAAAACATTCAGGGAAGAACCGGTATCCACCAACACGTGTGCGAGAGTCGTGCCCCTGCATTCTATAGAGACATGCAGGGCATCATTGTGATTTTTCCGTTTGGCGGTAAGGTCAGCATCCGAGAACCCCAAGCCATTGTCAGCTGTCAAATTAGCCACACAGTCGGTGAATTGATCTGCAAAGGTCTCTTGCGGCACATGGGCCGTTTTCAGAAATGAAATCAGGGCCTTTGCATGGGCCTCTGAGCATAGCAGCAATGATAGCATAGAGATTTTGGAGGGGGTATGCCCCAACTGTTCAACAACATTGAAGTCACTCTTTTTAATGATTTTAAGGATTTCCTCCATCTCTTGTTGGGAGGCTTCAACAACAGTCTTTTTTGGTGCCTCCGTCCTGGCAGGCAAATCGGTAGCAACTTCTTTGCCCCGAGCATCAGAGGACTCGGCGGCGGTAGTAGACACAGGAACTTGATTTGGAACATGCACACTTGCGGGTGTGATGATAAGAGGCTTTCGGATAACTGGCGGTGCAATGTCAGGCGAGAAGAGCCTGCCACTGCGAGTAATCTTGGCGGGACCAGTGATGTTACTGATACTGGTACCGGTGTTGAACTCCTGCTTCACTCCAAGCACATACACGTCGGCTCCATAATGCCATGGGGCAGCTTTATCAGACTCATAGGGGAGAGGCCCCGGAACAGTGATAGTAATGGGTGCAACAGACATAATTTGGACTGGCTTCCTCGGGGGAGCTTTGGTAGGATTGTAAATTGTGACAACAAATACTTCTTCAGCGGAAACAAATGGAACATCAGTTTTCTTGAACATAATTTCTTTGCTATCCATCAGGCTTTGGATGCCTAATTTCAGCAGCGGACAACCGGTAGGGATAACAGTACACAGGAGGCAACCCTTGCTACAACCCGGAAATAAACCGGCTAGTAGTAAGTTCCTCTTAACAGTCAAAAGAGGGGTAGAAACATCATTCACCGAAACAACATACAAATCTTCCTCGATGGCATTTACTCTATGCTGGGGCATAGGAGCAGTTACAACATTTGGCCTCTCAGGCGCCTCAAACTGAATTTCCTTCGCGTCGATAAGGTCTTGCACTTTATTTCTCAAGGCCCAGCAATCATCAGTAGTATGCCCAAGGCTATCGGAATGATAAGCACAACGGGCATTTGGGTTATACTTAGGAGATGCAGTATTCACGACCTTTGGAGCCTCTTTGATGGTCACCAAGTTGGTTGATAACAGTTGCGGTAAAATTTGTGACAAGGTCATACTCAGCCGAGTATACTGCCTCTTGGGCCTTTCACCTCTTTGTTGATTGTACTGCTGAGGAGCAGCAACAGGTTTTGAAATGACCAAGGCATTGACGGCTTGGCGACTTTCTGGCTTGACTTGTCTTCTAGGACCATAGACGACACTTGCTTCTTTCTTGAAAGGCCTTTTCTCAGTACTTGTGGAGGCAGCTTTTTGTATCTTTCCTGACCTGATGCCAGCTTCTATCCTTTCACCCATCAGAATCAAATCCGTAAACCCAGCGGAGGAGTTACCAACCAAATGATTGAAAAATGGACCAGACAAGGTCCCTAGAAACATATCAACCAGCTCACGATCAGTCAATGGAGGCTGCACCCTGCCAGCCAAATCTCTCCATTTTTGTGCATATTCTTTGAACCCTTCGCCCGTTCCTAGAGACATACCCTGAAGTTGGGTACGCGTAGGAGCGAGATCAGAATTGTATTGATATTGTCTATAAAATGCGGTTGCTAAATCTTCCCAATGTCGGATACTAGTTCCATCTAGTTGATAGAACCACTCAAGCTGTGACCCCGAAAGGCTATCTTGGAAGAAGTGGATCCAGAGATTTTTATCTGCCGTGTAAGGTTGGATCTTCCTTACGTACGACCTTAGATGCAGCTTTGGACAGGAAGCCCCATCGTATTTGGAAAAGGCAGGCGCCTTAAACTTGTGTGGGATTACTACCCCAGAAGATAACCCCAAATCTCCGAAATCCAGCCCCAGCACATTCTGAATCTTCCTGGCGCTCAAGCGGTCCTCTAATTGCTTGTATCTGTCAGCAGCGGGAGGGTATTGTTCGTCGTTGTAGTCCGTCTCGTTGTCAGAGACTGCAGGACTAGGAGCTCCTCCCCCTTGGGGACTGTCTTTCTCTGCGGAGGAAGTAGTTGGATCAGCCTCGTTATGGAGTGTGTTCCCAAACCTGCGTCCGGTGTTGAATAATGCAGTCCTCTTTTTCTTCTTCTTCTTCAGGAGTAGAGCCTTCAACTCTTGCTGACCTTGGGCCAGGCTCAGGACCATTTCTTGAAACTGGGCACTTTGGGCCTGAAGGGCCTTGATTGCTTGCTCACTGGATGAGTCTGGATTCATGATGACTGTTCAGAATAAACAGCGAAGGAGATTAAGCAACCTGTGAAAAAGGGTACCTGTTATGCATATGGTGCGATGAGATGCGTATGTTTTATGTTTTCAAAGACAAACAAGATTCAACTTTGTAGACAAAAGGGAAACACACTTCATTAGATTCAAAATTTAAATTGTTCAACAACTTGCCCTTAGGCATTACAGGAATGAAAAAAAATACTGAAAAGGAAATAAAAGCTGTAAAAGGAAACATCCAAAGCCCATCAGTGCTCCCATGGCCTCCTCTTCTCAGTATGGATATAGTCATTCAGAACCCGCTCTTCCTCCAATTGCTTAGTCAGCCTCTGGATCTTCCGTTCCTGTTCGTTGAACTTTTCCCGATAAAAATCCCGTTCTTCCTTTAGCTGCGCCCAAGATCTCTTCAATGTGTCAAAATCAGTGGGTATCTGGGGAGGGAGGACAGTTGGAGGAGCCCCATCTTCATCAGGAGATTCAAGAATGATAGGTCTGGCAGCTTTGTATGGCATACCCAACTTCTGAGCACGGATGCGGACCCATCTGCAATAGGGTTCCAAGGGTAGAGAAGTCTTTGGTCCCAACTCATGGGGGTCGGCTTTTTGAATTCTATCCCAAGCCTTAATGAATCCATGGCGTAGTTTGTCACTGTCTACCTGAAATTCAAAATGGAAGTGAGGAACCAACATCTAATGGGGCCCTACTCTTCTGGCTCTTCCAAACTGACGGAGAGCTAAACATGGATTATAAGAGATTCCTCCCTGGATACCAATCAATGGAACATTAGGGTATTCTCCGCAACGATCAATAACAGCTACCTCATCCAAGCCTCTGAGAGTCCAAGTGATGTCATTATCAGTGAGAGACATTAACCTATGAGCCCAACCCTTTCCTTCTTCATTCTTCAGCACGAACTTAGGAAGGTGAGAAATAAACCACCTTACTAGCAAAGGGACACAACACCATGGGGTTCCCCGTCCTCGGGCAGTACGAGCATAGAGTTGTTGCAGGATATCACCCAAGAGAGTGGGTATAGGATTCCGAGACATGAAGATCCTTATGGCATAGATACTGATAAAGGTGTCAGGATTGGGGAACAATACCAGACCATAGATTAAAAGAGCCAGAATGTCTTCGTACGCCTTGAAGTCTAAGTCGTTCCAGAAACCATTAGCTTTGCCAACCAGAAACTTAACCAAAAAGCCCTCAACCTCACTTCTAGTTTCCCAATTAGCCAATACCTCTTCTTTGGTCAAGGGGAGGACAACAGCAATCTCCTCAGGCCTAAGAGTCTTCTCCCAACCAGTGAATGGAGTCTGCTCCAAAACAGGGATCCCAAGCAAATAAGAAAATTCTTCCAGGGTAGGAACCAGGTGGAAGTCTTGAAAGGTGAAGCAATGATATAGGGGATCATAAAACTGGGTCAGGACACTTATCAGTTGTTGGTCCCATTTTGAAGTGATCAAACCAAGGAGAGAACCATGCCTGTTGATGAAGGAAGAAGTGTTTGAAATCCTATCAACCAAACCCCTGAGCAAAGTTGGTGGTTGAACAAAGTTGAGCCGCATAGTATTCCTACGCACGGGCATCATGATGTCCTACAAAACAGAGCAAAGATGAAAATTTTTTGTCTTTGAAATGGGTTAGTCCTTATACAGGATGCATGCAATGGTATGATGGCATTATGCTATGATGAAGCACACCACAAGTATTCACACAGGCAAGCATGATAAGGCACACTAGTCACACAAGACAACCCTTAGGTTTCAGGCCAGCATGAAGTTTAGGTATTACCCTCTTTTGGTTTCGTTGGTTAAAACCTGTCCTATCAAAAGTAACCGGGTTCTAGAGGATCTCAAATCATTGGCTACCCTCAATCGGTCATAACTCCAGCATCGCAATCTTTTCTTGCGGCCAGAACCATCGCGAGAGTTTATCCTCAATGAGTGTAGCATACTGCTACTGTTCTAATGGCCAAGTTGGGTCAATTTAGGGTTCTAAGGTCGGTTGGTGCTTAATGACTCATTAGAAGACCCATATTCTCCTCGTTGCAACACAAGGGATATCGGTACAGACTAAGGTGCCACACCAACGTAGCCACTGCTTCACCCATGTCGGTCTACGCCGGACAGGTCCCTCACAGATTATGCTACCTAAAAGGGTCTTCCCCAGATCCGGGTTAGGATCTTTGAAACTCCGATGCATAGCCCACAAATATAAAAGCAAACAAGGCAAACAATTGAAAACAAGGGTGATCTAAGCCCTAAGGTTACTCCACTTTAAAGTTATCCCCAGCAGAGTCGCCAGTTCTGTGATATGGTGGGAGAACTGACTATGATTTTGCGTTTGTATTCGCAAATGTTTCGGTTGAGCAAGAGTCGCCACCGAATTTTTATTTTATCCTAAGGAAAGGTTAAAAAGCACAGCAAAAACCTTTGAGATGTTTTCTTGGGTTCGGGGAGTAGATTATAGAAAGGGAAGGTATTAGCACCCTTTCTATCCATGGTTATCCATGGGCTCTTAGTTACTTGCTTAGATCAACTTGCCTTATTTTTCAATTGTTTGAAATGGTGCTTTGTGTGTGTGGATTTGAAAATGTTTTGAAAAGAGGCCAATGTGGTGGCAACCTTTGTAATGATCCATGTTGGGATGTGTGATCGGTGGATCTGGAACTGACTGTTTAACGCTGGTTCGCGAAATGTCGCGGAAGCAAGAGTCGCCACCGTCTTTTATTTTCTCCAAATGGAAAGGAGAAAAGCACAGAAAAATTCCTTAAAGAGATTGCTCTCGGTTCGGGAGGTAGATTATAGAAAGGGAAGGTGTTAGCACCCTTTCCATCCATGGTTATCCATGGGCTCTTAGATACTTGCTCATTGTGTTTTCAAAAATGATTTGTTTGCTTTTCAACTGTGGGTTTTAAAAAGTTTCTTTGAAAATTCCAGTTCGACTCTTGTATCGGTCCTCAAGAGTGTTTGAAAAAATGCTTTCGAAAGCTTTTTGAAAATGTGTTGGTGTGAAAAGTATTTTTGAATTTTTTTGAGATTTAGAGCAAGTATCTACGAGAACCTACCTACCCTAAGGAATTCGTCTGTGTAAATGTCCTTTAAAGTAGTGCCATCCCACCATTGAGAGGTAGGTAGCACCACCGTTGGAGGTGTTCGGGTCAATTCGAGGTTCGGGACATGGTGATCACCGGAGCAATAGGAAGACACCTTAGAAGCTACCCTCATGCCAGGTTCCCGGATCATGAGGACTTACTAAGACATCCTCTACTCGACGATCACCTTTCGAGGCAAGGCAACAGTGAGGCGTACCCTAGGGGTGGTGTGTGATTCGTGTGTCATGTTCATTTGCATTTATCTTGTTCATGTCAAAGTGATCTATGCGTTCGCTTTTATTTTTGTCCATTCATTCTTGCATGCCTTGATTAACAGTTAAAAGTGCGAGAAGTAAAAGTTCTAAAGCTATTACAAAAGGCGCGGGTCCACATCGCCAAAATTTCCAGGACCCGATTTGACGGAAAAATAAAGAAATAAAGTAAAGTAAAGTGCGAGAAATTAATTACACGGCTTTGGGAGAGATACATAAAAATTACACGAAGAAGAAATAAATATGCGAATTAAATAAGAATTAAAAACGAGGGCGTTGGACCCTTTTTGCAAAATTAAATTAAATGATTAAATTAATTAAAATTAAAAAGAAAAGGAATTGTTTTTGGTATTTTTTGGTATTTAGGAGAATTTAATGCAATTAAACATAATTCTACAATTTTTATTTTATTATGAAAACATATTAAAGTTTAACCTAAAATTAACCCTAATTAATTAACGCGGTTTAATTCATAAAAATAAATATTTAATTACTAGTGAAAAGAAAAGAAAAAAAAAGAAGGATAAAAATTAATTAAAACTAATTCTACCAATTTTAAATTAATTAAGAAAATGTTAAGATTTAAACCTAAATTAGAAGAAAACTAAGTTAATTATGAATTTTATTTACAAAAATACTAAAATAAAAATATTTGTTATTTTTTATCTTTTCTGATTTTTATTGTTTTTGTGTTTTTATGAAAAAAATAATTAAATTAAGAGGAATTAATAAATAAAAGAAAACAAATTGAATCAAAATAAAATAAAAAAATAGTGAGAAGAACATTGCAAACCTAGGGGGTCTGCCCCTAATGTGGAGGTTAGACTTTAGCAATTTGGGCCCAATGGCCTTTGGCCTCGTTGACTTTCATGCCAGCATGCAGTGCCTTTGACTCACGTCCATGATGTTCCTTAAACGGTGGCCTTCTGATTGATCTTGGCGTACGCGTGGCTGGCTTGATTTGGGAGATGTATGGTGGACTTTATCATTGAAACTGCATAGGAACGTCAATTGAAAAATAATAGGGAAAGGGTGAGGACCTGGGGCTCGAACCCAGGTCTTGATGAATACCAATGTTATGCCTTGCCAAATGAACCAAACGCGCTTTCTGTATATCAAACGACAAACAAATATTATAAAATAGAATAATGCGTTAGTGCTTTTTGCGCGCGAACTTTTAAACGGGCCAACCATCTCTCTACACATCATCATCTTCCTCCTGGTCTTGTTTATTTCCTGAAACATACAAAGCATTGGCAACGGTTTTGAAATGTTTCAAAAGGTCACTTTTGCAAAAATAGCGATTAGCTCAGGGAGGCTCATAAATTGAGCGCGAGGGTGGCATTACAATCGTCCAATCACGCTTGTTTCAATGATATAGGTCTCTAGTGCTAATTTTTCCTTCACCAAGAAACCCCAATTTAAGGTTCTGAAAACCCTAAGCATTGTTAATGGTGAATCCTTCCATAGTGCACGAAAACAAAATCAAACCATACAGTTAGCTTCAGAATGGAATAATGAACACAAATCACATATTAAAAATTGGTAAATATGCATGAATTGAGATGCAAGAATATGAAATCTTTTCTGTACAGGTTGCGATCGTGTTACCAATTTAGGGCGTTAGGATGATTGATTTCGATTGGAAAACTTTCCTTGAAGCCTCAGGAAGCTAATGGGATAAAAATTTTGCCTTGAATCGTCCTAGAACTTGGTTTTCAGATTTGGAGTTTTCTTGAAAAATTCCAAGTTTGCATATGCTTTTTCTGCGCAGCTTAGAGTCTTTTAGGATTAGGTTTAGCATCTATATGTACCTGTGAATGATTAGGGTTAAAAGAAATCACCCAAAACCTTTGCATTCATGATTTGCAAGATTTGATTTTCCAAGATCTTTTCAAATATTTTTCATGTCTATTTGGTACAAATCATGGCCAATTAACTTCAATTCCTTCTATATCTGATCATGCACGAATTATTGAGTATATATTATGCATAAAAAGATTGAAAAACTTGGGTTTAGTATTTTTCATGTATTTTAATTAATTTAAATGAATTATTAATAATAAAAATCCAAATAAATAAATAAAAAATGAAGAAAAACTTCCCTTTGGGCCAAGTGGTCGTGCACATGCCTTGGATAATGAATTGTGGAAGAAAAAGAGGCCCATTAGCAATTTTAGGTCATTTGAAACAATGTTGACTTTTCAAAATATCCAAAAACTTCCCAACTTCCACAAGGCATAACTTGCTCAATTTATAAGCTTTGCTCATGTTCTTGGACATTTTGGAAAGGTCTTTGAGTCCTCTAACCAATGCCTTTGGTCCCATGTCATTTTGATTTACCAATCTCAAGTTATGGCCTTTTACTTAAAGTCCCTTTTTGTTGACTTTTGAAAATGACCTATAATGTTGAAATTCATAACTTTTTGTGAGAGCATTTATTGGACTTGAAGTATGAAGATGAGTTGTAAGAAATGTCTTTCTCTTCAAAATGAGCTTTGGATGGAATTTTTCTGATAATCCATGTGAAAGTTATGCCCTGGTCAATTTACAGTTGACTTTTTCAACTGTCCAAATATGGAAACTTTTGCATCTTGATGATTTTTGAGCCAAGCTTTGAGAATCATGATCAAGCATTGATCAGATGATGTTTGTGGCTTCAAAATGAGATGTTGACCAAAAATTTGAACTTTTGAATGTCAAATGACCATTTTGCCCCTACAGTTGACTGTAGTGCAATTAGGGTTTTTGATTGTGCAATTTTGTGCTGAAAGTCTTGAAACTTGGTATGAGGATGCTTGACCATGTTTATAGGCATGTGGGACTTGATTGGACCCTTGGAAACTTCATTTGCTTGATAAGAACCAAAACCCTAATTTTGACTGTTTAGGAGGCTCTTACACTGTGCAACCCTTGGGGAATTTTGAAGCTTTGACTTGGCAAACTTTGAAGAATATGGGAGGGAAAATTTTGGGGTACAACAGTTGCCCCTGTTCAATCTTCTTAGACTTGAGGATGCAGATTGGCTGACGTGCCTTTCGTAATCCGAAGGTGGAAGATGATTGAACACTAGAGTGCCCAGAAATTTGCGCTCACATAGTGGCAGTGTGATGGTGGGAATGGGCTTATAGATGCCATTTAGCGATTGATGGATAGGATGATGGGCTTATAGATTCCATATGGGTGCTGATCGCGTAAGAGATTCCTTAGCGAGAGCCTGCGTACCTGCAAAAGAAAAATGATTACCTGACCCGTTACAGGAGCTGGTCTTCAGATTCTTTGTATGGATGTGTCCTGACTGGTTACATGAGCTGAGTCTGGAGCTTCAAACGGCGATGAATGAACCAGGGATGGTTACTACCTCAACAGGAACGGTGAGAGAACTTTGTGTGACTTCAACTTCAACAGCAATTGTTGAGCGAATCTTGGGATTACCATCTCCGCAGGATCGGGGAGAGAACCATAGGCGATTACAATCTCAATAGCAATCATTGAGAAAACCTTGGATGGAATTATCGTCTCCGCAGGATTGGGGAGAGAACCATAGGCGATTACAATCTCAATAGCAATCATTGAGAAAACCTTGGATGGAATTATCGTCTCCGCAGGATCGGGGAGAGAACCATAGGCGATTACAATCTCAATAGCAATCATTGAGAAAACCTTGGATGGAATTATCGTCTCCGCAGGATCGGGGAGAGAACCATAGGCGACTACAACCTCAACAGCAAACATTGAGAGAATCTTGGTGGGAATTATCATCTCCGCAGGATCGGGGAGAGAACCATAGGCGATTACAATCTCAATAGCAATCATTGAGAAAACCTTGGATGGAATTATCGTCTCCGCTGGATCGGGGAGAGAACCATAGGCGATTACAACTCAAAAGCAATCATTGAGAAAACCTTGGATGGAATTATCGTCTCCGCAGGATCGGGGAGAGAACCATAGGCGATTACAATCTCAATAGCAATCATTGAGAAAACCTTGGATGGAATTATCGTCTCCGCAGGATCGGGGAGAGAACCATAGGCGATTACAACTCAAAAGCAATCATTGAGAAAACCTTGGATGGAATTATCGTCTCCGCAGGATCGGGGAGAGAACCATAGGCGATTACAATCTCAATAGCAATCATTGAGAAAACCTTGGATGGAATTATCGTCTCCGCAGGATCGGGGAGAGAACCATAGGCGATTACAATCTCAATAGCAATCATTGAGAAAACCTTGGATGGAATTATCGTCTCCGCAGGATCGGGGAGAGAACCATAGGCGATTACAATCTCAATAGCAATCATTGAGAAAACCTTGGATGGAATTATCGTCTCCGCAGGATCGGGGAGAGAACCATAGGCGACTACAACCTCAACAGCAAACATTGAGAGAATCTTGGTGGGAATTATCATCTCTGCAGGATCGGGGAGAGAACCATAGGCGATTACAATCTCAATAGCAATCATTGAGAAAACCTTGGATAACTTCTACTGAGTCTTCATCAGAAAAATCTGTTTGGGGTCGATTTAGCTGGACTAGAGAAGGCCTTAGAGTCTTGAAATATGATTGAGAATTTAACTGAATCTTTCCTGAAAGGTAAAGGTCAGTCATATGCAATGCATGATATGGACCAAGAAATGATGTTCTCAACATAAATGAGATTTGTATGATGCGTATATGCATGCTATAATGATGTATGGAAGTGCGATGTTTATGAATGTATTTTTCGTCTAGGAAAGTAGATCCTTGACGGGTGCCGGGAAGTCACTCCTGGGCTGATGTTGGAGAATAGATTTTGCTTCCGCTGGAGATGATAGTTGCAAGAATACCGGTAGGAGAAGATAACTCCGTTGGGGAATAAACTTGGCGAATGGAATAACTCTGCGGGGAGGAAAGTACTCTAACGATCTTGCTGGGAAGCAATACTTTGTGGGGAGAGAGATACTTTGCTGGAATGTTGATAATAACTTGTTGGGGATACCCTTGTCGTATTGGAAGTGTTAATAGACTTCACTGGGGATAAGAAGACTTCGTCGAGGACGCTCTTTCCGGGGCTTTTGGCTGAGGATAACCCAGTTATATCCTAGTACGGAAATAACTCTTTAAATAAAGCCGGACGACGCGTTCGTGTTCTGCGAGGATAAGCTTCCCGAATCTACTGGGGATAAGCTTTCTGCTTGGGGAGATGGATTCCAACTTTTCCTGGGGAAACTGGATTGGACTCTCCTGGGGAAGTTTTGAGCTGCGGGGGGAAGTGATTCCTTTGAATGTTTGGTGTACCGCCGGGGAACAATCTTTAGGTCAAGACTGCCGGGGATGCTTGTTTAAGGATATATATGCTGCCGGGGAATGTTGAGATCTGCTGGAGGATACCCAACTTCTTTAAGATTTGATAGTGGCTTAGAGAGAGCGTACTGACTGCTGACTTACTCTCTGGGGAATTAAGGTGTCTGGTTATGTTCTTTACCTGAACCTACCTTGGTACCTTGGAGGACAGAACAACTAGATTGCTTAGACAACTCTTTATTGCCCCTGTTTCTAATGTTACCTGTAATTAATCCTTTGTTTCGTATGCAAATATTTATGAGTTAGCAAATTATTGTCAATGCATATATCACAAATTGAACCTTGGACGTTCTTCGCAAAACAAAACAGAAAAAGAAAAACAATTGGCAATTTTAACTGAAAAATATATTTGTATTGATTTTTGAATGGCCTGAAAATAGGCGTTTTGCGTACAAGAGGCTGACGTCCTAGTAAGAGAACGCCGCCGAACAACAGAGTTTATACAAATTTTGTACAAGAGAAAATAAAACAACTGTGTGAAATGAACGATCCCACTGGGTTTCAACTCTGCTATTGCCATTATATCTCCGAGCGTCTCATCACTTGATGACCTAAACGAAGATGAGGCTGACTGATCGATGCCGTCTGGACTTGATGTAGATACCGGATCCTGGATGCAAAGTGATCCAATGAGACATAGTATTACGCTTTTATCCCTAATTTTTGCCTGGACCGCCCTTTCGGGTTTTCAGTCCACCGGGATACCCATTTTTGCCCAAGCTGCCTTTTCAGGTTTTCGACTTGCCGGGTGTACGGATTTTTTTATTTCATCCCTTCATTTTGCCCGAACCCTTTTGGTTCGCCGGGAAGCCCTAATTTTTTCCTAGGCATGTCAGCCTAGCGGGTCTTTTTATGCGTAGTATCTTTTTACTATGTCTGCATTGGCGGGGTGAGGAAGGTCGTCACCATCCATGTTGGTTAGAATCATGGCTCCTCCTGAGAACACATGTTTAACCACAAATGGCCCTTCGCACGTAGGGGTCCATTTGCCCCTTGGATCACTCTGAGGAAGGATGATTCTCTTGATTACCAGATCCCCAACTTGATATTCCTGTGGTCTGACCTTTTTGTTAAATGCCCTGATCATCCATTTCTGATACGTCTGACCATGACAGATAGCAGCAAGTCTCTTTTCATCAATAAGGTTGAGCTGATCAAGTCGTGTCTGGATCCAATCATCCTCGTTCAGATTTGCATCCTTCATTATCCGGAGAGAGGGTATTTGCACTTCGATCGGTAAGACTGCCTCCATACCATAAACCAGAGAGAAAGGAGTTGCCCCGGTTGACGTCCTGGCTGAGGTACGGTACCCATGTAGAGCGAACGGTAACATCTCGTGCCAATCTTTGTAAGTCACTGTCATCTTCTGCACGATTTTCTTGATGTTCTTATTTGCTGCTTCTACAGCCCCATTCATCTTCGGTCTGTAAGGAGAAGAATTGTGGTGCTGTATTTTGAACTGCTCGCAGAGCTCAGTGATCATCTTATTATTCAGATTGGTACCGTTGTCCGTAATGATTCTTTCAGGGACGCCGTACCGACAGATCAGGTTATGCCGAATGAACCGTGCCACAACAGTCTTGGTTACCGTAGCGTAGGAAGCTGCTTCAACCCACTTTGTAAAATAATCAATCGCCACTAGGATGAAGCGATGCCCATTAGATGCCGTAGGTTTAATATCGCCGATCATGTCTATGCCCCACATCGCAAACGGCCAAGGCGTAGTCAGAACATTCAAAGGAACTGGAGGAACATGCACCTTGTCTGTATAAATCTGGCACTTATGGCATGTCTTGGAATGTTGGTAACAGTCAGCTTCCATTGTGGACCAGTAATACCCTGCCCGAAGGATCTTCTTTGCCATTGTATGTGTTTACCTAGGGTTTTGGTAAACAACCGCTGATCCTCCAAATGGTTACTTATTTGGTTACTCGCAGGATCGATCAGATTGATCCTATGGACATAGGTTGATTTTGAAGTTTGGTTAAAGTGGATAAGGCTTTAAGTAAAATGTTTCAAGTAAATTGCATAAAGGAAAGGCTTGGTAAAATAAACAAGGCTTTAAAGTAAAGGTTCGACAGGAATTTAAAGGAGAAAAGCATGTAAAATACTGGAAAAGTAAATGACTTTAATTGATAAAATTGGTGTTTCACACATACATTTCTCAACAATTCGTTCGCTCACACTGGGTACTTGAATCTAAATGAGTGACTATGTATTTATTGTGAACACCCGCGAGAAACTACATGTCTACTCCTATTTATACAAAAACATTCCAAGTAACCGTCGGGCAGTTACACTGCTTCGAGATCAAGCCACTTGTCACGTTCTCCATGCTCGACGCTCCAGATCCTTGCACGTTTGCACGTAGTAACTGTTGGAAACCGTTTTCCCTCCAAAGCTTTGAATTTCAAACTGCTCCACTCTGGACCATCGAACACGTTCGTCAAGAGACATCTTCGACGACTACTCCTTCGACGTCGAAGGCAATCAGCCTTCTTCCTTGGAAGAAATCTTCTAAGTATTTTGCCATCTCTCGACGGGCACTTCGACAGGCTTAGCCAGTCGAAAGCATCTTTCAGCTTTTAATGGCTGCCATTAATCAAAACAAAGGTGTCGAATTTAGGAGCCAACAAATTGCCCCCCAAGAATGCCTTATTTCGACTCTGAAAGAAAAAGGCATTCTTTGAAAACGCCATTCGACACCTGTTTTTCCACGCTTAGTCACAAGTTAACTTGTGCACTTTTTGTTGCTTTTTACCAACTATTGGCAATCCCAAGAAACCATCATTGATTTGATCCTAGGACGTCACTGTCAGTACGGCGTGCAGTACCAAACATCACTTCATAATTTGTCATTATGACAAATCCCAAAAACGAGGACGCACGCTGCGTCTCTCTGTTTCTGCAGAAACGGCCAAAACAACAGGATGCTGCCACGCGTCCCACTAATTCCTGCAGCATTAAATGACATTTAATGTCCTCGTTATTGGGAATTTCTCCCACTACTATAAATAGTAGTGAATATCCCATTTTGGGACTTTTTACGCAAACTAGCCCTCAAACTCCCTTGCTTTCATACAAACTTGCTCTCTTTGCAGAAAAACTCTTCCTTTTTCACTCCATCTTCATCTTCAACAATGGCCTCTGCTTCTACAGCCCCCAAGACTAACGCACCAACTGAACAACTTGCTAAGCCCAAGGTCTTTGTTACTGCTCCGGTAGTGAACGCTACAGGGAAACGAAGGGTTCCCGAACCTTCTGACATCTCCGTTCGCGATGCTTACTCGCGTCACTTGATGATCCCGGTTGGATACTCCAACCAGATCTTCGCAATGTCTGGACCCATGAACCCAAGCATCTCTGAAGCTCTGAAGATCAAGAGCTACTTCCCCATCGTCGAGAAACTCAAGCCAGTAGCATGCGCCAAGAAGGATGCAGAAGACAACGAAGACCCTACACACGAGAAGATCGACCTTCGTTTCTTCAACAGAAGTGTTAGGGTCTTCAGGTCTTGCCCTAATCTGACCTCTGACTATGTTGCTTGGCTAACAAAGTTGGAGAAACATCAAACTCCAGTCTGGAAGGAAATGGGAATCTTTGACCTAGTAATGCTGTCGAAGACAGGCTTAAACTACTCCCCAGAGATGCTTATAGCTTCGCTGTTGTTCTGGGATAACTCTCACTTCACCTTTCACCTTCCATGTGGGATGTTAACCCCCACACTCTTCGACGTAGCGGCCATTACTGGCCTTCGACCAACCGGAGATTACTTCGACCCGGAGGAGATGTCGGAGGACCAAATTGGCTTTTCTGAGACCAAGCCAACATATACCACCTTTATCAACCATTATCACGACAGGTCGACGGATTCAGTGTCGGATGTCGAACACATAGCGTTTCTAGCCTTATGGCTAACTCGCTTTGTGTTTTGCTCGAAGTCTCTACAAGTGACCAAAAAGATGGTCACTCTTGCCACCCAACTGCATCACCGCCAAAACATCTGTTTGGCAGAACTAATTCTGGCCAGTCTTTATGACTCAATCAGCAATGGGGTTACTCTCTTGAAACATGTCGAAGATAGGAACAGTTTGCTACTCGCTGGGCCTTTCTGGCTACTTCAACTGTGGCTCAACGCCACTTTCGAATCTTTCTTACCCAAGAAGATTCAGATAAATGAACAAGCCCCAGCGATAGCTAATAGACGTATCGAAGGAATTAGGCTGGCTCTACTGACACCTGTGGAAGATGGGCTGGAGTTCCAACAAACCTTCACTAACTTCGTTCTGATGTTCGCTCGAAGGAAGGAATTTGTTTCAACTATGGCTCCATTTGCTCAACGGAAGGTGGGGCCAGCATGGTTTACAAGGCCACATCCAAAGGAGTCGAGTGGTCCCAATGTCGATGAGCACACTGTACTTTGGGAGGCGTTCCTGACACCCAGGATCATGCCTCTCCGATTTAAGAGTTCTAAGACTCATTTGAGTCTGCTTGCCTATCAACCCAATCTGGTATCTCGCCAGTTTGGTATCATCCAAACCCTGCCTTCTCCCATTTTTCAAAGAGAGAAGTCAATGTTATACTTCTGCAACGATTATACAGAAGAAGCTGCTACCAAGCATATCGGAAGATATGCTGGTCGAACAATCCTCTCGCTGTTTAACTACCAGCTTAACTTCCTTTGCTCACCATCCTTTGAGGAGTGGTGGAGAAGCTATTATGCTGAGTACTTCTTCGACGAGAAGGACTTCATAGCAGAGTTGCAGAAGTCTTTTGTCCTTGTGTTGGACAAAGTAAAGAAATGTAAGTACATGCTCTCACATTTACTTTTTATCTTTCTCTTCGACTGTTAGCCTGTTAACTTTCCTTTTCGCTTTCAGTTGTTCGAAAGCCCCTAGCCAAGAAGGCTACAGAAGGCCCACAAGGAAGAGTCCCTTCGACAAAACCTCCACCGCCGGCGAAGACTATAGCGCCGGCGAAGACAACGGGCAACCAACAGGGGGAAGGCTCTTCGAGGAGGCCTCCTGCATCGGTAACCAGATTTTCTTCACTTTCCTTCTGGCTTTCGATTTTTTATTTTCGATGTAATTATTCAATCGAATTCCCATTGGTTTTCTAGGCCCCTTCGCCCAAGAAAAGGGCAGCATTGGTGGTCGAATCGGGGAGTGATGACGACAGTGATTCCCCTCCTACTCCCTTAAAGAGGCGAAAGTTAACGAAGGACGCTTCTGTTCCTGCTCCTGCTCCTGAGGGTCGAACCGTCAGAATAAAGGTCGCTGTCAGAAAGCCTAGGCCACCTGCAGTGGTCATCGAGGAACCAACTGAGGAGGAACTGAACGCTCTTGTTACCAAGCCTGTCGAAAGCGATAATTCCAGCCCTGAGGCTGAAGTCAATCCACAGGTAATCTATTGGACCCTCCTTATAACTTAGGCACAGATACCAGTATTCAATTATATCTCTTTCGACATCTGAAGATTTGTCTTCTTTCTCTTTTTCAGGACACTACTGAAAGTTCCCCACCAAGGACTTCAGAAACTCTAGAATCTGCTGACCTTAGCAGGCCTCAGGTGCAAGATTTGGGCAATGACGAAGCCCACACTGAGAATGAGGCCAATGCTGAAACAGTGGAGAAGACAACTGAAGAACCTATGGCGGAGGAAACACAGCCAGAAACGGTTCCTGTGGTGGACTTGTCGTCAGAAGAGAATCCTGAAGGAAGAGACCAAGGCAATGGCGAAGAGAATCAAAATGCTGTTGACGAAGGGCCCCAAGGTGGTACTGGCGAAGAACACCAGGGCGACGCTAGCGAAGAGCCACAAAATGACGCTGGCGAAGGACCCCAAGGTGATGTTAACGAAGAACCACAAGTCGACGCTAGTACCGCCTCAGTCCAAGTCGAAAAGCAACCAAACGAGGCACTCAGCATTCAAGAGCCTCAAGCCCAAGATAATACTGTGGCAAGGGTCACCTCCTCAAAGCACAGGTGGAAAGAGGACTTGGAAATCTTGAAACAAACTGATCCTGTCAGCTACCTCAATGCAATCATCGAGAGTAAGAGTTCTTCTGACACTAGCCAGGAAATTCCTACCCTGTCGGGGAAATCTACTGAGACTTCTCCTCTTGATGATGCGTTGGCGAAGGTTAAGGCCCAGTTCTTCAAGAGAGATTTAATGAAGGCTTTAGAGGGGGACCCCACTGCTCCATCATGCTTAAAAGAGGTTTTGAATGCTGTTGACTTCGAAGCTGTAGCCCCAGAAATCTCAGACTTAATCATGGAATTACATTCTATGATTGATCAAGTCTCAGCGGATTACAGGCGCCAACGAGCTTTTAACAGTCAACTCGAAGTGCTGCATGGCAAAAGCTCATCTGCGTGGACAGCTGTCTCAGATTCGACTTCTCGAATTGCCGAGTTGTCGAAACAGAAAGCGTCTGCGCAGGAAAGGTTCGATGCTATTGAGCGAGAGAATGTCTCCTTTCGAGCACAAATTGCAGAGATAGAGGCGAAGATAAATGCCAACACTGTACTCCAGGAGGAAATTCTTTCGACCATCCCAGACGCTGAGAGCCAGACTGAGATCAAGCAAGGCCTGGAATTCGCCGAGAGGGCTCAAAGCCTCGACGCTCAAATTGCCAAACTGGTGCAAGAAAACTCTTGGTGCAAAAAGAGGTTGGAGCTGCAGTATGCCAAGTATCTTCGACTCAAGAATTCTCTTTCCTTTTGAGTGATTCTCTTTTGTAACCATCTTCTGTAATCGTTTTCGACAACAATTGCCATTTTGGCTGAAATTAATAAAATTTCCATTTTGGCATTTTTATGGTTATTTTAGTTTGTTCTTTTATTATTTTATTTTTATCTCTTGAAGTATAGGCTTATATTTTTTCAAATATTTACCATTTACTCTCAAGAGCCTTTTATCACCACTTATCTCTTCGACCTCATAGGCTCCACCAGAAAAAGTTTGGATAACTCTGAAGGGTCCCTCCCATTTGGGTGACCATTTCCCCATGCTTCGATCCCGTCGATCCATGGGAAGAATTACCTTCCAAACTAAATCTTCAGGCAAAAATACCTTAGGTTTTACCTTTCTATTATAAGAGTCTTCTACTCTTTTCTTCTGAAGCCTGAGTAAGTCGAGAGCCTGTAATCTTTCTTCGTCTAAATCCACCAATTCATCCAACATCATATTCCAATAAACCTCAGAAGGAATATCATAATGCCTCTGAACTCTTGCAGATTGAAGACAAATTTCTGCTGGCAACACTGCATCATGGCCAAAAGTTAGCCTATATGGCGTTGTACCAGTGGCTTCTTTTGGGGACGTTCGACAAGCCCATAAAATCTGGTCTAACGTCTTATGCCAATTCTTTGGTTTCTTCCCAACATGCTTCTTTATCAAGCCAATCACTACTTTGTTAGCTGCTTCGACTTGACCATTCGCCTGTGCATAGTAAGGCGTGGATGTTAGGAGTTTGAAACCTGTTTCCTGAGCAAATTCCTGCATCTTTCGACCAGTGAAAACTGAACCTTGATCAGTTGTTATTGTCTCAGGGATTCCATACCTAAATATAATGTTCTTTTGAATAAATTCAATGACATTTTCTTGGTCCACATTGACTAAAGGGACAACTTCGATCCACTTAGTAAAATAATCAATGCCTACCAATATGTATTTCTGACTCTTTGATGATGCTGGTCGAATCTCTCCAATGAGATCCAACGCCCATCCTCGAAAGGGCCAAGGCTTCACTATCGAGTGAAGTTCGCTTGCTGGTACATGCTGGATGCCTGTATGAACTTGACACTCTTGGCAACCTTTGGCGAACTCAACACAATCTTTCAGCATAGTGGGCCAATATAGTCCTTGTCGAAACAACAACCATTTCATCTTATGGCCTGCTTGGTGAGCCCCACATGCCCCAGCATGCGTAGTCGAAAGGGCTATGTATGCTTCAGTTTCACTTAAACATTTCAGCAACACCCCTTCAGGCGTCTTCTTGAATAACTCATTACCCATGAGTACAAAACTCAACGCCCTGTATTTTGTTTTTCGTTCCGTCGGAGCTCCTGGATTTTGAAGATAGTCCACAATGGGTTTCCTCCAATCTTGCTCTGACAAATTATCAATGAACGAAATCTCGAAGTTTGAGTGATCAGCATAACCTAGCCTCGTCGATTCCAAGTCTGATGGTGATAGACAAGTTGCTTTTATCTTCTCTCGAACTTCGATTGCTCTTTGTAGTTTCGTCTTTGAAATCTTATACCCAGATGCAATCTGTGCCAAGTCATTGGCTATTTGATTTTCGACTCTGGGTATGTGTCGAATATTGACACTTTCAAATTGTTTCAATAAACGATTTGCTATCACAAAGTACATAATGAGATTCTCTCTTATGCATTTATACTCCTTTGTGACTTGCTTGATGACTAACTCTGAGTCTCCCATTATTTCGACTCGAGTTGCCCCCAATTCCAACAATATTTCAAGGCCAGTAATTAGAGCTTCATACTCAGCCTCGTTGTTCGAACAAGAACCTTCTATTTGGTACTTGAATGTTGTTGGAATTTTATCTAGAGAAATAATCAAAACTCCTACTCCTGTTCCATTTTTATGGCTGGAACCATCGAAGTAGAATTTCCAAGGTTCTATCTCCACATAGTTAATATCCTCGACTTGAATAGAGTGGTCGACTATGAAATCTACAACCACTTGTCCTTTTACTGCCTTAAGAGGCATAAAGGTCAAGGAGTATTCAGTTAATGCTAATGCCCACTTGCCAATTCGACTATGCAAGATAGGTTTCGACAACATATATTTGAAAACATCAAAATGAGACGAAACATAAACATCAACTGGTTTTATATATTGTTTGAGCTTTGTACAAGAGAAATACAGACATAGACACAATTTTTCAACTTCGCTATATCTAGTTTCTGCATCATTCAAAACTCGACTGAGATAATAAATGGGTCTTTCGACTCCATTCTCATCCTCTTGGGCTAACATACTTCCCAGAGTTTTGTCAGATGCAGCTATGTACAATCTCATACTCCTATTACTACAAGGAGGCACCAAAATAGGTGGCTTAGTGAGGTACCCTTTGATTTTGTCGAAGGCTTCTTGTTGCTCTTGCCCCCATTCGAACCCCTCTTTACTCAGTCGAAGTAAGGGTGAAAAGGCCTGAGCTTTCCCACTTAGATTAGATATAAACCTTCTCAAGAAATTTATCTTGCCTAAGAGAGATTGCAATTCCTTCTTATTCGATGGCGCTTTCGCTTCCAGAATTGCCTTCGTCTTGTTCTGGTTGATTTCGATTCCTTTTTTGTGGACAACGAAGCCCAAGAAATCTCCAGCTTTCACACAGAACGCACACTTCAAAGGGTTCATCTTCAGACCATGTTCTCTCATTCTTTCGAATGATTGTCGAAGGTGGTCAATGTGACTCTTCCTGGAAACAGATTTTATAACAATATCATCAATATAAACTTGCATAAAAGTGTTAATAAAATCATGGAAGATAGTATTCATTGCTCGCTGGTACGTTGCCCCAGCGTTCTTTAGGCCAAAAGGCATCACTACCCATTCGTAAGTGCCTAAGGCCCCTGGGCATCGAAAAGCTGTTTTCGACACATCTTCTTCAGCAATGAATATTTGATTATATCCTGAATAACCATCGAGCATGCTCAGGTATTCGTAGCCAGCGGCAGAATCGACTAGCATTTCCGCCACAGGCATAGGATATTCATCTTTGGGGGTGGCAGCATTCAGATCTCTGAAATCTATGCACACCCTTAATGTGCCATTTTTCTTAATTACTGGCACAATATTTGCAATCCACTCGACATACCTTGTAACACGGATGAACTTGCATTTCAGAAGTCTTTCGACCTCCGTTTTGATTTTCGACAATATTTCTGGAGCGAAGCGTCTTGGATTTTGCTTGATTGGCTTCTTTCCAGGTTTGATTGGCAACTGAAGTTCTACCAATCCTCTGTCGAGACCTGGCATTTCGTCATAATCCCATGCAAAACAGTCTTTAAACTCTTTTAGCAATTGGATTACTTCCAACCTAAGTTCTGGATCAATTTTGGCGCTGATGTAAGTTGGCCTATTCTCTGATCCTTCGCCTAAGTTGATTTCTTCTAAAGGGTCTTGTGCTAACATCTTAATGTTATTCGCCAAGGGATCCTTTTCGAAGCCCAAAGGCTCACCGTCATAGATGGCGTCGAGCCTCTGTTCCTGCATTTCATCTGGCATGATATCAGGAGGTCTTGGATCGAAATCCTTTCCTGGGCCAACAGCAGATAATTGTTGATCATTGGCCTGTGTGGCCATGTACTTTACTTAGGCTTCGAGAGCCGTTATCATCTTGGTTTCGGCCACATAAGCCGAAATTCGCTTCAGAGATTGTGACTCAGTCATTATCACTGAATTCACTTCCCCAACCAGTTGGTTGGATGTCAGTTAGCCCACTGAAGTCTATGTGGGACAAGTCTTCTTTGTCCCATTGGAAACCATGCTCAGGATGCAGGTATAGGGAACAAAAGGTGTTTGGCGCTGGCGCCATGTCGAAGTCAGGAGTTGGACATGGCCCTATGTGAGCCAAGTTTTTGTCGAAATCTGTTACACCCAAGTGATTCACTTCGCCAAGGTAGTAACTCTGATCCGCCTCTATGTTTTCGACCATCCCATCTGGGCGCCATAGCAGCAGTCTTTGATGCATCGATGAAGGCACAGCGCCAACACCATGAATCCACTCACGGCCTAACAAAAGGTTGTAGTTAGGTTTGGCCGATATGACCATGAACATTGTTGGTCGAAGGATCGACCCAACTTTTATGTCGAGCTGAATCACTCCCATGGTGGTCCCAATGCCTCCCTCATAGTTGGATAGGACCATATTGTGAGGTTTAATTTCTTCATCCCTTTTGCCAATCTTTATTAGCACAGAATGAGGGATAATATTGATAGTGGCCCCACAGTCGACCAATATTTTGTTCACAGTGGTCTCCTCGAGCTTAGCCCTTATGAACAAAGGTTTGAGGTGATTCTTCATCGCCTCTGTAGGTGGCTCGAAGAAGCCATTTTGTTCTTCTGTAGTGCCATTGTCCATGACAAAATAGCACACTGGCCTATGTTTGGCCATTTCTTGTTCCACCTCCCAGTCACTTGCTTTGACTTCTACTTGTCGATTGAATTCCCTGGGCAGTACTGAAACAATGTTCACCATTATATCCAGAGTATCGTCGGACTCAGCATCATCTTCGTCCTCGACTTCACTTTGGTTAGGCCACACTAGCCTGTTGGTAACTGGTTCTCTCTCAAGAGGCTTTCTTTGTTTCCTTTGAGGCACATTCGAACTAGTCTCAGCCTTAGGTTCGTTGGCAGCCTCCCTTTCAGCTTTTCGCCTTCTTTGATATCTCCTCCATTGGGATCTCGACATAGGATTTTTTCCCTTGTAGTTGCTGGACACTTGAGCAACCTTGGGTGCAGCAACTTGAGGCTCTTTCTTCTGAATTAAAGAGGAACCTCTTGGCACATCGAAAGAATGCCATTTCTCTTCACTTGGCCTTTTTCGGCCAGATGTTTTGTACCAAGTGTCTACTGGTACATTTGTTGGAGGCCTAAAAGTCAATGGCCTCTTGTCTTGATTAGAACCCCTTCTGGGATCATGTCGAAGGTCAGCATTCTCCCTTCTCTTGTTCGCTGCTCTCACGCCTTGTATGTGCTCAGCAGCTTTTTTATCAAAGATAGAACTGCATCTTGGACACAGCATCACCTCTGATTTCTTCTTCTGGCATCTTTGTAAAAAATCTGCCAAGTTTTCGTTTTCCCTAGGAAAAGCCGTTTTATTTGCCTGCTCTTGCCTTATGGCTTCTTCTGAAGCTTTAGGGTCAGAAAGTTCAACCATGTTGATATTCATTGTATCCTTATTAGCAAGAGTTAGTTGCTTCATTTGTGTCTCCAGTTTCTCCGTCTGGCCTTGAACAGTGGCCAAGTGGGAACTGGACTTTGGTCCAGTTTTTTGTGCTTCAGCAGTCTTCGACTTCGGGTCTTCGACCGCTTTCTGGACAGCCTCAATTGTCTTCCTGGATAAATTTCCAGAAAAACTGCCAAAGATTGGCATGTTGATGTGGTCCTTTGAGACTTCGACCATGTTAATGCCTGGCTTCTTCGACTGGATCCTGGTTGCCTCTATCATGTTCACCTCAGAGGGTTCTGCATAGTGGGCTTCAGCCTTCAGTGGATTGGAGTCGACAGCCATGGGGGATTTGTCAGCAAACTTTAATCTCCCTTCCTCAATAGCGTCTTGCACAAGATTCCTGAAAAGAAAACATTGAGAAGTTTTATGGCCCAAAAAATTATGATATTTGCAAAAACCTCTCTTCTTTCTTTGATCAAGAGGAGGCACTTTTACCCCAGGGGGTACTATCATTTGGCCATCTTTAACTAGCAAGTTGAATATTTCATCACATTTTGTGATGTCAAAACTATAAGTCTTTTTTGGGAACCTATCGTTGGTCCTGTCTGGACCAATGGGATTTTTCCCATTTGAGGGGACTAACTGTTTACAAGAGTATGGAGGCCCTTGTTTTAGTTCTGCTAAATCGACTTCTCCTTCTTCGACAGCTAAAGTATCGTCGAAGGATTCTAGATCTTCGTCATCCATCTCAACGTACGCTATTCTCTCTCTCTTGTGAGTTTTTGTTGCCTTAGCTTTTTCAGCTTTGAGGCGTTCGACTTGTCGAACTCTATCGGCCAGTTGGGCCATGTCTCTTAGGTACTGGGTATCTAGCTTCTTCCTAATGGAATAATCTAAACCGCCCGCGGCCATTTCGACCAGCTCATGTTCTGGCACTTGTGTAAAACATCTCGCCTTAAGCAACCTAAACCTATTCAGATATTCGTCTATAGGTTCAGTGAAACGTCTCTTCACACTCGCCAGTTCTTTCAGGCTTATCTTGGTTTGCCCCATATAGAATTGTTCATGGAACAATCTTTCCAACTGGGTCCAATGGTGGATCGAATTGGGGGGTAGAGTTGTGAACCAAGTAAACGCGTTCTTGGTTAAGGAACTTGGGAAGTATTTGATCCTTAGGTTTTCATTATTTGAAATGTCTCCTGCTTCGATCAAATACCTCGCCACATGTTCGACAGTGGATTCTGTCGTGTCCCCAGAGAACTTAGTAAATTTGGGGACTTTGCTTCTAGGGGGTAAGTCAGTTTGTAACACATATTCTGACAATGGAGATGTAAAGTTGGGCCTTCGAAAGCCCATGTTCATTCCATTCTGAGTCATGATTCTTTCGATCATGGTTGCCAGATTGTTTTCCAAACCCATGTTTTGGTATTGGACATGCTGGACCACTTCGTCAGCATTTTGGTTTCTGTTAACTAACCTTACCTCTGGGGCTATTACCCTAGGTTCTTCGACAGGTTGTTCTACAGGCTGTTGAGCCTGATTAATGGTGGTTTCTTCCTCTACAAATATCCCCTGATTTCCTCTTATTTGCGCCCTTTGGGGCTGTCGAATAGGTGGGGGTGCTCCAAAGAAGTCAGCCAAACGCGTCATTTGCGCTGTAACTTGCTGATTCGATTGAGTAGTATTTTGTATTAGAGGATTTAGCACTGTACTCAAAGTTTGTGCCAACATTTGCACCATGTCATGGTTGCTTTCGTCCATCTGTTGCCTCAAGACTGCTGTCGAGGCATTTGTAAGGCCATGGGCTACTTGGGACGTTCCTCCTAAGAGTTGGGTCCTATTTCTATTCGCCATGCCTACTCCAGAACCTTGGAGTGGCGAAGAGGCACTCACGAAAGGGTCTGAATAAGTGGACGCAGCATTCGTCAGGCTTGCCACTTCAGAAGTTGGCATACCATAGAATGGAATGAATCCTGGGGGAACCACTGGCCTTGTGCCAATATTTCCCCTTGGTGGGGGGGTTCCCAAAGGTATTCTGGGGCCTGTTAACGAAGTTATTGGCCCCGTGGTTGTGACTGACACTGCTGGTGTCGAACCAACATTCGTCGCTTCACTTACGGTCATATTAACCGTCGCTCCCACACTCGTTTGTGGGATTTCATTATTGTTTGGCGGATTCGCCATCTCTTCCCTTCTTCTGGCAGTATTGTTATCGTTGGTGTATATTCTACCGCTCCTCAATAACATACAACTCGAAAAGATGAGATTATTTTCAACAATCAACACACAGTCCCACCAGGTGTGCCAATTTGTTTACCTAGGGTTTTGGTAAACAACCGCTGATCCTCCAAATGGTTACTTATTTGGTTACTCGCAGGATCGATCAGATTGATCCTATGGACATAGGTTGATTTTGAAGTTTGGTTAAAGTGGATAAGGCTTTAAGTAAAATGTTTCAAGTAAATTGCATAAAGGAAAGGCTTGGTAAAATAAACAAGGCTTTAAAGTAAAGGTTCGACAGGAATTTAAAGGAGAAAAGCATGTAAAATACTGGAAAAGTAAATGACTTTAATTGATAAAATTGGTGTTTCACACATACATTTCTCAACAATTCGTTCGCTCACACTGGGTACTTGAATCTAAATGAGTGACTATGTATTTATTGTGAACACCCGCGAGAAACTACATGTCTACTCCTATTTATACAAAAACATTCCAAGTAACCGTCGGGCAGTTACACTGCTTCGAGATCAAGCCACTTGTCACGTTCTCCATGCTCGACGCTCCAGATCCTTGCACGTTTGCACGTAGTAACTGTTGGAAACCGTTTTCCCTCCAAAGCTTTGAATTTCAAACTGCTCCACTCTGGACCATCGAACACGTTCGTCAAGAGACATCTTCGACGACTACTCCTTCGACGTCGAAGGCAATCAGCCTTCTTCCTTGGAAGAAATCTTCTAAGTATTTTGCCATCTTTCGACGGGCACTTCGACAGGCTTAGCCAGTCGAAAGCATCTTTCAGCTTTTAATGGCTGCCATTAATCAAAACAAAGGTGTCGAATTTAGGAGCCAACAGTATGTCCACTGGAATGTGTACCAAAGGTCCCTTCATGTAGCTCTTCCATGATCCTTTCTGCTTCAGTTTTATCCACACAACGCAGTAGGGTTGAATCATGGTTTCGCTTGTACAAGATGCCGTTGCTAAGGAAGAACTTTGCCGCGAACCTTCTCAGGAACTTCTTATCATTGATAGAGGCACCTTCAGGGTATTCCTGAGTTTCCAGATATCTCTTCACCTCATGGTACCAAGGCTTCTCAGTCACCAATTCAGTCTCGAGATCACAACAGTATGCCGGTTCGTCCAGTTTCCATATGATGATCCGGGGAGCCTCATTATCCCATTTGACTTTGAACATAGAAGACATTGTAGCTAACGCATCCGCCAGCTGATTCTCTTCTCTTGGGAAGTGTTCAAAGGTTATCTTCGTGAAGTGGGGGATCAAGGTCAACACACATTCTCTGTAAGGAATCAGGTTTGGATGTTTCGTATCCCACTCTCCTTTGATCTGATTGATCACAAGAGCGGAATCTCCGAAAACACTCAGAAACTTGATCCTTAGATCGATCGCAGCTTGAAGACCCATGATGCACGCCTCATACTCTGCCATGTTGTTGGTACAGTTGAAACATAGCCGGGCAGTGAGTGGAGTATGAGTGCCTTGAGGAGATATGATGATGGCGCTGATACCGTTACCCAAAGCATTGGAGGCTCCATCAAAGTGCATAGACCATCGGGATCCTTCCTCAGGTCCTTCATCCGGTCCAGGTACTTCACAATCAGTCACTATCATAATGCTTTCGTCTGGAAACTCGAAGTTCATTGACTGATAATCCTCTACGGCCTGATGTGCCAAGTGGTCTGCCAATACACTTCCCTTGATGGCTTTCTGGGTCGTGTACTGAATGTCGTATTCCGTCAAGATCATTTGCCATCTTGCAATCCTTCCAGACAGTGCAGGCTTTTCAAATATGTACTTTATAGGATCCATCTTTGAGATCAACAAGGTAGTGTGAGTCAGCATATACTGTCTCAGCCGGCGAGCAGCCCATACCAAAGCGCAACAAGTTTTCTCGAGCAGTGAGTATCGGGTCTCACAGTCGGTAAACTTTTTGCTAAGGTAATAAATGGCATGCTCTTTTCGGCCAGACTCGTCATGCTGCCCCAGCACACACCCCATTGAGTTGTCGAGTACCGTCAGGTATAGTATCAGAGGTCTCCCTTCAACCGGTGGCATAAGGATGGGTGGTTCTTGGAGATACTCTTTGATTCTGTCAAAAGCAGCCTGACATTCATCGTTCCAACGTACTACCTGATCTTTCTTCAGCAGCTTGAAGATTGGTTCACAAGTAGCAGTTAGGTGTGAGATGAAGCGAGCAATGTAATTCAAGCGTCCTAAAAAGCCTCTGACTTCCTTCTCTGTCCTGGGAACTGGCATATCTTGAATAGCTTTAACCTTGGCAGGGTCCACTTGAATGCCCTTATCACTTACCACGAAGCCTAGCAACTTTCCCGATCTTACCCCGAAGGTGCACTTGTTCGGGTTCAACCTCAATTTGTACAGTTTCAACCGGTCAAACAACTTCTGCAGATGATCTAGGTGCTCTTCCCCAGTCTGGGACCTTGCGATCATGTCGTCAACATACACTTCTATCTCATGATGGATCATGTCATGAAATAAAGCGACCATGGCACGTTGGTAGGTTGCCCCAGCGTTCTTTAGTCCAAAAGGCATGACCTTGTAGCAGAAGGTGCCCCACTGAGTAACAAAGGTAGTCTTTTCCATGTCTTCAGGTGCCATCTTGATCTGATTATAGCCTGAAAAACCATCCATGAAAGAAAACACCTTATGCTGAGCTGTATTATCAACAAGGACATCAATGTGAGGTAGGGGGAAGTCATCCTTGGGGCTGGCCCTGTTCAGATCCCTGTAATCAACACACATTCTGACCTTACCGTCTTTCTTTGGTACCGGCACCACATTAGCAACCCACTGAGGGTAAGAAGTCACTGCAAGGAACCCAGCATCAAACTGTTTCATAACCTCGGCTTTGATCTTCTCAGACATCTCTGGACGCATACGACGGACCTTTTGCTTAACCAGAGGGCAGTCTTCCTTAGTTGGTAAGTGATGGACCACAATATCGGTATCCAACCCGGGCATGTCTTCGTAGGACCAGGAAAAGATCTCCACATAATCATGTAGCATCTTAGTCAACCGTTGCTTCACGCTGAGCTCTAGGTTGGCACCAATCTTTACCTCTTTCCTGTCTGCCTCAGTACCCAAGTTTATTGTTTCCACTGGCTCTTCATGTGGTTGAATTGCCCTCTCTTCCTGAAGTAACAGTCTTGCAAGCTCGCCAGGCACTTCGCAATCATCTTCACCTTCGTCTTCGGCTAAGTTGATCGGATTTTCGAAGTCATAACTGGCAGTAGCAGAGTTGTTATCAGTGAGATCCAGAGTGGATTGAAACCTGTATGAGTGAGTGTGTGTGTAAATACAGCTGTTTTGAAAAATATGTAAAGGAAGGAAAGACAGAAAAGGAGCATAAGATTTGAAATGCGAGAAAACGTCCAAGATTTTAATTCATGATATATGAAATGACAATTTATATGCCCTCACAAATGAAACCACGGTGCCTCGGGTAAGACACCGGGCCATAGAGTTTATTTATTGTTTATTACAAATAATAAAACAAAGAAGTTTATTACTGCGTAACAAAAGTAACAGGAGTATGGTCTTTGACAATCCAATTGGTCAATCCGCCTTCAGTCGTTGGATAGATCCATCTATTGAACTCTGCTTCATCCACTTCATTGTCTTCCCCAACATCATTCACTCCTGGATTTGTAATGAACACATGAGGTCTTCTGGTTTTCGCCTTCCGCATAGCTTTCTGACCCTCTGCAGTAAAACCCAGTCCAAATTTGTCCGTTTTCTGTGTAAAGTCGGGAAGCCTGCCCCAGTTAGCACATTCGCCTTTTTGAACCACAGCCCGGGCATCTTTTATGGAAGCCATTTTCAAAGGAACATCCTCTTCGGCTGCTGTTTCTGCTGCTGCTGAAATTGGAAGCACCTCCTCGAAATGCTGAAAGGGGGTTTCAATAAACTCCCCATCCATCTCAATGTATCTGAAAGAATTCAAGTGGCTTACCATATACTCCTCTTCTCCCTGCACAGTGACGATCTTCCCTCTGACGGGGTACTTCAGCTTTTGGTGCAAGGTAGAGGTCACTGCCCCAGCTTTATGGATCCAAGGTCGACCCAGTAGACAAGAGTACGATGGGCAGATATCCATCACATAAAAAGTAGAGTCAAACACCTGAGAGCCCACACGAATAGGAATGTCAACCTGTCCATGAACCATCCTTTTTGAACCGTCAAAGGCCCTGACGATGATATTGCTGGGTTTTAATTCCAGGCCTTCACAATCCAAACGGTCTAAAGCCTTCTTTGGTAGAACATTCAAGGAAGAACCAGTATCCACCAATACATGTGCCAGAGTAGTGCCCCTGCATTCGATAGAGACATGCAGAGCATCATTGTGGTCTCTTCCTTTCGCAGTCAAGTCAGCATTTGAGAAACCTAAGCCATTGTCCGCTGTCAGATTTGCTACGCAGTCAGTGAACTGGACTGCAGATGTCTCCTGTGGCACATGGGCCGTCTTGAGAAATGAGATCAAGGCCTTAGCATGGGCCTCGGAGCATAGCAATAAAGAGAGCATGGAGATCTTGGAGGGCGTATGCCCCAGTTGTTCCACAACGTTGAAGTCACTCTTTTTTATAATCTTTAGAATCTCCTCCATTTCTTGTTGGGAGGCTTCAGCATTTATAGGTATCGGTGCCTCCATCCGGGCAGGCTCATCTTCAACTCCCTTGCCCCGAGCATTGGATGACTCGGCAGCAGGGGAAACAACTTGATCTGAAACAGGAACAGGTACACTTGTAGGTGTTATAAGGAGGGGTCTTCGAGAAGCAGGCGGTGCAATGTCAGGCGAGAAGAGCCTGCCACTGCGGGTAACCTTGGCTGGGCCAGTGATATCACAGATACTGGCGCCAGTGTTGAACTCTTGTTTGATCCCATTCACATACACATCTGCCCCATAATGCCAGGGGACAGCTTTATCAGATACGTAGGGAAGAGGCCCCGGAACAGTGATAACCACAGGTGCAACAGTCATGATTGAGACAGGCTTCTTCGGGAGAGCCTTGATTGGATTATTGAAGATGGTAACCACAGAAACTTCTTCTACCGGAACCAACTGAACAACAGACTTCTTAAACAGAATCTCCTTGCTATCCATTAGGCTTTGGATGCCTAACTTCAGCAAGGGACAACCAGATAGGGAAACAGCACAGAACAGGCAACCCTCACTGCAACCCGGAAATAAACCGGCCAGCAGTAGGTTCTTCTTGACAGTCATTAAAGGAGTAGCCAGATCATCCACCGAAACAGCGTACACTTCTTCATTAACAGCATTTATCCCATGCTGAGGCATAGGAGCAGTCACCACATTCGGCCTCTCAGGCGCTTCGAACTGTATCTCCTTCGCGTCGATAAGGTCTTGCACCTTATTCCTTAATGCCCAACAGTCATCAGTGGAATGCCCCGGGCTATCAGAATGGTACGCACAGCGGGCATTTGGGTTGTATTTGGGGGAGGCAGTGTTCACACCTTTGGGTGCCTCTCTAACAGTCACTAGATTGGTGGATAACAACTGTGGCAAGATCTGCGATAAGGTCATGCTCAAACGGGTAAACTCTCCCCGGGGTCTTTCAGCCCTTTGAGGATTGGTTGGCCGAGGAGCGGCAGCAGGCTTGGCAATCATTACCGCACTGACAGATTGGTGGCGCTCAGATTTCTCTTGTCTCCTAGAGCCATATACAACACTGGCCTCCTTCTTGAAGGGTTTCTTCTCAGAACTAGACGATGCACCCTTCGGAATCTTTCCAGACTTCAACCCAGCCTCAATTCTCTCTCCAGTCAGAATCAGATCAGTGAACCCTGCAGACGAATTCCCGATAAGATGGTTGAAAAATGGCCCAGATAGGGTCCCCAAGAACATGTCTACCAACTCCCGGTCAGTAAACGGAGGCTGCACCCTGCCATCCAGATCCCTCCACTTTTGAGCGTACTCTTTAAAACCTTCACTTGAACCTAACGACATATCCTGGAGTTGGGTACGTGTAGGGGCAAGGTCGGTATTATACTGATACTGCTTATAGAAAGCAGTAGCCAACTCCTCCCAGTTACGAACCTTGGTCCCATCCAGCTGATAGAACCATTCGAGATGAGTCCCTGAAAGACTCTCCTGGAAGAAGTGGATCCACAAGTTCTTATCCGCTGAGTACGGTTGAATCTTCCGAACATAGGACCTGAGATGCAGCTTGGGACAAGACGCCCCGTCGTACTTAGTGAAAGATGGTGCTTTGAACTTCCGAGGAATGATCACACCAGTATACAAACCCAAATCTCCGAAATCCAGCCCAGGTACCTATTGTATCTCTATAGCATTCAACCTGTCTTCCAACTGCTTGTATCTGTCTTCTGTAGGAGGATATTGCTCTTCATCAAAATCAGTCTCGTTGTCAGAGACTACCGGACTAGGACCTTTTTCTGCTTGAGGAGTACTCTTGCCAATGGAAGAACCAGCCTCTTCATTCTGCAGAGTATTGCCAAACCTTCGGCCCGAGTTGAACAGAACAGTTCTTCTCTTCTTCTTCTTTTCCTTTTTCAGGAGCAGAGCCTTCAGCTCCTCTTGGCCCTGAGCCAAACCCATGATTAATTCCTGAAATTGCGCATTCTGCGCCTGAAGAGCTTTGATGGACATCTCAGTTGAGGACGAGTCAGGATTCATGATGCTGAAATAAACAGCGAAGAACAGTAAGCAACCTGAAAAGAAGAATACCTACTATGCACATGATGAATGGAATGCGTATGATTTATGTTTTCAAAGACAATCGGGAATCAACTTTGTAAACAAAAAGGAACACACTTCATTAGATTCAACTTTGAAACTGAAATTATTCAACAGGTTGCCCTTAGGCGTTACATGAAAGGAAATACTGAAAAGGGAAATAAAACCGTAAAAGAACATCCGGAGCTCCTTATTGATCCCATGGTCTCCTCTTCTCAGTACGGATGTAGGCATTCAGAGCTCGCTCATTTTCCAACTGCTTTGTCAGCTTCTGGATCTTTAATTCCTGCTCGTTGAACTTTTCCCGGTAAGAATCCCGTTCTTCTCGCAATTGCGACCAAGACCTCTTTAATGTCTCATAGTCAGTAGGTATCTGAGGAGGAAGGACAGTTGGAGGAACACCTTCTTTGTCAGGACACTCAAGAATGACGGGTCTTGACGGCTTCATACGGCATACCTAACTTCTGAGCACGGATGCGAACCCATTTGTAGTAGGCTTCCATAGGTAAAGAAGTCTTTGGCCCCAACTCTTGTGGGTCAGCTTTATGAACTTTGTCCCAAGCCTTGATGAACCTACGACGCAGCTCGTCACTATCCATTTGAAACTCAAAACTGATGTGAGGCGCCAACATCTCATGGGGACCTGCTCTTCTTGCTCTTCCAAACTGACGGAGCGCTAGACATGGATTGTAAGAGATCCCTCCTTGGGTACCAATCAGAGGAACATTAGGGTATTCCCCGCATCGATCAATGACAGCTATCTCATCCAAACCTCTGCAAGTCCAAATGATGTCTTTGTCGGTGAGAGACATTAACCTATGAGCCCAACCTCTTCCTTCTTGGTTCTTCAATACGAACTTGGGGAGGTGCGAAATAAACCACCTCACCAACAAAGGGATATGTTGTACCCCAAAATTTGCCCTCCCATATTCTTCAAGGATTTGCCAAGTCAAAGCTTCAAAATTCCCCAAGGGTTGCACAGTTCAAGGGCCTCTTAAGCAGTCAAAATTAGGGTTTTTGTTCTGATCAAGAAAATGAAGTTTCCAAGGGCCCAATCAAGTCCCACATGCCTATAAATATGGTCAAGCATACTCATATCAAGTTTCAAGACTTTCAGCACAAAATTGCACAGTCAAAAACCCTAATTGCACTACAGTCAACTCTAAGGGCAAAATGGTCATTTGACAGTCAAAAGTTCAAATTTTTGGTCAACATCTCATTTTGAAGCCACAAACATCATTTGATCAATGCTTGATCATGATTCTCAAAGCTTGGCTAAAAAATCATCAAGATGCAAAAGTTTCCTTATTTGGACAGCTGAAAAAGTCAACTGTAAATTGACCAGGGCATAACTTTCACATGGATTATCAGAAAAATTCCATCCAAAGCTCATTTTGAAGAGAAAGACATTTCCTACAACTCATCTTCATACTTCAAGTCCAAGAAATGCTCTCATAAAAAGTTATCAATTTCAACATTATAGGTCATTTTCAAAAGTCAACAAAAAGGGACTTTAAGTAAAAGGCCATAACTTGAGATTGGTAAATCAAAATGACATGGGACCAAAGGAACTGGTTAGAGGACTCAAAGACCTTTCCCAAATGTCCAAGAACACGAGCAAAGCTTAAAAATTGAGCAAGTTATGCCTTGTGGAAGTTGGGAAAGTTTTGGATATTTTGAAAAGTCAACATTGATTCAAATGACCTAAAATTGCTAATGGGCCTATTTTTCTTCCACAATTCATTATCCAAGGCATGTGCACGACCACTTGGCCCAAAGGGAAGTATTTCTTCATTATTTATTTATTTATTTGAATTTTTATTAATAATAATTCATTTAAATCAATTAAATACATGAAAAATATTCAACCTAAGTTTTTCAATCTTTTTGTGCATGAAATATACTCAATAATTCGTGCATAATCAAATATGGAAAGATTTGAAGAGAATTGATCATGATTGGTACAAAATAGCATGGAAAATATTGAAAAAAAGATCTTTGAAAATCAAATCTCTCAAACCATGAATGCCAAGGATTTGGATTGTTTTATTTGACCTAATTCACTCTATACTTAAGCCTGAACACAAACCTAATGCAGAGAACCACTGAGCTGCGCTAGAAACCAAGACACAAACTTGAAATTTTTGCAAAGAAACTCAAAACTGAAAACCTAATTCTAGGGCGATTCAAGGCACGATTTTGATTTCATTAGCTTGCTGAGGCTTCATAGAAAGATTCTGCATCAAAAACCATAAGCTCTCGTGCCCAGAAACGTGAGAACGATCTCACCTGTACAAAGAAAATTTCTCATTCGTGCATCTCAATTCATGCGTTTTTTGCAATTTTTAATATGTGATTTATATTCCTTATGCAATTCCGATGCTAACCGTGTGATTTAATTTTGTTTTCATGCCCTATATGAGGATTTGCCATTAGAGACATCTAGGGTTTCCAGGTTTTCAAATTAGGCATTTTCCATCCCTGTAAAATTAAGACACATCAATTCCATGAACAAAACCAGCTCGCTTAGACGAAAAGAATGGCATGCTCGCGCTTAATTTATATGCCAAGGGGACCTAATCGCTATTATCCAAATAAGCATGTTTTGAGGGGGTTCAAAACCCCCGTTAAATGTTTGTTAATTTTTTTCAGGAAATCACCAACGAGGAAGATGATTATGTGGAAGGCTCTAATTGGAGCATTCAAATGCTTCGCGTGTTTTCAAGCCATTGACCATTTTTATTTTATAATATTTGTTGGTTATAATATGTTAAACGCGCGTGAATTGGTTCAGTGGTAAACACAGTGGTTGGTAATGTTAATGACCTGGGTTCGAGCCCCAGGTCTTCACCCTTTCCATATGTTTTTTTTCAATTAACGTTCACATGTAGTTTCCATACTGAAGACCACCATACGTCTCTCCATCAAGCCATCCACCTGTTCAATTTCATCAATCCAAAGGCGCAGATCTGAGGAACATGGTACGCGTGAGTCAACGCTAGAGTATGTAATTGGAAAAGTCCACCAGGCCTGAAGCATTGGGCCAGATTGCTAAAAGCCTCACCTCCACTTTGGGGACAGATACCCCCCCTTGGTTTGCAAATTTTCTTAACTTTCTTTATTTTTATAATTTTTATTTTCTTTTAATTATTGTTTGTTTAATTAATTTAATGTTTTCATAAAATATAAAAAACACATAAAAAAATTAGAAAAAGATGAAAAAATGATAAATATTTTATTTTAAGTATTTTTGTAATTAAATTGCATATAATTAAATTTAGTTTTAAATTAGGTTTTAATTTTAATTCTTTTAATAAAAATCTAAAAAACATAGAACTAGGGTTCATATTAATTTTTTATCCTTTTTTATTTTTCTTCCATAATAATTAAATAATTAAATATTTATTTTTGTGATTAAAATTGCATGTAAATTAATTAGGGTTAATTTTAGGGTAAAACTTTAATCTTCTTTATTTTAATAAATTAAAATAACTAGAATTAGGGTTAGCATTTATCTTAATTAATTCTTTTTCATTAAAATCCTAAAAATCATAAAATACCAAAAAACAATTTCCTTTCTTTTTTAATTAATTAATGTCATCATTTAATTTAATTTTGCAAAAAGGGTCCAACGCCCTCGTTCTTAATTTCTTATTAATTCGCATACTTATTTCTTTTTCGTATAATTTTTTATGTATCTCTCCCAAGGCCTTGTAATTAATTTCTCGCACTTTTAATTCTTTATTTTCTTTACTTTCTTTATTTTTCTGTCAAATCGGGTTCGAGAAATTTTGGCGATGTGGACCCGCGCCGTTTGTAATAGTTTAGAACTTTTACTTTTCCCGCAATTTTTAACTGTTAATCAAGGCATGAAAGAATGTATGGACAAAAATAAAAACAAGCGCTAGATCACCAATAACATGACAAAAGACAAAAATAAATGAAAATGACACACGAATCGCACACACCACCCCTAGGGTACGCCTCACTGTTGCCTTGCCTCGAAAGGTGATCGTCGAGTAGAGGATGTCTTAGTAAGTCCTCATGATCCGGGAACCTGGCATGAGGGTAGCTTCTAAGGTGTCTTCCCATTGCTCTGGTGATCACCATGTCCCTAAACTCGAATTGACCCGAACACCTCCAATGGTGGTGCTACCTACCTCTCAATGGTGGGATGGCACTACTTTAAAGGACATCTACACAGACGAATTCCTTAGGGTAGGTAGACGACTCTAGATACTTTCTCTAATTTCAAAACAAATCAAAAATACTTTTCACACCGACACCTTTTCAAAAAGCTTTCGAAAGCAATTTTTCAAACACTCTTGAGGACCGATACAAGAGTCGAACTGGAATTTTCAAAGAAACTTTTTTAAAACCCACAGTTGAAAAGCAAACAAACCATTTTGAAAACACAAGTGAGCATGTATCTAAGAGCCCATGGATAACCATGGATAGAAAGGGTGCTAACACCTTCCCTTTCTATAATCTACCTCCCGAACCGAGAGCAATCTCTATAATGAATTTTTCTGTGCTTTTGTCCTTTCCATTTGGAGAAAATAAAAGACGGTGGCGACTCTTGCTTCCGCGACATTTCGCGAACCAGCGTTAAACAGTCAGTTCCAGATCCACCGATCACAGAACTGGCGACTCTGCTGGGGAATTAAGTTAAAGTGAGGTGTACCTTAGGGCTAGTTCATAACTGTGTTTTCAATTGTTTTCCTTGTGTGCTTTAAATTGTGGGTTGCTTGGGAGTTCTATAGATCCTAACCCGGATCTGGGGGATACCTTCTTAGAAAGTAGCAACAAGGTTGTGAGGGAACTGTGCGGGGTATACCGACATGGTTGAAACAGTCTGCTACGTTGATGTGGCACTTTGGTGTGTATCGGTAACCCTTGAGTTCAGTCAAGGAGAGTACGGGGCCTCCGCGTGGTGTCATGAAGCATCAACAGACCTTAGGAACCTTAATTGAACTATCTTGGCCTCTTTAGGGTAGTGAGATAACTGACTTTGGTGCAGTCCGAGGTTGGTTGATACTCGATACTACACTCAATTGAGGGTTGCTTTCCTGGAATATTTTGGTCGCCAGTTCAGTGGCTAAATCGAAACGATGAACAATGAAAGCAATCCCGTGATATTGGGACCCTTAGAACCCGGTTACTTTGATAGGACAGGTTGAACCCACCAACTTCAAGAGGGTACTACCCAGACCCCATGCCGGCCTTAAACCTTAAGGGCTTATCTTGTGTGCCTTGTGTGCCTTACATGTTTGTCTTTGTAAATATATGTGGTGTGTTTAATCATAACATCATGACATCATCCAGCATCATATGCATTGACTAACCATTTCAGGGGTTCGAATTTTCATCTTTGTTCTTGTTTTGTAGGACATGGAAACCGTTCGTAGAAAGACAATTCAAATCAGTCTTGTAAGGATCCCTCCTCAGCTTAAGGAGCTTATATCCAGGATTCCCGAGAACTCTTCATTCAGTGAAAGACATGGAAGTCTCATCAGCTTGGTCAATACCAACATTGAGGAAGATATGATAAAGGTCTTGTTCTAGTTCTTTGACCCTCTGCATCACTGTTTCACCTTCTTGGACTATCAGCTGGTACCTACATTGGAGGAGTTCTCCCGGCTCCTGAAGATCCCTATCCTTGATCAGCTACCCTTCAACGGTACGGAAAAGGAACCTAAGCTTGAAGAGATTGCTAAAGCCTTGCACCTACAGTCATCTGACCTCAAGGGACATTGGGAAGTTAGAAGTGGTATCAAAGGGTTCTTAGCCAGGTTTCTGTTTGAAAAGGCCCATGAATGTTGGAACTCCCTTGACTTGCAAGCTTTTGAAGAAGTGGTGGCCCTCCTTGTCTATGGTTTGGTGTTGTTCCCTAATCCAGATCAGCTTATAGATATCAGTGCTGTCCAGATCTTTATGTCCAGGAATCCTATACCTACGTTGCTGGGGGACATCCTTCACTCATGTTACACTCGAACCATGAGAAAAAGAGGTGTCCTTATGTGTTGCACTCCTCTCCTGGGAAGGTGGTTTATTTTGCACCTTCCACAATCAGTCTTGAAGAATGAGTGGGGTTTGAGGTGGTCACAACGGTTGATGACTCTTACACATGCAGATATACATTGGTGCCCTCGGTCCAGAGAAGATGTCACTATCATTGATCGTTGCGGGGAGTACCCTAATGTTCCTTTACTTGGAATCAGAGGAGGTATTACTTACAGCCCATGCCTGGCTTGGAGACAGTTTGGTTATGCTCGGAGAGATGGTCCTCATGACATGTTAATTCCTGACATAGTTTTTGACTTCGACAATGATACTCAAGGACTTCGCCAGAGATTTATCAGAGCCTGGAGGATGCCAAGTAGGACAGACAGCAAGACACTGGGGCACAAGAACTCCATACCATTGGAACCTTATCTCAAGTGGGTACGCGCCCGCTCCCAGAAGTTAGTGATGCCTTATCCTCATATGCTCCCTGTGATCAAAGAACCAGTCTTGGAAGGAGAAGTGTCCTATACTATTCAGCACCCTGATATGCCCACGTCCTGGGAAGAGATGCAGAAGAGCTGGATCCAGCTTAAGGAAGAACGGAATTCTCTTGAGACTAGTCTACATGCCAGTGAAAAGAAGGTCTTGGAGCTCACCCGCCTGTTGCATGAGGAGAGGAATCTCAACACTTACATAGCTCCAAAGAGGATGCGTAGCATATGTTGGGATTGATTTGATTTTTGTATTATTTTGCCCATGAGGCTTTGATGTACTAAACAATTATTTCCTTAATGATAACGTGTGTTCCTTTTTGTCTACAACAAAGTTGAATTTTCAAACCCTTGAATGCATTGCATAAACACATCTCATTCATCATGTGCATAACAGGTTTTCCCCTTTTCAGGTTGCTTACAGTTCTTCGCTGTTTATTTCAGCATCATGAATCCTGACTCGTCATCAACTGAGACATCCATCAAAGCTCTTCAGGCGCAGAATGTGCAATTTCAGGAATTAATCAAGGGTCTGGCTCAAGGCCAAGAAGAGTTGAAGGCTCTGCTCCTGAAGAAGGAGAAGAAGAAGAAGAGAAGGACTGTTCTGTTCAACTCGGGCCGAAGGTTTGGCAACACTCTGCAGAATGAAGAGGCTGGTTCTTCTGTTGGCAAGGGCACTCCTCAAGAGGCAAGGGTTCCTAGTCCGGTAGTCTCCGACAACGAGACTGATTTTGATAAAGAGCAGTATCCTCCGGCAGAAGACCGTTACAAGCAGCTGGAGGATAGGCTGAATGCTATGGAGATACAACAGGTACCTGGGCTGGATTTCGGAGATATGGGTTTGTCTACTGGTGTGATCATTCCTCGGAAGTTCAAAGCACCATCTTTTACTAAATATGACGGGGCGTCTTGTCCCAAGCTACATCTCAGGTCCTATGTTCGGAAGATCCAACCGTACTCAGCGGATAAGAATTTGTGGATCCACTTCTTCCAGGAGAGTCTTTCAGGGACTCATCTCGAATGGTTCTATCAGCTGGATGGGACTAAGGTTCGTAACTGGGAGGAGTTGGCTACTGCTTTCTATAAGCAGTATCAATATAATGCCGACCTTGCCCCTACACGTACCCAACTCTAGGGTATGTCGTTAGGTTCAAGTGAAGGTTTTAAGGAGTACGCTCAGAAGTGGAGAGACCTGGCTGGCAGGGTGCAGCCTCCGTTGACTGATCGGGAGTTAGTAGACATGTTCTTAGGGACCCTATCTGGGCCGTTTTTCAACCATCTTATCGGGAATTCGTCTGCAGGGTTCACTGATTTGATTCTGACTGGAGAAAGAATTGAGGCTGGGTTGAAGTCTGGAAAGATTCCGAAGGGTGCATCGTCTAGTTCGGAGAAGAAACCCTTCAAGAAGGAGGCTAGTGCCGTGTATGGTTCCAAGAGATCAGAGAGATTTGAGCACCGCCAATCTGTCAGTGCGGTAACGATTGCCAAGCCTGCTGCCGCTCCTCGGCCAACCAATCCTCAAAGGGCTGAAAGACCCCGGAGAGAGTTTACCCGTTTGAGCATGACATTATCACAGATCCTGCCACAGTTGCTATCCACCAACTTAGTGACTGTCAGAGAGGCTCCGAAGTTCCCCAATACTACATCTCCTAAGTACAACCCAAATGCTCGTTGTGCTTACCATTCAGAAAGCCCGGGGCACTCTACTGACGACTTTTGGGCCCTAAGGAGCAAGCTGCAGGACCTTATTGACGCCAAAGAAGTACAGTTTGAGGCACCTGAGAAGCCTAATGTAGTGACAGCTCCCCTGCCTGCTCATGGAGTGAATGCTATTGGGGACGAAGAGGAAGTGGATGAAGCTGAGTTTGATAGCTGGATCTACCCGGCAACCGACAGTGGACTTAACAATTGGAGTGCAAAGGACAATCTGTCTGTTTCTCTTGTTACTAAGTAATGAATTCCTATGTTTTTGGTATTTGTAATAAACAATAAATAAACTCTATGGCCCGGTGTCTTACCCGAGGCACCGTGGTTTCATTTGTGAGGGCATATAAATTGTCATTTCATATATCATGAATGAAAATCTTGGACGTTTTCTCGCATTGCAAATCTTATGCTCCTTTTCTGTCTTTCTTTCTTTTACATATATTTCAAAACAGCTGTATTTACACACACACTCACTCATACAGGTTTCAATCCACTCTGGATCTCACTGATAACGACCCTGCTACTGCCAGTTATGACTTCGAAAATCCGATCAACTTAGCCGAAGACGAAGGTGAAGATGATTGCGAAGTGCCTGGCGAGCTTGCAAGACTGTTACTTCAGGAGGAGAGGGAAATTCAACCCCATAAAGAGCCAGTGGAAACAATAAACTTGGGTACTGAAGAAGACAGGAAAGAGGTAAAGATTGGTGCCAACCTAGAGCTCAGCGTGAAGCAACGGTTGACTCAGATGCTACATGATTATATGGAGATCTTTGCCTGGTCCTACGAAGACATGCCCGGGTTGGATACCGATATTGTGGTCCATCACTTGCCAACTAAGGAAGACTGCCCTCCAGTTAAGCAAAAGGTCCGTCGGATGCGTCCAGAGATGTCTGAGAAGATCAAGGCCGAGGTTATGAAACAGTTTGACGCTGGGTTCCTTGCAGTGACTTCTTACCCTCAGTGGGTTGCTAATGTGGTGCCGGTACCTAAAAAAGACGGTAAGGTCAGAATGTGTGTCGACTACAGGGATCTGAACAGGGCCAGCCCCAAGGATGACTTCCCTTTACCTCACATTGATGTCCTTGTTGATAATACAGCTCAGCATAAGGTGTTCTCTTTCATGGATGGTTTCTCAGGTTACAATCAGATCAAGATGGCACCTGAGGACATGGAAAAGACTACATTTGTTACTCAGTGGGGCACCTTCTGTTACAAGGTCATGCCATTCGGGTTGAAGAACGCTGGGGCAACCTACCAACGTGCCATGGTTGCTTTATTTCATGACATGATCCATCATGAGATAGAAGTGTATGTTGACGACATGATCGTGAGGTCCCAGACTGAGGAAGAGCACCTAGATCATCTGCAGAAGTTGTTTGACCGGTTGAAACTATACAAGCTGAGGTTGAACCCGAACAAGTGCACCTTCGGGGTAAGATCTGGAAAGTTGCTAGGCTTCGTGGTAAGTGACAAAGGAATTCAAGTGGACCCTGCCAAGGTCAAAGCTATTCAAGAGATGCCAGTTCCTAGGACAGAGAAGGAAGTCAGAGGCTTTTTAGGACGCCTGGATTACATTGCTCGGTTCATCTCGCATCTAACCGCTACCTGTGAGCCAATCTTCAAGCTGCTGAAGAAAGATCAGGTAGTACGTTGGAATGATGAGTGTCAGGCTGCTTTTGACAGAATCAAGGAGTATCTCCAAGAACCACCTATCCTTATGCCACCGGTTGAAGGGAGACCTCTGATACTATATCTAACAGTGCTTGACAACTCAATGGGGTGTGTGCTGGGGCAGCATGACGAGTCTGGCCGAAAAGAGCATGCCATTTATTACCTTAGCAAAAAGTTTACCAACTGTGAGACCCGATACTCACTGCTCGAGAAAACTTGCTGCGCTTTGGTATGGGCTGCTCGCCGGCTGAGACAGTATATGCTGACTCACACTACCTTGTTGATCTCAAAGATGGATCCTATAAAGTATATATTCGAAAAGCCTGCTCTGTCTGGGAGAATTGCAAGATGGCAAATGATCTTCACAGAATACGACATCCAGTACACAACCCAGAAAGCCATCAAGGGAAGTGTATTGGCAGACCACTTGGCACATCAGGCCGTAGACGACTATCAGTCAATGAACTTCGAGTTTCCGGATGAAAGCATCATGATAGTGACTGATTGTGAAGTACCTGGACCGGATGAAGGACCTGAACCAGGATCCCGATGGTCTATGCACTTTGACGGAGCCTCCAACGCTTTGGGAAACGGTATCGGCGCCATAATCATATCACCTCAAGGTACTCATACTCCACTCACTGCCCGGCTATGTTTCAACTGTACCAACAACATGGCGGAGTATGAGGCGTGCATCATGGGTCTTCAAGCTGCGATCGACCTAAGGATCAAGTTTCTGAGTGTCTTCGGAGATTCCGCTCTTGTGATCAATCAGATCAAAGGAGAGTGGGATACGAAACATCCAAACCTGATTCCTTACAGAGAATGTGTGTTGACCTTGATCCCCCACTTCACAGAGATAACCTTTGAGCACTTTCCAAGAGAAGAGAATCAGCTGGCGGACGCGTTAGCTACAATGGCTTCTATGTTCAAGGTCAAATGGGACAATGAGGCTCCCCGGATCATCATCTGGAAACTGGACGAACCGGCATACTGTTGCGATCTCGAGACTGAATTGGTGACTGAGAAGCCTTGGTACCATGAGGTGAAGAGATACTTGGAAGCTCAGGAATACCCTGAAGGTGCCTCTGTCAATGATAAGAAGTTCCTGAGGAGGTTCGCGGCAAAGTTCTTCCTTAGCAACGACATCTTGTACAAGCGAAACCATGATTCAACCTTACTGTGTTGTGTGGATAAGACTGAAGCGGAAAGGATCATGGAAGAGCTACATGAAGGGACCTTTGGTACGCATTCCAGTGGACATACCATGGCTAAGAAGATCCTTCGGGCAGGATATTACTGGTCCACAATGGAAACTGACTGCTACCAACATTCTAGGACGTGCCATAAGTGCCAGATTTATGCAGACAAGGTGCATGTTCCTCCAGTTCCCCTGAATGTTCTTACTGCGCCTTGGCCGTTTGCAATGTGGGGCATAAATATGATTGGCGAGATTAAACCTACGGCATCTAATGGGCATCGCTTCATCCTAGTGGCGATTGATTATTTTACGAAGTGGGTCGAAGCAGCATCCTATGCTACGGTAACCAAGACTGTTGTGGCACGGTTCATTCGGCATAATCTGATCTGTCGGTACGGCGTCCCAGAAAGAATTATTACAGACAACGGTACCAATCTGAATAACAAGATGATCGCTGAGCTCTGCGAGCAGTTCAAGATACAGCATCACAATTCTTCTCCTTACAGACCGAAGATGAATGGGGCTGTAGAAGCAGCAAATAAGAACATTAAGAAAATCGTGCAGAAGATGACAGTGACTTATAAAGATTGGCACGAGATGTTACCGTTCGCTCTACATGGGTATCTTACCTCAGCCAGGACGTCAACAGGGGCAACTTCTTTCTCTTTGGTTTATGGTATGGAGGCAGTCTTACCGATCGAAGTACAAATACCCTCTCTCCGGATAATGAAGGATGCAAATCTGAACGAAGATGATTGGATCCAGACACGACTTGATCAGCTCAACCTTATTGATGAAAAGAGACTTGCTGCTATCTGCCATGGTCAGACGTATCAGAAACGGATGATCAGGGCATTTAACAAAAAGGTCAGACCACAGGAATATCAAGTTGGGGATCTGGTAATCAAGCGAATCATCCTTCCTCAGAGTGATCCAAGGGGCAAATGGACCCCTACGTACGAAGGGTCATTTGTGGTTAAGCATGTGTTCTCAGGAGGAGCAATGATATTGACCAACATGGATGGTGACGACCTTCCTCACCCCGCCAATGCAGACATAGTAAAAAGATACTACGCATGAAAAAAGACCCGCTAGGCTGACATGCCTAGGCAAAAATTAGGGCTTCCCGTCGAACCAAAAGGGTTCGGGCAAAATGAAGGGATGAAATGAAAAAAATCTGTACACCCGGCAAGTCGAAAACCTGAAAAGGCGGCTTGGGCAAAAATGGGTATCCCGGTGGACTGAAAACCCGAAAGGGCGGTCCAGGCAAAAATTAGGGATAAAAGCGTAATACTATGTCTCATTGGATCACTTTGCATCCAGAATCCGGTATCTACATCAAGTTCAGACGGCATCGATCAGTCAGCTTCACCTTCAACCAAGGTCATCAAGTGATGAGACGCTCGGAGATATAACGACAATAGCAGAGTTGAAACCCAGTGGGATCATTCATTTCACACAGCTGTTTTATTTTCTTTTGTACAAAATTTGTATAAACTCTTTGGTTCGGCGGCGTTCTCTTACTTGGACGTCAGCCTCTTGTACACAAAACGCCTATTTACAGGCCAATCAAAAATCAATACAAATATACTTTTCAGTTAAAAGTGCCAATTGTTTTCCTTTTTCTGTTTTGTTTTGCGAAGAACGTCCAAGGTTCAAATTGTGATATATGCATTGACAATAATTTGCTAACTCATGAATATTTGCATACGAAACAAAGGATTAATTACAGGTAACATTAGAAACAGGGGCAATAAAGAAGTTGTCTGAACAGTCTAATTGTTTTGTCCTCCAAGGTACCAAGGTAGGTTCAGCTAAAGAATATAACCAGCATATCTTAATTCCCCAGAGAGTGAGTCAGCAAGTCAGTACACTCTTCTCCAAACAGGGTTACCAAATCTTAAGGAAGTTGAGTATCCTACCAGCATCAACATTCCCCAGCAGTACATATATTCTTAAACAAGCATCCCCGACAGTCTTGGTCTGAAGATTTTTCCCCGGCGGCATATCAACATTCAAAAGAATCACTTTCCCCGCGGTTCAAAACTTCCCCATGAGAGTCCAATCTAGTTCCCCAGGAAAGTTGGAATTCACCCCCCCAAGCGGTAAGCTTATCCCCAGTAGATTCTGGAAGCTTATCCTCGCAGAACACGAACGCGTCGTCCGGATTTATTCAAAGAGTTATTTCCTTACCAGGATATAACTGGGTTATCCTCAGCCAAAAGCCACGGAAAGGTCGTCGTCAATACAGTCTTCTTATCCCCAGTGAAGTCTATCAACACTTCCAACACAACAAGAGTATCCTCAGCAAGTTATTATCAACACTCAACAAAGTACCTCTCCCCACAGAGTATTGCTTCCCAGCAAGACCGTTAGAGTATCTTTTCTCCCCGCAGAGTAATCCATTCGCCAAGTTTATTCCTCAACGGAGTCACCTTCTCCTACCGGTATTCTTGCAACTATTATCCCCAGCGAAAGTAAAATCTTATTCTTCAACATCAGCCCAGGAGTGACTTCCCGGCACCCGTCAAGGATTTACTTTCCCAGACGAAAACATAAACATCACATACATCATTATAGCATGCATAGACGCATCATATCTTACAAATCTCATTTATGTTGAGAGCACCATTGCTTGGTCCATATCATGCATTGCATATGACTGACCTTTACCTTTCAGGAAAGATTCAGTTAAATTCTCAATCATATTTCAAGACCTATACCGGTTCAGATAATCGACTCCAAAGATTTCTTATCCAGTCAAAGGCCTTCTCTGGTCCAGTTAAATCGACCCCAAACAGATTTTTCTGATAAAGACCCAGTTGAAGACATTCCAAGACCTAGACCGGTTCAGTTAATCGACCCTAAGATTCTCTGTTTCTTATCCAGTCCAAAGCCTTCTCTAGTCCAGCTAAATCGACTCCCAACAGATTTTTCTGATGAAGACTCAGTAGAAGTTATCCAGGTTTTTCTCAAACGTCCGCTTTTGAGATTATAATTTCCTATGGTTCTCTCCCCGATCCTGCGGAGATGATAATTCCATCCCAGGTTTTTCTCAAACGTCCGCTTTTGAGATTATAATTTCCTATGGTTCTCTCCCCAGCGGTGCGGAGACGATAATTCCATCCCAGGTTTTTCTCAAACGTCCGCTTTTGAGATTATAATTACCTATGGTTCTCTCCCCAACGGTGCGGAGATGATAATTCCATTTCAGGTTTTTCTCAAACGTCCGCTTTTGAGATTATAATTACCTATGGTTCTCTCCCAACGGTGCGGAGATGATAATTCCATCCCAGGTTTTTCTCAAACGTCCGCTTTTGAGATTATAATTACCTATGGTTCTCTCCCCAACGATGCGGAGATGATAATTCCAACCCAGGTTTTTCTCAAACGTCCGCTGTTGAGATTATAATTTCCTATGGTTCTCTCCCCAATGTTGTGGAGATGATAATTCCAACCCAGGTTTTTCTCAAACGTCCGCTGTTGAGATTATAATTGCCTATGGTTCTCTTCCCGATCCTGCGGAGGTGGTAATCCCAAGATTTTGCTCAATGATTGCTGTTGAAGTTAAAGTCACCCAAGGTTCTCTCACCGTTCATGCTGAGGTAGTAACCATCCCTGGTTCATTCATCACCGTATGAAGCTCCAGATCCAGCTCCTGTAACCAGTCAGGACACATCTATACCAAGCATCTGAAAACAGCTCCTGCAACATGTCAGGTACTCATTTTTTTCTTTTGCAGGTATGCAGGTTCTCGCTAAGGAATCTCTTACGCAATCAACATCCAGATGGCATCTATAAGCCCATCATCCTATCCATCAGTCTCCAAATGGCATCTATAAGCCCATTCCCATCATCGCACTGCTACTATGTGAGCGCAAATTTCTGGGCACTTTAGTGTTCAATCATCGTCTACCCTCAGATTACGAAAGGCACGTCAGCCAATCTGCATCCTCAGGTCTAAGAAGATTGAACAGGGGCAACTGTTGTACCCCAAAATTTTCCCTCCCATATTCTTCAAAGATTTGCCAAGTCAAAGCTTCAAAATTCCCCAAGGGTTGCACAGTTCAAGGGCCTCTTAAGCAGTCAAAATTAGGGTTTTTGTTCTGATCAAGAAAATGAAGTTTCCAAGGGCCCAATCAAGTCCCACATGCCTATAAATATGGTCAAGCATCCTCATATCAAGTTTCAAGACTTTCAGCACAAAATTGCACAGTCAAAAACCCTAATTGCACTACAGTCAACTGTAGGGGCAAAATGGTCATTTGACAGTCAAAAGTTCAAATTTTTGGTCAACATCTCATTTTGAAGCCACAAACATCATTTGATCAATGCTTGATCATGATTCTCAAAGCTTGGCTCAAAAATCATCAAGATGCAAAAGTTTCCTTATTTGGACAGTTGAAAAAGTCAACTGTAAATTGACCAGGGCATAACTTTCACATGGATTATCAGAAAAATTCCATCCAAAGCTCATTTTGAAGAGAAAGACATTTACTACAACTCATCTTCATACTTCAAGTCCAAGAAATGCTCTCATAAAAAGTTATCAATTTCAACATTATAGGTCATTTTCAAAAGTCAACAAAAAGGGACTTTAAGTAAAAGGCCATAACTTGAGATTGGTAAATCAAAATGATATGGGACCAAAGGCATTGGTTAGAGGACTCAAAGGCCTTTCCAAAATGTCCAAGAACATGAGCAAATCTTAAAAATTGAGCAAGTTATGCCTTGTGGAAGTTGGGAAATTTTTGGATATTTTGAAAAGTCAACATTGATTCAAATGACCTAAAATTGCTAATGGGCCTATTTTTCTTCCACAATTCATTATCCAAGGCATGTACACGACCACTTGGCCCAAAGGGAAGTATTTCTTCATTTTTTATTTATTTATTTGAATTTTTATTAATAATAATTCATTTAAATCAATTAAATACATGAAAAATATTCAACCTAAGTTTTTCAATCTTTTTGTGCATGAAATATACTCAATAATTCGTGCATAATCAAATATGGAAAGATTTGAAGAGAATTGATCATGATTGGTACAAAATAGCATGGAAAATATTGAAAAAAAGATCTTTGAAAATCAAATCTCTCAAACCATGAATGCCAAGGATTTGGATTGTTTTATTTGACCTAATTCACTCTATACTTAAGCCTGAACACAAACCTAATGCAGAGAACCACTGAGCTGCGCTAGAAACCAAGACACAAACTTGAAATTTTTGCAAAGAAACTCAAAACTGAAAACCTAATTCTAGGGCGATTCAAGGCACGATTTTGATTTCATTAGCTTGCTGAGGCTTCATAGAAAGATTCTGCATCAAAAACCATAAGCTCTCGTGCCCAGAAACGTGAGAACGATCTCACCTGTACAAAGAAAATTTCTCATTCGTGCATCTCAATTCATGCGTTTTTTGCAATTTTTAATATGTGATTTATATTCCTTATGCAATTCCGATGCTAACCGTGTGATTTAATTTTGTTTTCATTCCCTATATGAGGATTTGCCATTAGAGACATCTAGGGTTTCCAGGTTTTCAAATTAGGCATTTTCCATCCCTGTAAAATTGAGACACATCAATGCCATGAACAAAACCAGCTCGCTTAGACGAAAAGAATGGCATGCTCGCGCTTCATTTATATGCCAAGGGGACCTAATCGCTATTATCCAAATAAGCATGTTTTGAGGGGGTTCAAAACCCCCGTTAAATGTTTGTTAATTTTTTTTCAGGAAATCACCAACGAGGAAGATGATTATGTGGAAGGCTCTGATTGGAGCATTCAAATGCTTCGCGCGTTTTCAAGCCATTGACCATTTTTCTTTTATAATATTTGTTGGTTATTATATGTTAAACGCGCGTGAATTGGTTCAGTGGTAAACACAGTGGTTGGTAATGTTAATGACCTGGGTTCGAGCCCCAGGTCTTCACCCTTTCCATATGTTTTTTTTCAATTAACGTTCACATGTAGTTTCCATACTGAAGACCACCATACGTCTCTCCATCAAGCCATCCACCTGTTCAATTTCATCAATCCAAAGGCGCAGATCTGAGGAACATGGTACGCGTGAGTCAACGCTAGAGTATGTAATTGGAAAAGTCCACCAGGCCTGAAGCATTGGGCCAGATTGCTAAAAGCCTCACCTCCACTTTGGGGACAGATACCCCCCCTTGGGTTGCAAATTTTCTTAACTTTCTTTATTTTTATAATTTTTATTTTCTTTTAATTATTGTTTGTTTAATTAATTTAATGTTTTCATAAAATATAAAAAACACATTAAAAAATTAGAAAAAGATGAAAAAATGATAAATATTTTATTTTAAGTATTTTTGTAATTAAATTGCATATAATTAAATTTAGTTTTAAATTAGGTTTTAATTTTAATTCTTTTAATAAAAATCTAAAAAACATAGAACTAGGGTTCATATTAATTTTTTATCCTTTTTTATTTTTCTTCCATAATAATTAAATAATTAAATATTTATTTTTGTGATTAAAATTGCATGTAAATTAATTAGGGTTAATTTTAGGGTAAAACTTTAATCTTCTTTATTTTAATAAATTAAAATAACTAGAATTAGGGTTAGCATTTATCTTAATTAATTCTTTTTCATTAAAATCCTAAAAATCATAAAATACCAAAAAAAAATTTCCTTTCTTTTTTAATTAATTAATGTCACCATTTAATTTAATTTTGCAAAAAGGGTCCAACGCCCTCGTTCTTAATTTCTTATTAATTCGCATACTTATTTCTTTTTCGTATAATTTTTTATGTATCTCTCCCAAGGCCTTGTAATTAATTTTTCGCACTTTTAATTCTTTATTTTCTTTACTTTCTTTATTTTTCTGTCAAATCGGGTTCGAGAAATTTTGGCGATGTGGACCCGCGCCGTTTGTAATAGTTTAGAACTTTTACTTTTCCCGCAATTTTTAACTGTTAATCAAGGCATGAAAGAATGTATGGACAAAAATAAAAACAAGCGCTAGATCACCAATAACATGACAAAAGACAAAAATAAATGAAAATGACACACGAATCGCACACACCACCCCTAGGGTACGCCTCACTGTTGCCTTGCCTCAAAAGGTGATCGTCGAGTAGAGGATGTCTTAGTAAGTCCTCATGATCCAGGAACCTGGCATGAGGGTAGCTTCTAAGGTGTCTTCCCATTTCTCTGGTGATCACCATGTCCCTAAACTCGAATTGACCCGAACACCTCCAATGGTGGTGCTACCTACCTCTCAATGGTGGGATGACACTATTTTAAAGGACATCTACACAGACGAATTCCTTAGGGTAGGTAGACGACTCTAGATACTTGCTCTAATTTCAAAACAAATCAAAAATACTTTTCACACCGACACCTTTTCAAAAAGCTTTCGAAAGCAATTTTTCAAACACTCTTGAGGACCGATACAAGAGTCGAACTGGAATTTTCAAAGAAACTTTTTTAAAACCCACAGTTGAAAAGCAAACAAACCATTTTGAAAACACAAGTGAGCATGTATCTAAGAGCCCATGGATAACCATGGATAGAAAGGGTGCTAACACCTTCCCTTTCTATAATCTACCTCCCGAACCGAGAGCAATCTCTATAAGGAATTTTTCTGTGCTTTTGTCCTTTCCATTTGGAGAAAATAAAAGACGGTGGCGACTCTTGCTTCCGCGACATTTCGCGAACCAGCGTTAAACAGTCAGTTCCAGATCCACCGATCACAGGATACAACACCATAGGGTTCCTCGTCTCCGGGTAGTACGAGCATGAAGTTGTTGCAAGATGTCACCCAAGAGAGTGGGCATAGGATTATGAGACATAAAGATCCTTATGGCAGTGACATTAATGAAGTTATCAGGATTAGGAAACAAGACTAACCCATAGATTAGGAGAGCCAAGATGTCTTCATATGCCCTAAAGTCCAGGTCATTCCAGAAACTGTTAGCTTTACCAATCAGAAACTTGGCCAGGAAACCCTTAACTCCGCTTCTAGTCACCCAGTTGTCCATTACCTCTTGATGTGTCAAGGGAAGAGCTGAAGCAACATCCTCAAGCCTGAGGGTCTTTTCCCAACCAGTAAAGGGAGTCTGATCCAAGATAGGGATACAAGCAAATCAGAGAACTCTTCCAGGGTAGGGACCAACTGGAAGTCTTGAAAGGCGAAGCACTGTTACAAAGGGTCATAGAACTGGGTCAGAACACTCATCAACTGTTGATCCCGCTTTGTAGTGACTAAACTGAGAAGAGAATCATGTCTCTGAATGAAGGAAGTGGTATTTGGAATTCTGCTAACCAACTCCTCAAGCAACTCAGGTGAATGAACAAAGTTGAACCGGATAGTATTCCTTCGCACAGGCATCATGATGTCCTACAAAATAGAGCAAAGATGAAACCCTCTTGTCTTTGAAATGGTCAGTCCTTATGCAGGATGCATGCAATGCTCATGATGTTATGATGTTATGATAAAGCACACCACAAATAGATACAAAGGCAAACATGGTAAGGCACACAAGTCACACAAGGCAAGCCCCTAAAGTTTAGGCCAGCATGAGGTCTAGGTACTACCCTCTTTCAGTTTGTTGGTTCATACCTGTCCTATCAAAGTAACCGGGTTCTTAGAGGATCCCAATATCATTGACTACCCTCAATCGGTCATAACTCCAGCATCGCAATCTTTTCTTGCGGCCAGAACCATCACGAGAGTTTAGCCTCAATGGGCGTAGCATACTGCTACTGTTCTAATGGCCAAGTTGTGTCAATTAAGGTTCTAAGGTTGTTGGTGCTTAATGACTCCTCAGAAGACCTATATTCTCCTCGTTGCGACACAAGGGATATCGGTACAGACCAAGGTGCCACACCAACGTAGCCACTGCTTCACCCGTGTCGGTCTACGCCGGACAGGTCCCTCACAGCTTATGCTACCTAAACAGGGTATCCCCAGATCCGGGTTAGGATCTATAGAACTCCCAAGCAACCCACAATTTAAAGCAAGCAAGTCAATACAATTGAAAACACAGTTATGAACTAACCCTAAGGTACACCTCACTTTAAGTTTGTCCCCAGCAGAGTCGCCAGTTCTGTGATCGGTGGATCTGGAACTGACTGTTTAACGCTGGTTCGCGAAATGTCGCGGAAGCAAGAGTCGCCACCATCTTTTATTTTCTCCAAATGGAAAGGATAAAAGCACAGAAAAATTCCTTAAAGAGATTGCTCTCGGTTCGGGAGGTAGATTATAGAAAGGGAAGGTGTTAGCACCCTTTCCATCCATGGTTATCCATGGGCTCTTAGATACTTGCTCATTGTGTTTTCAAAAATGATTTGTTTGCTTTTCAACTGTGGGTTTTAAAAAGTTTCTTTGAAAATTCCAGTTCGACTCTTGTATCGGTCCTCAAGAGTGTTTGAAAAAATGCTTTCGAAAGCTTTTTGAAAATGTGTTGGTGTGAAAAGTATTTTTGAATTTTTTTGAGATTTAGAGCAAGTATCTACGAGAACCTACCTACCCTAAGGAATTCGTCTGTGTAAATGTCCTTTAAAGTAGTGCCATCGCACCATTGAGAGGTAGGTAGCACCACCGTTGGAGGTGTTCGGGTCAATTCGAGGTTCGGGACATGGTGATCACCGGAGCAATAGGAAGACACCTTAGAAGCTACCCTCAAGCCAGGTTCCCGGATCATGAGGACTTACTAAGACATCCTCTACTCGACGATCACCTTTCGAGGCAAGGCAACAGTGAGGCGTACCCTAGGGGTGGTGTGTGATTCGTGTGTCATTTTCATTTGCATTTATCTTGTTCATGTCAAAGTGATCTATGCGTTCGCTTTTATTTTTGTCCATTCATTCTTGCATGCCTTGATTAACAGTTAAAAGTGCGAGAAGTAAAAGTTCTAAAGCTATTACAAAAGGCGCGGGTCCACATCGCCAAAATTTCCAGGACCCGATTTGACGGAAAAATAAAGAAATAAAGTAAAGTAAAGTGCGAGAAATTAATTACACGGCTTTGGGAGAGATACATAAAAATTACACGAAGAAGAAATAAATATGCGAATTAAATAAGAATTAAAAACGAGGGCGTTGGACCCTTTTTGCAAAATTAAATTAAATGATTAAATTAATTAAAATCAAAAAGAAAAGGAATTGTTTTTGGTATTTTTTGGTATTTAGGAGAATTTAATGCAATTAAACCTAATTCTACAATTTTTATTTTATTATGAAAACATATTAAAGTTTAACCTAAAATTAACCCTAATTAATTAACACGATTTAATTCATAAAAATAAATATTTAATTACTAGTGAAAAGAAAAGAAAAAAAAAGAAGGATAAAAATTAATTAAAACTAATTCTACCAATTTTAAATTAATTAAGAAAATGTTAAGATTTAAACCTAAATTAGAAGAAAACTAAGTTAATTATGAATTTTATTTACAAAAATACTAAAATAAAAATATTTGTTATTTTTTATCTTTTCTGATTTTTATTGTTTTTGTGTTTTTATGAAAAAAATAATTAAATTAAGAGGAATTAATAAATAAAAGAAAACAAATTGAATCAAAATAAAATAAAAAAATAGTGAGAAGAACATTGCAAACCTAGGGGGTCTGCCCCTAATGTGGAGGTTAGACTTTAGCAATTTGGGCCCAATGGCCTTTGGCCTCGTTGACTTCCATGCCAGCATGCAGTGCCTTTGACTCACGTCCATGATGTTCCTTAAACGGTGGCCTTCTGATTGATCTTGGCGTACGCGTGGCTGGCTTGATTTGGGAGATGTATGGTGGACTTTATCATTGAAACTGCATAGGAACGTCAATTGAAAAATAATAGGGAAAGGGTGAGGACCTGGGGCTCGAACCCAGGTCTTGAGGAATACCAATGTTATGCCTTGCCAAACGAACCAAACACGCTTTCTGTATATCAAACGACAAACAAATATTATAAAATAGAATAATGCGTTAGTGCTTTTTGCGCGCGAACTTTTAAACGGGCCAACCATCTCTCTACACATCATCATCTTCCTCCTGGTCTTGTTTATTTCCTGAAACATACAAAGCATTGGCAACGGTTTTGAAATGTTTCAAAAGGTCACTTTTGCAAAAATACCGATTAGCTCAGGGAGGCTCATAAATTGAGCGCGAGGGTGGCATTACAATCGTCCAATCACACTTGTTTCAATGATATAGGTCTCTAGTGCTAATTTTTCCTTCACCAAGAAACCCCAATTTAAGGTTCTGAAAACCCTAAGCATTGTTAATGGTGAATCCTTCCATAGTGCACGAAAACAAAATCAAACCATTTAGTTAGCTTCAGAATGGAATAATGAACACAAATCACATATTAAAAATTGGTAAATATGCATGAATTGAGATGCAATAATATGAAATCTTTTCTGTACAGGTTGCGATCGTGTTACCAATTTAGGGCGTTAGGATGATTGATTTCGATTGGAAAACTTTCCTTGAAGCCTCAGGAAGCTAATGGGATAAAATTTTTGCCTTGAATCGTCCTAGAACTTGGTTTTCAGATTTGGAGTTTTCTTGAAAAATTCCAAGTTTGCATATGCTTTTTCTGCGCAGCTTAGAGTCTTTTAGGATTAGGTTTAGCATCTATATGTACCTGTGAATGATTAGGGTTAAAAGAAATCACCCAAAACCTTTGCATTCATGATTTGCAAGATTTGATTTTCCAAGATCTTTTCAAATATTTTTCATGTCTATTTGGTACAAATCATGGCCAATTAACTTCAATTCCTTCTATATCTGATCATGCACGAATTATTGAGTATATATTATGCATAAAAAGATTGAAAAACTTGGGTTTAGTATTTTTCATGTATTTTAATTAATTTAAATGAATTATTAATAATAAAAATCCAAATAAATAAATAACAAAATGAAGAAAAACTTCCCTTTGGGCCAAGTGGTCGTGCACATGCCTTGGATAATGAATTGTGGAAGAAAAAGAGGCCCATTAGCAATTTTAGGTCATTTGAAACAATGTTGACTTTTCAAAATATCCAAAAACTTCCCAACTTCCACAAGGCATAACTTGCTCAATTTATAAGCTTTGCTCATGTTCTTGGACATTTTGGAAAGGTCTTTGAGTCCTCTAACCAATGCCTTTGGTCCCATATCATTTTGATTTACCAATCTCAAGTTATGGCCTTTTACTTAAAGTCCCTTTTTGTTGACTTTTGAAAATGACCTATAATGTTGAAATTGATAACTTTTTGTGAGAGCATTTCTTGGACTTGAAGTATGAAGATGAGTTGTAAGAAATGTCTTTCTCTTCAAAATGAGTTTTG